>OX371225.1:206239248-207519248 GCA_947310385.1 Nephrotoma appendiculata | reverse complement strand
GTGTTGAAGAAGGTTAACTTACACCATGGATGATAATGTCCACAGCAATTATTTCAACGTCAATGACCTTGATTGGTCACCGTAAAATATCAAGCAGCTGCCTTGAATTTGATGAACATTGTAATTAATAAATCATTTGCGGTGTATGGTCTCCGTGACTAATTGACCTTGGATGGTTGACGAAATGTTTGTGCAGCAAACTTAGCGGTAATAATGAGCAGTGAATCTTCTGCAGCACGTGATGGTCTCGATAAAGAATATTTGATGGAAAAATCGAGAACCATATGTTATATTGACTAACTCGTTCGCAATACGATATAGAATTTGATTATATTTATATCACTTCAAAAATGAGTAACTATTGACTAATTTCAAATTATATGCGGCTGCCTAATCAATAAAATTATGTTCGACGATGATTTGGCTTCGTATACGATGAGATGCGTTCGAGTAACTCCAACTGAATTGTGCTTCAGGAACTTCAATGAAATCAAACTCAATGATTAATTATGCAAAAATCGAACGATGTTAACTGTATGTGCTTCGTAGTATATGTATAACTGCGCACCACCTTATTGTTGTGAGATCATTCATCTCACATATTCGGACCATTCATTCAAATTTTCACCATTGTTATCATTCATAAAATGCATGTAAAGGTACGACATTTATGATTGCAAGAACGCGGAAATTAAAGTTGACAAATTCAACAAAAATACTTCATCACCAAAAATAAGGAAATAGTTAAAAAATCACTTATGCTAAATCTCGAAGCAAAGCAAAATTAACATTTCCATAATTTTGTAAATAATACAAAATTCTTAAGCGCGACCTTGTATATATTTTGCATATGAATGATAATGACAATAAATAGGAAACATACAGACATAAACATAAAATATGTTATACATTTTATATTTTAAACCAAAACATTTTATTTTATATAATTAAGCATTATATGTTTTCATATATTGTAAATACGGAAGAAATTTACTTCTGGAAATTGTAGTATATAAGGTAAATAGTTTTAATGTTAAGATTAGTGGTGAATAAATACTTAAAATGTACAGTATCAGTAGAGTCGGTATTAAGTAGTTGAGTGAAAGATATATTAATCTTAAATTAAAGTTATATAAGTGCAAAGAATAGAATATAAAAATTAAATTATAAGTTATAATATAAATATACTACAATATATAATTCAAATCATTAACAAAATATTAATGTGTTTAAGATTTTATTTAAGTTTGGTGAGTATAACTATCAGATTAACCAAAAGATAGTATTTGATAATTATATTAACTCGTAATCCATAATTCATCATAACCCAATATAACAAACATACAGAAATATATACCATATATACACCATTATATCATATTTACATCATTATGATCGAATCGTGGCTTTTAATCACACTAATAACTGTATGGTGCCACTCAACAACTTTAACTGTGATAATACGCCATTGAATAGTGCCAATAATAACCTTTTGATTAATCTGTAGAATTTGTCTACGATATTCGACGTGGTTATTATTATAACGAGCACAACCAACAAACTTATTTATATTGTCACTTAATCAACGGTATCACTATTCGACGAAGTTGTAATTTAGTTTACCAATTAACGAATAAGCTATAACTATAGCCGTAATCACACACGAAACTTTTATGTATTTTAGTGCACAGTTTATCCGGCTCGAAGGACCAAATAAATGGTAAATAGATTTTGCATAAAATTGCGATGCAAATCTATTCCATTTAAGAAAATGAAAAATAACACTCGAAGATTTAATTTTATTATTAATTTATATTTTATATTGTTTAACTTTATTATATTAAGTTTATAATTGCGAAGAACTTTAGTGATCAAAAGGTACAATAATAATAATTTTAAAATTAAATTTTAACAACCAGGTATCATAGAATTGTATATATAATGCAAATACATAATTATAATTTAGTACATAGCAATACCTGTATATACATACTTACATATTGTACATAATTATATATAGATAGCTTTATTTATAATTTATTATGTTATATATTTGGGTACATATTGTTTCTTTCGTTATATATATAATACAAGTACATAATTAGATATTTTCATTTTATATAAACTAAATAAATAAAAGGGGCAGAGCACCGGTTTTACATTTTTATTATAATGCGTGAACAAGCAGTTCTATCGGAAATTACTCTCCGAAATAGCTATTTACCTACACCGAGTCAAGGAGTATTGCCATTCGTTCATGACTTCATTTACACTCAGCCACAGTTACTTCTTGAAAAAGCTTTACTACCAGAATTTTTGCAATGCGGTTATACGTTCTGGTGCAGTGCTGTGTTGGCTGTGAGCTAATATTTCGTAAATTATATGTTTGTTCTCACCTTTAGATGTGCTGCCGGTGGATTAGAATACAAATGATTCTTCTTAGATATAAGTTGAATTGGTTGAATTGTTCAACCTATATGTTGAACTGGTTCGATGTCTTTTCCATCTTAAGGGGAATAATGTGCAGTGACAAATTGAAAATTAGTTTTAGTTTTATAGGATAAATTGATTTCGGCCCGCAACCATCGCTAATTTCACTAAATGCATTCATTAAATCGTCATGGCTTATTTCAAGTTAAGTTCATCTGTTGTTTGAAGTAGTGGATGTCTTCAGACTTGTAGAATCATTGAAAAAACTATACAAACATTATTGGCTATTTCATTAGGGTTTGATGATTTAGATCCATTGCAGACGGGTAACATTTGAATTCGCGTTTGGTTCGAAAAGAGTATTGGATTCAACTTAAATTAACTGTTACAATAACTATCGAATTCGGATTTGTTCTCCTTAAATCTTGCTCCATCAAGGGCATATTCACTCTTTTTCATTTTTTGAATAGCTTTGCATTTTAAATTTTTGAAATTCACTAGGATCATACCAAAAATTTTGGTTAAACTCATTTCCATGTATCTTTTTGAAGTTATAGATAACGGTGTTTTGTATGGCAATGGTTATTCTGCGTGAGCTCGTGGATGTCGAAAACAATTTCAACTGGCGTGTCGTATATAGTACATCATTTAAGACAAATGGTGCTATAGATTGAAATAAATTAAAGGTATTTAGTTCATTTATGTATAAAGATTAAATCAAAAATTCGTCCACCCTTGTTTGCAATGTAAATTATTTAGTTCATTGCGTCTAATTGACAAAGACTCAGCTTCTAGAGGTACATTGTGTTGTAAAACAAAATTCCCTTCGTCATCATGGGTTCACTGGATATAAGGTAGATTGAAATCCTGAAGTGCAAGAATGCTATCCGAGAGCATTGAAATTTTTCAGTTACATTACAACATTTTGCAAACAGTTCGCTTCCTGAAGGAGAGAGTGTGTAAATTACTATTTATAGTCAGAATGCCTCCATAATTTACAATGTATGTCTTCTTGAGTGACTAGAGTGGACGGCTGAACCTTCTTTTTCCTTAGATAGTTGATGCTGCTTGTATATCATCCCACTCCTTAGTCCTTGGTGTTATATGTTTTGGTCCAAGATCCTCTATCTTAGTCAGGTTGACAGTCTAAACACAGGAAACCATACGCCGACTTATTCCGACTTATGAATTGCAAATTATGGAAAAAGCTTAAATATGAGGTGTGGTCCCGATCAATTAATCCGTCGGAGTTGTACATATGCCGAATTTTTTGTTGAAAAACGGTTTTTTTATCAAACTCGTAATTTACACTAAAATTTTAGAAAACTATCTTGACCGGTATGGTTCCAAATTTTATTTAGAATCTTTTAGTGTTCGTCTTCTCAATAATAATATACTTTTCAAAATATTTCAATGTGGAGGCTGCCACTTCCGGGGGACCGATTTAAGCTAAACACGTTAGGATTTTTTTTTCTCCTACATTTCCTTAGTAACATACATTTAGTTGTTAACAACTCTCACAAATGGTCTACGGTTTTCATGGACATTTCGAAAGCATTTGATACTGTCAACCACGATATACTACTTACAAAATTATCTAGTATCGGAATTAGGGGCAATTTGTTAGATTGGTTTATCAGTTACCTTCGAAACCGTAGTCAAATTGTAAGAGTTAATAAGGTGGATAGTCGTCCAGGCCATCTTAAATGTGGTGTTCCTCAAGGTTCAGTTTTGGGACCTTTGTTGTTTTTAATTTATTTTAATTCCGTTTTTGAAATTAATCTAACAGGCTAGGCTACAGCATTCGCGGACGATTTGGCATTAACTATGCGTCGAATGATCACATTGAAATTCAACGCTCTATTGAGAGTGACATGCATTCTGTGCAAATGGTTTTTCTTTCACCGACTTGTTGCTAGTGATAAGTCAAGAGTTATGCATTTTAGGCGTCCTGACATAATATTTGATCAAATCTTTATCAAATACCATGTTCACTCATGTGATAAGAACCTATGTTCTACCCAAGGGATAACTAGTTGGGGAGGTATTTACTTTGCTAATATTGTTGATCTTTTAATAGCGCAGAAAAGAATTGTTAAATTAATTTACGCTCGTCCGAAAGTTACACCCACAATTCCGCTTTTTCGTGAGTTAAATTTGCTGCCTCTGAGATATCTTTACGTATTTACGTAAAGATATCTACTTTACGTCGAATATATCATGCGTATAATACGAGAAATCCAAACAATTTGATCGGTCTTCGTTGTAGTAATGAGAAGTTTAGAAGATTTTATTTATACATGGCGCCGTATTGGTTTCATCTTTTACCGAATTGCGTTAAAAGGCTTCCATTGGAGCAGAAACACAAATTTTTCTGGGAAGTTCGGATTTGGCTGCTTAGCATTGATAATATTGAGCAATACTTTTAGTAATGAAAGTAACCATTTATACTATATCCTAATGAGCCGGAGAATAAATTTACTATATAACTAAAATAAAAACTGAGCTTGTATATAAATAGTATTTGTTCATTAAAAATTGTAACCTAATTATATTTTTTTTAATGTTAATTGTAATTTTTATAAATTGCTCCACTACAGATATAAAGTCTAAAGGGGCTCTACTTTGTCTCAAATTTTATTGAAATAAAGATTATAATAATAATAATAATAATTTCCTAATTTATAAAAAGGGCTTAATTATGGAGTTTCATCCTGACCAGTCAGTCATACACAACGCCACATACTCGCGAGTCACGGGGAGAGATATTTTTGAAAAATTTCAAGGATAAAATTTTTCATATGATCACTAAACTTTATAATGTTACTACGGTTGTTGATTTAGTGAGGAGCAGGATCAGTTGGCATTACTTACGGTAGCTTATTTACGGTAGGTAACTTACCCGATTCATTTACGTACCAAATTCAATTAGATGAAGGACCATCATCTACAAAACGTGCAGTGTTTGCTGAATTCATCAGAATATTCGATCTATTGGGTTTCGTTCATAAATTTGCTTGAAATTTGCCTTTTACGCAAAGGACACAACGAGAATGGTTAAATTTATGACAAGAGATACCAAAATTTGATGGAGTATGCACACAATTAGTGACATCGAAAACAAAAAAGTCACCCGCTAATTCGGTATCAGCAGCAAGGTTGAACTGTATTATGCATTATTATTTAAAAAGTTGATGAATTAAATTGATTCGAATTTGGAAGTACCAAGGGAGAATAAACGGACTGAAGCATAGAAAATTAAGCATAAATTTGGTTCCAATACTACAAAATGGTTGAAAACTTATGTCATGAATCGCACTATAGCAACATATTAAGCGTGTTCCCCAGATGCCCCTGGTATCACGTCCTGCCAGAACTGAATCCAGATGATAACGCAACCCCGCGGCATCTATTGGGGAGAAAAAATTTGGTTATTGGGAATTCAAACCACAATAAGAGAAATTTTTGGAACTATTGTGACGAGTCGGGGCTAACATGTGGTAGTGTGACATTAAAACAGCTTTCCACTAGAATACCAATGTTCTGTTCTCCAACTGCCGACAGAAACTTCAGCTAATTCCCGTTGATACTGCAGCACGTTTACCCGCTAGCAATCAGGCGGATGGGTTAGGTTCTTATATCAACATAACTGGAGCAAGAAGTGCTGCTTGCTTAATTCTGGTACAAATATTTAAAAGTAAGAATTCCCGCTAGTCTGAAAATATTTCCGGATCATACTTAGTAGTGTGGTTTCATAACCGAAGATGGACTCCAGTTTCTCATAGGACTTTAAGCAACGTCTCGTGTGTCTTGAATATTCCCACCCCGTGCCGTATAGTGGTATTTGGCACGCCCAGGCACACTTTAAACAAACATCAAGGACATCTCAGACTCTAGCACTGTATATTATCCATGAGGATACGACTCAATAAGAAATAGAAAGTTTTGATTTTTGATTATTGTTTTTCCTTTGTTTTATTGTAAATAAAAAAACTAAATTAGACAGGTAAAATAAGTTAAATAGATATTGAATGATTAGGCATGTACTCCATGAACCTGACAGTATTAAATACAACAACGTACGTAAATATATTAACCTAAATTACAGGTAGTTACTTGTAGCCAGTAATTAAATTAGTTGAACTACCAATTATTTATATAAATTAATCAATAAAGACCCTAAATTTGAGATAAAATGTATATGTATGTAGAAATATATGTAGGTTATATAATAGAAAAAAAAATATTATAGAGGAAAAAATATTAAGTTCTTACTTACATGCTGTCCGTTACAAGGCCTTGTCACTGGCTAACATGTTGAGTTAATCCAATTGATGCGTCTCGGAGTTAATATATAACGGATATTTCCATATACATATATCTAAATAACGTATAGATATTCGAAAATTTTGCAATAAAACTATCCGGATTCACTAGAATTTAATTTACCGGCTACCCTCTTATTTCTAGGTAAAGAACTACTACACAACAAATATTTCACTAGTTTAATAGTTGTAACACCACAAAAACACGCAATATCGTTGCTTGCCCAACTCTGAGTAGGGTTGTTGATCTTACGCTCCAAAAACACGCGTACGTGGTATCGCGGTGTATAACGGTATGGGTGTATATATATCACTTAATATGACCGTCAAGGATGGCCTAGATGTTTTTCGAATGCGCGTCTCGACACAATGTAAATTCCCGCAGCACCGTTTATTCGATCGACGATTTACAGGTTACAGCAAACAATTTTTTTTTTTTTTTTAAGCGCGGAAAATCACACGACTTAGTGGTGGGTGACCTTCCGAACTGGTAACCACTTTTCCGCGACGTGACTATTGCCAAAACAAAAAAAAATTAGATTATTTTAACCGGGGTATTATTTTCCGAGTATTTAAATAAAAGAAAATTTACCTTTTCCGCTTAGATTAAAGATTTAATTAATGTATCTCACTTAATTAACATACAACACTCGCACATAGATTATTGTATACTTTTGTTGTTTTTATTAGTTTGTTGAGTATTCTTTTATGTCACCCACTTTAAATAAATATTTTTGGTAATATTAAAGTACCATGTTCGAGTTACCAATTTGTAATGAGGTTATTTCTTTTCCAACCAAATAAACAAAATTTAATATAACGCGTCGTTAACTCGGAGAAGCAATCATACGATAACACGAACTTAATTATAACCGAGCTGATGACGTTATCGATGTTACACTGTCAGATTCACCGAGTCACACACACACATAACCACCGAGAAGAAAACGGACCAATAACTACAGCGCAGAGGCGGAGGAAAAGCAAGCGTAGTGAATCTTGGTAGCAATGCAATTGTTACAATCGTGGGGCTGTCCCACACCCTGAGAAAGTTTCAAAGGGCCGGGCTTACTTTGACCAAAAATTTTTTTTTTTTTTTTTTTAGCGTAATCTAATTAGTTTCTCCAGCCAATCCTGGGCATAGACGTAATTCTCTCCTGTTCAGCGAATATCCTTGGCATGGTAAATACCAAGGATTTTCCCACTTTCAGACATAACTTCGTATGCAACATTTCCTATTCTTTTAGAAATGCGGCCTTTAATGAATCTGGAAGCTAATTTGGCCGAATATGTCTTAGCGGCGTCACTCTGAGGAAAATTTCGTACGAATACTTGTTGTCCGGGGACAAAGATACGGTGACGTGCTCTTAAATTATATGTCGATGCATTCCGTTCATTGGCGGCCTTCAAATGTCTTAAGACTAATTCTTGGGTTAGAGTCGCCTGCGAGTTCGCGGTCATGACTTGATTGTCTCCCAAACATTTCAGTTTTCGTAACAATTTATAAGTTGAGGCGTGTGCAACTTTATGCCGCCCAAAGACCAGGTAATGTGGCGAAAACCCTGTTGATGTGTGTACAACATTACGCAAAGCGCTTGAAATCTCATCTAAATGCTCATCCCAGGTTTGATGGTCATCCTGGATGTACGCCCGGATAGCGGATAGTATCGATCGGTTCACCCGTTCGGACGCGTTAGCTTGGGGACTATGTTTAGGAGTAAATTTGTGGATCACTCCGTAGTTTGACAAAAAGTTGGACAACAAAATGGATTCAAATTGTCTACCATTATCCGAAAATATGATTTCCGGAACACCAAAAATAGAGAAAATCTTATTTAAACACTGAACTACCTTTTCGGATGTAGCACTTCTAAGGGGTTCGATGATGGGGAATCTTGAATATTTATCTAAGATTATTAAAATATGTGTATTTCCCTTTTTGGATCGCGGGTATGGCCCAAGGAAATCAATGTAAAGGAATTGCCATGGTTGTACCACTTCGGTGAAGGTTCCCATTTCGGGTCTAGTTGCAAAGTTCACGGGTTTAGTTGTTTTGCAAACGTCACAGCCACTAATAAAATTCTTTACCTGGACCGCCATCCGTGACCAGTAAAAGTTCCGTTGCAGGAGTTCTAGTGTTTTCGCAAACCCTTGATGCGCAGAGGTTGGTGGTTTGTGTGCTCTTTCAACGAGTTGATCGGTCAATGACAAAGGTACAACGAGTTTCCATGTGGGCTGGTTAATGTACTCGTTGTCCGATGGACTGCTGGTATTGATGTAGATCTTACCATCCAAAATTGAAAAATTAGTTTGCATCTGGGGGTTGTCTTCCAATGCCTGTATCATAGCTAAATAATCATCCTCTTTAAATTCGGGAGAGTCTAAATTTAGGTGTAAGGGTGCGTTGTTACAATCTAAAGTTTCCAGACATCGAGAAAGACTGTCTGGGACCACATTTTGAGATCCCTTTCGGTATTCAATGGTAAAATCAAAAGATTGGAGTTTAAGACTCCATCGAGCCAATCTTCCACCAAGATCTTTTTGATTCATGAGCCATTGAAGGCTGGAATGGTCGGTTATAATCGTAAATGCATATCCCTCTATATAGGGCCGGAATTTTTTTACGCTCATAACTGCTGCAAGGCATTCAAGCTCTGTAATGCTATAGTTTTTTTGGGCTTTATTGAGCTTGTGAGACATGAAAGTGATCGGATGCTCTTCACCATCCTCTGATTTTTGAAATAATATGCTGCCTATTCCAGTTGTACTCGCATCGCACTGGATATAAAATCTTTTTGTGAAATCAGGATTGGCTAAACAAGGAGCAGTAATTAAGGCGTTTTTGATCTTTTCAAAAGAAATTTGGGCTGACTCATTCCACATAAATTTACATCCTTTTTTTAGTAGATCGGTTAAGGGTGCTGTTAAGGAGGAAAAGTTTAATATGAATCGGCGGAACCACCCAGCCATCCCCAGAAAACTACGAATTTGTTTTGGAGTTCGTGGAACGGGATATTCTGCTATAGCTCGCACCTTGTCGGGATCCACTCTAAGGCACCCCTCACCAATCACATAACCCAGGTACTTTGTCTGTCTTAGCAAAAATTTGCTTTTTTCTACATTGATAGTCAGATGAGCTGCAGACAGCAATCTGCCTACCTCAGTCAATAAAGATAGATGTTCTTCGAATGTTGCCGAGACAACTAGAAGATCATCGAGATAGACAAAGACCCGATCATGTAACTGATGAGGGATGACCTTATGCATCAGCTTACACAATGTTTGGGGTGCGTTGCACAACCCGAATGGCATCACGGTGAAGTGGTATAAAGGTCGCCCAGCCACTGTGAAAGCCGTCTTATCCCTTGATCCGGATTCAAGAGGAATTTGCCAGAAGGCATCCTTCAAGTCGATTGTGCTAATGTATCTGGTGTTGTCCAATCGGCTTAAAAGACCATCTATCAACGGCAATGGATAAGCGTCCTTCACAGTGACTGAGTTGACCTTCCGCGCGTCAAGGCACAGCCGAATTTTCCCATTAGGCTTTTTCACAATACTAACTGGGGATGACCAGGAACTTCCGCTTTCTTCAATAACCCCTAAGGCTAATAATCGATCCAGCTCCGTGTATATGATTTCTTGTGTGGCAGGGGACACAGGATAATGCCTTTGTTTGGTCGGATTTGCTTGACCTACATCGATTTTATGCTCAAGTAAATGAGTCTTACCCAGGCCCATTATTTCGCTGGACGGAAATTTCTTTATTATCGCATCGACTTGTTTTTGCTGTTCTAAAGAGAGCTCATGTTTATTATTTGACTGTGTAGAAGCTTCCGGGAAGTCAACTAGCTCATTGATTATGACGGGAACCAAACCGAATTGATTCCAGAAGTCAATTCCTAAATACAGGGATTGGGTTAAGGCGGGTGCTATGTGCAAAATCATGGTTTTTGTCTTTCCCGCGTAGGAAACCTTGGCTTGAATATGACCCAGTATTTGCAATTTCTGACCACTTGCCGTGGACAGAGATGATGGTAAATGACGGAAGGACGAGTTATTATTTTCTAAGTAACTTTCAGAACCCGCACCTAAAACACTTATGCTGGCTCCGCTATCCAACAAACCTTTATAAGGCTCACCATTAAGTAAAATGTGGGCGTACGGCCGATTATCAAGGTCAGTAGGTATGACGGTTTCCAAAATTAGGTTTTTTAAAACTTGACGGGATTTGAAATATTTAAGTGAACGATCTAATCTTGATAACTGGTTAGAAGAGGTTTCAGTTGACTTAGAAACAGATACCGAGGAAGGATGGGGAGGGAAGGAGGAAGGTTCGGAAGTCAGGTGGTCTTGTGTAGGCGAGCATAAAATTCTGGGTCGGTATTTGAGGCTGCTTCTTCGACCGTTGTCAACTTCGTTGAGGCTTGGTGGGGGCGATTCTTGAAGCTCAGTACCCCCGGAACTCTGGCTTCGGGGTACGCGTTTCCCGAACGAAACTTTCCTTCACATCTTGGACAATCAATACTGAGGATGTTATTCGCTCCGCAACCGTAACAAAATATGCGCCTATTCCTTGACGGACATGATTTGAATAGATGGCCTTTTCCAAAACAATTCCAGCATTGCACCGAAGGACTTGAAGTTTACACAGGGTTATTGTGTGGAGTATTCAGAAAAACCTTCGCCTGGCGGTTATACCCAAGCTCACACATCGAACGGTCAAAATACGAATCTTGGCTGTCCAAGTCTAATTGCGCACTCATTCCACTGTCATACTCTCCACTGGTTACCTCAGAGACTTGTCGTTTATTCATCATGAAAACCTCTGGTGCCCATCCAATTCGGTTCCAAGTGTCTTCCACCGAAACGCATTTTTTTACTAACTCCGTTACCGCATAGAAAGTCTGACCAGCTAACGCAGCTTGCAGACCCGATCTCATATTCCTAGTTAACAGATTTAATAGCTCGACTTCGGTCAATGGATTTTTTAGTGGGATACTCGTTTCTCGGATTGCATGATAATAATCCATGAAAGGCTCCTTATGTTTTTGCCTACGGGTCTCTAGAACTTGGCGAATCTCACTATCGGAGCGCCTATCCTGAAACCGATTGGTCATTCCGTTCTTGATCGACTCCCAATGAACAAGGCCATAGTCCTCTCGTAGTACCCAGTACCAGTCCAAAGCTTTACCTTGGAGAAGTACACTAATGTCTACGGCCAGTTTATCGTTACTAACACCATTAGATTTAGCCATGCACTCCACCCGGTAGAAAAAACGCTCAACACTGGTCCTGTCAGGATCGCCGGAAAAGGATATATTCCATTTGGTAATATCAAGACCCCGCGATTTTGTTACTGCAGTCAGAGAGGTACCGTTGGAATTGGTATGCATTGATTTTGCACTGTTGTCCCAACTAGGGATTACCTTTGGAGGTGGAACGTAAGGATTAAAAGGGGGAAGCGCCTTTGGTGTTGGAGAATAAGTATTTGTGTCTAGACGTAACTGGGAAGGTTCTGTAATTTTACTATTTACAGATAAACCCAATGTCATTGCGATTTTATTAGCTAAGCGATCAACGAGAATTTCTTCGGTTTCGCCCGCAGGAAGTGCGTACGATACCTGTGACATGGTTTTACTAAGATCTTCAATTGGTCTTTCTCTCGAAGAAACTTCCCTGGTTTCAGGCCTCTTACTACGCTCTGGTGTGAGGACTGTAGCCGAAGATCCAGGAATCGCCAACTTAGGGACGATATTTAAGCTAAGGGAGCCGGTTTCTGCTTTGGCATTCACGGTAACCCCGTCTACACCATCGTCCTCCTCATCCGAGAGGTCTTCCACAAAAATATCCGTTTTTAAACCTTCCCCTGCTTCTCTACAAGATTCTTCTAAATCGGTCAGCACGGCATCATGGTTTTTAAAATCGGTGATGCATTTTAATAACTTGTCGCTTGATATTAATAGTTCAGTAACCACTGGTGCGACAGATTTACTAGTCTTAAGACGGGACAACCGACCCTGTACGTGATATAGCATGGTCGAGAGTTCATCCGCTTTCTCCGCCTCAACCGGGACATTTTGTTTTAACACCAGTTCAACATCATTCTGGAGTGAAGTTAATCTTGAGATTAATAATGTGACTTCGCGTTTAGGAAAATTGCGGGCTGATTTATGAGCCCTTGTAGGAGGTTCAGCTGTGCCGTTTCTTTCTAATAATAACCTGTCCGTCAGGGATACCATTTTTTGAGAGATATTGCCAGTAATGTCTCTGACTTGGCATTCGACCGAGAGATCTTCACAATCCAAATAATTAACATTCATGTTCTATCAGATATTCAGATATCCCACTCAGAAGAAAAAAAAAAATAATATAACAAAAAAAATTTGAATTTAGGAACCAAAATCCACCAACTAATCAAAACAATATTAATAATAATTATCACAGGTAAAACAAGCAATTTGAAAAATATTTAACACGGAATATATTTATACCTTTGAAATAAAGTTTAACTAGGAATACTAAACACACCAAATTTCCCCGAATTGATTGATTGATTGATTGGACTGTAGAACCAAGTGCTAGCCAAGTGTCCCGGATAACGCCGGGCCTATTCCTACAGCCTGTTTACACATAACAATAGGAAGGATAGGAAAGGTTTTTTTTTTTTTTTTTTTTTTTTTTTTTTTGGGACGGAACGATCCGGTTGCAGACACCTAGCGATCGTACGGCACAACACAATTCTAATCTACTTCTAATCTACTAGAGGAAGGATAAAGGTTTAACAGGTTTAATGAATAACGATGGTATTGGTCTTCAAGAATTGCTTCTCTAAATCAGCAACCTGAGAAAAAAATAGTATTATTTCACGTGCATGTGGAAAATTCCTGCAATATAATTCTACATTAACTAAACACACCAAATTTCCCCGAAGGTATTTAATTCACGATTAAAAAAAAATCTTTTAATTATAACGTTTATTTGTAAGCGATAATGAATGACGCCATATCCTTGATGTAGCCTAAAGCATGCCTACCTATATGTTAACACACTCGATTAAAAAAAAATATTACTTAAAACAATGATCCGGGTTGTTTAGTTTGAATAAATTTACATTAGAAGTTATCGTACTCGATGATGAATTATTCATAAATGTCATAGATGACAGAAAACGCAACGAATCATAAATAAATCCAAACCTATGTCAATTTTATCTAATCTTCAGAAAGTCAAAACCTTTAGAGGGATAAACTGAAAATAGAATGGGAAATTTACTGAAATAATACTGTGGTCGAAATTGTAGGGGATGTCTGTTATAGTCAACGATTGTAACTTATACAATCAACACTAACCGTATGTGGGAAGCGGATACTAACCTTGACCCCGTAAAATTGCGAATCGTAAAAATCGAATAAGATTACGGATACTAGTAACATTAAAATCTAAACACCTACGTGGCTATAATGTTATAAATCTTTAATTTACCGAAATCCACGGTGAGTTCTTCAATCTAAATATTTGAACCATTTAAATGAGTTCTTAAAGTTTACCGTTTACATACCGTGCATTGGGCGCCACTGTGACGAGTCGGGGCTAACATGTGGTAGTGTGACATTAAAACAGCTTTCCACTAGAATACCAATGTTCTGTTCTCCAACTGCCGACAGAAACTCCAGCTAATTCCCGTTGATACTGCAGCACGTTTACCCGCTAGCAATCAGGCGGATGTACCATGTTCGAGTTACCAATTTGTAATGAGGTTATTTCTTTTCCAACCAAATAAACAAAATTTAATATAACGCGTCGTTAACTCGGAGAAGCAATCATACGATAACACGAACTTAATTATAACCGAGCTGATGACGTTATCGATGTTACACTGTCAGATTCACCGAGTCACACACACATAACCACCGAGAAGAAAACGGACCAATAACTACAGCGCAGAGGCGGAGGAAAAGCAAGCGTAGTGAATCTTGGTAGCAATGCAATTGTTACACTATGTAAGGTACATCAAACCAAACCCACAAAAGGTTGTTCAGAAGATGGGTGTGCTATCTATGGAAAGAATGGATTTGACGAAACCATTGGTCGCGGACAACGAACTAGAAAGAATCATAAATATTTATTACTATGAATGTGTACAAAAGCCTGGCATATAAAATCCCCTACGGATTTGACAATGAATCATTGTCGGTCGTCTTCGATCGATTTATTGCAAGGACCATGTACCGAAAGGCCAATAATGGTTCTAAATTTCGAGTAGCTAAGTGTGTACTCAATAGTTTAAATCGATTTATAATCGAGAAACAAGACGAAATTGCGTCTCATGAGGATGATATCGTTAGGAAGAATCAAATAAAATACAATCAGCAACAATCAATTACTTCATTTCGATGCAGGCATACGTGACTTAGGTGCGGTTTTTTGGGAGGCCGGAATAAAGTTTCGTTAAAACACAATTACAAAAGGTAATAAATTTTATTAAATAATGAGCTTTACACCATCTTGGCGCGGCACATTATTTATAAATACCCAGTGGGTGTCGCTAGTCTATCCAGTACTTACAAAGTTGTAGAATATAATTGCTTAAGTCACAGACAATCGTTTCAGGAAATGATTCAAAAAATATGGAAACGATGGTACCATCGATATATTCACAGCTAACAATAAACGATCAAGGAGAAGCATGAGGAGGGAAATCTGCAAGTGAATCAATAATACACAAACCGTGTCCCTTAGCTATACAATAATATTTATCTTGCTCTCAAATTGACATCCGAAGTTTAGTGGTTATTAAACTAGGATTTTCACTAGTGTGCATAATCGACAACTTACATTTCAGCTGATTTGATGCCACGGAACCAGTTGTAATACCTACCAGAATTTATTAACGGGGAATTACCTACCAAGAATGCGGAGCCCAAAATGCAAATATTAACCTGTGGATCGAAACCATGAAGGATCTAGTAAACCTTCGACAACAACCAACTGTTTTATTGATGATACAGACGTAGATTATCTAAATCTGAAGTTGTTTAGCTGAAAAAACCTTTTGAGTAATATGCAAAGACTGAAAAAATTATGAAATCATCTTATACTGATTGACATCACCAAACCAGAAATCGAAATAATTCATTGCACTATCAAACTTGCAGCACCATAATTAATCCAATGAGGTATATCGAGCGCAGCATGTTAGAAAACGTTGGCGCGCGCAAATGGGAAGACGTTTCGTTATTATTAAATATGTACCTGATTGAATCAGGTGGAAATGTATACTGTATACATAATGTATGTATGTATAGTTATGTATGTATAGTTCGAATACAAACTATTTAAATTGTTTTCAAATAATTATAAGATCCAAATAGATTTTTTTCAGCAAATTGTGGCTCAAGTGAATAAAACTACTATTCAATTATATCCCAAGTACCTCCAAGGTGGCTGCTCTTCAACTTTTTGTTTATTTAGAAACTGCTCTAAGTCGGTAGATGGTTGGTGAACACCATAACTACCAACTTTGCAGACTTTAGGTACTAGAACATCGTCATATATAATATTCCAGAGCATTGAAGAGCCTTTAGGGACCCCGAAATATTGAGACCACCTATGGATTTTTATAAATTTTAATATGCAACATATAGTAGAAGCACAACACTATTACGTTCCTTGCTGATAGCGTTTTCCATTTTAACCATGCTAACAACAGGCCGGAGTAGATGAAGATTGCTGTAGCTTATCGATACAAGATGCTTGTGACTCTAAGCATAAATGTAGATTACTTCGTCAAAAACCTTTATTTTATAATCCATGTTTTGATAAATGCTAATAGGGTACATCCGAAGATGTACATAAAGAATAGCCTAATTCTCCTTGTGTGTATAGCAGTCGAAAACCGCTCAGGTTATTCATATTCACAAGAGAGATTCGCTCATATAGTGTGAGTTTATTGCCCGTGTTGCACATTACAATATTCAAAACTGATAACGTACCCGCATTAGAACTTTACCTGTTTCAGTAGTTTGAGTACTACTCGCCTCAGTAATTTATACATTCAAATTACCTAAAATTACTGTAGGACTTTTATTTCTGGAATATCATAGCAACTGTTTAAATATGTTCCACATAATTAAGCTAGTCCGATGAAACTTTGCAAACCATCCTGTATTGATTAAAACACCACAATCCCATATTGTAGCCTTTCAATCAATGCGCTGACTACTGGCATATTACCCATTTTATAAGGATATTGGTGACGTAGGTGAGGTAAACTATACCATCGTTGAATTATATCATCGTGAACTATCGTCGAACCGCCATTCGTAGTATATGTTCTCATTTTTTCCAATTTTTTTATTTTTTTGCAACTTTTTTTTTTTAAATTATATTTCATGATGACAATACAGCCCTTTTACACTAAGGATTTGTTTCAAAATAGTTTACTTGTGTTGTAGGGGTGATTAACGAATGATCCCATATAGTATCACTGGCCGATAAGTTTAGATTAAGTTACATTTGAATAGTTTTAATCTAATACATTTTTTAAATTGATAAATTTGTTAATTCAATTTTATATTTCAAATTTCGAATGCTATTTTTTATTGTGTGCATACATTCAAGTTATTTATTATTTTAGTTGGTGCGCTAATTACCAGTATGATATTCCTCAAAACACTTAACACAAAAAATGAACAGTTTATGCCAGCATATCTACGTCTATTGTCTATAGGTCGGACATAATGACCAACGTTGTCAAAACATAACGCTCCCAATGAGGTTTGATTACGCTTTCTATTTCCTGTTGACTTGGGAGCAATACACAGTAGTGGGTGTGTATACATAGTAGTAGGTATAGCCAATTCACATCTGAACTGTTTATGGCTAATTTCCTTTTGTGTTCTGTATAATTGCCATGCGTTATGAATGGATGCATCGAACAACCAAGTGAAAATGCAGCTCCACCACTTCTTCCCCTTTATACCAATACGATATAAGCTGATGTTCTGGTCCATTTTATCTACCCCGCACATATATTTATTGTAAAAATCAACGATACATGGTCGAGGTACTGATATCTTTTATTTGTGGCCGCACAATATCTTTGCACTTGCGACACCGCATTGTCTACCCACTTCGTCAAATGAATATCTGAATCTCTAATTGATTTGTTCGTCATGAACCCCCTTTTGAGATTAGCTTTTCTTTGCAAAGGACAATTTTTCGGAGTAGTATTTTAACGAATCGTTCTTGTTGCATCGTAGCCACGGGATTTTGAATACACTAATGCTGAAATCCCAGTAAACAAGTTATCAAAGTAAAATGCAAATGGGAGCATCATTATATGGGAATCAAAGTCGTCGAGCAAATTAAACAACGGTGCAATACATTTACCAAAGCTTTCGTCATATGCCGTATTAGCTCTATGGTTTTTTCCTTGTTATATTTCAAAATTTACTAAGGAACCAGATGAGAGTACAAACTGACCATACGTTGAAACCGAAACGCAGTGGTTTTTCCTTTATAAACTGCTTACATCCGTGACGACCGAAATGTGCAATCATGCTTCCATCGTACGACAGGTTTCGTTCAGGATGAAAATGCTTGATCATATTACATTTCAAACGATCTATCACTGGACGAAGCTTCCACATTTTATCAGTACCGCCATTCTTGTTGCTGTGTTCAAAATGAAGGAACCGTGATATTGCATTGAAACGATTTTTTCTCATGGAATTATATATAATTTTATTGCGTAAATCCGATTCACTTGACCAGTATTATCCAGAGTTTGATGGAACAGAGTATCCGCTTACGACAATGCCGATAAATATTTTTAGTTCAGTTAAAGTAATATGTAGGCTGTGGGCCAATAGTCGGGTAAATCGTTTACTATGGCAAAAATCGGATTTAGAACAGATTTTTCGATCAGTTTGCCATAGTGTTTTTGAAAAATAAATGAATTTACTGAAAAATTTACTAAACATTGACTTTTACCCGACTATTGGCCTGCAGCCTTAGTTTGGTTTGCCAAGAAAAATTGCATCTTAGGCTGCGTACTAATCCAAGGGTAAAAGTCAATTTTAAATACATTTTTTGGTAAATTCAATTATTTTTGAAAAACTCTATGGTAATCTGATCGAAAAATCTGTACTGAAATCGATTTTTACCGTAGTAAACGATTTACCCTTGGAGGCAGCCTTAGTAGACTCGTAAATAATAAGTTCTTACTCATGCGGATTGATACTACGCGCTCATGCGGATTGATATTAGCACAGTCTCGATAATCAGGTTGAGGAAATATTGGTTGTGGGACTTTTGATGTTGCATTTACCCAAACAACTTCAGAACGCTTTGGTGGTAGTATTGCTGCAGCTGCGGATCGTTTTTTACCAATAGATGTTGTAGACTGATCTTTTTCGGTTATGTCATCTGTGGTGGAAAATATGGCATCGTTCGAGCTTAATGAATTTGAAATTTCAGCGAATAGAGGATCAATATTTCCATAAGGTGTATTGTCTTCCACAAAATCAGTTGATATTCGTTCCCGACTATTAAAAACAATTTCACAGTTTGATTTGAACTGAGCTGGGCATACATTATCACTAGTACCGTCTCCATCTTCAATATCGTCATCCTCCTCACTGATAAATCTATTTTCAATTGGAGGAGGTTCAGTATATAAAGTCTGAGGCATTGTGTTTGACACCTTGTTATTGTTTGCCACAATAATTTTTGGTGGGTAGTAAGAATGCACACGTAATTACTTATTCACGTTTAACCTACCTCTGAAGGGATTATTCATTTTTATGTTCCACAACAAGACTTAATTTTCAAATGAAAATTAGATCTAATGGCTTCTGAATCATTATTAATTTCATTTTATGTAAAACTTTTAAGACGGTCGATAAACTTTATCAGTTCAATTTTTTGATGTTCTACTACGTCTAGACAATAAAATCAATATTTGACCACAGAAACTACTGATTATCAGAGTAATCGGATCGATATACTTGCACACACACCAAAATAATTACGTGTTTCAACAACATGATGACGATTACCACCCATTTGGTAAATTCGCACCCCATCCAAATTTAGAATATAATTCCCACAAAAGTAATTCATAAAAGCTTTCACTCAATCAAAATCCAACAATTAAACTCCACTCAACAAACAATTCAATTTAACAACAAAATAATATTATTAAAAGCACTTTTCAGAGTTTTCACTTTATATTATTTTACTTTACAAAAAGCACAACACAAGAAACTTTTTCCTTTTTTATTAATTCAAAAAATTTTAAAACATTTTTTTTTTTGTATTTTTAATTATTAATTATATTTTTATCGTTGATTGACATTAATATTACACTTAGAATTTAATTCGGAATACTAAAAAAAAAAGTTGTGCTTTTTTCGTTCCTTTTCTTTTGTTATTTATAAATGGAAATTTTATGTATTTTTACTTTTCCATTTTCCACAAGATTAGTCAAGACTTTGCATTTTTATTTTCTGTCGTAGTTGATGTTGTTATTTTTATTTCCGTGATTAATTAGCATAGCGTACTATCACAATGTCGTGTGCGAATGCGAGGCATGACGATTACGTAATTTTATCTAATAAATTTGATAAGACAATTGCCACAACCATAAAGTATTGCCAAAATATATTTTTTTTTAAATTCGATAGTTCAATTGGGCCAACATGTTATGAATTTATAATTAGGACAAGTGAATTTTGTTTATTTCGTTTTTTTTGTTAAGAATTTTTTTGGATGAATCACATCCCGTCTTTGTAGTTTTTATTTTCTTGGTTTAATGAAGAAATTAATTAAATTTTTTTTTCATGATATTTTTATGTCTTTTGTTGTATTCATAAATCACTTTCAATTTTTTGTGTACAGCATATACAGCATATAGTATATGTTTCTGCTACTATTGTCGTTTATTTTTGTGGTCGGTTTATTTCTTGTTTTAGGCGTGCAATTTGATTGATTAAGAAATCAGAAAAGTTATAAAATAAAAATATTTAAATTCTTCGGCGATTTTGAATGGATGGACTTCCTAGAATGAAAGATGGGTTTGTAATAGATTTATTCAACTGGAAATGACTAAATCATTAAACGTGATGTTATCTTGACAGGAAAGTTGAGAAATGTTTGTGATCCCAAATAAGGAAGAGTGACAGAAATATATGATAAATTGCAAATTGTCGATTTTTGACATAAATAGTTGGAGAATCAATGCTGGTAGTTCACTAATTTATATATTTCTACAAAAACAAAACCCTAACTATTTCTAACTACATACTCATATTTTTAAGCTACATTTAAAAAACGATGAATCTTTTTAATGTGGTTCAATATTCGTCGTAGTTTATGTTACTCTTTACCGATAGACTGTCATTTACCTCTGACGTCATTACAATTGAATATGAATCGAATATGAATTGAATATGAATTGAGAATTGAACAAAAACTGAATATATGAACTGAATATGAATTGTATATGAATTGAATATGAATTGAATATGAATTGAAAATGAATTGAAAATGAATTAGAAATGAATTGAATATGAATTGAATATGAATTGAATATGAATTGAATATGAATTGAATATGAATTGAATATGAATTGAATATGAATTGAATATGAATTGAATATGAATTGAATATGAATTGAATATGAATTGAATATGAATTGAATATGAATTGAATATGAATTGAATATGAATTGAATATGAATTGAATATGAATTGAATATGAATTGAATATGAATTGAATATGAATTGAATATGAATTGAATATGAATTGAATATGAATTGAATATGAATTGCATATGAATTGCATATGAATTGAATATGAATTGAATATGAATTGAATATGAATTGAATATGAATTGAATATGAATTGAATATGAAATGAATATGAATTGAATATGAATTGAATATGAATTGAATATCAATTGAATATGAATTGAATATGAATTGAATTTGAATTGAATATGAATTGAATTTGAATTGAATTTGAATTGAATATGAATTGAATATGAATTGAATATGAATTGAATATGAATTGAATATGAATTGAATATGAATTGAATATGAATTGAATATGAATTGAATTTGAAATGAATATGAATTGAATATGAATTGAATATGAATTGAATATGAATTGAATATGAATTGAATATGAATTGAATATGAATTGAATATGAATTGAATATGAATTGAATATGAATTGAATATGAATTGAATATGAATTGAATATGAATTGAATATGAATTGAATATGAATTGAATATGAATTGAATATGAATTGAATTTGAATTGAATTTGAATTGAATATGAATTGAATATGAATTGAATATGAATTGAATATGAATTGAATATGAATTGAATATGAATTGAATATGAATTGAATATGAATTGAATATGAATTGAATTTGAAATGAATATGAATTGAATATGAATTGAATATGAATTGAATTTGAATTGAATTTGAATTGAATAAGAATTGAATATGAATTGAATTTGAAATGAATATGAATTGAATATGAATTGAATATGAATTGAATATAAATTGAATATGAATTGAATATGAATTGAATATGAATTGAATATGAATTGAATATGAATTGAATATGAATTGAATAAGAATTGAATATGAATTGAATATTAATTGAATATAAAATTATTTTTTTATTTATAAATTTTTATAAATTGAATATGAATCGAACTAGAATTGAATATGAATTGAATATTATTATTTAAAAAGGATTGTATAACGAATAGAACATGAATTGAATATGAATTGAATATGAAATGAATTTGAATTAAATATGAATTGAACATGAATTTATTATGAATTAAATATGAATCGAACTAGAATTGAATATGAATTTAATTTGCATTGAATATGAATTGAATATGAATTTGAGACAAAATTAGAGAAAGCTAAAAGTGCCATGAATTCAACTCATATTCAATTCCTGTTCAATTAATCTTCAATTCATATTCAATTCATATTCAATTCATATTCAATTCATATTCAATTCATTTTTAATTCATATTCAATTCATATTCAATTCATATTCAATTCATATTCAATTCATATTCAATTCATATTCAATTCATATTCAATTCATATTCAATTCATATTCAATTCATATTAAACTCATATTCAATTCATATTCAATTCATATTCAATTCATATTCAATTCATATTCAATTCATATTCAATTCATATTCAATTCATATTCAATTCATATTCAATTCATATTCAATTCATATTCAATTCATATTCAATTCATATTCAAGTCATATTCAATTCATATTCAATTCATATTCCATTAATATTGAATTCATACTCTTCATATTCCATTCAAATATTCAGTTCTTATTCAATTCAAATTAAATTCATATTCGCGTCATATTCAAATCATATTCAGTATTGTTCAATTCATATTCAATTTATAAAAATTTAGTAAATAAATAAATAATTTCATATTCAGTATTGTTCAATTCATATTCAGTTTATAAAAAATAAATAAATAATTAAATAATTTTATATTCAATTCATATTCAATTCATATTCAATTCATATTCAATTCATATTCAATTCATATTTAATTCATATTCATTTCATATTCAATTCATATTCATTTCGTACTAAATTCATATTCAATTCATATTCAATTCATATTTAATTCTTATTCAATTCATATTCAATTCATATTCAATTCATATTCAATTCATATTCAATTCATATTTAATTCATATTCAATTCATATTCAATTCATATTTAATTCTTATTCAATTCATATTCAATTCATATTCAATTCATATATTCAGTTATTGTTCAATTAAAATTAAATTCATATTTGCGTCATATTCAAATCATATTCAGTATTGTTCAATTCATATTCAATTTATAAAAATTTAATAAATAAATAAATAATTTTATATTCAATTCATATTCAATTCATATTCAGTATTGTTCAATTCATATTCAATTTATAAAAAATAAATAAATAATTAAATAATTTTATATTCAATTCATATTCAATTAATATTCAATTCATATTCAATTCATATTTAATTCATATTCATTTCATATTCAATTCATATTCATTTCGTACTAAATTCATATTCAATTCATATTCAATTCATATTTAATTCTTATTCAATTCATATTCAATTCATATTCAATTCATATTCAATTCATATTCAATTCATATTTAATTCATATTAAATTCATATTCAATTCATATTCAATTCATATTCAATTCATATTCAATTCATATTCAATTCATATTCAATTCATATTCAATTCATATTCAATTCATATTCAATTCATATTCAATTCATATTCAATTCATATTCAATTCATATTCAATTCATATTCAATTCATATTCAATTCATATTCAATTCATATTCAATTCATATTCAATTCATATTCAATTCATATTCAATTCATATTCAATTCATATTCAATTCATATTCAATTCATATTCAATTCAAATTCAATTCTGAACTTCAAAATACTAAGAATTTATTACAACGGCTAGAAAAGTTTTCTTTGTTTAATAAAAGTAAAACTTTTCTAAATACTTCGGTTTTTATTTTATTGATTGAAATTCATATGTCGATAACAAGTGTGGTATTTCAACAAAATGATTTTCTCGCCAAACAAAATCACAAAGAAAGCAAACAAAAACTTAGATTAGATTTTCACCCCTTCGGTTTGCTATTCCATTATTTATTTTCCACCACAAGCTGTGAATTTTTTAAAACTCCAAAAGCAACAAATTCACAAAGAAAAGTGAAAGTTATTATTTTATGACCACACAAAATCGGAAAATATATTATTCTTATTTTTGGCAAAAAATGTGAAATGTAAATCATATTTTGGGCACTAAACGAGTTTAGTAATATGATTAAGGAGGAAAACGGGGTGGATAAATTTAATCCTGGCGCTTTGTATATAAAATATTTTCTTGGCAGACAATCATAAAAATACAAATCATAAAATCATTCAATTATTAAATTCGATGTGATTGTTCTTTATAACATCATCTTCATCTTGTTATTCTTATATTTTTCTATCTTAAACCACTCAACTGAATAATTTAATAAAAAAAAAAAATATTACATGTAAAATAAATTAAAATAAACGATCTGTTATTATTTTAATAACATAAAGTTAATCACCTCTCGTTCCTCTTCAGGTTCTCGCCTCGCTGTGTATATGTGTGTGGTAATCTAAAATTAAACCAACGAATATAAAATATACTTTGTGTTGCGATATTGTGACGGTTTTAATTTAAATTACAATGCATTTAGGCTGTTTCACTTAAAAAATGGTAAAGGAAAATGTAATTTATTTTCGCTGCTCAAGTGAAACGACCAACCACCATATGTCTGTCGAATACAATTAAAATATTAAATGAGATAAATCCAAGAATTTTTTTTTATTAATTTTTTAATTAAATGTGACACTATTACTTTGTCTTAGTCAATTTTTCAATTAAATTTTTCGTAATGCGGTCTGTTTAAGTGTATGTGCATGTAATTTGTCAAAATATGTACATACGAAGAGAAAAGGAGAAAACATGTGAGATGGTTAATGCTAATAAAATAATGAATGAATTCCAGAGCGAAAAGTTGGCGGCACATATTGTCAACCCATGGAGACAAACTAATTTTAAATTCTTGGGGTATGTGTTAGTGGTCTGAAAATTTGGCGTTTAACCACTCTGTATGAAATGTATAAATCCAGATTGTATACTGGTTGAATTTTTTGAGAAATAACTATGAAAACTTCGGAGATTATAACTATTCAAATTGAAATTTTATTTTTCTAGATTTCTAAAGACAACTTATTGCATCAATGATAACTGATCATATTACGATTAAAAATGGCACAAAATCTTTGAAATTCAAAATTTTTTAGAAGAAATCCGTAACAGCCTATCGAGGCAATGAAGCAAAAAAGTTCCAAATTTTTGAATAGATCGGAATGTGGTATTTTGCATTCGCTTCCAAAAATTATTTGTAAAAACCGCCCTTATTTTTAATAACAAACCGGAAATTGCATTGCTGCAGCCAAAAATGCATTCAAAAAATTATTTTTTTGAGACGGCTTTTCGAAACTTTGTAAATAAGAGTCGAAACTAGCCCCACTCGGGTTCCCGGGGATTTTCGAGGTCGCTGATCACGATTATGATGTCCAAATTAACCCAAGGTCGACCTGGAGTTCAGGAACGCCGATGAACGTCATCTCCGTGGGACTCTCCCGAAAATCACGCGGGGAAGGAGAGAAACTCGGCAGCGGGATTTTTTTGGGTCACTGAATCCAAATATGACATCTGCGAAAACCCCCCGGACACCTGGTGCGCTGGAACCTGGACACGGACGTCATCCTCGAGAATTTTCCTGACAATATCGGCAAAAACAACCCGAAAATCATTGTGAAGGCGTTTTTTGGGGCACTGAATCCGTATTTCTCGTCGAAAACGACCCCAGGAACACCTGGTGCACCGGTTCCTGGGTCTGAACGTTGTCTCCGAGGGTTTTTCTTACACGATCGAGAAAAGCGAACCGAAAATCGGCGTGAGGTTTTTTTTCGGGGCGCTGAATCCGAATTCCCGGAACCTGGCCCTGAACAGCATCTCCGTGGGACCCCCCCAAAATTCACGCGGGAAAAGAGAGAAACTCGGCGCCCGGGGGTTTTTTGGGTTGCTCAATCCAAATACTCGCGACGCCATATTTGGATCCAAAAACCCCCGGGCGCCGAGTTTCTCTCCTTCCCCGCATGATTTTTGGAAGAATCCTACGGAGATGACGTTCATCGTCGTTCCTGAACTCCTGGTCGGCCTTGGGTCAATTTGGACATCATAATCGTGATCAGTGACCTCTAAAACTACCGGGAACCCGAGTGGGGCTTGTTTCGACTCTTATTTACAAAGTTCTCTAATCTTCCAAAAGCCGTCTCAAACAATGCATTTGTTGAATGCATTTTTGGCTGCAGCAATGCAATTTCCGGTTTGTTCAAAAAAAAAATAGGAGCGGTTTTTACAAAAAAATTTTGAAAGCGAATGCAAAATTCCGTATTCCGATCCGTCTTGCTCTCAAAAATTTCAAACTTTTGGTCTTTTTAGTGCTTCATTGCCTCAACTAATACCTAGGGATTCTTGGTCAACATTTAGGACTTTTG
This sequence comes from Nephrotoma appendiculata, assembly GCA_947310385.1. NCBI lineage: Eukaryota > Metazoa > Arthropoda > Insecta > Diptera > Tipulidae > Nephrotoma > Nephrotoma appendiculata. The sequence goes on along the minus strand of OX371225.1, from coordinate 207,492,279 downwards.
GCCTACATCCAGGATTCTTTGCCTATGCCTATAATTCTTGACCTATGTCTAGGATTCTCGGCTTATGTCTAGGATTCTTGGTCTATGCCTATGATACTTGGTATATACCAATGATTTTCGGCCTATACCCTGGATTCATAACCTAATCTTTCCCTATACCTAGGATTCTTGGCCTATGCCTAGGATTCTAGGCCTATGCCTATAGGATTCTTGGCATATGTCTAGGATTCTTGGTCTATGTCTAGTATTCTTAGTCTATGTGTAGGATTCTACGCCAATGCCTAGAGGATTCTTGGCATATACCAAAGATTCCTGGCATTTCCGCTGGATTTATAACATACATCTACAATTGTTGGCATATGCCAAGGAATCTTGGCCTATGTCTACAATTCTTGACAAATGCTTAGGATTATTGGCCCTATTACTAGGATTATTGGCCAATATCTAGGATTATTGGCCTATGACTAGAATTCTTTGCCTATACCTACGATTGTTGTTATATGTCTAGGATTCTGGGTCTAAACCTAATATTCTTGTTCTATGTCTAGGATTTCTAGGATTCTTAACCTAATTCTAGGATTTATGGCCTACGTGTAAGATTATTGGCCTCTGTCTTGGATTCTTGGCCTATATCTATGATTGCTGGCCTATGTCTAGGATTCCTGGCCTATGTCTTGCACTCTTGGATTATACCTAGGTTTATTGTGCTATGTCTACGATTTTTGATCTAGATTTGGTCTATGACTAGTATTCTTGGTCTTTATCGGGGATTCTTGGCCTTTGTCTAGGATTCTTGTCCTATGTCTATAATTATTGGCCTATGTCTAGAATTCTTGGCCTTTTGTCTAGGGTTCTTGACCTATGTGTCCTATGTCTTGGATTCTGGGTCTATGATTTTTGGCATATGTCTAGGATTGTTGGCTTTGTCTTGGACTCTTGGCCTAAGCCTAGGATTTTTGGCCTATGCTTTGGATTCTTGGACTATGTATTTATTAGACAGCCCACACAGACAAAAATCGATTATAGTGCCTCGAACTTTTTTCACCATTTTTATTGGATTGCGCTACAATTGCTGGTGCAGCATTAGGGTCATCTTTTGGTTTAGATTTTTGCAATTATCTTAAAACGTATAAAATTTTCGAAAAAGCGTTAAAATCAAAAAGATTGTAAACTTAATTTTATACAAAATTAGGCAACACAATCTATATTAATAAAAATCAATTGGCGCATGTATGACTGATCATCACCTGAAAACGGCTAGAGCGATTTAACTGATTTTTTTTGTTGTGTTTGTAATTATCAGGACAAGGTTTGTATGTAAGAAAATTTTGGAAAAACAGAAAAGTCGGAAAATTCGGAAAATTGAAAAATGATGTTTTGTAAGGGAATTTAGCCTATCCGATCCAGATGGACTTTTATAAGAGAAAAATTGAAGAATCTGAGTGGAAAAATCAGAAGCTTCCGGAAAAACCAGAGGAAAGTTGATTTTTTTTCTGTAGCGCTGTATTTGCAATTAACAGAAGATGGTTCTTGCTAGAGCAAATGTTGGAAAAATCCACCAGAAACGTCAGAAAACTCGAAAAATCGAGAGATGATATTTTTGTACGGTTTTTTTGCACGCATCCAAATGGTGTTTTAGAAGAGAGAAAAGGGAAAATCTGAGTGGAAAACTCGGAAGCTTCTGGGAAAACCCGAAGAAAATTGAATTTATTTTTAGGTAGCGCATCAGTTGAGTACGGCTGAACCGATTTGACTAAATATTTTTTTGGTGGTTCTTACAAAAAAAAATTTTGCGAAAATGCACTGGATAAGTCGGAAAATTCGGAAAATCAAAAAATAATGTTTTTGTACGGTTTTTCACACGTATCCAATCCAAATGGTGTTTTAGAAGAGAAAATTTGAAAAATCGTAGTGAAAAACTTCTGGAAAAACTTAAGAAAATTGAATTTTTTTTTTATAACGCTTCAGTATAGAACGGGTGAACCGATTTGGCTCAATCTTTTTTTGTTGTATTCGTAATTACTAGGAAATTGTTCTTACGAGAGAAAACGTTGGGAAAATCTACTGAAAAAGTCGGAAAATTTGAAGAATCCAGAAATAATATTTTTGTACGGTTTTTTTTCACACGTATCCGATCCAGATGATCTTTTAAAAGAGAACAATTGGAAAATCTGAGTGGAAAACTGAGACGCTTCTGGAAAAACCCGAAAAAAATTGATTTCATTTCTTCTAGCCCGTCAGTTGAGTACGGCTGAAACGATTTGATTCAATCTTTTTTTGCTGAGTTCCAAATTTGCAGAAGATTGTTCTTACGAGAGGAAATGTTGGAGAAATCTACCGGAAAAGTCGGAAAATTTGGAAAATCGAAAAATGATGTTTTATGTACGGGATTTTGCACATATCCGATCCAGATGGTATTTTAGAAGAGAAAAATTGGGAAATCTGAGTGGAAAATTCAGAAAATTCAGGAAAAACCCGTACAAAAGTAATTTTTTTAACGCATCAGTTGAGATCGGATAAACCAATTTGGCTCAATCTTTTTTTGTAGTATTCGCAATTGCCAGGAGATGATTGATATAAGAGATTGCGTTGATATGTTAGTCAAGATCAAAACGGAACGTTTAAATTTCACCCGCTCAATCAAAACTACGTTCCGAGCAGTACATTCATGTGCGAGATGCCATCGTTTCGGACGGAAATGCAACCAACGTCGGTCAATAGACCATTCATCCAGCGACATATGTTTGCAGCCCACGGCATATGCACGAATATGCATCACATGCAATCAAAAATGGCCTGAAATTATCGGTAATCTACTGCCATGACAAACTTCCAGTGATCTCCACGACATCACCGCCCGTGTGTGTAAACAAAAATTCAAGACGCTAATGAACTTCATCGTTAAACGAAGCGTGGATTACCACATGCGAATGTGTGCCTATGGTAATCCACGCTTCTACCATCTGTGGTTAATTGAGAAAATCAGATGAGATCAAATCGATTAAATCATCAGCGCCACAATACCAGATCCAGAAGCAGACCCGAAATTGTTCGAGGTAGTCGCAACAAACATTATTCACGTTGCTAGCATATACAATTAGTGGAAATAACGGTTATTTACTATATCGGCGTCGTTCGCCCTAACATCGTGGCAGAACAGTCACTTGGTGAAAGAAAAAGATTTCGTGGTCGGTAATCGCTGGATCGTTCCGTAGAAGTCCATTAAATATGTTTGCAAATAAGTGAACAAAGGAAGCAACCTGGCAATGCTCGGCATTGCTGAAGATTCCAATTGGGCCGTTATATCAGTTGCAATTAGCCGGCTTGGCGTATTTTATCATTTGTATTACACGAACCTCAACCCACTGCGAACATTTGTGGGTGCACTTTGAGAATAGACAACGTGTCTATTTCGCGGAACCTAATGCAGCACAAAGAGCAGAACGATCAAGAGCTACAACACTCACGAAGTTCTTCAAAATTTGCCAAAGTGATCCGTTCGCATGAACATTGCTTTACTGGGAAAAGCCACGCTATTATCCTTGCAATCAGTCGTCCAAAAAGATTCATAGGCGAAAGAAAGGTCAATTTGTTGCAGGATACGTCGATGTGTATTCAACTGATGCGCTTGGCCGTGTGCACACCGTTCATCCACGACAAGACGAAGGACGAAGGCTTCTATCTTCATTTGCTTTTGTTCCATGTTCGTGGTACTACTTCGTTCGAATGGCTCCGTACTATAGATGGTGTGTTGTGCGATACTTTGATCATGATCGAAGACATGTGCGTGCTTATGTGCGGCAGCTATTTGTTGATATTGGGCATGCCAGCATCAATTCGTTCAATGCACGATGCATTTAATCGTGAATTGCAACTAGAGCAAGTGTACGATCGAGGTTCAATGAGCCAAATAGTACAAATGAATGTCCCGCTTTTGAATGCACAACAAAAAAACTTGTACGACGCATTGATGAAGGCAGTTGACGAATAAGGAAACAGCGGAATATTTTTCCTCGATGCTCCCGCTGAAACAGGTAAAACCTTTCTGGCCATGGATTTTATACGCTATTCTCATGAGAATTTGTATGGTAAATGTATACAAATCCTCATGAGAATTTCGTGAGAATAGCTTACAAAATCACAATGCTGATTTCATTGCTGTTGGCCACAATTCACTCGAGATCTCAAAAGCGTTAGCTATTACATCATTGGGGATTGCATCCACATTGCTAGACAGCGGCCGGACGGCACATTCTGCGTTGAAGTTGCCGATGAATATCTATAAGAATGACAAGCCAGTGTGTTTAATTTACAAGAACTCGGTGATGGCTAAGGTATTGCAAAAATACAAAATCATCATCTGGGGCGATTGAAAAATGACACATAAACGATCATTGAAAGCGTTCAATCGAACGATGAAGGATTTACAAAGTGACTCAAGATGTTTTTGTGCAGCAATGAATCTGCTGGCCGGCGATTTTCGCCAAATTCTACCTATCATTCCGAGCTCAACAGCTCCAGATGAGTTCAACTCATGTCTGAAATCGTTAAGTTTGTGGCGCTATATAAAGAAGTTGCAGTTGACTACGAACATGAGAGTCGCGTTACAGAACGACTTATCAACTGAACGACTCAATCAAGACGAGGCAACCAACTATTCGACCAAATTTTTGAATGCGGTTGATTTACCGGGAATACCACCGCATAACTTGATGCTCAAGGTAGGATCTGTGATAATCATGATGCGTAATCGGAACCCTCTGAGATTGGAACGAAACGCAATTGACTGTAAAGAAACTGTGAACAACGTGATTCAAGCGACGATCATTAAGGGCAAATACAAGCGCGAGGATGTTCCAATTCCGAGAATTTCTCTGATTCCAACTGACATTCCGTTCGTCTTGTAGCAGCAATTTAGGCTACCCGAACCTTCCAACCAAGCCCCCGGAGATTTTGGTGGGTCATCAACCGACTGCCTTCAGTCGGTTCAATTGTTGGCAGTAGAGGTCCAAATTGAGCATTTGTCCATTGAGCAGTGGCTAAAGCATGGCTAAAGCTTCCTGGCTATCAATCCTGGATTGGCCACCGTTTGGGCCGCTTCACGGGACTTCAACCATGATCGTTTCCGCTACACCATCCGATTCAGAAATGGCTCGATTTCGTTCCATTTGGCCAAGGATTCGCAGATGGAAACACACTCCATCAAGTTTTTTTGCACCAACTCATGTGGTACCAAAACATCGAATTTCATTTTGAACCCCCATTATGCACATAAAACTGTTTTGTGGTCGATCTTCAGCTACTGATGAGTAATGATACTACTGATCGCACGCTGGTCTACTTCGATAATTGCTGGTCTACTTCGAGATTATCGGAACGGAATCGACAAAACCAAAATTACTCATGATATTCTGTGACAGTATCGGGACCATTGACACCATTCACATTTCAGCCGACGGACTTGCGTTTTTGCCTTTATCGAAGCAAAATTGCAAAATATAGTGACTCAACTGATTTTTCAATTGATTCCGATAAAATGTATTCTTTAGGCTCAATATAGTGGAAGTCCATAATTAAAGAAAATGCAGTTTGTCTGAACAGTGAACAGATGGCGAAGCTTTAATAGGTAATATGTTACGACCATTCTGTCGCTAACAGTTTTTCTCTGCTACCAAAAAAATTTTCGTTGGTAAAATGATTTGTCATTTTGGTGATTACGTCCCCCATCTATGCTAAATCTTTTTTAACTTGTGTTTGTTAAGGGTTTGAGTCTAAGGAGTAGCTCAAAAAAATCGTGTGAATCGTCTTTGTTGGGTTCTTGTTTTCCGCGCCGCGCGATTGTTAAATAAAGGGTGATGAGCGAGACCAATGTGCACCGAGTGTGTGAAATAATGCGCCATCGAAAAATGTTTTTTCTTATATGCTTCTCGTTTTCATCAATGCGAATTGATGCAAACGAGAAACAGAGAACAGGAGATTTTCTTCGATGACGTGTTGCACGTCGTTATGTGGTGCTCGGGTTTTTGTCGAGAATTGTTTTTTTTTTGATTAATTTTGGTAAGACAAGAGGCTTGTTTGTAATATTGAACACTCTTGTTTTGTTTTTTGGAAGGTGGATAATCAAATTCAGTTTTTGGTATTGTATTGTAGAATTTTGATAGTGAGAAACAGATTTTTTTGGCGTCTGCCATATGTGTTAATAATGATAATAAAATATAAAGATCGCATGATTATACTAAAAACTTTGATACTATAAATTTAATGATTTTCTTTGAAATATATAATATATTACAAATTATATAAATAGTTATATTGATACATATGTAGTTTTTAACAAACAAGAAATTGTGAAATAAAAAAAAAAAAAATATAGTGCTTTCTGAGTAAATCACGTGTCATATTTTGGGATTTTTCTCGAACTGTCCCAGTGTTGTCAATTTATTTTGAGTTTATTGTGAACGGTCTAATTTTTACAGAGGCGCCAGATTTATACGGGTAGCCAGTTGAGGCCACTTCAACTTTTGGTTATTGGGGAGAGGCTCGCAACTAACGGTAGCCAACCTTCTATTGTTCTTTATTTGTATTGTATATCGAGGAGAGGCCCCGCATCCGCAACGGGTGGTCAACCAAGGCTATTCGGTTTTTTTTATTATTTACGGCGGGAAGACGCCCAACGGTCCGGGTAACTGGAGTTACCTGTGGCATGACAGCACCACGGCCGCAACAGTAATTATTAAGGTACAATTTTATTTTTTTTTGATTATTTTATTTCTTGATTATTATTTTTTTAATATATTTTCAATTTTTATTGGTTGTTGTAAATTTTCATTTGCAATCGAACGCCGTATAGCGGGTGCGTGTCGCGCTCGGTGCACATCGTTCTCGCTGCCTCGTACTTTGTTTCTGGCGGGAAGTGTGTGTCCTTTTGTGGGAAGTTGCATTTACCTTTCTTTTATGTTTTCTTTATAAAAAAAAATAAAATGAATTATTAAGTTTCCGGTTTTGGTATGATGAGGGGAGAATTTCCAGTCTCTGTCGGCATAGTGTTTGCGGTCCCTTGGTGCCCGCATCCGAATTCGAAACCAGCGCTCGCGCTGTTTGAGTTCGAATGGATGCGCGCACCAAGGCACCTCTCTCTTTTATAATTGTTGGGTTGTTCGTTCCTCAGGTTCCGTCCGATGAATTTCGGCGGAACTCCGGTTTTTTTTTTATTTATTATTTGCGGATTTTTTTCCTTATTTAATTATCTGTATCATGACGGTGTAAAGGAGCCATGTAAGCCTCAAACCTCACGACCCTTCGCACTTCTCCCTGAGAACGTAGCCGGCAAAAGATCATCGTGGAGGCCTCTGTATGTGCTTGGTGATAAACTGCAGGATGGCAGTAGCCAGCCTGTAACAAATAGCTGATATTGGCGATGTTTTTATTCAAAATTTTTAAAATTATTGTTTCTTGCAATTGGAACATAGAATAAATGTATGAGTAAAAAAGCTTAAAACTTAAATTAGTTATAATTCAATCAGAAATATATACCTTACCACATTTAAATCGCATAAAATATTTTGTTTCAAGAAATATTTTGTGTTGAATTGTAAAGTAAATTTGATGACATACAAATTAGTCCAAGAATTTAATTACACTGCATCCTGTCCCTTCTATCATAATGCTAAGGGTAGCCGCGTCTTTATTTACCCAAAAGGTCAAGTATTCCTAAATTTAACTCGGTAACTCTTCTATTGTATTGTGTGCAAGATAATTGGTCAACAAAAAATTAAAATTCATTTTCACCATTTTCCGAACTCTAATTACCCAGCTCGAAATTAAAAAAGCAAAACAAAAAAACCAAACAAAGAACGCAAAAAACAAGGTTGGACAAAAAGTTGTTCGCAATTTTTTTGTGTTTTCACGGTTAAAACTTTTATATTCGCTTATTATTATTTTTTTCATCTCTCGTTCAAAAATGTCGGGAAGAAAGTCAAAAGCGTACAAAAAAAATTCTTAATTAACTTTTTTTTTCTTTTATCATACGAATAAAAAATAAAAATGCTTTAAACAATTTTTTTGTTGTGTTTGATTAACAAAAGAAAATTAAATAATAAAAAAAGCACCAAAAAGCTCCAACACACTCACAAAAAAAAAGATAATTAGATTAGATTTTCATTTAATTTTTAATTTAACGTTGTACACAAGAAGGACATTGCTGTTGAAATGTGAATGATCTGAAAATGATAAATTGATATGAAACATAAAGAATTTTTATGCTGCAAATACAGAAAATATCGTTGGTGTACTAACTATAAAAGTAATTACTAAATAGTTTTGTGTTGTTGTAGTAGAAATAGTTGTAATATAATAGTAAATTTATTATTATTATTATTTTATGAGGTAGAAATTAATCGATAATTAATTTTTATTATCGTAAAATTAAGAACAATAAATTTCGTACGACGTAACCTGGTATTGCGTACCAAATACTATTTGGGGCAAAATTATAATTATACTGGTTTCCGATACGTCCCCGGTACAGGGTTAATATAATTTTGTTATTTCATAATATTACCTTTATATTGCTTTAGTTTAGATTCCTTTATATTATTATTTATTGGAAATATTTCGAATCTCGGAAAAATTATATATTTTTCCCGTTCAATTGTTTTTATTTCTATGTTAATGGAAAAATAAGTTTTAATTGCTTTTTATATTGTTTTTGATTTATAGTTTTATCCAGAAACAAATAAAACTAAATGTTGTATTTTTGGTTTGTACTTTAGTCCAGGGATATTGGCGAGGGAATTACATTTGTTACTATTAATTTTATGGTTCTTAATAATTTTTTTGCCAATGCTTTGGATGAAAAGTAAACTTTTGCGTAGTTCGAGCAGTGACCGTTAAAAGGTGTATTGCAAATTAAATATTTACTATAATTATTACAGTAGCTTGAGCTGAAATTTCATTTAAATTCCTATTCGAGCTTGCTGAGCTTAATCTATAAGCCATTGAATTAATATTAATTAACTCTTATACTCAGTCTTCATATAAAAGTTTACTTTAAGTTTTTTTTTTTTCTTTTTTAGACCGACCAAATGACACAGTGGTTAAAGCTTTGGCGTTTGGATCGGGAGGTACCGGGTTTGAATCCCGATAGGGGCAGGATGCAGAGGGAATTTTCATTTACAGATTACGATCTGTGATGAAATGGAACACATCTATGACCCCCTGTCGGAGTGCAAAACGCATGGGCCGACCCATCTTCCATGCCAGTATAGGCTGGCATGGAGCTTGCAATGTGCAGATGGTTAAAAAAATCGGATCTATAGCCGTACATCTTCGATTTGGCAAATGATGCGTAAAGTAAGACGGAAAAATAAACCGCGAAAGAGCAGGGAGTGCTTCGGCCCCAAAACAGATGGCATGGACTAAAAACAAACAAAAAAAAAGTTTTTTTAGATTGGTTTTTTTCGGTATCGCAACATGTCTTTAACAATATTAAAATTGGGTTATACCCTACCAATAAGACTTGACGAAAAATTTATTTGGGAAAAATGAGAACTATGTTGCATACGTGTCATTATACAGTTTAGGTAGGTCAACATATGTTCATTCTGCCTATCTTAACCTATTCGAGATTCGTATTAAAAGAAATATCATATTTTGAGATATTCACAGATTGGCATATCTATCATTGTTTAGTCTTTTAAATAACTAGAAGTTTACTCGTGAGATTTTATGTTGTTAAAACGGCGTACTCAAATTTTAACATTATAACGTAGCAAAAAATTATGAAATCCTCTAAAAATTTTCTCATTAAGTAAAGATTATTTCACTGTAACACTTCTTGATAAACAATATATATCGTAGAGTAACATTTTTTCGAGATAAGGAGTTATTAAACTTGTCAGGATCTCGACATCTTGATAAAGCAATATATATTTGTCCTTGTGAGAAAATGGGGTCATCAAGATAAAATCTAATATTTTCAAAAGTTTGTCCTTGTGAGTTGTTTATTGTCATTTCAAATGCTCGAATTATAGAAATTTGTCTAAGTTCATACTAAACGTTTCTGAGATAAAAGCATAGCATGCATTAAAAAAACTTATCCTGCACTAAAACAGCGGACCTTTTGAAATTTGTGATGTTTATAGTCGTTGCGCAAGGACTAGCGGAAAATGCCCGATTCCAAGAACATTTAAAACAATATTTAGAAGTAGCTAAATTTTTTTTTTTTTACTCTTTTAGTTTAGGCAATAAAGGCTGCTACCTCAAAACGATCACATTTTCAGTTTTGGTAACTTTAAATATAAATGAAATTCATTTCTAATCCTATACTAAAATAACGAGCTCCACAAAGCCAGCGTAGCACTGGATTACTATGGGCGCTTTCAGGAACCCTAGCATGATTAGTGAAACCATCATTTAAAAATTTCAAAGTGCTAAACATTTTCATAGCGTTGGCTGCGATTTTGCTCAACATGTTTCCAGCTGCTGGGTGTCTTGAAAGCGCCCTATGTGTATAAGAATTATGGTGTTTTCGATTTTTATTTTACGCCTCACTAACATAGTAACCTGATTTTTGCGTCAATCGAACAAAAAACTTGTTTACCCTCATTTATGTGCCTGTGTGTGTTAGCTTAGCTGTTGAGCATAACGTAGGTAATTGATAATCAGAAATCCAAAATGACAGCACTATGACAATATAGTTGTTGGTGTGCGTGAAAAAAAAAATTAGCTGTCAGTACCATTTTTTTTTGATCAATCGAACGTTTTCGGGATAAAAAGGGTACCCTTTTTACACTCAATGCAAGTTATTATGATTAATCCAAAACTACATTACAAAAGTTGGAGCGGTGAATAAGGCCTAACACATACTTAGAATTCAAATACACCACACTTGTTTTCCCAAACGCAAAGCTTGCCGAACTAGACCGGAAAATCATTAGACTTGCCTTAAATTAAGAAAGAAAGAAAACCAACAAGGTCAACCCTTGGTGAAAATTTAATCTTTAAATTTAATGCAATCTTTAAATCTGTCGTGTTTTTTTTTTGAAAAATGCTAAACCTTTCAGCATCATTGTAAAAATTTAAAAAGCTTTCATGAAAGCAGTTACTTCCGGTACATAGATGTTTGCCAAATTTCGCAATAATCTCATTCCGCCAAGATTGTTATGATACCGAATTTTGAAGAATTTTGTTTTATTAAAGCTCGGCAATCTGGTAAAATTATTATTTTTAAAACTTTAAAATTTAATTTTTTTTTGATTTAATCATTTTTTCGTCAATCATACGACTTTTCAAAGTATTAGCCAAAAATTGAAATGCTTCAATGGAAAATTAACTGAGATTTCCCAATTTATGAAAAAACCTAATTATGAAAATTCATCCAAGTCAATCAATCCTTCCTTATTGTGCAGTGGCCCAAGTTTGGTTTTTAACACGTCTTTTATCAAAAAATCGTAATTTTCGCTTAAATTTTAGAAAACTGATTTGGTCGGTATCGTTGTAAAATTTATAAACAGTCTTCTAGTTCATAGTCATTTTTTCGTAAATGATGCGTCAGGTAGACCAATTTCGGTCAAAAATCAGTGGGGTCTTTCAGTTTATGAAGTTCCATCTCGATCCGTCTGTGCTGCAAAGAGGCCGAATTTTTGTTGAAAACAGTTTTTTTAGAAATCGTCATTTTCACTTAAAAATGAACAAGGGCTATCTTCAAACCATTCACCAGTTTTAATGACAATAAGTGACACAGCAATAAGGAAAGCAAGCCCTCCAAGACTAACAAATAACAAAACCAACTTTGGGAATGCTTTCGGCAGCTAGTCGAAAAAAGCGTCAATCTACATGTGCAGATGAAACGCTTACATGATAGAAGAAGAACTGGAAAACTCCATTAAAAGTGTGCAAAAAGCGGCCTGGGAAAGTACTTTTGATCAGCAAGGAATTTTACAAAAAAGTATATACTATCCAGTAGAAGTGAGAGAGTTGGTTAACGAAAAAAGAAGGGCTCGTAAGATTTGGTAGAGCATTAGAGCCCCTGAATCAAAACATTCCTAAACAACTTGTGCAACAAACTTAATCACTTATAAAGGAGATTAAGAATGACTCAGTTGTAAGCTTCCTAGTAATCTGACTTGTAAACCTGACACAGACTATTCCCTGTGGAAAGCCACATCTGGGCTACTAGTTACTCTGAAAGAATCAAACAAGAAATAAAAAAACTCGAAGTTAAAAAAGCTCCTCGACACAACTTGATAACAAGGCAAATAATCAAAACTCTACCCAAAAAAGCACCAAAGAAACTACAGCACATAATCAATGCTATCTTTAGACTGTTTTATGTTCCAAGACAGTGGAAAGTAGCAGATATCATAATGACTCTAAAACCAAATAAATCGCTAAACGACAAAACATCGTATAGGCCTATTTTTTGTTAACAACAACATCAAGTTTTGGCACCGTGGTCTAAAATTTGATGTCCAACAAGATTTACCAAAACACCATTTGGAATTGCTAAAGTTTTACATCAAGGACCGTTACTTCTCGGTGAAACAGGAAGGATAATATATTGGCTGAAATTCCACAAGGCATTTGTTTAGGCCCCGTATTATACCTCCTGTATACAAATGATCTACCAAACATAGAAGAAGCTAGAATAGGAACGTTTGACACAGCTCTTATGACCACCGATGCTAGTATTGTTGTGTCCACAAGGAAACAACAAAATGCTGTTAATACAGCGAATAACTGGACAAAAAAATAGAGAATAACACTTAACGAAATAAACACATATCAACTTTACAAATAGGAAATTAGAATATATTTCGATTAGACTGAATTCGCAGCAAATTCCATAATCTGATAATGCTAAGTATCTCGGCATGACGCTAGACTCTAAACTCAGGTGGAAAGCGCATGTTAAAAAGAGAAGGCAAGAACTAAAACCTACCTGGACGTGTGGTGATTTGGGGCTGAGCAGGGAAAACTACAGTGAAGATCATTCAAACATTTCAAAACAATGTATGACGTAGCATTGTGAATGCTCCTTGGTACATTCGAAATGACAATCTCTATCGAGACTTAAACGTCGGAAAGAAACGGAATACGTCAGCAATGAAATACAAAAATTTGTAAGGAATCATGTTCTACGACTGCAGCAGCATGACAATGAGGAGCTGCGGAACCAAATAGATCGAAAAGAACAAATCCTTTAGAATTAGTGATTCCCTGAGCCGCTTGAATCAAAGGATTGGCAGAGCTGGGGTGAAGCGACAGGTTTCATCCTACAAGAATAGACTACAAAAAAGTCATCGGCATATATCGGTATATCGGCATTGTTTTGTGCCAATGCAGATGGTGCTACTATTTGGTGCTGATGCTACTATTTCTACTCTATTTGTTTCACGAAGACGCCTCTGTGTTATTCGATTCAAAACACTGACAATATTCTGAGAGTAATGAAACATTTGCTTCCTGCTTGGCAAATCAATATTTTCGAAGCTCGTATCATTATCAGATATCCTCCTGCTGGCCCTCTCCGATGACGAAAATAATGCTTGTGAGTCTATTAGAATTGATTTAAGTTTTTCTTCAAGATATCTTCGTTTACGATTTTCCGATTTCCGCTTCTCTTTTTCAATTTCTTACTATCTGGCTCCAGCCAAATATCCGGAACGCCATTTCTCACGCTGTGATAAGAGGAATTACTTGTTGTCACTGGTAATCATGGACAAGGCATTGGTATGTGTGATATCGAAAATGTCATCCAGTTTACTATTAAAGTCATTTTTTTTCACTGTAAACTTTTGAAGGTTTATTTTTATTTTTTAGAAGATTTGTCCACTCATCATGCAAAGTGTTCAATTTTTTAATGGACTGTTGTTCTTTTTTCATTGGAATTCGTGCTTTTGCCCAAAAAATAAATACTTCCTGGTTTGTAGAGCTGCACTTTCACAAATAGTTAATTTTATAGTACGCTAATGCTATTTGCATATATTTGCATTTCATTTGTGTATATCCCTTTACCGGCCTGCCCACACAATTGCTTTTTGATGCAGGCAAACGAATCATGAGAAAAATTTATGGTTGTAAGTGTTTTGAACCAACTTATGAACTTACACATTTGTGTATTCCTTTTCAACTTATTTTCGTCCGAAAAAAAACACTATAACTTAACACACAATTGTGTTAGTTGTACTTCAAAACAAGCGAAATTTTTTATCAAAAACGTCATTAGATACTATGTTTTTCTTTCTCACACATTTGTGTGGGCTGTACTACAATTGAGCTATATTTTTTTTTTGGTCGGCAAAGGGATATATTATATGACTCAATGAAACACATAGGCCATAGCAGGTCATAATTAATGCGGTAGGCGATTTTAAATGCGATTTTATGATGACATCATAAAACACAACTATGTTAGGTAATTATGACTCATACCGTTTTTTATGACATCATAAAACATTCCTTTGTTTATTCGTTACACGTCATTTTAATTTATATATATTTTTTTTGAAATTTTGAAAACAAATTCCAGGATTTAAATAAAACGTTTATTATTTCGGTTTTTATTAATTTCGAAAATTGGCAATAAAGTCGCTATTTGTTAACCGATTTTCGATATATTGGTGTAGGTAATTATATCTCCTATTCAACACAGGTTTCATTTAGGCTGTGAAAGTTTTTTAAATACTTTTTCTGTTCTTTTGAAAGTGAAAATTTTAAAAAAATACTGTTTTTAGCGAACTTCGCAGCTAAGTCGCGACCTCAAAGCCATCTTCGATTGACCCAATATTTTTTCTGTTTAAGTTTTTAGCATAACCACACATTTCTAGGGGATGTCCCTTTAGATATCTCTACATTTTTTCCGCCGCATACAAACAAGGACCACCCTAATATATAGATGATATGCTAAATAAAATATGCCTTGATTTATGGCAGAGGTATTCTCTGTTGGCGCCACAACTCAAATTCATAACCCTATAAGACGACAATTTTTAAACATGGGATCCAGCAGTTAACGAAGTAGTGTAACTTCATTCGGTCTATACTACCCTTATTCAAATTGTGTGAAATTACTATTTATTGATAATCTAATTTTTTTTTTCAGCGAAAACTTACTGCTAATTTCAATAACGTGTAATTTTCGTGTAACCACCTGATACAAAATATGTCGATGATGCAGGTTTTTTCGGCTGAAACTTTAAGCTAACTTCAGTAGCATATCCTTTTGTTTTTAATTAGGTAAAGCCATAGTTGCTGTTTGTTTAGTGGTTTAAATAGTTTTTTAATGTATACCTCCTCACTCTACCGGATGTTAATTTTATATTTCATGCAATGTTAATTATCGTTTTATTTGGTGATAGAAATTTTATTTGTTCACGTCAAATTACATACATCTTTCTCTCTACTCTAAACTCTGCCACATTTTAAGTATAATTAATAACCGACCAAACGGCACAGTATAAAGCTTTTGCGTTTTGATCGAGAGGTACCGGGTACGAACCCGATAGGGGCAGGATGCGAAAAGGAATTTTTGTCAACAGATAACGGTCTGTGATGAAATGGAACATAACTATGACCCCCTGTTGGAGTGCAAAACTCATAGGCCGACCCATCTTCCAAGCCAGTATGCAGATGGTGATGAAATCGGACCTATAGCCATACGTCTTCGATTTGGCAGGCGACTTTATAAGGTAAGAACGTGAAAACCAAACTACGAAAGAGTTGGGAGTTCTCGACCGCAGAGCAGATGGCAAAGATAAAAAAATAAAATAAACTATAATTAATCCTTGAAACGTGTCTTTGATATGTGCCGAGCAACCTGAACAACTCCATTGTCCCCCACCCAAAAAACAATTATTTTAAACATCATGCAACGTTACTGCAAAGTAGAAAATTTCAAAATGAAATTTCGTTAATTTGTAATTTTCATTTTCCATGATATTAAGAACGCAAAAATGAAAAGTGGAAACGTTTTTTGCCCATAACTGTCCTACTAACATATGTGTTTGCTTATAACTTCAATATAGATTAAGATATCGAGATAAAACTAATTACAGAGTGCTCTCACGATTGACAGACATAGAAACATTTTTAAACCAATAGATTATGATAACTGACCTGAATAGCAATTTTCTTAAAAATTACAAACAGACAAAACAATTATATTTATTGTTAAATAATATTTATTATTAAACGATATTTTTGAACTTAATTTTAAAATATGTCCTCTATTATTCGACATGAGCTCATTTTTGTTAAATCTGACTCACAAATAATGATTCTACTTAACACCACAACTATCACGGTTATCATTATCATTTACGATTGTGACTCTGATAATTCTAATACATTTTCAACAACCGCGCACATCAAATAAAATTGAAATTTACAGCAATACAAAAGGTGTTTATGTATCTCACACACAACATTTCCTGAAGCTTTTTTGTATACGTAAAAGCATTTTCCGCTCAATTAAAAAGTTACCAAAAAAAATGTTATTTTATCAAAGTAAAAAACAAAAAATATGTATAAATATTCATAAATTTTCACAAATTTTCTACTCAACACAAAAATAAAAAAAATTACAAGTTTTTACTGTTTCGTTAAAATAACATAATTTTATTTTTTCGTTTAGATGTGTATAGATTTTCTTATATTTGTTTTTCTTTTATATACATTACGACTCAACAACAATCTGTCACCATCTGTCTAAATAAAGTGAAATTTTCTTAACAAACAAACTAACAGTATAAAAGTACAAGAAAACAAACTGGCAACAAAAAAAAAATAATCTGCATGGAAAAGTAACAAAATTTTTCCATGTTCAAATCGAAATATTCTGTGTGTGTGTGTAATTTATTCATAAATGTATGAAAAACTTTTTCATGAAAAATAACAAAATAAAAATAATAAAAGTTTTTCTTTTTGACAGTTAAAATTTTCATTTCGTTTTAAGTTAATTTGTAAATTATACAATACTCATACACAGTAGGGAAATAAGAAAAGTATGAAAATAAAAAAAAAAAATCAATAAAGAAAATCATTTTTTAGATGTTTTTGTTTTCTACTGTAAAAAAAATTTAATTTTGGAAATCCTTTTTTCGTATTTTGTTTGCCTTAACTCCTTCTTGTCTCTATATAGATGATTTTGTATATTATACGAGAGATACGCCAGCTACATCTTAATTCGGACACAGATGGTACATTTCTATCCTATTTAGAATAAATACATAAAGAATTTTTTTTTATGAAAGAAAATATAAATTGGACAAGGAAAATTGATTTTCTTTAAACTCACTTTTGACCATTCCCTACTATACGTCTTTTGCTCTAAACACAAATTAATATAAAGTACGATGGATGAGTACAGAAAAGGTAGATTTAACCCAATCAATTTGAGATTTAGATTTCTTTTGAAATTCCCATTGATAATTAAGGATAATTATAATTTTTGAGATAAAATTTTTTTTTATTTGTAATAAATCGAAATCGAATCATTTTTAGTTTAAAGTCCCTCAAGTACCGTATCCTCTTCTGTATAACGCTTTGATAAAATAAGATCAAACGAAAACTTTAAATAATCTTTGGGAATTGACTGTCACGATACTATCAAGTATAATTTTTATATATACAACTTATAATTTCCCCTACACATCGAGGCTATTTCATATAGACGTATATTTTGTGTATCACTGTCACGACACCAATTTAATTTTATTATGCCAGAGAGTAGCACAAAACACCACCGATAAAAACAATAAAAATGTCATCTCGTTTGTAATTTTTTTTTGGTCTTACGTTCGTTCAAGTCTTCGCGTTCCTTTTATCATAATTTCATTTTAAATACCTGATAATAGTTCTTGGAATTATCTTATTTGTATATATGTAATATAGTTTTTATGTTCAAGCACAACAAAAATAAATCGCGTGCTTTCTTCTTCTTATATTTATTATTTATATAAAGATATTCTTGTCAAGTTAAACATTTTTCTTCTTACTTCCATTATTATTTTTTGCTCAATACCTTGAACACCAGACCAAACGACTTGAAGATTATTATTTAAGATATTAAAATGTAATTAACAACAATTTTCAATTAAATTATAATTTTTTTTTGTAAATATAAAAGAAACTGGTTCGCGCAAAATTGTATAGCGAGATGAAGAAGAGCGAAAGACCCATTTCTTGATCTTTTTATTAATGAAATAAGCAATAATACAAAGAAACGAGAAAACAGATTCTTGAAATGAAGTTGAGTGGTTTTTTTTTATAATATTCATTCAATAATCGTCTGCGAGAAACTATAACAAACTTGACATCACTTAATAATAAATAATAATACACGAGTATGTAGTGAAATAATGTCGCGTTCTTCATGCAACAAAATGTTGATGGAGCAAAAAACGAAAGAAGGTAACCGGAAAATAAGAAATATTTTTTATAAGTGCATAATTCTAAAAGTGGTTTTGATGCCAGGTGTTGAGAACCTGATCGTCTGCTACAAAGTATATTTTAAAGTTACTTGACTTTTGAGCCGAAATAGTTTACGTGCTTTCATATTGTTGGAAATATTTGTTTGGCTTCTACTTCAGAAATGAAATTCAAATGTGAAAATTATAAGAATAAAATTATATTAACTCCTATTTGTGTTTTAAATAACTGTTTACCTTGACCTTATCCCAAAATTGAAATCCATCGAGCTGGATTTCGTTTAACTGTGTTGTTAATATAACTGTAAACCTTATATTCGCCAAACATTGAAATATAAATTGCTAATTGCTATTGGATAGAATTAAACAGGTAATTTTGGATTGAATTCAAAAAGGAAAATATGTATTGGGATTTCAAGAAAATGGTCGTGGTTGGTTAATTAAGAAACAAGTTAATTACGACCCAAAGTGTATTAATTTAATAGTAAGCATGGAATAAAATTGTAAGTCAACATAAAATAATTTAAAAGTCGCAGTGACGTTTATGTCAAAATCGACTATTGGTACAATAATAAAAAACCGCAATAAAACTGCCAAGCAATCTAAATTAACTACACCATCATGTGCCCCAAAATTAACCCGACAAAGACGCGTATTAATGGGGGAAATGAAAAAGTCGTAAGGCATATGGATTGAAGATAATAACCAACGCAACATGTCAACGTGTGAACTTATCATTCAGAAACAGATTATGAACCTGTTCGAATATTTAAGAGTCGATGGTATTGATGATTAATCCACGATAAAGTGCATAAGGAGTGTTTAACCCAACCACTTGGAGGCAATCCCGCAGGTAACTACACAATGTAGCCACTTTTAAGAGATGTAATAAATTATGGTTACCCGTAATTTGGAAGTGCAACAAGAAAGCTTGTATGACAATGTCCATGTTCGAAGATTGGTTCAAAAATAATTTCTGTAGAAAAGAAAAATCTTTCAAATACTTCAGCTATTTGATAATCCTCCAGACCCTCCAATTCATTTGGCTGAGATGTTTGAAGAGGTACGAGTTACATTTTTAACTAAAACGACAACGGTTTTTCAGCTTATGGATCAAGGTCTTATTTCTACTTTTAAATCCTTGTACTTACGTAAGACTTTTCAGCTGGTAAATGGCACCGATGGATACTCATCTATCAAACAGTCTTAGGCGAAATATAATATTAAACATGCTCTAGACAACATCAAAAAATCGGGGAATGAGGTGAAGTCAAACACAATGAATCACGTATGGAAAAAAAATTGGTCACAATGTGTTAAATACGACGAATCTGAATCTTGATTCACTACATGTCATGCGTCAGTTAACTTGAAGTACAAATGATGTGAACAAACTAGCGGAAACAGACCCACAAAGATTGACTAAATGAAGATTTACATATGACATCGATCACCACTGTGCGAGAAACGGAAGTCACTTCTCGAAGATTAAAATCGCAAGACTTCGCAGCAGCTCCATCGCATTTTGAAAGTGGCCTAAAAATATTGCAGGACAATGATAAAAGTATGCTGTATAAGATAGCGGAATTTTGACCGCGGAAA
This sequence comes from Nephrotoma appendiculata, assembly GCA_947310385.1. Classification (NCBI taxonomy): domain Eukaryota; kingdom Metazoa; phylum Arthropoda; class Insecta; order Diptera; family Tipulidae; genus Nephrotoma; species Nephrotoma appendiculata. The sequence continues at coordinate 207,472,249 of OX371225.1, read as the reverse complement.
ATAAGAGATTGTGCTACTCGCCGCAAGTGGCAGCACTATCATTATAGAGAATTAATTTTGTTATATAATTACAAGCGGAAATTTTTTGTTCATTATGTATTACTTTTTTCCACTAAATAAAATACCTCAGCGGAATAAAATATTAAAAGTGATCCTTAAAATGACAAATTGATTAATCTCCGAAGTAAAGGAAATCGGTATACGCAATATTGAAATTTAACAATAATCCGTCTATCCTCCATTTCTTCCACTAGTAAACAATACTTTCGGTTTTTTTCTAGTAGCCTAGGTCATACTGAGACTATATGTAAAATATAGGGAAAATTCATGGATTAGAATTTTCACTAGAATTTTTTGATTTTCTGCGGCCATATAAGTTATTTTCACTTTTTTACCAATATCTCAAAAACTTCCACTATAGTAACCAATACTTTCGGATATTTTTCTAATAGCCTAAGTCATACTGAGAATATATGGTAAATTTGAGGAAAATTCATGAACTAGAATTTTCTCTAGAATTTTGTAATTTTCTGCGGCCATATAAGTGATTTTCAGTTTTTGACCAATATCTCAAAAACTTCCACTAGTAACCAATATTTTCGGGTATTTTTCTAATAGGTCATACTGAGACTATATGGAAAATTTGGGGCAAATTCATGGACTAGATCATTCACTAGAATTTTTTTCGGATTTTTTGATGAATTTCCCCCAAATTTTCCAGATAGTCTCAGTATGACCTATTAGAAAAATGCCCGAAAGTATTGATTACTAGTGGAAGTTTTTGAGATATTGGTAAAAAAGTGAAAATAACTTATATGGCCGCAGAAAATCAAAAAATTCTAGTAAAAATTCTAATTCATGAATTTTCCTCAAATTTTCCATATAGTCTCAGTATGACCTACGCTATTAGAAAAACAACCGAAAGTATTGTTTACTAGTGGAAGAAATGGCGGAGAGACGGATTATTGTTAAATTTCAATATTTCGTATACCGATTTCTTTTACTTCGGAGATCAATTAATTTGTCATTTTAAGGATCACTTTTACTATTTTATTCCGCTGAGATATTTTATTTAGTGGAAAAAAGTAATACATAATGAACAAAAAATTTCCGCTTGTAATTATATAACAAAATTAATTCTCTATAATGATAGTGCTGCCACTTGCGGCGAGTAGCACAATCTCTTATTTTCCGCGGTCAAAATTCCGCTATCTTATACAGCATGTTAAAAGTGAAGAGCGTTTGTCATAAATCTGTTCGTGGTATCAATGAGAGCATTGAATGCTACAAGTGGCTTTATAATTTAATTATAATTTATTAGAGAGTCAGGCAACTTAAGGTTCATTTTGGATTGCATCTACATTTAAATCAATGGCTTCTGAAAGCATTTCTATAAGTTTGGATTCCTTATAATTTGTATTGATTCGATAAAAGAAATATTGGCTTACAGCCAGCTTTTCCTGAACGGATCCCTTTCAAAAAGTGGGGTATGAGTGTACTGTGCCTCAAAAGTAACTACATTTAAAATCACTCAAAAATTGAAATTACATAATAATATTCGAAAATTTCTAGAGACACAAATATTTCAACACTATTAAATAAATAAAAAATAATTGTTTAGCCACATAATCCACAGTGCAATCCAAAAATAGAAGAAAAATCTAAAAAATCTAATCATTTTATTTCATTTAACTTGGTCAGATGATCGGATTGGATCTGTATTAGTTTTTTATATAGAAATAAATCTTACTTCACCACCTGTTCGGAAATCTTTCAGATTTGTTTTATAGAACACCACATAGAGTTTGAAATTTATTCACTCGACGCCTACCAATCGCACGGAAATGATTGAAGTGGTTCTGAATTAGAATTTGATGTAATCGATCTTGGTTATAGCCACAAGCTTGGACATCTCTGAGCTTTTCGTTACTCGAGAGAAAAAAATCGTTGAAAGTGGTATAAAAAAATTAATTTTTCATCAGTACGTAATTTTGAAAACCATACAAAATATCGTGTGATAGGGGTCGTCCTAATCTAAATCATTTATACCAATATTCGTTTGAATATTATTTTTACGTGCATATGGTTATTTCAGCTGACCAGCCCTGAGGATCGAACGGCTTTGATGATCCTGGTAGGTCAATTGTAGCTTTTTCGTCAAGTAAACAATTAGACGGCTACTTACGGGGGCCTTCATTAACGTTTTTATTTCTTGTTCATAGTGATAAGTTGCTCCAATGCATCTGTCCCTGTCATCAGATCGTGAACATAAAAATCGCTCTCAGAACAGTTGCTGCCATTGAAAATGTGTACCGGTTGTTGTCAGCGATCTTTTTCAATACTCGAGTAGACAAAAATAGTGCCAATGCGGTGACGCATGTAACAGTGAGCAGTTGGTATTCTCAAATTTCAGTTGGTTCTGCTCTCCATAATATTTTCCGAAAATATTCTGTTTGATGTGGTGTGACTAACATCTTCTGAACATTTTCGTATCGGTGGTAACGGAACCGTAACACAATTTTCTAAACAGTTTGCTATATCTGTGGCCAAAATGATAGACTTTGCTTTAACGAACGGCATGTTTTGATTTTTGTCGAACCATCAAAGAAAAACCACCACAACCACGGTCTATCCACATTGACAGTCATACCGTTGGGATCACGTATTGCTACTTATGTAATATAACTCACAACAGGCAAGAAGGGAAATTCCTGCCAAAGGCAAATGTGTTACAATTGGCTAGGTGATTCTGATATAGCGTACGTCCTAAAGATCGTATTTGACATGTCACAAATGTCACCACCCCATGTTTTGTTTCACCTGTAAGCATTTCACATTATAGAATTACTACGAAGGGACCTTTACTATTATACCAAACGAGTCATTAGAATACAAAATTACTATAACTGAATTTATATATGTACTTGCAGTGCGTTGCTAGATTCCGAAATTTAGCTTATTTTATTTCAAATGCGTGCATCCAGAAACTAGGAGTAGAGCATACCAAAGATCGACTTTTGGTAAAAGGTCTATCAACAGCTAAGCAGGGAACAACTGAAAGAAAAGTGAATTTGGAGATTTTTTTCTCAAACACGACCAGAATTATCCTTCCAATAGAAAGTTTTGTTTTTCCATCAATTACGTCTCAACAAAAACAGGCAACTATATCGCAGACAAACTATTTGTTTCTACTGTACGTGTATGTGTATCAACAGTTTGGTGTATCTAAAAACTACTATTGGCACTACCTAAAACTTTTGCTGGCAAGGAAATGCTATTGGAAAATCGATTTCGAATATGACAATGGTTTCGAGTTAATCGCTCGTGAAATTTTGATGTGTAACCTTTCTTCATCAAATTTGGTGCTGTAAAGTTACAGAACAAATCTTTTGTTTAACCATTTGAGTTCAAAGCAGCGCGATCGTGCTGTTAAGATTTTATGTCAAGAAAATCCAGCACATTTCAAACATTGTCGACAAATGCCGCTACATTACCGATTGTCGAAGTCGCGCGCATTTACTGAAACAAGTACATCACATAGCTCCTTTTAATGTAAATAGTACATTTTACAATAGGTTTGTCTCAATAGATTACCTTTTCATCTCATTCATTTCATCTTCCTCTCTCAATTAGAGAGGGGTTGCGGTTGCGATGTTTGGGATTTTTTTTTTTTTTTTAAGGAAGTATTAATTGTCCAGTGGATTTAATGTCCTTTGAAGGTCAATCAATACCCCCTTTCATTCACGCACAGACCACCCATTCACACAATTACAGTATACCACCTGCACATTGCAAGCTCCATGTCAACCTATAAACTGGACGGTGGGTCGGCGCTGAATTCAGCACTCCAACAAAGGGTCTTAGTTGTGTTTATTAACATCAACGATCGTAATCGATGAGGAAAATTCGCTTTTGCATCCAGCCTTTGGTGGGATTCGAACCCAGTACCTCCCGGTCCAAGTGCCGAAGCTTTAACCACTGCACCACTTGTCCGGTAATTTATTCTTCGACAATGTTTTTTCAATACCCCCTGGGACTCAAACGGTTAAAGAACTTTGTTTCATTTTGTGAATACTATTTTAATACATTCGAGCATGCTGGAAATTTTATAGTTATAGTGCTTACATGTGTACAACGTTGTGCGTCTACGCGTATTTTGGAATTTTCGACGTCATGGCGTCGATAATACGTTGACAATTGCATTTGGTGTCGCCAATGTAGACAATTGGCGTAGAATATGTCGAGAATGTAGATAATTGGTAGATATAGTCAAAAACTATAAGAAATACAAAGACAAGCCATATGGTGAAAAAATGGTAATCCGATTCAAAAGGATGATTTACAGTGGAACTTGAATAATCGCTTACGATTCGAAGAGAATAAGTAAAGAAAACAAAATAATTAAACTTTCCGTTCTCATTTTGAGAGTTTTTTTTGTATGTTTTTTTTATTTTCAGTAAAATATAGCTGTGTGCTATTATGTGTAATATAAATTGGAATAATAATGAAAACGAATATTTTCGTCAACTTAAAGACATTTTGGGTCTTTGGAGTTGTTTATGTGTTTCAGTTATTGAAAATGGATTTATTGCAGTATTGATTAAAATTACATTTATCGTTAAAACTTTATCGTGTACCGAGTTTCTTAAAAATAAAACGGCATCGAATAATTCAATTAAAAACCAAAAAAAAAATCAAAATACAATTTGAAAATAAAATGTTCATGGTAAACAAAGTTCGGAAGGATGTTTCTAACTATAAACTGTTGAAATAATTTAACAAATTTATTGTGTATTTCCCAATTGTTCGTCGAAAATTATGTTTATGCCAAATAAAAATATTTTGGTTTTCCTTGGAAACGGTGTACTTGAAACAGACTTAAGGCCAGTGCACACTTGAGCGAAGCAAGCTATATCGTGAGATCACAGCTTTTCATTTTACTGTGCAAAGCAGAAATAAGTGAAACCGTTCTCACAGAGCTTAGCTCAACACGCTCGTAACAGTGATTTATTAAATGCTTTATTTAAAATAGCAAGTTAGAAACATTGTTTCATATTGTTAGCGATGTAAGCTGATCATTTATCTCCTAAACGGAAATAAAATATTTAAATATCTGGATGTATAGAAAGCGTTGATTATTTTGCCATGTATGATAGATAATGTTTGATTTATTTGAGCTTTACCTACCAAAATGGGAAGCAGTGAGAAAAAAGCTGGTATCAGTCTTGAAACTGAGCTTTTGTGTGCAAGGAGCCTTACAATGTTTACTGCTATCAAAAGTTTTCATGTAAATCGTAGTAAGAAATACCTCTGTATGTGTTAGACAAACTAATTTCTACTTAATTATACTTTCTAAAAAGTGGTTGCTAACTTTTTACTTTATGAACCCGGACAAACAATTTTGAAATTAATCTTATTTAAAAAAATTTCTTATTTCCTTAGCTCTAGAAAATTCAGCAAAAACACTGGAGGACTTGATGATATGAAATTTTAGTTTATGTCGCTTTAAATGCGACTCACGGCCAATCGAATTAAATTTAAATCAAATATTCAGAAAAAAATTAAATTCAAACATAGATTTTAGATTAACTTGTTAAATATAATTGTGCCTTATGAGCTTTTTTAGGCACAGCTTTCTTAGCAAGAACTCAATATAGAGAATGCATTTTAGAATTTCAGTTTCGTCTGACTAATTAAATTTCCTAACTTGGTTCACAATAGCTGCATTTCATTGGGAAATAAAATATTCTAGGCCAGTTTTTGATTTAGAAATTTTGTATATGAGTTTATCATAGCGAAAGAAAATTTTTCATCATAGTTGGCGTTGTTTTTCGGTAGTATAATGAAATTCGAGTCAGTTTTCTATAAATCTTAATTTTTTTTTATTTCAGATACTAAACTTTAAATTAAAAACTAGGCTAATGTTACACGAATATTTAATAATGAAATAAAGCTATTTAAAACTAAGAAATACACAAGTCATAATTAAAAAACATATTTTTTATTTCTGATATTACTTTAGCAGATAAAGAAAATTTCATTATAAAAATTAATTCAGATTCACCCCGCTCCCATCTATGAAGGTTAACATCTGCAGTCTCTTGTTTGTGCTATTAAGCGTTTAAAATTTTCAATTTCGGATGTTTAATAATTGTGATCGATTTATTTTGCATTTTTGTGTTGGAGTCGTTATATTTTCTCGGCTTGTTGGTGGCTATAAATTTCTTTGTACTCCATTTTGAATGTTTCCTGAGCATAATAAATAATATATAATCTAATATATCTAAATGATGCTGATAACAAGGGCTGTTTTCATTAAACCAATGCTGGTACTCCTTGTTTTTAACTGTTTGTGCAACGCAGACATCTCTCATGTAGCTCTTGATGTTTTCCATATGAGGCTGCATTATAAACAAACTTTTGAAAATATCAATGTGCAATTTTGAAATATTAAAAAAGTATCACTCGGTGCGTGAAGGGCTCCAAAGTTACTATTTATTGCTAGTATAATTTTTATACATTATAAAACGTTCACTTTTCGCTTCTAAAATATCATTACTCTTTATCAAAATTTTATTACAAATGACGCATTTTGATTTTTTTAAATTTTGAATGCAACGAAACCGATAACGACACGTCTGTTTCTATCAAGATTTCCAAATCTTCATTATCTCTTGAGATGTTTTGTTTGCTAAGTTGAGATTCATGAGCTTGCGGCTCGTTAAATGTGTCTTTTAAAACTGTATTGATATGATGATACAAAATATCCGTCATAATATTAGTGGCCAATATTTCATCTGCATCGGTTTCACAGTTTGCAAAAGCAGAATTTTTCAAAAATTTTATAGCCATTATTTTTCCAATGGGATGATTGAATTCATAGAGTGATGGATTTGCACTATTGCCACCTCGTTGACGAACAAGTTCAAACAAATTTTCTATTGGATCTTGATTCAAACGAGCTGTTAGAATAAAGTCAATCTTATTGTTCTTTTGTTTTAAATGATCTAACATTGATAAAATTCCACCTACCGTTTGGATTACTCCATTCAAACAATAAACGGTAGATTTATTTATGGTCTTTACTTGAGAAAAATAACTTAACATATTTTTAAGATTTTGATGAACTTAATTATCTATTTTTAGAGCACATTTCTGAGGATTCGGGTCAAAAACCAATTTGCTATTTAAATTATCAAAGAGCATATCGACTTTCTGAATGAAACTATCAGTAGCTGAAGCGAACGGCTTAGCATTTGTAGACAATTTGTTAAAATCGGCCATCGTTCTTGCTCCAGCTACTACTGTACGACTAAAAATGTGAGTAGTAAATTTTACTCGCTTTTTTCGAATGAATTTGGGTGAATATGCCGGTTTGAAAGTTTTGGGCACAACCTTGTAGTTCTGAGTTTTTCTGTTTCAAATACTCTTTTACAATATCCCATGAAACGATCCCGTTAGGTGTGCTTAAATTGCCATTCATTAAAACATTTCTCATGGATTTTATTAAGTGCGGAGCGTCATATAAGGCAAATATTTTGTGTTCATTGAAATAAAAAAATGGGGAATTTTTATCAGCATTAAGTAAAGTGTAACATTTCCGATTATTCGGTCCCTGGTCACAAACGACCGCCACAACCTTAAATCCAAGGTTGAACAATACTCTCACATTTTCTAATAAAATATCTTTTAGATTGGAACTTTCCATGTTATGTGACTTGCGTAAAAAGATATGACATATTTAAATTCTTTCATCAGTCCGCGAATCAAAAACGTTACATATTTCGCAATATCTGGAGTTCGTTTATTTGTTTTTGAAAATCAAACGACTTCATCATTTACGCGATCGTACTCCAACTCAGGTTTGATAGACATTTCATCAAACATCAATACAACATACTTTTCTTCATTACTCATCACATCAGCTTTTTCTTTTAAACCTATCAAAACTGAACCGTTTGATCCTGGCTTTAAATTTTTAATCGGAACCCAGCGAAACAGTGAAGTCTTGGATAGCATATGCAAGTTTAAATTGTCTCGTAGATAGTTGTAACATGCCAGTGATTTGAAATATATCTGTTAGGCGATATTTCGCTGATATTGTGGCCATTGCTTTTTTCGATCTATAATCATCTTAGCAAACTTCTTTGCACCAGGGCTCAAACTTGGCAACCTTTCAATTTCTTTGCAAACCAGTACATTTTTAGGCACTGAATGAACTTTTGATTTTTGTTTCCTTAATTTGATTTGCTTTTTGATATTTAATAATGCTTTTCGTAACAATATGTTTTTATCTCGTAATAATTCTAAACGCTTTGCCGCTTTTTTAAACTTAGCTTTATAATAAAATGATTTTTTTAATTGATTAAAGCAGTTACTACAGGAATAATCGGCCTCGTCATTTTGAGAAAGATAATTATCACAGGGTAAATTAAAATCAGCAGAAACATCCACAGGAATATTCGACTCAACATTCGCTGAAGTCCTTGCATAAGTTTTAATGTTTTCATAACGGGTAGGTATTTGATTATCAGTTTTTAAATCTGGATACGTCAAGTAATATTCAGGAACACAATTTTTTTTTAACCGCCGTTTACCTATAGATTTCGGATCAAAATGCTTTTCGCAAGCCAACAGCTTTTTCGGCAAATTCCACTTCTGCAATCCACATTTATATACCCATACGTCAAACATATCTTTATTCGAAGGAAAAACAAAAAAATTTCGTTCGGGATTTATTCTACGAGATGCAGTACAAGTTTTCACAGCACACAAAACACCAGAGTTTATACTTGTCATGATTATACTTTAAACTTATCAGAATAAAAAAATAACAGAAAAATGTTACTATTATGAACGATTACCAGTATGTATTTGAGTTTGCGAATATATTTTGTAGTTCTAATTGTTACAAAATTAATTTAAATAAGCAAAATATGCTACAAATCACTTCTAATTTCCAGGGATCGAAATTACTCTTCGATTTACAACTATTCATCATGTTTCCTTGTGTATTCCATTCCTGAATAGTGAGCGAACGATAGAAAAGTAAAAAGATCGATCGTTTGAATAGAAAAGAAGACCCGGAATTGCATAGTTTTATTCGTTGACAAGTGAATAGTTTAGCTGGTTAATAAAAAAATAAAACAAATTTATTTTTTGTTAGTGATTGTTTTTAAAGATGAAATGTTAATTTGTATAGGTAATTAGTTTTAGAAATTGTAGCGCGTTATTGAATAGAATAATGTTGATCATAGGTTTTAATTGGATAATATTGTAGATAAGGACGAGTAGAATAAATCGAATTTTCTAAAGTATAATATCCAATTTGCTATATTATTTTTAATAGAAAACGCATAATTTAAGAGAGATTTATGATGTCTAGTTTTATGAATTTCTTCTTACAAAATTTTGAAATAAATTAGCACTTGAAATTAAAACAAATTGTGCTTTAATTGTCAACGAACATTAATGTTTTTATTAAAATTTCAAATAATTTCATTGTTTTAATAAAAAGTTTATACTTGTAAATTCAGATAATTCAAATTACAATTTTTAAAAAAAATACTCTTGTATTATATAACAAGGTACTCAAAATAGTTAATTTTATATTATAAAATTAATTTAAGGTTATTACTAAATATCATTGGTTTTAAAAAGGCTTAACAAAGTTAGCTATCATAATATAAATAATAGTTAATCAAAATTAAAGTTTAATCTTACTAACAATAAATTATAAAGCGTTTGATTAGATAATTTATTTCTATTTTCGCTTAGAATGAATTTCAGTGCAGAAAATATTATTTCTACACTGACTTGGGTCGCTGGTGTTGAAAATAAAACCCTTAATAGCTGGTATAATATTGGAAAATTTTGTTTATGAAATTTCCAATAATGTACAATATCAATTTCCGGGTCCATTCTAGTCGGTGAACAATTCTCGATTTCTCGGTATGATTTTAACTGTTGAGATTCCTCGGTTTCCTGCATTTGATAATTTTCAATGTTTAATAAATAGCTCGCCAGTTTTGATGCTTTTAGAAAATCGTCATAGGTTAGTTGTGTGCTATTTATAAAAGATGTTGAACTGCTAGATCGTTCGAAATTTTCTACTATTTTCTCTCATTTGCTGCGTTTTTCTGAAAAAACGAGTACAGTTCGCGATAGTCTTTTTCAAATTTATCCAATTTAAAATTAAAAATTTTATTTTTTTTTTTAAATTAAATAATTAAGATCTAAGTATAACAAAAAAAAAATCATCATAAAATTTCTATAGTAATATCGATGTTCTGTATAGTTCTGGACAGTTCTGTATAATAACGGAACTATTCAGAGCCAGAAATTCAAAATTTATGTAGTTTACTTGTAATATCGTTTGCTCTGTATAGTTGTGACAGTTCTGTATAATAACGGAATTTTTTTGAGTACCTTGTTATATAATACAAGAGAATTTTTTTTAAAAATTGTAATTTGAATTATCTGAATTTACAAGTATAAACTTTTTATTAAAACAATGAAATTATTTGAAATTTTAATAAAAACATTAATGTTCGTTGACAATTAAAGCACAATTTGTTTTAATTTCAAGTGCTAATTTATTTCAAAATTTTGTAAGAAGAAATTCATAAAACTAGACATCATAAATCTCTCTTAAATTATGCGTTTTCTATTAAAAATAATATAGCAAATTGGATTATACTTTAGAAAATTCGATTTATTCTACTCGTCCTTATCTACAATATTATCCAATTAAAACCTATGATCAACATTATTCTATTCAATAACGCGCTACAATTTCTAAAACTAATTACCTATACAAATTAACATTTCATCTTTAAAAACAATCACTAACAAAAAATAAATTTGTTTTATTTTTTTATTAACCAGCTAAACTATTCACTTGTCAACGAATAAAACTATGCAATTCCGGGTCTTCTTTTCTATTCAAACGATCGATCTTTTTACTTTTCTATCGTTCGCTCACTATTCATTTAATGTGAATCTGCACACTAGGGTTACTTGAATCCGGTAACTTCTTCGTTTCTTTAACCTCAACATGTCAAAACTTAAGAGCTTAAGTTGTGCTCCGTTTGGACCACTTGTAGCCTCCAAAATTTTAGAGGCCAGTTGTTTATTTGTGACGAGAAGCCTATAAAATTTTAGTGATTGTAGCACTAACCGAAGTGGTGCACCGGCGTGTAACTTAAGCTCTTAAGTCGTTATTGGTTGAGGCATTTCTCTATATTTATAAAATAAATAAATTTTATATATAAAAGGGAAAGAAACGAAGAAGTTACAGGATATAAGTTACCCTAGTTTACATATGCACATTGATGAATAGAGAATAATTCTATAAAAAGTGATTATAACAAAGAAAAATTATGAATAATAATTGTAAATCGAAAAGTTGTTTCGATCACAGTAATAATAAACATTTAGAACAGTTCTAGTTACAAATGTATACATACTTACAGTTATTTGCTAATTTATTAATGCACAACAACAAATTATATACATATAACAATTGCACATCCTAGTTTAGAAACTAAATAATAACAAACTAAAAAAAATCATTTGCATTTCCCACTATATATATCATTACAAAACATGAAAAAAAAGGAAAACAAAAACTCGATCGATCGATTTTTTCTATTCTTTTCTATCACTATTCCTTTGTATATGAATAGCGCAACTGAATTTTGCGTAACTCTATTCAAGTGAAGAATGAATATTTCTATTGGAAAGAATATTCACGACAACACATTTCCGTTCTATTGTTCTTTCGTAATCGATTAGCATCAACATTTTTTTGTTCGCGCAGTAGAGATCGAGTAATAAATTTTGAGGAGCGAGTTTTTGAAACCTGGTAATTTCCACTTTACTCAAGAAAATTTCATTTTTAGACATTACCACTTTACAAAATAAAACAAAACAAATCCTACAACAAAAACAACCTGTTGCATTTATTTTGAGGTATCGATCGTTTTTATTTCGTGTACGATGATTTTTTACATGATTTTATTTTCTCAATCTCACATCTACAATTGTAGTAGCATAAAATAACGAGAATAAAAAGAGAGAATAACAATAATCAAGAGAATTCATTTCTGTATAATGTTTTAGATTTCAGGGTTCTGCGTTGCGATCGTCCCCAAATTGAAATCGATCGTCCCCAGAATTTTGTTTTGCAAGTTATATGGTACGGAAAGTCTTTGTAATATTATAGTTTTTGATGTTATATTGGTATATGTTTGTACTTATATTTTATAATAATAATGTATTATTGTATATTAAAATAAGGAAAGGCGTTTGTTAAATGAACTGTTATTTTTGAAAGTGGTATAAGTCCATTTTTTATGTATCGAGATATTTAAGGGTTTGCATTTGAATTAATTTAAAAATATTGGCAAACGTTAATCAATTCGTAATGTTTTTAACACTTTTACATTTTTTTAAATTTTATTATGAAATAATAACTATTGAAAATATTTAAAAAATAAACGTGTTTTTTAGGTCCAAATGGACTTATACCACTTTCAAAAATAACATATTATAAGAAATAAAAACAAGAAGAAATTTATGTCCATATTTTTATAGACATTAGCTTCACTGAAATGAATTTTTTAATGTAAAAAATTATATTAAATAATTAAAATGAGAAGTAGTATTAAACGTAAATGGTAAATCAATAATAAACGAATAGTGAGCGAATAAAAAAAATAAAAGGATTGATGATTTTTTGTTTGTGTGAGCAAACGGTAATTACTACAGAAAAACGTCAATTTAACGGACTAATTGGGGAGTCCGTAAAATACGAATGTCCGTTAAATCCGAATGTTTTTAAATTTAATCGACTATAGATTTTACACTTGTTCTGGAATATGGCAACCTAGGGCAGAACTCGTTTATCTCAACCGATTATCAAGGAATCTTATTTGTTGGATGGAAATGAGATGCACAAACAGTTTTTGGAAGAAGTTCTGGAATATGGCCATCTGGGACGGAACTCATACATTTCTTAGCCGATTATGATCTGATTGAGTTTGCTGGATGGAAATGTGATTCTTAAATGATTTTTGGAAAAAGTTCTGGAATATGATTACTTGCGACGGAACTCGTTCAATTCTTAACCGATTATGATGGGATTGGCCGATTGGGTATGTTGGATTAAAATGGAATTTTTAAACGATATTTGAAAGAAGTTCTGGAATATGACCTCCTAGGACAGAAATTGGGCATTGTGGATGAAATGAGATTATCAAATAATTTTTGAAAAAAGTTCTGGAATATGGCCAAATTATTATGCGCTCTTGTATTACAAGTACCTCAAAAGTGTAAATTTCCGCTTAGTTGGTTCTGAAGATCTTATTATCTTAGAAGGCAATATCTTCCATGTTCCCGTGAACAGTTTTCGAGGTCGTTGTTGATAAGAATAATATAAATTTATCCGAGCCCTTTGTGTAGGGTTCATAACATGATTTTTGGGGAGCATAAGTAGTTGATCTGCCGCTCATGGGTGGGTTACGTACTGGCGATAGATGTTGAAGCATCCAGCCTTACCGGAAACATGTTAGCATCATTAGCCGCTAGCTTCAAGAAAAACGCCTGCTTATTATCGAGTTCCGCTCTAGTTTAAATTATCGAGTTTCATGGCGATATTCCAGAATTCCTTAAACAAATCATTTAAGAGTTCTTTTTCCATTCGACATACCCAATCCCATCATAATCGATAACCAAAAAATGGAAAATAAAAAAATTGTCCGTTAAATCGAGCGTCCGTTAAATCGAAGTCCGCTAAATCGAGGGTTTACTGTACTCTTTTGCTTTAACAATCAATAAAGCGAACATTCATTGTAGTAGTGAATAGATAAAATATTTATATTATTTTCTTCAATGATCGATCGAATAGTGAATATAACTTCTTTCTACATTATTCTTCATAACTGAATAGTAGAATAAAATATTTTTTGCTGCTTTTCATTATTCTTACTGATCAGTATTACAAATAACACTGTTCGATCACTAAAGAGTGAATAATTCATTTTAACGAGCGAATTTTTGCCAATTATAATTATTAGGAATGGACTTATTCCACTTTCAAAAAAAAAGTTTTTGCGATAACATTTTATAGCCAAAATTCTTTTGCTTACTTTATAAGAAAACCGTACTCTATTGAATGTATGATTATAAATATGGAGAGAAGGTGTCTATATCTTCCTAAAATTACAGTTAACTCAATTTTTTTGAAAAGTGGACTTATACCACTTTCAAATAAAACAGTTCAAATATGTGTTGGCCGTATTACAATGACAATGCATTAGCATTGTTCGTATTAATTTTAGTACTTCAGACAAAATTAAATTGTGGATGAATTCAGAATAAACTAAATTTATGATTGTTTGGCTATTAAGCATTATGGTCCACTATACATAACAAGTTCAACCTGAGTTTCCTGTATACCTCAAGCACAATCGAATTACGATACGATGCCCTAGGCCTACAAATCAATGCTGTAGCTTTGTATCTAAAATTAGGAAACTTAATACAAAAAGTAGGTCACTGAGAAAAAAAAACCAGTAAAAATAAAAAAATATAAGTCTCGTTTTTAAAATCAAAAGCATAATCTTTTTATTTTTAAAATAAATTTTTTTGCCAAATTTGTTAATAAAAATAAAAAAATTGTTTTTATTTTCAAAAATACTTTCCTTACTTATGTCAAGTAGTTTTCTTATATTTTAAGAGATTGTTTTTTAAGAATAAAAAAAACTATTGGTTAGTTTTAAAAGATTTATTTTAATTTTTAAATAATTATTTTTTAACAAATGTCACAATATTTTTAAATCAATGTTTGCGACTGTTCAAGCTAGCAAAACCAAAGGGTCATCTACTCATAAGAACATAACATATCTACCACGTCAAGTAGAAAATTACCTCCTCCCCCCCAATTTTTAACCCCCAGGGCCATTGTGTAAAAATACAGCCCTTAAAAAATATAATGAGAACCTCCTCAAGTTCTTTCTTGGCAGCTTGATTTCATTTCGTACTGATAAAAGTTGTTGTACTCAGTTAGTACTCATTAAGTTGCAACGACCAAGCTGCAAAAATTCAAACCTTCATACCTTTAGTATAACACAAGAACATATCAATTTGGCGAATTATATAAATAGCCGAAAAAACTTTAAAATAAAAAATAAAATATAGACGAATTGAAAAATAATACAACGGGATTTCTGGCAAAACAATAAATATAAACTTTTTCGTAAGTTGTCATTATTATCAAAAGAATTGTTTTTAAATGCTAAAACATTAGAAAACATAGAATTGTAATTCATCGACGTTAAGACTTTGTAATTCCGGTAGTATTTAACGTAACCAGATAGATATCAGTGTATCTTTAACTCGCCAATTTTGTGCCGGTACTATTCTTTTGCTTTCGAGATCATCACAATAGCGATATACTTCTAGGATAAATTAACCAATATTATTTTCTCATCATTTCAGTCTTGTGTAAGGCACCCGCAGGAACACAGAACGACAGCAAGCATATGAATAAGTTTTAGACCTCTACGTTTTGATTTCTGAACGTAAATTGGTCCAGTATAATCGACACCAGCCGATAAGAAAGGCCTAAATATTGTGGCCCGGTCGACCTAATAAATTGAAGAATATCTGCTGCTTCAAACTCTGTTTCCAACTCAAATTTCGAAGGAACGCGGTGCGCTTGGCCAAGGCCAAACAATTGTGGAATCACTCCCCAAATTTACGGCATTTTCTCTATCAATTAGTAATTGTTGAACTTTTGGTAAATGGCACTTGTTCGATCAGGGAAACTGTATACGTAAAAAAATCTGACCTGTGGCACTATTCTGGTAATTTCCTGGGAATACGAAACTGAGGAAAGATATTATATGTAATTTTTATTTTTTTGTTTCTGGCATACTGACGTAAACAGTTAGTGTTAATTTTATTGAAAACAAAATTAAATTGGGAATAATTTGGCCTAAAAATTTAGCTATGGAAAAATTATTCCCAATATAAATATTTACATCAAACTTTTCTTCTCAGTAGGCGGGAAAAAAAAATATTTGGACAGAAATTACATATAAATTGTTTCCGCAGTTCCCTATTCCTAGGGAATTACCAGAATACTGCCACTGGTGCCGTATTCTTGAAATCAGTGGAATAAAATTTTCTTGTTTATTGCAAAATTTTGCAATAAACAAGAAAACCAAAGAATAATTAATAAATATTGTTGTTATTTTGTTAATATCTAATGATTATGATTAATTTTCAACATTGTCGACGTGACTTATTTAATTTTCAATATACATAGTCTACACGTGTAAAAAAAATCCGTTATAAAGAAAGCCTTGGAATGAAATTGCAAAAGTTAGAAGGAAATTTGTTACTTTTTTTTAAATTTTAACAAAAAATAATCATGTATTTTAATATGATGTTCTGCTACTAAACTTTCGAAAACGGTCAAATGCAGCCACAGTGGCAAACTTTTCGATTGCAATAATATAAAAGGTAGCGATGCACTCAATTTTGCTCACTTTTTTTACGCAAATAGAAGCAAAATCACACAGGACTGTTTTATTTTAAAATACTGCACCATTCAAGTTCCCAATCGAACCTGATCTCGCTAAAAGTGGCCAACGCAAATCGCTAATAATGAAGCATTTTATTTGCACAAAACTATTCTTCGAGTTTCTAAATGAAATGAAGGATGATTTGCTAACAGTCTCATTCGATTGTCAAAAATATTATTCTATCGAGAGTATTTGATAGCAGGCGAAAGTTTATATTTATTTGAGGCGGTCGTTGGGACAGCACACTCGTATTTAACGACAGATAATGTATTTCTGTATCACTGGACGGAAAACGTATCAAAAAGAATCCAATGGAATTATTTCCAGCGTGCTCTATAGATTGTGCAATTTAGGTTTCAGTGGAATAACTACTGTTCGTTTGGTTTGTGATGGATTTGACGGCTAGAATAAAAACTATCCCTCCAGATTGGTAGGAATGGTTGCCTTTTAGCTTACTACAAGAGCGCCGTAAAATATAAAATGTTTAGAACTGATATTTACCGAAGCAGGATATTCCTTCATACCACGTGATAGGGTCTTTGCACCAATCGAGAAGCAAGTGAAAGTGAAAGATACCATCGTGGATGTTAAGGAATACTTAGAAACCAATGTTCGGTTTACCACTTAGCGACGTGAGCCTCCGGCTAACGGGCAATTTTAATGTCAAGAATCAAAGCCGATGATTGTGGCAAAAAACTGAAAGGGGCAATTTCTGTTTGTGGTGATGTATTTTACAAATCGAACTTGTTAAAAGCATCATTATTACTATTATTATTCACAGACTGAATTTTTTGATTTATTTCATGAATGTTATAAGATTATTTGTTAGTATCTAAAATATTTTAATTTATTGTTTGATTTCAAACTGAGCTTGTTCCTTCTCTTGCGTTCTCCTTCTCTGTCAACCCTCTCTCACTCTCTTTTACTCTCCCTCTCTCTCTCCCTCTTCTCTCTCTCCCTCTTTCTAGCTTTTACATACCATTCCCATTCGACATCCAAAGGTCTTGTTCGGCGTCGTCACGCTAGCGCAGTCGGGGCCTTCCTCTATGACACACACTAGCTGGTTGTTGATGGGACACTTTATTATTCATCCATTGTTGTAGTGACCTTGCAACTTCGCCTAGCCATCTAACTCGAGAGGTTGCTTTATTTCGTGGTTCATATACGAATCCGATATTCGTTGTTCGCAACTTCAATTGAATCAAAGATTGAATGAATGTCCTTTTTTCTAAGGTAGATAACAATCTACAATCGTTAGAGGTCCAGCATGAGTACTATATAAAGTACTAGATTGCGATGACTACGATATGTGTTTAGAGCACAGTAATTTTGATTGGGTGTAAAAAAACCGTTGTCCGGCAGCGTTTTGAGCTTTTATTTCTTCCAGCATATCATTGCACGATGTTGAACGCCGTGCCAATTCCAAATGTAAATGTAAAAAACTTTAAATGTCCACAATTATATCCTGATTCTTTGTTTAAGTACATACATATATTATAACTTGAACCCAAAGTGTAAATTTGTCGTAGTTTACAATTGAGAAGTTTTTCTCGATTTGTGCAAAATTCGTTAAAGTGGAAGCTCAGGGAGTTTCAACCCGCTCAATCAACCGTGTGGATTAGGCTGGAAAAAACGGAGTTTTTGCTAAAAAAAACTGATTTTTGTCAAAATTTGACTTTTCCGATTTATACCATAAATCATTGAGATATTCCAATTTATGGAAAGAGCTTATTTATGAAGTTTCCTCCCAAATAATCAATCCGTATGGGCCGGGCTGTACAAAGACCAAATTTTTACTGAAAAACAGTTGTTTGTCAAAAAATAGTTTTGCAATATTAATTACAAATCTTTTAGTTTATAATTTTTTTTCTCATAAATGATAAATTTCAAAATATTTGAAGAACAAAAATGACAAACTTCTATGGAGACTGCTACTTCCGGTGGATCAATCCCAACCAAAAATTATCGGGATATCCCAAATTTACGAGAAAAGTTTAAACATAAAGTTTCATCCCGATTACGCACACATGCACATACGCACACACATACACACACAAAGATTTAAAAAAATAATATTTTTTTTGGCTCCGGTAAACGAATGGTAAATCTGCAAAATATCGAGATCAACATTTTTCAGGATTTTACTATGTAAAAGAAAGTAACCAGAATTTTTTTTGTTATTATGAATGTTTGAGTTTTTTTACCACTCGCTAAATCGCTGAAGTAAAAAGTGTTTTTTTTAAATCTTTATGTGTGCGACCATACAGATTGAATAATCAGAATAAAAGTTTATACTTAAGCTTTTTTCCTAACTTAATAGACCCCAATGGTTTTTAGCAGAAATCGGTCCATCGAACTGGCAGCCTTTAGAGGAGCTTTTTTTGTCCAATTTTTTTTAAATGTATATCATTTACAAGAAATCGATTAAAAACTAACTGATTCTAAATTGATTTGGCAACAATAGCGGCCTAGACTTATTTTAAAAATTTAAGAAAAAATTACGATATTTGACCAAACCATAGCCTAGATGGATTAGTTGATTCGGATGAAATTGCATACTTAGATTTTTACCATAAATTGGAAGTTCTTCCTGATGTTTGGCTGAAATTGTCCACCGGAAGTGATAGATTTCATTGAAGATTTCCATTTTTCCAAATATTTTAAAGTATATCATTATGAGAAAAAGCAGATCCATCCAATTATTCAAAAAACTTGTTGTCTTTTGCATTTCCCATCAATGAATTTTTGCAGCGCAGTTTTTTGTTAGAATTAAGTTTAATGCATATTTAAAAGGACCAATACACAAAAGATTTATGAATGAATAAGTAAAACTGAGGCGAATGAGGGTAGTGCACAATGGTCTAAAATAATTTAACAACGAAATTTATTAATTGTAATGCCGTACGTAAGAACAGTATTGCTAAACTTTAAGGATATAATGATCGATGGGTTACCAACTGATCAGTGACATCCTTTTTCGAAAGTCTTTGGATAATAAATTAGGAATTGGTATCATTACAAGATATAAAAATCCATTCAGCCGTCGTTTAGTGTCAGCCTGTTTCGATGGTGATTTTAGCCAACACATAAATTTTATATTTAAAAGAATAATGAATTTGGCAATTCTATGCCGGAGTCGGGGCGTATAGGCTGCTATCGGCTCCCAGTTTGGTAACAAGTAGCAAAGCATTGTTGACTGTCGATTGTGATACGACAATGTACTCTATGTAGATGCGACGAGGAAGTGGGAAATAATTTTTTTAAGTTGTTCCCGTTCGGAAATCCTAGAATCCACAAATATAGGTTGGTCAAGATATTGCCATTTCTTGTTGAACATTATTTATTATTTTTAGTTTAATTGCACTCGAACTTGCAAAGAACGATAATAGCAGAGCCATCTATGATTTTGAAGAGCCGTAATATTAAAAGGAGAGCTTTCAGTAGAGGGGAAGCTTTTATTGAATTACTATAAGAAACCGTGGTAATTGGAAAATTTTTGAACATGAATTTATGAATAAAAAACTAAACAAATCATCTAAATTTTAATTTTATATTTTTAATAAACTATTCAAAGAACACATATTTGAAAATCAGCCATCATAATGTAGTATTTATTTGGTAAATTTAAACTAAAGCGGAGCATAAATTTATTAATTTTCTATAAAAATGAGCTTTCCGTTTAGTTGTGTAGGTTTATAAAGTAAGATAGTAACGGGTGCTGCCGCGGATTGCTCTTACATCCAATTTAAAATTTAGTTTTATAAAAATTTAACTTTTTGGTAAATTCTGGTCACATGCACATCAGAATTTTTGAGATGAACGACGCACTTAATAGCAATCTAAACATTACCCATTTATAACAAAATTAAAGAGAAAACGTGAGCTGAAACGAAATTTTATGAATCACCATGTAGAAACAATAATATTATTCATATAATAAAATTTTTACATCAAAATCTATTTACGAAAATTATTTTTGTATACAAAAAATCAACGATGTCATGACAACGAAAATAACTTCAATTTTATCCGATTGCAGAACTGAGCTTTCTGTAATTTGAAAATCCGTTTACAGATGTCTCTGTAATAAATTTACTTGAAATTACAGAAAAGCGTAAAATAATTAAATAACTATTTACGAAAATAAACCATTATTATTGTAAGCTAAGCGCGAAATCTTTAATACAATAATTTAACATAATTAATAAAACTCAAAACAATTATAAATTTTATTTATTGTTCGGTTGGCATAAATAAAGCTTTTCATCGCAAAATATTTATCATCGTAGTTGCTGCGCGCTGAAAAACAATAATAGAAAAATGTCACATTTTTTGCAAATTTTTTCTTTTCTTATTTCAATTCGTTCGTATTCGGTTATTTTCAGTTCCAGGAGATCTCAATAATCTATTGAACCAGGCAGTATACATAATAAATTGTTAAACTTTAGTTAACAAACATTTAGGTTTTAATATTTAACTTTAATTTATACTTAGCGACATCTTTTGATTGGTTTTTATTGCGAAAAGCTCTATAATATAATGTTTTTATTTTATGAAGCTCCGGTTTGTTTATACTACAGGATGAAACAGTATAGCCTGCGAATTTGTTGCGATGCAATTTTTAACAAATAACGAAAAAACAGTTTTCGAAGATTGTTCATCAACAATGCTGTAATAGAATGCAGAACATAATAACCCCCATATTACATAGGTACTCAAAAAGCATTTTTAACGAACGTTTGTTTTGGGAAAGAAAAGCTGAAATTTTTGATGGAACACTCTATACTAATTTTTTACATACACATATAAACAAATTCTTATTTCTACAATAAAAAAAAATTTTGTGGTAGACTAATTTGAATATTTTTGCGTTAATTCGACATAATATGACTCAATTTTAGAATATGCTTTTCCTGAATATTGAACTAACCATTCAAATTTAAAATTGAAACGAAGCATTAATGTTTTTATATACAAAAAAGATTCTAAAAAAAATATTAAAATACACCGATTGGTATGAAAAAGAACAAAAAGCTTCCACTCTATGGAAAGCTCATGGAAAAAAATGGCGGAATCTTACGGCTCTTATATTAAGGTGGCTCTGATAATAGCTAAGCTTTAAAATATTTTCGTTCTTATTTACCTCAATACTTAGCTGCATTCAAAATTTTATGTTGAAATCATGACTAGAAATACTCGTTTTTAGAGATTTAGTTAATATTATTAAAGAGCACGTGTTTCCCTTATCAAATTAATTTTCTTTTCTCGGCTCCGCGTGTCCGGTTATAATATACTATTATATGTAAGCACAGGCCCACAGGGGTGTGATAATAAAAGCTTATTGATTGTCGAGCTGAGGTTTTTGTTTAGACAGATTAGTTTCATAAGTTTTTGTTAAAAGTTCTGGTTTGCCCAGTTTATGACAACCAAACTCAAGCCGCCAATATGAAATAATAGGCCTTCCAATGCTTTTATGTATAGCGACAGTGACATGTGAATAGTTTATTCACGTTGTGATAAACATTCGTTTATAATTCGATAATAATTATTAATTAATTTTGTAGCGAAAGGTAGTATAGTTTTTAGAGTGTTTGATTGGTTACTCGTGGATCCCGTTCGATTTCTGGTATTGACAATAGAAAAATTTACGGTGGTTAGTTTTTAATGCGGTTTAGGTATGAATGTTCGTATATGTAATATTTTAGGCCATAGTTGTAATCTACTTTCGTTTTTCTCTTAAAATACTCATCAGAATTGTTTAAACATTATATTTACTAATACTAAAATTAAAAACTCCCGAACAAAAAACTATTAAATTTGAGAACACCTTGAACCGAGATCAAAGCACCTTTCATATACATAGATAATTTTCAACAAGTCAATAAATAAGCAGAAAGAATCTCGTTTTTCTAACAAATTGATCATAAATTCAATTTCGAATTTCCACTTTTAATTTTTTTTTTTTTCGTCTTCATCTTCTTTACGAATTTCAAATGGTATGTATTCATTGTACTAATGTACGTACAGTTAAGATTATAACACTTGTGAACAAATTTTTTCTTATTCGTTCCGTTTCGTAGAATGCAAATGCAATTAAAAATTATGAAAGAATTATTACCTTCCTTTTTTGTTAAACACACTTGTAAAAATTGTTGTTGTCATATGATGTTGAAAACTAGAGGTTTTTTTTTAAATGGCATAAGAAAAATTGCCCCGAAACCTAGGTGCATTTTTTTTTTGTACTCGCATATTATATGTACATATTGTGTGAAAAGAAAATTTAGAGCAAAATTAAATTGAATTAAGTTGAATTTCTAGTACCATACTTGAAATATTATGCTAATAGCGTGCGTATACCACAAAATTAATATGTAAAATTCATGTGTGGTCAAATTTTCTTTTTTATTTAAATTACTTACGTTAATTTATTTATATATGTGTACAAGTTTAATTAACCTGTTTTGTCTCTAATATAAATGAGGGCTCCTCAATATGCAATTAAAGTTTCTTCACGTCAATAAAGATTCATCATCGTAAATTAATTAAGAATTTACATGTACGATTAAGGTATGGAAAGATGCACGCTGGCTTTGATGTTCGTCGTCGTATTTATGCACATAAAATTTGAAAATGAATGCTTTTTCTCGTAGAGGTGGTCAAACGTTTGATTTACTAGTAAATCGTTGTTTTTATTTGAGGTACACGGTTATACACACACACACGAACAACCAAATAAATTACACGCATGCCGGAACATAAAAAACCTGAAATCTTTACTAATTATTATTCAAGAGTAATTAGAAATAAATTTCCATTTAAATTTTCATTAAATCCCCAAACAAAATTGGGGGGATTTAAGACGTGATCATTTTATCCCTAAATATATATAAAGGATATATATACATATACATATATACAAAGAGCTGATCTGTTTGCATATTATATAATCTAAATACACAGTGTACGCTTGGGATAGGTACTCGTATACATGGCACCAAAAATAAAACAACAAAACAATTTAAATTGAATCTAAATAAAATAAATACATTTACGTGATGTGAAAATGTTTAAGGATATCTTTGCTCTTAGGTACCCGATAGCAAGCAGCACAGATACCGGATAAAATAATATAATATGGATGAATATAGGATAACGATATCTTTAACTAATCCACCATATATACCCATATTATGGTCTTAAAACTTATTATATTTCTTCTGCATACACATACAGATACCCTCGACCTGCATGTTTGCTTGCTCCACATTTATGTGATGGAATGATGATACTCAGATTGATCAGATCACAGAGAGCAGCAGATGTCACAGTAAATTTTTGATTTTATCAATCAAAAAATAATGAATTGAACCGATTCATTGATTCAATTTATTTAGGTTTTTGTTGTTGTTATTGTCATTCGGTTCTGTGCTCTCATCTGCGATTCCAAATTGTATTTTATGTCGAAAATGGAATAAACAAGCAACCACAATCATGTGTAATGACAAAACATATAAAAAGAAAATTATTTATTTATATTTTCTGTACTTAAATGAAACAACACAATGTTGATTGTCTTGAATTACAAATGAAATGTGATGTACAGCCAGAGGTGGTACAATTGTAGGTTTTAATGGCATACGGTAAAAAATACCAGTTTTAAATGTTGTAATTGTATAAATCGAAAAGTCTTCTTGCGCCTTAAATCATTCATGATTTGGACGATTGATTGAATGATATCGTATCCTAAGTGATAATCACAAATTTTCCATCAATCATAAGTGGTCTATATCCGTCGTTCTACTAAGTGTATAGATACCGTCTTTGGTAACCACAAGATTATAGTACGCAGCTCGAAGTTGAACTACGTCGTACATTCTTCACGGAGCAAACCAAATCCAATTTTTTTTATTTTAGCTTAAACTGAAATTATTTGCCTGGATTAAAATAATAACTTAGGGCCGGCCACCAATGTTCAGTATCCAAACTTAAGAACAAAAATAGATTAGTAATTTCATTTACTAGCGCTATATTCTTCGCTATATATTGTGGTTTCTAAACCACATAGAATATTAAATATTTTTAGTTCGGATTAGTGAGTATGATTAGCTCATTAAATCCCCTTCGATAGTGGACAGTAACATTATTTATTTTTGGGAAAATACGATTTCCTTTACTAAAACTACGCACAAAGAATGAAAGATTTATAAGATTTTAAGAAAGCACAAACCTTTAAGCAAAATGTCTGAAACGTTTTGCCAATCTGACCATTAGTTTACAGGTTACAGATGTTTTAGTAACGCTAATTTTGTTACCTTCAGAACAATGGTAAAAGATTAATTTAAAAAATACGGGTGAAGCAAAGCAAGGGCTCGATAAGTGTTATAAAGAATCTGCTTCATCGAAAGCAACTGTCGAACGTTGATTTGCTGTGTTTACAAGTGGCCGTGTAAACACCAATGACGCTGAAGGCGTTAAACGAATTAAAGTTATGTACTGCAGATCCATTTACCGGATTCTCCGAATCTGACTCCCAGCGACTATACTTCTTGCTCGAAGGCTTCAACAAAATCCTCCAGTGAAACAGATTTGCGTCAAATGCTGAAGTCATAACCAAAACCATTCCCTATAATAGAACAGAGATAATCGTTCTACATACATAAAAGGAAGAATTTAGTCGACATTCTTAAATAGTTTATTTTACAAATTATTATGACACAATAATATAATATTAATTATTATTAAATAATTTAATAGTTTGTCACTCTTTTTGGAAAAATAATTTTAGATGCCATTACGAATTACGATATCGTTTCAAAACGAATGGAAATTTTTAGACTGTTTTCGTTAATTATTTGAATCGAAATTTGATCATTATCATTCTCAACACATATGCAAAATGAATTTAAGGTAGACTTTTACTACTACATATATAAAATAAAAAATTGGATAGGTAAATATGGTGTGGCCCATACCAGACATACTATTACTAAAACTGTCTTTTTTAATCAAATAAAATTTTAAATTACAGAAAATCAATAAGCTCAAGAAAATTGTAATTAAATCCATGTTATGATTCTTACAATACTTTTGAAACAATACTTTTTGATCATCAGCCATAACATTTTGGATCATGTAGTATGCAGTTTTGTTAATATTTTAAGAGTTCATAAATGTGCAGTTTACTCCGACTTCAGTGATCATAATTTCCTTTGCGCTACTTTTCTTTCTAAATCAAAATTTGTTAAACAGATTTTATACAAAAGGATAACTGATTTCTACTCCATTCAACTGATCAAGATTAGGGCGATGCATTAAAATTAATTACTATGAAATATCATGACCTTGTCAATAAATTTACTACTGTCAAAAGTATTGTAACGGAATTGAAAAATAATCATTGTCCAGGGATGACTTATTACGTGTGAAAACTTGTTAAGCAACGTACCAAAATTTTGAAATTGTTTACAACATAATATGTAGAAGAATTTTTTCAGAAAAATATTTTGCTAAGAAATGGTATTACGCAAATTTGTTTAATAATGTTAACAAAAGGTATTATGGACAAATTTTCATCAGTTCTTTAAGGGGGATACTTCAAAATCTCTCATACGAACTATCAAATGGCAAGATAAGATTACAGCAAAACTACTGATATTGTTAAAATATTTAATATTTATTTTATCAATATCGGTAAAACAATATACTTATATACACTTAACAGTGAGATTTTTAATATAATTAGTTCATTGGATAATGGTTAAGATGGTGGACCAGATAATATCCATAATAAAAGCACCATACATATTTTGTTCCCTTCATATTAATTGTGTAACATCGTAAAAATTATCTTTGAGCCAAGTGTATACCCTAAATGTTTAAAAATTGCTAAGGTTGTGCCGATGCTTAAAAGTGGTGAGACCATTTTTATGATAGATGGTATTGGTAGTAATACGTTAGATGTAGAACCTGGTGTTCCTCAATGTAGTGTCTTGTGTCCTTTACTTTTCCTCATATTTATTAACGACATATCAAAGCTGCCTTTGGTAGGCAAAATTCGTATCTTTGCAGATGATATATATACAGCATTATTTTATAAGACGAAGAGTCGTAGTACTATTGTCGACAATATGAAGGAAGATATGAATATTTTACTAATTATGTGAATCAAATAT
Source organism: Nephrotoma appendiculata (assembly GCA_947310385.1). Classification (NCBI taxonomy): domain Eukaryota; kingdom Metazoa; phylum Arthropoda; class Insecta; order Diptera; family Tipulidae; genus Nephrotoma; species Nephrotoma appendiculata. The sequence continues at coordinate 207,445,485 of OX371225.1, read as the reverse complement.
AATTTCAGTTAATCTAACCAAAACAAAATACATGATTTTCATTCACCCTATAAAAATGAGGTTTGCCCCCTTTTGTTACGAATGATATTGTAGTCAATAAAGTTGAATCATTCAAATATCTAGAAGTCGTTTTTGATGCATGTATGTCTTGAAATGAGCATATTCCAGCTTTTATCTAAAAAAAAATAGCGCCGCCTGAGGAAGCTTTCATACCTTGTGCCGGGATACGTTTTAAAGATTATATACTTCTCTTTCGTACATATTCAAATGAACTATGGTATTATCGATTACGAAACAGCAAGTAATAATTTATTGAATAGGATCCAAGTAATGCAGAATAAATGTGTTAAAGGTATAAGTAAACTTCCGCCTATCTTTCCTACACTACTCTTATACGAAACTGAGTCCAATGGAATATTACCTATAGAGACTTTACATGATTTTCAGATTGCATTATAGATGTACAATTAAGCAATTAATGTGTCCTCTGTCCTGTCAAACTTAGAGTTTAGTGAAACTAAACACGAACATTTCACTCGATTTGACAAAAAATTTTCTTGAGGTAACATCAATACTGAATTTAGTAGGAAGTCAATAATGTTCGCCGGTCTTTCAGTGTATAATGATTAATCCAGGGCATTTAGATCAAAATCGACCGGAATAGCGGAAATTTTTAGGGACAGCAGATATCGAGATGCGATTTTCTGCATTGTGCTCAAGAAGGTCCTAGGAAAAAAGTCTATATCGTCTGGTTTAGGCATTTTTTGAAAAATGCCTTCTGGCCGGAAAATCCATTTTCCAATTGCATCATTACTTGCACCATTATAGGAACGACTGGTAACTCGGAAAAATCACTCGGAAATCGTTACTCGGGGGTTTCGGGGCTGCCGAACTCGATTCTGGCATTAGAATTACTCGGGGGGTGCACGGGGATGTCTCTGTGGCGGTGCGCGGTGGGTGAATTGAGGGATAAATGGCAGCGAGAAACTCAGAGGTTTGCGGGGATGCCGAATTCAATTCTGGCATTGGTATTACCCGGGGGCGCTCTGCTGGATTGTCTTGGGGTGAGTGGGAAGGAAATGGCAGGGTCCATGAAAATCACTCTAAAATCGTTACTCGGGGGTTTTGGAGGATGCTGAATTTAATTCCGGCATCAGACTTCCTCAGGGGCGCTCGGGGGTCTTTGTGTGTGGGGGGTGGGGGTAAATGGCAGCGTCCATGAAAATCGCTCTAAAATCATTATTCGGGGGTTTTCGGGGATGCCGAATTCAATTCAGACATTAGAATTACCCGGCGGTATGAATAATACAAATTTTGATTGAATATTAAATAAATAAATACATATTACACATATTATAAAAACAATTGCTTTGAAAGTCTTTTATGCCTAGAAACTGGCGCGAACAGAAATATTCTGTATCGACTGAAGAGAATAAATATGGGTCCAGTTGCGGCGTGCAGTCGGCGTCTGTCTCGCATCAGTATTACATCTGTCGTTTAAGACCACGTTGCTTTTTCGTTGTATGTAAATACAGTACTGCAGTAATTAAGTTTCTTGGATTTTGGACATTTTTTTGGTGTTTGAGTTTTGTCCGGCACTCTTATACCATGTTGGTTTTTTGTTATACGTAAATATAGTGCTAAAATAATGAAGTTTTTTGGATATTGAACCTTTTTTGATGTTTGAGTGGTGTGTGGCAATCTTGGACTTGTAAAAGTAGGTATGATGCGGCGGAAGTCAGCCCCAGACAACCCCACAAAGGGACAACCAGACAACCCGGCAGAGAGAAGTCTAATGCCAGAATTCGGCACCCCCGAAAAACCTTGAGTAACGAGTTTTGAGTGATTTTCATAGACGCTACCATTACCCCCCAATCACCCCAAGACAACCTCACAGAGAGACTCCTTAGCCCCCCCGGGGAAATATAATGCTAGAATGGAATTCGGCATCCCCGAAAACCTCCGAGTAACGATTTTTGAGTGATTTTCATGGAATAACGATTTTGGAGCGCTTCCCATGGACTATAAGCAATTCAGCAATGTAGAAAACCGCATCTCGATATATGCTGTCAGTAAAATTTTTCGCTATTTTTCCTAACTTCCCTGGAGTAGAATTGACCGGAATCATGTTAGAAAAAATCTAAATATCATTTTCAAGAAATTATTCGGGATTATTTTTGATATTTTTGAAATTTTTGAGATTGAAAAATGAAAACTACAAATAGAACATCTGTATACAGCCAATGAATGAGGGTTATCCAATTCGAGGTTGATAAAGTAGAAATCTGTATACCGACATCTGTCAAAGATAAACGTCAAGTACGCTGTCATTTATTTAGTTGACATTCTGCCATTTAAGAATATGGAGCATTTAACAATCGACCAACGCGTTAAAATTATTAAATCTGCTGATGCTGATTTTTCGAACAAAATTTTCTTCAGTGATGAAGCTCATTTTTCGCTTGGTGGATACGTTAATAAGCAAAAATGTAGAATTTGGGGCTCATAAAATCCACAATTGATTGTAGAGAAGCCATTACACTCGGAAAAAGTCACTGTTTGGTGCGCATTGTGGTCTGGTGGTGTGATTAGGCCGTATTTTTTTGAGAACAACCATGGACGAACCGTTACCGTCAATTCTGAGTGCTATGGCCGCATGTTAACCGATTATTTTTTTACGAAAATCGAAGATTATGATCTTGACGATATGTGGTTCCAGCAGGATGGAGTCACGTAACACGAGCAAATCAAGATCTTTTGCAAGAGAAATTTCCTAGACGTTTGATTTCGCGATTAGCTGATGTCAATTGGCCTCCAAGATCCTGTGATTTAACGCCTTTGGATTTCTTTTTGTGGGGCTACGCGAAAGATCGTGTTTACGCAAACAATCCTCAAACTCTTGACGAATTGAAAACTAATATTCGTAAGGTAATGGCCGAGATACCGCCCGAAATGTGCCGAAAAGTCATTGAAAATTACCTCAAAAGAATCAAGGAGTGTAAGAAGTCCCGTGGAGGACATTTAAATGATATCTTGTTTAACTAAAAATGGCAAAGATCAATCTGTAAAATGAAATAAAAATTACAATACATTCCGAATATTTTGTGTGTTTTTTTTTAAGTTTACTTTATCAAGCTTGAATTGGATAACCCTTTATTTGTGATATTGGTGTTCCCTAAAAAAATCTATATAAAGCACTCATAAGACCTGTACTGACTTTCGGAAGCAAGAGCTGGACCATGACCTCTAACGACTGTAGATTATTATCTACCTTCGAAAGGAAGGTCATTCCTGAAAATGAAATGAATACTGGATTCAACTTCTTGAAAGTAGCCATATTATCGGCTTCATCAAATCTAATCAAGTGAGATGGCTCGGCCACGTTTCAAGGTCTCCACAACAACGAATGATTTACAAAGTGTTCCATCAACAACCAGCCGGAGTACGTCGTAGAGGAAGACCCCGACTACGCTGGCGTGACGACGTCGAACAAGACCTACTCGTATTAGGATGTCGAAATTGGAGGAGGAGAGCGATGGATCGAAACGGATGGAGGACTATAGTGCGGGCGGCATAATCCCTTTATGGGTTGTAAAACCTAGAGCGAGAGAGTTTTCCTTGAAAGAACATTAAATTCATTGGAATTCCATTATACTACAAATATATTGGATTGAACTTCTGTTAGAATGTTAATTTTTACAATAAAACTTAAAGCACATTTAAATATAAAAATGTTCATGCTTTTTGTAATTAAAATATAATTAATCACATAAAAAAAATAATCTTTGTAAACGTTAAACTTTTCACAATCATTGGAAAAACTAAATTAAGTCCCATTGATGCTGCCATTGTCGGTACGCAGATTTCCTCCAAATTTTGCAAAGATCTCCCAATTTTTGAAAAAAAGCATGAAGTTCATCCTGGTTCATTAGATCGTCTGGACTGTATGCAGGGGTTAAACTTTTGTTGAAAAACAGTTTTCTGTGGAAAATCACCATTTCCGCTTAAATTATAAAAATCAGATCTGGCCTGGTATTGCTTCTTAAGCTTCTAAATTAAGTTAGAATTTTTTATTTCTTATAGCAAATTCTTTCGAAACAAAATTTCGATTTTAGATCAAAAAATTGACTGGCAATGCAATGCATTTCAATGACATTTCAGTCAAATTTATTGTATTGTCAGTCATTTTTTTAATCTAAGATCAAAATTTTGGTTCGAAAGAATTTGCTATAAGTCATGTTTCTCATAAATGATAACAATACCTATTCAATACGGAAATCGGAAAACCCACTCCAGTTTTAAAACCTTTCTATTGCAAAATCCAACATTTCAAGTTATCATTTGTGCCCGGAGTGACGACGCGGAACAAGTTAGACGATAAAGTATGTTTCTCGAAAAATGTCGAATACAAAATATTGATTTCTGAAGAATGTGGGGTTGCTGTAGAAGAATTTAAGATTTGGATTTACATTCGTTAATGATGGTTTTATAATGGCACTGTTCAAATGTTTGGTTCTGATCACTCAACAAACCCTATAAACGTTTCATACAACCGAGTTCAGCCAAAATAATAACAAGAAACATTAAAAACGAAACTGGAGTTGAGCTCTCGTCGAATTGTATATGTTTTGGGTCAAGGGGCATTTGAATTAATTAAAAACAAAACTACAAAGTCTACAATAATTCTAATAATCTAAAAATGGCTAGCTTGGGTGCAAAAAATTCGCACATTGATCAATTTTCAAGAAAAGCTCAAAAATATCAACAAAAAAAATACATGTATGTTTTATTTTCCTGAATGCAAATTCAAAGTCGATTTCAACACCAATCCATTGGTACCTTTTTGTGCTTATGCTAACAAAGTGATTTTTGATATCAACATCTGAAGCACACGTTTTTTTGTGAATTTGTCAGCATGAACATTAGTGGTAAAAATCGAATTATGTATAAAACATAAAAATTAGCGAAAAACAGTTGCATTAATAAAAAGTATTCCTTCAGCTTCTGGGTATTTTCGGTACCGTTAGTGTCATTTGCTTTAAAATTTAAGGAGGCATGTGCATAATATGTATAATACTCCCTACGAATAGATGCTAATTCATTTCTTGATCGATCCTTGTTTGGATGACTCAGAGGGGGCTTGCTAGCCTGATCTCTTAGTTTCTGTAGCTAGTATGCCAGTTTTTTGCAAGATTTTTTCGGTTTGCTTTTATTTATCAAACGTTAGCATGAACTGAGGAAGTCCTATTTTTGAAAAGGCTTTTAGACGGTTTTCTCCGCTACGTCTCTCTTTTTTAATATTGTTCCCGGCATCAATGATTTTAAATCCTTTATTTTCCAGGTCTTCCATTATTGAATTACTTTCACAGGTTTGATGTAGGCCTCTTGCCATGGCATTGATGGGACGATCATTTTTATTTTCATTTGTGTATGAGCAAACTTCATTAATTTTCGTTTACATATAAACGAGCCTTATGAAGGGTATAAACCATTTGTTAATATTTGATGCAAGTTCATGAGATCAACTGTCAAGTGATGTACTACTATTGTTGTTGTAATGCATGTATATAAATTAATGATTTTCGTATGACATTTTACATTTGTGAAATTAACTCAGAATAAATAGTTTTATTATTAAACTCAACATTGGGCGAAGAAGATAAAATAAACAAATGCGCGGCAAATGCGCGGCAAATGCGCGAGTTGCAATGTTTCATCCACCGATTATGCTATACGGGATATGATTATTCTACACACGATACATAAGCCGGTGCTAACAGCGGGTTTACAGAAAGGTAATCCTACGTTGGACGATGTCCGACTATTAGAAAATGCAAATGAGCATTTCAAATGTGTATTCGTTAGATCCTGAAGAGAATAATGTCAGTACGTCGTCGTTAGAGCCGTTGTTGGTTCAATGAATTGATAACGCCTATTCATCTAACATTTCTAATGACTCTTTGGAGATGGTTAAAGAACAGATGTCCAGTTTGGATCAAGATGCAGCGCTCCAACATCGGCAATTTGAAAAGAAAATGTTTATTCCAATTTAAATTAATGGAAGCATTTTACAATTTCTGGTAGATACGGGGGCCTCGGCGTCCATGATTGGAAAAGACGGGTTCAACCAGCTACTTAAACCAGAGCTTAGTCCAGTCAATACAGTCGTGCAAGCGTAGGGTAATGTTGACATTCCAATTCGTGGTACTTTAGATGTCTTGACTAAACACCAAGATATGAGCTTAAACTTAGAATCCTGGTTACCGGTATAAATGGGGCGAACATTTTCGGAATGGATTAGTTCAACCAATTTGAGTTCAAAATTTTCAAATATAATTTCCAGTTAGAAGAAGGGTTTGTTGGTGCGATCAAGGGGCAAGACAAAATAGATGTTCCGTGCCAGAAATTTGCAAAAGTATTCGAGCCAACCTTAGGTCATTGTTCGGTCTTTAAAACTCACCTGCTTGTGAAACAGAACTTTGGGCACGTACAATTCCCTTCGAACATATGTCAGCCGTGAATAAAGATATCGATACATTGGAGGCCTTAGATGTCATCAGGCCTGTTCAGTTCAGTCAATGGGCTGCTCCTATTGTTGTAGTACAGAAGACAAACAACAATGTTCGTATTTGTGTAGATTTCAAGGTTACGGTGAATCCACAGTTTTGTATCGAACAGTACACGATACCTTGAGTGGAAGAATTATTTCACCGTCTTCAAGGTGGGTAGCAGTTTTCCAAGACTGATTTAAGCGATGCTTATTTACTGGAGCTGGATGACGAGTCCTGACAGTTGAGAGTCATTACGATGCCTTTTGAACTTTACCAGTATCAGCGATTGCCGTTGCAAGCGCACCAGGTATTTTTCAAAAATTCACGCAACTCACTCAGGTATGGCGTTTGTTTCCAGTAATTTGGATGACATATTAATTACGCGAGCATCGGAAGACGAACACTTACAGAATTTAGAAGAAATTCTTCGACCAATAAATGCAGCAAATTTGAGGGTCAATTTGAAAATATGTACATTTTTTCAGACCGAGGTTGAATATGTTGGTCATACAATAGATTCGTCCCACTACAAAGCACCCAGAGAATTCGTCCCACTACAAAGCACATTCAGGCAATCAAGCAGATGCTCCGTCCAAAAGATTTAAAGGAGCTGCAAAGGTAAAGTTAACTCCTTAAGTTAACTTTTATGACAAGTTTATTCCGAATTTCTCACAGTTGGCATCACCTTTAAATAAACTCCGCAAAAAAACGTACAAGACTGATGGTTAGAGGAACAGGAAGTTACATCAAATAAAACAACATATCGTCACCCTCACGTGTTAGCGACGGATGCATCACAGTACGGTATTGGGGCAGTGCTATCGCATTTGTATCCCGATGATTCCGAGCAGCCTATAGCCTTCGCCTCCAAAACCTTGGATAAACACCAGATGCAGTATAGTCAGGTAGAGACGAAATATCTAAATGGACGCCAATTTGAATTAATAACCGATAATACCGGGTTAATGTCAATTTTCCGTCCAAATAATTAGTTAGCATCAATGACAGCAAATCGGTTGCAACGATGGACCATTTTTCTAATAGGTTATACGTCACAACGTGGTTCCGCCCAACTGCTAAGCACAAGATCAATCAGTTATACACCGAAGAACTTGATCGTTTTCCGATCGATCATGAGAGAATAGCAACTTGTACTGCCCGGGACAGAGTTTTGTCACAAATTATAAAAAAGGTGGGCCAGATGCCATCAAAGACGATCAGCTTGGACCATATCGTGTAAGACAGAATTCTATTTTCATTTTTAATAATGTTTTACTTTTTCAAACTGACTGTACTGGAGCTGTACTAGCGCCAGTTTACGCAAGTCAGTGCTGATAATGTTACCTGAAGGTCATTAAGGTGTGATACGTACCAAGCAAATGGCTCGCCGCTATTGTTGGTGGCTACGTATAGATGAAGATACCAAGTGTTGCAATATGCACGACATCACTGCCCAGTCGACTGTCTGGTCACTACAATTGATCTTTGCAATTGAGGGTCTGCCGGACACTATCGTGACTGATAACGATACCGTGTTTACATCGGGTACATTCTTCGAATTTTGTTATCAGAATGGAACTCAGCATCATACAACAGCGCCGTTTCATCCTACAGCAAATGGAGAAGTAGAGAGGTTCGTACGAACTTTTAATGGCGCAATGTGGAAAAAGGTATACTCGAGGGTGGCTCAACCGAACACGCATTGTTGCTATTCCGCAGCACTTATCGTTTCTTGCCGGATCCATCATGCGGTAAATCTCCGGCTGAGAAAAGCGTTAACCTTAAACAGCGTTATCATTGATGAGCTCACTTCAATCAAGAACTAAGACACAAAACAAAGAGGGTCAAAGTGAGTTAGTGGAACTGTAATTCGCCAATTGGGAAGTAAGATGTATACGTTGTGTCAACGGATAACGGCGATCTAAGACGACGTCAAAATCAGACACGTCACCGTATAGTAAAGAGACCAGACAATTATCGTTCTATGGTGGATCGGTTAATCCCTAAACAATAATATTTGTATCGGTCTATGTCAGATCAAGATCTCAGAACAATACCAAGACGATCCAATCGAATTCACACACCGCTAGTTCGATTTACACCGGTAACGTAATGGCAAAGGAATATTTTTTATTCTCTTTAATAAATTTTTTCGTCTTTTGACAGTTACAACTATACATCATTTTATCAATGCAGTTGTTACATTATTGCTACACTGTAGAGTTTAAGAATACATAAGTTTAAAAATAATTGTCAACAATTTTGTTATCAACAAGTAAAGTATGAAATATAAATAATTGGTTGACCAATCAGACAAGCACACAAAGATTCAAGATAATTGTCATATATAAAGAAAGTTGTCTGCAATGCATGGATGCTCCATATTAACTATTATTTCATTTGATGAATAACAACCCAATTACATTAATAATATACTTTCAATATATTCAAATTCAATCACCTAATCCTTTGTTGCCCACCCCTTTTCTGTGAACTTCAAACAAACAAAAACAAAATAAATCATCCCATCGATCCCGTCAACGGTTTACCAGTTTGCCCGTAATTTTAATATAATTTGAATAAAATATAAAATACACATTATTTGTCTGCTATAAATAGAAGCAAATATACAAACAGAGAATATTATGAATAATTCAGAAAAAAATAAAAATAACTTTTCGTTATGGAAAACTTTTTTCAGGAGAGAGCTTTTAAAACAGCACACACAAAATTCGAAATTAAGTTTTTTTTTTGTATACAACTCTAGAGTGTATGATACTCAACATGTACGTTGTACACAGAAACGAAGACAAAAATTTTAGTATACTAAACTACTTTAGATACTTATTCTCGTATTCGGTCTGTTACGAAAAACAAAAGCTCAATTAAAAAAAGCTCTGTCGACGAATTATAATATACTTGTTCATGCTCTATACCTGTACGAGTAGGACGGTTGCAGACAAGAACAGTTATTTTTAAGTGAAATAAAAATCATAGAAACGAGACCAAAATTTTCTAACCAAAATGACAAACAAAATTGGATATTTATTTTGGTTGTGTTGTGCTACTCCTGGTTACCCTGCATCTCTCGGTTACAAAATTTGGAAAATATATTTTTATCTGTATCTAGAACTTATATACGAGATGAGTGGAAGATTATGATGAAATTATTAAATCTGTTTATTTAACGTTTTCTTGTTGGTTTTATCCTATATACGAGTTTGTTGAAAGGATAATGAGGACTAATGTAATTTTTGCGTTTTGTGTGTGTAATGGTTTTGTGTACGGGGCCGGACGGAAATAAACAAACTTACACGGTTAAGGTACATGCAGATAAATTAAATTGAAACAATAAAATTTGTTTAAGATTTTTTATATCTTTTCATAGAAATTGCATAAGAAATTTTATTCGGTTTTTCATTATCATCATCATCATTATCATCGAGCTGGTCGGTTTTACACAGTCATTATACGATCAGCAAATAAATTATTATATTATATGTACGAAGAGTTAGGTAGAAGGCGAAGAAATAAATAGTGGTGATTATGTTTAAATGAATATATATAAATTGGTGTAAAGCGTTGAATTAACCGTAATAAGCTGGATGTGCTAAACCTGCATAACCATATGGTGATGCAACTTTGGCTACTCCTAATGGGGCGGCATAACCGATTTTGGCAATGGCTGGTGCGGCAACTGCTACTTTGGCAACTAATGGAGTTTTGTGTACAACCGCGTTGAATCCATTCACGGGATCGGCAGTGTACTCAACGGTACGACGTGTGCCATCGGGTTCGGTGAGCGAATATGATCCTTGAACAACATCACCACTTCGTGATTCGTGTTGATTCTTTGAATCCCCGGTGAGCGCATCTTGAATGTCATAACTGTAACTATATTGTGGATTTGGATCGTAATCAGCTGTGGCAACTTTAGCGATAACGGGCGCAGCTATTTTAGCAACAGCTGGGTAACCGTATGGTGCGGCAATTGCACCGGGATATCCTAGGTGTGGCCCATAACCGAGTGGTGCGGGTGCAATAGCAATTGCGTTTGTTGCTACAACAACGGCGGCAAATACCAAAAACTAGAATATAAATTATTTTTACATTAATAAAAATAAAATCGAAAAATTATTTTTTATCTCAACTCACTTTAAATGCCATTTTATAGTAAAATTGTTGAATTACAAGTTTATTGTTAAACAGCTAAAGGTGCTTTGATAAATTTGCAATTAATTCAACTCCCTTTTATACTCGAAAACTTATTCAGTTTTTTTTTTATATTTTATTAAACTAAAAAAATAAAAATCGAAATAAATTTATATTATTTATTGTATAATCGATTTAGTTCATACTGTACTCGTATTTTATAATAATATACAAAAGTACACCAACAACTATTCGCGTATAAATTTTATTCGCCGCGTATTTATTATTATCTCAGATGATATTAGAAATTATTGCGAAATGTTTCTCTTGTTTTAATTAATAAATTTATTGTAAATTATATTTCACAAAAGGTAAAACATTTTAATGTTATATCGCCAAAATTGTGATCAATCATCAATGCCTATACAATTTGTTTTGCAAGTGGCTTTATCAATACAAGATCTTAACAAGTTGGCCCCAAGGGTGCGACAGTTTTTTTATACACTACACCTAATCAATTAAATCAAATTCATAATCACGATTTAAAAATTTTGTATACCAGTACGCTAATGTTTAAAGCGTCACTCATATTGTTGCATTTGAGATGTAGGTCATCTGTGAAAATGTCATATTATTTTTATAAATAATGAAACGTGATGAACGAATATATAACGAGTGGACCATAAAGCCTGACTGTGGGGCATATCCTCCATAGAGTGGTAACAGTGTTAAGTAAGATAACACGGCAAAATTACCAAATCGGCATCCTCGAAAACATGACAGTCGCAGCACGCTAATATTTTGTTGGATTTTGCGACTCGAATATTTAACACTGCTGAATTGAAGATTTCGCATCTTCGATAAAAATAACAGACGCAAATAATTAATTTTTGTCTGTTTTTTTGCGACCCCGATTTTGGTGTAGTAGATTCATTTAACACAGATCGTAACCTCAAAAATCTTTGAATTATGTCAAACCTATGCAATTATAATATAAAATTTTGACAATAACAAAGTTAAAAAATGGAACTCATTCATAGAAGATATGCAATTCGGAGGAAAGTCTTTCGCGATCGTCAAAATCCTTTTGATTGTGATGACGACATATTTTTCGTTAGATATAGATTCACTAAAAATGCTGCTTTGTTTATTATAAAGGAACTGGAGGAACAATTAAAAAGACGCACACGCAGGAGTAAAGCGTTTCCACTACATTTAATAGTGCGTATTCCTTATTATATTTATGTATGTATAAGAAAATTAGTAATTTCATAATATTGTTAATAATTTCAGGTTCTAACTTCTCTAAACATATTAGCAACTGGCAATTTTCAATTTGTCAGTGGACAAATTGTATACCACGACTTAGGGCAATCAGGAGTTAGCAAAGTGTTTAGCGAATTTTTAAAAGCTTTGATATCTAAAACAAAAAAATTTATTAAATTCCCCAAGAATGGTTTAGAAATGTCCAGAGTAAAACGAGGTTTTTATACAAAGTATGGCTTTCCAAACGTTATCCGTGCAATCGACGGAACGCATATTGCCATTCAGAAGCCAACTGTTTGGGATGCATATTGCTTTTTTAACAGAAAATCGTATTATTCCATCAATGTGCAAGCAGTAAGTTACAGAATATTTCTAATTACATAATACATTGTTACCTATTTTACATATTTTAGGTTTGCGATTCGAATGCAATGTTTACAGATGTAGTAGTCAAATGGCCAGGTTCAACCCACGGCACACATATTTATAAAACATCGTCTCTTTATAATTTCTTACACTCGAAAGAGTTCCCAGAAAATACGTGGTTATTAGGGGATAGTGGATACCCTCTACAACATTGCCTGTTGCCTCCCATAATCAACCCGTCAACAGCCGGAGAAGAAAACTATAACAAATTTCACAAGAGAGCAAGAAAATTATAGAACAATCTTTTGGAATACTCAAGAGCCGTTTTAGAATAATAAGTAAAAGTGGTTGAATGTTATCCTACAATCTAGAAAAATGTGTGCAAATTATTCTATCTTGCTTTATTTTACACAATATTGCAAAAATGCACAATGTTCCAAATAGTTTTGAAGACGACACTGACGATTTTCTATCTGATACTGATACTGATAATGAGAGTGATGATGACAATGAAGTTTTTCAAACTTCTTCAGGAGCAAGAGGCCAGATAAGCCGAAATATTTTAATTAATTATAATTTCCAAAACTTAATTGACGAATAAAAATGGATTGAACAAACAAAACAACAATAATTTTTAGATTTCGTGTTTAGTATAATTTCAAATTATGTACATAAAATAATTCATAAAATAATTATATAATTATTTAAACAATATTTACTCTTTGCAGTTATCACAATTCAGTCTTTTGCGGCAGCATATTCTTTGTTTACAGGTATTCTTCTTCAAAATAAATATCACTTTTCAACGATTCATTTTGGTCATTTTTCTTGGCAATCTTGAGCATTTTCCTTTCCACCTCAAGCCTCGCTTTGGAAATAGCAAGTTGCTCCTTTGCTATAGCCAGTTTTTCCTTTGAGACTGCTACTTTCTCTTTATAAATTAATATCAACTCGTTGTCTATTTCTTATAAAAAAAATAATAATAAATAAATCCTTGTAAACAACACTATAAATATTTCTTACCATTTCGGCATGTTTGTCTCTTGCTATCCTGACGTTTTACATTTTGGAACGTTCCAACAGCTCTTACCTTTTTAAATTTTGTTGACGATTTCGAAGTTTGTTGATGTTGTATCTCTTTGTTAATTACTGGTTGTGTTTGGATTAGTTCCGTTTCCAGGGCTATTATTTCGGCATTATCATCGCTGATAACATTAATAACACTCTACAATATAATAAAGAATAAATTCTGGTATTGTTTATTTACAGGTTTGAAGAGAGTATTAACTTACCTCAGAAAAACTATCAGCGCTGTAATTTAAACCAGACACTGCATTTGCCCCGGCTAGCTTTTCAACTAACATTTCAATTTCCGAAAGGACTTTTGGAGGAGCTCCACCGGTTTTATTTTGGTGACTTTTTATTTCGGCAACTCTTTTTTTGGTTCTCGACTTCATATCTTTAAATTTATTTCGAAGTTCTTCACCACATCTTCGAATAGTAGTTTGGGATGAAAACTCTTCCGCCAAATCATTCCACGCGTTTGTTAGGTCCTCACCATATAAATTTGAATCATCTAAAAATACAAATAATTAGGCAAATATATTGATTAATTTCCAGTTCATAAATAATTACATAAAATAATTTCTCTATTATTATCCAAAATTTTTAACAACAACAACAAATCTCTTTCGGTAAAATTTGGACGTCTGGGCTTTTTTTTGGCTTTTTTTAGATAATTCTGATGGTCCAGCTTCCATTTTAAAAAACACTTATTTATATAAACCAAAATAATAGTTTAATTTCAAACAATGACAGTCGCAAATATTATTCAGCGAAAGTGCTGAATATCTAATTTACGATCATAATAGAAGATACCATATTCCAGTCGCAATTGCAAGCGTCGCAAGTCAGCCATTTTGCGACGGCGCAACTTTGCGATTTGCGACTGAATGGAGGATATGGCCCTGTATGCCTATGTGCTTTATGCGATTATGTGCTCTGTTATATGTAGCACATCATGGGATTAGGTCGATCATAATCCTTTCATCATATAAACCGTTGAGGTTGCCTTCAAAATCGATGACAACCATTTTTCAATAATTTCCATAATTCTTACACTTATATGGGTGACAGTTTTAATATCCGTAACAAAACGATTCATCAACTGTGCAATTCCAAAATTATTTAACAGTGTATTGTGCATATGCTACATCCCTTGAAGTTAACCAATGGCGCTTCAACCACAATACACAACTTTACGTGAACACACGAACAAACACTGCCCCTGTTATAGTGGAAACCAGAACAATTTATCTGCGACCGTAGATCATATGCTATACTCGTATAGTGTTAACAAGAGTGGTGTTGCATTATGGACTTTGATTTTTAAGAAAGATTTAACACTTGACAAGAAATACATTGTACCTACTCGATTCTAAATCAACAACCGTATTCAAGGCAAACATGAATGGCGAACTGAATAATTTTCACAATTGAAGAACATGTTTGATTGGATTGCCTGTTAGACCATTTTCAATTGACCATTATGATGAGACATCTCAAGGATGCCATGTCATTAATTATTGACCGTTAATGCACATCATTAGTATACGTCACATTTAATATGAGGAGATTTATTTATATACAATTTTCATAGCTTTTGTCAGGTTTCTTGTCAATTTGTTGGAAACTTCACTCTACCTGCCATCCTCTATTGTCGTTACTCAGTTACTAAAGACAGTCAAAGAGGATTTATTGTATAGCAAGCTAGAAGCTGCGTTGCAAATAGAAATAATGCAAAAACATCATCACCACCAACTTGAAGCAACCGTCGCTTGGATAATTACAACTTTTGGTAACTTGGAAATTCTAAAATGGAAGGAAACAACATCCAAAATAAATTAGACGAAATTCATGGATATGCTGATGACATTGTGCTTCTTGGGCGGAGACTTAATGATAATATCAACAAATGATGTCCAGGCAGATATTAAAGCCCGTATAGCAGCCGGACGTCGAGTTTTCTACTCATCATCATGGTTTCTGTGATCAAAATATCTTTGACAGTCGTGTAACGTTATAAGAGCACTTATAAGACTTGAGCTAACCACTAACAATTGTAGAATATTGTCTATTTTAAAAGGAAGGCCAATCAATAGATTCGTGCTCAGTTAAGGTTGCGAACAACGAGTATCGGATGAATTTCTAAATCAAACGTCTGCTTGGATATACTTTCCAGTATGAATAATTAGTATGATTGACATTATGAAAAATTATAATGTCCTACCATGTGGGATTTTGGTGGAGCTGAGAAATTACTACCTAATCTACTATATACATGCCTTTGAATATTATGCATACCCATTTACTACCAATCGAAAAATTCAAAAATTTCCCTGCTTTTTTCCTTTTCAATCTTTTAATAATTTCGGGCCGAGTTGTGGGCGCGTCACTTTGTTAATCTTTTCTAGTCAGTACAGTGTAGTAAATGCTTAAAATAATTTTAGATTCCCATTCTAAGAAATTTTGAATTATCAAGCCAGATGAAACTAGGCCTTTTTTAACGAGTTGCGTTTCTTAATTTCATCAAAGAACAAATCATCATTTTCCTACGACTATAAATATATATTTTATTAAAATAGCTAATTTTTAATCGACAATACATATGCGTAAGAACCAATTACAAAAAAAATGTAATCTAATATAATAAAGTGGGTGTAAAAAAAATAAAATCCATTTGCTAAAATCCTAAATCAAATTTGCATACCAAATTTGAATGAATAACGTGTCCAGCTGTCATATTAATACGTTAACCCTTTCGCACGGGAATTAAATTAAGTGAATGAAAAATTTTTTTTTCGTCAATTTTGGTTTATTAGTTATCAATACAACCTATTGGAGTTGAAATTTTCATAAAAAGTAGTTTGGGGCCGGAGATATGAAATGTACATTTTAATGTTCAAAACGTGTCGATTGTTGAAAATAAAAGATATTCAGATAATACATAAATGCACATTGCATTTCCTACATGCGAAATGAGTTCTTCTAGCAGTTCATTGATAGTGAAGCTTTGCAGTTTATCTTGCATCTTGTGGCTTCTTTCAATCAGTCGTGATAAGTGGCCAAATTGAACGCATCTAACATCACGAATCGGCCGAACTTCTATAATTCTTTTTGTTGTTATCCGTGAACAAGACGAGCAATTTCTAGAAGTTGATGGGCGACCGGGTTTCGTTTATGGCCAGCACATAGTAATGCAATACCTACCCACATAAGCGAAATGCAATAAATCTAGGATCTCTTTTTCTGGTTTTCTTGAATCTTTCAGTTCTCTCCTGTACTCACTCCAACTAGTAGCCAAAGCAAAATCCAGTGTGTAATGACTCAACGTCCATTTTCGAGATTTAGTAAATACTCTATAGTATTTATGCCCATGCCACTGTTGTACAACCAAACTATTTCGGGTCGAGAAAGTTGCCGATATATTTTAAGAGTTTGTTCCACATCTTCACAATTACAACGTCGCCAGTTCCGACATAATTGGACCCTATGTAAATGGGTTTATTATCCTGCCACTTCCCGAGGATAACTTTTCCATCAGTGCTAGCTACTTGATCACATGAACCACATACTTTCTTGCTCAATTCCTTATCTGTGAAGAATGGTGGGGGAGAAAATCGAGACTTTATCTAAGAAATTGAATAAATTATTGTGTGAATTTTGAAACGAATTGTACATTTTAATGTACATTAAAGTTTAAACCAATGTACAACGGTAATTGATATAAAATTTCACCAAAACTAACCTAATATTGGTTTATTACACATATTTTAATAATACTAGATATAAAAATAATTATTTATTACCTTAATTAGTGTTACACACACAAATTAAATCACTGTTGATCACAGATATTTTGACATGAGTAATGTCCACGTCGAAAACTAAAGCAAAACTAATTAAAATTAAATCTATTTGGAGAAAATATTGAATATGACTAAAAGAGAAAACCCGATTTAAAATAACGGTACCTTATTTACTTTGATTTTTTATATATATACTGCAAAAACGACGTTCAAATATGATGTACATTTAAATGTACGCCACGTGCGAAAGGGTTAAGATATGGTCTAATTCCAAAAATATAAAGGACGAATTCCAGAAAATCCTTCAAATTCATGTACATAAGAATTAATCTTGTTATACATAATAAATTTGGTCATAAGTGGCCTACTACAATTAAGCAAAGTTACTTAAATGCAGTCAAAATTCATGTTAGAATTCCAATCTAGATCGATATATACAGTCTTGGCCAAAAGTATTGAGCACCCATGATGTCTTTTA
This sequence comes from Nephrotoma appendiculata, assembly GCA_947310385.1. Lineage (NCBI taxonomy): Eukaryota > Metazoa > Arthropoda > Insecta > Diptera > Tipulidae > Nephrotoma > Nephrotoma appendiculata. Next base: position 207,427,804 of record OX371225.1, on the reverse strand, counting down.
ACGTATAGCGCTCCATTGTTGGTGCAGCCAGCGTTTTAGGTCTTCTTTGTTATTTATTGTGTAGCGCCTGACTCTGCGTTTTAATAAACTTCATAAATGTTCTATAGGGCTCAGATCCGGAGACTGGGCAGGTCACTCCAGAACCTCAATGCCATTTTCTCGAAACCATGCAATTTTGCGAGCAGATTTTTGATATGGCGCGTTATCCTGCTGGAATTTAACGCTTTCCATGTTTGTATCACCAAAAAGTGTTAAAAGTGAGAGCAGCAACGCAGATTCTAGGACGTTTATGTTTTTTGAAGAGTTCATGTGGCCCTCACACACGAACATTTCGCCACCACACACTCTGGACTAAATGCTTCGCCTACCCGGCGACGCACAAAAGGCACACCGGGTGTACTAAAAATCTGAAATAAGGAAAATGTAGAAACCTCGGAAAACTAAAATATTTGTATCGATCAATTTTATTTTAAAATCATATTATTTAATATTATTAGGGCATAGTACTTACTTCAAAGTTTGGTTCGTCTGACCACACACTTCTTGTTTTTTTTGGAGAACCTGGGTTTCTTCCTAGCTTTACAGCCTTTCAAACCAGCTTCCTGAAGCCTTCTGCAAGTGGTGCGAGCAGACATTGGTTTCTTAATTTCTACTGAAAACTCAGCAGCGAGGTTTGAAAAAGTTTTTTTCCTATTTTTTAAAGCTTCTATCACTAATTTTCGGTCCTCACGGTATGTGGTAATGCGTTTGCGCCCGATTCTGTACCTATTACTGTGTGATCCACTAACGGTGAATCGCTCAATAGTATACTGCACAGATCGGCGTGAAGATTTCACAGTTTTAGAAATCTCTACTTGTAATTTCCCTTGCTCATGCAGAAGCTGTATCTGCACACGTTGTTCGAAACGTAACTCTTTTTGTTTCGGCATATTGCAATAATATCACTAAATTTAACAAATAAAAACACTAAAAGCGGACTAAATCACTGGTTGTGTATAGAATGAGCAAAAGTAGCGAACTGACGAATAAATACAAAATGGAAAAATATCAAATTTTATTGCACCAGATGGTTTATTGCCACCCCTGCGGTCTGAGTCACTATTTTTAGTCCCTTTTTGATGTCGAGATGTCGAAAAAATAATAAACAAACAAAAGGGGTTCTGTTATACTTATCGTGTATGCCCCAAATTTATAGGGTGCTCAATACTTTTTGCCAAGGCTGTAGATTATGACCAAAACTGATATATGAATCCCAGTTACGCACAACAACCTAAATTTGAACATGATTCGTTGAGAAATGCCCAAGTTTCATTTAGAATGATCTAATTCAAGAACTTCATGTTAAATTCACTATAACAATCTCAATCAAGATGTACTTACAAGATTTGACCTTGATTTGTTTTATAAAATGGCCAAGTTACATCCAACATGGCCGAATTTCGGAACTTCGGTCAAAATCAAGTTAGAATCTATATAAATCTAGTATACTCGCTAAATTTTACAATTCGTAATTAAGGAATAGCTATAATTTGAAGTTATAATTTGAAAAATAAATGTTTAAATGCAAATCACATCCCTTGATTTGACCAAGATCAATCAAGAAAGAGCCAAATTCTAAATAAAAATTTAGATAAATAATATTTTAATATGTCTTTAAAAGATCTCACTTTTTGGCGAATTTTTTAAGATTTCAGTAAAATCGAGATTTTAAAAAGTGGAGTATTATAAAGCAGGATTTTGTAAAGCATGATTTTTAAAACGAGGTATTTTGAAAATTAAGGAATTTGCAGTTTAGACTTTTGTACGGATCCCTCAAAATTGTTAAGGTGGGTCCACATATATACAAAAATTTGCGCTGAATACGCACGGCGTATATATTTTCGCCGCAAATTACGAAGTGTAAATATGTGCAGCGCATGAAAACGGCACAAAAATGTATGCCACATTCAAAGCACACGACCAACACTTCTCGGTTTTTTGACAAACATCAAAGAAATTTGTGCCACATTATGCTCTAATGTGGACGCTTTTTGAGTTTTCGACATTCAAAACATATAAATTTTTATCGAATTGTCAATTTTTTTCAATTTTTTTGAATATTCATCGAAATATTTAACTAGTTTGACTGAAAAAAGGAGGTGACATAAACATTTGCGGCGAAAATGTTTTGGATTAGTTCGAGCATATGATCAAGTAACCGATCATAATGTAGTTGATTGCGCAGTGAATCAAAATGAAATTTTAAAATAATTTATGACGAAATTCTGGAGTATGGGATTTTAAAAAGATTTTTACAAAAAAATCAGGAATATAGCTATCTGGGACGGAACTACATATAACATTTAAACGATCATGATGAAATTGGGTTTGCTTAATGGAAATGAGACTCTTATGAGATTATGATGAAATATCATATTGTGGATGGACATCGGATTCCATAATTATTTTGAAAAATAATTCTGGAATATAACCACTTAAAATTGGATTTTAAAATGGTTAATGGAAGAAGTTCTGGAATGTGGAAAACTGTGGCGGAACCATGTATAACCTTAACATAAAATGATTAAATTTGGTATGGTGGTTGTAGTTGAGATTCGAAAATGATTTTCGAAGAGCTAATTTTAATTATATCTTAAAACTGATTTATTGAATTACTAAATTACGTAGTGATACAGCGCTAGTAGATATATAAACTGGCATCTCTTTTAAAGTCAGAAGGAGCAATAATTTATAGTGACATATAGAGCTGAAGTATGGGTATAAAGGCGTCATCAGCAAGAGTATTTTGTTTTGAGAACCTTTCGACCTGTTTGTAAGTGAGAATGACGTTCGGATCAGGTTGAGATACGTCCAATCGCAACTTCAAAGAAAATACCCCTTGAAACGCAGATCTAACCGGTTCTTAAACCCAATACGTACAGGTGGTAGCGCAGTGCCGTAGCATTGCTGAATGTCCGGTTTAGCTACAAATAATTAGTATGAATTTCGCCAATCTCATTAACATTGTGTACATTGAGTAAAGAGGCAAAACCAAAAAATTGGTAGGATTAGCGCAAATGGCGAAGTTAAATATGGCCACATATAATAATAGTAATAGAAAAACGTGCTATTCTTCAAGGAACATGATGTGTCCGAAATTGTTGTGAATGTTTCAGGTAGCCTACAAAAACGCTATAGTTCTCGAGACAGTACAAGCTTTAAGATTTGCACAATCGGCCAGCATCCAAATGGTTCTATATTAAACAAAAAAAAAAATTGCCGTCCTCCATAGGAACATAATTTGCCGGAAATGATTAATGTGGTTTTGAGTTGTCAATCGGAAGAGATCACGACAACTATAGTTATCATCATTTATGCAGTCAAATTGATATGCGCACATGGCCAAGTTCCAAATATCCCTTTATAAGAATAATATTAGAGCGTGCCATTCTCCTATATTTAGAAATCTGTTTTATCCAAAATAAATATTGTTTATGTTTTGAACAGCCTACAAAAAGAACTAATTCTGCTCAGCCGGACTGTGGTTTTCCACAATCGGCCAGTTTCCATATGGCCCAGGACAGTGATTTGCCGAAAATGATTGATACGATTTCGAGTTGGTAATAATAAGGACTCTTAATTATTAGATGGTAGGAATAGTCATATGGCAGATTTAAAATGTTCCAGATAGCTCACATAATAATGAAAATCATGTGATTCGTACTAAGAATGTGAGGTAGTTTACATTATCATATTTAGTTCATGATACACTATTTGTCACCTTGACTGTATAGGAAACATGATGTAAACGTCAAATTAGGTTGGGCTACTTTTTTGTATGGACTGACTCAACTTAGACCGATGAACAATGTGGTATAAACGACTCCAACTTATTGAACGTTACTGGAATTATTTATGAGGGGAATATGAACTGTAATAATAACGTATAAAAATACTTTTAGCATTATTCAATAGATGGTGCACATAATTCTTATTATGTGATCTAAATATAACCTATAATTTTAGCGCAAGTATGGACTAAAATGTGTAAAAATTTTGGTCTAAAAACTTCTAACATTTGTCGGAAATGGTTGTTTATATTTTGAATAGCCTGTACTTGGAGTTATCCAAAAATATGAATTATTTGCCGAACTCAACAAAATAGACCTATGTTACCGCGATGATATACTCGTTTGTCTTAAATCGGGTTTCTGGAAGCCATTTTTCATGTTTGGAAACAAAATTGGTGGTTCACGTTGTAATTTGTAGCGCTTTTCGACTTGTTTTGCTCCTATCATGTGATTCTGTTCGCTTTCCATGGCGATGGACAAAAACTGCACCAAACTTGACGATAGCTTTCTTATACCAAATTTCTTTTTAAGATATTTAAATTTCAGTATTGTCTCTGCTCTTCCTCCAATGGTATATGTTAACATGATATACCAGATTTTGTAGAACAGATCAATAGTCACCTCTGTCGGACATCCTGCACAATCACAATTCTGACGTTTAAAGATATTATTGTATTTCTCAGGGGGAAACCACCCCTATTGCCGAAAACAGTAAGAACTTCCCGACCGTTTTCCCATTTCTTTCTTCTGGGGGTAGTTTCCACCTCTCAAGTAGGGGTAAATTGACTCAATATTGAAAAAATCGAGTTATGCTCAACCACATTTTTTATGACGGTCAATTTAAGCCTACGGGAACCTCTATACGACCTTCCCCGTTCTTGCTACAGACTGCGCAAAACCGGGCGAACTTTGCGGTCACTCTTTTATATTTTTCTTTTATGGGGTCGTATAATGACCATAATGACCTCGAATAGCAAGCAGTCATCAACAAAATAGAAGGAAAGGCCTGAAAGGATATGTGCAAGGAACGAAACATAATCAGGAGAAAATTAGCAAATTTGTCACAACAAAGAAATAAATCCACTCTAGACAACCAGATTACAACAAACCACCAGTTCTATCCAAGAATCTACAACAACACCGAAATACAATTTACTGAAACAGAAGTTAGAATGTTAGAAATGGGCTACAATTACAATTTAATTCCACCAATAACCAAAAAAGAGCATATAAAAATAGTTAAACATCAAAACCGCCATCTTGCAGATAAAAGAAGTGAGTCAAGCAGCGATTAGAAGACAAAAAGCGATTAGAAGTATATTAGTTGAACAACTAAACAACAAATAAGACAACACCAGACGACAAACGCAATAAGATCTAGAATAAAACGAAGCAAACACCATTATAACACAAGCCAGACAACAAAATTATTAAATATATTGAGTGTAACGACATCGAAGAAATAGCGAGTGATCCAACGCCTACATACCAGAAACAAATCAATGCGATGATTAATCAAACAAGAATTGGCATAAAACAAAAATAAAAGTTCCATCTAAAAATGATTAAACCGTTCACATCAAAATTCAAGGCACTCATCAAAATCCATAAAAACAACAAAATCAGACCTTAAGTCAATGACACAACAGCTCCATCGTATAAACTAGCAAAGTATGCTTAAATGAATCGTTGTCAAAACGAATATGGTAAAAATGCAATTACTCAATCAAAAATCCATACACTAGTGCTAAAATACACTAGTGCTAAACACTAGTGCTAAAATTAGTACCCCTCCTTTCCTTATTGGTTGTGCGGGGGATAACTTTGAAATTAAAATAGGAATCTCCATTTTTTTTTGCTGATGCGGATTCAAAAACAGGTAACCACACATTCATAAGTTATGACGAAAATCTAGCAATGGTAAAGAGAATTAACAAAAGCGATATGTTGGACAGTTTTTGTGTCCGCCTCATTCTCTTAAAACCAAAATAAATTTGGTCAATCGTCTATTCGTCCCGTTGTCAAACACACAAAACAAAATACAAAACTACAAAACAATAAAAATATTATTTCTTAAAATTATAGTTAAAACACTTTCCTTATTTTTGTGATATAATTTATTTTAAAAATTATTTTGAAAAACAATACAAACAACTAGTTTCGAGCTATCAGGTTTGATTTAAATCTCAAGATTCAGTTTTAAATCAAACCTGATGATGAGCAGTATAGTTCGAAACTTGTTGTTTGTATTGTTTTTTAAAATAATTTTTAAAATAAATTATATTACAAAATAATAAATTATATTATAAAGAGTGTAATAATATTGATAAAATGTCAATATACATAATTATTTCTTTCTCCAGTTGTTTTATAATTTTGTTGTTAGTTTTGAACAAACTGTTGAAGCCGAAGGATATTCGTTTTGTAATTTTTCTAGTAATGCATGTAGATTTTTATTTTAGATTTTGGCATTTTTTTGTCATTTTTGTTTAATATAAGTCGACTTGTAATATCATCCAATTCGAAATTTTTTGTAATTGGTACGTAGATTCAATTAAAATACCAAAAAGGTATAAGAATATCACGTAAAAAACAGAAAAAATGCGTCGACCCGCTTCGATTAATTGTGTAACACTAAAATGATCACATAATTTTCTCTGCTCTCTCACTAGTCGAGTCAGTGAACTAAAAAATAACGAAAACTAGTTGTGGTGGACGGATCGGAATGCGGTTTTCTGCATTCTCTTGAAATTGCATTGCTGCAGCCAAAAGCGCATTCAAAAAATGCATTATCTGGGAGGCCTTTTGGAAGATTTAAAAACTTGGTAAATAAGTGTCAGAACTGGCCCAGATCGGGTACTCGGGGGTTTTCGAGGTCGCTGATCACGAATATGATGTTCAAAAGGACCCACCGAACACCTAGTGCACCAGAAACTGACCCTAACCGTCATCTCTTTGGCCTTTTCTGACACAATCCAAAAAGGCCAACCGAAAATCATTATGGGGGTTTTTTGGGACGCTGAGTCCAAATCTGGCATCGGTGAACACCCCACGGGCACCTGGTGCGCCGGAACCCGGATGCGCACGTCATCTCCGAAAATTTTCCTGAGAAGAGTGCCAAAAACCACCCTAAAATCATAATAGGGGCGTTTTGTAGGGCGATGGTTCCGAATTTCACGTCGGAAACTACCCCCCGAACACCTAGTGCACCAGAACCGGACTCTAAACGTCATCTCCGTGGCTTTTCCTGACACAATCAAAAAATGCCATCCGAAAATAAGTATGGGGGGTTTCTTGGGGTGCTTCGGACACCCCACCGGCCGCTGGTGCACCGGAACCTCATCCTGAACATCTTCTCTGAGGGGTTTCCGTACACGATCGGAAAAGGCGACCTGAACATCGTTATGGGGGGGGGGGGGGGGTCTGGGTCGCTGAATCAAAATTTCACGCCCAAAACTACCTTCTCGACAGCTGGCGCACTGGAATTTTGATCTTTACATCACGTGGAATTGTTGACTCTACTTAAATTATGTGAGGAGGAGAGAAATAAGTATAAATAAATAAAGAAGTCAATATTTATATAATTGGAGTTTAAAAACTTTTTATTGAACTCAAATCAAATTCAATCCAACTTAATCTTTCCCTTACTTCATAAATGAATAACATCAATGTTTACATACGTGACGAAATATCAAATTCGTCATCAAGTGACACATCGCAACTCTTTTCATTTTCTTCCTCATCAACTAACATATTCTTAAGGAGACCGTCTTCTTCATCTAAGGCCTCTCTCTCCGGCGCTATAACGTTTTCAACTGAATTTTTTACATGCAAGATTACAAAGGAGTCCGTGCCTCCTGCAACTACAGGACATCCGATCACAATCTCCTGCGCATCCACAGAATACTACTAGTTGCAGAATATTATCGGGTGAGGGTTTTTGTGTCATTTGTACAGGGACCAGTGTGTTGTCTTTCATTCTCATCCACCCCCATTCTGATGGGTCCATGGTCACCTGGTCTCCGCGCAGCCAATTTTGCACTAAAAAATAGACCCTCTTTAGATGCTGTTGAATGGCGTCTAGTGTGGGGAGAATTTTTACCTAAATTTACTCTCCCCTTTACAGCGCTTTTTAGATACATTCTCTGCCTGTACGTGTGGATTAACTGGTCCCATGTTAGTGTCAGGAAAAGCCACGGAGATGACGTTTAGGGTCCGGTTCTGGTGCACTAGGTGTTCGGGGGGTCGTTTTCGACGTGAAATTCGGAACCACCGCCCTACAAAACGCCCCTATTATGATTTTAGGGTGGTTTTTGGCACTCTTTTCAGGAAAATTCTCGGAGATGACGTGTGCATCCGGGTTCCGGCGCACCAGGTGCCCGTGGAGTGTTCGCCGATGCCAGATTTGGACTCAGCGTCCCAAAAAACCCCCATAATGATTTTCGGTTGGCCTTTTTGGATTGTGTCAGGAAAAGCTAAAGAGATGACGGTTAGGGTCAGTTTCTGGTGCACTAGATGTTCGGTGGGTCAATTTGAACATCATATTCGTGATCAGCGACCTCGAAAATCCCCGAGTACCCGATCTGGGCCAGTTCTGACACTTATTTACCAAGTTTTTAAATCTTCCGAAAGGCCTCCCAGATAATGCATTTTTTGAATGCGCTTTTGGCTGCAGCAATGCAATTTCCGGTTTGCCCCAAAATCTACCCTGCCACATTTTTTACAAATAATTTTTGGAAGAGAATGCAGAAAACCGCATTCCGATCCGTCCACCACAACTAATTTTCGCTATTTTGGCCTTTTTACTAGTTCACTGACTCGACTACACGGTTGTATTTATATTTGAAGTGGAATACACTAAAACTTCGTATTACGTTATTTAAATAGGCGCATTTCTTTAAATTCTCACTATCTTCTTGAATATGGATAAGTAAAATTCAATTTATGAATTAAGAAAATCAATCACACTTAAATTGTTTATAATTTATTAATTTATTATATAATAATTTAGATTTTTGTTAACTTTGTGAAATTTATTGCTATCGTAATAAGGAGGCAAGCTGTATTATTTTTACTTAATTATGTTGCCCTCTAGTTGTCGACATAGATTGACGTTCAGCAAAAAATTAATGTTGTCACAGGCCCGTACTATAGAAGGCACTGGTCGAAGAGATGGAAATTTATAACACCGAAACAGCAAAAATTATTGAATTGATCATTCAATAATTTTGCTGAAGAAAAAAGGGATATGAGTATAGCATCCAATAAATAGAATGCGACTTCTCATCTACAAACTTCGAAGTATTAAGTGCAATGCAGTATTAAAGTATTCGACAATTATTATTTAAAAAATATTGAAGTTTAGTTTTAAATTGCAACCTGATGAAGAGCACCAAATGCTCGAAACTAGTTATTGTCTTTATTTTGTAATAAAACAAATTATCACAGAAAAAGAAAGTGACTAAAACTCAAATTGGTTATTTTGTTAAATATCTATAAACAAAAGCAATAATATCCTGCAAATCATATATTCCTAGGAGAATAGATGCTGTATAAGATAGCAGAAAATTTCCAGCCGAACAAATGTGTTTTGCTATTCACCGCTAGAGGCATAACTATCACAAATATGAAATTTTTTCTGCTGATATTTTTTTACACCAGCAAAAAATTTTTGGTATTTTTATGCAAATTAAAAATTCTCAGCAGAAAATTTTATGAAAAATCAGAGAATTTATGAAAAAGAAGAGAAAATGTATGTTTAAACATTTTGAAGCGATGAAAGTTAATTTTCTTTAAAAAACGATTTGCGTATGTATAGTGTAAGCACTCTCAAAACATAATTAAATTATCATAATCATCATTATGCAAACACAGGGCAACATCAAAAAAACGGCCATCGTTGAAAGCACTCCATATATTTCTGAAGTCATTTTAATGTGAAATGTTTTCAGTTTATAAACAAAAGTGTTAGAAAAAACCCCCTGTAACTACCCTGGGTGTATGTTTTTATAGTAGCTGAGATCATCATCTATATACATGAGCAACATAAGATTCACACCTGGCGTCAGTAGCCTTCCATATACTTTTGAAGTCATTTTAATGTGACATGTTTTCAGTTTTTTAACAAAAGTGTTAGAAAAACCCCCCTGTAACTGCCCTGGGTGTATGTTTTTATGGTAGCTGAGATCATAATCTATATACATGAGCAAAGGTAGATTCACACCTAGCGTCAGTAGCCTTCCATACATTTTTGAATTCATTTTAATGTGACATGTTTTCAGTTTTTTAACAAAAGTGTTAGAAAAACCCACCCTGTAACTACCCTGGGTGTATGTTTTTATGGTAGCTGAGATCATCATCTATATACATGAGCAACATAAGATTCACACCTGGCGTCAGTAGCCTTCCATACATTTTTGAAGTCATTTTAATGCAAAATGTTTTCAGTTTTTTAACAAAAGTGTTAGAAAAAACCCCCTGTAACTACCCTGGGTGTATGTTTTTATGGTAGCTGAGATAATAATCTATGTACATGAGCAACATAAGATTAACACCTGGCGTCAGTAGCCTTCCATATATTATTGAAGTCATTTTAATGTGAAATGTTCTAAGTTTTTTAACAAAAGTGAAACAAAAGTGATCTTAGCTACCATAAAAACATACACCCATGGTAGTTACAGGTGGGTTTTTCTAACACTTTTGTTAAAAAACTGAAAACATTTTGCATTAAAATTACTTCAAAAATGTATGGAAGGCTACTGATGCCAGGTGTTAATCTTATGTTGCTCATGTATATAGATTATGATCTCAGGTACCATAAAAACACACACCCAGGGTAGTTACAGGGGGGTTTTTCTAACACCTTTGTTAAAAAACTGAAAACATTTCACATTAAAATTACTTCAAAAATGTATAGAAGGCTACTGACGCCAGGTGTGAATCTTATGTTGCTCATGTATTTGGATTATGATCTCAGCTACCATAAAAACATACACCCAGGATAGTTACAGGGGGTTTTTCTAACACTTTTGTTTAAAAACTGAAAACATTTCACATTAAAATGACTTCAGAAATATGTGGAGTGCTTTCAACGATGGCCGTTTTTTAGATGTTGCCCTTTGTTTGCATAATGATGATTATGATAATTTAATTATGTTTTGAGAGTGCTTACACTATACATACGCAAATCGTTTTTTAAAGAAAATTAACTTTCATCGCTTCAAAATGTTTAAACATACATTTTCTCTTCTATTTCATAAATTCTCTGATTTTTCATAAAATTTTCTGCTGAGAATTTTTAATTTGCATAAAAATATCAAAAATTTTCTGCTGGTGTAAAAAAATATCAGCAGAAAAAATTTCGTTTTTGTGATAGTTATGCCTCTAGCGGTGAATAACAAAACACATTTTTTCTGCTGGAAATTTTCTGCTATCTTATACAGCATGGAGAATAGCATACTTTCCTACCATGTGACTGGTACCATTTTGTGAGCCCTTACTACCAACTCAAAGCAGTATCAATCATTTGAGAGAACGACTTAAAAAAATACTAGGAAAAACTAAACACCAACTGTCTGAGAATTATGCTTTTCGATTTTGAGGTTACTTTTTCTTTCAGAAAATTGCATTCTATCCGAAAAGCTTAAATTATAAAACAAAATTAGAAAATCATAAATATGCTACAAAATGGTAGGAACTTTTAAATATTATCGTCACCATGAATGATTACACATTAAACTTTCAAGCTACGAAAAAAATTCTAAAAAATTCTTAGTTTCCTCGCAAATTTGGACCAAAATTAACTTTACTTACTGTAATCTCTTCGTGTATACCACGAAACTTTAACAATCGACATAATTTTATACTAAAAAATAAGCTTTTGAAAATTATTGGTATTGAACCGGCAACAATAACAACAATAACAGCATCAACGAGAAACTGTGGAATAAAAAAACTTTTCTATACGTTATTTTTTGCCTTTAATGACGAATCCGATGGGAAATCAAAACACAAACAACAACAAAAAACGTACTCGTCTATATAGACACAATTGTACACCCGTACTTGAATTTTATTTGTATATAAATAAATATTCAAAGATGGCAATGGTTTAGATAAAAAGAAAATGAGGAGATGGAATTCTAATATTTGATTTATACAATGAAGATGATTGAAAATGAAAACAATATTGTAATGATTTTGGGATGGAGTCTCTCGCGATATACTCGCATATATACAATATGCCAACCGCGTATCTATCTCGTTGAATTGGAAATGATTTCCATTTGGGATTTTATCGCGAGCTGATACACACGGAATGAATGAACGAGGTTTCGTGTTTTTATTTTATGCAAATTACATTGCGCTTTAATTTTATTTAGTAACTTTATTGTACCCTCGAAGCTTTGTTATTTGATTCAGAGTGAAATAAAATCGTGTGTCGTTTAAATGGAATACGTTATATGGAAGATTAACATTTAAATGTAATATTACTCTGTTTTATGTGCAATCCGCACTCATTTTTTTCTTTTTTATATAAATAGACTGGAAGAAGTGTTGGGTCTCCTACGTTATGTCAGTTGGTGGTAAATTATAGAAAAATATTTTAATTAAAATGACGAACATAAAATTTATATTCATATTGCATAATTGCATTATTAGAGTTCGTTTACGATTATTAATTTTATTTATAAACAATTTGTATGAAGCGAACACCCAAACTATTTGGCTCAGCCAACCATCGTTTGTGGAGTACACATTTTTTACATAATTTTACTGTACGACTATTATGTCTGTATAAGAATTTTTCATTCTTTTGGAAATGAAATTTTATTTTTTTTTATTTTAAATTTATGTCTAATGACAAGCCTACATTTTTATAAAAAATACTTGTTATTAATTTAAATTAAAAAATAGTTTTTTATCTGATACGTTACGTTCGGTGTATACGAACATATAATACATATTTTTTATGTAGACATATAATACTTTGCCATTCACTATTTTTTTAGTACTATATATTTTGTTGTTGTTGTTGGAGTGATAACAAAACTCTACCGAAACTGAAACTAAAAAATGTTTAGTTTTGCACATAAAAATTAAAATGTTACAAAGTAGATTTTAAAACTGGCCTATGGTATTTTTTTGTAGTTTGTTACAACAAGATTTGCGCTATTTTTTTTGTTGCTTTTATTATTGATTGTTATGATATTTAATTTTATTAACAGTTTGAACACCAGTGTGAAATCTATAGTACCAATGTGTGAGGCTGCGTTTCTGTGTCTACAACTTTTAATGATTGTCAAACACTCACCAAAATTATATCAAGTATGTACAGTGTTATACTTAAAAATTTTACAATTGGATTTGTTTGTAGTAAATTATTTTAACTCTTATCTTAAGGAAGACCTTGAGCACAGAATATACTACAGAAACGACAGTTAGAAACCATAGTTATTTTTTAACAATACCCCTAAAGTAATTTCTACTTACGAATTTGTGGCTACTGGCTAGTGTGTAACTGTGTATATAGTGAAAAGTGATATCGAAATCGGTAATAGTGATACTTAAAATGGCGGTTATTGTAACATTAAAGAAAAGACACGCCTATATCAAAGGCAGCATAACCAAGATATTAAACTTTATTAACGCCGTAAACGAAACCACTAATTCCGAAGACATCAAAGTGAGATTGGCAAATGTTGAACCGTTGATACCGTAGTGAATTTATCGAAGTAGAAAACAAAATTGTCACGATGGATAACATCGAGGAGCAAGACCAAGATTTTAAAGAAAATTATTATTACCAGTTTCGCTAATCGATACATTTAATGATGCTTCCATGACGGGACGATATGGTATCGATGTGAAGCTACCAAAAATTAAGGTTCCAGCCAAAAATTAAGGTTCCAGAATTCTTTCTACGACTTGTATTGTTCAACCGTTCATGACAACGCGAGAGTAACGCCTTCACAAAAACTACAGTACCTAAAATTGTCGTTGAATGGAGAAGCAGCGAATTTATTGAAACATTTCAGCATCACAGATGCCAATTATATCGAGGCATTGGAAAAGTTAGGAGAGAGATGCGATCGGAAAAAGCACACCATCCATGCTTTCATAAAAAGTTTCATGCATCATCCAACAGTAACGATACTAAATAGCATGAACGTTAGAGCAGTCCTAGGGTATGTCCAGTATGTAGTGGGGGGGACAAGCTATTTGAGTGTGATAAATTTAAAAAAATGGCAGTAACCGATAGTAAATCAATGTTGATTAAAAAAACCGATGGTTCAACTGCTTAAACAACAATCACAGCGTGTGTAATTGCAAGTCTAAATTTTGTTGCAAACAGTGTAACAGAAAACATCACTGTCAAGATCAAAAAATTTCATAATGTTTTAAGATGATCCTGAAAAAATTGTAATACTTACTAAATTTTAAAAAATTTTAAAGATGACTCTTTTAGGAAATATTTCTACTCTTATATAGCTGACCCTAAATGTGTTCGCGGGGTCTCACATAAATATATCACCGAATAGCTAAATCAAAACCCTATAATGGAATTGAATTATAATAATTGTCAACTAGTACAGCGTATTTTAAACTTTGCAGCTTTTGATTGCGAAATAATTTCCCATTTTTCTATTACCGCCAATATGAGAGGCATCCCCTAGAAAGGCATCCCATAAAAATAAATTATTGCATCAGGCAATGCTAAAATTATATATTTAAATTGAGATTAATTCAGAAATATTAAAATCTTGTAATAAAACTTATTGCTTGGAAAGAAAAAAATGTATTCGGAACCCAGACCTTTTAACAAAATATTTTCAAATATTTAAATTAAACTAAATACATTTGAGTTTATAGCGCTAGTGACAACAGTAGGATTGGTTTGAAATGTATATGGCCACGGAACAGACATACTTACAAGTTTACAAACAGGTTTAATAATGACGAGTCGTTACTATTAGGTTTGGTTTCCGGACTCTTTGTTTCCAGGAGTTTTTAAAGCAAATCCCTATCAAATATATTAGCTCATTCAAATATGATCATGAAGCACCAATCAGAAAGATAGGGTTATCTTAAAAAAATGTTTGCCAGTAAAGTAACGGACTTGATTATTTGTACGGAGCGTAGGCAGTATAATGACAAGTCGATACTATTAGGTTTGGTTTCCTGAACTCTTTGACCAAAATGAGGTAGTAACCACTTATAATCTTGGCCGTTACTGACGATAAAAATTTCAAGGTAACCCTACATTTGTGATTGGCGCTACAGGCTCATATTTTGAATGAGCCAAACATTTGGCAGAGATTTGCCCTAATAACTCCTAGAAACAAAGAGTTGCGGAAACAAAATCTAATAGAAACGACTTCTGATTAAACTATCTATGCACCATTCAAATTTCAAGTAAAACGTAATATTCTCATTGGCGTTTCTTATTCTGTTCTCGAATTATGTGAACCTCACCAGGAGTAATCATAACAACCATAGAACATCAAAATAATGATAGAGGAGAGGATTGATTTTTCATTGGTTTGTCGGGCCTTATAGTTAAATAGTAGGTAAATAGTTAATAGTTAATATCTCGGAATAGTTAATAGAAGCCAATACAACTTTCAAACGTTCAAGCAAGAAAATTCTGGCAAAACCAACATCTTCCAAAAAATTTACAACAGAGACGGCGAAGTACGGAAAACACATTTCCACTTGTTTAGAAACTCGTAAAAGCAATTTAATGTCGCTGTACCTAGAGCACGTAACAATAGACTATAAAGTTCGAGCAGCTATCCCGCCGCTGGAGCCATCTCATCAATATCTCAGTACAAGAAGACAAATAGTTGAGATAAGGACCGCCCAACAATGCAACGTTTTCAACGCCCGGTCGGTCACAACCATCGTCACTCACAAGTCACGGTTTTGATATTTTATCAAACAACCACACAAAACCACAGCCGGGTAAAAGTGGTGATCAGCAAACAGCCTTTATACTTCGCAAGGATGGAAATTGAATGGACGATGAGACCGGTAGTAACAAACTATTTAAATTGCAGGACGTATTAATGCATAAGTTATATATCAAAAAATTGCATCAATCGAAAAACCAGCTGCAAAAATTATGGATGAAACAGACTAATTGTACTCGCGGCGGCTTGCAAGACAAAGCGGAAACTTAAATGCAGCTTGAACCTACAGTCAAAATATCACAACTCCCGACTTCTAGCTGGCAAGTACTTGAAGTCATTGCTATCACTATATTAACAATACAAGTTGCAATTACATGGCCTTTATGAAATCTTCACGACACCTCGAAAAAAATATAACCCAATAAAGACCTTCTGCGACCTAATGCGAGCCTTGCGTACGTTGTCTCAGCAGCTAGAATCCTGTCATTGGATCTTTACGTTGATGATCTGTTAACTGGAAATGACAGTCTAGTGGAAGCATTTATAGCTGTGAAATATTTAAAGGCGGTTTTAACCTTAAAAATCGGCTTTTTCATATAGCGTAAACACTTTAATAGTTTTCTAGCATCCCCCTTGTAGATACACTTGAGATTGTTGTCTCAAGATTGCAGCTATCACACGGCCAACCAACTACGCGGCCGTTGTAAGCGGATTCATTTTCAAATTATTCAATCCTATAGGTGGCGCCAAATGTAGACCAAAAACTACTATACGAAGAAACTTATGATACAAGAGGAATGGACAATTGAAATAATACATGGAATGTTTGGCTACCAGTGGCCCTATTCTGGCTTTCCCTGGGAATAGGGAATTGGGAAAAATATTTTCATAGCATTTTTGTCTAAATCGTATTTTTCTGTCCTACTGAGAGAACATGTTTGGTGTTAATATTTTCGAAACAAAATTAAATGGGAAAATATTTTTCCCTATAAAAGTTTTGTGGAACAAAAGTTTCCCAATTCACTTTGTTTTGAAAATGTTTGCACTAAACTTATTCTTTCAGTAGGCCAGAAAAACATAATTTTGATAGAAATGCTATGAAAATATTTTTCCCAATTCCCTATTCCCAGGGAAAGCCAGAATAGGGCCACAGTTGTACTTAACGTAAAAGAAGTATAAGGAAGAAATGGTTATACTAAAGCGGTTAATAAATCCTCAGCAGATTGGCCTAACAAAAGAATTATCAGTTGAGCTGAATAGATTTTCCGATCCATCCAAGTCAGCGTATGCTGTGGTAGACCAACTAATGGGAACGCTACCAGCTGTCAGAGTACAACCACAAAGAGCGTTTTTTAAAATGGGAATTCACTATGCAAGCCCCATCCAATTGAAACAAACAAACGAAGGGGACACAAGGATGGTTCCAGTCAAGGATTGTGTACCGATATTTACTCCGACAATTTAATTTACATTGCCGGAGTAAAGAGTGTATTAAAAAGTAACTTTTCAAGGTCATAACCTCATTACTAAGCAACATTGCATCTATGTTAGCAATTAATGGAACCAACTGGCAAGTCTTTCCATTTTACACTTCCCATTTCGATGGTATCTGGAAAGCATGAATCAGAAAAATGTAATCTCAAAATATTTATTGCTGAACAACAATAACATTCGAGGAACTGCACAACTCACAGTAAAGCATGCCTCAAATCACGGTCTTGCACACCACTCACAGCCACATAATAAGCCTCTGACCTAGAAGCAACAACCCCAGCGGTAATCGAAACTATGTGTGGTCATCGAAACACAATACAGCACTTGCGGAAGAGCCGATAACATTCTAGTATTCTACAACTGTATCAGCAAACGAAATGAACCAAGACGAAGCCAAACTTATTGTTAAAAGATTAATTATTAATAAAGGATCGGTAGCTACCTGCCACACGGTGGAAAGTGGGACGGCTCTTTAAGACTCATGCCACTAAACATAATTTGGTTTGAGTCGCCACAGAGAAATGTGAAGACGCAACATATAAGGCAATGTAAGCTACCGAACAAAGACCAACTCAATCATTATACACTCATATCGGTAGCTGCAAGACCTTTGTTTTATTAACCAGAGAAGAGATGAATATATGTGAAGTATTCCAACCTGTATATAGTTCATATGCAAAACATCACCAATTATCAATACTCCAATCAACCAGACCCCGGTTGGGATATAGGATACCCACCGAACTACAGCCGATGTCATATGTGGTTCGAAGATCTTATCTTACACCATTTTAGGCTCCGATAACCGATACAGCAGAAATTGAGGCTGCATTTGTCAAGAAAATAATTATGAATCCAATTTATTAATCGCACCAGTAACAATAAAATTTAAAAAAACATAGAGAAAGATACTTTCCATCACCAGAACGTTCATCATATTCACCTTTATGCTTATTTTGGAATGATGTAGGATAGAAGTCATCTGGATTTTAAACACATTAAGGGGAAGTATATCATGAATCACAGACTCCTTCACTTATAACCAACACGACCATAGTGCCCGGCAATATATTGAGAGAAACTCAACGCCTGAAAATAAAACACCTGAAACTAAACGCCTGAAAATAAAACAACTCAAATTTTTTTGTCCAGCAAACTGAAGTGCGGCTAGTTAACGAAATCAAAAACGAATCCATTAATAAATACCTAAGAGGTCTGGAAAAAATATTCCGATTATTTCCACGTGGAAAGCGACAAAATGATTAGAATGTCCTAAACTTCAAATTCCACTAACAAGTTTCTTTGCATGTAACCCATTTCGATCAGACTGCCCTGCCTCTACCGAGACAAATAGTAGATGAAAACATACCACCTGTAAATAAAGCGGATAATTACTATACATCTCCTGTCACATTACAAGATAATTTAACCTAAGGGGGAAAAAACCTCAGGATATGATTTAATTACGGGATAACATTTTATTATTTGTTCTGTAATTAAGTCATCGAACATCTGCAAAAAAATAACGTAAACTCCACCAAATAAGACGTTCCGCTGCTGAAGTGATCATGATTTGTAAGCCCAACAAACAACAAACTGACAAAAATTCGTAAAGCCCATTCCCTTAGTTCCAACAATTTCAAAAATATTGAAAAAACAACTCCTCAAGAGACTCAAACCAATAATAGAAGAAAGGAATCTTTATTTTTATTATTACTGCCATCTGTTCTGGGGCCAACGCTCCCCCAACTACATTTCGGTTTGCTTTTTCCGTCCTTACTTTTACGCCGCTCCCAGCCAATATGAGGACGTACGGATATAGGTCCGACTTTATCACCATCTGGACATTGCAAAGCTCCATGCCAGCCTATACTGGCATGGAAAATAGGTCGGCCCATGAGTTTTGCACTCTGATAATAGGTCATCGATGTGTTTTATTTCATCACAGATCGTCATCCGTTGATGAAAATTCCCCTTGCATCCTGCGCCTATCGGGATTCGAATCCGGTACCTCCCGATACAAACCTCAAGGCTTTAACCATACTGTGACATTTAGGTATAGGAATTTTATTGATGATAAAAAATTATGTTCAAGGATTTACTTAGATTAGCAAAAGCCTTTGACAGAGTATGACATGAAGGCCTAGAATATAAACATAAGAGTCTCTTTAAACACTTACCAAAGTTAAAATTTTATGAAACACTATAATCTAGTAGAGCTCAGCGAGAATTTCATGTTAAATTAGATGGTGAATACTTGGAAATACGGAAATACTTCAAGGTAGCGTTCGGCGACAAACTTTATAAATGTTTTATTATACCTCGGACCTGCCAACGATAGAGGAGACAAGCATTGCACCGGTTGCTGATGAAACGGTTTATTTTATTATTTTATTTGGTTATTTATGTAGAACAAAATTAAATGTGATGTAGTTAAACCTTATCGCTATATTTATAGATTGTCAAATTGTGAAATCATTTACATTGTATGTGATAGTTTAGCGATTGAGCGGTTGGAAATGGCATTTTGCCATTTATAACATTAATTTAGGTATCCTTATCTCAAGCTTGACTTCTACAATCAGGTCCGTTAAAAATATTTGGCCACTCTCAGGTCGAATAAAGTGCAGGTTTACCACTAGTTTAAGAACAAACTTTTCTTTAAATAAACAGTTTCAACCAAAATATATTTCTCATTATCAAAGCTCACCAACCCTCACAAAAATAATAGAAGCAAACTTTTCTTATTAAAGCATTCAAGTTTATGAAGTTTTCAAAAAGGCATGCAAAAACGTGAAACAAAAGAATAAGTGTGATAATATTCTGATACCATTTCCAATTATATATTTCAAGTAGGATATATTTGCTCTTTTCAAAATAAAAATTAAATTAAAATTATATAACATTCTTAACGAATTAAAGAAATAGCAATAATAATAAAATTAATTTACTTAACTTTTTCTTCCTTTAACTAACATAATAGTTTTTATTACTAGTTTATATATAACAATTGCCGTCATAATTGTCGTAATAAGGAAAAGCTTAAAAATTTCGTTAACAATTTCTATATAAAGTAGTTTTATTTATTTCCAACTTAGATGTTGTCTCGCAAAAATAATTAAAATAATAAGAAAATAAAAGTAGTAGATTTTTTTTTGTGTTCAATGCTTTTTTGTAATAAAACAATTACCCTAAGGCTTCAAATTTTTTTGGTTTAGTTATAACTTATATAACAAAAAAAATATTTCGGCAAATACTTTTTCTTGTATTTAGTACTTTAAAGCAAAATAGTTATTTGGATGAAAGTTATTTTTCAAAGAACTATTTTATGATATGAAGTTAAAATTTCGTTTATTCTCGTAAAATATTAAAATAAAAATAAAAACATAAAAGTTTTTATAGAAAGCTTTATTATACACATTATGGTATTATACACATTGTTACAACGATGCAATTAAACCAAATAAGGTTTTTTGAAAATCAAGTATTTGGGTGGCGAGAATAAGAACGGCGAGGGTGTGATATTTGGAATTTCCGAATAAGAAAGCATATATTTGAAAAATGGAAGTACACAACTTTCAATATATCTTATTGCTGTATATACGTTACTGACAAGGGATGGGCGAGGTAGATTATGCAATGTAATCTACCCGGTTGAAGACTCGTAATCTGTTAGGAAGATTATAAAGCGATATTTTGCATCCCTGATGTCGACAACCTAAGAAAATCACATAATTTATGCGTCACTATATGGAACAATTCCTATTGATCTAAACTAGTTGAAACACCTGAGATATTTCATTTGATTCTATTCAACATTATAAAGCAAGTTGCACTCAATCATATACATAGCAATACGTGTAAATTGTGTTTATAATCGCTATTCGAGCCGGCCTTATTCGATCAGTTCACATTTGACCCTGCGATGTTACGGAAACAGTTTCGATAATTTCTGCTAGTATTATCATGTCTAATTAACTTACCATATTTAAAGTAGAAATTGAAAAATGACGATAAAAATACCACTGAATATGGAACTATCGAAGAAATTTTTATAATCGTTCCGTTTATCAATTGGAGCTGCCGTTTAGATAGGCAGACGTTTAGATACCTTAGAATCTTACGAGATTCGAAAATCAATTTTTCTTAACCAAAATATCCTTAACGAACAGAGAGAAATCCGGTTCTCACCAATTACAGACCCCGCCCTTTTCTATTCTCACGTACGCAACAGCCGATGACTAATCGCCTACTTGCGCGATCCGTAGATTAATTTTTATTGCTTATTTTTTGTCCCTCCTTCTTTTATTTATTTTTACTTTTTTCTACTATATAATAAACATTTTTATTTATACAAATCAGTAGATACTCCTGATGATGACCTAACAAGTCGAAATCGATCGAGTGATTTTTTAAACTTTTTTGGAAAATATTCAAAATATTCTGCGAAACAAAAAACAAGTGATTAATAAAAATTGTGTTTATTAAGTATTAATTTAATGTTCATGCCAGTTAGACGGCGAACACATTAAACTAAATTATTCAATTAATAATTGTACGCAATTTAGGATTAACTATAAAAAACATGTATTTTGTTTTATGTATACAGCGATACCTGTACGTTTGTTGTAGATAATTAGTACTTGTGGCTTACCACTGATGAGGGCACACAAATATATTACGAGGTTCTTGTTTTACAACTGGCTTTTTATTATAATTACTACGGTTTTTATACATAAATTTAGTTTACTAAGCATATTATTATGAATGAATATAATACAGCACATATGATGAGCGTATATTAGTTGACCAAGCAAGTTATTATACTTGAAACTAAAGTACATACGATAGTATGCACATTGTTGAGTATTAACATTCTCCGGGGCCTGACTTCCTAACCTGTAGGCTTCGTTTGGTGGATACCTTCTGTGACTTCGGTATTTGTAGACCTTGAAGACGATTATGCCAAAGGCAATAATCGCATAGAGAACAGAATATTGATGAATGTCATATTGTCATGATGTGATACTGCGATTTCTTCTCCTTGCAAGTGTTGTATGCGCTTGTGCAGCTCAGTTATTTCATTCCCTAAGGTTGAGTTTTCCAAATCGATTGAGTTGTTTGTAGGCTTTTTAATCCACTGCATCGATAAGTTGACTTTTGGGGGATATGATGAATCAATTACAGTTTCTTTGAAGATTTTATGTGTTGATAAAAGGATTGACCCATCTTTTAACGTACATCCGTTTTCAAGTGAAATTATTCCATTGCGCGGCAATTGTACTGCTACGAATTCCCCATCGCAAACTATAGTAGCTTTCCGTTCTTGTCGGATTGAGAAAATCCACTTATTGCCTTATAACTGTATCCATGTATCTTGTTTATTTTGCGATACTCATTATGCAATATGACAGTTGGATGGTTGTTGTGACGCTAATAAGTTTAATTCGCATATAGAATTGTTAGCGTATACGGAATAAATAGGATGGATCAACATACAAATATACTCATAGTTGCTATGTTTGCAGTGACTAAACTCTTCCTTTGACATCAAGTAGTATTCATCACGATGTATCGAGGAAACTAAATAGTCCATTGGTGATTGAATGACGATGTCCTCGATTGTATGAAGTGGTGTTGTGAGATCATTCATCTCACATATTCGGAACATTCATTCAAATTTTCACCATTGTCATCATTCATAAAATGCATGTAAAGGTACGACATTTATGATTGCAAGAACGCGGAAATTAAAGTTGGCAAATTCAACTAAAATACTTCATCACCAAAAATAAGGAAATAGTTAAAATGTCACTTATGCTAAATCTCGAAGCATAGCAAAATTAACATTTCCATAATTTTGTAAATAATACAAAATTCTTAAGCGTGACCTTGTATATATTTTGCATATGAATGACAATGACAATAAATAGGAAACATACAGACATAAACATAAAATATGTTATACATTTTATATTTTAAACCAAAACATTTTATTTTATATAATTAAGCATTATATGTTTTCATATATTGTAAATACGGAAGAAATTTACTTCTGGAAATTGTAGTATATAAGGTAAATAGTTTTAATGTTAAGATCAGTGGTGAATAAATACTTAAAATGTACAGTATCAGTAGAGTTAGTATTAAGTAGTTGAGTGAAAGATATATTGATCTTAAATTAAAGTTATATAAGTGCAAAGAATAGAATATAAAATTAAATTATAAGTTATACTATAAATATACTACAATATATATAATTCAAATCATTAACAAAATATTAATGTGTTTAAGATTTTATTTAAGTTTGGTGAGTATAACTATCAGATTAACCAAAAGATAGTATTTGATAATTATATTAACTCGTAATCCATAATTCATCATAACCCAATATAACAAACATACAGAAATATATACCATATATACACCATTATATCATATTTACATCATTGGCGCTGTAGCTTTTGAAACTTTCGCGATTAGAATTAAGTTAAAAATCTCTCAAAACCACAAACCCGATTCAAATTAATGAATCGCATATAAAAACTCTATGAGCGGTACAGAATCGTCACCCTTCAGTAGATCCCCAGACCGAGATTATAGACGCACTCGAGCCCAAACCCATTCCAGATCGCACACACCACCAATCCTTCCACCTAAACCAACTAAATTTAAACCCCAAACACCAAAAATCCCTCCACTCAACACCACTGATACTCAAAGACCAACATTTGCACCTCCACCTCCACCACCTCTTCCAAAATTCTCATTAGAAATTGTTACGACACAAACATCATCAAAACCCATACAACCTTACACACCCCCAAATCAAACTCCAATCAAATCACCAATTATAATACCAAAATCACCACAAAAACCCCTCGAAACTAATTTAAACCCAGAAATGACACCACAAGAAGCACTACAACTACAACAAAACGTCTCAAACTCAGTCCCAGAGTTCAGCGGAGAAAATATAAATAGACGAACAGACGACCTCTTCAGATTCACAGCAACAGCCGACAGTATATACAACAATTTAATAACAGAAGCGTTCACAAGAATTACACATAGGAACATCGATGACTATCCAACACTAAGGGACACACTTAATAACATGTATTCTAAAACGTATTCGTTAGCCGAGTTAGAAAAAGGATACACTAATATCCAACAGAAATACGGCGAAACTGCACGCAATTACGGATACAGACTATTAGAAGCCCTACAACAATACAAGACAGGCTTCAAAACAAAATTCAAGTTAAACCAGATCGACCCATCATATGAAGAACTCCTCGAGACAAATTCTGTACAGATATTCAAAAACGGACTAAATAACACAATCATAAGGGAAAAAATATTCACGTCAACAGCTAAAAGCATAGAAAACATAATTAACGAAACAGAAATCATAGAAAGTATGCTCGCCACAACCCCAACCAATCATACAATACATGACATGACAGAAAAACCGCTACCAATCTACAATCACAGTTCACAACCAATCAACCTACTAATCATATGCAATTACTGCAATCAACCGAATCACACATGGAACAGATGCCGCACACGCATCAATCACGAAAATACGAGAAGAAACACAACTCTAACCCAACAATACCAGCCACAATTCCAGAACCAAACGTACCAACCAAAAAGTGCATATTACAATCCAAATCGACCACAATTTCCTAACAAACAATATCCACAACAAAACAATCAATTTATTACATTCAATCATCAACAAAACCGAAATCATTTCACCCCCACACAACATCAAACACCACCCAGACCAAAACCCCAAATAAATAGATACACACCAAAGTATTGTTCCCACTGCAAAACAACCACGGGACACACATTTGATGAATGTCGTAGCAAATTTTTCAGCAAAAGCTTCAACCAAACCAATAACCAATTCCATCCATCCGCACCTCCCGATACTCAAGATTTAACCAATAAATTTAACAATATGCGTATCAATATGATATACCCGCAACCAATACAAAATTTAGAACAAATAGAACATTATAATCAGGGAAACTCCAACGGATCCGACCAGTAACCGGAGAGACACTGAAATCGGATCCTTTACCACTTCAACCAGTGCTAAATCAAATGGAATACGAGCACACATACCCTCTCCAAATGGGCATTATCCCAAATATATATCTACAGAACCACTACCCATCAAACTACAACGAATCTCACATAAACCAAACAGAAACCTATTCTCGACAATCAACAACTGAACATCAATCAAACCTAAATATCCACAAACCAAATCATAAACCAATAACCAATCAACCATTAATCGAATCATCAAACAACCAATTAGGCCCAGACGCCATCCCATCATATTTAGACCATAAGCAAACCCATAACACATTAAACCAATTATCAAACAATCAAACAGGCCCAGACGCCGCTCAAACAAATTTAGTATATAAGCAACCGAGCCCAGACGCTCATAACATAATCAACCAATCATTAATCAATTTATCAAACGATCAATCAGGCCCAGACGCCACTTCAACAAATTTAGTTCATAAATACACGAGCTCAGATGCTCATAATATAATTACCAACCAAATATCAAATCTACAAAATAACAATCATCAAAACACAGAAACCTTTTCAACATACCTAGATAATAAGTCAACAAGCATAAACGCACAAATTACAAACAATAAACCATCAAATATACCATACAACAATAATTTAAACCCAGATAATAAAATAATGAGCTCAAACGATCAAATTATAACCTATCAACCATCAAACGATTCTAATAACTCATACCCAAACCCTAATACATTTTCAACACGTTCAGTTAATAATCGCATAAGACAAAACAACTATTCGAGAATAGACAGCCTTTCAACAAATCCAATCCATAACCAAGCATTCTCAAACATCGAAAATGAACCTTATAACAACCAAATTAAAGATCCACCTCATCAAATAGAAAATCTTACAAATTCAAACATCCCTTCAAAAAACTTAGATAACAAACCTAAAACTCCAAACAGTCACAATCCAAGTTTCAATACTGAAAACCAATCATCCGAAATTCCAACAAATTCAAACTCTAACACCCAAATCAACAACATACCAAATTTAACAAACATTCACTCGAACCAAAAATCAATTGATCAAACCAACAAGTCAATGAAATCAGACAAATACAACCTCTTAGACCAAGAATTTGACGAAATAGAAGAAAGTATTTTGACAAACCTCTCATATCCCGAAATAACTATGACAATAAACTCATTATCTAGATACAAAACAAGTAGAGACACCTTATCGCCCATAATAAATCAAGACAATTATTCGATTATAGACACCCCTCCAACACAGTTAATCCATAAGCAAACAAACCAAAGCACTCAAGACCCACCTTTCAGCCTCAGAAATTCAAAAACCAAAAATTATTCTCAAAATCCTAATAAGAATAGCATGAATAATACTCCATCATCCTACATCCCAGATTCCACATACCAGTACACAAATTACAAAATTAGAAAAAAAAACAATACCAAATCTCTTTGATCTTTTCAAACAAACCACTTTTAACCAACTCGTAAACTAACAAATTTCAAAACTAGATCTTTCCAAACCTCTATTAACCAACTCCTAAACTAACGAATTAACCCTTAAAACCCAATATTTTTTTTACGCTTGCATACTTACGCAATTCACACTTTTTTCTTCTCACAATAATAAATACACTAACAAACGTGAGATGAAACAAGAAAATTTCTACTAACATATTAACCAACTAACAAATTAAACTCCGAAATCGAGATGAATCAGAAAAGTTACAACACACAATAATCAGTTACCAAAATGAAGCAGAAGTAAATATACCTCAACAACAATAAGAAAATCCAACTATCATCAAAACACACACCACCATTAAAACCAACATCAAATGAACATCGAAACAACATGGAAACAGCATCAAAAATGCAGTGAAACAAGCATCAAACCAGCATCAAAAGATTAACGAAAATGAGCATCAAAACATCAGTGAAACCACATCGAAAACGAGTATCGAAACACTATTAAAACTCCTTCAAACGTTGTACGAAGCTAATCAGCACTGCCATCTTATCGATTACAATATGACAAAACGTACGTTGAAAAAACGTCTTTATTTTTCTTGACTATAGTTTGATATTTTATTTAACTTATTTGTTTTTTGTTTTTTTTGTGTCATTTTATTTTGCTTGACTTTATCTTTTACTATTTAATTTTTTTAAAATCTATCAAATCTGTTTGTACTAAGCAGACTCGACTTCCGTTTTCCTGCCGTCTGCGACGGGTATCATCTTGCTTAACTATTCATTTAGCTATCTATTTATAATCACATTTGACTTTTTTTTTTTTTTTGCCGCTTTAAAATCCAATTTTTTAATTTCTCTGGTTAAGCATCTCGATATCCTTGTTTATAATTCACTTGAATTATACTCAAAAAAATAATAATAATACAGATGGAGACTCCCCGCGCGCGGTTGGGAGGGGTAATAGGTCGTCGGGATAATTTATTATTATTTATTATTATTATTCAAAACAGCATCAAATACCACATCAATACAGCATCAAACAAAATCGAATCGAAAGACAGCATCAAAACAACACAAAAAAGCATCAAAATTGTATCGAAAATTCATCAAATACACCAGACAGATACTCATCTCACACCATTATAGGACATTTATCACAACATCTAATATCAGTCGAATACAGCAATACAACATACATTAGTCGAAGAAATTTCAGAACAAAGATTGATCAACATCATACTGCCATGTATGTATGAGAAAAACAGCAGCTCAAACAAAATTAAATCAAAACAAAGACGAGACCAGCTTTCGCACCCTAGTATATAAGAAACAAATCAATCGAGTCCAGACACTCATCAAACAAAGACGAGACCCGCTCTCGCAACCTAGTATGTAAGCAACAGAAAAAATGAGTCCAGACACTCATCAAGCAAACTAAACGAGTCCAGACACTCACAGAGCCCAGCCACTAAATAATAAAATTAACATCCCGCAAACAAAGCAATAATCAATTCAAACAACCATCTAAAGTATCTCAATGTCAATCCAACGCCACTAACATAAAACAAAAGAAAATCTAGAAAAAACAAAGAAGAAGCGTGACCAGAATCCAGAAAACAACAAGCTCATCAACAATCAAATAAGTGCCATCCCTACAATTCCGATGCGCAGCATTAATTAATCGACTATCGACCAAAATCTACCAATACTTAATCTCGATACAAAATCAACATCAAGCAAAACTAAAATTACAAAACGAAGATGCACAATGGGAAATCATCATCAATCAAATTCAGTCATTACATGACACACAAATCTACCAATACAAGTCACGATGCACCATCAAGCAGAATCTATTATTACAAATCAAGATGCACAACATACATTCATCAAGTTTATCACCAAGCAAATTCTACAAATACAAACCAAGATGCACAACAAAAATTCATCACGAAGTAATCATTACAAAAATTCATCATCAAGCAAGCCACAAATCACGATGCACACGCAACTTCCATCTTCCAGCAAAACCAGTTATCATTACGATGCACAACAGGTTCATCATCAAACTTCTAAGCAAAAACCAACTTTTTATTTCTTACCAAAACAAATTAACAAAAAATTCGGAACAATTTTTAAAATAACTTTTTCTTATCTCGAAACTATTAACAATCGAGTAAGAACAAGATCACCAAAATTAAAACTTTACTGATTTAGAACTAAGAGTAGTAATTTTAAGATAATTTAAGTATTAAAGAAAAATAAAAACATATAATAATCTGATAACAAAATGCACTCAAATAACATACACATACACACTAAATCTACAACTAAAGAAGTTTCCATCCGAAAACTTCTCTCCCGCGAGAAGGAGGTGTTGTGAGATCATTCATCTCACATATTCGGAACATTCATTCAAATTTTCACCATTGTCATCATTCATAAAATGCATGTAAAGGTATGACATTTATGATTGCAAGAACGCGGAAATTAAAGTTGGCAAATTCAACTAAAATACTTCATCACCAAAAATAAGGAAATAGTTAAAATGTCACTTATGCTAAATCTCGAAGCATAGCAAAATTAACATTTCCATAATTTTGTAAATAATACAAAATTCTTAAGCGTGACCTTGTATATATTTTGCATATGAATGACAATGACAATAAATAGGAAACATACAAACATAAACATAAAATATGTTATACATTTTATATTTTAAACCAAAACATTTTATTTTATATAATTAAGCATTATATGTTTTCATATATTGTAAATACGGAAGAAATTTACTTCTGGAAATTGTAGTATATAAGGTAAATAGTTTTAATGTTAAGATCAGTGGTGAATAAATACTTAAAATGTACAGTATCAGTAGAGTTAGTATTAAGTAGTTGAGTGAAAGATATATTGATCTTAAATTAAAGTTATATAAGTGCAAAGAATAGAATATAAAATTAAATTATAAGTTATACTATAAATATACTACAATATATATAATTCAAATCATTAACAAAATATTAATGTGTTTAAGATTTTATTTAAGTTTGGTGAGTATAACTATCAGATTAACCAAAAGATAGTATTTGATAATTATATTAACTCGTAATCCATAATTCATCATAACCCAATATAACAAACATACAGAAATATATACCATATATACACCATTATATCATATTTACATCAGTGGTATTGGTTTAAATATTTGATACCTCGCTGTGTTCATCAATGGAATCTTCAACTCAAAGATCTTATATTGACCACTTATTTTTCCTCTGCATGACATTATTTGATACAAGCTCAATAGTTCATAGTTTTCATTTTGCGAGGGCAGCAGTACGTCAGGAGGCATATGATGTTTTATATCTTCCAGAGCCTTGCTGAGTTGATTTGGAAGTAATATTGATGTGCTCACTGCCATATTGTGTGTGTTTAAAAGGACATCAATTAGTTTTTGTTGAGTGTCTTTGAAGTCGAGCATTAGAAGAAGTGCATGCAGGGATGTCAACCTTTCGGTATTGTTAATGTCATTTAACGTAGCGCCTATTTGTTTATTAATACTTGTAGCTTGCCAATGACGTATATTGTCTTCATCAGCACGTTTTAAAATGTTTAGGGTTGCATCAGCAATCGAAGTTTGGTTCTTGGCTATCATTAAAAGGTGATTTTGTGTAATTTTTTGTATTTCCTCTTCATAGGCTTCGCATCACGATCGCCAAGAACTCCAAATAAGTCACTTGCCAAGTTGCCCATAATATTTAGGATTCCTCGATTTCTTCTCCTTTCTTTGTAGTGAAGTGTTGCGTTCTTGTCCTCGATCTCAGTTAGAATGTGCATAAGCTGATTGTTAATTGCATTGATCCATGTTCCTTGCCAGACTTCTGTATGAATCCAAATCTGAATAATAGGATGTGAGGTTAAAATAAACTACTATTTTCCACTGCTGGTTGGTGAATCGGAGGTTTCCTAGGTTTTCTAGATACAGTCCAGGTTGATGACTAAAGGTGGTGATGTTGTACTTCGGCAGTTTGGCCGAGGTTTCTTAGAAACTAGAATCAATGGTAAAGCAAACTTGGTGATCCTAGGAACCCTTTTGGTGCAGGACTCGCTCACTAACTCACTCGCTGACTCATTTTGCGTCTTCTCGGTGTCGAGAGGTAAGACACTTATTTTGGTGATGGGTCTTTTGAACACAGAACCGTTACCAGCTTTTACTATAACTACCCTTATCAAACCATCGCTGCCGGGATGTAGGTTGACGGTCCTTCCCAAGGGCTAGTTTGTTGGCGGTAAGTTGTTGTCCTTTATTAAAACAATGTCGTCTACTTTGACCATTGGTTGTTTTCCCGTCCACTTAGTTCTTTGTTGTAATTCGGTGATGTAATCATTTGACCAACGCTTCCAAAAATCTTGTACCAGTTTTTGTAGTAATATCTGGATGATACTGTTGAAGCGGTCTTGAATTGAGACAT
This sequence comes from Nephrotoma appendiculata, assembly GCA_947310385.1. Classification (NCBI taxonomy): domain Eukaryota; kingdom Metazoa; phylum Arthropoda; class Insecta; order Diptera; family Tipulidae; genus Nephrotoma; species Nephrotoma appendiculata. The sequence goes on along the minus strand of OX371225.1, from coordinate 207,396,518 downwards.
TTTTCTGTCTATGTGATGTGATAGTTGCCAATTCTTCATATGTGAGCGTTGTATCTCTAATTACCCGTTTTAGGTGGAATTATAAAGACATCACCTCCGCTTCCCAAAGTCCCCCAAAATATGCGGAGCAGATGGTGGTATGAATTGCCATTGAATCCCAATGTCTGGTTATTTTTTAATTCCCTTGGACTGGTGCCTCTTGATGCGCAGTCTGCTGGATTATCGGTTGACCTTACATGATGCCATTGACCTGAACTTGAGTATGCTTGAATTTCTGATATTCGATTGGCCACGAATGTTTTATATTTATGAGGGCGTCCTCAAATGCAACACAGCGTGATCAATGAGTCGGTCCAAAAGTGCGAAATTATTTCCGAAATCTGCATTGCTTCTTTAACTTGATACACTAGTTTAGTGAGCAGCAACGCTCCACAAAGCTCAAGGCGTGATAGCAAATGTAAGTTTTTAATTGGAGCAACTTTTGTTTTTGATGTAAGAAGTCTTACATTACTATTGCCAACTGAATTTGTACATTTAATGTAAATGACGGCAGCATAGGCCTTTTCCGAGGCATCGCAGAAACCGTGCAATTCTGTTTTATCGTTCTTTTCAAATTGGATCCAGCGTGGAATAGCTATTTCTTCCAGAAGCGGCAATGAGTTTTTAAATTCCTCCCATCTTGTTGACATGTGTGGGGGAAGTTGTTCGTCCCAAAAGAAGCCTGTTAGCCAAATTTCGTGCACCATAAGCTTGGCTACAATTGTTATTAGTGCCAGCCAGCCTAATGGATCAAACAGTTTAGCACTATCCGAAAGCAGGTTACGTTAAGTAAACTTGCCGATATCAGACGTAGATCGGATGACAATAAAGCCGAATGTGTCTGTTCCTGGATTCCAGTATAGTCCAAGTGTTTTAATTGCATTGTCAAGCTTAAATTCCAAACGATTTTGATTTCTTAGATGCTCTGGGATGGATTCTGAAAGGACAGCGTTGTTTGTTGCCCATTTTCTTAAGGTAAATCCTCCGCTATTTAGTAAGCCAATGATTTGTTTTTGGATGAGTGAGGCTTCTTCCAATGTGTTTTGTCCAGAAATCAATGGCAAGCTGACGTAGTGACTGGACTGCTAAATAAGTAGCTGCTGCTGTACCATACGTAACGGTGGTTAACTTATACTCCCGAATCTCTTGATTCGGGATGGTCTCCATAATATACGTTGAGAGTTCTGATCATCTTCATATTTGTCTAAACATTTTTTCAATGTCCAGCGGTATGGACGTACTTGTGCTTCCGCCACCTTAATAATATGGATGATAGATACTGTTGTAGAGTAGGACCCGTTAACATTACATCATTACATTACAGTTGATGTTTTGGCTGATCCATGGAAAACTATCCTAAGTTTTGTAGTTGAACTCGAAGATTTTAGAATGATGCGGTAGGAAATAGTAACCAGATTCATTGATTGTATCAGCAACCTCCATGTGTCCCAAGGTGATATATTCATCCATGAAGTTTCTGTACTGCGTTGCTAGTTGTGGGTTTTTAGCAAGGCGTTTTTCTACCTGAAGTAAGCATGCCATTGCTAATTTGCGCGACCAGCCCAAAGGCTTGAAATAAAACAGCAAGGAGTTAAACGTTATTTTGGCTGATTTCATATAACTTTTCACATTCTAATTCTTCTTTAGTAAATGTTCGCTTGCACTGGATTTTTTCTATTTACCAAAATGTTTTAAGTTGTTTATCGATATCCACTGCCTCCACTGTCAATGGCTGGGTTACCGAAATGTTACAATCAACTGAAGTTCGTCCCATAAATATCCAGCCTAATTTTGTATGTTGTGCAATCGGTTCTTTGGATGATGGTTTTAAAATATTATTCAACAGAATGTCTCCATAATAATCGGTACCAAGTAAAATGTCGATTGGACCAGGGGTGTAGAATGTTGGATCAGCCCACAAAATGTTTTTTGGTGTGTTTCCATTTCCATGGATCTAGATGCTGTTCTGGCATATCCCGGGTCAAAGTTTTGAAAACTAGCGCTTTGATTTTTATATTGAAAATGGATGTGAATCTGGGACTTATTGTAAACTCAACGACTGAACTTGCTGTTCCGGCTTCTGTTTTTCCCATAAGGTTTTAGCTTTTGTTATGAACGTAGCCTGTGATACAGGGTCAACTAAAATGCGAAGAAGCTCTTCGGAAGTGTTAGAAGATGCTTTTACCATAGCGGTACCTAACAATATGCAATTACGATTCCACGTCCTGACTGTATAGCCGGTTGTGTTGGTGGTTGAGATTTACCGACTCCCTTTTGATTGTCGTTACAATGAAGCAGGCTGTGATGAGCACCCTTACGTAAATCACAACGTTTGAAACATGGATTTTTGTGTCTTGGAAGCAGGCAGCGCCGACATAATGGTTGATAATAAATTGCATTGGTTCTCTCGGTGTATGGCAAGTTCTGAAATTTCTTGCATTCTGGTAGATTGTGTTCTTTGACATTTGCTGCCTTCCGAACTGGAGTAGATTGTTGATCTCATTTTTTGTTAACGTTTTCGCTGGTTAGTACTCCAAGTGATTGGAAGCGTAATTGAAGAAAGTTCAGGAAGTCTTTCATTGTTTGAATATCCTTTGGATTTTTAAGTGATGTTTCATACAGCCGATGTGTCTCTCTATCCAACTTCCGTGTCAAAATGTTTATGAGTATAGCATCCCAAGAATCTGTGATTATTCCTTGATTCTTTATGGCATGCAGACATTCTATGACTATGTCATGTAGCGTTCTTAAATGATTTGCAGATTCTATCTGAATGACAGGTAATTCCATAATCGTTCCAAGCGGTAGAGTAGTTTTCTTTTGATACGGTGAGGTGATTTTTTAGTTTGGCTGCGTCACCTCGGATTACTAAGATTAAGTAATGCATTGTCTCCTCACTGGATAACTCCTTGTTGCAGTTAATCATTTTAGTGAATAAATTTTGAAAGCTTGGCCATTGCTTACAGTCCCAATAGAAATGCACTACTTCTATCCGAGGGAGTTTTATCCTGGATTAGATATTATCAGTTCCTTCCTTGCTGATACTTACCAGTTGATCCTGAAGATGAATGTTCTTGTTGAAGTGTCTCGTAAGTTTTCTCACCAAAATATTGATTGCCGAGTTCTTCTTCGGTTGCGTTGCTCAATATTTCTTCGTGGTTGTTTGTGAATGTATATCCACGAGGTATTTAATAATTTCATTTTCATCTCGTAAAATGAATTAATTAATTCCATTATGCCATTTATGTTGGTGCGTAGCATATTTGCTTTTATGTTTTGGAACTTGTAACGCTTTCGTTGTTCTTGGTCGGCGTCAATTTTCGGGAACACTTCAGTATCGTCATCATCGTTGTCTTCTAGAACGTATGAAGAAGTATCTGCTGCCTTTTTGTTCATCTCATCATTTGTGTCAGGTGAATTGGCTGCCATAGCTTTGTCTCAGACAACTTTGAGGGTTGTTTTAGTTTTCATTATATGCAGTTTTGACTTGATCGAAGAATTTTTCGACTACATACGGATGATTTTTGTCGAGTGTATGTACCAAAGCAGCATCCACAGTTGAAAATTTGTCAAAGAGCAACTGTATATTTGTGATTCTTTCATCACAATATTTAACAGTTTTTCTAACAGCTAAATCTTTTTTAACGTTTGTTCTTATTTTGTTTATTAATTTTCCAGTTTGTGTTTGCTCACACAAAACTTTGACATTATCCATCTTCGATGTTATGTTGGTTTTGAAATTTTTGGAAATGTATCTCTAAGCGTGGTTCTTACTTTGAACTCAAAGGACCAAATGTAAGTTTGTTGTTGATAATTACTAGTTGTGGCTTACCACTGGTGAGGGCACACAAATATATTACGAGGTTCTTGTTTTACAACTGGCTTTTTATTATAATTACTACGGTTTTTATACATAAATTTAGTTTACTAAGCATATTCAGGGATGGGCGATTACGCGTCGACTACTAGTTTTTACATGATTTCGTCGACAACGTCGAAAACTCGTCGACAACGTCGACAACTCGTCGACTACGTCGATAACTATATAATAAATTAATTTAAGCCATCTATCGAAACTTTGCTGTGAATAATATTTGTATCATAAGTTGCGTAATAAATTGATAATTATCCATTAACGATATAAAATTGTTTGCCAATCGAAAAAAGTCAAATTAAATTTGCGATTTTGAATAAAATTTGAGTATATCATTCAGGCGTGATTTCGCTCATATGCAATTTTCAAGCTTCTGCTATTCTGCTACGCGGCGAATAAATAGTTAACTTATGATTTATGATGGCGTTTTATTTAATATTTATAATTTTGCTTTGTTGTAGTAACTTCGAGATTAATTATTCGTTTACATACAAATTAATAAATAAAAGACAATTGTTATAAAATTTAATTTTAGTGACATCTATTATTAATAGCAATTTCTTTCCAAAAAAAAATTGATTTATAAATCAAATAAAATGATTTGAGATCGAAAATTTTGATCGAAATACCGTGGCACGTTCTTTCCAAGTAAAAAAATTGATTTTTTTTTATCGCAATCAATTTTGAAAAATCTCAATATTTCTTTAGATTTTTTTTTGAAGTTTACAAGCACTTCAAAAAATATAAACATAAACATTATATTTTTTCGACTAGTTGGCCGTGAGCATTTGACATAGGAAATAATTTTATTTTTCGTTTTCACTGTGTTAAAATAATTGTGTTGACAAAAAATTGTGTTGATAATTTGTTGACAATAAACTGTCAATATAAAAATTTTGAAAATCGAATGTCAACTTTTTACAGATTCATTAACAAAAAAAAATCAATCGCTTATCGTGTTCTTTGCCACAGAAAAAAATCAATTTATTTTTGATTTTTGGAAAGAAATTGCTATAAATTTCAAGATATTTATGGTAAATTCTTTTCGATTTTCAAAAAAAAATCAATTTTATTGTACGGTAAAGAACATGACCAAAAAATCTATTTCTTTGTAGATGTATTTGTAAATAACATAAGTAGCATGGTATTAAATGACATGTTTTGTTTATATTTCGTGACATTTTGTTTATTTTCCGTTACAATGGAAAATTCAAATTTTCAAATAAATCTTTTTTAACGTTTTATTTAATAAAGATGGTTTTGTAGTAATGGACAATGGGTTTGTATTACTGCAAAATATAAACAGTGAGTGTTTATAACATTTATTTACCTAAATTTTTTCTTACAAATAAGTTACAATTTAACAAATTAATTAAAAATCATAGATGGAAATATCATGAAAGCTGTTTATAATGAAGTAGCCACCCATTTTAATTTGAAATGTGCTAGTGATGAGGAAGAACCAGGTCAAGTTCCACCGGATCAAACAGTTATGAATTTAACAACGGATAAGGACCAATATTTAGAATCAGGTGAGTTTAGCTAAATTACTGTTTATTAGTTAAAATTACTGTATGTACTAATATACATGTCTGTCTCATCAAATTATTTGAGACATTCGAGTTCCAATTAGGTGGACGGAGGGACAGACAAAATATTTATTGAATACGTATGCAACGTACTTTGGAGAAGTTGGGCCCTGCAAAAAATTCCGGTCAAAAAAACACTTATGGCAGTTTCTTGCCGATAAAATAAACAACATGTATGAGCAAACGTTAACAGCGCTTCAAGTTGAAACTCGTTTCAAGACAGTACTGAAACGAAGAAAAAAAAAATTGATAATAATTTAACGAGCGGGGAAGTGTACGATGAAACTCCTTTTGACGAGGAAACGGATAACATTGCGGCATTGGATGATTCCATATCCCCCGATACAGTGATTTCATCAGGAATTGTAGGGGGAAAATCTGCATCTCAATTTAAAATTTAATACCCTACCGGTAAAACAGTGCGACCAATGGCTGATTCAGACCCAAGAGCGGCTGATATCGATGACGGTAATGAGGTTGAACGTCAACCGAGGAAAAGAGTGCGACCAATGGCTGATTCAGACCCAAGAGCGGCTGATATCGATGACGGTAATGAGGTTGAACGTCAACCGAGGAAAAGAGTGCGCGTAACCGCAAACGAACGGTTAGCGCAGGAATATGTAAAATTGGTTGAGCAGCGAAATGAAGCACGTGCAGAATATTTAAAAGAAAAAATAAATATAAAAAATCAGGAAAAGGTGGAAAGGCGAAAAGAAAAAGATGAAAGGCAGAAAGAAAAACAACGAATTCGAATAGAAAAAGAAGAAAATGAAAGAGAGAAAGAAAATCGGCGAAAGGAGAAGCTTCGACTGCAACAGGTGAAGGAGCACGAGAAACGAATTCGCCATTTAGAAAGGTTATCTCGACTAGATGAACTAATTAAAATAAAAAAAAGTCAAACTTATTAATGAATTGAATTTGTTTCTTAACTGAATAAATTGAAATTTAAAAATTTTATTACAAAGGAAAATATCTGCGTTTCATTTAATAAATTATAATGTATTCATAATATGGTCTCGCTTGGTTTCCCCTAAAACTTTCAAAACGGCTTCTGGCAAGCTCTCTGAACCTACTTCTTCTGTAAGAGCTGCATTTACATTTTCATTATCAAATAACCGACCAACGTCATCATCCCACAAATCACCATTTTCAATAATTAAATTATGTAGGACACAACAACCGAAAATGAATTTTGACATCCTCTCCACTGTAAAAAAGTCCAATCTTATTAATTGCCGGAATCTTTGTTTTAACAACCCGAAAGTGTTTTCTATTTTAACTCTCGTCTGATTATGCTTTTTGTTATAACAGTTTTTTTTTGAGTCCAAATTGCCATAATCTTTAAAAGGCGTTAATAAAAATTCCCTCAACGGGTATGCGGCGTCTCCAAGAAGATGATATTTTTTACCACAAATATCTGGCAGCTTTTTCGAAATAAACGAAAGTTTAAAAACTCTTGAATCGTGGATTTTGCTTGGGCATCCAACAAACGCATCTAAAAATTTTTTATTTGCATCGCAAATACCTTGCAAGGATATTGAAATCAATCCATGGCGGTTTACATATGTGGATCTAACCTTATGTGCTGGCTTTCGAATATATATGTATGATCCGTCGATGCATCCTAAAACATCGGGAAACCCCGAAACCTGAAATAAAAAAATTATAAACAGGCACTGAATATTTTCTCACTTTGTCTTACCTCTTGAAATTCTTTTGACTTCTGCTCCTTTTCTTCATCTGTTGTGGGAAATTTTATTATTTGAGGTGAAATTTCAAATAAAAATTCAAGCAATTTTGTCATATAGGAGTGGGCTGCTGACGGTGCAATATCAAATAAATTAGATACTTCCCTATAAGTTTCTTTGTTGCCAGAAAACCTTAAATAACACAATAACCATTTTGTGAGAAAACTTATTATCAGTAAAATATTTTACTATACCACAAAAATGCTAAACATTGGATTTCAGCTGACACAGCCTTTCTTCCACCACTCTGTTTTTTAAAGTAAATAGAGCTTTTATACATATCTACTAATATGTTAACTGTTCCTCGTGATAAACGAAAATTACGGCGGAACTATAATATGCATTCATAAAATATATAGGTTTATTACATAGGTAGGTACAATAACTATAAATCAAACTTACTTCTTCAGCCGAATAGTTCCTAACTACGTTTGTTACGAAATCGCTCACGCGCTTTTTCGACTCTCGGTGAAACTAATGTTTAACAAATTTGCTATGAACTTCATCATCTAGATCTTCATCATCGAGATCCATCGAAGAATCACTGGATTCTGATGAAGAAGATGAAGAAGACGACATCGATAATGATGATGAAGATGAAGAAGTTAATGAGGAAGATGATGTTGACGAAGACAATAATTCCTCAATAATTGATTCTTCAATTATTTTATCCATTTTATTTTATAATTTAAATAAAAATTAAAACACAAACTACACTACACTTTAATTTTATATAAATTTTATTGACTGAAACAGCGTAAATAATTTTCCATGAAGAGCTGATTGAAGTGCAATTAAAAATTACGATTGTTGTTTATGTTTATATTTTGGTTTTTTGACAGAACATTTTACATGTATCGAAAAAATCTACGAAAAAATAAAGATTTTTTAAAAATGATTTCGATCAAAAAATATATCAATTTTTCTTTGGAAAAGAACATGCGATGGTAATTTAGAGCAACATTTTTTGATCTGACAGCAAATTTTTTTGATCGAAAATCATTTTTTGGGTTGAAACAAATTTGCCATTAAAAAAAATTTAACAGTGCAAGTAATGTCAAAATATTGACAGATTAAAAATTTATATTACACCAAAGCCTCAGAAAAAGGTTTAAATAAAAGTTCTGGGTGATGTGTATTACTATTAGTGCATTAGATCAGCAAACTCTTGCATTTTTGTAGCTCGAAGTTGTCTAGTTTATAAATTTTATTGCAATTGGCTGAATTCCCGATCGCTGATATAATTCTATTTCGAATCCCTCCGTAGCCGTATATTGTAAGTGCTGTTTTGACTGTTTAGGTTGTGAAGTTGTTGGATGACGTAATTGGCTTGAAAACAAATGTGGTAAAGGTTTTAGAACATTTTTATAAAGGTTATGTAGCTGTTGGAATGGCTGACACAAATTTTTTGCGATTCGCTGTTAATGTTTAGTTCCAACTATGCCATACTTTGGCCAAGCTAATTGAAAGGATTAATTCAAGTGTTTGAATTACCAAACCATGAAAGCATAATCGATGGGATCATTTTATTGAAATTGAGGATGTTCCGGGATATCGAGCAGCATGTTCACAATTAAATTTTGCACAACCGAAACAGAATAATCCACATGCTCGGATTCAAGAACCCAGATTGTTTTTGGCGCAAACGTTGGCTAAGCTAACAACAGAGTCCGGGTGAAATTGGTGCAGTGATCATTCATTGCCCGATTGCCAGTTAGTTGCGCACAAGGAAACAGTTTAAAAGTACGGTATTTAAAGTGGGATACAATTAATGCCAGTGGTTGATTACTACATATATGATTAATTTTTAAAATGTTTATGTTTATTTTAAATTAATCAGGATGTCAATAAAATTTGTTGTTATGAAATATATCGCAAATTTTCTGATCAGGCTGATAATAATTTTTTTATTAGTTTCTGTTATTCATATTTAGTACCATAAGATCGCCAAATACTTGGAACTAATCAAATTATCAAATTTGATATAGTAATGAACGCCTGATTTCTTGTCATATTTATCAACGTGGCCCAGCCATCTTTGGCTAGCAATAACTAAAAAAAACTAATTAATTTCGAAGCGAACATTTTAACAAAGGCACCTACAATGTTCGGCTACGGACGGATTCGATACAGAATTATATCAGCGGTTGGGAATTCAGCCAACTGCAATAAAATTTATAAATTACACAACTTCGAGCTACAGAGATGCAATCCTCGAATACATGAAATAATATATACTGTGGTAAGATTCCTTTGGATACTTTCTCTCGTACCCGCTTCTTACGATCCTCCACCGCCTTAATAATGGGTCCAATTTCGGAAAAACGAGTTATATTATGATTACCGAATATCTTTCGAGGCAGTTTCATCCAGCGTTGCAATATTTTTAGCGTATGGTGTTTTTACAATTGTCAAAGCATCCAATGCTAGAGGCGCTATTGCAGGTAATACATATTCTGGGAAAACGTTAACATCGCTGCGTGACAATTCGTCAACTTAACTAAATTCAAACAACTAAAATAAATTACAAAATAAAATTTATGGCGTGTACATACTTACATTACATTATGGCATTGGTTATTATTTTTTCTGAAATGACTTAGATGTTGTAACGTATCGTCATACGTTGTTTACCTTACTATCGCGAATTTCGACGAATCGTTGACAGATTAGCCGGCTAGAGCTCGCAGAGGGTCGTGGGGGTTCCAGAAATATGCACCGATCTTGAATATACCGCGGGAAGTATAACGGATCACCATATTTACATGTATCTTATCTTTTCCCCAACATCACATTTATTTTAATAATTTTTTTTTCACTTATTCATTTTGTTCCAATAAGTAGATCGCCAAAACACAAAGAAAAATAAATTATAAACCGAAAGGTGAATAAAATTAGAAGTTAAATCAAATAGAAAGGCAGAATAATAACACAAATCCCAAAATTAAACTGTTGCTACCACTTTTGAGTTACATGTTTTATATTTCTGGAATAGCAGGCGACACTTTTACTAATCTACTTTACATAACTGGAAGCTTTACAGAACAAAACTTCGAAAAGAATCATAACTAAACTAAACCAATAAAGAAAATCTTAGGGAGGGGAAGTCCGGACTGTTTATTTTTTTTTCTCTTACTTAATTGTTAGTGAGAGCTTTATATAGTAAAATTAGGGTTACTTATAATAAGACTTAAATATAAAACTAAAAAATTATAAATATTAGAAAATTTACGGTGAAGTAGAATTACTGCAAGGTGTCGGTCGTATCCACATCAGCTGCTCGACTTAACATCGGTTAAGTTAGGTAGTTTATTATAAAATTATGTCGGCATATTAAGTCAAATCTTGGTACTTAAATTTTTGTAATTAAATTGTTATTTTTGTTTGTTGTTGTATATTATTTTGTAATGGCCGCACAAATTATGACCTTTTATTATAAAGGGTGATTTTTTTGTGGTTAGGATTTTCATGCATTAGTATTTGACAGATCACGCGGGATTTCAGACAAGGTGTCAAAGAGAAAGATGCTCAGTATGCTTTGACATTTCATAATGAATAGACTTACTAACGAGCAACGCTTGCAAATAATTGAATTATATTACAAAAATCAGTGTTCGGTTCGAAAAGTGTTTCGCGATTTACGTCCGATTTATGGTCTACATAATCGACCAAGTGAGCAAACAATTAATGCGATTGTGACCAAGTTTCGCACTCAGTTTACTTTATTGGACATTAAACCAACCACACGAATGCGTACAGTGCGTACAGAAGAGAATATTGCGTCTGTTTCTGAGAGTGTTGCTGAAGACCGTGAAATGTCGATTCGTCGCCGTTCGCACCAATTGGGTTTGTGTTATTCGACGACATGGAAGATTTTACGCAAAGATCTTGGTGTAAAACCGTATAAAATACAGCTCCTGCAAGAACTGAAGCCGAACGATCTGCCACAACGTCGAATTTTCAGTGAATGGGCCCTAGAAAAGTTGGCAGAAAATCCGCTTTTTTATCGACAAATTTTGTTCAGCGATGAGGCTCATTTCTGGTTGAATGGCTACGTAAATAAGCAAAATTGCCGCATTTGGAGTGAAGAGCAACCAGAAGCCGTTCAAGAACTGCCCATGCATCCCGAAAAATGCACTGTTTGGTGTGGTTTGTACGCTGGTGGAATCATTGGACCGTATTTTTTCAAAGATGCTGTTGGACGCAACGTTACGGTGAATGGCGATCGCTATCGTTCGATGCTAACAAACTTTTTGTTGCCAAAAATGGAAGAACTGAACTTAGTTGACATGTGGTTTCAACAAGATGGCGCTACATGCCACACAGCTCGCGATTCTATGGCCATTTTGAGGGAAAACTTCGGAGAACAATTCATCTCAAGAAATGGCCCGGTAAGTTGGCCACCAAGATCATGCGATTTGACGCCTTTAGACTATTTTTTGTGGGGCTACGTCAAGTCTAAAGTCTACAGAAATAAGCCAGCAACTATTCCAGTTTTGGAAGACAACATTTCCGAAGAAATTCGGGCTATTCCGGCCGAAATGCTCGAAAAAGTTGCCCAAAATTGGACTTTCCGAATGGACCACCTAAGACGCAGCCGCGGTCAACATTTAAATGAAATTATCTTCAAAAAGTAAATGTCATGGACCAATCTAACGTTTCAAATAAAGAACCGATGAGATTTTGCAAATTTTATGCGTTTTTTTTTAAAAAAAAGTTCTCAAGCTCTTAAAAAATCACCCTTTATATCGTTTATTAATACATTTTTTTTTTCGAAGTTCATTTATAGGTATTACACAGGACGACGCCACCTTTATATCTTAACCCTATTGTGTTCTGTTATTATATATTCCACATTAGTAATAATATTTGTTCTTAGTTATTATTATACACCCACGGCACTTTTAAGTAGTAGACACCTTAGACTATTAGAATAAGTTCTTAATCTTAAGTCCCATATAACTACTAACTAATTGCTAAACTTTTTTCTTTTTTTTTATAATTAATGTGGCGCACAATTTATTTTTAGGGTAAAACAATGGTCGTGTTTTCGTTATATATATTTTAATTTTATTTTTAAATTTTAAGACCAAAATACGGTTCGCATCAATCGTTCACCTTGTTATTTTATTTGTTAGACATTCGATTGTAATAATGGATTATCAGCGCTTCGGCACACAAATCGTCAGGCAGTATTAAATAAGTCACTACACAACTGATTTAAAATTCTCGCGCCCGATTATGCGATCCGCGATCCCCACGCGACTTATCTCTTTCAATTTATTCTATTTTTGCGTAGTTACAGGGATTCTTCCGCAAAAATACTTGTGTTCAAATTTTATTTTTAGCTTCCAGCGCACTTACAAGTTGGTAAATGTGTCGACCGTGTTTTAAGGTTTTTGACAATCAACCCAACAAAAACGATATACTACTGATCTCCTCTCGGTCAAAATTTTCGCTATTTATATTTTTTTTTTGTCTTTTATGACCCGATTGATGATGAATAGCCAGATGGAGGGAAAAGATTATTTATTAAATGAAAAGTACTAGTCATCAAAAAAAAATGTCAAAAATAGAAATGGGGAAATTTTGGCACCGCTTAAGGTGGCCATTACACAGGTAATGTCGTCAGCCGACGCTGGCGTCGTTACAATGTCATGGTGAAAATCTTGCAGCGCGATATACATCTTTTTGATAAAAGATGGCGCGCTATTGAATAATCTATTGAAATATATGAAATATTCAATAGTTTTAGATACCTAGATGTCTCTAGTTTAGAGATTTTAATATTATTTTTAATTTATAAATTGCTTGTAAAAGTTAGAATTATATTTAAGTAATTATTTACTAATTTGAATAGTGCGGTTAACGTAAAATAATTATAAAGATTAGTTCATAATATCATTTTCTAGGTTGTTGACGTTGTCTACGTTGTCGACGTCTGAAAAGCAAAAAATCGGTATGTAGCCTACGTGTTAGATTACGTGTCGACAACTACGTAGATTACTTTACGTAATCTACCCGCCCATCCCTGATTATTATGAATGAATATAATACAGCACATACGATGAGCGTATATTAGTTGACCAAGCAAGTTATTATACTTGAAACTAAAGTACATACGATATTATGCACCTTGTTGAGTATCAATAACAATTATCGATGACTAATACAAACGAACGGAAATGTATTTTAGCCAGCAATTTAGTAAAAAAAAATCGGTATGAGGCACACTGTATCATCTTCTTGAAAATATATTTTCTAATAATAATAATTTTCATTCATTAATTAAAATGTTCGGAAACAAACTACTACCTAGCGTGAATTACAAGTTGTTACAAGTAAATGACGCGTAAATTTTCACATCTTGCAGTTTTCAACACGAATTCTGATACACAGATTACAAAGTGGTTTTTTGTGTCACAGGCGACAATAATACAGACCACACCGAAAACCCTAGAAATGATATTAACACATTGATCGCTTTGTCAGTTATCGGTGACTGACACTGAATACATACTTTAACTTGTTAAAGCACGTTGTTTAACACTGTTACTTTTTTGCACATTACTACAACATGGCCACAGAATTCTCTGTGAAAATTGAAGAAAATTCAGATAAACCCAAAGAAAATCGGTAAAAGTCGAAAAATCAAAATTTGTGTTTTGTATGGGAATTTTGTACGAAAATTTTGTAAGAGAATGCACTTAACACCACCAATGAGAATTTCGACAATGAGCATTCATTTTTACAGTCACTTTGGATTATTTTCAATAGATGGCGTTGGTGACGGACCTATCGTTAGACAGCTGCGCCATGCATTTCATATTTCTGATTAGATCATTCAATTCACACCGTGCAGTTGTGCTCAAACATTTCAGCGAGAATTTTCGAAATCGATATAAATAGATTTAAAATTGTGTTTTCCTAAAAAAAAGTAGTGAATGTTGAGAACAGGGAGCTATTTGGAAATTCAAGTCGATAACGAGAGTACAAGATCCATATTTGATTTGAATGTGATTCGAACAATTCTTATTTAAAATCAAATATGAATCTACTTAGTTCTCTCGTTATCGAATCCAATTCCCAAAGAGCCCCCGGATTTGTTTAAAGTGAATTCAATTACATTTTGCGAATAATCATTTTGATCAGCTATTCTATTAAAGTAAATTGACTTTGCAGGTTTAGACATAACCACAAATTCATTCTAATGTTTTTACCGAGGCACGATTAGTTTTGATATACGAGGATTTCAATATTGTAAAGTTTTCAGTGAAGAATAACAAAGTAGTTTCGGCAGATGTGGTTCATGTCCAAGTGCTTGTGAACACAATTCCGTCTCGTTTTACAGTGTACATTACGATACAACGACTAAAGCTAACATAAGTCGTCGCAGTCAATAAAATGCGGAGCGATCTACTTCATGAAATGTTCAATCAATCATGCTTCGAACTTGAGAGGCGAAACTAATACCACAATTGGTCCCACCACCAAACAGCTTATTGTTTTCTGAAACAGGAAGTGATTCTTCCCATTTTCTGTCCAACATCCAAAAATACAATACAACAGTTGCTTCTAATTGACGTCGTTTGGCACAATGCCCCGTACGCATTAAAAAAACGCATAAAACGTAAAAAACGCATTAAAAGCGTTTAAGACCATTAATTTCACATCACAATCGGATAACGAGGCTAGCCATTGTCGGAGACTTGCAAACGATTCTTCATCAGGACAACGAATTGATCAAATTGTTCAAAATATGCGATGGATCAGGTGTCATCCGACATCCACAACATCGTCATCGAGGCTGACAAAACGCCGGTAGATGAGTACGCAAGAAGATTTAATTTGCCGATGTCAATCCCTGTTAGTGGCGGTGTGGCTGTTGTTATTGACGGAGAAAATTTGCAATCTAGAGATATCGTGTTTCGCACATATCTAAAATCTAGAGTAATCGCGCTTCATCGTGGAAACAATGAATTAAAACGCGTGTCCCAAAACGCACAGAGCAATATCCATTGACCTTTGGCCATAAGAGGAGACTACATAGACGACTGGCACATGTTCGTTTGAACTTAAAAGCAGTTCCAATCTGAAGAATGCATTCATTTATGTAACCCGCAATGGAACGAAATCAAGAAGGAACTGCTACCCAGCCAAACACCAGTTGGCAGACATGACCATTGCCAGAGTTTTAAACAAAAATTTAAATCTCCGATGGACTTCATCATAAAGTACTGTGTGTACGGCGAAGTACATTGTCTGATGAGCCTCGTTGAATGGCAAAAACTTGATCTGCTTCATGCGTACATTTTTTTTTGGTCGGTTCAAAAAAGCAAATCAGATGAAATCAATTCCATCATCTCAGCCGAGATCCCGGATGAAGATGTTGATCCGAAATTGCATGCGATGGTGACTAAGAATATTATCCATGGACCTTGCGGAGCGGAGTATTCAACAACGCATCACCCTGATGAATGATGGCAAGTGTTCCAAGCGGTATCGGATACATATGGATGGTTTCGGTGTCACAAATGTAAACAAAAAGGTCCTCAGTACAAGATGCGTCGCTATGTCAGTAGCAACGAGGCGATTTGTCGCATCTTTTACTTTGCGTTACATGAAAAACACCTTACAATTGTACGGGCAATGTGTGTTTGTTTGATCCAGCGAACGAAGCAAACCAGGCAGCACGGTCAACGTCGAAAACATTAATAAACCTCTTCTTGCGGTTTGTGAAGCAGGTGATTTTACTCCCGCGCTTTACTGTATGCTGAAATTCCACACGTTGAACACATAGGCGAAATCGTTTCAGCGTCGGAAACCAGGAGCATGAGTTGATGGACATCCAAATGTGTTTGCTTCAGACGCTTTGGGTCGCATCTACACTGTGCATCCAAATTACGACGCATGTTCTGCGATTGCAGTTGGCGACTGTTCGTGGTCCGACGTTGTTTCAATAAATGAGAATCGTTAATCGGCATCTGTGTGCGATTCACTGTGAGGCTTGTCAATTCTTACAGTTGTTGCAGAACGATTCGCATGAAGAAAACAACAATAGAGCCGAAGCAGTTCGTAAAAATGTTCACAATTCAATTGAATCAAGAACAAAAAACTGTGTATAATGGAACTGGTGGCATTTATTCCCTGGTAGCTCCCGGAGGGACTAGAAAACGTTCTAAATTTCATTTATTTTGGCATTTGATCACAGCATGAAGCTGCTCTTGCATTGGTTTCATCTGGAATAGCAGCGGCTTTGTTAGAAGGTGGACGCACTGGACATTCTAGAAACCAACGAGCAACATCACCAAAAACGGCGCAATGACGAAGATTCCACAGAAATGCAAATTGATCGTTTGGTACGAAAGCTCGATGGCTCACGAAAGCTCAGTGAAGCAGCTGAACAGAACGTTGAAACATCTTATTGACAATCAAAACGTTTTTGGTGAGGCTGACGAACTAAACGCGTGCTTGAAATGATTAAATTTGAGGCGGTTTGTGAAAATTCTCCGTTTGTTGACTAACTTGCGAGGGTTTTTGTAATAGGATCGAACTGCAGATGTGTTTTCGAAGCAATTGTTGGACATTGTTGGACATCTCGACCGTATTCTTCACAGTACCCACTGATTTCAGACTTTTTATTATCTAAATTTTCGACTAAATTGATGGTTAGTTCATACTAACCGTTTATAGATGGCAAAAAACAAACCGCACCCGCTTTTTAATTGAAAATTTACTAAATTAAGAATTATAAATTTACAAAATATTGCAACAAAAACTAGTATGAACTAATCACTAATTAAGTTAGTTGGATATTTCGGCCACACAGCCTTACAATCATACATCACAAACCAGAAGCACTAAAATTGTCGGCTATCTATTATTGAGAAATTGTTTAAAATTGGAGTGATACTTCAATCATGTCTTCCCTGATGGTTGATTTGTGCGATCGATTTTTGATTCAAACGGTGGTTGTTGTATTGTGTGTTATACCAAATTTAGCTGAGACAAAGCCGTGCCGGTAGACAGATGCCCAAATAAAACACAACAGTGTGAAAAATAGTGTTGCCTCTGCTTTCTTAGTGAATGATTGGCTGAAATTGTTGGTAGGTGAATCGATTCCGTACTCCGTTTTTTTTCGATAATGTTGATGAATTATTTTTGGTTTTGGTATAGTCTATTTAGTTGTCGGATTGCGTAAATGATACCTATTTATATTTTCTTACAATAACTCCGAATGTGAATTTCCTCGTTTCGAATCACTTTGTTGTGTGCAGCAATTTGGATTTCATTTAGTTGGTTTTAAAAATTTTGTGTTTTCCAAACAATGGCTTATCTCAATAAATTATTATTCTTTAACAATGGCTTATCTCAACCAAATCATTTCAACTTTTTTACGCGTTCCTGCGTTTTACGCGTTAGCGGAATTGCAAAACGTCGTTGAGCATTCGGTAGACAACTTAATTGATGCCGCAGTAATATAAAGACCTACAAACCGAACTTTATATTTTGTCAATTATCATTTTCAGACGTTGATAACTTGGCCTTCATTTTAAAACATCGGTCACCAACCGTAACGTTTACAATAAATCGTTCAAATATAAATATCAGAAATCGAATTGTTTCGAATTTCTGGAATATTATACGTAACTGTATTCCCCTATACAGCGTAAAATATATTTTTGTTGAAATTAATGTTATCATCATCAAAGTTCAGCTCTCTCCATTTCGAAAAAATAAATATTAAATTTTCAGCCAATTTAGAAAAGTTTCCCAACAATAAAATCTTTATGGAAGAAAATACTTCGCCTATTTCGATTTTCTTCTAAACCAAATTAAATTTATTTTAACTAAATAATTTATAAAACTTATTTTCATGGGTTTTCTACAGTAAAATATAAATAAATCTAATAAAATAGCCTACCCTTGAAATTACATATAGAAAATAATATTAACAAGTCACGTATGTTCCATATTTCTCTTTGCGTATTCCCACACATTTTCCAACTTCGAAGAAGAAAAATTACATGAAACCGTAAACTTTTTTATCCAGGTTTTAACGCTTTACATTTTATTTTCCAAATGATTTCAGCAGAATTAGAGGAAACAAAATCAATAAATACCATAATTTAATCAGAAATTCAGAACAGATGGTGTCAGTCATCTGGTACACAAAACATTATAAAGCTTTAAAGCTTTTCTGTGCTAAAAATACTAAAATATATTCGATCTTTATCGCTTTATATCTCTATATGTTTCCGTTCATTGTACGTCACAGCAGACAATTGGAAACAGTTGTATTCAAATCGAACTCATTCATCTTTGGTCGTCGACGTCCGTTAATGGATCAAATATTTTGCTAGGCAAATAAAATTGATTAGATTTTAGATAGTTGAAAATTGATGTTGCCAATATTTTTTTGTGTATAGAGATTTTTAACGTCACTGCGACGCCATATCTAACGTTATCGTATCAACAAAGCAATTTCATTTTTCTTGAAAACCACACTACACAAAAAAGCTCTATGGAAATATTGACTGTATACCATAAGACAAAAAATAAATTAATGATTTTGTTTGCTATATTCTGCTGGTGGATTAATGACAAGTAATTTTTAATTATTTTTTGGTTTGAAACAAAAAGCTTTACATACATTTATATCAGTAGCCAAAATAGCTTTTAAGTTAAAAATGATATTTAAACAATTATAGAACAATTCGAGACTTTACAAAACTAGAGGAGCGACCAGACCAAATTCAGATTCCTAAAAGCTCCCCAATTAACTGCTATTTTGTGTTTCAGGCGCCTACCGTTAATAATATTTAATCGTTAAAACGCCTATGCTTCTTACATTTAGCAAATAAATTCTTACGTTTTTGTAATAGTGGCGAAAATTTTATTACCCATTTTCTTAAAGCCAACGGAATCCTAGTATAAAAATGTCTCAGTTGTATTTGCTGCAAGCTTTTATGAAAAATCTGAACATCATAATTTTACGATTAAAATTTATCCTGAATCCTTAAATCAAAGTTTAAAAGTAAGTTCCATAAACCGGTGTGAAATTTCTAGACACTTTTAAATTATTTCACACTCTAATGATTTTGGACCGAAAATATTACGATCAAATTTGTATATTTCATATTATTTTTTTCGGAAGTGACTTTAAACATTAGGAATACAAAGAGTTTCTATATGAAAGAATGACATTATTTATGGCAAATTACACAAACCTCTGAGATTGGACGTTACACCACCTAATGAAATATCGAAATAGGCCGCAGGCTCCCGTATAGAATTTTGTAACATTTAAACTCAGAGATTTGCGTCCATATGGATATATAGATTAGAAAGAGCTTTTACTGTAAAATTGGAATCGTCTAACGCAATTTTGAAATAAACTGTCGGATTCTCCGTTTAAGACATTTGCGATTTTTAGATGTTGTGCGGTAGCTAATGGAAAATTACAAGAATTTCAGTGACTAGCTCCCATCGTCGCTATGGTTAAAAACGAGATACATTGAGAAAATTAAATCACATGTGCATGCGAATTGCGAATTGGGAATGAAAATACTAAAACGATTTTAAAATATATTTTGTTTGCTTGTTGCAACAGACGCCCATCTGCGGGTTTGGTATCAACGTAAATCCAACCAGTACGTTGAATGTGATACAAGATTTGCGAATCCTGATTGTACCACTTGCGAGTCGGTCTAAACATATCCATGTGATACGCTGGCACAAAGCTCCAGAAGTGGCATCGACCAGATCGAGTCGATCAGATCGAATATATTTGCCTATGCGACTGTATTGTTCGTTTGGTTGGTGCATGAATATCCGACGACGTGCTGATGTTGAATCCAAAGTAATCAACACATGTAGCCCGAGTGTGTTGGCTGAAACGTACCAGTTTAGCTAAAGCTGCGATGTTCACAGAATTCGATTGGTATCTCATTGAGAATCTTCTGGTTTTTCAAGGACCTTTCCCGAGTATTTCTACCATTTGCCTGTGAAATCCGCGATGTTGTCTGTGCCGGTCGTCAGGTCTTCGAAATAGTGGAATTTGGATGTGAATTTAACTGCTGTTGGCTTATTCTTCTCGTGCGCTAGCTGAAGGATGGTGAGAATTGCGGGTTACGTAGCAGTACCGTACGTGAAGGTACATAAGCGATAGCCTTGTAGAGACTCATCTGGAGAAGGTTGCCATACGATCTGCTGAAATCTTTTGAAGCTTGCGACCAATGCGAAACTTTTCGTTAAGTGATATTCTGGTTGATATTATGAGTGACGCGTAGAAACCACACATTTTCTTGGCTAACCCTCGTTTCTTGGCTAGTTGCCATTAAACTAGAAGATAGATTGCTTGACGTGCGCTCCCGTGCGTGGAAGTTGCGTGAAGCGTTAACGCCACTGATACAACCATCCTTCTGAATAACCCAAATGACTTCGGCTTCGAATAAAATATCTGCCTTGTTGAGAAAATCGTAAAGAGGATCCACAAATTCAAATCGCTTCAAGTGGTGCAATTGACACGTGTCAATTGGTTGGGATGGCAGCGTGCCTGTGATATTTTCGACGACGATGGCTCTGACCAAGATTGAAAATGTTGCATCGAGTCGGGCGTGTGATACGAATTCGGCACTCTACCACGACGTGGTCTCATGCCCACAGATTCCACTGATAGTAACTGCGGGTGGCTTTCTCCAATAAAGCTCGAATGGCCAAATTTTGGTTTAAGTGCAATACGATAGCGATTGCTGTGGTTCGCCACAAGCAGTAAGTACTAAGTTTGTGGTGATTCGACTGATGATAATTCAAGAGGGGTGGCTTTTGCGCCGGCGGTGGAAATATAATCTTTTTTATCGGCGAAATTTGATTTTTTTTCGAATGTTAGAGGTTGCAATTGATCGTATTTCAATAGGTTGTGTTTTCCAGCTCAAACTTGACATGTGAAGATGCGAGCGCGTGACGAACGCGATGATCTCGAAACCTCTTTGTGCGACTGCGGTGGGTTCGATAAGTGCTAAGCTGTGTGTTTATTGATATAACCAAAGTGTAACTCTCGGTATTTGTTTCAGATTTCCTATAAATAAAAGAGAAAAGTGTTTCATTAGTGCCAATTTATATTCAATTCAAAATGGCAGACACGCGATCATTTTAACAAAATGATCGCGTGTCTGCCATTTTGAATTGATCATTTTAACAATTTCCAGAATAATGGGAGGATTACAAATCAAATGAAAATTTTTTTACAGATCTACCTGAAAATACCGTTTTACAAGACATCATCGAGACGAAATCTTTTGCAACCAAAGGAAAATTAATGCAGGCCGAGATGATATTGCATAAGGATGTGGACCCTAGAAATCTTAATTCCAGCTTAAATGAACTTGTGGCCAACCAACGATTCTTTTTGAATGAAGTATAGCAACTTTGAATCTAAAGACTGATTCCGATGTTCGATTGCCACAAATGAATGTACCAGGACTTATTGTGAGTTTGCTTCCTTTCGTAACTTATTTGAGGCGTCAATTAATATAGTAATCCAAAAATTCCGAAAGTACATAAGCTTCAATACTTGAAAGGGTATCTGAGAGGTGTAGCGGCGGCTTTAGTGCGACTTATCACGATAACTTAAGCAAATTACGATGAAGCGTGGGTAAGCGATACGACAAAAGAAAACATGTGAATGCGATACTTTTGAAACAATTTATGGATCAACGTACGATCAAACAAGCTTCCGCCAAACCTCTGCACCATATGCGCGATGTTTCTGACGATATTATACGAGGGTTAAAAGTTTTAGGTGAACAAGCTGAATCACGAGATCCGTGGTTAATCCATATTTTGGTGAACAAATTGGATCAAGTAACTAAACATGATTGGGCTCAGCACAGTTATGAGATTGAGATTCCCACCATAAATAATTTCTTCGATTTTTTAAATAAACAGAGTGACACGGTGATAATCACTTCATAAAGAATTGCGACCAATTTTTAGTACTTTTCGTAAATGATAGGAGAAGCTTCGTGCGGCTGAGAAAAGGCTATGTTTTATATGCATGTTCTCAAATCATCAATCGCAAGGAGGTCGTTCAAAATTTAGATGTGGTATATGCCGAGCGAGACACCATACAACATTACATAAGGATGTGCATAAGTCGTTAACAAATACTGCAATGTCGAACAATGAAGATATCCTTGATCTATCAACATCCGGGCAAACCAACACTGGCACCGTAAACATTGCTGCTACCACTACCCACAAACAATTTACGGCACTATTACCTACAGCTTTCATCTCCGAATTGGGTGCTCAACGAATCGCGTTACTACGTAAAAATGCGAAATTACTTATCAAAGGCTTGACTCCTGGTACAGAATCAACTAAAGGGATTTTATCAATCAAGGCCACGTCAGTATACTGTTCAAACGAAACATCACAAATTGCCGTTCTTGTCCTACAAAAATTAACCAGCTGCGTCTTCCATCGTGCAAGGTAAATCTCACCAATTTAAAGCAATTCGAAAACATAAAATTGGAAGATCCATATTTCCATACACCCGTGGCAATAGACATAATAATTGGAGCCAACCGATTTTTTAATGTTCTACGAGATGGTGGTGTTCCAATTTTAGAAGACAAGTTAATCGCTCAAAATTCGATGTTTGGTTGGATCATGTCGGGTCACCAGAAAAGCAAGTGAGTACAGTCAAACAAGTTTCAATTTCCACATTGGCATAAATGTAGACGAAACCCTTAATTTTTTTTTATGAAATGGAAGAGATTCCTGCATGCGATCTTCGTCTACAGAAGAAAATGACTGTGAAAAAGATTTTAAAACAAAATTTCAGAGACAGGCCAACGGTAAATTAATAGTAAAGTTCCCCTTTAAAACTTCTCCTTTAGCTTTAGGAAATTCGTTAGGGAGTGCCAGAAGGAGATTTTTTTTGTTTGGAGCAAAGGCTAAACAGAAATGCTTTTTTAAAAACTGAATATGCGGAAATCATTCGTGAGTACATCCACTTGGAACATGCAAAAGAGATCCGAAATGCAACGACAGGCGAACAAATTGAAAATTGCCACTATTTACTGCATCATGCCATTTTCAAAATGGACAGTACCACAACAAAGCTGCGTGTCGATTTTGATGAGTCAAGTAAAACAACCAGTTGAAAATCTATCACCGACCTTCTGATGATAGGGCCTACAATTCAACCCACTTTGTGGACAACGCTTGTTAATACTTTCGATACAGTAAAATTGCACTTACAGTCGATATTGAAAAGATGTATCATCAGGTTTTAGTAGCCGATGAAGATCAAGAACTCCAAGGGATTCTGCGGAGAGAACAGGTTAGTAAGCCGTTGAAGCATTAGAAATTAACTACTGTTACCTTTGGGATGGCCAGTTCAGCGTTCTTAGCGATTCGTTTACTTCAACAAGCTGCATTTACATAGACGATTATATATCTGATGCGAACACTTTAGAGGAAACCAAATACCTGAAAGAACAGTTGACAAAATACTTTCACTAAGAGGTTTTAACTTTTGAAAATAGAAATCTAACACTTCTGAATTACAAGATCAGCCATTAGATAAACACAAGTCGATAGTTCTGTGAGAGGAAAATAATTCGACCACTAAGATACTAGGATTTCAATGGAATTCAATGGAAGACGTGTTGTTATTTAAAGTCAATCTTCCAGACGAAATCATCCCAACCAAGCGATCCCTAATATCTAATACAAAGAGAAATTCAAATAGAACTAGTCACCTCTAAAATGTAAGTTGCGCCTATAAAGCAGATTTCGCTCGATATAGATTGGAATTTGTGCGGTCCGCAGTTGCTGGCGAAACTATTAAATGAAGTGAGAAAAACTGTATCCGAAGATGTGTCAGTATACGGATGAACAGATTCTTTATTGTTTTAGCTTGGTTATCCGATCATCCAACCAAATGGAAAACATTCGTAGCCAACCGTGTGTCAGAGATTCAGCGATTATTGCCGAGAAGCAATTAGAATCATGTAAAGTCAGATAAAAATCCAGCAGACTATGCTTCGAGGGGTGTCTTACCAATGAAACTATTGACAATCAATCAGTGGTGGCATGATCAACCATGATTTATTCAACCAGAAAATTTATGGCCAACTATAAAACAACAGGTTTTTTACGATAATAACTACCACTTGCGAGAAGGAAAAGCGAACTGCTTCCACAATACCATTATTTATTATCAAATGCGGAGTTAGTGAAGACAAGGTAATCCAATTAATTTTAAATAAGACATTTTCTTTCACAAAGGCTATACAAATTCTAAGCTACATCTATAGATTTATAGAAAATGTGAGAAAGGAAAAAGCACTTTGCCTGACAGCAGCATTAAATCTGAGAGAGATAAATCAGGCCACAGGAAAACTACAATATTAAAATGGGTACAATGCCAAGAATACCCAAACGCTATCTGAACATGATAAATTTTTTACACTAACGCCGTTTCTAGATACAAATGGCCTGTTGCGTGTTGGTGGAAGGTTAGAAAATTCTTCATGTTGTTGGACGTCAAACACGCAATCATTCTACCTAAATCCCACATCCTTAGTAAAATATTTATTTCCTTTTACCACAAAAATCTCCATCCCGGCCCATCTCATACATCCGAACTGGTAGTATGCAACTCATTCAAAGCAGTGTTTCTGCTTTATTGGTTGTATGTCCAGAAGATCCAGAAGATGTATAGGCAAATCTCACAGAATTTGCCAGCTATTCTATTAAAGTAATCGAAAAGCACAAACAAGTTTATGCAATAAACACCAAATTTGCAAAAGCTTTCGACTCCCTCATCAACTGCAACACATTTTCAAAGTTGGACTTTCCAGCCAGTTCGTACCTTGGTCCAAATCTTCTTTGAGTAATCACATCCAATATATTAAAGGCTCTCACGTTTTCCGTTGCCAATATTGTAGTGTAAAGCATCAACAACCTAGCTATATATGACGCGAATTCTCTTAGTCTCAAAATTGAAAAATTCAAATCTCATATCATTTAACCAAAAGTCCAATCCTGTTACACAAAACTATAAGATAAATGGAGTATTTCTTCAGGTTATCCTTAAAGCTCAAGACCTAGTGGTAAATTTCGTTGCAAACATGACCTTTATTAAGCAGATTCAGTTGTGCTTGAAACGTTGGACGAGTGACATTTTTTATTTGGAGACAATTAAGATCCAGTATTGTGCCTACGTTCGATTCCAGCTGGAATATGCTGTAAATGTGTGTTGCCCATGTCACGGCTCCCTTGTGAGGTCATAACATTATTTAAGTTGTAATCTTGGTTGAAATTTTAATTTTTAAAAAAAAATTCGTTACCATCGAATAATTGATGCATTTTACTGATAGCATTGAAATATGTTCTTCCATAGCAATATCATTAAGGTTTTGTGTTATTGTGAATTGTTCTTAATCGTCTTTAGTGTATCACGTAAAATTCAAATGATTGTGAAAGCGAGACCAATGTGTACACTTTGTGCGTGTGTGTGACCAGTGTAAACCATTTTGAGTAAAGTTCGCTTTTTCTCAGCAGTGAGTTTAGGTTTTGGATGGTCAATAAATTCATCTGCTTCTTTAAAATAAAAATTATAAAATTAGTGTAAAATTTAATAACGAAAAAAATTAAAGCTGGTGCTATTACAAATCTTTTAAGATAAAATTGAAGTTTTTTTCATCCAATTTGAATAAAGTGTGAGTAAATTAAACGGTGAAGTGGTAGTAGTTTTACTGTTGTGAAGGGCGTCGCTACCACGTCTACAACAAACTAAGTTGTGTTCGTGGAATTTTTATGAACATATACGTTGTTCTATTGAATTGGGTATTGACGAGAACGCCTTTATCATGTATAAGACCTACCAGATTGCGTTCGTACATTTTTTGGTGTACATAGGCTGCTAGCACGAGGCCTGAATGTTATTTCATTGTATTTTGTACACCGAGGGGTCACAATTTCAACGTTACGCAACCATTAATTTAACGGGCGTTACAAATGTTTGTTTTTTTGGGGTGGGTGCTGAAATTAGACGGTGATGTTAATGCTGACTTGAAGAATTTTTCACGCTACGAAAACCTCGTCAAGCCATGAGAGTTAAAACCATCAAAATGAGAAATGTTGTGTGCGATTCAAATGAAGGCTTATTTCATTTTTCATCTTCAGAAAACTATTCAAAGACTCCAAGACTGATTTATAAGTGCACATCTAAACACTGCGAAACTCAAACTGTTATTGACATCAAATCAACATACAAAAAATCAATTATCGTTATTGTGGTTATCCATCAATCTAAAACTGATTGCAGTGATCTAATCTACGCTTTAGAAACTTTAACATCCATGGATGTTAGCCACCATGTCAACAAGCTTTTGTCAGTGTTGGATTATGTTACAAACTCTCCATTTAACAACATCAAATGGGTTTTAAATAATACTTTTAATATGTCACTGCAGTATGAGTTAATGTTATCTTCTCGTTGGATTACAGGTGAGCAATGAAAAATATTCAAGGTGCAATTGAAAAATATTCAAGGTGTACCTGGGTGTGGTAAATCAACATGGATTATAAACAACCATAATCTGGGCACTGATCTTGTTCTATGTGCTACAAAAGAATGACTTGCAGAGATTAAATTAAAGGTAACATCTCGTTGCGAGCACAAAAACAGTAACTTTAATAACTTCAAATTAAACTACAAAACGATTGCCTCATACCTTATGAATGGTAACTGGACCTACAATACAGTTTTTATTGATGAGTACATGATGGTGCATGCTGGATATATAGGACTTTTGGTTATCAAAAGTAAATGTTCTAAAATATATCTTCTGGGTGATAAAAAGGAAATATCATATATTGACAGATTAAATCGTGTCAATATGAAATTTTCCGATGCAAGTGTTTTCGTAACAAAGACTGATACTTCAATGTAACGTATAGATGCCCAGCTGATGTTACTTCTACTCTCAAAGAATACTACCCTAACATCACTAGTCACAGTGGAAACTTCCACCGAATTTATAAACCTGCCACCAACGTTATCATCATTACCTGTGTTAGAGAACGCTTTCTATCTAACTTTTACCAGAGCTGATAAACAATTAATCTCTCAGCTTAAGATACCAGAAACCAGTAAAGTCTTGACGATCCATGAAACACAAGGTTTAACCTCACCTAATGTAATATGTATAAGAACCGATTCTCATCCACTTGAGCTGTTCGATAGTGTACCGCATGCCATAGTTGCAATCTCTAAACACACAAAATCATTTAAATATTTTTCACCGGTGGTAAATGATAGACTACACTCACTTTTAATGAAAGCTCGAACTTATACTATTACTCAAAAGGTAAATCAACCCATAAAGTCCAAGAAAAGGTTGGTTTATGAGAAAAGTGCAATTTACTATCAAAACGTAAACAAAATAGCATCAAAAGCATCTAAATTCTACAACCTCGTTTTAAAATCAAACTAGCCTATTTATGTAATTTGTGAAACTTCATTAAAACCCGACATAAGGAGCAGCAGATTTTTTTGGCCATGACTACGTTGTTTATAGATGCGATCGGTCTCCTGAAACTAGTTCGAAGAAATCGGGTGGTGGCGTAATGATAGCAGTACATTCTAAACTGTGGAATGCTCCAGTAACTTTAGCCCCATCGAGAGTCGAACAGATCGGTG
Organism: Nephrotoma appendiculata; assembly: GCA_947310385.1. Taxonomy (NCBI): domain Eukaryota; kingdom Metazoa; phylum Arthropoda; class Insecta; order Diptera; family Tipulidae; genus Nephrotoma; species Nephrotoma appendiculata. The sequence continues at coordinate 207,368,546 of OX371225.1, read as the reverse complement.
TAAAAATCAAAATCAACCAAACCAATCTAAGCATCTATGCAGCATACATACCACCTCAATCAAATAGTGATCATTATGCGATTGATGAAGTTATTAATACAACAAACTGGTCAGATTTAGTTCTTTTGCTTGGTGATTGTAATCGTCAAATATAACTTGGAATTTGGACCCAGAACTAAACTGTATTTTACCTTGCAATGTAACAACAGATGCGGAATCTTTATTTGTGGACGCCATGCTTGGTTATAATTTGAACCAAATAAACACAATTGCTAATAATCGTGATAGATTATTGGATCTTGTCTTCAGCAACGACATTGACACCTTTAAAATTTCTGAATCCCTTTCTGAATCCCTTCTGAATTTCTTTTCTTGTCATAAATGATGTCAATCACAAATCTGTGGATACTGCGTATTTGACTTAACTAAAATGGCGAGATCAGAACACCTACAACCAATGAAATACAACTTTAAAAAAACTAACCGTGTGGGGCTACAAAGTTACCTAGAACCCATCAACTGGCAAATAACTCTCAATTCCAATGATATAAACGAAAATGTGGACAAATTTAATGACATCATGCTTCAAGGCTTCGAACTGTATGTACCTATGTGCTGTAAACCACAAAATGCTCACCCTCATTGGTTTGATGAAAGTCTAGTTAATTTAAAAAATCGGAAGTCGAAAGCGTATGCCAAAATATTGAAAAGCGGGTCAGAAGCTGACAAAACTACGTTTCTACAACATAGTAATGAATTTGAAATTTATTTCAAATCAAAATACAGGTCGTATCTTGATCAAATTCAAGACAAAATCAAAGTTAATCCAAAACAATTTTGGAAATACTTTAGAAATAATCGCGAAATTGAACTATACCCTGCTAATATGACGTACTACAATACCTGCTCTTTAAACTCCAAAGATATAGCTAACATGTTCGCGTCATTTTTTCAATCATTCTATAGACCAAGCGTTACTAGTGGATTGTACGAACAACCCAGCAACAACAACACATCAATAACTCCTCCTATTATTTTTGGCAACAACAGTACGAAGAAGTTTTAACAATTCCATTGTGTTATCTATTCAATCATTCCTTAAGCACCAACGTGGTTCCTGAAAAATTGAAAAGTTCAAAATTTACTCCAATTTTTAAATCGGGTAAACGTGATGATATCAAATGCTACAGAGGAATATCAACTACATCATCAATTCCATAATTATTTGAGTTAGTATTATGCAACAGCTATAAATCCACAATTGCACGTCATTATCGGCCTGGCCGATCCACATCGACTAATCTGGTTTCATTCACCAGTAAACTAATTAACGAGATAGAAAAACATCGTCAAGTTGATGTAGCGTACACGGATTTTAGTAAAGCATTTGATTCTATCTGTCATCATAAAGCACTCCAGAGTTTATTCAATTTTGGGTTTTCTCTCGATTACATAAATTGGTTTAAATCATATCTATCAAACCGGTGTCAATTTGTGATAATGGGAAATGAGAAATCAAACGTTATTAAAGTTACATCTGGTGCTCTCCAAGGATTACACCTCAGGCCTTGGATTTTTATTGTTTTCATAGACCGAATAACCGAGATAATCAAAAACTCAGACGTGCTCATATTTGCAGATGATGTGAAAATTTTTCGTACTATTAATGGATTGCTAGATACGGAGAAACTTCAAGAAGACTTAGATAGATTAAGTAAGTGGTGTGATCGGAACTCACTATACTTAAATATTAAGAAATGCAAAATCATGTGCTTCCATCGTAAAAGAAATCCAGTAATTACTTCATACAAAGTACTGCAACGAAGTACTGCAAAGAGTCAATGAGATTATAGACTTAGGTGTTACATTTGTCGAAAACACCAGTTTCAATAGGCATATTGAAAATTGTATTGCGAAAGCAAATGCCATGTTCGGATTTGTTAAAAGATGGACAGGTGAATTTAAGGATATTTAAACTACTGTACATAATCTGAAATCATACATGTATATTACAAAATAGATTTCTTTAAATAAATAAATTACCAACGGGCATGCGAGTGTTTCCTAGGGCATTATCAGCTGCAAATTTTTATTTCGCGTGCCGCCATTTGTATGGCGTGTACACATTAAACAACAGGTACCGAATTTAATCCTCGGGTGCTACCTTATTTTTACAGGTTGCCTAATGAGTACCGCGTTGTCGGCGGGTGTACCATAATTTGGTTTGATTGTTGTTTTTCGACCGCATATTTTAGTTTGATTTTTCTTCTATCATCTTTAGTTTGATTAGTCCCTCTTTTCTCTTTTCGCCTGTGATATCTTGCGAAAATTTATTTGAATAAATACAGCACGGCAACTTAGTTCCGGCATTTGATTTTATTTTTTTCCTCTCCTCATTGGTTTTGATCTATTTCTTTCAAGTATTGTGTTGTCATGTTCCCTAATTTTTCTTTTTCGGTTGGCTTGATAAGACTTATTTTTATTTATTTTTTCTTTTAGAAATCTCTCTTTTCTCTTTTGGGAATCTCATTTCATGTCAGTTCTATAGTTGCAGAATACCTAGAGGTATCTTCGGGTGAATAGAGGCTTTGTCTGTTGGAGAATCGTCCTACCCTATTATATGCTGCTTTGTTGTGACTGGGCATCGGCTTTTAGTGGTTGATAGGTCAATCGGGGGTTAGGGGAAGCGTTTTCTTCAGTAGACATTGCTCTTGTTATTCAGAGAGATCCGGTCGTTCCTGGGGGTGGGCACACCCAGTTATTATTTTATTTATCTTATGTTCCACAAATTTCAGCCGTCGGATGGAGGTAAAAATGTGGCCGTGGGGTTGTTGGAAACCTAACACGAGAGAAACACTCCAACACTCATTTTAACCACTTACCTTACCCCCTCAACTCACTCCAGCCCATTTCCACTTACTCACTCATCAAGTTTTTGAAATTTAGACACGTATTTAGTATTATAATTATAATAATAAACATGTATATGTTTATTATCAAAACAACAAAAAAGAATTTGTGAAAAAAAATAAATGTAAGAAATAGTGAACATGAAAATTTCAATGAGGTCACAAAAGTGTTCCTTTTTAAACACTAAAAGTGCAATTTTAGTATAATAATAAAAATCAGAAATACTTGCGAAGCACCATTTGTAAATTTATTAGTTTGAGAGAAAAAAAATATGGACGGTACTCAAACGGTACCATAAAAAAACGTATATATATCTGCAAATCAAAGGTTACTTGTCTCCACCTGAACGAAGAAAAGCGCTTTCCCTGCATCCAGGCCGTGACACCTGCAACCAACCTAAATATTGGCTATATTTAAAGAAAGAAAGAAAACAACAATGATTAACCAATTTAACAAAAGAAGCTGTCACTTGGTAAAATTTAAATTTGAAATCAAGAATAGTACAATAAAAAAAAATACAAAAACTCAGCGTTCGAATATGCCTACCTTGTCTTTGATCACTGCTCGGATACCAAAGACAACAACAAAATCCCCTCCAAATTCTCCAGCAGGACTTCACTAAAACTCAGCCACCATCGATCGTCCGCCTTACTAGGATGCCGCCAAATACCACAGTAGCTTTATGCGCAGCTATGTGTAAATTTTCACACCACACATGCAACCACACCCGATCTCATTTGATGACTTTTATGCCAAACATCGACGTTGCAATTCATGTATTCTCTCAAAAATTATTTATGGCTCAAATTATTGCAATATGTCGATTGACCTTCTTGAATTTCCTATATGGCCGATTTGAATCGCGCTCGCTTAGCCATATATCACATGTACACGGAAAAAAAATATCACAGGATTTAACCAGAATTTAACCTGATGCGCATCGGGATATCTTGTCAAATACTTGTGATTTTTAAATTACAATAATTCTTGTTTTCATGAAAGTACATGTTTTAAACAAGAATGAAATTTTTGTATTGAAAAAATCCTGTAAATATTAATTCACAAGAAATTCTTGCACAAATTACCAGATAAATAAATACTTTTTTATCATATTTCGTTGTAATTTTCTTGTGATTTTCTTGTTAAATTTTAACATGATTTTTACATAAATATCTTTTGAAATAAAAAGCAGGATATTCTGGTGATGTTATAAGACAAAATTGTAAAATTTTGACAATAGTTTATTGTAAATTTTCATATACATAGTTATTGTTTTTAAAAACAAAAATAATCAAAAGTCTTAAAATCAAAGTTTTAAACTAACAGTTCAATAAATTAAAAATGTAAAAAAGTTATACAAAAAATAATAATCATTATAAGTTGACATACTACAATTCATTGTTTCATATTATATTGATTATGACATACTTTTATAAAATTATTCAAAACAAATTTATGCTTATCCTTTCAGAACCACAATTATTTAGTAAATTACTTACTATACTATTTTAGAAGTTAGCGTTTCAATTCACTGAATTCACTTCAATTCACTTCAATTCATTCAATTTCCTGACATTCTGTAATTTTAATACGTGAGTTTCGAAAAAATTAAAAATTGGTATATTACAAGGAGAATATTTTAAATTAAAAATATAATAAAATTTAATTAAAATATCAAATGCTCGTTTTGAATTATCAACATTAAATGTGACTTTTTTGCCATCGACCAGAATCATAATTGTTTCTTCGTTCACGAAAGTCACTTGCGGATATTTCTCCTCTTTATTTTCGGTGATCAAATCGTTATCCTAAGAAAAATTTATAAACATTATAATAAATTTCAACGAATATAAATGTATAAAATCTTCCGAAAATATACCAGTGGTTCCCATTTAATGATGATCCTCAAATAAGCCTTATGCGAATTTTCGCATATTTCGGAAAGGGCTTTTGATAATTTTTTTTTTAATATGCACAATACACGAATAAAATCTGAAATAAATGCAACTGCCAATGTCAAAAATTATTTTTTGTATGTATTTTGGGCCAAAATTTGTGCAATCCTTTTACATCGTTTTGATCCGAAAAATAACACTATAGTTATAATAATTCTAAAATATTTAATATGTTATTAAACACAAATATTTAATATTTTATATAATTTATTTGTTATCAAATTATAGTATTAACTAGGATCCGATAAATTCCAGAAGACATTACAACCTGTCATTTTTTACACACACATTTATGTGAGTTGGACTTAAAATAAAGCTAAAGAAAAAGATTTGTTTGGCAGGAAAAGGCATATATGTATAGTATATCTTTTTCCTACCAGAAATTTTTTTTTGCTTAAGTCCACCGTACACAAATGTGTATCTAAGTAGTTCGTTAGTTAAATAAAAATTATTTTTGAACAAAGCATAATAATTTGATTACATATGAATTGTATAACATTTTAGTTATTTGTTTTTGATTAATTATTTTATTATTATTAGAGTTATAGTGTTAGTTTTTTGGACGAAAACGATTTAAGTGGTATGCACAAATATGTATGTTGGTCCAAAATACGTACAAAAATAAATTTTGACATGATTTTTTTTAGTACAAGATTTTTAAACGCACAATTATGACCGGAGGCCGGGAAAGTGATATAGAGGGTGTACTTTTTTTTGGCAGATTTGGGATCATTTGGAAGCTTTCATCCCATGGAACTGATGTCGTGTGTGTCACGGTAATTGAGATATGATATTTTTAAGTTGTTTTTTTTTACCCAAAATGTCACCTTTAAATGATCATAACTTTTTTGTTTGTAGTCAAAGATACAAAATAACTGTTATTCTAATCTGCAATGTGATTTTAATCTTAATAAATCTTTACTTAATACAATTGGTTTAAAAAATGAGTTATTGACTTCCAAATCCTAAAAAATGTGTAAAAGTATAAAACATTGCTTATACATGTTACATCCTAAATGCATTAAAAAAAATACTAGTGTTATTTTGTTTTAAAAACTTCTCTAGTTTTTGCTCTTTCCAACGTCATTCGATATCATTCATTTTGTGGTCAAAACAAGAGATTATATTTTACCGGAGTCAGATTTAAGAATATACCTTTTAAGTTATTGCTAAATTTTTAATCCACTGCATTTATTAGGTTTTATCCTGAACGACCTGCTCCACTCCGTATGCATGCAAGGCATCATTTTCTTATCTCCACGGTTGTTGTGCGAAGTTGCATTTCATTTTTAATTTTTTCAAATGCAGCGCTTATCGTTTCAATTAAAACTTCCCTTATGAGTATCTTTGTTGCGTACACCAATTCCTTAGCATATCCCTAGACGTAGAAATCCAAGGATGTGAGGCCTAGGGACCATGCGGGCCAAAGAATAGGGCCACGTCTACCAATTTCATCAGTTTGGGAATGAATCATCCAAGTATTTTCTTACCGTTCGTTGGTTATGTGCCGAACAGGATCATCAATTGCTTGTATTATTCTTTTCTCGACTAACATGCATACGGAGTAGAGAAGGTCATTCTGAACAAAATCTAATAAATGAAGTGGATTAAAAATTTATCAATAACTTAAAAGGTATATTTTTAAACCTGACCCCGTCAAAATAGTATCTCTTATTTTGATCACAAAAAGAATGATTTCTATGACATGTAGCATACCATTGCGAAGGGCATAAACTAGAGAAGATTTTAAATGAAGTATTTTCAAAATAACCTCTAATATTTTTTTTATGCATGCGGGAAGTAGACATTATTTTATACTTTTACACATTTTTTAGGATTTGGAAGTCAATTACTCATTTTCCTTAAACCAATTGTATTAACTATTAAATAATGATTTATTTAGATTAAAACCACATTGCAGATTGCAATAAAAGTTATTTTGTGTCTTTAAAACTACAAACAAAAAAGTTATGATTATTTAAAGGTGACATTTTGGGTAATTAAAAAAACTTTAAAATATCATATCTCAGTTACCGTGACACATACGACCGACATCAGTTCCATGGGATAAAAGCTTCCAAATGACCCCCAAATCTGCCAAAAAAATTTGTCTGTCCACCTGCAAAACAATCTGTATACTTGTACTTTAATAGCATGTTTATTAACTTTAATTAGATATCGCGTATGTGTTCTTGTAAGTAATTTTTCTTTTTCGCATTATTAGCACTATGTATAATTTTCAGATATAAAGAAAAATTACTTACCAAAATTAAAAATTAGATCAGCGAAAAATATTGAAAACAAAAATATCCTATCTGTATCAGTTTTTTCTCATAAATTAAATAATATTTTAGATAATTTTAAATATTTGTCTTAAGTTACTTACCCTACTAGTGTACTAAATAATGCACTAATTTCTAGTGTCTAGTTCAAAATTACCAACTAAAAAAACTTGAAATGAGCGAAAACTGCAAACAAGAAGCATTTTATTTATTTGATAAGGAGAGTCCTTTTTATAATTATGGTTTTTTTCTGTAAATTCTTTTAATGATATAAAGGGTTATCCAATTCAAGCTTGATAAAGTAAACTTAAAAAAAACACACAAAATATTCGGAATGTATTGTAATTTTTATTTCATTTTACAGATTGATCCTTGCCATTTTTAGTTAAACAAGATATCATTCAAATGTCCTCCACGGGACTTCTTACAGACCTTGATTCTTTTGAGGTAATTTTCAATGACTTTTCGGCACATTTCGGGCGGTATCTCGGCCATTACCTTACGAATATTAGTTTTCAATTCGTCAAGAGTTTGAGGATTGTTTGCGTAAACACGATTTTTCGCGTAGCCCCACAAAAAGAAATCCAAAGGCGTTAAATCACAGGATCTTGGAGGCCAATTGACATCAGCCAATCGCGAAATCAAACGTCCAGGAAATTTCTCTTGCAAAAGATCTCGATTTGCTAGTGTTACGTGACTGGTTGCTCCATCCTGCTGGAACCACATATCCATATCGTCAAGATCATAATCTTCGATTTTCGTAAAAAAATAATCGGTTAACATGCGGCCATAGCGCTCAGAATTGACGGTAACGGTTCGTCCATGGTTGTTCTCAAAAAAACAATGCGCACCAAACAGTGACTTTTTCCGGGTGTAATGGCTTCTCTACAATCAATTGTGGATTTTCTGAGCCCCAAATTCTACAGTTTTGCTTATTAACGTATCCACCAAGCGAAAAATGAGCTTCATCACTGAAGAAAATTTTGTTCGAAAAATCAGCATCAGCAGATTTAATAATTTTAACGCGTTGGTCGATTGTTAAATGCTCCATATTCTTAAATGGCAGAATGTCAACTAAATAAATGATAGCGTACTTGACGTTTATCTTTGACAGATGTCGGTATACAGATTTCAACTTTATCAACCTCGAATTGGATAACCCTGTATATTTGTTTTCAATGATATATATTTGTTACCAATCAATATTCAAATTTGTCAGTAAGATTATTTCGCCTAATCATTATTAATATGATATAATTTAAGAACAGGATACTCAGGTATTTGGTCTGGTTAAAATTACTACAATGTTTTAGTTATAAACTTACATTATTTATTGTAGTTTAGTAATATTGTAATTGTATTGTAAATTTTTGCATCAGAAAATACAATCACCAAAATATCATGTTAGAATTATAGTAAAAAACGTAAAATTTACAATAATTCGGTACGAAAAATAAATTCAACGTAAAATTTACAAGTTTATATGTTATTTTTACAAGTTTTATTGTGTTTTTCAACAATACAAGTTAATCTTGCACCTTTTTACAAGTCTTTTTTTCCGTGTAGAATGTATTGAGGTTTTTCGTTTAAGCTCACTTCAAATGAATTCGCAAATTGTACATGAATATATCAATCAATATTTTGCACACCAACAATATACGCTCTATACTATTCATTTGGACAATTTTAATCGGAAGAGATCGATGACGACATTTTAGGTTCCATATTGGGGAACCATATTGGGGTTATATGTTCTGATATGCAAGAAATCTTAAAAAAATAAAAAATAAATTTCCTAATGCCCGATAGCAGTGCCACCTACCGGTCTTAATTCTGAATCAAAACCATCCGGGAACCCAGCCTTTAAGGAGGAGTTCAATTTCAAACAAACGTACAGAAGAATTTTTTGAATAAAGATTGGCTTTCGCGCCAATCTCAACAAACGGCTGGTTTTCATAATTTTATGAAAGATATTTGAAGAATGGACACTTTAAATCATCTATTATCATATTTTGTGACATTTTAAAATTTTCTGGGATGAATTTAAAAATACTGGAATGGGATATACCTAGTATTGCCTGATGAAATTTTTTTATTTTTCTGGGATGAAATACTGGGATAACTTCTTGTACTTAAGTACACGACTCCTCAAAGCGTTATAGCTCCTTGCATCGAGCTGATTATCCTACTGAGTTTTAAATTAGATCGTTATGAATACCAATTTTATAAAATTTTAAGCAAAATGTATAAAAAAAAAAATTAATTCGTTCATTAAAAGATTATTCACCCACAGGAGTAATTTACATTAAATTATATCCAAACCCTTCATAAATCAGGAGGTGGTTTCATTTTTTGATGTCGTTAAACTAAAATGTATTCACGTCCGTATTCATTCGGATGGTAACGGTTCAATTATTCTAATTACGTATAAGTTGCTTATTTATCCAAATTATATGTACACAGGATCCAATTTAGAAATACATTTTAATGATTTTCTATTGAATCAAATCGGCGTATGTACGTAACAACTATACCATCGTTTCTAACATCCCCCTTCAAAATTTCAAAAAAAAAAAAATGTTGAAAAAATTGCAGTCAATTTTGTGATTCATGTGTCACAAATGACAATCAAAAAGAAAGCAATTAAGGATTTCTATTTTGTTTTTTTTTTGGATAGAGTACGTATATACAAAGTCGGCATGAATTGAAGGATAATTAGGAGGTTTAAAGAAACAGGAAAATCATAAAATCTTGAAGGGGAAATACTTTTTTTTCTAATTAATTCCACTTTAACAGCCTTTGCTACTTTAGTTGTTGGTTTTCTTTGTAAATACTATACCATTATAAGCTGCAACTCTCATTATGTATAAGATCCTTAAAATCAACAGTCTTTTCAAACTAGTTTTAAATCCATCTTTTGTTCCCATGTATATACCATATACATAACTAACAAGTATATTCATCATACACAGCAAGCAGCATCGCAACCATCATCCATATTCCGATTCTCGACGACCAAAATATTATGTGTAAACATAACGCAAATCATAAATGTAAATAAAATATTATGTATATGTATTCCTTACCATTGAAATGGTTTGTGAAAAGGATATTTTACTGAGTTGTTGAATTTATAATTCCAGTTTTTTAAGAAATATCTCTAATGCATCAAGTGTGTGTGGATTCAAGTGGTGCTCTTCGTCTTTACATGGTAAATATGACTACGACAAACACACACACACACACAAAAGGAAAGAAATGAAGACTTTTTTTTTATACCGCAAGTTGGTGCATAAAGATGTCAAGTAGAGGATTTTATATTTGTTATGTAGAGTAGCATTTCGTTGCTTGAGTCTTCTATTCATCTAATTGTTTGTGAACCGAAAACAAAACGTACCAAATTAAAATGTAAAGACGTTAAGAAGAATCACTTTATAAAACAAGGTTTGTTTGTTTACGTCGACAGGGCACTTATGAAAGTTAATCTTCTGTATGGTGGATTTAAAAATGTGTTTCTTTTATTTGTTTGTCCAATGTTAATTATAATTATATGATACTACGGCTACATACAGGCTTAGCTGTTTGTCAACCAAATAAAATTATCTCTTTTAATTGTTTTTACGAAGAATGTAGAATAGATCCAGAACCACCATTGCGTGGACCAAGAAATTTATTTTCCTACCTTTTTTCACGCCTCTGAACTGTAATTATTTTAATAAAAGTTAGCCACTGAACATTATTAAAAAATCATACTTCTAAAATAATTTGCTAATTGTCAACATAAAAAAAAATTGACATGTACTCGTATTGTTATTGTTTGTATTCGGCCTTTAGATGTACTGCCAAATTCGCGCTCTGATGCACATTTGGCAGGTTGTCAATATGCTCAGAGGCCCCTTAATGAATCTTGGTGATCTTCTAGGATTGCTGTTTGGCGTTTCTGGCGGTGTATTTTGTTGGGCTTTGGTGTCTAAAAGTTTGTCATTCTTGATATTGTCGTACCAGCTTTCGAGTCAGCATTTATAATCCGATAAGAAAGTGTCCCGGGTTTAAGATGACCGTATATTCGATGTCCGTAGACGTAAAACTCAATGGTCTAGAATTAAGACATGCCTCTATTTGGCTTAACACGGTCGACATTTCTTCGTAACTCAATACAGTTTCACCTAAAATTCTTTTTAGGTGGTATTTAGCTGATTTTACCGTGGCCTCCCACAATCCACCGAATTGGGGACTTGCCGTGGCATTAAAATGCCATGTTATGCCTTCATTTGTTATGATGTTACTTATTTCTGGGATACAGTTTTTATTAAACTCCTTTAGATCAGCCTGTAATTGTTTGTCTGCGCCTTTAAAAGTTGTACCGCAATCACTATAGATGTGGCTACACAGTCCTCGCCGGGAAGTAAATCGTTTCAGTGCAGCTAAGAAGGCATTTCTTGTTAAATCACTAACCACTTCTAGGTGCACTGCCTTTGGTGACATACAGATAAATACTGCGATGTAAGCCTTGAACATTTTTCTACTGCGGCCCACTGAGGATTTTAATTTGATTGGACCAGCATAATCAATCCCCGTGTGTGTAAGTGGTCGAGATGGTCTAACTCGTGATGCTAGCAACTGTACCATTAACTGTGTTGCTTCCTTTGTATTATACCGGAAACAACGAACACACTTGTTAATAATTTTTTGAATTATATGTTTGGCATTTATAATCCAATATTTGTTTTTGATTTGACTTGAAACTAATTGCCATCCTCCATGCAACGTCTTAGCATGTGTGTCTTCGATTATTAATTTAGTAAAATGGTGGTTTTTTGGTAGAATAATCGGATGTTTAGTCTCGAACGATGCCATCGAGTTTCTTAATCTTACACTTACTCGTAGGATACCTTCTTTGTCAACAAATGGATGTAATTGCCATAAAAAACTTGTTTTGTTAAGCTGGAGCCTCTTTTTAATAGTTTTAATTCTACATAAAATACAGCCTTTTGAATATTGCTGATTACATAGTTCCGGCTGTTCCTTAGTTCATCAGTCGACAGTGCACCTGCTGTTCTTTTTAAATAATCCTTGCATCTGACATTGTTGACGAACCTTTTTATATAAGCGATGATTCTTATTAATTTCGTGTACGATGAATATTTATCCCAGATGTCACATTCATGTATTGATGTTTTCGAGGTGGCCACCGTTTTCTTCACTTCTTCCTGAGTACTAAATACTTGACGGTTTGATGATGGCAAATTCACCTTTCGAAGCCATTTAGGCCCAGACCACCACAACTCATTTTTTGGATTTCATTTGGCGTAAGGCCTCGTGTAGCTATATCAGCGGGATTATCTTCCGATCTTACCTGAGACCAATAGGCTGGACCGATGTTGTTTTATATTTCAGCAACACGATTTCCTACGAATACCTCCTATTTGTCTGAAGGCTACTGCAGTTTTTGATGCTAGTAACGTAACTTTAACATCTCCGGATTCCATAGTCACCCTGCTATATATGACAGCAGCATATGCCGCATCCGAAGCATCACAGAATCCATGTAATTTTATGACATTCTGATTGGAATTAATAGACCTAGGGATTTTAATTTTGCTTACATGCTATAACCGCTGTTGAAATTTCATCCATTGGGCCTTCAGATAATTAGGTATGTTCTCGTCCCAACCCCGTAACTTTTGCATTAATATTTTTGCGGTTGTAGTTATGGGGGCGATCCATCCTAATGGATCGAAAATCCTTGCGATGTTTGAAAGGACATTTCGCTTGGTGTTAGCCTTTTGTGCCGTTAGGATAATTGGCACTTTAAAGCTAAATTCGTCTCTTTGAGGATCCCAATATATACCCAATGTTTTTACATGGTTATCTTCTGTGATATCAACTGTCATGAATTCTCGATTTTGCTCCGGAACTGTTTGTAATTCCTCCTTCGAATTGCTGCACCATTTTCGAAGGATAAACCGCCACACTTCAATAATTTAGTTAGCTCGTTCTGCAATATTAATATTTCGTCTAACGACTGAGCTCCAGTCAAGACATCATCTACGTAGAAATCCCTTTTAGAGACTTCTGCTGCTTAGGATATATAGTTTCCTCGTCATGTGCCAGCTGATGTAATATTTTTATTGCCAGGTACGGTGCCGAGGCAGTGCCATAGGGTACTGTTGTTTTGTTAAGTTGTATTCCTGTAACGGCTTATTTGGTTCATCTCGCCAGACTATTTTTTCCAAATCTTGATGTTCTTCGGCGACTTTTATTTGGCGATACATTTTTTCGATGTCGGCGGTGAAATCATATTTGTAACTTCGCCATCTCAGCACGATTGAAAACAATTCTTGCTGAAGAGTTGGCCCTATTAGTTGTGCATCATTAAGGCTGCTGCCTGAAGATGTTTTCATTGAAGCATCGAAAACCACTCGAAGCTTAGTTGTGGTACTTGTTTCCTTTATAAAGGGTGATTTTTTTGTGGTTAGGATTTTCATGCATTAGTATTTGACAGATCACGCGGGATTTCAGACAAGGTGTCAAAGAGAAAGATGCTCAGTATGCTTTGACATTTCATAATGAATAGACTTACTAACGAGCAACGCTTGCAAATAATTGAATTATATTACAAAAATCAGTGTTCGGTTCGAAAAGTGTTTCGCGATTTACGTCCGATTTATGGTCTACATAATCGACCAAGTGAGCAAACAATTAATGCGATTGTGACCAAGTTTCGCACTCAGTTTACTTTATTGGACATTAAACCAACCACACGAATGCGTACAGTGCGTACAGAAGAGAATATTGCGTCTGTTTCTGAGAGTGTTGCTGAAGACCGTGAAATGTCGATTCGTCGCCGTTCGCAGCAATTGGGTTTGTGTTATTCGACGACATGGAAGATTTTACGCAAAGATCTTGGTGTAAAACCGTATAAAATACAGCTCCTGCAAGAACTGAAGCCGAACGATCTGCCACAACGTCGAATTTTCAGTGAATGGGCCCTAGAAAAGTTGGCAGAAAATCCGCTTTTTTATCGACAAATTTTGTTCAGCGATGAGGCTCATTTCTGGTTGAATGGCTACGTAAATAAGCAAAATTGCCGCATTTGGAGTGAAGAGCAACCAGAAGCCGTTCAAGAACTGCCCATGCATCCCGAAAAATGCACTGTTTGGTGTGGTTTGTACGCTGGTGGAATCATTGGACCGTATTTTTTCAAAGATGCTGTTGGACGCAACGTTACGGTGAATGGCGATCGCTATCGTTCGATGCTAACAAACTTTTTGTTGCCAAAAATGGAAGAACTGAACTTAGTTGACATGTGGTTTCAACAAGATGGCGCTACATGCCACACAGCTCGCGATTCTATGGCCATTTTGAGGGAAAACTTCGGAGAACAATTCATCTCAAGAAATGGCCCGGTAAGTTGGCCACCAAGATCATGCGATTTGACGCCTTTAGACTATTTTTTGTGGGGCTACGTCAAGTCTAAAGTCTACAGAAATAAGCCAGCAACTATTCCAGTTTTGGAAGACAACATTTCCGAAGAAATTCGGGCTATTCCGGCCGAAATGCTCGAAAAAGTTGCCCAAAATTGGACTTTCCGAATGGACCACCTAAGACGCAGCCGCGGTCAACATTTAAATGAAATTATCTTCAAAAAGTAAATGTCATGGACCAATCTAACGTTTCAAATAAAGAACCGATGAGATTTTGCAAATTTTATGCGTTTTTTTTAAAAAAAAAGTTCTCAAGCTCTTAAAAAATCACCCGTTAAATGCATGATGTGGTAGATAATTGTTTATTGTTGTTGAATCGTTTGCTGGTACCATGTGTCCTAGACTCAAGTATTTGGTTATAAAATTCTGATAACCACTTTTTAGCGGATTATTTTGTAGTTTTTTCTCTACTTGAAGGAATCTTGCGATTACTTGTTTTTTAGAGTCACCTAGCTCTTTATGTTTTCTCTTAATGGAAGCTTTACGAGCCATTGGATAAACGTTTATAGCCCTCTTGGTAAAGTCTTTCACAATTTACATGTTCAGTAGTTAAATGTTTAGGAGATTGGATTTCTTCGATTTCCCAGAACCGTTGTAGATCATCCTCAACAGTTGAAATCATGGTTTGTACTTGATGTTCATTTGATGATTTGAAATAACTCCAAACATGATCCAACTCAATTTGGTACGTTGAGCTGTTGGCCATATTTTTCCCTTTATCATTTCTGGCATAAGGATATCCGAGATGTAGTCCATTCCTAGTAGTATATCTATAGCGCCAGGTACAGTAAAATTGGAATCGGCCCAAATTAGCTCATTCATGTGCTTCCATTTTCCCGTATGTAATTCGTTGTTTGGTAATCTTCTTGTTACCTTTGCCAAAACGTAGACATTGATTTTTAGTTCGAAATCCCACTCAAACCGAGGTTTGATGGTAAAAGTAGTTTTACTAGTAGATATAATTTTTCCTTCTCCGATTCCCGATATTACCAAATTTGTCCTTTGTTTACATAGTTTTAACCTCTGCACTGGTGTATTCACTGATGTATGATGCTTGAAATCCGCTGTCGATAAAAATTCTGACATGTTCCTCGCTTCCATTAACGAAGCATTTTTTACATAAATCTGCCTTTGTTACAAATTCGTTTCGCCATTTCGGAGCAAGGTTCTTAAAATTGATGCAATTGTTTATCAGCTGTTCTCCCTTGCAGTATCTACAGAAGTTTGTAACCGAGTTGTTATAAGTGTAGGTTGTGTTTCTCGCTACATAATTTGGTTTGTTGATATTAAACGAAACGCCCTCTTGTTTAGGTTTGTTTCCAATCATCTCTAACGACTGGAATCGCGTTTCTAAAAAACTGAAGAAATATGCATTGTTGGTATTTCGTTTGAATCTTCTAACTTCTGCTCAAAGAGTTTGTGAGTTTCAGCATCTAATTTTGGTAGTAACAATTCCAATACCAATGGGTCCCAGCCTTTGCAGAGGTGCAGCTGACTCGGCGTGACTTGCCGGATGTTCAACAATTTTTTGGTGTGTGTTGAAACTAGTTATCGTTTGTTGTTGTTTCGTTGTTGGAGAGTATACCACGCGGTCATGAAGTTTTCATCAGTTACTTGAAATGAGTTCAATAAACAGGCCGCCTGATATGTTACATGGCTTTTTAGGTAATGCATATTCGTTACGTTTGGTATATCCTTATTAGAATGTACAATCTATGTGAATATATCTCTGAATGTTATCCAGTTAAGGTAATTTTCATTAAACATTGGAATATCTATTTGTGGCAGCTTGATTTTTAATGTTGCTTTCAATGTATTGGGCGTTATCTGGGCTTGCGTATACGGTTTCTGGCTGTGATGTCGATAAATTTGTCCATTTTGATTTTAAATTGTTTAATTTTTGCCTGAGGTATGATTTCGTAATAACCTCACTGCCCCAGTGTTCTTGGATGACCTAAATCGTCTTCATTAGTGCGGCCCCTTTGGTCAAGTGTATTTCCATTTTCATGCTTTCGCCAAAAACAGATTTCTCAGCTTCTTGTTGTTGATCTTCATTCTAGCCATTTTCAAACGATTTTTCATCAGCTGTTTGACCCATTTTTCAATGATGTCGTTTAAATAATTCATCAATTCGCTGTAGTTGTCCTTGGCGATGTTCCTAGTAGTATTCCAATATTCATGATCCTTTGTTAAATTCAAATGTTCAACCATAGCCTGGTCGTTCTTCTTGAACTCGTTGTGCAGCTGGCTTAAGGTGTTTTGTCGCTTTTCAAAATACGTTATTGTAGATTTGCGCTCTTTACTATCTTTCTTTATGTTTTCTTTTAATTTACACAATTGTGTATAAATATCGGCTTGTTTTGCCACTAACTCTTCGAACTGCATTGTAACTGCTTTTCTTTAAACTAAGAATTTAAATTATTACACGTGATTGCTGGTTTGTTTTAGTTCTCTCGAAGGACCAATGTTTGTACTGGTTCTTAAGATGTGTTCGCGCTCTTATTATTCAACTTAGATGTTAGTTTAGTGTGGTTCAAGTAGATGTGTATTGAACTTTATTTGAGATTAATGCACTTCCCATAGGTGAGAGCTTGGCCACTAATCTTTTATGTTGAATTGTCGTAAAAACATTTGCTGCAATTATTGTGTTAATTCATGCAAAGTTGTAAGGCAATGTGCGTGTTCAGCACTCAAGATAATTCACACAAAATTGTGTTTACAATTGTTATAGAGAACTTTTATTTCCTATTCATAAAATATGTTATTTCCTGTTCATAATATGTTTTAACCTATCATTGGTGCATGTTTACGATGTTTTAACAGTTACTGTAAAGTGATTTTTACTCGAATCGGGTGAGTTACCCGAACAAAATATTTCATATATACAATTTTTGTGCACTTTAATTGTATATACATATATTCGTAATATTTAGATCGATGAATAATACCAGGTGTGTAAATATGAAACCCTATCGATCGATGACAAATTTGCAAAACTTTGTCTCTCCAGACATAACATCGCGAGCAATCGACGCAGTCTTAACATTTTTAAATCCCGCATTATCGCGCAAAATAAGTTTAAATGTCTGCAAAGCACTTAAAGCACATAAAACACGTTTGTACAAAGCACATTGTTACTTTAAAAATTACACGTATCAAAAACAAAACTTTTAAAAATTTATTTATCTCAGAAGCACTAAAAAATAAAAAAGAAATATCTAAATTTTCAGATTCGGTGAGGAAATACCTGCGTGGGCACTTAAATTACTACAAGCAAATGCCATGAAAGAAAGTGTGTTTATGAAAACTGCTGATAACTGAAAACTGTTGTAATCAACTGTTCTACGATTTAGTGTAATGTCTTAAAATAAATATACTTTCTTCCATGAAACATGCTTGTATAGAACCACGTGGGCGCTTTTTTTCTTGCCGCAAATGAAAATTTGTATATCGAAAAAAAAATGTTTTACATTTTACGTACTTCTGCAATAAATTTGATTATCTGGAAAGTTGGTTTTATAAATAGTATTTCTTAATTTTCTAGTCTCTGTATTTGATAATTTTCTAAAGATTTTGCTCATTTATCATTCAAATGAAATTTCGGTTGTAAGCAGATTAAAGCATTTATATATTTTTGAAACTTCAATTTCATCTATATAGCACAGTCGATGCGAACGGATGTTAAGCTCGACAATAAATCAAACTGCACCGTTGACACGTCGATTGCTAACGTTAATGTTTGATTGTAACATTACTTTTACACCTTCAAAGATCTCCATAGTGATTGGGGTAGACCACCACTTCTATTAATATTTTTTGGCATCATACTAATGATATGCCCTGGTATACATTTTCGTACTTTTGCTGCATCTTCCAATAGAAAAAGGGTATAGACTAATAAGGAGGCTAAGTAGAAAAATAAAAATATATTTGAAGGGAAAATGTTTAGTAACTTTGTGCGGTCAGAAACTTTTCAGACAACCCTCGACATACACACATATACGGAAAACCATTTATAGATTTCGAACTGCTCATTTTTTTAGGATTTAGGCTATTAAATAACGGTAAATCTGCAAAAATTTCGAGGTCGAAAATTCTCATGGTCTCTATGTACATATAAAGGTTACTATTGCTAACTCTGTCTGTCACTGACCGTGATAACTTGAATTAAGGACATCGTATCTTTATGTCACATTTATGTCTCAAAAATCGGTAATTTTAGTTGCTCGGCTGAGTTCAAAGATGAGCATTGTCCGACTTTTGATCTCCGAGATACAACAGAAAAGGTAAAAAAAATGGGTTTGCCATGTAGTTTTAGGCCGGCGAGCAGAGTTGCGTAGTTCTCTTTTATACTTTTTGATTGAAGTAATAACTTCTTAAGTCGGCTTGAGCGACTTTTTTGGACAGCTAATGAGATAGCTTGAACAAAATGCGGATGGTGATCCACCGTATAATAGAGACTTAACAGTCAACAACAAAAAATCTAATGAGTCTAAACAGCTCTCATTTCTTGATGAAAAGTGTGATCCCATGATGTATCCACATCTATTTCCCAGGAGAGTTGGGCGATGGCATCTTGATTTAAAAGATGCCACTACAGTAATTTATTGGCTGTAAGAAATGAATTTAACCGTTTCATTTCTGCTGGTAAAATAACTCAACAATTTATTGTTGTTACTGCAAAACCGAAGCCAATTAAAAGTTGATAATTACGCCGGTCTATATGACCAGGTGCACCATTTTGAAAAGGAAAGCGGATAACAATTGCAACGGATGCTTATTTTGCCATCTTCATCTAGTGAAGGATCAAGAAGTCAACTATAAAATTTCCAGGATGCAATGAGAATTGTAAGAAAGTTTGGGAAACCAGACCTCTTTATTACGGTGACCTGCAATCCTATATGGAAAGTATTTAAAGACAACCCCTCAAGGCTGTAGTCCTGAGAACAGACCAGATCTGGCCTCTAAAGTCTCTAATTCAAAAATTAAAGAGTTATTGCATATATGCATATACGTGTAAGTAATCGAATTTTAAAATCGTGGACTTCCATTTTTACATATGTTGGTAACGTGACGCTTCATAATGAAGATAAACTTCGAACAACCGAAGCTATCGACAAGTTGGTTTGAGCCGAAACCCCAGACAAGGAAAAAGAATTGCCAAAGAATTTCCCAACAATTTTGAAGATGTAACTCGACCAAATAAAAACAGCTATCCCAAGTACCAAAGACGTGCTGGGGTATTTTTTAACATTGTTAAAGAAACCCAACGAATTGATAGCTTACGAGTTATCCTTTATAATCCTGGGGTTTTGAAACTATTCTACTGCCACATCATCGTTGAAATTTGTGTCTTTATACAGAGCGTAAAATAGCGACTTAATAGCCACTTGATGCACGACAAGCCCGTAAAACAATTTCTATTTTTGGGACTGAAAAATAACCTATGTGGGTCTGAAGGACCGTACGGTTTTTTGGTAGACTTTGCTTTCCCTAAGTAATACGAATTAACTAACTTTTGGAACACGTTAGGCAGTCCACAGTTCGTGTGCACAAACTAAATTTAGTTTTACAGTCCATTTGTCTGTTATATGTAAGTGATTTTGTCCAATAATTAATTTACGAACTACATAATATGGTATTAACAAATAACCGACTTCGGGTCAGCCACGGTACAGTTTTTGGCTTACCTAAAAATACCATTTTTTGCGTGCATTGTGCCGTGACCTATTGACCGAATAAATACCGTCCGATTTACGGTCCATTTCCTGGGAATCTGTGGTTACGTTTTTTAGTCAATAAACCGTTTTTTGTCTGTATTTTAGCCCTTGAGAAACGTGATGCCTTATTCTTAGAAGTACCGAAATATCTAAATACTTTAAACGGAATCTATTGCGTGTGGACGGTTAATGGTCAATTTTCTTTTGAATTTATGTTTAAAATAAAAACGCAAATAAATATTTATTTCTCAATGCAAAATTTCATTATGTATTGTAATTAAACATTTAAATAAAATTATAAATTTCATAAGAAAACATAATATAAAAATTTATGTAATAAAAAATAAATATACGATATAAAAATAAATAATTGTTGTAATCCATCTAATTTAATATTTATAACGTTTCTGGATTTCAATTGTGTGACTTGTTCCTGTTGGACCGGAAATTAATCCGTTTTAAAGATTCCTTGACGCTTAATTTGATTGTCTCTGTTGTAACAACATTGCTCGATTTCAAGTAATTGTGCGTATTACGAAAGAGCTCTAAAATATTAATGTTTTCAGCAAACACTTGCTTGTTTATATCTGGACATAGAAAAATTAGAATTTAGAGCGTCTAATTATGTATTTATAATATGGTTAAATTTAATGTTATTTTAAATAATTGAATTTCTTAGATTACAACAATTACTGGATGAGCAATTTAATTAAGTTCTAATTTAATCAAAACTGCTAACTACGATTTGGAAAGACAAAAGTGGTTTTATTGAAATATTAAGTAGAAGTTACAAGGACAGATCCAACGGATCTCTCTCTCTCTCTTTCTCCAACGGATCATTAATTCTAAATTTTGACTTTCTTTGTTACAGAGTTTTTATGAAATTACAACTAAGCTTTAGTTTGGAATAATATTCTTACATAATTTTGTTAAAATAAGTGAAACTTATTGGAAAATAAAACCATTTTGCCAACCGCATTTTACTATGCCGGTCGACGAAACATAAAAATCTGTGTTTTGATGAGCTTCAACTTAATAACTTGATTTGAACTTGATCTTAATGACACATTTGATTCCTGTGAAAAATTTAAGTTTATCGTTTCGAATTATCGAATCGATGACCAGATATGTCAAGAGTAACAAGAGCACATGCAAAGAGTAATTAATAAACATAACTATTATTGCCAGAAAATTTTTTTCTCTGATGTAATTTGTATACTATAAATTAAATGTATTTTTATCGCTTTATCTCAGCAGTCTTAAAAATTCTGATAATGCGATAAGAAACATTTAATTTATAATAAACTGTTATTTTTATATAGTAACGTAAAAAATTTAAAATACATAAACCAAAATTAATTGTAAAATAACATAAAATAGAACTATGTCCGATACTGGACAGCTTGTTTTAAAGGCTCTTCGATAAACATGGAGCTTTGTAAGAGGTAATTCATCGTGATGTAAATTTTGGTTTAAAACATATATTTACCTTTTGAAAGAGAATTTTGCCCCGACCATGAATATTTGGTAATCAAACTCTCGGAAAATAGTAAGTAAACAGTTTTTTACCGTTTTTACCGTTTTATTCGGTTTTTCTGTAGCATATTTGTATAGATGAAGAGTCTGAAATTAATTATAAAATTATTATTTGGTTCAGTTTATCAATAATTAACTAAATTTACCATTTGATCCATATATGCTTGAACAGCTAATTTTGAATTTAATGATTGAACACCTTCAACAGAAGTAATTGGCAGTTTTGGTAATAGGAATAAACTATCTTTCATAATTAAACTTTGGTTTTTTTTGGAAGCACGTTCATTACCACCAATAAAATTTCCTTCATATCCGCTTGGTTCGACAATATTTTCTGTTGGTTTTCTAATATTTGCTTGATGTCAGCTTTGTTTTCTTTAATAAGTAGTTTATGTTTTTTACTTTTCTCTTCCAGTTTTTTAATTTTTGCTGAAGAATTGTCATACACTTCACAAACGTTGACTTTGTCGTAATCGTTATGTTCCAAAACAGCTTCGTCATTTTCCTTGTTGTTATAATCATCGTTTTCAATGAAACAATTTGATTTAAATACAGGTGTTGCAAATGTTTCAAGCTGATGTTCTGCAAATGTTTCAAGCTGAATTGGAGTTAAAGGTGGCAGCGCAATATCTTCTAAGATTATACATTTTGGCGAAGGTTGCTCGAAGTTTTGATTAAAATTTTTAATTTCGTATCTAATTTTTTTTTTTGTTTATATTCCTCGCATTCGGAGTTTGAAAATTCAGCCAATATTTTTTCTTTATCCTTAGCTTCTTGGTAAGTAGCGATGTTATCCTTTAGAATTTTGTACTTAAAAATTGACCAATCTGAAGTTGGAACCAATTTCTTTCGGATTGCACCATTATATAGTTTTGGCCAAGCAACTGCTCCATCCTTTACCCAGTGGGAACACACAATTGACACTTCCTTTTTCCCGGCTGGGCTTTCGGTTTCGATTACTGAATACATTTTGTATATAGAGCTGATTATAAAAAAAAATGTGAATATGAATATGTATTACATTGTATAGTACAAACTGAAATGATATAAAAATGTTAGTTAACAAAATGAAGGATTGGGAAAAAAACGTAATTTCCCTCTTCGTCGATTTTCATGGCAAAGAGCTTTTTCAGAATATCTTTAATTTCGGTTCTCTCGATCGTTGCGTTTGGATTAAAAGAAGCACAGTAAATGTAAAATTTGCTTGATGATATCGGTAAATCATAAAAATCTGATAGGGTTTCGGTTTTTTTACCCCAAATAAATATTTTATTTTCAATTATTTCTGCACGTACAAACATTATGATTTCTTTTCTTTTTGTCAAAAACCAACAATTTCTTCGGCTGTTGTCAAGCTCCACATACCCCAAATTAATTTTATAATAATAAGTTTTAGCATCTTCGTTTGTTTTCCTTGTTAAAATTGGGAAACTATTTTCTACATTAGTTTCTGTTGAAATGACATTGTTAATTTCGCTGATTCTATTGCATACTTGTGCTAGCGGCTGATTGGGTTTTCTAAGTAAACATTTTATTTTATACATAAACGATTCAAACTGAAAAGCTGAAAAAGTATCTAACGCTCCAAACTCTCTCACATCGTGATTTATTGTGATAAATGTGATAAGTTGTGCATGTTATAAGTTAAATTATGTGCTCCGTATAGTAATTTAACTCCTTTAATAAAATTGATTAACATTTCATTAGCCACATTTACTTGCGTTTTTGATAGCTCAGGGTGACATAATATGAGTATTCCAGTGTGAAAGCACAAAAAATTGTTATATTTATCAGCTGATAATACATTTTTTAAAACAAACGGGCCTGAATATAATAAAAATGTTCTGAATTCAGTAGCTTTGAAATAGGACAGATCAGATAATGTTCTAATCTTGCGCTGAAATTCAGAAGGTTGATTATATGATATTTTAGAAAGGTTTTTAGATATCTCCATAATATTGGTTGTCGGTAACAAAGATTTGGTGTCTCCATTAACCCACATATGGAGTAGTTTTTACATAACTCCAAGACAGACAAGATGCATATAATCTAACGGAAACTGTTGGATCATGTCAATAGGAAGCTCTTCTAGTATAGTGTCACATCTATGATGATCTTCATTTTCTCTATTTCTAAATGAAGTATTCGTTCTCTTTTGTGCCATTGTATTAACGGGAAAAGTTACTCTTTTTTTTAAGTAATCACCTTCCACATTACACTTAAGACAACCAAAATACCCCGTATGGGATTTTGTTCCTAGCACGCTAGCTCTTGCAGGAGCGTCGCAAATAAATGATCTAACTTTCACAGGTACTCTTTCATTTTTCCAAAGGAAGCCTTCTGACATATACATTTTAAGATCATCAACAAGTGGTCTTAAATATAGATTGAAATTGTTTGGTTTATTATAGCCATGGTAGATACCAATAACAAATACTTTTTGGCATTTTGAGTGACAAATTCTATTTAAAATTGGCCAAAAACAGCTTTGATTGCTTTTTGTTATTGGCAATCCATCAATATTTATGTCTAAAACAATAGCAGGAGGGCATTCTTCATGACTTCTAAGAAAAGTTTCAAAAGCTGCAGTACAACCGATATGTACGTATTTTCCAGGGCTACAGTCTAAAATTTCTCTACCTTTTGGCGTATTTAACAGCGTTCGACTATCAATAGGTATGCTGTGACCTAAGGACTTTTGTATAAAGAATAACAGTTCGTTTAATGCGTTCGCTTTTATATTATATTTAATCGCCCAATTACGTAAAAATTCTATAACTTTAATATTTTGGTCAATATCTTCCCCCTCAAAATCTGATAATACTTCTCGATGATTTTCTTCGTCACGTAGTTCATTATTATCACTTTGTCCATTAATCGTTAAGCTCGGAATGGGGGATGATAGATCTCTGCTACTACAAGGACTGTTTTCAGTGCTAAAACTATTATCCATACCCGTAGTATGGCACGGTAAATCTGCACTAGTAGGTGGAAATTGGAAGAAACTGGAATGCGTAGGAATGCAAGGTTTATTATTTCTAGAGTTTAACAGACGCCTTTTAATCGATTGCTTCGAAAGTTGATTTAATAGTTTGTATTTCGGCATATTGATTACAAGTTTAATGCCTATTTGTACTCTGATAGGACAATATCCGTATTTAAAAATCCTTGCACCCGTTAATCTTCACTTAATTCTCTATTATCCGCATATTAAAATTACAGTCGTACCTCAATAGTCAGTAAATTATTTTAGTTTATTACAAAAACCCGATTGTCGATGTTCAGACACTATATCTAATGATACAGAATATATTTCACATCAACTGGATAAATTATCAAATATAGTTATTTGTATATTTTTGTATCAAATTGAGTAATATGACACAATATTATTTAATTTTTAATAATTCTTGCGTTGTTGGTTGAACTGTTGGTTCTTCACTGTAAATAACAACGTACATTTCATAACAAATACTTCCAGTTGCAACTTTAATATTATCGTAAATTTAAAACTACAGCATTTACTATCAATATCATTTGGGCAATCGTAAGATTTAAATAAAATGAATTTTTTAATTACAGACCGATAATTTACATTTGAAATTTAATTAACACAAACCGCTTAACACAAACAAAAATGAGTGATATCTGCCTGCAATACAAAAAAGTGTACGTGTGTAAAGTTAAACAAAATTAATATTATAAAAACTAAAAACAACACGAAATTTAATAAAATAACTTCAAAAATGACAAATGTATACAGCGTTACATATACGTCTTATCTCATATTGTCGCTTAAAATTTTTACGAGAAACAAAGAACACAAAACTACAAAAAATACAAAAAAAATACTTAAATCTGTAATTTACATATACCGCCATTTTATTTTTCGCAATATCACAAATGAAAATACAAATTTCGCATTGGAAACTACACAATTGAAAATTCACATCGATATATTAAGCAAACTTTATAAATATTTTCACAAATTAGTAAAAAATCTTACCTTATATAATATTTTTATATTTATAATATAATATTTTATAAAAAAAAATTCTGCACTTTCTGCACAACACTTGAAAATACGAGTAGCAACAACCAGGATTCACGGCACAATGTGGTTTAACCAAAAAATAATTTTGGAATAATGTACGTACACCGATAAAACGTAGAGAAATGAATACGAGCATATATTTCGCAATGCAATCGATCAGCATCGTTATGTTTTTTGTCATCATTCGATTTATTCGGGATTACTTAATGTTTTTTTCCTGATATTTTCGTATAGCGCTCGTTATGTGATCGTCTATTTGTATTCAATTATTTTTGTTTTTTACATAAATCGTGGAAATTTCGTTATGTGATCGTCTATTCGGTTCAATTAGTTTTGTTATTTTACTCGAATATTACAATCGGATAATCTTATTTGTCTATTCGGCCTTTTTTATTTAATATTTTTCCGACTTTCTAAAACTAATAAACTTCGTGTATATAATTTTGTTTTCGGTTTAATTTTTAAACCGTCCTTTTATGGTCACTGGACCATGAAGCCTGTTACGGTTATAAATTGTTTGTCGGGAAGTCATATCATTATATCATTCGACTGGCAGATCATTTAAAGAACTATCAACCTTTGACTTTCCAACCTGGAGAGGAATTAGCAGCTCTGCAGAAAATCAAACAACACTAACAGCTCGGTTTAAATTGAATCAGAGGGTTTCTAGCGCGCTTCAGCCAGAACGTGGAGGAATAAACCATTGGGAACCCCGACAAAAGGGTGTTAACAAAGCCATAACAAGAATGGATGGCGTTCACTTTAATGACACTGAGCGATATTGCCTCAGAACGCTTCTTCGTCATATTAGAGGAGCAGAAGATTGGGATAGTATGTATAAAAATCCCGATATCTACTTGCAGATGACAACTCAGATATCTACTTGCAGATGACAAAGAGTGGGATACCACTGTTATAGAAGCGCCTTTTACTAAAATTTCTTAAGAAAATGAGACTTCTCTTTGCATGGATTTTCATTTTTGGCAATATAAAAGATTCGGGAAAGCAATTTGCTATACCCATAAAGTTGCCTTAACGAAGATTTCGTTCATGCAAGGTTTTCTAACCCAGAAAGTTAGGCATTACACGATATAATGGATACATTCCGTTTACATGAAACTGATTGGAGTGGGTCGAAATTGCCTGCAATTCATGATATGATATTCCATCTCAATATGAATGCTAGACAAAAAGAAGGTCATGACATAGTCACGAAAGCAATTGATGATTCAAAAGAAAGTGTAAGATGCTTTTTTTTATGGGCCTGCACGAAGTGGAAAAACTGTCCTGTTTAATACACTTATCTGTACATTGAGAGGTTGCAGTGACGTTGTGTTACCGGTTGCTTCCACTAGAATTGCAGCCACTCTTCTTGAGAGAGAGAGAGAGAACGAGAGAGATCTTACCACTCCCAATTTAAGGTACCAGTCCCAACAAACACGGACTCGGTATCTAACATTTAGCAGACGTCAGACGACGCTGTCAAAGTCATGAATGCCAAACTTATCGTTTGCGATGGAACGAGCTGGAATTATTTCAAAGAAACCCTGACATCTGTTGGCAGATTTTTGAAAGGAATCAAAAAGACTATCGATGTGTCAAATGGTTATAGGCCATTTGGCAATATCGTCTATCTTTTCGGAGGCAATTTTCGGTAGACATTGCCAATTTTAATTGGTGGAGGTCGAGTACAAATCGTTTATGATAATCTAAGAGCTCTCTAATGTGGCTTCATATTACCCAGATCAAATTAACTGAGAACATGAGAACCGTAAATAATCTTTATATGCTGAGTGGGTAATATCCTTCGATATATACACACTCATCAATGATTAAAGTCTTGGTGAGGATATCATTGAAATATGATGCAATATTTCCTGATTCCTTTTCTCTGGCGGAGGCAGACTCAAATGCTTTGGCAGAAATTATGTTTGAGTCGTTTAGTTACAAATGAAGATAGAGCTCAGGATGAAAGAGTTTACGAAAGTGTATAGACAGTATCGTCACCAACAATGAGGAGGATTCCAGTAAAGTTTTTGAACACTCTAAATGGACCAGACATGCCTGTGCATAAATTCTTAACTCTTAAAGTAGAAAACGAGATCTTTGTAACGGTACAATACTCATTCTCAAAAAGTTCTTAAACTATGTGAATTTTGCAAAAGTAATTTCTGATGGCAAGTCAAAGGGAGAAATTGTGTTTATTCCAAGAATGGCACTAACACCTTCTGAAACTCCGTTCCCCTTTGAGTTACAGAGAACGCAATTTCCAGTAAGAGTGGCTTTTGCCATGACTATTATTAAAACTGAAGGACAGACTTTATGTGAGTCGCCCAGTTTATGTGAGTCGTGCAGTTTGAATTATAGCAAAGACTATGTCCTAGGTATCAAATATTATCTACTCTACAGATTTTTTCCGAATCCAGCAAAATTTCAATGAAATCTTCAAACAGAGAGAGAAAACTACTTTAGAGAGGAAACTATGAATTTAGTTTTCGATTTATTAAGACGAAGTGTCAAGAAAAAAGATATTTGTTGCTAGTTGAAGATTTTCTCTACTCAAAGCACCATACGTAATTACCGCATCATCCGCAAATAGCTGAAGTTTGCCGGATAAATTGAGTAAGAAAATATCATTGATTAAATTGTAAATAATAAATGCCCTAAGATGGAGCCTCGATGTACTCCACATTTAGAAAAGTTCTTCGGACTTGTAATTTAACAAATGAACATAAAGTTTTCGATTGTAATCTTCAAGAAGTGAAAAAGTTCCACCGCAAACACAAGTTTACTTAATTTTTTTTAACAAAATGGCATGGTCTATGGCATGGTCCAAAAGCTATGGCTAGGGTCAATGAAAATACAAGACGTAAATTGTTTGGCTTCAAGATTATTGTAAATATTTTCAAATAAGTTTAAAGATGGAGAAAGCGTATTGCTATTTCTCTGAAATCCAAACTGCGATTAGAATTAATTAATTGATTATCATCCAAGTATAATTGTAACCTTTTATGGATAATCCTTTCGAAAGGTTTTGTAAAACTTGGTACAACGGACACGGGTCTGAAATTATTAATATCATGCTTAGACCCTGATTTAAATAGCGGAGTAATACGAGCAATTTTCAACTCATCGGGCAATATATTGGTTAGGATTGTTCCGTTTATACCAGTACACAAATAGGTGTTATTTTAGCATTAAATTTCTTTAACTGATATAAAATTCCAACCCATTGATCTAGAAGAATCTAAGCCACATATGATTAAATAAACTTCTTCATATATTGTAAGTTCGAATTTATCCAGTTAGAACCCACTAAAGTATTAGGGCCCGTATTATAGGGAAACAGAACAATATCATTGAAGTTTTTATTAAATTTATTCACAACTTGATTTGTGATCAATCCTATCAGCTGATAGGATCTTCAAATTTCGTATTACGATTTTGCAAGGCTTCCTTTATTAAAGACCACATTTTTTTAGGAGATCGTAAACTATCCTCTAATACTTGAGTCTAATAATCCCTTTTAATTTTATTACCATATCGTAAGATTGCTTTTTAAAATACTTGAACTTGGCTGTAAAGTCATCGGGATTTTTTTTTTAGTTTTTGGAATTTTATTCGAGATTTAATGGTCTGTCTAAGATTATTTGTAAACCAGGACTTGTTGTATATACACAAATTTTGCTCACGTTCTATCTTCGTGGTACTTTTAACAATTATACTAACCAATTTTCGGTAGAAATTAAGAAAAGATGTATTACCTACCATCTTCAGTGTCTACGTAGGAATGGATATTTTGTTGGTTAAGAAATGTTATAGTGGTCTCTAGTAATAAAATCCAACTATTCGAGGCAAGCATTTTAATTATTTTTTATTCTGCTGTTTTTTTAACGTTCTGCCTATTTTTCGAACTCTACAAAAATTGATAAGTGTTGAGAATTTTGTATGTTTGGTAACGAAAAATGCTTTGAATCGCGTACAATATTTTCAAAATACATAACTGAGAAATTTAAATAATAAAAAAGATAAAAGTCTTCACCTCATACTAATAAATGTGTCTAAATCCTTTGATACTCTATTTCAAAATACCGTTAATTTTTTTTTCTCCGAAAATCTTAAGTGGTTTTCCTCCAAATATTTTTTGCGTGGCGAATCGAATACACACACAAAACAAGAATTTAATAAAAATTTAATAAATTCAACTTGACTTAACAAATATGAGATTTGGTTTTTATTAAATTTTTCCCTTTCGGGTGGTATAATTCCAACAACCAAATCAAAAAAAAAACAGCCCTCGAGATAATACAAGTATATTAAATTGTTCATTGTATACCAAAAATAGACGTATATACAGCAAGTACCGGTACTGAGGAGGAGAAGTATTGTATTTGTTGAACTGTAATCTAATTTTGATTTGGCTTTTCTAAATGCTATGGTAATTACAAGATCCAGAATACTTTTGAAGAGACTGAAATACACTGATTGACTTTCGTTAAGATTTACGTTCCACTGCTACGTAAACGTGATACAAATGTATCAAGCTTGAATACTGTATAGTTATCGTAATTCATAAATCATATAAATCTGTGCATGCAAATTTTTTTACATTTTCAAACGTTTTAATTTTCCGATTTAAGTGTGTGTGTGTATAACGAGAACAACGAAAAGAGACTATATTTTGATATATTACAAAATGATGACAAAACATTTCCAAAAAATTTTCATATAAAAAAATCAAATCCTTTTTGTATTGTTGTTGTATTAAATTGGTAATATGTATGTTATATAAGATACATGTGGGATGATGAGCAAATCTGGATCCTTAGAACAAAATCGATAAAAAAATTTAAGGAAAACTGTATCCAAATGGACCAACAACCATCAACTAAATTAAATATAAAAATCTATACAAAAGCGTTCCGTATCTGTTGTCTGCGCTCGTTTCGTTTGTGCACGGGAACTTGTGAAAAACGAAAATGGAAATAACAACGAGATTATAAAAATTCATTTCATATTTACCATTGAATTATGGAATTATGGAAAATTTTCCATGTAATACAGAAATACAAGATTTTTGAATTCAAATAAATAGTAAAAACATGCAAACTTAGCAACATAAAATACATCATATAATGTTCATAGTAATATGTATAATTGGATTTTATTCTAAACGGAAATGAACATTTATGTCAAGGAGCTTTGTGATTTTTTTTTTGCAATCTGTACAAAAATTCCGAATGAATGATTTTGACTTTGGTAATATATTTTTCTGGTATCGGTATATTCAAGGAAAAGATATATAATTTTTGTTGATGCAATAAATGGACATTTCAATAATTGTACAGATTTTAAAAATACCTTTAATGGTCAAAATGATTGGCCGAAATGTCCCAACCGAGCAACAAATTATAATAGAAAACAATTGAACTTACTAATCCAACTTGTAGTACTCAAAACTCATGACCGGTTGCACAGAAAAATAACCAACGACCGGTTAGTTGTGCGCCTGTTAAATATTTCATGCCGACATGTTGTCACTATCACTTTTTTCGCTTCGATGCATTTTCGATGGAATAACGGTATTTTGGAAGTAAAAATATTTTTTCTTTAATTTAAATTTTTTATATTTTCATCAAACTAATCCACCCGGTTTTTTCGTCGAAGCGAAAAAAGTGATAGTTACAACATGAATTATTCTGTACGTTTGTTTTAAATTGAACTCCTCCTAAACGGTTGGACTGATTTTAAAGAAATTTTGTGTGTATGTGGGTTTCTGGATGGTTTAGATTCACAATTAGACCAGGTAGGTGGCCCTGCGATCGGGCACTAAGAAATTTATTTTTAATTTTTTAACGGAATTTTTATTTTTTACTTTTTTAAGATTTCTTGCGTAACCTCAACATATGGTCCCCAGAAACCTAAAATGTCGTCATCGATCTCTTGTGGTTTAAGTACAACACGATGTCCTCTGTCTATAAAAAAATCCCAAGACCAACCGTATGTTGATATCGGCACAATATGTCCATATGTGAATGGCCCATTCAGTTCATGTATGAATTATTGATTTAAATTTATGGTTCTCGGGAACCACGAGTGTCGGTACCGATCTCTTCTAATTTCAACACGGCATCATGTCCGCTATAAAAAATAAAATTCACATGACGATCCGTACGTTAAGATTGTCGCTAAAGCATCTTGCGATGGCCCCCTTTTAAATAAAATATACATTTTAGATTTAAACGAATGGTTCTCCAGAACCTAAAGTGTCGTAACCGATCTCACCAATTGTACATAATGTGAACTACCTCTGCAAAAAAGTTCAAGACCATCCGTATGCTATGATTGGCGCTATAGGACTGCAGGAACCTGAAATGTCGTCATCGATCTCTTGAGATTTAAATACACCATGATGATCTCTGTCTAAATGTATACTATATTAAGACTGTGTGCCTGAGAGCGATTTTTTCGACTAAATAGCCGACTAAATTAAATTAATGACTGATTCATAACATTCTTTCAAAGGTGGCACTAGTATTTTTTAAATATACTGTGCCTCCAATTGTAAACTAAATTGTAAACTAAACTTAATTATGACTTTTCATAAGTCATATTGTTTTCAACAACACCGATTTGATATTTTCTAAAATCAAGGAAATAGAAAAAAAAACAAATATGGATATGGAAATCGCACTATTCATGAATGTGATTATCACGGAATTTAAGAATGAGATATTTCCTTTTAGACCTTTTTACTCGTATGCACACGATAAAAAATAATAAAAACAAAAAATGAAAATGACAACTAAATAGTCAAGCAACCTCAGCAGGAGTCTAAATGATAAAACCTGGTGGCTAATAGCATAACTACTCATTAATTTAGTTTAGACGGAAATTTAATCGAAAAAATCGCTCTTAGGCACACAGTCTAAATCTAAATTGTATATTTTATTTAAAGGGGGCCATCCCAGGATGCTTTCGCGCCAATCTCAACATACGGCTGGCTTTCATAAATTTATGAAAGATATTTGAAGAATGGACACTTTAAATCATCAATTATCATATTTTGTGACATTTTAAAATTTTCTGAGATGAATTTAAAAATCCTGGAATTTAAAAATCCAAAATATATCCCATTATACCTAGTCTTGCCTGATAAACATTTTCTATTTTTCTGGGATGAAATACTGGGATAACTTCACGCACTTCCGAATCGGGGGATAAATTCAAATACGTCGTTTTCCTTGATTTTTTTTTTGATATTGAATGTGCAATCGATGTATCTTCTAGAAACAAAAATCAATACAAAAATCAAACCAAATTGAAGGCAATGGCAACCTAAAACCCATGTGCTCCATTTACACTTTTGATGTGTGAATTTTTGCCAGACCCAACTGGCATGGGCAAATGTAATCTCGAAATGAGTGAGTTGTGATTTAAAATATTTGCGCAATTCAAATGATTACTTATCAGTCCCGTTATGTTCTGCTGTTGTCTTTCAAATGCCAATGTTCATGAATATTATCAGAAATTTGTCAAAGTTCATGCATGGGCAAATATTGACCAGTAACGAGTGAGATGTGTTTTGAAATATTTTTGTATCTCAAACGTTTCCTAATCAGGATTGGGTTCAATTCTCATGTAGGTCTGACTAATGCAAGTGAGTTGTGATTTAAAATATTTTTGCAATTGAAGTAATTCAAGATTTGGTTCAGTTCTCATCAATTCCGTTGTGT
Organism: Nephrotoma appendiculata; assembly: GCA_947310385.1. Lineage (NCBI taxonomy): Eukaryota > Metazoa > Arthropoda > Insecta > Diptera > Tipulidae > Nephrotoma > Nephrotoma appendiculata. The sequence goes on along the minus strand of OX371225.1, from coordinate 207,334,866 downwards.
TTTGTAGTTAGATTATATTTTTATTTCTCTGCATAGCCTCCTTGTAAGAGTATAAACTTCTCCCACCGATGCTCTCAGCTCTTCAACCCATCCAAATAGTACTCGTCGTCTTTCTCTGCAAAATTATTTTTCATGAAGGTGGAACAAATGAATGAGGTGGACTAAACTCTCTATCCTCCGAGCTCAAATTTTTGCTTAGGGAACAAAAAGGTAGGTTGGCGTTACATCTGGTGAGGAAGGAGGGTGGTCAAGCAGTTTTTATCATGACCGTAATTGGTGGATTTTCGCCATGGCAAGTGATGAGGTGTAACTGCGCATTGTTGTGGTGGAACAAGTTTTCAAGCAATCGTGGTCGATTTCCGAAATTTCTGCCTTAAATCTGTCAAGTAATAATGCGTTGTATGCCCCTGTAATGGATTTCCCATTTTGGAAATGTTCGATTAAAATAACTCCATGACTGTCCCAGAAAACAGTCGCCATGACTGTCCTGGCCGAAGAAATAGCTTTTGCATTTTTTGGAGCCGATTCCCGCTTCCGACTGAATTTTTGGTTCTAGAGTGTAATGGTGTATCCTAGTTTTATCAACAATAATTAGCCGGGCCAAAACTCTGTTTTATTGAACTTTAACCGCACCAACAGAGCGTGGAAAATGTTCGCGGCACCCAACGTGCGGACAGATTTATCATGCCTAAATCCTGATTCATTATGCATTATATCTTAATTGTATATCTACAATTTTAATTCAATGGCTCGTCAAGCACGATTTGGTGAACTTCAGCCATGTTATCGAGAGTGGTTGCAGTTTTTCGACATCCCGAACGTTCATCGTCAGCCAAGCTGTTTAAATTCATTTGCCGAAAATTCCACAGCGGTAAATGATAGTGTAGAGACCCCGTACACAGCATCCAACTCGTCCTTGATTTGTGTAGGCAGATTGCCTTTCAAACATAAATAGTTAGTGACAGACAGCTTGACACTCGACTTTTCCCGTTTTTAGAAAAACATTCACATCGACACTCACTCAAACGATTGTTAAACAACAACAGCGAATCCAAAATTTATGATATTTCGGTGAGTTCTTCGGTCAACATATCTGTAAACACACTACCATACTTTTGTCGACAAGTGTTGCCATCTTCATAATGAAATCGGAATCTTTTTAGACAACCCTCGTATTAAATGTCAATGTTCATGAAGATTTTCACAATTAAGTCATTGTTAGGTCTATCAAAATCCAATGTTCATGATGTTTTTCTGAATTATGTCATAGTTCTGGCATCATGGCAAATATGGCACCGCAACATGTGAGTTGTGGTTTACAATATTTTTGCAATTCAAATGATTGCTCAAGACGTGTTTTCCCGGTTCTCATCAATCCAGATACGTTTTCCAGAGTACTTTCCAAATGTCAAAGTTTTTGACTAGTTTCAGAATGTTGTCAAAGTTCTAGCATTGGCAAATATGAACACGAAATGAATGAGTTGTGCTTTCAAATATTTTTTTCCAAATAAATGTTTACTAACTAAGATTTTTTCAAGTTCATCAATTCCGTTACATTTTCAGATAGGTCTATCAAAAGCCGATTTTCATGATGATTTTCAGAATTTTGTTAAAATTCTGGCATGGGCAAATATAATCCCAGAAAATGTTAGCTTTTATTTACAATATTTTTGCAATTCAAATGGTTCAAGAATTTGCCCGGTGCTCATTAATTCCGCACTGTTTTCCAGTTAGATTTATGAAATGCCAATGTCTATGATGATTTTCAGAATTATTTCACTGTGCAAATATGACCCAAACACGAATGAGCTGTAATTTAGAATGATTTCAAAATTCATAAAGGAAATCTTGGCAACATTTGAAAATTCCACAAAAATGACTTCAGCATGAAACTTTTAATGATAACTATTAGTATTTTTTAGAATTAATGAGTACCGATCAAAATCTTAAGCTGTGTTTAGTTAAAAGTGTTTTGTGATTGAAAGTGAATTGTTTCATGTTTTGTTTCGATTTTGGATAAAATATCGTTTCTCCTGAATGTTTGGCTTTTTATGTGATATCACAAACACTATACGTACGTACGATTTCTTTAGGAAATATTTCACAGCTGCATCGAGGAGGATGATTTTTTTTTTTATTAAACCTTTCGCAAAAAATTTACACTTTGGGCAGAATTAGCAAATATTTCAACCCATATAGAAGTAAAATTTATGTATTTTTTTTTTGAACCACGAATTTTACGAGATTGCCTTGTTTATTTACCTAAGCTACAACTAGTTAAAAAAATATTATTGATGATTTTGTCCTAGGTTGGAAAAGTGTTATCGTGTTAATCCGCACATCTCAATTTTACGAGACTTGACAAAACTGGAGGTATATATTGTTGCTAACAACTGATTTCTTTTACGACGGTTATATTTAAATTTTTAACACAGCACGCGTAATTTCTAACGTGAAATATTCAACTGACCAAACTTTTCAAACTAAACTTCAAAAACATTATCTGTGCTTAAATTTTAGAAAACCGACCACCCTTATGGTTGAAAAATTAAGTTTAAAATTTATTTAAATCCGTAATTCTTCGTCGTTTTTTGTAAACGCTAAACTTTCCAACATCTTGCAAAATTTTTAAAAACTCTAATTGAAGCTGCCACTTCCGGCTTACAGATTTTCACCAAATTTCGAAATAATCTCTCAATCAAGCAAAAAAGTTTTTATACGAAGTTTTATTTTGCAAACGCTTTATACTTTTCAAAATATTTACAAAAAACGAAGAAGGTCCTGTGAAAGCTACCACTTACGACCAATGTCAGTCAAAATCACTGAGACATACAAATTTCTGGAAAAAGCTTATCTATGAAGTTAATTTCTAATCAATCAATCCTGATGTGCTAAACAAGGACTGAATTTTTGTTGAAAACAGTTTTTTCCCAAAAATTATCGTATTCGCTTATCAGAGAAAGCTGATCGGGGCCGTTATTGTTACAAACTTAATAACAATCTTTTAGGTCATAGTCGTTTTTCCCATAAATGATATGCTTTTCAAAATACATGCAAAAATCGAAAAAATCCTATTGAAGCTGAGAACTCCGGTTGATGAGTTTGTGACAAAATCTACTAGGAGCCCCAAATTTGGGGAAAAGACTTGGGTTTGATGTTTAATTTCAATCATTCAATACATCTGGGCTATATAGAGGCCTAAGTTTTTTGAGAAACGTTTTTTTTTTGTAAAAAATCATTATTTCCACTTAAATATTGGTAAACTGATCTTTTTTTCTGCTAGGCAGATATTTTTTTAAATGGTTCAATAGTTTTTCAAACTTTTGGAAATATTCTTTAAAAATGTAATAGTTAATATGAAAGCTGCAAATTGTGGTAGATCAATTTCGGTCAAAATTCACTGAGTTCCCTCAATATGTGGAAAAGCTTACGTGTAAAGTTTCATTCCAATTACATTCCGATGTGGGCTGTTCCTGGCCACATTTTTGTTGAAAATTATTTGTGCCAAAAATCGCAATTGTCTCTTAATTTTTTGAAAACTCATCTGGACCGGTATTGTTGCAAAACCTCATTTAGAATCGCTTATTTCGGTAAAACGTAACTTCTATGGAAGCTGAACGTTTTTGTGGAAACAAGAAAATTATTTGGACCGATAGTTTTGCAAATTTAACTTGCATGATCATTTTTTTCGTAAAAGATTAATTTTCAAAATATTCGCAAAATCAAAAATACTCCTATGGAGGCTGCCACTTCCTGTATACCGATTTCAGCAAAAAAACATTGAGATTTCCAAATTTTTGAAAAAATCTTAACCCTTAAATGCTTGACCTGTGTGATGTTATAATAAGAAACATATTTTTTGATGTATTTTGTGTTGCAGATTAAGAATCCGAACTCTTTCCAATTAGGTCTTTAGATTTTCAGAAAATCTGGAAAGATTGGTTGTCCGTTTAAATGGACATCATGCACTAAAGTAATGTATATATAACTTGTAATAAGTCGCCTGAAAAGTTCCCGGTCTGACACATAGACGGTGTCGTAAATTAAAAACAGATATTATTTTTAAATTCTACCAACCTTCAAATGATACCTGTTTAATATTTCATGACATTTCGATCATTAAGTTTACAAGTTACAGTTGTTTTTGTGACGCTACTTTTCTTAATCTCAAAACAATGAAAAAAAAAGAATTTCGTGTGTTGATTAAACACTGTTTTTTGATGGTAAAAATAACGTTCAAGCAAAGCAGTGGCTTGATAACTTTTATCCGGACTTTGCACCAGGAAAATCAACATTGACTGGTATGCTGAATTCAAACGTGGTCGTACAACCACCAATGATGCACCACGTTCTGGACGCCCAAATGAAGCAGTGACTCCAGAAAACATAAAAAAAATCCACGAAATTGTTTTGAAAGATCGTAAAATGAAGTTGCATGAGATAGCAAACATTGTCAAGATATCAATGGAACGTGTTGGTTATATTCACAAACATTTGTCCACGTGAAAGATGTGTTCAAAATTTGTACCGCATTTGCTCACAATGGATCATAAACGATAACACATTATTGCACATTGAATTGCTTCCTCATCACCGTAGTCGCCAAATTTGGCCCCCAGCGATTATGACTTGTTTGGAAAGAGATTTGGATCTAATGACGCAGACGAGGCGTTGAACTTTTTGTATCGGTCTAGAAGGAAATTATTTTGATGAATAAAATGTATTTTTCTCAAAAAAATTGTGTTATCCTTGTTACACCGCGAACTTTTGGGAACTTTCCGCCACTTATTTGTACTTTAATGTTTTATTGCATATGCACAAGCGAAATGATTTGTTTGCCAACCGAAACCTAACTTACACTCAAATAGTTCCAACTTACTGTCTATATATAGACTACACTTGTACCTAAACATACACACATATTTGCTTAACATTGTTTTTCTGTTTACCTTTTTCATCGATTTTTCTGGTTGTCATTTATAACGAACTTGATGCATTTAAGGGTTAGGTATGAAGTTTCGTCGCCATCATCAGTCTGGGCTGTAGAAAACAAACAAACATGTAGTGGGCACGACATCACGTAAATACACACACATAAACACACAGAAATTTTTTAGAATCTACTTTTTTGTTAAATGTTAAATTTAAAGAACAATTCTTGGACGCTATCTAATTTATCTTCGATGGATCCATTTCCATTAACGATCCTCCTGTTAAATTCCTTAGTCCGGAGTCTCGTCGTGCAGATCTGCAAACTGATAGGACGGAATTCGATGATTTGTCGCTTCACGCTCCAATTGGTGAGAAAACCAACTTTAGATTATCCTTCTACACAAGACATCGCATTCCCAGACCATCTAAGCTCTTAAGCGCAAGCACGTTTAATGTGTAACTCGTTCAAAATGGTTTGCAAATCTCCAGGTCTTAAGAGGGTAAGCACTATTAATTTAAAGTTATCCAGAGAGCATCGCGAGGAGGTATGAATTTAGGACTTCGCTCTCCATTTGCTTCAGATTAGTTTTCCATAATTTAAGTGAAATTGATAATTGTTGACAAAATACGAGCTAAACTTTTTTAATAAACTAGGAGGTCCCAGTGATGTTTAATCGAATTCGTTTCACCGTAATTAGTAGTTGTTTTTAGAAGCTTTTACGTTTTATGCAAAGATCGTGAAAAGCATGTAGCGTTTATAAAAAAATGATTAAAATCATAAAAATTGTAAATTAAATTGTGCAAAATATGTTTAGACAATTTTTGATTGAAAATTCATTGTTAAGGTTTTTCAAAAATTGGAAGATTCTTACGAAATATGGTGTACTTTTATGTACCGGAAGTGACAGCTTCCATATTAGAATTTTAAATTTAGACACTGGTGTTGAAAAATTTAGTATTTATAAAAAAACGACAAAGAATTAAAAGATTCAAATAAATTTTGAGACCAAGTTTTCAACAAAGGTTCACCTTGTTGGTTTTCTGAAATTTAAGAAGGAATAATGATTTTAGATTATACAAGACCGCATTTACTAATAGTTCGATAAATTTTATTTTTCACTTTAGGAGCGTATCTGTATTACTTGGATAATGTGGAAGTGATTTAAAATTGGGTTACAGTTATGAATTGCACCAGAGGCTTTAAACCTCAATGCAATTCATTGTAAAGGCTAATTATGATCTGGCTAAAGCAATTAATATTCATCCGAGTATATAAGTACATAAAAAAAATATATATACTATATTCTAGAAGAACAATATTTTATTATTCACAACTATATTTCCGAGATAAAATTTCCGTTTTCTTGAAATCGTAATTCTGATTTAATAAATTATTACTTTATTGTTAGTAATAATTGTGTGTAACTATTCAATGGTTTCAATATTAACGCTGTTTAGGTAATAAATTAGTTTATTATATAATACAGAGTTTAGAGAGATTTTTGGTTAAATAGTTTCCGTTAAAGGGTTAATTTTAACTACAAAACAGAATTGTACGTCCTTACAGCGTTGTCAACATTATACAAAAGCATTTTAAATATAAATAAATAATTCTTTATTTTAACAAAATAACCTAATCAATGTTTTCATTGTTGAAAGGCACAAAGTACCATCAGTTTTCTAAACTAAAAAATAAAACACAAACTAAATCTAAATGAAAAATTCAATAAATACTTTGAGATGATCGAAAATTTCAAATGACAATGCCGCTTAAATTAAATTTCCATTTTTAAATAATTGCAACTCTCACTTCGAAAATTGTTTCTTTTTCGTTCGGCGATCATTATGTGCAGCGGATGAAAGTGGTCGATTTCCACTCTATATAGATAGTAAAAAAAACTCAAGGACAAAAAATAATGAACAGACTTTAGAGATTTCATTGATTTGTTATATACTTGTGTATATTGTCCTTGAGATGTTTGATTACTTATGTATATAAAGCTAAATTCGACTACTTTCTATCACTGTACATAATGATCGCCGAACGAAAAAGAAACAATTTTCGAAGTGAGAGTTGCAATTATTTAAAAATGGGAATTTAATTTAAGCGGCATTGTCATTTATAAAGCACTCATAAGACCTGTGCTGGCTTTCGGAAGCGAGAGCTGGACCATGACCACTAATGATTGTAGATTATTATCTACCTTCGAAAGGAAGGTCATTCGCTCCATCTTTGGTCCAATTAAAGTCGCGAACAATGAATATCGGATTCGCATGAACCACGAGATAAAGCAAATTCTTGGAGGTTGCGATATTATCGGATTCATCAAATCCAATCGAGTAAGATGGCTCGGCCACGTTGCAAGGTCCCCACAACAACGGATGACCAATAAAGTGTTCCATCAACAACCAGCCGGTGTGCGTCGTAGAGGAAGACCCCGACTGCGCTGGCGTGACGACGTCGAACAAGATCTACAGGCACTAGGATGTCGAAACTGGAGGTCGAGAGCGATGGACCGAGACGGCTGGAGGACCATAGTGCGGGCGGCAAAATCCCTTCATGGGATGTGAAGCTAGAGAGAGAGAGAGAGAGAGAGAGAGGCATTGTCATTTGAAATTTTCGATCATCTCAAAGTATTTATTGAATTTTTCATTTAGATTTAGTTTGTGTTTTATTTTTTAGTTTAAAAAACTGATAGTACTTTGTGCCTATCAACAATGAAAACATTGATTAGGTTATTTTGTTAAAAAAAAGAATTATTTATTTATATTTAAAATGCTTTTGTATAATGTTGACAACGCTGTAAGGACGTACAATTCTGTTTTATAGTTAAAATTAACCCTTTACCGGAAACTACTTAACCAAAAATCTCTCTAAACTCTGTATTATATAATAAGCTAATTTATTACCTAAACAGCGTTAATATTGAAACCATTGAATAGTTACACACAATTATTACTGACAATAAAGTAATAATTTATTAAATCAGAATTACGATTGTTAAGAAAACGGAAATGTTACCTTGGAAAAATAGTCGTAAACTCGTAAGTAGCAAAATATTCTCCTATATTTCTCGAATGGTTCATTTCAGTAAAACCTTGTGATCAGAAAGTACCTGTTTTATTTTAAGCGGTTCGAAAGTGGAAAAAGGAACTTTTGTAGTAATTACAAGTTAAGTGATAAAGTAATAAAAGGTAAATATATTATTTATATAATATTTAGTTACATTGAACATATTGAAAAATTTCTTTGATTAGTTTTTATTAGCTACAATTAGTTATATAAATCAGTTTTTTAAATTAAATTTATATATTTGTCAGAAAATTAAAGATAATTTTTTGAACGCTTTGGATTTTCGACGATCCATTACAAGTAATTATAATACAAATCAAGAATTTGTTGTATGTGTGCTTATTGATGTGTGTTTATTTTAACAATTTTCTTAATTTGTAGATTTATGTGCACCTTTATATGCTTTGTAGGGTTTTATATTACTTTGTCCTCCAGCCGTAAAAGGACGTAACAGCACCAGTAAATGCTGTGTATTCTCATCGTTTAAAAATTGATGGTTTTATATGAAGTAACTTGGGCATCTATATTAAGTTTTTATAGAATACTTATTGTTTTTTATTATTTTTTTTGAATAAAGCTCAACAATTCTTTGGAGGAAACCACATCTAGAAATCAGCAGCCGTACATTATTGCATCAGGTTCAAATTTTAAAGATGTATAGTATGTTTTTATGTAGCTGTAGATGGCAAAATATTGAACAAATGACCTGATTTCAAAAATGCTATTGATATATTTCAAAATTCATTATATTTTAAACCTAGAGTACGATGCGAATCATCGAATGTTATGGGGATACATTCAACATTTTATTTACAAAATAAATTTAGAACAAATGGCAATGTGTACACGACATTACAATGCACTCATCAATCAATAGTCAAGTAATTTAGTTTAATTTATTTTTAATTTTTATTCGTCGTGAAACGACGAAGTTATTCATATTGTTTATTTCAAGTTTAAATTTAATGTTTAAAGTACTAGTGAATTTAATTCTACATTTTTATTAAGTTATAGAACATTATATAAATATATTTTTCAGAAAATTTATTATTATAACATAATTTATATATTTTATGAAAACAGTTTTTATTTTAAATAAAAGTTAAAACATGATATTAAATAAACAACCAATTCTTTTATTATTTCCTATTTTTTGATTATATCACCCGTTAAATGGGGCTAAAAATATCATTTTTTTTTGGATGTACATCATACTATAATTTTTAAATTCACCTATTAAAAAGAGCACCAGTCTACTACGTAAAGTTAGTTTTATTATACTCCTTGTATATAGCTATATTTAAGTACAATGTAGTAACGAATCTAATAAAAACTTGGCGTTCAAAAATATTTTCTGCTTATTTTTAAGAGTTGTATTTTACACTGAGAAGTTAATAGTATTGATTTCCAAATGGGTCTGTTCTGATTACTTATGATGTCAAATTTATTTTCGTCATAGTCGTGAAAATTACTTAAAATAGGAGTTAAATAATTTTTATTAGTTGTTTGCATTTCTAATAAGGAAATAATTTAAACAAATTGTTGTACCAATTTTTAACGAAATTATGTTGTTAGAAATAACTCTCAAAATATTTAACGAACCTTTCGGTTACATGCTAATATTTTAACTTCATTCTGGAATTGTTTTATCAAAAAACGATTCTTCCTAAATCGGAGTTCATTTAAACGACTTTTCAAATACGTCCCTTTTTAACATGATGATCGGAATTAAAAACGACGTCTTATTTCTAACTGTGTACAGGTTATAACACTAGTCCAAAAAGGCTCAAAGAATTCGTAAATATTTCCAATATAATATGTCTGAAAACGCTCTTATTTGACTGTTCGTTGATCAGTCGATCAGTTAAAAAATTAAAATTTAAATATATTTGTTTATTTATCAAGTTTACATACTCGTGCTAAGTTCATCTACCTAAGTGCTATTTCAAAACTATTTATTTAAATTTAATTTCTAAATCCACATCCAATTTTTCTACACAAATGTACATTAACATCAAAATCGAAACTATATTATTCTTTTAATACACACACAAATACACAATATAATAAACTTTTCATTTTAAAGTTAATGCAAAGCATCGTGAGAAAATGTCACATTTTCTTTTTGGAATTCCCATTTATATATTTCGACATATAAAATAAAAATAAAAATTAAATTGATATATTAAAATTGAATATTGCTATAGGTTTTCAAAATGTTTGTGAGAATGTGTTTTATAGAAATACGTCACAGATATAAAAGTTAAAGGAACAAGAAAAATACCGAAGATCTGCTCATCCACACAAGCAAACCATAATAAAAACGGAAAATGTAGCTTCAGGGCTTATGTGTATTCCTATTTTTCTTTGTACTTTAAATGGTTTTTCCAATTTTAGACAAAAAATCGTTTTGTTCGGTAACGTTTTGTCGTCATCGTCTCGTTCGTTGGTTTAAAACCAACCACAAAAAAAAGTTAACCAAAATGTTTTTCTTACGGATTCAACCAAACAAAGTGGAAAAAAGGATATATTATAGGATGTTGTTGTATATATTTGAGCTTTATTTGATTGATTTGAATTTATACATTTATGTGGGTACTGATAATTTTTGGTCCATTTTTTCTTGTGTTTGTGGGAGAATAAACATTTTTCCAGTTTTTTTATGTGACATGATAATAAAAACGTAATATTCTAATTATCAATCAATCAATCAATTTTCCATCAACTTAATTATTTTGTTTACGTCGTAAATTTTTTGTTCGGTCCGTGTCTATCTATCTAAAAAAAAAAAAAATTTATTTTCCCAAAAATTACAAAATATTAAATTTTACCATCTGGAGTTCATCGTCATAAATCCTTTCAATTTTAATTATTTGTCATAAATTTAATTTAATTTTTGTCAACCAAATCAAACGAAAATAATATATTGGAATGAATATAAACCGTTATTTTTAATTGACACCATTTGTCTTATAATATGTGTGGCACTTGCAATATGTTTAACTTTTTCTTTTTCCTTTTTTATTTTCCAAACCAATTCATTATAATTTTTGGATCATTTACGACGATACAAAATGCTATATACACATTTTATTCTATACTACGTACATCTGAAATTAAAAACACATTGCTGTCGCTTAAAAATATTGCCTGTGTGCCGCGAGATTCGAATGAGAACTTTCTTCCATGAAATGGGCATAAATCTTGTCGCTTTTGTTTTTTTTTTTTGTAAATTGTTGGTATTTTACAATTTAATCCGAACGAAACCGATTATGGGGGTCGAGAATTTTAAATATGTACATGACATGGGATCAAACACATTTACAACGTTCTCTCTATATACATACGTACGAATATATAATTTATTAGGTTTAAATGGTTCCCGTGCCATTCATGCCGGTTAAATTGTCCTGAGCAACATTTATATGTTATATTCCCAAAATCACAGCCAAACGACATACAATTTCCAAAAATCTAATCTAAAAATCATAATAAGATAATCTTGAATAGATTTAAACCAAAAAAAAAAATCCAACAGATTTTCCCCATAATATCACCTTCATTCATTTTCTCAAGTGTAAAGTTAAGAAAAAAATAAAACGAACGAGCGTGTAACAGCAACAACAAGAAGAACAACAACAAAAAGTTAGATATGATTATCACTAACGTATGACACATGCTTAGAATATTTCTTGATAACATTTCTTTATAATTCGTTGAAACGTGATGTAAATGACAAATAAAGTTTTCGATTTAAGCTTTTTGATTTTCCCTCATTCTGCTCGCATTATTCTCATGTTACGAATACCCAATACACAAGCGCTATGTGACAGGTTTTGTATGGTATTCCATTTATTACCTTTAAACGAGGATATCAATGAAAATCTATTCGATTGAAAACAATTTTCAATATTAGAGGTTCCTATATACTCGTACGTAGATATAGTTTGATTTGTTTAATGGTTTTTCGTGTTTTGTGTGTAGATAGCGTGCACCGCACCAAAGAACGATAACGTTTTAATGTAAACACTGGAACGGCAACGAATAATAATTAAGTGCAAACAATGTGCCTAAATAGTTGCGACCAGTATTGTTGCAGTTGCGCTTATAGGATAATAGAGAGGGTATTTCATTTTTTTAGAGACGAGACGTGCATATATGCACACACGCTTATATGAAGCGAATATATAGCAATTTACCAAACAATTGGTCCACTGGATGGAAAAACTAAACACTAATCCAATTTTAGATTTTTTGCATGTTCATAGTATTTTAAATTGCTGAAACTATAAAAAAATATAATCAAATGTTTATGTTTTGTCTGGTTTGCATTATTGATCTCCGGATGATGGACATTTTCATTATTCGTGGATTATTCGTGCCAGTGGGGTGCTTGACTTGAGCCAATTGAACGTTGAATAAATCACTATAAACTGTTTGCTCAGTTAGTTTTATACATAGGTGATTTATTTAACGTTCAATTGGCTCAAGTCCAAAGAAATCCATTACGAGTCAAAACCACCCCACTGGAACGAAATCCATCCCGAACTAACCGGCCGGTAGTAATTTTTCTGTGCAGTCGGCAATTAATGGTTTAAAAAAAATTTTGGTTTAATTTTGTTTTAATTTTTATGTAGAAATTTGTTCAAAAATTTTCATTTGTAAAAATTGACTAACTATGCCACAAATTGATCCAATATTGATCAATTATTAATTTAGTATAATTTAGTAAAAACTTTCAACAGCTATATAGGTGCTTGCATATTTTACTAAACGTTTACTAAAATTAATTTTTTCATTTAGTATTGATTTAGTATAAACTTCATTAGCATTGTAATATATGAAATAATGGGTTTTAAATTAGACAAATAACAAATTTTGCAGTTAACATTAAAATTTTAGAGATGATTGCAAAGGCACATCTTGTTTATATGTATGTAAATTCTGACTTAAACAAAATGTTAAGCTGAAATAGGGTGGCGAAACTAAAGTTGTATAGGGTATAAACTAAAATTAAAATGCTTTATAACTAGATAAATACAAGTTGCTGAAGACTTTCAGCAAATCAGTTATGACACCGTATTTGCCAAAGAAATTTGAAAATCTGATTTATGTAGAAACAATAAGAAGTAGAAAAGAAAGAAAATAACAAAGTTTATAGTAAGTTTGTGGTTTGAAGTATAGTATCTAAGTTTTTTTTATCGAAATTTAAATTGGAAGTTATCATGTTTGACAGTAAACGCGCTCAGATCAAAAATCACGAGTGGGAGTTTTTATTTGTAAGCATTTTAGTTTATTCGAGTGCCGCTATAGGTCCCAATGTAAACTTGAACTTTTTAAAAAATTGTTCTAGAATACTCATCTTAATAATCGGAGTAAAGTTACTTGAAGTGACATTTATAAGTATACAAAATTTCATTCGGGCATTATGCTTACGACTGTTAAATTTTTATTATATTTACATGTATGTCCATTTCAAATACACTAATATTAGGTTTGTAACTGCCATAAAAGTTTGATTAAATATTTTATGAAGTTAAAAATAACAACTAGATGAAATAATATATTCAAGGATAAAAACGAGTTAAACGGAGATACATTAGATTGTTATTTCTATTATTATATTTTCTTATTTTAAAAGTTGAACTATATTTCGCAAATAGCTAATAATTAAATACAAATTGGTGTTAAATTTTAACAACCAACCAATTTAACTACACCTAACTTTTACTTTGCGTTAGAATAATTAGTATTTTGGAGGTATTATTGAACTACCAAGATAAGAGTAATTATTATTAATGGAAAATTATTAAAATAATATTAACTCCGCGTAATTTTAACTCACCGATTTCTTACTGTGTATAAGACGAAAAATGAGTTAAAGTCGAAATCTTTAAAAATATATTGGTATAAAACAAAATAGTAATTATTAGATGGTATAACCCTTTTTCAACCAAGAAAACAAAAAAATCGGCTCAGTTTTAGTCCAACCCACACAAATGTATGAGTAAAAAACAATAGTATGTAATGGCGTTGTTGATAAAAAATTTCGCTTGATTTGAAGTAAAACCAACACAATTGTGTGTATAGATATAGTGTTTTTTTTTCGGACGAAAATAAGTTAAAAAGGAATTCACAAATGTGTAAGTTGGTTCAAAAAACATACAAAACTAAATTTTTTACATGGTACTTTTGCCCTACCCGCACAATTATGTTAGTAAATCACTAAAGGGATAACAGATAAAATGAAAAATAAAATTTATGAAATAGAAACACCTGTAAATGAAAATTCTCGAATTCTTAAAGCGAATCCTGAAGATTTTAGAACATAGGCCCCAATGTGTCACGTTTTTTATCATAGGTATGATGCAAACTTCGTAAAGTGAAATTCTTCACATACTAGTGCAACAGATGATAGCAGTCCAATTTCGAAAATTTACGCCACACGTATATACGACCTTAAGGGTGCCCACTATGACCTGTTCATTTTCTATAATAATAAGGAAAATATATGAAAATTCTAATTTTGTATAGCAAATCCAGGAGATTTTGGCACATAGACACTTGCAAAGTGCAATAGAGGAAAGCGGTTCAACTTAGAGAAAACACCCTACATGATTATGGGGATCGTCAGAGTGTCTAATATTGGATCATTCGTTTTATCATAATTATAATGAAAAAGTTCTTAGATTTTGACGCATAGCCACCAGCATAGCGCGATACGATGTAGGTCGCTACGCGACAAAATCTCCAGAACTCACTTCGCATAATTACCGGTTTCATTAAATCATTAAATATTAATAAGATTTTTAAAATCGAAGAATTAATTTCGCTTTTAATAATTAACCGGGTCGTCCCTAATATAATAGTTTCATACTTTGGCTAAAGATTAAATAGATCTAGACCTCCCTAAAAATGAAAGCCACAAGCATGACCCGGGCTGGAATAAGATTTAGAAAATTGATGTATTGATCGTGCTTAAGTTTGTAAATTAAAGTGTAATGTGTGGTTCTAACGTCATATTAATCCTGTCATCC
Organism: Nephrotoma appendiculata; assembly: GCA_947310385.1. NCBI lineage: Eukaryota > Metazoa > Arthropoda > Insecta > Diptera > Tipulidae > Nephrotoma > Nephrotoma appendiculata. The sequence continues at coordinate 207,319,824 of OX371225.1, read as the reverse complement.
CCAATAGGAAATTATTTTATTGTAACTTTTTAAATTTTATATTAACCCTTTCAGTGAATTTGTTTACAAATATATGTGGACGTCATCTTTTCGTTAGATTTATTAGTCAAATATAATGCTGGTAACAGAGTGTTGCCAGGTTTGAAAAAACTAAATTCCCACAAGTATAGTAATTTATCCCTTTTCTCCCCTCAAGAAGTACCCAAAATTTCCTACATTTTCCCCACAACAAAATTTAGAATTTCTACTTATTTTGCCCAACGTGATAATGCCAAAACAAAAAAAAACTGGCTGGTGTAAAATTATTTATTTAAAAATCAGCTCCTCAGGTTCGAAACTTAAACAATTTTTGTTTTGGCCTTTTAACGCTGATTTAAATATGCACAATGCGTTTAGTGTTTGTTCCAAGTCTTTTTGTTTTTTTGATTTAATATCTGCTACCATCGAAAATATTCTTTCCGCATCTGCGTTGGAATGTGGTAACAACAATGTAAACTTAACCAATTAGTTCAGGAGGTGTCGCTGTTTATGCCAATAGTAGTCTGAATTGTAAACAATTTAATCTACTTTTCCAAACATTCAATGCGGTCGGTCTGATATTCTTTATAAGTTCTAAATTAGTTTGTGTTATTTGTATATATCGTCTTGGTTATACAGATATTTCCAGTTTTATTGATGAATTCAGTGTGCTTTTGGAGGATCTATCCCATCCTAACTTAATTATCATGGATGACTTTAACATTGACTTTCTCAAGCAAAATGCAATGCTGGATAGGTTGCTGCTTTTATTATCTGAACATGGATTAGATAATATTCTTGAACCAACGCGAATTACAAATACCACAGCTACTTGTATTGATAATGTACTCCATAGATTTGATCAAAGGTATTTTTCGGCAGTTTCCTACATTGTATTAGACTTAAAAATTTCAGATCACTATCTAATTGAAATTAAATTATCAGGTACTGCCTTTCACACAAAATCTACATCTCGGAGAACCTCTGAAGTTTTTCATATCGATTTCAAGCAACTACAGGATCTACTATTGTTTGAAGAATGGACTGATGTTTATTCTTGCCAAGATGTGTCTAAGGCCTATGATAGTTTTATTAAAATATTTAAAGGACATATTAAAAAATTCACTTCAATTAAGTTGTTTCCCAGTAGAACAACGAAGCTAAAGCCATGGATGTCTGATGATTTATTGAGACTTATACGTAAAAGAAATTATATTTGTCGCCTTGCAAAAAAACATAACAGCAACTGTAGATTGAAACAAAATAGCTTGACGCGGTGTGACTCTGTTAACCTACAAATTGAAATAGCCAAAAAAAGTTTTTATTCTCAAAAGTTCATCAACAATGGTAATGATGCTCGTAAGAATTGGAAAACAGTTAATGAAATAATAAACGGACAGCCTAATCCAGTTGAAATTAAAGAAATCGTTGATCAAACAGGCTGCATAATATCTGATCCAGTTCAAATCGCAAACGAACTTAACGAGTTCTTTACGAGTGTTGGTGGTGCAAATGCTACCAGTCTCCTCTTGGATAAAGCCGACAAAAATAGATTAATATGTCAATATTACCAATCTATTGATAGTTGCGTTTTTACAGAAATCTCATCTGGAGAACTGTATTTTACCATTCTTTCACTAAAAAATAATTCAACTCCTGGTTTGGATGGCATCTCAAACAATGTTGTTAAAAGAATGTCTTGGTTTTTAGTTGATGTTTTATCTTTTATTTTCAATTTAAGCTTGGTAACTGGGATTTTTCCTACTTCGTTAAAGCGAGCTTTAGTTGTTCCGATCTTTAAAAATAATGATAAATCAATCATGAACAACTATCGACCAATCTCACTACTTTCTGTATTCTCTAAAATATTTGAAAAAGCTATAAAAAGTAGAATTGTTTCTTTCCTAGATAAAATAGATTTTCTCTCTCCCGACCAATATGGTTTTAGGAAAAATAAAAATACTGAACAAGCTATTCTATCCTTCCTAGAACAAGTAACTGAACATATTGATAATGGGTTCAAAGTATCTACTCTGTTTATAGATTTAACAAAGGCTTTCGACAGAGTCCAACATAACACATTGTTAAAAAAGCTACATTGTTGTGGATTCAGAGGAATAACCCGGGATTGGTTGTACTCGTACTTAAATGGGTGAACGCAATTGGTAAGAGTAAATGGACAATTAAGTGAAGAGTTACGGATTGATGTGGGAGTCCCACAAGGTTCTGTCTTAGGACCTTTATTATTTTTAGTGTATGTAAATGGAATCTTCAGACAACAATTACGAGGGTCTCCAACTGCTTTTGCTGATGATTTCTCATTTACATATGCTAGTCCAAGTTTTCAAGACAATATCGCGCTCATAGATCATGATTTAAACACTTTATCCATTTGGTTGGAAGCACATAATTTTGTTTTGAGTCATAAAACGAAATTATTGCATTTTAGCGATACTCCATCGTCGTATCGTCAGACAACATATCACACTTTCGAATGTAGCAAAAACTATAACATGCAGTGCCCTTCTAATGATTGCTTCCTAGTGAACACAGTTGATGAATTTCGATATCTAGGTATTATTATTGATCGAGATTTAAATTGGAAAGCGCATACATACAAGGGCTAAAGTCTAGACTATTATTGGTCTCTAGGAAAATGTATGTTCTACGACTATTTGCTCCACAATATTTACTTAGAATGATTTACTTTGCATTAGCGGACTCAATTCTGCAATAAGGCTTATTATGTTGGGGTAGTGCGTGCAATGCCACGCTACATCCTATCTACGTGCGACAAAAGCAGTTAATCAGAATTATGTGCTTCAAACCATTTTTTTCGCCATCGTGGCCATTATTTCAAACTCTCAGTATACTGCCACTACGGCATATATACGTTTTTAAGGTTCTAAGAATATTTTATGTTAAAAGTGGAAATAATTTTGTGATTCATGCAGGTTATAATCTCAGGTCGAATCATACCTTTTTAAAACATATTTCAAAATTTAGATTAGACCTACGGAAACACTTTTTTAATATCGTTGCACCAATTATTTTCAACAATTTACCTTTGGATATTCGAAAGTGCAGCAGCTTTTCTAGCTTTTCAAAACACCTTAAAAAATGAATCCATCAAACTAAAAATATTGACCATCTTTTTCAATTATTAGTTTAAAAATTGTTCGCGTTCTCACAATGATAACTCAAATACGGGAAGGATAATGAAAGAAGGAAACATTATTTAAATGTAGTATTTTAAGAGGCTTTAATATATCCATGTGTAATGAATTTAGAATAATAGTTTTAATTATCTATTATTATCTATTATACATGTGCTATTAATTTTAAACGTAAATTATATTGTTTTTATTTCTTATTTTTGTAAATAGAAGTTAAATATTTATTTTTGTTTTGTAATTTAGAATCAGGGGACCAGTCACGTGATCTATTTGATCCAATGGTCCACTTATCTTACCTTCTGAAACTTTTTTAGTCTTAATATTATTGTACATACTAGTTTTTATTTATTATAATAAAGATGGTAATGAAATTAAAAAAAAAAAAAAAAAAAATTTAATTAAATTGGGGAACAGCAACTTTCCAATTAAGGCCTTACTGGTGCCTATGATTTTCAAAAATTCTGCGACATCCGATTCGACTAAAATTTGTTTTTCTACCTCTGAATATATTGGAAAGGAATATCCTTCCACTCGTCCTCTAACTCGTACGTGTTGCAAATAAAAAATTTAGATATTTCTTTTAAAGTTTTAGAAGCATTTCTATTGGTGACGTAAAGAGCAACTTGAGGGTTTAAAAATTCCATCGTTTTAAAAAAAATATTGTTGATCGGAAATTTTTCAACTAAATATTCGTTGATGTATTCTGTGAATTCTGCATCGAATTCAATATCGTTTATATGTAATAGGTAAGTATTGTATAAGTATTGTTAGTTCAACATATTTTAATAATTTTTCAGTTGAAATTAATTGAACAATTTCAGTGTATATCTGGCAATAATGACTAGCATGTTTGTCGATTCTTCATTTAGCTTGTGTATAAAGATAGCTTCGCTCTGGAATAGCGCATTAAATCGGTTGAAATTAAAAATAATATTTTTTTAAATTAATAAGCCTTTGTTTGTACATTTTCAAATTCTTCTAAAATAATTTGTGCTTTCTTCCGATGTTTCAATGTAGCAAATAAAAAATGTTTTAGTACTAACCAGTTATCCATAATTTTAACGATAAAAGGAGCCATCGTGTAGCCGCACTACTTGAAATTTTAATTTGGGCCACTTCAAAATAATCTTAAAATTGCTTGAGAACTGCATAACTTTTTGGGCTCTCCGACATATAACTCCCGCAGTTTCTGATAAATTTTTCAATTCGTTCCGAAATCTTAGTCATAGCAGATTTTAACACAAGTGCTGACGAATGACAAATGCACTTCAACAAAATTACTTCATGGTGATTGCCAATTGCTTGCTGAAATAAAGTAAAAACTGAATTATTTTCCCCGATCATCACTGATGCATTGTCTGATGCCATCGATATGATGTTGTTTATGTTAATATTTCTTTTTTCAAAGCAAAATTTGGTTTTTTCAAATATTTTAATTGCTGAGAACCGCATCTTTATGATTGAGCTCCAACAATTGTGTACTAACTTTAAAATTGTTTACGTATCTTGCCAATATACAAATATTTTTTAAATTGGCAATGTCAGTCGATTCGTCCAAGAATATTGAAAAAGCATTATTTCGAAAAATAGTGACCAAATCGTGGTCTTCTGCTTTAATACTTTGGATAATATATTGCTGGTTTTCTTCCTGCCCAAGTGAATGTCGCCAAGAATTTTTGAGTCCGGGGAAATTTGCTTAAGAAGCGGAGTTAGATGGTCGATAACGTGAAATGAAACGTTATGCTCCGCAAAAAAGCTCGCAAGTTTCAATTCTGCATACTTCACTGATTTTTTATGGTTTGAGCCACTGCCGAATTAATTTTATGATTTTTTGACTGATTATGCTTGTTTAATTCGCTTGCTCTACATACAAGATTTGTTTTGTAGGCTTTACAATAAGACTTTGTTTAAATCTGCCATTGGTTAGCCAAACTTCCTGAAATTTTTTTGATCTGTTTGCTCACATTACCTTTTTCCTGGATTTGAATTACAGGTGTTGTGTATTCATCGCAATCGTCATCACTATCGGTATCGTTATTAGATGAGCAAGCGGGGATTATGTTTGCAGTTGCACACATCCACTTTTAAACTACATTACAAATTATATTCACTCTAAACTTATTTTACTTACATTTTTGACGTCACCTTAAAAATTTGGAAGTTATACACTTGTATGCACTTGCACAAGTTCGCATTTGATTTCAAATGATAAGTGGTGTATTCCCCATCAATGAGGATTACGCTATATCAAAAGAAAGTTGGAAGATGTTTAAAATATGTATTATAATGTGTATTGTTGTAAGGAAAATTCCACTTACCTATGTTTAGTATTTTAGATAAAAGAACATGACGATCTAACAGATTTTATCATAGCCATCCAAAAATACTATTACCCTGTTAACCAGTGTTTGGTATTAGTAGTACATTTTCTGTCCTGTTTTTTTATTCGAATCGAAAATTGTACTACATATTTTAATTTTAGAAAAATATTTTTTTCTAATGTTTGTTTAATTTGACCCAAATGAACCGTTCATTTACCTGGATAATATTTGAAGCCACTTGAAATTTTTGTGCTGCTGAATGCAGACGATTTAAAGCTGGACATTTCGGGGGTCTTACAATTATCTAAATATAAAGATCGATTGAGTTACGAAACCGAGTTTGATATTTGAAACTGCAACCGTTGTAGCTACCGGAAATGACACGGGAATGGATGTAAATTTTGAAAATACCGATTTAAATGAAGAATTGGTTTATACGAAAAAGACAATATTCTGTGGCGCGTGCATTTGAAGGAGAAACAATATCGTTTCATGTAATTATTATCGATTGTTCACCAGAAGGATGATGTTATTGATTTTTCGAGGGAGATGTTTACTGATATTAGTAAATTTACTAATTTGTACGCCCAACAATCAAATATATTCAACTTCAAGGACCACCCCTGATGAAATGCTAAATTTTTTGGAATTCATGTATTAATGGGGAGTCTTACGTAAAAACAGACTTTCGATGTATTGCGCCGAGTATTTTGGATTTAAATAATCCCATTTAAAGGGTGTATCGATGTAAAGCAGTACTTGAAGGACATAGGCCGTATCCGTGGGGTATAAAGGTATTAGCTCTGTTGGAAAATTGGGTTGCCATATAATTTTTTTATTTAACAGGCTTCAAATTCAGAAATTACCGTATAGCAACTAAAAACATGTTTGGATTTGGCACAGCAGCTCTGCTAGAACTAGCTAAACGGATACCACAAAACGGCCATTCACTTTTCTTTACTTCAGTAGTACTTTACTTTTTCGACTACTTCAGTAGTTATCAATTATTTAAGAGACTAAAAAAATTTAAAATTAATGCAACTGGTACGTAAGAGTTAATCGGTTTGCGCATCCCGCACATATGTAAAGGATAATGTTAAAACGGCGAGGTTCATATGAAGAAGTGATGATCATGTGAAGATCAGATGTTGGAATATGTATTGGGAAAGACAACAAACCAATTTATTTAGCATCAGACTGCATGGATGCCGTAGTTGAAAAACCGATAACTCCGAAAGTTTTATGAAAGAGAAACAAACCCTTTGATGTGTGCCAAACTGAAACATGAACTGGGTACAGAATATGCTAATGCATAACCGTGAAGTTTCGTGTAAAAATTCAGCACTGGAAAACTTCGAAACATTGAGGTACTTACTAAATTGGTAGACGGTAGTGGTCGAGTCACTATTTGTTGGAAAGACACTATTAAATGTCTATCGAATACTCTCTTTCCAGGTGATTTAGAGGCAAAAGTGAGAAATCAATCATCCGTCCAAATCGGATGGAACACTTTAACATTGAAAACTGGCAACGACTGGCATAGGACTGTCATCATGTTTATAAAAAGGGCCAGGCCTGGTCAAAGCCGAGGTAATACAAGAATCTGAAAAAAATTAAAATAATAACCATCCAAATGTGCGGTGATCGAGATCACACCAATCTCAAACCATATACAAGCCAATCATGTTGCCCATGTATTTCAGGGTAGCGGAAAATACCTAGTTAAGCAGTTCAGATTCGGAGCAAATAAGTTCACAAAGGACCTTCAGAAACCTCCTAAGACGTAGTTTTGCTCTGATTTCTTTATTATATTGGCCATATGCACTATAACGTCCACTGTGATCCTATTTTCTCCGAAGGAAGCCGAATTGCTTATTGCTTTAACTTTCGTAATCCTGTAATATATTCGTCAATCTGTACCATCACGGACGAGAAAGTCGTGCTCTTTGCCCTCAATTCAAGAAGGCATCCTGCCCACTGACTGAGAGCTTGGCGAAACAGGAATGGGAAGCAGTGGAGGTTCTACTGAATTAGAAATAACATTCAGGGTTCATAAAAAATGTGCAGTCAGGTATGGGTAAAGAATGGAGATTGTCAATATCGCAATATTTTAAAAAGAAATAGTGCAATTCAACAGTGAACCACCTATCAATTAAACACACTAACATATGACAGCAAGACAATACGAAACAGGTAAGGGAATAATCGAGTTTCCATTTTTAACAACCTTATGCAGAACTTTAAATGCCAAAGTATGCTCAATGCTCTTCGTTAATAGAATAGCCATTAAAATTCAATGGAACCGACTAACATATCAAAAAAATTTTGTTATACATAGTTTTAATGGTTTCTACCATAAGATATATAAATTGTATGAATTTTTAAAATGTAATACCAAAACCACTTTTAAAGTTGGAACATTAAAACTAAACTATCTAGATTCACACAGCTCATAACGGTGGAAGAACATGGTCGTAGATTTATAAGGTACATGCGGGTAAGAACTAAGAATACCACATAAAGTTTAGTTAAGTGGGAGAGAGCTTCAGATCTTGGATAATCTAAGTTTCAAATGGGAAATGAAAGAAATTGAGACAGCGAAACCAAGCTTTAGTTAATTAAAACTGGAGTTTCATTCTGGAGAGCGGAGGGCATTCGTAATTGTTCTAATGAGTTTTGACATTGTTATATCTATTTCTAAGTAAGGTAGTATGATGTAGTTGGATTCGTAAGATGAGGATCTTTCCGATGATAGCTATAAGTCAATAACAAAAAACAAATTTTAATTAATTTAGTAAAAAAATTTCAATCTGTCGTTCAGTGGAGGGGTGTATTTTCGGGTGTTTTATGAACCGTGCTGACCACCAAGGGATGAAATCTATAAAGGGTGTTTTTTTAAGCCTGATAGAACTTGAAATTGTAAAAAATTAAATTTTTATGAAAAATATACTCTGCCTGATCTCAGTATACTATGGCAAATTATCATGAATAGACTCACGCTTGAACAACGCTATACGAAATTATTAAAATTTACTTTGAAAATCATTCGTCTATTCGCACAACGTATAGACGACTTCGTGATTTTTGTGGCGCACATAATCGTCCACCTGAGCAAGCCATCCGTCGAACTGTGAGATTGATCCGGACGAGATGTGGTTCCAACAGGATGGCGCTACGTGCCATACGGTGACCGCAACCATTGACTTATTAAAATCAAAATTTGGCGATAAGTTGATTTCAGGAAATGGACCTGTCAATTGGCCTTCAAGATCCTGCGGTTTGACACCTCTCGATTATTTCCTGTGGGACTTCTTGAAGTCACTGGTTTATGCTGATAAACCAGCAACAATTGACGCCTTGAAGGCCAGCATATTCGTGACATACGGCCAGCAGTGCTCGTAAAAGTGGCCCAAAATTGGACATCCAGAATGCGTTTCGTCAAGAACAGTTGCGGTGCCCATATGCCCAAAATCATTTTCAAATATTAATGCTATGTATTGATCTTTCGAAAAAAAAAACATTTTGAATACAATTTAATTTTTTGTGCTATTTTTTACAATTTCAAGTTCTATCGGGGGCTTAAAAAACACCTTTTATAATGAACAATTATAAATCTAGGATGAAAAAATTAGACCAGGCAAAGATATACAAACCAAAACTACTATATATTTCAAATATCCGTTACGCTTACAAGTCCAGTTACATCAAACATCATTTCAGATGATCATATGAACGTAATCTAGTTACCATCTGCAAATAAAACTTATTTGGCATAGGATCATTAGTCTTTCGGCACTCGAAATGTTACCAATTTAAAATGCTGTAAATTTGCAAAATTTTTATTTTTCTATTTCAAAACTAGCCACTTTAGTGCGGATAATAGCATTAAGTTTGTCCGAGGCGACTTCACACGCTGCACGAATGAGGTCTGATGGTATTTTATCCTATTCTCAGCAAAGAGCAATTTTTAAGCCGTCGACTGTCTCATATTTTTTAGTTAATACGTTGGCTGGAGGCCCATGAATTAACCATTTCATCAATAAAGACCAAATTCTCAAGGTCGTCACTAACGTGTAAGGGTTTTAACATCTTTGCTCTTGCTAGGCGAACTGCCTTTTGGGCAGGTGATAAATCTTGCGCTTTTTGTATTTTGTAAGGCTTCAATCGTAGATCAGTTTTTATTATTCGCCCCATGCTATGACCAAACACATTGAGATTTTCCTCCAATTGAACTGTGCTTTATCGTGAATTATATTGAATATGACCACCGCCATGGCGTTTTTTGATGATAACACGTAATGTATCGTGACGTACGTCACTAATATTTTGGGTACACCGAAGATCAGAAAATCCTGAGTTTTCAAAAATTTTAAGATAAATTAAAACAAAAACACAACAACAAATTACAAACTTTAAGGCAGATTAAGTAAGAGACAATGAAGAGTTAAGACAAATTTTAACATATGCTCATCAACAATCAGAATAGAGGTATTACCATTACTTGAGGTGGGATATGGTCCCAAAAAACCCACATAAATACTCAGCCAAGGTCTAAATGTTGGAGGTATGGAAGCAAGGGGAAGTCGAGTACTTTGGTTAGACGCTTTATTCATTTTACAAGTCTCTCACGAAGAGATAAAATCTTTCACATCAATCGCCAACGTTGGCCAGCAAAAATCTTTTTTCAATATTTCATTTGATTTTCTTAATCCTTAATGTGTTATAGAAAAGAGAATACATAATCAGATTCGATTAAAGACTTCCAATACGGAATGTCACTGCCAGATCATCCGAATGAATCCAAGATTAAGCGCCTAACAAATTTCTGCGAGTCTTTTGTGTATTGAATCACATATAATTATATCACTGGAGCTTTAAGTTCCAGCGAGCATAAATCCTGAGAGATCTATAGTGGACATTAACAATATCAGGTTGGCGTAGTCCGTGATTACTTTAAATAACAATCACCACATATGCCCGAAATTTTTGGATGGCCATTAATGCAGCCAGATAAGGACACATTATAGTTCCTTACTCGATTCCATCCAAGTTTCGTCACATTGCGAAAAAATCTTATGTTAAAATTAGTGGTTGCCAGAACAGGAACGCGAACCAAAGTAAATTTTAATTGATCAAATTGGCAACTATCCATCGATTTAACCTGCTTGTTCTTTTTACAAATATCCGTCAGCAGATCTGCCAGTGAAAAAAAAACCACGGACGAAATGGCAGTACCATCCTGTGTCGCCCATAAATCTATTAGGTTGTTTGACCGTCTTTGGAACAAGAACCTTCGTAGTCGCCTTCATCTTATCAGGTTAAGTTGCAGTCCTCCCTCTCCAATTACTTGTCGTTAGTATTCGATTTCCTTCAGTACTCTAGAAACTTTGCTTTCATCAAAATTAGTTTAAAGTCTAATGTTCATCTAAATGTTCTTGTTCTACTAGATGTTGTAATTAAAAGAACATCATCAAAATACACAAATACTCATCTGCAATTGAAGGGGAATCACTCTATTCGATTTAAACCTTAAAAAAGATAGCGGCGCATTAGATCCCAAAGTTAGATCCCGAACGGCATAACTTTAAACTAGTATTGGTACCCTGGGATGGTGAAACCTGATTACTTCTCAGGGTCGTATCCAAATGGTTCTGCATAAAAACATTCTTAAGATTCAAGCTCGGGATATATTTTGTTTGATCAAGTTAGACGATGGCTTTATTCTATAACATCGAGTGAACTCATCGCTCAAGTTTATTATACATATATGTAAGTTTTTGGTTTTTGAACAGCCGATGGAATCGCCCAAAGTCTTTGTTTTATAGGAGGAGCATCCCCAACGGTGATTGAGTGGTTTAATATGAGTTCTTCTTACTTTTCCAAAGCTTCGACCATATATTTTCGATAGTTGAACTCATTTTTGTTAGGGGCTAGTTCCTGCAACTAGTCTTGCTGCTAATTCAAATAACTCACAAAAATTATATTCTAAATACAAACGTTGTTTGATGATCGGTACTACATAAATTTGCATAGTACCGGTATGCCCATTAAAAGTAACATTGCAGTTAATTTAGCCGAGTACCTGTTCCAAATTCCTGAAAAATTTTTACAAAGCAAATAAGTTAATAAATGATAATGTTATGTTGTTTGCTTCCTTAATGGGGGTACAGCTATCATTATATGATAATAAGATATGATAATATGGTAATAAGTTCTCGATGTTCCCATGCATGATGAATAATTAGACTAGTCAGCCTTAAATTGTTCCAGAATTAAAATTTGCCGGTTCGGAAGGAACAATGGCATTAACCGTCTGATAATTATAAATTTGAGTATGTCTGATTTCTATTGGAAAAGACTGAGAAATTGCAATTTTCAGCTGAATTATTGCTGAAGATTCAAAACGATAAAATCCTTGAACGAAATGTTCTTTGTATCTTAAGTTCATCGAGAACTTAGGTAATTTTGTACTCTATACTTTTTTATGAATCCTCCGTTGGTATGTAGCTAAGTGCAAAATTAAATTAACCCGCATATTCTTCATCAAAATTTGTAATAATTCAAAATCGATTAGGGGAATTTTCAATGGCTTGGCAAGAGTGAGAACATCATAGTAAAAATGTACAAATCCTGCCCTGTCCTGTATAGAAAAGAAAATCGTAGGTCATTCCAATTGTTGCTTGTGGCAATAATAATGCGTCAATTGTGTTCTTGTGTTGGACCATCAATTAAAAATGTTATGTCGTTTAATAATTGCTATATGGTGTTCGATTCTCATGAAAAATTTTCTACAGCTATACCAGAAGAGGATCCATCAAATTTCATTTTCAATTTGAAAACTGGAGTATGGTTTAATGATTTGATAGGAGCGAAAACGTTTTTGAGAATAGGATCAAGCGATGAAAGCTGTACTTGCGTAGGCAGGCGAGCTGGATCATTGCCTACCTGTGCATCATCTACATAATTTAATGTTGGTAGCACAAAAGTAGAATTTGATGGTGGATTTACCACCCCTAGAGCAATTTGAAAGTTTTGTGAAAATTAATCATGTTGGCTGCAAGGGTAAAAATATCTGATCAAAATTTGTATGAAATTGCGACTTAGAAACGACGGAAATCGTTATTGGATTCCCAAACTAAGGAGTGGATGTAATTTCATCTCTCTTCTGTTTCCTTTGACCTGCTACAAAATTTTCAATATTTATAGAGCTTATCCCAACGATTAAGGGATCGCAATCTTCAATATTTTCTCTATGATACTCGCCGTTGAAAGCGATCTTTAACATAGTAGGCGCATAGTAGGCGATTACATCGCGTTCATCCGCAATGTCGGGTATATTCTCTATTAGATGAAGGAACCTGTATGTCAGGTGTAGAATTTTTAAAGCTCAACTGAGATTTCGATGTGCGGATATCTCACAGTGTCGCCATGAGGCTCTCGTGGGCTTTCAACAAAGATTTGTAAGTAATTAAAACTATTTTATTAAAGTTGTTTAACCAATATGTGGTCGCACCTCAACGGCATCTTATCAATGTACAAAACTTGCTAACTCAAAATTTTACCACTCGCGTAACGTTTTTAACTTTCATAAAATAAAATAATTTAATATCGAAATTTTGATGAAAATTTCAAAAAATCGTAATTTTGTTTTACCAAAATTATTAATTACTTAGATTAATAGATTTCAAATTTTTAAGTTGCTTCAGGGGTGTAATGGGAATGCAATCAGCAACAATAAACAAATAAATCGGCATTGCCTGTGCTCGATGAATGATTTGGAGAGACTGGATTTTTATTTTATCCAAACAGTAAAGTCAAGATCCTTTTCAGGTAAGTACTAAATTGCGGTTAGTTTTGATGTGGTATTAGATCATTTCACAAAAAAATTCAAACCTCGAAATTTACAAAAAAATATTTTTGGAAACAACGCGGCTGTATGAAATGATCAACAAATTATTTCTCTTGGTTTTTAACGTTTTGAAACCGGCAAAATTGCGAGGTTATAACGATGACACAGTCAATAATAATTTCCAACAGTCGTGTTAAATGCAAACATAGAAACTCGAATTCAAAAATGGGAAAACATCGCAACCGCACGACCGAAAACAAGAAAAACAATTAAATTTTTTACGAATTTTTTATGACTAAAATGATTTTATTGTTTCACTAAAAAAACTTCGAAAACTTTGATTGGTTTGGCAGCTATTGCTCTTCAATGAGCGAGGGTGTATTTTCGAAGGTTCAGTGAACCGCTTGCTGACCGCCAAGGGATCAAATGAATAAGTAGAAAAATTATAAAACTGGGATGAAAATTTTTTAACGGAATTCTTCACATTCTTCTTCGCAAAGTAGATAAGAAAACTACTTGCATCTATCATGCATCCACATTCCACAACTTCACAAGACACAAATAATTTTAATTCTATGTCTGTTCAAATAAGATGGACACGAAACTCAATTTAAAATAGCATATACACTTAGAAGAAATAAATTTAACTAAGGCTTGGTTAAGCTAGTTTAGTTGTTTTAAGTCGAGTTGGGAGACCAGGCATCATTTGAATACTATTTGTGTAAATAGTAAAGAAATAATGTGTCTCGCACACAACAATCGATGTTAAACAAAACGAGCAAACAAATCCACGCGAAGATTTTCATGATTTACAAGTATGATAGATAGATCAAGATATTGACACACCTGGATCACCAAAATCAAAGGAGCTAGTGGAATAATAGACTAATAACTTAAAAATAATTTAATTGAAGATAAATATTTTTAGACTGCGGTCCAATTCGCGACTTATTTCAAATAAGTCGACTTATTTGACTTATTCAAAATGGCTGCTTGAAATAAGTAATCTGTTGGACCAATTCAAATCGAGACTCATTTGAACATAACGCTACATTTCATTAATTGACAATTGACAGTTTTAATAATTAGTGGTCTTTTTTATTGTTTGTGAAAATATTTTTTAGAAAAATTATTAAAATGGAAAATCGTCGGCATCAAACGACGGGCTTTACTCTAAAATCATCAAACATGATGTAGAAATACAGAAGTATTTGGAAACTCGTCTTATGCGAAGAGTAGGTATTCAACGTATTTATTGTTCGAATTGTATATTGTTTATTTCATATTTGTTCTAGAGTTTGAAATATTGTACAACCAACTTTAGTTTTGAAATTATTACTAATTATTTTTAGTTAATTTTATTACTTTTCGAAATGTACTAGAATTGATACCAGATAAACGTTCCGGTCATCAAAGGGAAATAGAACTCATAATGTTTCTCTTTTGGCTAACTTGCGGATCAAGTTACAGGGTATTATCTGTTGCTATGAACATACCAAAGACGACATCAATTAGAATTTGTCACAAATATTTAAAATATTTTGAAAATCTTAAAATAAAAAAAAAATAAAGTTGTTCATTTGCCAACTCACGAAGAGCCGAAAGGGATAGGTGATGCGTTTGCTTTACGAGCAACGTCAAATGCACGGAACAAAGCGGTTGGTGCAATAGACGGGACCCATGTGAAAATTAAATGTCCAGTTAGTCATCAAGACGAATATATAAATAGAAAGTTAGACTATTCTATTCAGGTTCAAGGTAAGAATTTCATTTTTTGACCAAACAAGTTTAAATCATTTATAATTTTTAGCTGTATGTGACCATCAAAAAAAAATTATAGATCTGTGCATTGGATTCCCAGGATCAGTTCATGATCAACGAGTGTTGCGAAATAGCAACCTTTATAAATGTGCAAAGTACCCTCCCAGTGGATAATATTTACTTGAATCATGACTCCATACAAAGGAAGTAACATTACTGACGTCCAACTTAATTTTAACCATCGGCACAGTAAAGATCGCAATAGAGATGTGTTTGCCTTAGAAGCCTGGAGCTTTCATTTGAGAGAAATTGCCAAGTAATAGCTGCATGCTGTATTTTGCACAATGTGTGTGTTGCTACTGACGATGTTTTATCTATAATTAAATCAAACTAGAAGAAGAGGAAGAGTATCAAAATGTAACTAATCCAGAGACAATATGTATACCTCAATTCTGTAATAAGACCGTCGGAGCTATGTTGTGTTTGCCACCAATGAAATCATTTAATTTGGAATAAAATGGCCAATTATTTGAATTTAATTTATTTGTGGACATGCCTTGTTCTGTTGGAGGTTCTTTAAATTTTTTGTTGATTTGTATCAGGTTTTTCCACTTTTTCTCACATTCTGTACCGATTTTAGAAATATTTAAATCTTCGCCTAGTTGTCTATTAAGAAAAATGGCGCAATCAACTGTAAATTCACAAAATTACTCACATAAGTAAACTTACTCCCATAAAGTTTTTGGTACCACATTTTTCCGTTTAAATGAGGAATCTGTTTCTATCCTTAAATCAATTAGTGCATGTGTTTCCTCTTTAGTCCCTTAAATATAATTCATGATTAAAACAAGAAAACGGTTCCGATTAATAACATACAATATGTAATTTTAAATGCACTTACAACGTGAAGTTCCAAAAAAAAATTATTTTTATTTTACAGTTAAAAATTATAATTTTTCTACTGTTGCCATATATCACATCTAACGATCAAAAAATGTTTGAAATGTCATTTTTGTGGAAACTCTACAAAATAAGTCAAGAAAGTCTACAATAAGTCTCCTCGTGAGGTGACTTTCAAATAAGTCAGTCTACACAAAATAAGTCACGAATTGGACCGCAGTCTTAGAACGTTAAATTTATCCTTATGAGGACAGAAATTGGGGAATCCATATTGAGTGATTATGACATTGTAAACATTAAATGAAACCAGCCGCCAAAGAATCTTTCAGCTAATTGCAGATTCACGGAAAAAACATCAAATCAGGCGTTGCCTTATGTAGAAAAATTACACTTCAAATTGTATTATTATTGTATTTACGTAATTAGTATTGGTTAATTATAAAATATTACTTATAAAACATTCATTGTGGGTATATTATCTTGATGTTAGTTAATTAGGATTAAGCTAGGAACAGTTGATCAGAAGATCTTAAACTCTATTAACTTATAAATGAACGGAAAATATTTTAAATTTAGTATCGGGTAGTTCCTGCGCTGTGAAAATTAGATTTATTATTTTGAAAGAGCACGTACGAACACTTAAAGGGGCAACAGCTTTTATGTCAAAATTTTATACTATTTTATCAAATCAATTGAAATAAAAAAAATTAACCACCGTGTCCCAATAGAATTGGGATCGAGTTTCACTAACAAGGAGCCACACATTGAGTATAACGTAATCAACTGGTGCTTTTTTTAATTTTTTTTTATACATAGGAGATATGTTTAAATTATGCCAAGAAAAATGTAGCACAAGAGACAATATTAATAGTGGCACAGTATTAATAAACGAGAACGAAGATTTTCGAAAAAAGAGAAAAAATCCAGAAGGATGTCTGAAAAACAAAATTTGTATATGCTCAATTTGAAACGAAGCAACATTTAGCAGTCAGTTTATTCAGTATTCTGTATATTCTGAAATAGCAGGACACCCCCGGAGTCCATATTAAAGAGATGATATTGAAAATAAGGATATTACCAAATTTTATTCAAAAGTGGGCTCTCTACCAACATGCTTAAGCTCCAGAACTGATAATTTAATATTATTTGGAAAATATAGTAAATGTAATGAAAACATTTACCTGAATTTTTCAGATCACAAAGGACTTTTATCAGTTTGTTTTTTCCATTAAGAATGTTAATTCAATTTTGAATAGATTTAATTTTTGAAAAATTAAACATTGTAAACATTATTAATAGAAATATTTTAACTTTTGAGCGACTTTTGAGCGATTGTATTAGAATTTCATCTAACCAAAATAATAAATTAATTGTTGTCCAATTGCGAACTCCACCTAAATTTAACTTGTTTTTTAAATATCATAATTTTCTTATAAATCCGATTTAATAATCTATAAATCAGAAGACAAATCACGTGCTGTGATTTGTCTTCTGATTGAGAACTATCACTTATCAAGTTTAAAATATTGTTACGATGACACCTAGAATAGAATAGAATAAGTTAATTTCATTAATTGTACAATTACATTTATAATTTATACTCAACATTTAGGCGTATTTCTATACTAACATATTTGCTGCGCATTTAGGATTATTCTAGAAACAAATATTTTGGTATATAAAGGCGCGCGTTGACGTGGAATGCTGGGTATTATTTTAAACGTGATACAGTGAAGGTTATTAAAGTGATTATTAAAGCGATTATTAAAGTGATAATTAAAAAGTGTGTTATAAGTGTAATAATTAATTGTGAATTTCGTGTTGTATAATAAATTGTGTTGTGTAAATAAATTGTGTGAGTTAAAATTTGAAGCAGTGTATTTATTCACAATCCAGTGATTCGAACCTTGATTGACAAGGCAAAATCGTAACAATTGGTGGCAGCGGAGGGATTGTGAATAATAAGAAAAATGATTCTCTACGAATTAAAGCTTGCGCAATTAAAGGAGCAGCTGAAACAGCGAGGTTTGGCCAGTGAAGGCACAAAAGCTAGTTTGGTGGAGCGACTACGTGAGGCCATGGAGAAGGAAGGTGTAAATCCAGATGTGTATGATTTCGAGGAGGACAACACGGATGAGATCAGTGTGGACAAGAAAGAAAAGGAAGAACAAACGATGGTCGAAACAACACAAAACCCATCTGGAAGTTTTGATTTATCTCAGTTAATGGCAGCTATGAATCAAATGATGGGTCAACAGTTGGGTGGAATGAAACAACAGATGGAACAACAACGGGCGGACATTAAACAATCGAACCAGGACATGAAACAACAGATGTTTCAAGTGGAGCAACAAGGGGCGGACATTAAACAGAAGATTGTACAAATGGAGCAACAAGGAGCGGACATTAAAAACCAAATAGAAGATGGCCAAAAGAAAATAGACGAGAGGTTTTTGGAATTATCTTCTACACTACACGGTAAAGTGGAAAAACTGCAAACAGAAGTACACGCAGAAATTCAAAATGTTAAAGGGACGGTTCAACAAAAATTTGAATCGGTTGAACAAGATTTTAAACGTCTCGAGAAGGAGCTCAAAGATGTCAAGGCGAATGGAACGACACAGCAAGTGATCCAGACGGTTAATGCAGTTAAGATAAAACCACCAACATTTGATGGAACAACATCCTTCAGTATTTTTAAGTTCCAGTTCGAAACGGCGATTAAGCAAAATCAGTGGACTGAAGAACAATGTGTTGCAGCGTTAATTGTGGCTCTTAAAGGCGAAGCGGCAGAAACATTACAAATCATTCCCGAGCAGGAACGGAACGTTTACATGGGAATTATGAAGGCGTTAGATCGAAAATACGGAAGCGACCACAAACGAGAAATCTATCGCATGGAATTGAAGAGTCGATACCAAAGAGCAGGAGAATCGCTACAGGAATTTTCATCGGCAATTGAGCGGCTCGCGCATTTAGTACATTCAAATATGTCGGCCGATTACATGGAGCGAATTAAAATAGATGCATTCATTGACGGTATTCGAGATCCTGAGACGCGCAGAGCGGTGATGTTGTCACCTAAGGCAACTTTCACGGAAACCATCGCTTGTGCGTTAACAAACGAAACTGCGCAAACCATCATCAAACCAGCAATGAAAATTCGTCGAGTGGAGATTGATTCCAGAATAGACACTGCGCGGGCTACGCCAAGGCTCAGAGATGGAAGTGGCAGGATTAAATGCTGGGTATGTGATAGAATGGGTCACATCTCACGGGACTGTTGGGAGATTAGGAAGAAACGAGCAAGGTCGCCATCTCCTATGAAGCGTAGACCAAACGAGGAGCAGATAGAACCCAGAAAGGAGAGTCAGACGACAACGGAGTCGTTAAACTAAAAAGAGTCAGCTTGAAGGGGCAGAAGCTGACTCCCACAACCGATTGCCCCATAACCTCCATCAATGTTTCGAGAGTAGCAAGATGCGGTGACAGCTTGACAATTGAAGCCGATATTGATGGGAAGAAATGCATGATCACGCTGGATACGGGAGCAACTCATACGATTGTTCGTGAGGATATTATCGATGGAATTATGGAACCAGCTAATGGAATGAAATTACGAACGGCGACTGGAGAAAATTCAGCAATAAAAGGGAAAAAGGTCGTAAAAATAAGGATTGGACGAAATCACTTTCAACACGAGGTGCTGGTTGCAGATATTATAGACGAAGTCATCTTGGGAATGGACTTCATGAGAACGAATGGCTTCGTGGTGGATGTTGGACGGGGTGTACTAACCTACGATAATATCGAGTTGCCACTTCACGTTAGCGCCGTTATAGGAGAAACGACCAGGCAAATTATAATGGATCATCGGGAGAAGCTGCCACCGAACTCGGAAACAATAATATGGGCAAGATTGAAGGGAGGTTCTGGGCCACCCAGGTTGTGGTTTGTGGAAGCCAATGAAGCGGAGAGCGGAGCCAGAGAAATTATGATCGGGAAAGTTTTAGTGAAACCAGACAGCGATAATAGAGTACCAATTAGGACTCTAAATCTCTCAGATAAGACGAAAACCATCAAGAAAGGGACAATAATCGGAAAATGTGAAGAAATATCTGCGATTGTGAAGTGCGAGCAGAAAAATCCGATTAATACGACTAACTCGCAAGGGCAGAAAGAGGTTGTAGAACAACTCATGGAGAAATGGACCGAAGATCTTACTAAGGAACAGAAAAATTTGGCAAAACAATTGCTCGAGCGGTACATGCCAATATTCTGCAGTACACCGGACAATAATGGGAGAACCACAATGGTAAAACATCGAATAGATACAGGAGCAGAAACGCCGATTCGACAACCACCCAGGAGATTACCATTGGCAAAGCAAGGAGAAGTGGATCGAATGGTAAAAGATATGCAAGCAGCAGGGGTAATCGAAACATCAAGCAGTCCATGGTGTTCACCAGTGGTGTTTGTCGAGAAAAAGGATGGTAGCATGAGATTCTGCGTGGATTATCGAAAATTAAATGCTGTGACGAAAAAGGATAGTTACCCATTGCCAAGGATCGATGACACGTTAGACACATTATCGGGTGCTCGAATATTTTCGACATTAGATCTGCAAAGCGGCTATTGGCAAGTGGAAGTCCAGGAGGAAGATCGCGAGAAAACGGCATTCAGTGTGGGTAACGGATTATGGCAATTTAACGTTATGCCATTCGGATTATGTAACGCCCCTGCGACTTTTGAACGGCTAATGGAGCGCGTGCTAAAGGGATTACATTGGAGGACGTGCCTCGTATATTTGGACGACATCATCGTTATGGGCAAGGATTTCGACGAGCATTTAAGGAATTTAGCAGAGGTTTTGGATCGGATACAAGCCGCCGGATTGAAGCTAAGCCCAAAGAAATGCAAACTATTTAGAACGGAAGTAAAATATTTGGGTCATAAGGTAACAACCAATGGAATCCATACCGATGAAGACAAGATCGCAGCGGTGAAGGAATGGCCACGACCTAAAAACTTACATGAATTACGGAGCTTCCTTGGATTGTGTACCTATTATAGACGATTCGTGCCAGGATTCGCCAATATTGCAAAGAGTTTACACGAGTTAACCAGGAAGAACAAGGCATTCGAATGGAAGGATGATCAAGAAGAGGCATTTGTGGAACTAAGACGACGATTATGCGAAGCACCAATCCTCGCATACCCTATACCCAACGTTAAATTCATTTTGGACACCGATGCAAGTAATGATGGTATAGGAGGAGTATTATCACAGGCAACAAATGGTGAGGAGCGAGTTATTGCATATTACTCCAAGATGTTATCAAAACCGGAACGGAATTATTGTGTTACACGGAAAGAGTTGTTGGCTATAGTGGAATGTGTTAAGCACTTCCATAAGTACCTCTATGGCCAAAAATTTCTTCTACGGACGGATCATGGAGCTTTGCGCTGGTTGTTACAATTCAAAAATCCAGAGGGACAAGTAGCACGTTGGATCGAACGTTTGCAAAGCTACGATTTCCAAATTGAACATCGGAAGGGAACCGCACATGGAAATGCCGACGCATTATCAAGAAGGCCATGTCCCGTGGAATGCAAGCATTGTGGGCGTGTGGAGGGTAAGGAAAACATCATTGATATTCGGCTTATGCAAGTGCTACCTGATGAGGAATGGACTAATGAAATTATCAAGAAGGAGCAATTACGGGATGCTGACCTGTCATTCATCATGGAACATAAGGAAAAGGAACACCGGCCCACATGGAGTGAGATAGCTGACAAAACTCCCATTGTAAAAGCATATTGGGCTCAATGGGATAGCCTCCACATAGAAAATGGATGTTTAAAACGAAAGTGGGAAAGCACGGATGGTAAAGTAAAACAATTGTTGGTAGTGGTGCCAAAAGATCGGATAGCGGAAATCCTCAAGGAGTATCATGGAGGAGCAAGTGGAGGTCACCTAGGGATTAATAAAACATTAGCCAAAATTCGACAACGTTTCTATTGGTCCGGATGTAGACAGTCAGTAGTAGAATGGTGTCGAAGATGTGACCAATGTGCGGCAGTGAAGGGACCAGCACGAAAAAGCCGTGGAACCATGAAACAATATAATGTGGGGGCACCATTTGAGAGAATTGCAATGGACGTGGCGGGGCCATTTCCGACTACCGAGATCGGAAATAAATATGTGCTAGTAATAATGGATTATTTTAGCAAATGGCCGGAGGTGTACCCCATACCCAATCAGGAGACAACAACAATAGCTGATGCCGTGGTCAACAATTGGATTAGCAGATTTGGTGTACCTATGGAAATTCACACGAATCAAGGAAGGAATTTTGAATCGGTGGTATTTCAGGAGATTTGTCAGATGCTTGGAATCAATAAAACAAGGACGACACCTTTACGCCCACAGTCGGATGGTATGGTGGAAAGATTCAATGGCACATTGGAGGAATATCTAGCAAAGGTTGTGGAAAGGAACCAACGTAACTGGGATCGACATATACCAATGTTCCTGATGGCCTACCGATCAGCGGTACATGACACAACAGGAGTGACACCAGCTAAAACCATATTTGGGAACAATCTGCGATTACCAGGAGATTTAAAATTTGGGGCTGTTCCATCAGCAGCTCTATGCGGACAGGATTACGTCGACCGGATGAAAGAGGAACTTAATGAAATACATCAATTTGTACGGGAGAAAATTCGAATATCAAGTGATCGAATGAAAGCTCGATATGACATACGAGCAAATAATCAAGGCTTCGAGGAAGGGCAATTGGTATGGCTTCACAACCCGCAACGGCAGAAGGGATTATCACCGAAGTTGCAACCCACATGGGAAGGACCTTACACTGTCATTAAAAAGTTGAACGACGTGGTTTATCGCATACAGAAAGGACGGAAAGGTAAACCAAAGGTGGTGCATTTAGAGCGTTTGGCGCTCTACAGAGGAGGTGATCTGGATCCTGTTCGGGACGAACAGGCTTAGGTGGGGGGTAGTGTTACGATGACACCTAGAATAGAATAGAATAAGTTAATTTCATTAATTGTACAATTACATTTATAATTTATACTCAACATTTAGGCGTATTTCTATACTAACATATTTGCTGCGCATTTAGGATTATTCTAGAAACAAATATTTTGGTATATAAAGGCGCGCGTTGACGTGGAATGCTGGGTATTATTTTAAACGTGATACAGTGAAGGTTATTAAAGTGATTATTAAAGCGATTATTAAAGTGATAATTAAAAAATGTGTTATAAGTGTAATAATTAATTGTGAATTTCGTGTTGTATAATAAATTGTGTTGTGTAAATAAATTGTGTGAGTTAAAATTTGAAGCAGTGTATTTATTCACAATCCAGTGATTCGAACCTTGATTGACAAGGCAAAATCGTAACAATATAATTATTCGAAAACAACAATAATCCATCTTTGTATTAACAATGCTAACGCTATCAATTATTTTATACTTTGTTTTACATATATCACTATGATGTTTAGTTAGACTATCCAGGTGGTATTTGTAAGCAACAAATTTTGGTGGTTTGCAGTCAAAATATTTTAATACCAATAATTTGGTTATTTTTTTAACCAAGCCTTGGGTTGGTAGGAAAATAAACAAATTTTCGGTTAAAATCATACCGATTTTTAGTTTTTTGTACCCTTATTTGTCTCTAAGTGTAGACAACATCGCGAAAATGTGTACAATATTTGAATATAGTTGAAGATAATAGCCGTGTTTTAATTGCTTTGTTTTTTTATTAGCGCCCGATAGCTGTATCCGGAGCAGCCAATTTTCTATGTGAAAACTTATATTTAGCGCGCTATTATTGCATTTAATTAATTTATTTAAATCTAAACTAAGATTTTTCATTCAACTTTTTAATTAAAAATCGATAAAAAAATATCTCGGCTTACTTATTTATCGGGAGCCGCTATCGGGAGCGCTATCCATTTCAATGGGAAATTTGAAAAGGCTTTTAATTTTGTAAACCCCTGAAACCATTAGAAACTAAATCTTACAATAAAAAATTAAAATGCAGCAAAATGAATTATTGTTTATAACGTCATGTCAAAATAAATGTCAATTAATATATTTCAGGTGATAAATGTTTGTTTTATTGATGAATTTAGTTTTAATTTTTATAGTACAGCGACACCAGTGAATAATAGCTGCAGTTTCAATAGAAAATTGCCATTTGGCTCCGGATAGTGCTCCAATATTAAAACACAGCAAATATTGGAGCACTATCCGGAGCCAAATGGCAATTTTCTATTGAAACTGCAGCTATTATTCACTGGTGTCGCTGTACTATAAAAATTAAAACTAAATTCATCAATAAAACAAACATTTATCACCTGAAATATATTAATTGACATTTATTTTTACATGATGTTATAAACAAGAATTTATCTTGCTGCGTTTTAAATTTTTGTTGTAAGATTAAATTTCAAATGGTTTCAGGGGTTTACAAAATAAAGGCCTTTTCAAATTTCCCATTGAAATGAATAGCGCTCCCGATAGCGGCTCCCGATAAATAGGTAGAGCAAAATATTTTTTATCGATTTTTAACTAAAAAGTTGAATGAAAAATCTTAGTTTGGAGTTCAATAAATTAATTATATGCCAAAATAGCGCGCTAAATATAAGTTTTGATATAGAAAATTGGCTGCTCCGGATACAGCTATCGGGCGCTAATAAAAAAACACGGCAAATATTAACTCCAAAGTCACCATACTACTACACATACAAAGTTCAGTAAACGAAGAAAATATTTAATTCGACCAGAATTGCAAAAATTAAAGATTATAATAATGTTGGCAATTCTCATACAAAATAAAATATAATTAATCTTAAATGTCATAAGACCTTGTGTCAAACTGATAAAAATTGTTTATATATTTGTAAATATTACTTTAGCACCATTTTACTTTCGACTATCATGCGATGCTATAAGGCAATCAATCAACTGTAAAAATTTATTTCACGATACTTCCAACTTTCATGACACACAACTAAATTTAAAGAAGATCTCTGTCCCACTATCACGATATGAACTCATCATAGAACGAAACTATCACGACACACCAAATTACGTTAAAGAATTCTCTGTTATTCTCTTATAGTTCTCTGTTTATCATCAAAACAATATCGTTGGCCTGCTCTATCGTATTCGTCTTAGCCTTACATAGTTTATATCGTGCTATCCGTACTCGTTGCACCACATCAAAATTGTATAACCAAAACAATAGAAAAATCGTCTTCGTTGTAAATATTTTTCAACATTATCGTGTTAAAAAAATTTTAGTCTATCATCAACCGGGAACCGAATTAGTTGGATTATAAAAAGTTTTGTGTGAAAAGCATAGTAAAAGCTCATCTCTTACAAGTAATTTTGTGTGTTGTATATTTTGTTGTTGGTTGCGTATTAAATTTGGAAAAATAAAATTTTGTGGTTTTATGAATTAAAGTGAAGAAGTTTTTTTTCTGTTGGTTTATAATAAAGTGGATTTTATGTGAAATATATTTAAGTATATGTATAAGGAAAAATAGAAAATTTGTGAATTTTGGTGAAAATTAATTTGTTTTATATACAAAAAGTTTTGGATTTTTTCGAAAAAATGTTATTGGTAAGAAAAATTTATTTTTTGATTTTTTTTTTCTCGGGTTTTTCAAGATTAATGAGTTTTATAATAATGATAAGAATAGAGCAGATGTTAAAATATATTTATTTTGTTTGAATATGGGAATTAAAGTATCTTAAATGTTTTTCGAGTGTTCTTATATACGAGTAGTGTGCTTGCTACACATAAAGATATTTTTCTAAACGTATAAAATTAAAATGTCTTAATATTCCGTAAAATACTCAATTTAAAATTTAAATTTCCAATTAAAATATTTTCGTACAGTATTTAACTACGTGACCGGATACCAAAATGACAATAACACAAATATTATAATATTATATATATAAAGGAAAAACCACCCCACAATTTTTATTTTTTTTAAATTTACATATCTCTCGAATTTTTATAAAACGTCGAATCGAATGTCGAGAAGAAAACACGATTTTCGTTTTCAATCGATTAAATTTTCCTGGTGTGCTCTGCTCGTTTCAAAATTTGGATAATTTAATTTTTAATTTGGGTCAAAATTGCTCGAGGTAAGGATTCATATTTTATTTTACGGTTGGTTACCGTTTAGATTGTTATTGTTTTAGAAGTCTATAATGTTGACTATATAATGCGTACATAAAAAAGTTTAGACTAATTTAGTCTGTAATTGTCTTAATTGTTTCTTTTGATTTGGTGCGGTACGATAAAAGAAAAGCGCACAAATTTGACACATTCTTGTAAAAATACCCCTGTAGCACTTAAAAATATTTTAGTTTCTGTTTCATCACGTACCCTTAAAACATTTCGCATAATTATCGCGTTTAGTAAAATGATCTAAATCCCTTAACATCATCATAATAATTCCAGTGAATTTACTTACATTTGAATAAATTAAAATTGCAGCCCCTTTATTTATGCTATATACGTACATATATAAAAGGACTATAGGAGTGATTTCATTAAAATATTAATTATTGATTTGTCATGTCGAAATCAACATCATCATGGTTGATTGTTATCCGCATCCTTACAAGAACCTCTTGAAATTTAATTCCATGTACATAAAACGACAGCACATATATAGATTTTTATTTATTTATTTATTTATCTAACAACAACAAAAATATTTTAAGAATTATATTGTCATAAATGAAATATGATTCCATTATTTCTTAAAGTTTTTTTTTTTTTGGTATAAAATTAAAGAAGACGACAGGGCAGAAAAAAACGAAGGAATATCGAAAAAGGTTCAAATTTTACATGGTTTTGTCCTTTTTTTGTGTGTTTGGTGGGTATAGTAATATGTCTGTGTATACATACTTATGTACATAGATTCCTTAGGAAGGACGGTTATTTAAATATTAAAACTAAAATAATATGTCCAAATAAGGTGTAGGGGTGAGAGTGCTCTAGTATGATAGGGACATTTTGAAAATATGGTTTTAGGTCTTGTTCGATAAATAATCGACAAATTTATTATTATCAAGAAACCATAATATTGATAACGATATAATTTATTTGAAATGTGTCTAGAGAATGTATTGTGTGCTATAAACCTTAAACATTTTCTTGTGTTGAATTTTAATGAGATTTTTTTGGACAAACAACATCTTATAAATATATATGTATATGGATACAAAATAAAATTAAACGCAGAATACAGGAAATGCAACATAAAGATAAGAAATGATAAGAAAAACTTTTACTGCTGTTCTTCTTTGTTTTCTTTTTTTGATTGATTTAGCTTACTTTACGACTATATCTCTTAACTATTTATATACATGCAATGCAATTAAAGGTTCATTCATAGACCACAATACATAATATGTTTTATATATAAGTAGTATGTATTTGTTATAATCGTACTAAAAAGAATTATTTTTACATTTTATGACTAAATGGAAATTTTGATGAAAGTCCATAACTATTTTCTACTATACTCATCGGTTTTTTATTCTTTTTTTAAAAAATTTCTCTAAATTGGTTTTAGTGATTGATTGGTAACATGTTTAGTGGTAAACACATTTGGAATTTTAAGTGGCGAAACTATACGTTCATTGCTTTGAAATTTAGAATATTACGGCCACACGGAGCTTTAACAGAATACCTCGATCTTAATCACGCGCTCCAAAAATCGTAGTTTATAAGAGGACATATCAAGGAATTAAGTTCCTGTACTTCCAATAACAACAAATTGTAGAAATATACTACTAAACTATTTGCCCATTTGAGTATACAAATTACGCAACTTTATTTTTGAAAATTATTTCTTTTATTATTGAATCACGGTTCGAGAACTGTGATTGATAAGTGGACTAAACGTTATAAATAAAAATAATAAAATATAATTTTCTCTCCAAATAAAATCGCTAAAAAAGCTTAGCATTCTTTCTGTAAATGAATGCATTTCGAAGTAAAACTTAATCTGAATTAAGATTACCAAAAGTTGGTCAGTATCGAGCTGAAGGAAATTAGAACTTTCCAATGAAATGTTGCTCACCAGACTCCATTTCCACAGTAAAGTATAAACCAGCAGGTCGATTCTGGCTTTCCTATAGGAAAAAGGAATTAGGAAAAATATTTTCTTAGTATTCCGATTAGTCACAAAAATTTTGTTTTCTGGCATACTATAGAAAGCTGTTGGTCTAAATTTTTTCAAAAACGAAATTAAATTGGTAATACTTTTCCTATCCAGTTTCACTATTCTGGTAATTTCCTGAGAATAGGGAACTGGGGAAAAAGTTATATGTAATTTCTGTTCTAATATTTTTCCCGGCCTATCGAAGTGTAAAGTTTGAAGTAAATATTTATCAATTGGGAATAATATTTTTTCATATCTAAATTGGCAGTGAAAATTATTCCCGAATTAATTTTGTTTTCAAAAAAACTTTTTACCTCAGTATGCCAGAAAATTTTTTTTAAAAAAAATTACATATAAATTCTTTTACAAGATTTCTCAGTAGGCCAGAAAATGGTATATGGGGTCCCCGAATTAAAAAAAGATGACTTAAAAATGGCGTTTTTATTAAATCGTTTTTTTAATTTTAAAATTGACTAATGGTACTCTCTATTGGACATGTAGGTCCAAACCATTCAATTATTGTAACTACTTAATGCTTTTATTAATGAAAATATAAAACAAACTTAAATTTGCAAATTGACATGACTTTAAAGAGGTCCCATTTTTTATAAAAAAACACCATTTTTAAGTCAACCTTTTTAATTTCAGCCTTTTTTAATTCAGGGAGCCTGATATTTTTGAAAAAAGACTATGTAAATATTTTCCATAATTCCTTTTTCCTATAGGAAAGCCAGAATCGACCTGCAAGAATGATTTTGTCAAGAAATCGAACATACTGAATTTTTAAGCAATATCGTACTTGAACCAGTACTCGGTTTGAAAGTGTTTTTTGCACGTACGGTAAATGGCTATATTACTGATATATGGCGCGACAATATCAAGTTTGACCTTTCTTATTAAAAATAAAATATTATATTTCAAATGACTTGATACTTTTTAGAACACTGGTTTATCTTAGAATCAGATATTAATCGGAAATTTTGAGTGAAAAACAATTTTCATTCATAAATCTTAAATTATCTCTAAATAGGTATGATGTGCGTAATATTGAATAATTGGGATATTTTATTACAAAGTTACAAATCTCCGATACACAATAAATTCCTTGAGTGTTAAGTAAATAATCCCGGCTCAGGAATTATTTTTACAATATAATATTGGAAATTATATAGAACAGTTTATCATACTTCTCTAGCCAGTTCCAATTGGGGCCACTCATTCTCATTACATTTACCGACGCATCATTAGATGTGTTATATATGACGATACCTGGAAAATATTCTACTTCGTATCGAATTATGATGTAACAACCGATATTAATTTGATCGATATTTTTAGAAAAGTATTGACTGCTGATGAATTATCATCTATTTTATTTTTTACGGCCGTTTTTACATTGGTTGTCTTTGCTTTTCTTTTTAGTTTCCGGTCATTTTTCATCAAAGTATTACAACCACACTATTTTCAGGTCAAAAGAAACTTTTTTAAGGCATTTCCACGTTCTTTGCAAAACTATTCTCATCCATTAGAAGTTGTTCTTCTGCTAAATTATCACATTTTGATATATTATCTGGAGTTCGGTTGTACTCATGGGAGGCTTCTATAGTCTAAGGTATTACTTCGCCTACTCCCACAATATTCGCTTATAGGATTGTGATCAGCACCGTAATAAGAAAATGCTGTATTAAAGTCAAAATGTTCAAGAGTTTCGTCACAGAACGTCAGAATTTATTCCTTTTCTGGTAGTTCAGTATCAATAGTATAATCGGTCGTGGATGTCAGCCACAGATAAATTGATTAGTTTCGATTATTGTATACATTTTTGTGTTTTATTTTTCCAAACATCGGGCCAAGTGAATAAAAATAAGTAAATGATTTTACTTCAATTTGAGAATTTATTATCAATGTAAAAGAATATTTGTAGTAGAATTAGTACAAAACGGTTTTTGAGTCAAGTACTACTTAACTGTTACTCCATCAATTTAAATTATCTGTTTTGTTCAATCTCCACTGTTAAAGTTGTTTGAGTAAATACAATTAAAGTAAAAGCATTTTTATTCACTTGGCCCATCATGCCATTCTACATACTCTGTAGAGCTTTAAATGATTGCAATTTGCTTTTTGTAAAATATTTCCAAATTTAGCGGAAAATGTATCTTGATCTCGTGAGATACTTCTATTAGTTGTCGTGATTCTAGTTTATGGAATTTTTAACATTTTGTTATAATTCACCGCGTCAGCACAAAATTTATAAATGTCGCATGTTTAAAAAGCATTTTGGATAGTGTTTAGGTTTTCTGATTTTTGAGTTTCCAATTATGGACAGTCTCCATTTCGTTTTACTTAATCGAATGAAAAACACCGACATCAAAAGGCTGCAAAAAGTGAGTTACATTTGAATAAAGCGCTTTTAAAACAATCCGGTTGTATTTGAAAAATTCGCTTCTAGTAACAAAATAAACGAAAACTCCACACAACTTTGCTTAAACAAAGGAGAAATGCATTTGAGATGTATTTGAAAAAACCTATCCTGTCATCCACCCGTAATCAGAGTAGCCCATGTCTCAGCCTCTTGGCATTCTCCGTCCTAGTGCAAAGGGAATTCTTTTATATTTATACACCACTGTCGGTGGAACAGTATCCTCTGATGCGCTCACCATTATTAATGAAGTAATTCACTCTTCTTCGTGGTTATTTGTTAGGTTATATCCAGCTTTCTCGCCTGTTGCTGTTAAACACACATAAATCCGTTTCGGTTCCTTCCTTATAACCTTATAGTTATTTTGCAACAAATATATATTTATTTGCTGAAACCAATCCCTTATATTTTGATCTCTAATGATACTTCGACTTTTAGTGAAATGCTGCGCGAGCTGTTGCGAAATATCGGGATTCTATTTAAGAATCCATCGTACTATCGTAGGTTCAATCATATCGACAATTTCTTTTGATATTTTTTATTAGGAGTTGAATAGTGTCGTCCTGGTCCTTTGTAGCTGGAAATCCTGTTTTGCTTATATATAAGATCCGTCTTTTTCCGTTGTTAATACCGTGGAGGGGCCTGTCTGTTGTAAATTAAAGTTGTCCGAGATATTTTAAATTGTTTCCATCGCATTGTTGAAGTCATCCCGACTGTATTGAAAACGCTTCAATTTTGTTGCCATTCTAATAAAATATTAACGAGCTCTGTTCTGCCATGTATGTATACAAATGCTGACATGCAACTTTAACGAGACAATTACAATTAAACCCTCCGAAAAGTATGAATCAATTTTAAGATAACTCATATTTATTAAATTTTAAATTATGTAATTAAAATATTTTAAAATGATTTAATAAGGGAACAAATAGTTCAAATTACAATAAATTTTATTTAGAATTTCGAGGTTATTCGCGATTTGCAACAAAGTAGCTGACATCTGGAGATCAAAATGTCAATCATAGTTTGTTATGAAGCAAGGGGGATTAAAACTGTCATAATAATGTATTTGACAATTCTCGCCCCCCCCCCCCCTTGTATAGACGTAGAAACCAACGCTACCTACATTCGATGAAAATCGCCAATACTCACATGTTTTGGATGTTTTAGGGTCATAATTAGGATACTAAAATGATGCGCACAAATTAAAACGAAATCGTGTGGAACGGTTTTTAGACGCTTTTGTTGATGAATTATTTTACCATAATCTATAATCTTGTTAATATTTTTGCTAACATTGCTATTTTGGAGCAACGTAGCAATTCCATTTTCGCCGAACAGAAAAAGAATATTCTGCCACTTTAATTTTGTTAAATTAAGTCGTAGCTCTTAAGTTGCAATCGGATTGATTCAAACTCACACGTAGTAGGCTTAGTGCGAAAGGAGCATTAAAACAGGGTATGTGTGTGTTTTGTCTTCTGTTAAAACAGTTAATTTGATATTTTAATACACAATTTAAAGATAGTAGCGACAAAAAGCCTAAATTCTGTGTGGCTTAAACAATTTTGATTAATATTACAATCAATCAAAGCTATGGTTACTTTTCTCGGTAAAAGTAATCTAAAATTTCCTAAATTTCGACTCAATGGCACTGACATAATCAGACCAAATATTAAATAACTTCAGCTCTTCAGTGCTAGGTGATTTCATCTTCAATCATAAATAATATTTTAATCTTTTTCGTAATCGTTTAACGAACTATTTATTTTCACTATGCAACTGCAATTTGGCAGTAATCACAAATTTGAAATCTTAGACTATAAAAATTATTCAGTCAACATCAATTGTAATTAAGCGACATTTTTGTAATGAGTACTTCTTGGTTAAGTAAGGCACATCCCATTTTAGGATAACAAATAAAACATAAATGAATATTTGGCCTTTGATTATTCGGTTATTGTCTTTGTCTCGATTACGATAAGCATTGTGAGATCAAAAAATTTCGTCAAGAGAATTTTCTGTAGTTTTTAATTTCCTGAGAAATTTTGATGTTACAACAAAATCTCAAGATTCACACCATGAAACTGGACTTCATCAGCCAATGACCAGCCAAAACTTAAATTGTAACGATATCCTTAAAATGTGTATTAAATACAAATGATCTATGGCCATTCTGCAGTAACCCTGCGTAGGTGCTGTTTGAATTATAAAATTAATCTTTTCTGTTTTTATGAGTTAGGCTAATTTACTTCTGCAACGTCTAAGTAAATGCCTCATGATTTTAGAGAAATGAGGCTAAAGTGATCAAGAAAGTGATTCAGACCTATTTGCTTATTCTCACCGTGATTGAATAACCATTACAAGTATCTCATTAAATCATTCGAGAAATAAATTTGTCTATTTTTAGATTTGTTGTCTTGATAGTATAGACATATTTTAAAACGAATTAATTTAGCATTCAAACTCTAGATCAAATCTGAGAGATTTCATTATTGTTACGTCTTTAAACGACGTGCGATTGACTTTTTTTGAATCAACAAAATCATTCCAAGTATTATCCATTTAAACTAGCGAATTATATGTAAACTAAACTAGGCTAAACTCTTTTTAATTCTTGGTGTTCCCGAATTTTATTTTATTTTTGACACTTGCACTCGAATCGTTTTATTCAGATCTAATTGTTCCTGAAATCAACTGAGTTTTACATACTTTAGACATATGTTTTGAATCATTATCGTGTTGGTACGTAAATCCTCTTCCGATTATTTTTAGCTTAGGCGGCACATCATATAGTCCCAATTGCCACCCAATCGCTTACCTTGTTATCACCGAGAAACGCCAATATAGTCACGGATTCACCCGTGCTTTACAGTGAGGATGAGATATTATGAAATAATTTTCTCGCTAGGGCGACGTCGACTTTAAACTCGCCTTTTCGACCCGCAAAATTTCGACTCATCTGATCAAAGTAACTTTTACCATTCAGAAATTTTCCATATCTCGTGGTACTCTGTCAATTTTTCTATTTTTTTTTGAGATTTTTGGTTGAAGGCAAGAGTTTTTTCATGCCAATGCTCTCATTTAATCTCCGAGCGCTCAATAGTATGTTTAGCGGTTATCATTGACAATTTCATTTCTCGAGGTAGGTTTAAATAACGATGTTGTGCCATGTATAACGATGACATTTAGGCGTATTTTTAAAATATTTGAATACATTTTTTAGTGTTCAAATATTTTAAGAGTAGTTCGTTAGCGCCATACACATCAATAACATTTAACGGAAGACTTTTGAAATGTTTATCTCCTATTTCTGGTTCTAACCCATTTTAAAAGCTAATGGGATTCACGTGGTCCAATAAATAATTTAATAACCTGCACTCGTAAGTTAAAAGATCCTCTGTAAACTACCACTTTCAGTGGACCGGTCTCGAACAAAAATTACTGTGACTTAAACATTTATAGTGAAAACTTACTTATGTCTAGTATTTCACCTTGATTAGTCAATTTTTCTGGGCCTCAACCATTAAGTTACGATAGACGCACTTCCAGATTTGCAAAAATTTTGAGATTTACATTTTTTTATTATTACTGCGTGCTTTATTTTAAACGAAAATTATATTAACCGATGGTTTTTTGTTATAAACCTTAACCAAACATAGGTAACCAAACATCATTGACCATAACGAAACCATTCAATTAACTCTTACTATAGCGCGGGCTATTAAAGTATTTATTTGGCCCGGTGAATCTCATTAGCTTTTTAAATGCTTTAGAAGTTTGGAAGTTGCAATCTTAACCTTTCAGAAAATCATACAGAACTAAGTGATCAACATATTAATTCTCAAAATATTCAATTTCTTCAGAATATTCTATATTCTTTGGATGGTAAAGATTATTAAAGTATTTATTTAACTACGCTAATTCGAAAAATGTTTATTTTTTATAAAGAATAAATTAAATTGGAAAATAATTTAAATATTTTAATAGTGCGCGTGAATGTCACTTTTATTTAATTTTTACCCATACAAACACACTTCCTTTTGTTTTTATTGGTTTAGGACTAGTTTAGGTCTAACTTCAAAAGCGTGAATATCACGTAACATGACAATTGTTGTTTTAAAACTTTTTCTTAAAAAAGTTAGTAATAATCTGAATTTTTAAAACCGGAAACAATTTTTAGTTGATCATTAACGGAAAAACATGAAAACTTTATTTATTTAAACTTTTAAGAAAAGATTTCTATTTAATAACAAAAATAAAATAGAGTAAGAACAAAAACTTTCGCTTTCATTATTTTCGTGATTCCCCGAATAATAGAAGGTTAAAATTAATAAAATGCATGCGCTCTGGTAGAGCAGAAATATTCATCAAAATATGATTGCAGTATCGTTATTTTAATTGTAAAAAATGTATTCGCCGAAAACTTTTGACAAATAGTGTGAAGGTTCTAACATAGACGATGTTTTTGGGGTCGCCTTTTATAGAAAAATGCAACGAAATTTTTTCCCAAGAATATGCAACAAAATAAAAAATAAAGTAAATACGCGACAATCTATATAAATACAAGTACTCTAGCCCAAAACAAATCAGTAGGCTTAAGCTTTTTTATTTAGGCATTAAGCAAAATTTCAAGCTTCATCTTCGATGTTTAAATTTTTAGCGTTAGGCTCAAACTTGGGATTTTTTAATTGGGCCGTTAGAACTCAATCTTTTTAATGAAAACATCGGTATAATGAAATGAGGGATTTTGGACAAAATTAGTGTTATGTTCGGAGAATGGTGAAATAGTTACCATTGTACTTGGGTACACCACTACCTCTATCAAGAGAACGTTTCCATTGCATTCCATAATTGTATAATTATGTAACTCTAGGGGGACCGAATTTTCCGCACCAAAATTTATCTTTAATAATAAATAATTTTTTGCATAATAGGTATAAAACCCAGATGAACGTCATTCAATAATCTTGGCTGGTACTCAATCAAAATTCTTTTCAGTAACATGATTTGCGATAATTATAAAATTTCAATTTACTGATACTGTTGGTGATTCATGAAGCTTTTTACTATTACCAAAGCTCAAAACTACTATCGTCCAAAGATTTCCTTTCTTCATTATTTAGTGTAGCGTACTTTAGAACCTGTATCGGTTAAAACATTCGTGGGAAAATATTATAATCTTAGGGACAAAAAGTCGCGTTAACATGGTACAACAACGGTTGCCATTGACTGTTAGTGTGGCTCCTTGCTCATTTTCGAAGAAATAGCTCTTTATGATTTTGATCATATTCCACACCAATTATATAGTCATTCATTTTGGGTGTATAGGCTTCCTAATTGTCACGTGTGGATTTTCTGTGCCCCTACTACAGCAGTTTTTCTTGTTCACAAAACCGCTCGCGTTGAGCTTACTTGGAAAAGATAATTTTGACTTGGAAATAAATTTTCAATATTTCCCATTAATCATTTCGTTTACCGGGAATATAATACTGAATTTTTGCCACTTGACAAATAACATTAAACCAAAAGCTGACGCATTCTTTGTGTATCACTTGTAGTTTCATCATAGTAACCACTTCATGTGGCGTGATTATGGATCTTCTTAGTTACTAGATTATAAAATTTAAATTTGCCGAAGAATTTTGTACAAAACTCACAGTGAATATTTTTTAAATCTTAGTTGGCTAGCTTGGTTTGAAAAAAAATCTGGGCTAGGCATATCAGTGGGGCTAGGAGGTTCTAACATCACCATTTTTTCGATAATCTATCGATGTTTATTTCTCGTTTCTGTAGAATAAAATTTGTTTCTGTTTCAATTTTTATATCATTTACCAGCCTGCTGGATTGGAACATTGTGATGTTTCTACTGTGTTTCTAACACCAAATAATTTTTTTTCTAATGTAGAACGAATATAAGTGAATAGATATTGTTCAAATAGATTCTAGTGGGTTGCAATAGCAATAGAGAAGAAATAATTGATAAACGAAATAGAAATCAAATTGATTCTAGCAGAAAGAGATGAAGACTTCGATAAAATATCGAAATATCGTAAATAAATATTTTGTAAGTTCCGATTTAATAATCTATAAATAAGAAGATGGGTAATCACGTCACATGAAGTGATGCGACTAAGGAAATAAGGGTCTAAATTACAACAAACAATTTTAAACCTAAAATTTATAAATGTTTTGTACCGAATATCTGCGTACGCCTATCTTTGTTTTGCAGGGCTTCATTACGATAGATATGCGCCAATTATTCAAACCTGTGCGAAAGGTGGTAGCTTTATTTCAGACATTTAAAGTTCGGTTGAAACCTAAGATTTAATCTTACATGTAGAAATGAAGAATACATGCCTTAAAGACCCTTAATACAGACCATTATAGCTGTTAGGTGAACGCGATATAGTAGTAGCCCCTCCAACGATTGTACACACAATTGGTTTAATATCCGTCTGTGCATTTGTGGTTACTTGATAAATTTTTTGAGACCGAGATGCGATAGCAATTCTTTTAACTATTAATTTACGCGATTAGACACGGGTAATTGGGAGATGATAAATTAAAATTAAATTTTTCTTTCCTCCTGACGAGGCTGTAGTAGTTTTAGAACTCTTACCGGCATTCACAAAGCAGTGAAATTTATATCAACCACTTGGTATTGAACAAATCTAAATGTATCCGCTACAAGATATATAAATTTCATTTTAACCATAACATTTAGTTTTTAAATAACATTTTTTTTTGATCGGCTAGAAGTGGGGCTAGTCAACTAGACTAGAACTAATCAAAATAAAACAACATTTAAGATGGTGCGGTATACAAGCCGAATCAAAACTAAAAAAATATTTAAGAAGCTTATATTCCTAAGTATATAATAATGACTTTTATATATTAAATATTTCGGTATTTTAAATGATACCGACCGATAGTCGTTCCACTAATTAAAATTAAGCCAGATTATATGTTTTAATCGGGCGTAAAAACGTAACGGTTCCAAAAAAAAATATATTTTTCCCTAAACTAAATGTATCTCTCTCTAAATAATATTTATATGGATAATTTCACAAAATCTAAATATTTAGATAACTAAAATTGTTTATGTATGTCAATGTCCACTTCACATGTCATAACAAAATGACAACTATAAAAAGTTTTTACACTGTTCAAAATGTCACACAACCACTTCAGATTACTAACACCATTTCGTTGTATATATTTATATTTTAGTCACTCACTCTCTAAACATTTATCTAGCTATTTTAAATATATTATTTAGGTAAGTA
Organism: Nephrotoma appendiculata; assembly: GCA_947310385.1. Taxonomy (NCBI): domain Eukaryota; kingdom Metazoa; phylum Arthropoda; class Insecta; order Diptera; family Tipulidae; genus Nephrotoma; species Nephrotoma appendiculata. The sequence goes on along the minus strand of OX371225.1, from coordinate 207,281,865 downwards.
AATATGCAAACACTTACTTAAAATTTTAAATCGAGCTGGTGGGTCAAAATGTTTCGAGTGTCACATTATGCAGATAAAATGATTTCTTAGAATTTGGTAGCCTCCGTAACGTTCTAAAAATACAGTAATTTAATGGATAATTTGTTAGAGAAGCGAATGACATACAGAATATAATTATGAGTATTCTATATAACGTAATCGATTTCGATTATGTAGGGTTGGCTCAATTTAACACATGGTAATCCAGTTTATTGCAACTGATTACTGATTTTCGTACCATGAATAATTTTATAAATTTGAATGTTATTTAATTGACATGAGGAGGGTTAATATATCTACCCTTTTTAGTAATAGTACCTTGTACACCAATATATAGGCTAATTTAACATTCTCGTATAATACAAGAGATACTTAATACTCGAAAATAACTTGTACTGCACGACTTTAACTTAAAAAAGTGAAACTTAACTTTTATGAGTTTTACTGTAGCGCCCTATCAGCACGCCTTAAATGTACTCGTGTAATTTAGAGCTATTCAATAATAATTTTTGAATATTGCAAATTAAGGCCACTTGCGCAAATTCTGCTTTGCGATGAAAGCTTTATCTAATTAACCAGAGAGTTTGTTATTTCTTAAGCCCCATGCCTGTATTATTTAGCATAATGAGCACTACTTGTTAACAATATCGAAATACCAACAGTCAATTCCGGTCAGTCTTGTTGCTTTTGAGAACTACGAGGGCAAATCAAAAAGTCTTGCAATATCATATGAAAAAAAAGAGTGAGTGAGACAGCAATATTTTTATTTTTCGACAGAATCTCCTTTAAGGTTTATACATTTGTCACATCGATCAATTAACTTGCCTAAACCCTCTAAAAAAAAAGATTTCTTTTGCTCCATAAAATATTCATTTACAACAGACTGCACTTCATAATCACTGGAAAATTTTCGGCCCCTTAGTGTTTTTTTCAAATTGGGAAACAGGAAGTAGTCACTGGGTGCCAAGTCTGGACTGTACGGTGGATGCGGAATTCCCACGAAGCCGCAGTCCTTTAATGCAGCTTGAGCAATATTAGCCTTGTGCACCGGTGCATTGTCGTGAAGAAGCAAGATTTTTTTCCTAACTTTCCTTGGCCGTTTTTCCCGGATCGCTTTTTTCAATTTTCGCAAAACCTCAGCGAAATATATGCCTGTGGTTGTGGTTTTCGGTGGCATATAAACGATTATCAAATTTCCTTCAGCATCCCAAAAAATTGTTGCCAAAACCTTAAGAGCAGACGGTTGAGTTTTAAATTTCTTTGGTGGTGGTTCACTACGTTTAATCCATTGCAACGATTCTTGTTTGGATTCCGGATCCCAGTGATGAAGCCATGTTTCATCGCCTGTTATTATGTTATCCAAGAAATTTTCTGGATCTTCTTTGTACATATCTAAAATCGCCTTTGAAATTTGAACACGCATTTTTTTTTGTTCTGCATTCAACAAACGGGGAACCCATCGCGCACTTACTTTCGACATGTGAAGGTTGTCATGTAATATAGTATATGTGGTACCGTATGAAAGAGAAAGTCTCCACGCTAACCGTGGAACAGAAATACGCCGGTCCTCCAATACAATAGATTCGGCCAAAATTACGTTTTCATGGCTAATAGCATCTGCTGGGCGACCCGAGCGATTGTCGTCTTCTAATGACTCCCGACCACTTTTGAATAATTTTACCCACCTTGTTACTGTGGCATATGATGGTGCAGATTCGCCGTAAACTTTTGATATATAGTTGAATATATAAATTGCATTTTGTCCATCTTTACAGAAAAATTTAATAACGGCGCGATATTCAATTTCATTCATTTTAAGAAAAATTCAAAACACTTGTTACTAAATTGACAAAAACAAACGAACTGTAAAATTTACATCGAAATGTTCTTCTAGAAGTTTCATCGCGACAAAAAATGGTTTTGAAAAATATATTGTTGTCTCACTCACTCTTTTTTTTCATATGATATTGCAAGACTTTTTGATATACCCTCGTATATTTAGTCTATATGAGGTACTGAATTTATAATTAGTAGTTTTGAAAAAGAAAACGGAGACGAGATATATTTTCTGAGTGTAAATAAATCTATATAAAAATTCGGTCTGCATGTTGATTTGTGCAATCTATGTATTTAAGCCATTTGAATCCTTTCTAAAATTAGTTAGGACTAACATGCCAATATACTTATAAAAGATTTGTTAGATTTTATTACAATAGAAATCCAAGCATACTGTTGAGACTGAAGAAGAATAATGTCTTGATGGTATGCCAAGGTAGTGGAGGAATTTGAGATGTTTTTTTATAATAAAAGTATAAACTTTTGGAAAGAATAACCTTGATACTTAAACTGATTATCCCAGTGCGAATTAACACCGTAGACATTCACAAACTAGATAATCATGTATTCTTAATTATTCCGATAATTCTCCGGTCTGTCATATCACGATTTTCATCAAAACATGATTATTACATTTATAGAACAAGATCATTACAATCGGGTTGTAGGAAGAAAATAAATGTGAAATATAAGAAAAAATCAGTTTGGGAAGGAGGAGCGGTTTGGGAACATAAGACATTTCCATTGAATGTATACAGAAAAATTGTTAGATTGAAAATTAAATTTTAAAACTTTTAAACTATCACAGAAATTATTTATACATTTAGTTTATATTTACTTATTATAACTGATTCGATTTAATTAAAAATCGGCAAACACGCATTCAAATTGTTTTATTTCATTAATTAAATATGAGTTTGAACGTTTGCAGAGTTACAAAATCGGAGTTGTGTCTGTCACCATAATTATAAAATCGTGATTTTCTTTGTTTGACATGCAATCGCGATTGGAAGAAATCGCGATAATATTATGTCGTCCATCGTCCATCATCTAACAAACCGTAACAACAAGTTCGGCTATATGATCCTGTTTTATAATTAATAAATTACTTAACATTTTGATCCTTTTGTTGAAAGTTGCCACTCAAGTTTGGAATTTTTGATTTAGTGTTTTCCTTTGTTGTTAACAATATCGTCGCTTCTGAAACCAATGTTATCCCCTATGCTACAGATAAATGCCACCTTCCCATTTAAATCCCCTTTTGACACGAGCAAAGCAGTCCTTTTGTCGACTCTTGAACTAAATCACGATTTAATTTTTGTCAAGCTAATTTTGTGAAACTTATAGTGATTTATTGGCAAACTTCGATTTTAACAACATTTTAGAATGTAAAAATGACATAGAAATTTGAACTACACACGCGAGCAACTTAATCGACTCAAACTTTTAGCGCTCACAGAAAGGCGATATTTTTACCTGACCTGATATTTTTACTTAACCAATTACATAACAAATTTGGAATGAAAACGCAACCAAAATTGATGATTATGAAAAAAAATATTGGCTTACATATTTAAATTTAAATTACAACTACAAAAGTTTATAGCGGTGTTACCGTGGTTTTATTATAATTATTAATAACACTCACTATATTTAAGTTTTTGTATTATTATAAATTATTTATTTATTTCTTATTCTTTTAAATTATATATTCTCATAATACATGTTCACAAATATGGCGCGTGTGTGAACGATTATTCGCGGCACTTTTCACTTTTGTTATTTTTTGTATGTGTTGAGACTGTGTCTCATGAACTTCTAAAACGCGACTCTTTTCTTTTTCGTTTCTTAATTTCCTTTCTCGTCGTCCCGATATTAATTCTCGATATTAATCGATAATCGATTAATATCGAGATTCGCGAATGTAGATGGCGAAATAGCTATATTCAGCAAAACGAGCAATGCCTCGTAATTAAGCGGCGCGGTGTATAAATAGTTTTGCTACGAGGAGTGCCACGAAGTGAAAAGGATTTTTCTGTTTGAGCCGCTACATCACTCCCCTCCTGGATCGAAAACCGTAGTGTTTTAAATTAAATGTAACAGTTTTTGGAACACTACGTTTTTCAACTGGGTTGACCACAAGAATTCCGTACGCTGGCTTAAGCCTGTCGATGCCAATTGTTGTGGTTTTTCCATTTACATCTACAACAAAGAATTTGCGCAATTTGCGGGTCACTGGATACGGTCCAGAATAGGGTGTACTCAATGGACCTCTGACTCTATCCACACATACGAATACGTGTGAACAGGTTTCCAGATTTTTGGGAATGTACGTTGCCTGTTCAGGTGGATGTCTTGTGTCCGTAGGAACTAAGGTTCTCATGGTGGTACGAAGCTGATTCACGAAATCCGAAGTATCTGTGTTTGGGTTCGAATTTTGATCGTTGATGAAGAATTCACCGGGAACCTTGATGTTTTGACCATATACTAGCTCTGCTGGTGTGCAGTTGAGGTCTTCCTTGGCGGAGGTTCGAATACCCAATAGGATTGTAGGAAGTTCTGAACTCCAATGGGATGTATTACATCGAGCTGTTAAGGCGGATTTTAGTTGCCTGTAGAACCGTTCGACAAGACCATTCGCTTTCGGGTTGTATGCAGTTCTCCGAATGCGATGGGAACCTAGGAGCTTCGTGAGCTCGGTGAACAACGTTGATTTGAATTGTGTTCCTTGGTCTGTCGTGATGAAGAGTGGGACACCATATCTACAGATATACTCATTGTAGAAGATTTTACTTACGGTTTTAGAGGTCATTTCTCGGATTGGATAAGCTTCTGGCCAGCGGGTAAATCGTTCGACTATCGTTAAAATATAATGATAGCCATTCGATTGGGGCAGTGGACCAACCAGGTCCATGTGGATGTGTTCAAACCTGCCACTTGGTAGCTCGAATTTACCAAGTTCTGATTTTGTGTGGCGGTGAACTTTGGACTTTTGACATGGGATACAAGATTTCGCCCAATTGCTTGTATCAGTATTCATTCTTGGCCAGAAGTATTTTGAAGCAATTAGTTTTCGCGTAGCACGGATGCCGGGATGTGATAAGCCATGTAGACTATCGAAAATTGTCCGTCGCATGTTGAGAGGAACGTAGAGTCGATTTCTTCCTGTTGAAGTCTCACACCAAATTTGCTGCTTGTCTGGTAAGTCGATCCGTTGCAGGTTTACGCTTGATTTCGGTGTGTGTGCTGAAATCAATTTCTGCAATTCGTCGTCGCGTTGTTGTTGTACAAGTAATTCCTTTCGTGTCGAAGGAGAAGATGCTGAGTTCTGTGAGAAGTGTTTCACCAGAACGAGACAAACAGTCGCTCACCACATTGTGTTTACCTTTGATGTGATGAATATCGGTAGTGAACTGGGCAACGTAATCGAGATGTCGTAATTGCCGGGGACTACGTTCAGACTTTGACGCAATAGCTGTTGTGAGAGGTTTATGGTCAGTAAAGATGGAGAAATTTCGGCCTTCGACGAAATGGCGAAAGTGTTTGATTGCTAAATACATAGCAAGAAGTTCTCTATCGAAAGTAGAGTATTTAATTTCCGCAGGGGAGAGCTTCTTTGAAAAGAACGCTAATGGTTGCCAACATCCTTTGTTGCGTTGTTGTAAGACAGCTCCAACTGCTACATTGGAAGCGTCGGTAGTTATGTTGAACTGCGCGTCGTTCAACGGGTGTGCCAAAAGAGTGACAGCGGCAAGAAAACGCTTGACCTTGTCAAAAGATTCTGTGCAATTTTCGGGCCAAGAGAAGTTTATTTTGTTTTTTGCCTTTCTTAAGTAAAGTGGCCAAATGCCTGTGAATCGGCGATAACAGTTCGGCTAACCGTGGTATAAAGCGGTGGTAATAGTTCACCATACCGACGAACTGCTGTATTTGGCGGGTTGATGTTGGTTCTGGAAAGTTTGAAATGACATCAACTCTGTCTTGCGACGGGAGGATGCCATCTTTCGAAATTGTGTGGCTCTAGAAGTCGAGTGACTTCACGCCGAAAATACATTTCGAAGCTTTAATATTAATTCCATATGCGGAGAGACGTTTGAATACTGACTCGAGATGTTCACTATGTTCCATCTCGGAACGGCTTGCAACGAGGATATCGTCGATATAAGAGTAGACGAAGTCCAGCCCTTTTAACACTTCGTTAAGGAATCGCTGGAATGTCTGGGCTGAGTTACGAAGGCTGTATATGGCATTCGAGTAAACTCAAAAAGCCCGAAAGGAGTAGTAATCGCTGTTTTGTGAATATCCTCGAGAGCCATGGGAATTTGATGGTACGCCCTAACCAAATCTATTTTCGAGAAAATAGTGGCGCCGGCGAGTTTCAACGAGAAACTGTGTATGTGGGGGATAGGATATCTATCTGGGACAGTGACAGTGTTTAGCTGTCGATAGTCTCCACAAGGGCGCCAGTCCTTGTCTTTCTTTTGCACCATATGTAATGGTGAGGAGACTGGTGATGATGAGGGGCGGCAGATTCCGATGTCTGTCATAAACTGAAATTCTGTTTTCGCAGCTTTTAGTTTCGGTGCGTCAAGTTGTCGCGGTTTAGCACAAGGTAACCTACCTTGCGTGACGACGTAGTGGACTACGTTATGCTTCACTGGGAGATTGTAATTCGGAGCCTCAGTGAGCGAGGGGTATTTCTTCAAAAGAGCGCCGTAATCATTGTTGACGCTGAAATGTTTTGGAGATGGCGTATCAACTTGGGCGATGATTGCGTTCACAGTAAGGGTAGTAAATGAGTCAGAAAGTCTTCTGTTCTTCAAATCGACCACGACACCATATTTGGACAGAAAGTCAGCACCTATAATAGGCCTGTCTACTGCCGCAATGATAAAGGGATGTGTGAATGAACGCCTGAGACCGAGATTAACCTTCAAAAGTTTGGTACCGTAAGTGGAAATTGGGGATCCGTTTGCTGCGGTAAGAATGCAAACGGTGTCTTTAGCATGTCGGGGGAACTTGTTGACGGGTATCACAGATACTTCAGCCCCCGAATCGATCAGAAATTGTAAGTGGTTTTCGTGGTCATTGATGAAAAGACTGCGAGATGAACCAATCCCACTGTTTGCCGTAGAGACAGCAGGATTTAGCGGTTTTCCGAAGACTTGAAATATTTTGAAGTAGCTTCTCCATGAGCTACCGGTCGGAAACTGCACGGCTTATTACAGTTACGTGCGCGTGAGCCGAAACGACGGTGAAAGTAACAGAGTCCAGATCGAGATGACCATCTCGACCTTGATCTGTGTCGGTAATTGAAGTTCTGTCTGTTGTTTGGCGATCTTCCACGTGAACCAATGTTCATCTGCCAATTGTTGTTGCGTCTTGTCCAGTTGTATTTTCATTGAAGCAAGGGCTTCACTTTAATACCGGCGTAGCAGAAATATTTATTTTATTCACTTGTCTATCTAGTCGTAGACTGAAAAAAAATATTCGAACGCGAACAAACCGAATAGAATTATTTTTCCAACCAGGGAGTATTGCGACAGATCGAATAAGAAACTCAAAGAAAATCAATCGAATAGGGAATTGTATCGAGCGAAATTAGAAACGAAAATGAATTATTGGAAAGATCAACGGAATTATAATGTTAATAGTGTGAAAAGTGTTGAAACGAAAAATCGTGCACTTACAATGATCTTAATAATTATTATAATGTTTGTAGTAGTAAAATATATATTTAAATTCAAATTGTTTAAAAAAAATGAATTTATGTAAAAATTTTGAAAATAGAAATTTCTGAACTGTTCGAGTTTCGAACTTGACCTTAATATCTATAGCCATCAACGCTAACCGTTGGGCTATGCTGCTTATAGTAGGAAAGGAAAATCGTAAAAACTATATAATAATATATGTATATATACAAATGTAATGTATAATATAATATTTTAGTAATTTCTTTATTTGTAAGATAAATTTTAAAATTTTAACGAAAAAAAAAATTTGAAAAAAAGTTTTGGATTTTTTTTTCTTTCTATGTGTATATACATAGTTAATTTAAATAATAATTAAATTTATTTAATACTTTAATTTGATAATTTTTTTTTTAATAAATGTTATTTTTGTTTAATATTTACTCGTATGTATATGTATCGGTAAAGCGTCCTTGTTGATGTATCCGTTGTGTTGTTTGTGTGCCGTTTGCCACCTTGATCTGCCGACTATTATTCCGTTTTGTTCTTTTTGATGTTTCCGCATGCATTCTGATGAAGCCAGCTCCCTGGCTCCCTCGATGGGCGCGATCGCCTTTGCGGGGGCAACTGGCCCAAAATTTTATGTTTTTATATATTGTTGTGTGTGATAAAAAAAATACTCGTGTTTAATGGATTGGCCGGGTATCGAACTTCTGACACCGCGAGTACTTAAGCACACACACTGCGCACTATCTTACTGCACTACACACGATTTATTATTTTCTTATTAGCTTTAACTGTTAAGTATATTTTTTTTTTATTTTAACTTTATATTTAATAATTTTCGTCGCACTTTGTTGGCGTTCATGTGCGCCTGGTATTTTTGTTTTTAATAAGCGTTTTATTTTTTTTGTTATACGCTTTATGCACTAGTTTTATAGTTTAGTTATTTTTTTTATTGCACTTTATAAACACATTACAAGAAAAAAAATGTGCTCTCGCGCGGAATTTAGTAACGGTTGCTGTCCTTTTTTTCGTTATTCTCGCGCGTCGGGGTCACCAGTTATAGCGGTGTTACCGTGGTTTTATTATAATTATTAATAACACTCACTATATTTAAGTTTTTGTATGATTATAAATTATTTATTTATTTCTTATTCTTTTAAATTATATATTCTCATAATACATGTTCACAAATATGGCGCGTGTGTGAACGATTATTCGCGGCACTTTTCACTTTTGTTATTTTATGTATGTGTTTAGACTGTGTCTCATGAACTTCTAAAACGCGACTCTTTTCTTTTTCGTTTCTTAATTTCCTTTCTCGTCGTCCCGATATTAATTCTCGATATTAATCGATAATCGATTAATATCGAGATTCGCGAATGTAGATGGCGAAATAGCTATATTCAGCAAAACGAGCAATGCCTCGTAATTAAGCGGCGCGATGTATAAATAGTTTTGCTACGAGGAGTGCCACGAAGTGAAAATGATTTTGAGCCGCTACAAGTTCAAGCAAAACAAAAATAATTTTATTGATTACTCCTAATACTACCATGGACATTTTCTGCACTCGTCAGTAAATAAAACGGATCTCCATTGGTCGATGCTCCAATTAGGGCCGTCTTGGAGTGAGGTTGGCTTCCATCAAGCGTCTTCTTACTGTCCATTGACTAGCAGCTCCATCTTGAACCTGCCGGACATCGACACCCGTGAATGGAGATTTCACATTGAAGTTTGGACGATAAATCGATTGTCTCTCTCAGATATACACCGATACTGGCTAGAATATCGTCGCTGATAGAAGAACAAGTTTCCTGAAACCTTCTGGTTTTTCTTGAGACAGCAGGTTGGCTCATGTTTATATAGTATATAGTGTTCACGATTTTGAGGAAACAACGAATGAAACTGTTAGAGATTTATTCAGGTTAACGTCTGATTAGTGGCTCATGGCAAATATCGGTCAACGTGGTATTATACAGGAGAATTGCATTTTGCTACGATTGCTTTAATTTGAAAAGTGCTGTATAAATTTAAATAACAAAGGTGTCCTTGTAAAGATAAAATACTAAGCTGTCAAAAAAACTGGTTTACGAAAATCAGTTAAGCTATTATAAAAAATACGCCTTTTCATTCGCGCAAAGTTTTGAGTCGATTTAGTTGCTCGCAAGTGTGTTTCCTTCTACTCTGCAGTTTTTAAATGTTGTTAACATTCCATTTTATATCAACTCATTAATAAACTGTTTTACCATCTGTGTCATGGTATAATAGAGAATTACGAAAGTTGCGTACCCGTAGAAACAATCTTTGGCAAACATTCGTAAAAACTAAATCTAAATCTGATTTCTCTAATTTATCTGATGAACTTTAGAGTTCATAACGATACAATTATATCAAACATATGCCAACTAATCTTATCGCTGATCGTAAAAGTTTTAGTGAGTTATTAATTCGAAAACAAAATCCGACGGGTATTCTTCCACTCTGAATTATAAAGATCATTGTTCCAATGATCTTAAAATCATTTACAAATAACGATTTTGAACCCGACGAAGATTATTTTCATATACATATATGATTAATTACGATTAAACAACATTGACTTCCATTTAAATCGATTGTGGCTTCATAGTTTAGAAAATTTAAGTAAAATAAAAAATTAAATTTAAATTAACTTAAAAATAATTTTTCATCCGGTCCTGTCGGGTTACCATCTATCATGCTAAAAATCTGTAGTGGTATTCTGGCCTAGTCGGTGTCGCCCGCTCTTCCAAAAGTCATTTTTGCATCCATTTGAAATAGTTCCGAAAATGTGTCCGATTGCGAAAATGTCTCGTATTCCTAAGAAAATATCGTAGTTATTCGCAGAATTAATGAAGCAGAAATAAGGGTGATGTTGTTTTAATAATTGTAGTAAAACACTTGAGCGAATTCCTAAATTATTTTATTTAAACTTAAGGCATTCAGCGGCCCACCCCAGATTCTTCAATGGGTAGGTTCTTATCTACAAGATAGTTATTTCTGGTGCTCTTCAGCAACATCTAGGATGCCCCAAGGCAGGCAATTTATATCTGATTTTTTCACTGTCTATCAGCAACATTGTCTCTACATCAATATCTACGTCATTAAAAATTTCTTCACATGGTATGGAAAAAAACTACCTTGATTTGGATGTAGACAAATGCCAAACAATCACCTACTGTCAAAAACGTGCACTGTCCCATTCTCGTGGCTATTATATTAACAACAGCGAATTGAATTTCAGACATCACATCGTATTATCAATCTAGTTCGGGACATCTAAAAACTTGAACCACTGAAGATAGCATAGCAACCGCATTTGATGCTAGATAATAAGAGGTTATGAATATGTTCAAATGATGTGTTTGTCACATATTGAATCAAGATTTAGACATGAAAGAACTGCCCGCACGTTTAGTGCCACATTCACTCATTTTCGACCAGAAACGTGTTCAAATGAGCATTTCCAACGCCCTGTTGGAACAGTTTAGGCGCATAAATCAGAGCTTTAGCGCCGGATAATTACTGTTGAAAATTTGATACACCATTACACTCTAGAATCCAAAATACAGTTGAAATTGTGGACTGCCAAAAATAAATCTGTAATGGCGACTGTTTTCTAGGACAGCCATGGAGTTATCTTAATCGGTTATTTTTAAAAAGGAAATACCATTACAGGAGCATACTGCGCATCATTACTTGACAAACTGAAGGCATAACTAGCAGAAAAATAACCACATTTGTCGAAAAATTCAAACTACCGCTAAACAACCGATTTGAAACGTTCATCGAAAAGGATGCGGAAGAGAGGCAAATTGTAAATGCAAATACTCAAGAACAGGCAAATCGAAACTACAAGCCACCTCCAATCTACTTACGCGAAATCGATACACACAAGGTAGTGCAAGAACTCAAATCAAGCGTGTTAACAAATGGAAAAACATTTCACGTAGTACAAACGAAGTAAAAATTCAAACACATGAGGTCAACGACTATAGAGAGGTCATTAATTTTTAGGATGCTCACAACAGAAATTATTATACATACCGATTGAAGTCTTCAAAGGGTCTCTCAGTCGTTATTAAAGGCATCGATGTTCAAGTTGAAACAACCGAAATCCAGGCTGCGCTTGTTGAAGATGGATTTAAGATACAGAATGTATATAGAATCATAAACCGTTTGAAGCAACCACAACCAATGGTCAAAGTTGAACTGGATCCATCCGAAAGCATTTTGAAAAAGGGAGAAGTTCATCAAATATATAAACTAAAATACCTCATACACAGACGTATAACTGTTGAAGAACCAAAGAAAAGGTCCGGACCAATACAGTGTTTAAACTGTCAAGAATATGGTCACTCAAAGACATATTGCAAGTTGATATCAGTGTGCGTCGTATGCGGCGAACTACACAAAACCAAAAGTTGCCCAAAACCAAAGAACTCTTCAACTGAAAGGAAATGCAGCAATTGCGGTGGAAACCACACTGCAAACTACCGAGGATGCCCAGTCTACATAAATAATAGTCAATTGTCACGTCCCAGGAGGCAGTATAAAACTACAGCAGATGCGCAGAATAATATACCTCCGCATACGCCAAATGACTCTCGTTCGCACAGAACACCAACCAGTAAACCAACATACGCAAGCGTTCTTCAAGGTGAATCCTCAAATGTTGAACCTACCTTGAATAACTGCATGCAATTAATGACAACAATGCAAAATATGCTACAAGCAATGCTACAAAATCAAACCACTATGATCCAGAAACTAGAATGTCTCCGATAAACTATCTGAAGATATGCCACTGGAACGCAAACGGTATTAGCCAACACAAACTTGAATTAGAACATTTCCTAGCTAGACACGAAGTTGATCTTATGTTAGTTTCTGAAACCCACTTAACGGATAAACACAATTTCAGAATTATTGGTTACGAAATTTATGATACAAAACATCACTTGGGCAGAAGTCGAGGAGGAACTGCTATAATTATAAAAAAGCGGATTTGCCATTATGTTCTAAATGAATATAGCACTGAGGAAATTCAAGCAACCTCCGTGTGTGTTGACCTCGACAAAGAAAGCTTAGTCATCGCTTCAATATATTGCCCTCCAAATAATAACGTTTCGGCAGATATCTACAAACGATTTTTTGCCACCCTGGGTCATGGTTTTATGTTCGCCGGCGACTTTAATGTCAAACATACCTACTGGAGTTCAAGATTGACTACTCCAAGGGGACGTCAATTAATGAAAGTTATTCAAGAAAACCACTACGATGTTGCGTCGTGTGGCCATCCAACTTTTTGGCCTACTGATCGTCGAAAAATTCCTGACGTCCTAGATTTTGCAGTCACAAGTAAAATAAACCGAGAAATAATCCAAGCTAAACCACTTTTAGAATTATCTTCTGACCACTCTCCGGTCTTACTACATTATTGGGCCGACCAAAAGCCATGTTCTTCAAATAATTATCTAACGATTATCTAACCTTCACTAACTGGTTGAAATTCAAGATGTACATCAGTTCACATATCGACCTAACGTCTAAACTGCAGACGACGAACGATATAAACATTGCTATGGAAAACTTTAATGATCTACTAGTCAACGCAGCTATTTCGGCCTCGCCTGAACCGAAGAGCAAACATACAAGACACACCATAACATCCGCTGAAATAGAAAAAATGTTAACAGAGAAACGTCGCTTAAGGCGTATATGGCAAATTAATCGATCACCAGATGCTAAACATAACTTTAATCAGGCAAAAAGAAAACTACAAAGTCTACTACAAAAAAACAAGATGGATTATATGCAAAATCATCTTAAAGAATTATCTCCCCATTCGGACACAAACTATTCATTATGGAAGGCCACTAAATACCAGCAACCAAATCCACCAATTCGTCTTTCAAACGGTGAATGGCCTAAAAATGATGAAGAAAAAGCTAAAGCCTTTGTTGATCATCTTGAAAGTGTATTCACTCCAAACCTTGGATTATCGGTGGTTCAAACAGAAAATATAGCAATTAGAACTGTGAGGAAATTTAAGATAAAGAAACCACTGGTAAAGCTTATTATTGCACATCATATTCAATTAAAGAAAGCCCCTGGGTATGATCGAATTACAGGTGAAATGCTTAAACAACAGCCTGAGTGTGCCTTTGGACGACTGGCTCAAATATTCAATTCAATTTACGAAGCAGGATATATACCTGAATGCTGGAAATTATCAACTATAAAAATGATCCCGAAGCTTGGCAAGGATCCTACCAAAGTCTCGTCATATAGACAATAAGTCGAAAAAACTATTGTCGAAAATATTAAACCGGAACTACGAAATATCATCCCTAGTCATCAATTTGGTTTCAGAGCCGAGCATCGAACCATTGAGCAAGTTCACCGAGTAACTACTGAAATAAGGTCAGCATACGAAGATCAAAAATACTGCTCCGCCGTATTTCTGGATGTTGCTCAAGCATTCGATAAAGTTTGGCATGAGGGTCTGCTTCATAAACTAAATCTTAAATTGCCAGAAATTTACCAACTTATGAAGTCGTATTTGTCAAACCCCCGATATTATGTCAAATACAACACCTCTAAATCGAACGAGAAAAACATTCTGGCTGGAGTACCTCAAGGTAGTGTGCTTGGCCCAACGTTATATTTAATTTTCACTTCAGATCTACCAGCGTCTTCGCAAATTCTGACGTCTACTTTCGCAGATGATACGGCAATCGTATGTAGCCATAAAAACCAAAAACGGCGTCCGAAATTCTGCAAAAACATATTTATGATATCGAAATATGGCTAAAGAAATGGAAGATAAAGGTCAATGAAGAGAAATCGACCCACGTAACATTCACTTTAAATAAGCTTACTTGTCCGCCTGTCACAGTGAACGGAATACCAATCCGTCAATCAAATGGAGCAAAATATCTATGCGTCCATCTAGATCGACGGTTAACTTGGCGAAAACATATTGAAATGAAACGAGACCATATCAAATTAAAAATTGACAAAATGCATTGGTTGATGGGGAAATATTCAACTATTGACCTAGAATACAAACTTCTTCTGTATAATATTTACAATGATTAAACCAATTTGGTCGTATGGTTGTCAATTATGGCAATCAACCTCAAATTCGAATATCGACATTGTCCAACGAACACAGTTCTGAGAATGATTACAGGAGCACCCTGGTTCGTAAAAACAAAAATATACATAAGGACCTTAGCATCCTAACTGTCAAAGATGAATGGAAAAAGATGCGGATCAGCTATGCAGCGAAACCTACAAGATATACCTACGTCTTCGCGATTAAAGAAGAAAACGATGGCTGTAATAGCATAAATTAATAAATTACTAAGTTTACTTATTGAACAAAAGTAGATTCTGCTCCCGCAGATTTACATAATTACCTTAGTTTTTAAGATTTGAAAACTTATTGTTATTTTCATGTTTGAAAGGTTCAATAAATATGGATAATTGTTAAAAGAAAAAAAAAAAAAAAAAAATTGCGGACAAAAAATAATGTGCCGTCTTACACCTTAGTGGTTGTCATGGCAGAAATTTACGAGTTACGGTTTAAACTATTTGACCACCCTCCTTACTCACCTGATTCAGCCTCAAGCGACTTTGTCCCGTTCCTTAAGCTAAAAGTTGCGCTCGGAGGACAGAGAGTTTTGGCCTTCTCATTCATGCCATAACCTTCGTAAACAATTATTTTGCAGAGAAAGACACCGCTATATGGACGGATTAAAGTGATAAAAGCATCGGTGGCGGGAAGCGTATAGACTTACAAGGGGTCTATGTAGAGAAATAAAAATAAAATAAAAATATTTGCTTACGTCCAATTTTCGTTTCATCATTAACATTTTTTTGCGAACAGATTCTCGTGCTGAATCCTGCCGATTTATTAGGCGAATGGTTTCTTACTCACTGACTGAAACAACTATTAATATTTTTTTTACTTACTCCGTCTAGATTGATCTACAATTTTCTGAATAAGAAATGTTTTTCGTTTTGTTAGAAATCAACAAAAATTATGAGAAAAATTTCAAAGTTGTAACAGCCAGCTGTAATAATTCGGATGCATTCATAATGCTGTCAATATTATTACAGTGGAAATAATTATCACAGTATTCGGACGGGTCCTAAATTTAAAACAATCAATAATTCAAATTTTTTAGGTCTTAAAATCAAAAACATGTCAACTTACTCGCGTTTTAATCGGAACGCATTTTGATGATGCCACTGATTTTATCGATTTTACCGAGCAAAGAATTTCACTTTCTCCGTTAATGCTTCGTTATGTGAATTACGAGTACTCGTATATGTGATTATGTGTGATGTATAATTTATTTACGACCCGTTTGCAATGGCAAAACAGCACGATCGAGTTTGAAATATTATCTCAACACAAAAGTTTTGTTTGCACATTACACAGGTTGTAATTTGTCACTAAGAAATTTATGTTGTTGGAGGAATTTAACTATACCAATCGCCCTTTACTCGTTTTCTGCATGTTTTCTAGAATATTGCGATCTTTGTCAAGTTCTCAAATACTGAACATGATACCCTTTAAATATTTTTTTTTGATTTGGTTTTATTTGTACTTATTTAGTCGCTGAAGATGCTATGGTTTTGAAAGAAGACGACTTGCTGACGAGTCAGTATCAGTTTTGTAGATTTACTGGTATTTTTAACTTAACATAATACTGACTATAGACCGGCATAACCCAAACAAAGTTGTTGTGGTGGTTTATGCTGTTGTATAACCACGTTGTCAAAATGGTAGGGTTAATACCTTTTCTACTATTAAAACCAACCTGGAATTGGTTAGTTGTAGGATATTGAAGTTACCAATGTCTTCCGGGTCGTATACTAAATGATATCTGATATTAAAAAATCCTTGGAATTTATTTTATAAACTTTAAAAATCAAACGACGAAGTAATATTGATGAGGAGCATAGATGACGTTGTAAAAAGTTTTAAGATTAGTGTTGGAGTTAGTTAACTATTGTGAACCGATCGTCAGTTCAATTTTAACGCGTATTTATTGTTAAACATGATTTGAATTTTATTAAAAGTTATGTAGCTGTTGAAAGAAAATCTCTGATAGAATAAGGAAAGGAAAACTGACCGTCAATTGTGATCAATTGTAAGATTGTTGCAAAACCGGTTCTGTAAAGAATTAAAAAAGCAAGGTATACCATTATAGTGATGGTTCAGAAGAAATATGGCTGCTGTAAGTGCTAGTGTTAATTAGAGGCCAAAAAAATTGCTCAAATAGCTAAAATCTCTCAGAGCTATGAACCGACACCATCACCAATACGATGGCCAGAATTCAGTTGTCGAAGTAACAAGATATGTGCGCTCTGCTAACTAAAGACATCGTGGACAAATACAAATTAAAACTAATATAATAAGGTTTCTGACTGCTAACCTATCGGTGGTCTGGCATATCGTCAATTCGATTTAATTAACTAAATACCCTGGTTACACAGGCTACACAGGCTGATAATCTATCGGTAGTGAATGAATTGAATTTAATTAATTAAATTCATTGAGGCTTCCTGTTGCTAATTGGATTTTATTTTTATTAGCAATCGGTGGTATCTGTCATATTGTCCATTGAAACATATCTGGCATATCGTCACATTTGCCGGACCACCTCTTGAGATTTGAACAATTTTATATAAAGTGAGTGATAAATGGATCTTAAACAATCATTTTGATTAGTTGATTTCAAATCCCCATCTTTAGGTTTCGTAATAAAATATAGTTGCAATTTATAATAAAAAATTTAAATGCAGAATTTAGAATTTCATATTAATCTATTTGTTTCCAATTGTCATTTCTGAAGTCGCTAGTTTACTAGTGTCGCTAGTGTTAAGTTTGCAAAATTGTTGAATAAATCTTAAGCTCAAAACAAAACAAGAGCGAAGGCGGCGAGCGAAATCGCCTGTCATATTACAAAACACCGAAATCATGAAAAACAAACACAACCATCAACGCAGGCGACGACGATTTTTTCGTTGAAAAAAATTTAAGCTCAAAACAGAACAAGAGCGAAGGCGGCGAGCGAAATCGCCTGTCATATTAGAAAACACCGAAATCATGCAAAACAAACACAACCATCAACGCAGGCGACGACGATTTTATCGTTGAAAAAAATTTAGAGTCTATTTCTATTTTTGTTGCCGACGAAACAATGTTGCCAACTGTTTTTTATATATGTATAAGTTGGCATCAATTAACCGTCATATTATTAACCATTTTTTTCAATTTAGTAGCCTAATGCCACAACGTCATGTGTCAAAAACACAGAAGGTTATGCCGTTTGCTACAGCGATATCGCATGTGTCAAAAACACAGAAGGATATGGCGTTTGAGGTTTGTTGATCACCACACGCTGACGCTTTTTTCTGTTAGCTACAGCGATATCGCGGCGATATTTTTTATATATTCGTCGACGCTCGTCGTCATCGCTCTTGTTCTGTTTCTAGCGTTACAATTTTGTTATTTCGACGTATTTTGTGTTCCACATTGTTTTGTTATTTTTTAATTTTGTCGGAATCTTCACAGTCGTAAGTCTAAATGTCCAAAATATGTCGTTTCAGCCGACCGGTGCCACATTTCATATACAGCAATATAAACCTTTGATATTTTGCGTGAACGCTTTTGTAATCGAATAATTTTTCGAAGAGAACATTAATCGGCCGTCTGGATCTTCCGGATCTTAACACCCATAGATTTGTCCTATTTCGCTAGTTGTATGGTCTTAAATTGTAAGAGAGGGGTTCATTTGATTTTATAGCTATGTGCCATACTTAAATAAATAGACTATCTTCTATTTCTTGGTATTACGATCTACATTTCAAAAACACTAATACCTCAAACAGAATAACGGCGCACATCGCCGATCTTCGGCGCTCTAAGTTCAAATCTTTTTTGTTAAACAGATAGACGCCGTTTTTCACATTTCTGTCATTTGTAGACCGACACAACTAATAATATATTAAATCTTTTTGTTTGTGGATAAATAAACATACTAGAAAAATAATGGAAATGGATAATTGTGATAACACAATAATGCTAATGAAAATGGCAATGATGTTATTCACAATGGGTAATTTATTGAAAGATATGGAGACGGTGATCAAAAGTATTGTCCAAACAATTTTGTAGACTGGGAAGACGAAAACGGTGAAATTCATCATGGAGAATGGAGATTAGATGCAGATGGCACTTCACAACAAAGTGGTAGGGAAGAAAATCGCAGTTCTAGCGAAGCGTTTAATCTAAGGAATGTGTTGTCCAAATATTTATGCAATGAGGGGCCATTCCACGGCAAATGAGATTTGCTGATTTAAATGTACAAATTTAAAATAGATCGGATAGTTTCAAAATAAACGATAAATAAATTAAATTATAACAAGAATTGTATTTCATTTATTCCACTTATTTAATTTCATATACATATTTCATATCACTTGTTTGGCAGTTTATCACATATAGTTTGAATTCAATAATAATATATTTACACATAATTATGTACATACACTTAATTTAGATTTGGTGGGTCTCCATCTTTGTAAAATTCCAATTTCGTAATATATTCAAAAATTTTCAATTTAGCCATGGCTTTGGTAATAGGCGGAAACTTTTTGAGCTTCTCAGCTATTGTTAGGCAAAATAAATCGTCTTCATCATTTCTATTGGTTTTTGTCACTGTTTCTGCGTAAGATTTAAATATTTCAATACACTCGTTGTATTGAAATTTTAATGAGTCAAACTCTTACTCATCGTTGCGGCTTTCGTTGTTCGTTCTTCGACGTTTTGTTGGAGTTGGATTCACCTCTTGCAGTTCGTCTTCGTATGAAATATTTTCAATAGTCGGTGTGACGATCGAGGTATCTGTTTTTTGGTAATTGCTTCTGGTGCTAAAATAAATAATATTCAATTATTACAATGATAATTGGTTTAGAATTATCTCAAAATTACGAGTTTGGCTCAATTTGGGATTTTTGGAATAAAAGGCTGCTATAATATTCCCACTCAACTGTATATTGGGAAGAACTGCCGGAAGCAATATTTGTTTTATTAAACTCACGACGGAAACGATCACTCAAACTTTTCCAACGCTGTGAGCATTCATGGTCTAAATTATGAAATAACATAAAATTAGTAAACTACCATTAACAAGAATTTTACTTAACGTACCACTTTTTCCCAAAAACTTGCGATATTTTTATCCAGGTTTCCAGTTTCAATCCTCGGTTTCTATACGAATGGAGTGATTTATTATACAAATTTTTATTTTCCTGCACCAATTGGATTAATTTCTCATTAAACGTATCCTGAAAATTGTAACAATCAATTGAGTATTTAAAACAAATTATTTCTTTATTACAACAAAATTTAGTTATGTATTACCTCATCCATTTCATTAAAAAATATGGTATGGGACTCCTATATAAAATAACTCCATTAAAAAATGTACACATGTAAATGCATACACATATAATTAAATAAATAAATTACAAATATGTACTATATATTAACGATTGTAAATTCGTTCAAATAAAATATATTTTAAAAACAAAACATTACAATAAAGTTTTGACTTACACAGCTTGTTATTAGTTTGCCCGTGTTTTTTGCTCCGATTGCTGTGGTTTTAAATGTCACTCATCGTCCAAAAAAATATAAATTTTTATATTTTGACGTCGATTGTCGACGCTCTATCTGTTTGCCCTTATGGAAATACATGTATTTTAAATTTAGCGCCGATGTTTTCGACGTCAATCTGTTTGAGGTATAATATCGGACGGCATGTGCAATTTTTGTGAGCTTTACAAAATTTGGTACAGATGCAAAGATTTCGGGCATCTACTATTCGGTAATATTTTATGTTTTTAATTTTTTTTAACTAACTTAAATTTTTTAATTTGCAGATTAAAGATACTTGATCTGCATATGCTATTTTGTTCCTTTATATCCACGTTTTAGTTAATTTTGTTTAAATACAGTTTTTTGTTAACTGTTAGCTTCATAAATGATTTGAGTAGAAAGATCTGAAATTTTATTTTGCGTATGACCTGTTGAAAAATGACCTAAACACCTAATTAGTGTTTGAAATACATAGTTTATATTGCTGGAACACTTCAAGAAATCTCTCGATTGTTTTTAGCCAGGGCTACACTAGAGGTACCAATTCCAACCTCAAAATATTTGGCAGACTCAATACAATCTGATAGGATACATTCTGTTGTATGTATTAGTTTAATTTGGTTTCGTTTTTCTTCGTTCATATTTTTATCAATTGTGATTTTATCCCGCCACAAGCCTACATCCCTTCATTTTTGGTTACATTATAAGACTTTGTTGACAGAAGATAATATTATAAGATAATCCTGCAGTAATAAAAAACAAAACTTCTGCACAACAGAATTCAGGTTGTACACCTGGCTAGGTAGACAGACTTTTTAGTAATAATGTACAATTCCAAATTACGGTAAAATTTTCGACCAGAGATGCTCTATACACAAAACTAATCCGTCAAATACCCACGTAACTAAATTATTTACCTTTAAAATTAAAATAACTAGTCCACCGCTCTATAATTATTGGAGAAAAGCCCCCTAAAAACTTGATACAAATCCACAAAGAAAAGTAATAAAAACCAAAATTTATTGATTTCAGGTCAATTATCCATCGAAAACATTAATTTTCCAGTTGAAACCTATATATGCATAATACATAAAACAACATAACGAAACATGAACGCATAACAACAAAAAACATGGAACACAACTAATAATTTAAATTTCATAATAATTCGTTTTATGTCATGCTGCTGCCTGCCTGCCCCATATACACAAAATATATTTTGAAACAGCCAAGCGAAACAACAAAAGGTTGGCTCGCAATGGAAACCTTTTTTTGTATTTCGACGAGTTTTCTATTATGTATTTGAACAATAGCGGATTGTTAAATAAAAATTAGAGATCCCTTTTTTAAAAATTTTGGTTGTCTATAGTGTGTACCAGCCCTAACTATATATTATTAAATTTTTGAGTTTTCACACGACTAGACAATATAAAAAAAATCTAAAACTTGAACCATATATACAACTTTTGTGGAACAGATGATGCGATATCATTGATATAAGACACTCGAGAAATGTATATACTTTAATCGGATTTCACAGAAATCCCATAGTGTTGACAAGAGGCTAATTTGCATTATATTTTCAGTTTTTGGGGTGCTTAAACCTTTGCCGTACTAATTTTTATTTTTTTTTTTATTTCCAGATAACGATCGAAACTGTCTGAATATATAAATCTATATATAAAACGGAGCGACCTAAGAATGTCTAATAAAATTGACGAACGATAAATTATAATTAAATAAATATAAAATTTATATACACAAAATTTTTAAAATGAATTTATTAGAAAAAATTCAATTAATCGTGACGTGCCTATTGTTGATAAGACCGCATACAAATGCATTTAAATTAGATAATAATAATAGTAGTAGTAATAATAAAAATAATGATAGCGGTAGTAGTAGTAGTAGTATTCATAGCCCTAGTGATATCGATAAGACTGATCGAATGGAAATTCCATTGCATTTAACCGATTTGCCAACGAAATTTGGTGATGAAGACGATATTATAAAAATTACGCCAAATAAACAGCATCATACGGATCATTTCAATGGTGATCACCGTTATGATGATGCCGATGATGATAATGAAGATGATGGTGATTATCATGATCGATCGGACACTATCGATTCAGAGTACGAGGACGAGGAGGATGATGATGATGATGGTGGTAGTTTAGATCATTTTGATCCGAAAATCTTGATCGATGATAAGAACGAGAATGCAATGCCAATATTTTTGATTGAACCAAAAAGTGGATACATTGTACGAAATCGTCCTGTTACACTGGAATGTAAAGCGGTGCATGCATTAGAGGTATGTATACATTTTTTTTATAATAGAATGTTATCATATTTCATATACCGGGTGGTCATTTTAATATGATATTGATAAATATTTCGAAAATATTTTTAACGCTATCATTTGTAAAGAGTTGAATTTGAATCAAACAGGATTGTCAGCAAATCCACACTAAAAATATTTGGCAGACTTTTGTTTTTTAATTTTAAAAAAGACTAATACCCTGAATCATAAAAATAATTAAAACCCAATAAGGGGTTACAAATTGGTTAACGAACGTTCTCAACTTGGAATACATTTTAAAGATGGGGGATTTGTTGCGAACTGATAAAAAAAAGGTTTAGGCCCTAATTACAATGCGTGTCTCGTTCTAGAATTAATTTTATATTTTTAGCCAGATCAATTTTTTTTTTTGTAAGCGAATTCCAGATGATTCAATTTTAAAAGCGATGCTTAATTCGTTTTACGAGGGCTGCCTTTTATATTTCGGGATTAGAGAACAAAAACAAATATTAATCATCGAAAATCGCTTTATTGTTTTTTAAAATATTCCCCATGAAGATCTATACACTTTTGCATGCGTTTGAACCAATTGTCGAAGCACTTTTTCCACTCTGATTGAGGTATCTCCAAAACATGCATTCTGAACGCAGCGACCGCTCCTTCAGGTGTCGAAAAACGTTGACCTCTCAGTTTGTTTTTTACGTACGGTAATAAAAAGAAGTCATTTGGTGACAAGTCAGGACTATACTTCGGATGGCTCATCAAATCGATGTTTTGAGTGCTCAAAAATGTAGTTGTTTGGGCCGATGTGTGAGCGCTCGCATTGTCGTGGTGAAGAGTGATCCGTCTTCGGCAGTTGGTTTTCCTGATTTCTTGGAAGACAACTGGCAAACAAATGGTGGTGTACCACTCAGAATTGACTGTTCTGCGTTGTTCTAGTGGTAAGGTTGCGACATGTCCATTTTTTCCGAAAAAACAGGCGATCATTTGCTTGCAAGTGCTTCGTGCGCGAACAACTTTTTTTTAATTCGGCTCATCTTGAAACACCCATACAGTCGACTGCTGTTCACTTTCGGGGTCATACGCGTTAATCCACGATTCATCACCTGTCACTATGTCATAGACGTGTTTTGAAGCACCGGGATCGTATTTTTTGAGCTTTTCTTTCGACCAATCGACACGAGCATTTTTTTGTGCGATTGACAAATTGTGTGGGATCCAACGCGAACAAATTTGCTTTGTATGCTGGTCCCACTAATGCCTTAGGTTGTCTCAATCTCACAATAGTTCACATGACGATCTTGCAATATCAGTTCGCGCACAGCATCAATGGTTTCCGGAACAACAACTGATTCTGGGCGACCTTCACGAAATTCGTCTTGGAGTGAACTACGACCTCGATTGAATTCACCATAGCATCGATAAACACTGGTCCTTGATGGAGCTTCATCGCTTAAAATTGAATTAAGTTCATCCATGCACTCTTGCTGCCTTAATCCACGTCGAAAGTTGTAAAAAATAATCGCACGAAAATGTTCACGATTTAATGCCATTTTTTCGCCGAGATGTTGAGTTAATGAGTACTGTAAACAACACAAATAGCGCTCGAATGTCAAAATGTTCTGAGTACGTATAATCTCAAAAATGCCAAACTTTACGATAGAGCTGTCAGTTGCCAGATTGCAACACTACACTGAAAAAAATAATTTAATGTACACCGTTTATTAAATATTTTTCTTGAATAATTCATAAAATACATGAATAATTTCTTTATCACAAAGAAATAGTAGAAAATGCTGTTTATCAATTAACAATGTGTTTATTAATGTAATAAATAGCTGTTTGTTAAGGTAGATTTAGTAGGTTTCTCGTTTGTTCATAAAATTTAATAAATTTTTTTATCAATTTATTAACTTTTTTATAAATCTACGAACTGTTTTATTAAAAGTAAAATATTCAAAAAATAGATTATTTTTTTATTATTAAAATTTATGAATTATTCATACATTAATGTAAAACTTTGTAATTTCGGTTCTTCAAGTGATTAATTTATTTATAACTATTAAGAATTTTTTTTATAAATAGTTATTAAACTGTGATGTTCGAAAACCAATTTAAAAAAATTATACACGCAATGAATGGGTTCGTTACAATAATAAATTTTAACAAATGTGTCACATATCCAGGATAACCCTTTCCAACAACAAATAAGAAACACACAGCACAGCAATGGCAACAATAGGCAACCTACATATCCGCAAACCCATAATTTCACGCTTCACAGACCGCCACTCGAAACAATTACACTCAAAAATGGGGTAGTACATATTGTAAAAATCCACTGGACTTTTAAAGGATGGAAGCGTAAATTTCTCGGTGCTCGAAACTCCCTCCAGCTTAAAACAAAACACCGAATCTAATACTGACCAAGCAACAAACGAATAATCTAAAGGAACATTTTTAAAAAATGCGTATGAACGCGATAGTACGAAATTAAAATTTTGTATCAAAGATTAACCTAGTTAGTTTCAGTATTTGAAACCTTACAAACTACCAAACTTTACACAACACAAATATTCGGCGATCATTCGCTTCGTCTGGTGTAAGCTTAAGAATACTGCATATTATTGTCATCGAATGTCTCTCTAATACACTTTTCTTATTAATGTTAAATGTCTAAGGAGCCAATTATAGAAAAATGAGTTTGGTTAAAATCCTTCTTGTTAACAGACTAATTTTTTCTTGGTGTGTATCAAATAAGTATCAGCAACAACCGGCTATTACATTTTAAAATGAAAAAACCTGAAGGTTTGAAATCTTTAAGTATAGTCGTATAATACCACAAATTAGAGAAAAGCAATGATTTGATAACTGGGAACTCACCAAGGTGTTGGTATTTACGTTGTATTCTGGAATTAATTAATGACTTTACTCCGAGACATATTATATACTCGTATTACTCTATAATATTTGTCCCAGATATTGATTGAAGTAGCCTTCTTTTGTTGGTAAGTGGTAACATGTCCAAGATACATTATGATTGGAATATTTTCATTCTAATTCATATTTTGTGTGCCACAAGCTGTATTCAAAAATTTAATTTGGTAGGTTTTTAAGTGCGGTAAATTAAAATTTTTCAATCATAAACATTGAGCGTTCTCAGGTCCCCATGATTCACGACATGATTAATGAAACCATCGCCAATTTGATTTGAAAATTTCATAGTTCTAAACATTTACATAATGTTGAATTCGATATTACTCAAAACGTTCTCAACTGTTGGGTGCCGTGAAAGTGCTCATTTTAATAAATTCGGAAACTTAAATTTGCAATTAAAAACCAAAGAAGCCATTGAAAAATGTGTCTTTTAAGTCTAAACAGATAAAAATGAATTTGTTTTGCTACATTCATAAAAGCATTCACAATAAACATTATCGTCTTGGCACTTCTATTGCATGTTTACCATCCGATCACTTTAACAGAATATTACAGCGATGGAATTTTTCGTATCTTGCCCATTTTATTTATTTGTCTGAAAACAACCAAACCCCATGATCCCAGAATTGTATATTGAATTCAACAGTACAATTGAAAATAAATGATCGTTGACGACTCGGGAAAAAGATTCAAAATTATCATTTAATGATATTTTAAAAATAATGAATTTGTTTATTAGTATCGAAAAATAACTTCATTAATTTATTTATTGAGAGATTGTTACTCCCATAGAAAGAATATATCTCTAAATATGTGTATAACGGGAAAAAAATAGTTTTAATAAAGTAGTTAACATCTCAATAAATATATTTACGATATACATTGTATTATAAATCAATTTTTAATTTTTATAAATCTATTAATTGATATTTCGTATATGTTGTCCGAATCGTTGAAAGTGTACATCATATAATAAACATGTTCATTTTTACAGTAAATAAATTCATTAATATAATAAACGAATTTATCCATAATTCGAAATGCACAGCGTCAGTAATTTTCAGAGTTTAGTTCTTCAAATAATGCCGTGGTGAACGTGAGTGTAAAATCCAAAATTTTTGTGTGTTTTGTGGTCATTGAGTTATTAAAACAGTTTTTAAAACAATGATAAATACATACTATATCTAAAAGTGAACATTATTATTAATCGAATATTATATTGTAATAACAATTAGATAGTGCTGGTATTTCTTTTATTATTTATGTCGAGTTTATGGAAAGATTATTGCATCAAGAAGCATTGCAGAAGGGTAATTAGTACATCTGTGAATTTAGTATGGTGAGTTATAATATCGAAAGGGAAACTTATTTGGATTAGTTATATTTGTGTTACTATTTTAATAAAATTAAAAACTTGCTATAAATCGTCATTTCGGATAATGAAACATGTGTAAAAATATTTAGTGCTAGTGATTAAGTGTAAAATATATACATACACCAATCCCTCGCTCATCGAATTAATTTGTTCCCGATAACTTGTACTTAACTAAGAAAACTAACAAATGAATTAATTAATTAGATGAGTTACTAATAAATAAATATTATTTATTTCACATTATTTACTATTTGCATATTTATTAAGAACAAAAATAAAATTCGAATTTTTTGTCGTAACTTTGGTGTATTTGTAAAATAACAAGGGACTTCGTTAAGCGGGGGATTGGTGTATATGTATATACATACATAATATGTAATTTTGATTAGAATAATGTGCGTGTTTGGTCCGGATTTAATAAAATATGTGTATTATTTGTTGCGCGTACATTATTTAAACGAAAATTACATAAATGAATTGTTTACATTAAGGAGACTGCAGTATCTGGAGTTAAAAGAGTGACCGCAAAATTCGCCCGTTTTTGCATAGTCTGTAGCAAGAACGGGGAAGGTCGTACAGAGGTCCCCGTGGGCTTAAATTGACCGTCATAAAAATGTGGGTGAGCATAACTCGATTTTTTCAATATTGAGTCAATTTACCCTTACTTGAGGGGTGGAGTAATAGTGGCGCAAAAATATTATTTATTAAGGGAATATCATTTCCTGCCGTTTTCGGCAATAGGGGGGATTTCCCCCCACCTAGGGTGTTTCACTCTGAGGATATTTGGAAGATAATTTCTGATGTCACTCTTGCCATGAAATTCTAAGCATTTTTATCAAGAACTTCCCGACCGTTTTCCCATTTCTTTCTTCTGGGGGTGGTTTCCACCCCTCAAGTAAGGGTAAATTGACTCAATATTGAAAAAATCGAGTTATGCTCACCCACATTTTTATGACGGTCAATTTAAGCCCACGGGGACCTCTGTACGACCTTCCCCGTCCTTGCTACAGACTACGCAAAAACGGGCGAAAAAATGGTTTTTTTTGCGGTTACTCTTTAATTAAACATATTTAAATTCTAGAGAAATAAAGAGGAATTATTTTGTCATTCACTATATTATTTTATTGATGATTTTTAACTAAATTTTGACTCCGGATATAGAATCAGCAGCAATCGTGTAGCCGTTTTATTTACGCGATTTTATAAAGCCAAACATTACTCACGCTAAACGTGTCAAAACAAATCATAAATAAATAAACAAATTTATTTACGAAGCTGAAAGATTGTATTAAATAAAAAAACAAAACAATTCCTTTAACTCAATTTTTATTCAATTTTGATTTATAATATGGTGTACTAACGAATTAATTTTAGTTTTAGAAACACGAAGGGTTCCATCAAACGCTATTTTATATAGAGCAAACCTACTGTTACATAGATGAAAGTTCTACTACTACTATAATCGAGAATTACAACGTAGACTATAACAAAGCAGAGATATGAATTATAGTTTGAAATGAGATGGCTGCTTTGAAATTTTACAACCAACAACAATACCACAATCAAATATATAATAATAATAAAGGGAAGAGGTTATTAAATTTAATTTTCTACGTATCTTTTAAGTTTAAAACTGTAATTTTACAAATAATAATTTACAAATTAAAAAATAAATTATCATTAACTAATTATTTTAAGAGTAGTGTAATCAATAACTAGTTTCTAGAAAATTATTAATTATCTGATTAAGATCATAGTAGTTTGCACTAAATACGAATTTTTAAATAAAATTAAAATTAGATGATTTTGTAATTTAGTTCCTGCTAGTTTAGTATGTGTATAGTGTAAGAAATATGGATATTATAAAATAATAAATATATTATAAAATAATAAATATTTAAAAGTGAATTATGTCAATATTTGTTGTAAATAAAGAACTATTCAGAATAAATCTCAAAACTATTTTCATTCTTAACCCTTCTCCTAACCGTCCTTTAAATAATCTTTATATATATATATATATATATATATATATATATATATATATATATATATATATATATATATATATATATATAAACCTAAAAATGAAGTAATTAAAACAATATAACCATTTATTAATTTAATAAAAGACACCATAAATCAATGCATAAAATTAATTAATTTCGTTACTTTTTTAATCGAATTTTAATAAATTTATACGTTGTTAAAATTAAGTTGTTTGATGATTAAACAAAAAGAAAAATTATATCAATAAATAAATTTACAAAAAATAAGACAGTTTAATAAATACTTTACATTAGTTCAATTAAAAATGCTTCAATCAATGCATAGTATTAATAAATTTTGTTGTTTTTTTAATAAAATTTCAATAAATTCGTACGTTGTTACAATTAATATTTTTGATGATTGAGAAAAAAAAATAATTATATCAATGTATAAATTTATAAATTATGTTTAGGAAACCTATCATATTAATAAATATTATACATTAATTTAATTAAAACAGATTGGATCAATGTACAGCATTAATTAACTGCGTTTGCAAACTCGTTAAATTAATACATGGATATAATTAAATGTTTTATTACAACTATTTATTGTTTTATTATTTAATTTTTTCAACTTTAATAAAAATGTACGTTAGCGCAATTAAAAATTTATAAATCAATAAAAGCAATCAATAGTTGAAAATTTGCATTAATAATATTAATAAACACGTTCATGGGAACCATATTAATAACAAAATTTATTGTATCAATATTTTTTTTTATTGTATATGGGTAGTTATTTTTTTCAGTGTAGGGTTGTCCAATCCCGAAATATAAAAGGCAACCCTCGTATGTAAATGGACGAATTTCGTTAAAGCTGCATCAATTTAATGCTCTTTGCTGCTTACTCGATTTATGATTATAATAAAAGAAGATTATAATAAATTATTAAATTCTAATAAACACACCATTTTCAAACATTTTATACGCCATTTTCGCCATTATACGCATTTACGCCATTTTCAGAACCACAACCGGGACTCTATTGAAATCCCATTTTCATTATGCAACCCAAGTTTCATCATAATCAGTCGAGAAATAGTTTATCACATTCAAAATCATAATTTTCCGGAGCCACATCCTTTATTATGATTATTATGAATAATAATTTACGTGTAGGCTTATTTAATTTTTTTGCATTAATTATTTACAAATCGCTGAACGACAAAGTCGGTACTAGAGCATAATCGTTTTTTGCATAATGTCATAATTGTGACACAAAATAGAACATAGTGACTCAACATATCATGATACAATATTAATGCCCCACCGCGAAGGATCCATCTCACCAATTTGTATAAAAATTTCGAACCGTAAAATTTCCTGGTAATTTGCGCCCCAACCGGTCGGTTGCTTCGCTATATACTCGTATAAGACAATATGTCTAATTGGTCAAACAAGCTAGAAAACACAGTGGAATTAAGATTTGATCCGAACAAAGTTTATAAGTAATGGCACGTTTAACTGTTTAATATAGGCGAGTTGCAAAACTTTTAACAAAATAAGTCGTTCCTAAAATGTGTTGTACTGATTTTTTTTTTGTCGGCAATTTATTTATACTAGTGGTCGCCCAGTGGTCAAAATTCGACCATAAACATTATTGAATATTTGAGGAATATATTATGAATTTGCAAGTTTCGAACAGATTGTTTTCTACTTTTATACATTTTTTATATTTGAGACCATATATTTTTATATGTACACAATAGTTCAGTACCATTATATTTAAATAATACATATTTAAATAATAAACTTCTCTGTAAACAATATTCTTTGTAAGAATATTATTATTATTAAATAAGTTGCCTTCACCATTGTCATTAAAAATATAAAATGTCAAATTATCAAAGAACGAACTCTACTTGCAGTAACATATTATAATTGTCGATGCGAAAACACTGGAGTTAGTAATAAAATACCAACTTTATCAAAAGTTTGACCTTCTGACTTGTTTATGGTCATAGCAATTGCAGGTATTGCTGGGAACTGTGTTATTTGAAATTGAATTGGACGCATTATCCCGGAAAATGTTAAATTAATTCTTGGAATCAATATTCTTTTATTTATAGCTGTTCCTGTTAATACTTTACAGTCAATCGTATTGCGATGCAAGCATTTCATTCCTATTCGTGTTATTCACTAAAACTTGTGCAGTATTTAAGTTACAAATGAGCATAATTATAGAATTAACTTTTAGCTTCATTTTATGAGGTGGCATTCCGCTAACATTCAAAAATTAATGGAATAATAATTCACATTTAAATCATTTTGACCAAATATAATTTTATCAAAGCTAGTAAACTTTTTGACGATTAAGCACATCGTCATTAATAAAACCGCAATCATCTTTTGTTGGTGCTAAAATAATTGTTTTAATATTTTTTTAATAGGAGAATGAATGCGCCAATCTTCTTACAATCTTACAATCTTCAATCAAAGTAGAGCGTGTCCCGTGTGGAACAACTGGTAAAATTTATCTAAAATCTCCACTCAAAAAATGGCTTTACCACCAAATACTATATTTTGAATCGTTTACTAATTCCCTTAAATCTTTAATTTTAAGTACATTCTTTGGACACATAGATATTTCATCTATCAAAATCAAATCTACTGAATTAGTATAACGTCCTCTTGAACTATTTGGCGTAATATTTGGAACTGAATTCTCTAATACTGGAATTTGCAATTTGGACGCATTATGTAATGTTCTACCACCAATCAATACTGTTGCAGCAACACCGCTGAAAGCAGTTACTATACCATGAAGGTTCAACGAATTTAATTTATGTATACAATTCAGATCTTAAATTTGGTTGATTTTGTTTAATAAAATGCAAACGTGAGCCCTCAATACGAACATATACATCAACTATCCACTGCAAAAATAATTTTTGACCATGATGCAGATAACTAAAATCATCTCTAACAGCAAGTCGATATGCAACATATTGTAGCATTGAAACTCAATTTCTGGGCGCAACAGCATTAGATGTACTTGCCATGTTATGATTTATATTATTATGCCATCCAGTATCACCATTGAGGAATTAAAGAGGATAAGCCAAATGATCTAAAGAACTATCTAAAACAGAAATGTTGCGGACGGTAGAATTAATTTTATTGAATGCAACAATATTCCTTTCAAAAGGTAGTTCTCCATCTGTGGTACTAAAAATAACCGCAACATCTGTTTGAATAGCGTCATTAGATCTTCTAATATCTAAATCTCTGTTAACCTTAATAACCATAGACACCTCCTTACAAATGTTAATAGCTCTATTGTAACATTCATGCATCGATTTAAAGGATCTTACAAATGGTCGGACACTATCTAATTCAATCGCAGTTTTCCGCATTTATTGATTACTACAATGCATATTTGCATTTTCACGTAACCTCAAATTAATCGCAGTGTCAACATCGTAAAAGTACAACTCCGCATAGCACAGACTCCTATCATATTCTAGTTACCAAAGCACCTGCACGATGATAAAACACATCATGAATTTTGAAATGATAGACCCCTGCATAGAATTTGTATCAATTTTTGCTTCTGAACTAACCATTGCGGACGCTCCAGAAATCTCTGTCTTAAATTGTTACACAAAACACTTATAAATTTCAAATGCCATCTTTTGAATTATTTTTAGCTGCACGTCTCATACAAATGACCTCTTATGCTCACAATGCGGTGTGTGGTTCACAAATTTGCTGTTGTTGTTATATAATATATGTTGTTATATGTTAAAAAAAGTAAATGAGTAAACTAATGCACATCAACAAATTTATAGAATTTTGATTCGAAGCACAATAACACGCCATATAATATTGGAAAAGAGTTACTGAAAAGAGTAAAATCAAAGGCTGCTAAAATTTTATTTGGAACTCTATGTATATTTTTTAATCGTTAAAATTTGCGCTTGGTTTCTACCTTTTCTAAATATTTTTTATTGATAACACTAAAGCTCGTCAATATCTACCAAACAAAAGAACAAAAAAGAAAATCGGTTAACAGAGAAGAAAAACGTACGATTTGAAGGGCTACATGAATTAAAAAAGTCTGAATTAAAAAAGTTTTTTTTTCTGAATTAAAATAAGTGTTTTTAATTCAATTTAAAATTGAATTAAAATCAGAGTTGAAAAAGAAATGAAAAAGTTCGATAAAATGAATTTAAAAGGTATTTCTTAATTCATTTTTAAAATGAATTAATATAAATGTTTATAAAATGAAATAATATAAGCCTTTTTTATTTATATTTATATTTTATATCTAATAAATATAAATCCATGCAACTATTATTTTCATTAATGAAAATTTTTTGGAATTTAAATTTAAATTTAGCACGTAAAAATTTGGGTAATTTTGGGTTTGTATTTTCATTAATGAAAAAGCGAATAAAACTGGAAATCAAATGAGACATTTTCATTACTGAAAATGAGACATTAGAATATCTTATTTTCATTAATGAATACATTTAACTAAAATTAATTAAATAATAAATAAACGAGGCAACAATTATAAAAATAGAAATCTATATAGAAAACAAATATATTACATTTAAATTCATTTTTACTTAAAACTAAAAATATATATATAATATTAATTCCATATTTTAATTTATTAGATTTTTTAATTTATAAAATGAAATAAAATGTGCCTTTTTTAATTCATTTTGAAAATGAATTAAGGTATGTGTTTTAAAAATGAAATATTATAAGCCTTTGTTAATTCATTTTTGAGTTTTCTCATTTTCCTAAATCGGTTTTTTTAATTCATAATTTTAAGTTAAAAATATGAATTAAGATAAGTCGCAGATGTTCATACAAAAATCAACTGTTTTAATTCATTTTTAAAGAACTTTTTTAATTCAGACTTTTTTAATTCGGTACCCCATTTGAAGCCATTATCCGTCACAAGTATTTTGATAAAATGAAGTCCTTATTAATTTACTTGCTATACCTATTGCCCGTATGCCTCTTGTAACTAAATTATTATGGGCGGGAATAGATTTTTTTTTAAGTTAAATAACTGGAAATGGATAGAACGACTATGAGGCCAATATTTTATAATGGTAAATTTTGTTTTTATTTAAACCATTCCTAAAGTTCTGGCCGCAATCAAAATTTTTCCTTAATTTCATTTACCCCGATGGTCCGCGGTGTAAACTAGAATTTTACCAATTTTTCTACCTATAATAGTGTGACAAATCATAATTTTTCGGGGGGCAATCTCTCACTTTGTTTTATTGTATTCCACGTTCTATTGAATTTCCAATACTTACATGCAGTCCGAAATCCTTGATCTAAATTGACGGTCTAGCCAAACTACAAAACACCCCTGCAGGCATGCAAAATGTCTTCTAATTTTCAAACGTAAAGGTGCTGTAGCCATCAAACCCTTAAGATAAAAACACGTAATAGGAAACCAATAAATGTTATTTTCTGACTTCAAATAAATATTGTAATGTGAAACGTTTAATAGGATAAGGAGAATTTTCCTTTCAATCAGCCCCACAAAGTCATTTTTAAATATTTGTGGTTTAATTGTTTTGTTCAAAAATTGCAAATTGGTTTTGTATAACACATTTCTGTTTAATGTCGTTATTGAAATTATTAAATGAACTGACGTCAACCTGTTAATAAAACTCACATAATTATATTTATAGAGCAATTATTAATTTAACGTCTATCTAGTTTGACAATGTGGTTGAGTAATGAAGCTAATTGTGTCCCTAAAAATTTCATTTGATGTTGGTCTTTGTCTTTGATGCAGAGAAACGTCAATATTACTTTCCTCTGTATTCCTATTCTGTCTTACCCTGGAAATAGGGAATTGAGAAAATTGTTATCATAGCCTTTTTGTCTATGGATTCCATAGGATAGACAAATAAAGTTCGGTTCAAAAACCCTAAGAATTTTTTTCACAAATCCATATTCCTAGTGACAATTATAATGAAGTAAAAACTAATCAGCTATATTGTTCTTTCTCCAAGAAAACTCCAAGTAAACTTTTCTTTCACCAAGCAAAAATTTTTTATAGTTTATCTCCTGTAATCCCTGCTATGTGATAATTATGTAGATTTCACCGATCTTACAAAATTATACCAATCCCGGGGATGGTAGGACATGGCGGTTGCATTCTTTTTTTCTTCGATAGAAAATGTACTGAATCGCACGCACACCACGCGTCTGTGCCCAGATATAAGAATATTATTTAGCTGAATTTAAACATAGAAACGGTCGTTTAATATTAAATTTTACTCTGTCCATCGGTGCTATTAAAAAACGATAAATGTTCAAATAAACAGGAACCGATTTCATTATATCCTCTATTTCCAGCTGCGTCATCACTGTTTTGATGTGCATCGTAAATAATTTGACCGTCCACAGTTGCCGCTTATAAGGACTTATTGACGTACGAAAAATAGCGTTAGGAGACATTACTGAAGGTTACACGTATCCGTAATCATCTTTTACTTTCGCATTTTGCTCTAATTTGCAAATGTTCTGTCTTTTCTAATAAAATTTTTTTAACAGGTTCGTTTTCGGCTTTGTAAATTTTAAATTTAGAGTTTTACATTTTTTCTGTAGAGCTACTTTATTAAAGAAACAGGAGTGTCATATTTATCGCAGTACAAATTATAATTATGGACATATTTAAGTCAGATTGCAGATATTTTTATCGGCACGTCGACGAGTAATGGCTTTCATGAAATATGCAAGCGAAGTTTCATCAAATATGCAAAAAAAAATTGTTTTGACATCATTGGACACGAGCAGTTTGTACATCTACAAAATAATTATATATCTTTGAATCATCCCATAGAAAAACAAATGCTTGACGTTGATTATAATTACCCAGGTGTTTTCTCAAAACACTTTCTCTTACATTTGCGGTTCAATGGATTTAAACTTTACCCAAACTGAGTTTGCCTTTTGCCATTAAATATTCTAGTCCTAAATTATGGTTTTTTAATCTGAAGGCCCTGCCAAATTTTTCTCCATTTCACTTGTCAAAGCACTAAAGCTTACACTTGAGTTTAGATACCACACTAAAAACCTTTTCCATCACATGTTGTATTCACACGTGTTTACATATTTACTATTTCATTAAGATTTATTAGGCCAACTGTGACATTACTATAGAGATCTAAACATAACTTCAGGTATATGGAGTATTAGTTGAATAATCAGGAACTACTCATCCAAGAGTCATGACAATTTATAGAATTTTGTATTATGTGCAATTACATAATGTATTCTTAGGCCTATAAGATAAACCTACAAGTAGATATTAAAACACAATCCCAGGTATATTGGGTACCATTAAAGGATCATGTCAGTAAGAAAAAATAATCAGAAGCTCCAGAGAAGAAGACTATGTTTTGGAATTTGTTATTATGCCTAGAGATCTAAACACAACCATAGGTATATGGAGTATTAGATAGGGACCATATCAAGAGCTGCCATCTAGGGATGGGATAATTTATAGAATGTTATATTATGATCAAATGTAATAAGAATTATTAGGTTAACCGAAATATCACTGGACATTTGAAGAAACCTCATTTATATGGGGATAGAAAATAGTTTATAGACTTTTGTATAATCACCAAATATAAATAAACAGTTTTAGAACAACTGTGATATCTCTAGAGATCTAACCACAATATGTTAATTAGAAAAAATGAACAGGAGCTCCTTACTCAGGGACATAGATTTTTGTTTTATGACCAAATGTTATAAGAATTCTTATGCCAACTGAGATATGCCTAAAGATTAGACACGACCTCAAGTATATGGAGTATTAGTACCATTCCCGTTGTGTGAGATTGTAGTTAGGTCTCTTTGGCTTAAGAATTCTTATTACATTTGGCAATAAAACAAAATTGTGTAAATTGTCCTCGCTCTTGGATGAGAAACGTCTGATTATTTTTTGTAACTATAACAACGAAAACGAGAAGTTTAGGCCCATATTTTTAAGTCAAATTTTATATTCATGTAATAGGTCAAAATAATACGGTTTTATCTAAAAAATTTGATAACATCAATAAATGATTAAAAATGATTATATCCAAGAAAAATTTTGTCTTCAATCCAGGTAATATCAATAATATAGACTCAAAAAATAAAACTATTGTAAAAGTTTCATTTCATTTGCATTTTCTTCATATTCTTTGCCCAGGTGGAGAACTATTAAATATGGAATAATAATTCTTAGTTAAAGTGGCATAATTCTTGGGTATTAAGGGACCGGACAAGTGGTGCAGTTGTTAAAGCTTCGGCACTTGAACTGGAAGGTACTGGGTTCGAATCCAGAGGCTAGATGCAAATCGAATATTCATCATCGATTACAATCGCTTATGTTAATAAACACAACTAAGACCTTGTAATGGAGTGGAGAATTCAGCACCGACCCACAGTCCACGTCAATGTACAGGCGACATGGAGCTCGCAATGTGCAGGTGGTATACTGTAGTTGTGTTAATAGGTGAATAGGTGAATGAGTTAATGATGTGGCGTGAATGCGTGGTATCACAATGGACCAAAATTGGTCTAAGTGTCAAACACTGAAACCTAACCTAGGTATCAAGGGATATGATTCTGGGCTGAGTTAATCGTTTGCTACGCTAAAAACTGTGCTGACATGTTCTGTTATCACTTTTTCGAAAATTTATCGAAGTTTAGGATTCTTTTACCTGGGGCCATATTCTTGAAATCGGTGGAAATTCTTTATATTACTAAAAATTTTCGCCGGCTACTTTAATCATTTTTTCAAATTTAATTACCTACTAACTGAAGTTATTTAATTACCTATTAAGCGAATAATTCCGTATCGATTTATACCCAGTCGGAATTTTTCCTTTAGTTGGGGGAAAATATTATGTTGGTTTGTTTAAAAAACATAATAAATTTAAAAACATGATTAAAGTAACCGGCGAAAAATTTTAGTAATATAAAGAATTTCCTCCGATTTCAAGAATAGGGCCCTTGGAAAGAAATTACCGACTGTTTCGTTTATAAAATATTTATTTTCTATTGTTTCACAGCTTAGTAGGAAAAGATTGAAAAATCTCATTTTTTCCTGGGCTGAGATGTTCTAACATCACCCCTTTTCGATGATTTATTGAAGTTTATTTCTCCTTTCTGTAGAATAAAATTTGTCTCTGTTTCAATTTTTATATCATTTACTAGCCTAAGATTGCAACATTGTGTTTCTATACTGCGTTTCTATCACCAAATAATTTATTTCCGGTTTAAGAACGAAAATATGTGAAATAGATATTGTTCAAATATATTCTACTAGGTTGTGGTAGCAATAGAGAACAAATAATTGATAAACGAAATAGAAGTCAAATTAATTCTAGTAGAAAGAGACGTAGACACGATAAAATATCGAAAAATGGTGATGTTAGAACATCCCAGCCCTGATTTATTTCAATTATCGAAAATAAATTTTTTGATTTTGTAGAGAATTAAAGTATTAGCGGCCAGTTTTCCAATAACAAGTGTCTGTATTCTAATTTATCACAATGAAAGAAAATTGTTCATCACAGTTGGCATCATCAGTACTTAATAATAAAGTTCGAGTTTTCTTTATATACACTATAGTTCACTTGGATAGAAACGACCGTTTTATTAGAAAATTTTAAAATCGGTCTAACATTTTCAATAAATTTTTCCGTAGAATTGTGGTTCTGTTGGTCTAAAAAAAAATGATAAATTTGATGTTCACGATTAACAAATTTTAATAAACAATTAAGTTTTTGATTAAAAATATTATTAAATTCGATTTATTTTTAATAATTATTTGCATTTACATGCATTTGAAATGCGTACTAATTTCATTACGGAAAATAACTTCATACAACCGGCTTGAGATTGCGTCATACAAAGATTTTAAATAATCTAGTGAAATCTCCTTCCAGGGTTCGTTTATCACTCTATATAAGGTTTTCTTTGCTGTGAATTATCGACCACCTTCGTAAACTGACAGAAAACCCCACACGTTTTCTGTGGTATTGAGATTGGAAGAATTCGGTGGCCATGGCAAAAGCTCTACGTTTTGCTCCGATATCCATGATTTGACTAGATTAGCTGTATGGGTAGGGACATTGCTGATATATCCATGGCAATGGCCCAAAAGTATCATTGAAATGGGGAAATACTTTTTCAAGGATGCATTTGTAAGTTGGTGTGGTCATTTTCCCGGTTGGAAATGATAAATCTCCATGACCATAAAATGATACAGTACCCCACACCATAACCCTCCTTCGCGGCTATGTTGTTTTACTAATAGCTTTTCCTTTTTTCGAAGGTCGTAAATATAATAGTTAAATCCATCGGGATCATCGAGGTTAAATTTCTTTCAAGATAGTGTGCAATTGTCCGTAGTATGGCGCGCTTATCGGCTGCAGATTTAGCCTCAACAGTTCGGTCTTCGGATTTTTTATAAAATTGAAGATTACAGACTGTTATGGTTTTAGACAGCTGTCAGGTATATTTTCTCAGCTATGTCTATGTGATTAATTTGATTTATGTTAGTTTACCAACACGTTGTTAACTTGACTATTTACTTTATTCTAGCCTTTATTATTACGACAACGTGAAATGTGAAAGATTAAAATTAAATTGTTTGCGATGGTGTCGAGTATCCAGAAATATTATAGACTGATGATTTTATATTGTGGACTAATTAATTTGCATGTTGTGTTATTTTCAACAGTCTAAGCAATTGCTTGTAGAGAACATGTTCTGCTGTGTAGCACTTAAATTTGGGCTATTTTTTCCTTACTAACTTTTTCCTCGACCCATTTTTTATTTTTTTATGTTAAAACAGTAACTTTTCAAAGAAATTAATTTAATTTAAGTTTAAATTTGTTAACACTTCCACTACAGTTCTCAATAATCTATGGTCGTTTCTATTCAAGTGAAACAAAAAAATATAGGTTCTTTTTAAGAAAAAAATATTTAAATATTTTGTCGTTTTGAACAAGTGCTCATCCTATAAAAAAAATCTAGAAAAAATTAGACTGATTTTAAAATATTCTAAAAATACGGTCGTTCCTAATCAATTGAACGGCAGTGTAAATCAAGAAAATTGAAGATTTATATAAATCAAATTTGAACTATAATTACTACTGACAGAAAAGCCAACTGGGATGAAATTTTTCAATTTTGCTATGATAAGTTCAGAGACAAACATTTCTAATTTGAAAACTGACTTTAATTCTCATTAAATACAACTCAAAATGAAATGAAGACATCACAATGTTATAATCTAGCAAGCTGTTAAAACATTAAACAGTCTCCTATTTTGTTCTTAATAAACGCAATAAAAACTTCGATAAAGTACAGAACATGCCACCTCTGATCTTAGAACAAATTTTTCGATCAGGTTGCCATAGAGAATTTAGCAAAATAACTGAATTTTTTGTTTTAATCACAATAATTATCGATTTTTACTCGACTACAGTGTGTTACATAACTATATATAAAATCGTTTTTGCAAATTTTTAAAACAACGGATTAAAAAATTTCCAAACTTTTAATGCTAAAAGTTTAATAAGGACGTAATACAGTAATATATAAAAACACTCATACAAAATCAATTGCTTTAAATAAAAACAACTTTTTAAAATTTTCTTGTTGCATAACTATAACCACCTTTGTTTTCTGCCTTAGCCAAAATCCTGTTCGACATACTTCTAACCAACGAATTTAATTTTTAGGGATATTTCCTCCTAGGCATATTGAATGGCTAACTTCAGTTCATTTATTGTCTCAAATTGACGAGTACCTTCATACATTTTTCGAACCAATACTGCCCAAAGATGCCGATTTGGTTTTGGTCTCGCGAACAAGCGGGCCAATCTAATACTGATATGTAGTGTTCTGCAAACCATGATTTTGGACTCCGGCTTGAAAATTAAGCTTGTATGTATAAAAACGGTAACAGATGGTTTTCTAAAACGCTAATGTACTCTACGTTGTTCATTTTAATGGATGGGAACGCTAAGGTAAGGGTTCCCGTTGACCAAAAAGCCCGCGATACCATTAAACTACCACCATCAAAATTCTTTGGCTCCTTTATAAGATCTCTTCAATAGTATTGAATGCCATTTGACCGACCCACCAGATTAATTTTTTTTCATTGGTAAAATCACCTGAAATTCTTAGTTTTCATAAAAACAAAACAAGTAATTTTTTAATCACATTTCACCATCGCGACACATGTTTGCCCTAAAAAATTCAAGACGAGCGGCTTTGTGCCGTGCCAACAACGTTCGTGCTGAGATCATTTTCCTGTATTTCAGATGCCCCAAAAGTTTTAAACACCAGCTGATTGTGCTTCGTGACACATTTAATTTAAGTTCGCTTTTTTAACCTACGAGTTTCGTCTGAACTCGTCTTTTTTTTAGTCCTCCGATTTGCACCGTAATTAATCGGAAACTAAAATTTTTAACATTTATAAAGCTGAGTAAGAAAAATGATCAAAATGCTATTGAGGTTATGTCTGTGGCAATTTAACATAACCACTTAAGTCGAGATTAGTGGTTATGTTGAATTATATTATAATCGATAGTATTTCTAATTTTTTCTTTTCCTTAA
Source organism: Nephrotoma appendiculata (assembly GCA_947310385.1). Lineage (NCBI taxonomy): Eukaryota > Metazoa > Arthropoda > Insecta > Diptera > Tipulidae > Nephrotoma > Nephrotoma appendiculata. The sequence goes on along the minus strand of OX371225.1, from coordinate 207,240,314 downwards.
ATTTTTCATCAAAATCCGACTATTTTTTACCGAGAATAAGCAAAAAACGGAACCACTTATGTTTGTTATAGGCGTTTGGATTTTATTGAAAACCACTTAATTGATAATTTTTGATATTGTAGCATGAAATATGTGATTTAAATGTCGCTACAGAATAGTTTTATTTGTAAAATCAGAAATAAATTTAGAATAAACACTTATCACACTGACCCAGAGCAGGTAACATGTGTTTGAAGGTGGTTATTTATAAATTATTTTTTTTTTATTTAAAACAATGGAATTTTGTAACGGTTCTTTCATATTTTGCTATCCTTATTCTACTTTTTGCCTTAAAAGTTTGGAAATTTTTTAAACCGTTATTTTCAAAATTAAAAAAAACGAGTGGTTACCATATTATGCAACACACTGTGTTCATCCGCTGTCATTTTAAATTAGGGTTATTGCATTTCGCGGTTTATTCAGTCTCTAGAAATTCGGCTCTTATCGATGAATAGTTTCAACATGCAAACCAAATTTTAATTCACCTTTTAAAGTAATTCAAATATTTACCTACCATTTTTTTATTTTATACTTATAGGTTTCATTCCGATGCAGTGGCAGCTCACAATCCCCACCATCGAAAAAAGATTCACACGTTGATCCGCATTCGGGTGCACACGTACAAGAGGTAACCGCAACAATATCGCGAGACTTTGTCGAAGAATATTTCGGTAAAGTATTCAAATGTGATTGTTACGCATGGTCGTCGAGGGGAAAAGTGAAAAGTCAATCAGCTACGATAGAAGTTGCCCGTAAGTATACAGACACATAAACACATATAAAATAAATATTTTACGGTCGATTACCGACCACAAATATCCAAAAAATATATATCAAATATTAATAATTCATGCGGAACATATATACGTTAGTACCTACATGTGGTTGTATCGTAAATTGGCGGGAAATATTATATATGGTATATCGGTTGTGTACGGCAAAGTGTTCCAATATTATTTTAACACCTTTAATACCCATTAAAATTATGTAATAAACTCCCCACCGCACAGTAGCTGGCATGCTGCATTAAAATATTGGTACAAACATATATAATTGGTGTTGAACATGGTTGTTATATGTTGTTGTTTTTATGAAAGCATAAATATTTACATAAAATTACATAAATCACATAAAATTATGTATATATATAGGCAAGACTAAACAAGACTTATAATATTAAGAGAAAAATTCTGTGTTTTCTTACAAAAGCAACAACAACATAAGCAAACAATCTTATTATGATTATACGATTATTATGACTACTATTATTATGATTATAATTATGTTTTTTTTTATGTATGTAAATTAACATAAAAGCTACCATATTTTATACGTTTGCTATTTATGTATATTCTCGTCTCGTACACTTGGGCTGGAAATTATAAATAAAATGTAAGGCACTTGTGATATAAATTTATTGGAAAATTATTGTAACGTAAAATGGTTGGTTTAATCAATCAAGCGATTGAAGGGTTCCCCTATGCAGCATATCTTCGATGTAATGTTGGATAAAAACATAACTATTTTACATAATTTAATCGATATTATAATACGGGTACTACATACACATAATAATCATACCGCATAAATAACATAACGTACATGACAGATTACACATTTAAAAGAATGAGAGATACAATTTTATTTGTATGAAAATTTTGTTGGTGGTTGTGATACTGAACTTAAGACAAGAAAAAATTTTAATATTTTTTTTTTTAAATTTTAAAATCATAAATTATAGTGCTAGTTTAATCTATATATACTAGTAAAACTTAACTATTTTGTTATGACATTGTAATTTATGGCAATATTTATGATGATGATTGTTACTTATGTTATGCTTCCTTGTCATATCTTTCCATATAAAATATGAAATTATGATGACGACGACGACAACGACGACGGATAGACATGATGAGATTAAGATGTTAAAAATTATGAATTTTTGTATTATTGTGTATTTTAGTAGATGAAATGATGGTGGGCTGATTAATTGGACGATGTTTTGTTCAATTTTTTTTAGTTTTCATTTTAAATTGGGGGTTATTTGCATATTATGATGGTATTCATCTTTGTATACAATTTTAATCCGTTTTGTTCTGTTTAATTTATGAAAGACATTAATTTAATACAGAAAATTAGAAGAAGTTACAGGCTACCCAGCTGGTTGACATAGATGACTAACGTTTAAATATTCAGTTGCTAGTGACCTATACAAAACCAAAATAATTTCATTCGCAAAGTGTAATAAAACCTGCGATTACGATTATGTAATATTTGGATGTGATTGTTGCTAATTTAAAACATAGCGATGGCCGGGAAACTTGTCGGTATATAGTATAACCTCGCAAATTATAAAGTTTGCACAAATGTCGGAAATGATCACTTCCAAATTAATGGAACAAAATGAGAGTAGTAAAATACTTAATACCACGCATCTCACTCTGAAATAATTTCTGCCGCATGCAACCTCAACGCCCATCTTCAACGTTTGGTAAATCGCGTTTGGTAAATTTGTAAAATATAAAGATTTTCATTTAATTTATCATTTTAACCGGTTATTATTAAATATAATTACCAAACCCCTTTGGTTAAAGTGATGCATATGAAAGTTTTTTTTACTTAGTTTAAAACTATAAATACAATGAATTAAAATTACATTAAAGAAAAATTTATATTTTCAAAGTTGATTTTTTAACATTTGTGGCAGTATCAGAAGAAGCGCTATGAGGGATAACTCTTTGATCTGTGTCTACAAGGTTCACGAAGAAATTTGTTCTTCATCCTCATTTTCATTTGTATTAAGGTTGTGATTCTCGTCAAGAGTTTCATGAAGATTGCCTTGGTATAGAATGCGCGCATGTTTCTTGTTTCATGAAAATTATCAAAAAATTAACATCTTACCGAAGAAAGAAATAAGTGAAAAATTTAGCTTCCCCCTCCTAAAATCTGTTGATAATCAACCTTCATTTAACACTAGGTTTATGGGACGCGTCATTTTGACACATTTCGAGTTGTAAAAGGAAAATTACGAAAACCTTTTATTGACTTTTATCAATTAAATATTGAAGTAACTATTGAAGTCTATTTTCTTCAAAAATATTGAAATACTCTATGTGGTATACCTATCGCTACGGATATACGTTAATTTGACGCGATCGTAATGTAGACAAAATTTGTAGCAAATTAATTCTACCCATGCAAACATTAAAACAATAATTACCGAGTTTCTTGACGCTCATTGATCCGGATCAGTTCAAATTTTATATGGAAAACATGATCCCAATTTTATTCTAGATCACAAATTTTGATTTTAAATCTAGCAAGCGCCTTTATGTTGTTTCATGAAATATGAACTGAACTGGATCAGATCAAGCGCTAAGAAACACAGCTAATAAATAGAAATGTACTGACTTCAATCAGTTTACTTTGTTATTCGATATCGTTATTTCAAATGACACACTCAATAAGCAACTGTTGCCGATAAGTAACAGTAGAAAGAAAAATCGAAACGCAGATTGTAAATTATTTAAGTTGCTAGTTAATTTTTTTAGTTGCTTAGTTCGAGTATTGAAAAATAAAATATGTACTAGAATATTTTTTGAATAAGTAATATTATTGTGATTGAGGTTCACAATAATATTACTTATTCAAAAAATATTCTAGTACATATTTTATTTTTCAATACTCGAACTAAGCAACTAAAAAAATTAATACTATTTTGACAAAAAGCCCTTCTTTATCATCTAAATATGTCTAGAAGAGGTAATAAAATTTTGCAAAACATAGCCAGTATTTGTGAGGAGTGTTCTGGCTCTGAAGAGGATTAAAACGAAGTAATTAAAAACGAGGATGAAATTGAGATTTTGGAATCTGATGAAAGTATGCAAACAGGGGAATCATCAGACAGTGAAAAAGAAAATCTACAGAAATTAGGTCTTCGCAGAAAAAGGATACGTATCCTAACCGATGCTGAATCTGAGAATGAAACAAGTATTACGTGATCGTCCCAAAATTCGGATGCATTCTGTGGTACCGAAATAACGGTCGGTGGAACATTTTGGATGAAATCGAAAGTGGGCGGATCTAGTGGTCGATATCTTTCCCACAAAATCTTCAAAGACAGCGCTGGGTCTACTGCTTTTCAGCAATGCCTTTTTTTATTTGATTATAACCAAAACATGGTAGAACATATAAAGAGTTGTACTGAAGAAGAAATACGTCGTGTTTTGAAACAAGATTAGAAGATTTAAACTACGAAGTTACTTGCGTTTATTGGGGTTTTATACGCTAGGGTAGCGTATGATCAAATACACTAAAAGCTTTTTATTTGTGGTCCAAGGAATGGGACCAATATTTTTTAATACAATGCCCAGAGAGGAATTCATGCCAATTCTTCGATTTGTTCGATTTGAAAAAAAAAACAGAACAATCTAAACGTTTATGCAGCCAATGTTGTTATAAACCTCACGAGAATATTTCAATAGACGAGCAACTGTTCCCTATACTAATTTTAGCATAATGTTTTCGTTGGCAGTATGATATTCAAACTAAATACGTTATAAATGGGTTCCCTTAGTTATAGGTAAGGAAGAAACCCGAACTTCAACATCCTTGGGTGAATTTGTAGTTTTAAAGTTAGCCGAACCATATCTTCATCAAGGTAGACATATAACCACGGATAATTTTTTCTCCAATATTCCTCTAGCTGAAAAATTAGTTGCAAAAAGGACCAGTTTAGTTGAAATTATTCGAGCTAAGCAAAAAAGCCAGCAAAAATCAAGAAAGATAAATTGAAGCTGTGTTCTTCAGAACATTATAAATCAGGAAAATGCATACCCTCTATATATATAAAAGTAAGTCACATCTAAAGGTGCTGTTAGTAAGTACTAAAACACACTTTAATAACAATAAAAGACAATAAAAAACATACCTCAGAAATAAATAGCATATTACAATGAGACAAATTTTAGAGTCGACGTAGTAGACCAAATGGCTCGCAAACATACCACCAAAGCAGCATCTTTTCGATATGGCCTCTCCAGAGAAATAAATAATAGCAAACTTGCAAACAAATTTGAAAAAATAAATTTAAAGCAAATTATCGCAAGCTGAAATTTCCACCGATTTCTTGAATATGCGCCCTGTGGTGAAATTATTAATCATGTAGGTCAAAGGTATTAATAACATCTTTAAGAATTTTGATTTAACTGTGTCATGGCCAGGCAAGTTTGATTTGGTATAATGCACAGCTTTGGATATTTCTATTTCACTTACAATTCGCTTCACTCTTCCAAATTTCTGCCCATTTGTGCATCTTTTCCATAAACCGTCCTTAATGTCAATCGATTTTCATACGGCTCTTGCTCGCCATTACTTTCCATCAGCATTTCTAAGCAACTTAGAGGGATCTGTTTCTCGTTTCCAACTAATGGCACTCTCTTTCATTAAAAACCACGTCAATGCTTCGTTTCCGATTACTCTTGCTATGCTATCATTTTTCATTGGTGATTCATCTAAATCTGCATCAGCTACATTTCAATGTCCTAGCCACTGGGGCCCCATCGGATCCTAAGTGTCCCACTCTAGCAGTCTCAATTTATTATGGCCGGTATTTGTTCATGTAATGACTCATTATACCATCCACATTCGTAGCTGCTACGATCGTTCTTGAGTCCGAGGAGTTTATCATTTTTCTTAAAGTCATATTTGCATTGTCATGCGAATCCGTAAAAGAATTTTACAGTTATAACAATAATTCTTGTAATTTATTACTGCTTTCGGAATATATCGAAAATAATATCCTGAACTTGGAATATTCCTGAATTACCACAATAATTTGTTCAATATCCACAGCCCGGGCGACCCATCCGTGTACCCGGGTGCCGTACATTTTAAGGCATTTGTTAATCTTTGGTTACTTTTGATTGAATTTGTATTTTTGATGTGTTGTTTGTATAGATAGTAAATTTTTACTTTATGTTTCGAAGTAAAATAAACTATAGTAATCATGACAACATTTGACCACAAGATTACAAACAAAAAAATGTTCTAAATGTTATTCTGTGTGTAAATGATGCCATGAAGACTAAATTTGTCCCTCAGCCCAAAGATGTTGACTGATCTTAACTGACTTCATACTTTACCTTTTTATGTAAATTTCGGCGTCACAAAGATGTTAAGACGAAATCGGTGAGTGACAGGTTCCATAGGAGCTTTCGATAGCTTCTTGTAAATATTTTGAATAGTACAGTGTTTGAAAAAATAAATGAAGGGTGAATATGTCGTGACTAATTCTCACCTTTTTTACCACGAATTTGTATATATAGATTTTGAATCCTTGATCGCTAAGCATCATGAAATTTTTTGGCGAAAGCCGGATTCTTTAAAATTTGGCCTCTGTACATCCCATGCGGATCGATTGTTCGGGGTGAATCTTCATATTTAAGCGTTTCGATAAAATGGGAGATGATAGTGATGATTAACTGAAATTGGTCCACCATAAATAACTGCTTCCATAGGTGATTCATTCTTTCTAAAGAGTACCAAATTTTAAGAATAAAAGCCGTGGCGGGAGTAGCGAATTTCGAGGTTTTTTCTCATTTTTTATATAGACGATTACTGCATTTTAATTTTTTTTGATATCCACAGCAATCTGACACGATAGTGATCTATTTGGTTAGAAACTATATAAACCAAGCTTTCCACATAGAACCGAAAAGCGATTTTCGAAAAAATTTCTAATAATTCATGTAAAGACGATTATTGAATTTGAAATATTTTTTAATATCCACACCAATCTGATACGGTAATGACCTATATGGTTAGTAGGTGCTATGTGAATCTCGAAATTTTCTGGTGAAAATATCGTGGTGGAAATCTGTGTTTCGGAAGTTAGAGCTTACATGAAACTTTCAATTTTCGTAATGATGTTGAAAAGTTTAGCATGTACAAAAAAAAAAACGAAAAAGGTTTAAAATTTCCAAAAAATTAAAAGATTAAATTTTCAACAAGGTTTGATCTTGTTGGTTTTTGAAATTTAATCAAGAATGATGTTTCTTGTTAACCTTTAATTTTTTTCTAAATCTTATTTATTTTATTTCGCTGGAATTAGATCTGTAGTATTTTCGCCGCCTCAACGAGGTATATTATCAAATTTATTTTGAGATTAATGGTTGACACTGCCGTTCACATGCGATCACCCAAAGATGTACTAACCAAGCAACGGTTGCTTAACGTCGACGGTGATGATGTAGCCGCACTATCCCTCTTATACCGCAAGATTTCTTACATGTAAATTTTTAATTTACAAGTTTTGCACGGAAAATCGGAATACATACAGGAAACTCTCAAACGCGATTAATTCGTTCCGTGTTTTTTAAAACCGTGTTATTTGATACTACAAAAACGAAAATAAAAAAAAGGTTACGTTTTATTTTTTGTTATGATATACAAAAAATAAAATAAAAGAGAATAACGAATTTCGTGTGGTTTGAAACCGTGTAATTTGAGGAAATGTTTATCTGTGTTCTTCGAAACCGTGTTCTTCGAATACCATGTTCTTGAACGGTTACCTGTAATATGAAAACATTCGAAAGCTTCAAATGACATTTATTTGCAGAAACATATTATCAACTTTCAGAAAACAACTTCCGAATTTTGGATCACGCGGTGAGATATTATTCTCTCTTACAAAATTTACTGTCGGATCGGATTATACGGTGGATCCAAAATCAAGGGCGGTTACTTCCTTAAATCCTTACGCTTAATTTCTAACGAACAAATCAAATTTGCAATTGACTCAACATTCGTTTCGGAAGATTCTGCATTTTATTGACATGCCTCGGCACCGTATTTTTTGGATTTTAATGCTCTCGAATATTTTATTTTGGATGCTTGGGGATTAAAACACCACACAAAAATTAAAATTGTCAAAGTTCGATACTGTAAAAGTCATTTAACTGGTTTTACCATACCCACATATATGAAACGAGGTTTGTGTAACATAAACGTGAAATTTTGAAGAACGTTAATTTTATGTCACCTCACTATTAAGAGATAAAGAGGTCATCTCTGGAGTAAAACCAATCAGGCTCCATAAGTCCAGGCAAAAAGGTTGTCCTAGTGTCGGAACTTTAAAAATTCTCATATTGTAAATACAGTCATTGCACGAGGGGTTAAACATAACCTATTTGTTTGTTTGTTTATAATCTTTGCAATATTTTATAAGGTCGAAGCACTTCCATCTCATTCACTTTTTTCGCCTTTATACAGGGACCAATTTACGTATAGAACCATCTGTCATAGTCATGTCAACATCACCAATCGTAAGTAGATGATGATAAATCCATTTCATTCAATTAGTACGACCAAACTTGTGTAGCCTTATTCTTGAAATCGATGGAGATACTCATCTGTGGAACTGTTCTGGTAGTTCCACGGGAATAGAGAATTGGAGATAGAATTTATATGTAATTTCTGTTAAATAATTTTATCTCCGGCCTACTGAGGAAAAAAGTTTGATGTAAATAATATTTTTAAATTGGGAATAATTTGTCCTTATCTAAATTGGGCGCTTTCAGGTCACCTATCATGATTAGTAAAATCATCGCCAATTTGATTTGAAAATTTCATATGCTAAACATTTTCATAGCGTTGGCCGCGATTTTACTCAACATGTTCCCAACTGTTGGGTGCCCTGAAATCGCCCATTGGCAGGGAAAATTATTACCAATTACATTTTGTTTTCAAAAAAATTTGACACTAGCTTATTACCTCAGTATGCCGGAAAATAAATTGTTTGAATAGACATAACATATAAATTCTTTCCTCAATTTTCTATTCCCGGGGAATTACCAGAATAGTGCCACTGGCCGTATTAGTAGTTTGTTATTTTATATGAAACCAATTTTTGAATACGAATCCACAAAATATGTATAATTCGTTAGAAATTGAACCATTTTAGACTACAAGATGTATTATAAATTATTAGATCCACTGGCGGAATGGGACAGCTGATAAATATATGTTCAATATCTTTACGGTGAAATCAGATCTGAGCACGATTGGTTTGATTCATTTTAGTATTCTCAAAGGTGTCTTATTTACTTGGGCTGTTTAAAGCTGTTTGAGCTTCACAAATATTTTGCAATCAAGTTTAGCATCTACAGAAGAAATTTGGTGGAATGACTTAGATAGCTAGATAGCTTATTTAAATCGAAGTTATTTGGAAATGGAAAGCAGGACGCATGCTATTAATTTAAAATTTAATATTATCATCATCGCTATAACAAAATCGCTAAAACTTTATTCTCCGAACCATGTTTTAATTCGAAAACACCTTCAAATCATTAGAAAATATGCCAAATTTACGCAAAAGGACTTCTGGCATATACTCTCAGTTCACAATTATCATTTAATTTTGACAAAATTTAAAAAATCAGGCCAGTTTAAACAATGTTATTGTTCTGATTTGCTCGAAATTTTGTAGGAAGTGTATATAAATTAAGCAAAACTTCGCAAAGAATGTACCAGCCCGAAAAATTCACAAAAAAATAAAATCGTAAATTTTAATTAAGAAATGTATCGCAAATTTTTCCGATATTTCGTTAATTTTGTTAAAAATTGTTTTTAAAAATATTATGTTTTATTGCAATATAGTTTGTGCCAAAGAATTAAGTTGTAAAAACATTAAAACTGCATTTGTGGAATAAAGTGGGAACAAAATTGTGCGTTGGGTTAGGACAAATCATTTTCGAAAAATTCCGTTATTTTTCATATAAAATCGATTATAATTCTTATGGCTGGTTGCACAGAAAAATGACTAAATCTGGTGTGGCACTCAGAAAAAACATCAACGCAAACTTGGTTAAATATATTTTATTCCGTGGAAATATTTAGCTTGCGTATAAATATTGGCCAATTTTCATTGAATAACTTTTTAACTAATCGTTAAATATTTCCATGGAATAAAATATATTTAAACAAGTTTGCGTTAATTTTTTTTTGACTGCAAAACCTGATTTCATATAAAAAATGTATCTGGCGCACAACTAACCCGTCGTTAGTCATTTTTCTGTGCAACCGGCCATTAGAGAGATGGTTTGTTCGATATGGATGAAACTTTATAGTTTAGTTTTTTTCATTAATTCGGATATCACAGTAATTTTTGATCGAAATCTGTTCTCCGGAAGTTGCATCTTTCATAGGAGCTTTTTCATTTTTTGTAAATATTTTAGCGTAGCAGTTGCGAGAAAACGATTGCAAAATAAATGTTTCTTAATTAAATTTGCAATAGGATAAGCACAGACCATTTCCCCAAACCTTAACCTAAAAAGACGAAGTCTGACAAACGGATTGATGAATTGGGAATGCTGAAATTTATTTAAGCTTTTTCCATAAATTGGGAGATTCTAGTGAATTTTGGTCGAAATAAGATAAGATCGGTTCCAGATTAGTTTCGAAAATTTAAGCGGAAAAGGCGACCAAAACGTCGGCTATTACATTTTATTTTATTTTTTTAATATCAACACAATCAGAAAGTTCCAAAACTTTAGAAAAAAAAGAATAAACCTAGCTGGGGGTTAGGACAAGCCGTTTTTTAAAAAATCTTCATTATTTATTTAAAGCTGGTGGTTCCGAATCATGCTGAAGCTTTTTTCATTAATTCGGAAATCATAAGTGATTTTTCCAAAAAATCGATCCACCGGAAGTGGCAGCTTTCATTGGAGCTTTTTCGTCTCTTGTAAATATTTTGAAAAGTTTAGCATTAACGAGAAAAACGATTATAAACTAAAAGTTTCTAAATTAAATATACAACAATACCGTTACAGACCAATTTAACAAAAATTGTATACGTCAATATTTTGCCAGGTACCAATACCAAATGACACTACTTTAAATCGTTGCACGTCCAATAAATATCCGATTTTCTAAAGAATGTTTGAATGCTAAATATTTAACAATTGCAAAGTTCTCAAAAGTAGTTGCGGCATAATTTATATTTGATAATTTTTTCAACTTTTAATTATTGATTTCGATGAAGTTTCATTCGAAAGGTACAAGGGGATTCTTAAAATCGATGGAAAATTACCCAATCGGATTACAAATTGCTTTGAAATTCTCTATATTAGTCGAATTTTTCGCCGGCTACTTTAATCATTTTTTTTATTTCTTTTCTTTTTTAAATTAAGAAACATAATTTTTTCCCCTACTAAGGGAACAGTTCCGACTGGGAAAAATATCTCAAGGACAAATATTAGTAAACTTGTAAATAAATTTGAAAAAAATGATTGAACCAGGCGAAAAATTCCATTAATATAGAAAATTTCAAAGCAAATTGTAATCCGATTGGGGAAATTTCCACCGATTTCAACGTTTCATACGGCCTCAGAAGGCTTTTAATGATTAATTATTTAAATAAATATACAGGTAACTCTCCAAGAACACGGCATTCGAAGAACACGGTTTGAAGAACACGGATACCCATTTTCTCAAATTACACGGTTTCAAACAACACGATTTTCATTATTCTCTTTTATTTTGTTTTTGTATATCATAATAAAAAATAAAAAGTAACGTTTTTTAATTTTATTTTTTTGTAGTCTCGAACAACACTGTTTTAAAGAACACGGAACGAACTGGGGGGTTTCCTGTATTTTAATTATATGCAACTTACTTTACATTACTCTTTTAAATATAGACTTAATACCAGCAAGTGAATAAATTACTCATATAATCAAAAGCCCAAGTTACAAAACTATAAAAGGAATCACTGTTCAGTATTTTATCAAATATTCATGTTTTACTAAAAACATGATTCCGGTTAGCTATGGCATACAATACCAATAAAATCAGTGTCTCAACTAGCTTTGCTCTTGCGCATCATTTGAACGCAATTTTCAGGCCAATGTCGTTTGTAGACTTCTCTTCTCGAAAAAACACTAGTCACTTTTTAAATTACCAACGCGATTTTAAGCGACTTGAAGTCTAAGTTGTAGTACTACTATGCTACTACTGACGAAAAGTACAATGAAAAAATTTATTAAAACGTCTGTAAAAATATTAGTTGTTACACTTGACAAAAGACTTCTAATGTCGTTCAACCCAAACTAGTATTCCCGAATTGTGGCTGAAGCGAAACTTCTTTGTTTGCGTCTTATTCTTTTTTAATCATTGTTTATTTTACTATATATACTTACTAATTGCAACATTTTATGTTTAAATCTTGGTGGTATCACAATTAAGCCAAAATATTTACGCGAAATAAAACCTAATTTATTTTGTTTATATACAAAGCAAAAACGCTTTGATCTAGCGAATTATTATATAAACGCAAAAATTTTTATATATGTTTTGTATACTGGTATTTTAAAGTTATGGTTATAGCTCATCATGTACACAAATTTGCATTTTAATCGTTATATTATATTCGTCTTCTCTGTTTAAAGCTTAATGTATGGTACGGTTTTATTTCCCATAGGCAAAATATTTGTTTCGCCTTTATATTGATTGAGCAACCACAAAGATAATTAGTTGGTAAAACCGCATAATCTTTTATAGATATTTATTTCGTTGTTGTTGCTGGTTTTTATTTAACACCCCCATTTTTCACTTCGATGGTAAAATAAAATATAAAAATCTCTTAATTACCCTGAAACACACAAAAAAGGGTTGATAAGACGACACAGAAAATATTTATTTCTTGTGATAATAGAATTGATAATAACGATATAAGAATATTATCAATGGGTTGTCTCTTATAATTTTCTTAGAAAATTAATCAACACAACAACAATGACTAAGAAATACGAGACTCATCTTATATTTTCTATATAACATTTACCTCTATATCCTCTTATACAGAATCATAATGATAATGATGAAAGAGATTACGATCTCCTTTTAATTTTTTTCTTTTTATATATTTCGTGTGATTATGATTGATAGAATTGAAAAAGATAAAAATTTCTTTTTTTTGAAAGGATGCCATAAAATGTCGTTAACATCTTCTTCAATACTTCTATTTTTATTTTTTATTTCTTCCTCCTAATTACCGTACTTTCATTTTATTTGGGTCAAAATAGATGGGAAATTCAAGTAGATTAATTATCTGAATCCTTGTAAAAGGATATTATTATAGAACTATATACGATATAAGAAATAATAATAATAATAACAATAAATTTTTTGTTGTTGTATGTGATTTACAGATCTAAGAAAGAATTTTGCTGTTCAGCCATCACCACTACACATTGAATTAGGTGGGCGGGCCGAATTACAATGTAGTCCACCTAATGGGGTTCCATTACCAAAAGTAATATGGTTACGAAATGGGGTGCCAATCAATTTGGATGAATCACCCTCGATACTTACAACCGTCGATGGAAATTTAATAATAACACGTGTTGCATTCAAAGACATTGGTAATTATACGTGTGTTGCGGAAAATATTGCGGCACGAAGGACATCCGATGCCGTCTCACTAACCGTATTTGTAAATGGGCGCTGGTCAAATTGGTCGGAATGGTCGACATGCTCGTATGACTGTTTACAAACACGGCGGCGTAGTTGTGTTAGTACGTCCCCCCATTTTATCGACTATCCAGAGAGTGTTAAATGTGTTGGTCGCGATTTTCAATCGTCTGAATGTAGGGGAGGGCGCTGTAAAATATTAATTCATCATCCGGAAACGATTGAAACGCCAAAGAAAGGTTTGAAAACTACACGAATAATAATTTACTATTAAAACTGTTTACCAATATATAAAATTTCAGGTATCGATTGGCCCTTTTATGTCACCCTAGTTATAATATTTGCTGTGTGTATAGCGTTCGGTGGTATTATTTCATACATCGCAAGTAAACGCAATCAACTAGTCCCGTATCGTGGCGCTAAAACTGAAATTCTAACAACGAATACACTAAATGGCAAACCAATAAATTATGAAGTGGTTCCTGTTCGCACCGTAGTCACCGATAAAAATTTTAGTAGCTATCCATACCGTAAAACATGTTCAAACGATGAATTCATTTTTACCAATTCGGCACGTCCCTCATCTGAACACGTTTACGACGAGCCGCACATAACCGCCAACTATAACTATCAACTGGCAAATCAAAATTTACAGCGCGTCGATAGGGTCAGCATTGATGATTCGTGTTCATCGTCACACTATTCTCGTAGCTACTACAGTTCATCGTCGTGTGGCACACACGGATCACAATCAAATCCGCCAAATCAACCGAATAACATGAACACGAATTTAACATGACATTTTAAATGGACAAATTGTTTTATTCATTTGTTTTGTTTATTAATTTGTTGTTAAGCTAAAAAATAAAAAATAAAAATTCAAAATGGCTGTGATGATCTAACGGATGTTTCAATTTTATAAATTGTGTCAACAACCCAGAAAACAAAATTAAATTTAAAATAAAATTAAAAATCGTTATTTTTTAAGATGATACTTGTTTATAATTTTTTGTCGAATTTAAGTTTTTGTATCTAATTTGATTTGATTTTTTATTTTTTTTTTGTAAAATAAAAACAAAAATAAAGTAAAAGAAAACATTGAAATTGAAGAAAGAAAAGTCTTTTATTATTAAATTATTTATGAGAAATTTGGAACTTGAGGTGCCGTGCCAAAGTCTGAGATGTGAATGGCTGCGTTTTAGCAGTTAAGGTAAGAATTTTGTTAAGTAAATAATTAGGTTCGAATTGTTATCGAAATAGTTTTATTTAAAGAACGATGCCACGAAAGTAATGAATACTATCATCAATTTTCCTCGGAGCAGCGGTCGCAGAACACGGTCGATATCGCATATTTGGGTAAACCTAATCGTTAAGTAAGTTTGAAATGATTCCTTTCATCACTATTAAATAATGATGAAGAGAGATGAATAGAAGATCCGGGATATCATTTAAAATTTTACGATCAATCGTAAATTAAAGTGATTCGATTTTACAGTGAGCTGGCAACTACATAAGCGTGACACTGGGGGTCTATTATGCAATTTTCGTCCGCGTTTTTTTTTTCGACATTGTCGAATTTTCGTATTATGAAATACTCGACGCGTTTTTTTTAGATAACGTCGACTATTTTACGACAGCACTTGAGGTGTCGAGAACATAAAAGAAAAGTATAAGGTGTTGAAAAATAAAAAAAGTTTGTTAGTAAAAATAAATTAATAATTTAAACTTATAAAATTTTAATTAGTAAATATTAATTAATTTAAATTTAATAAAAAATAATTAATTTTAATTTAATATTTTTGATAATTTCCAACAATAAATATTAAATTTAATAATAAAGTGTATTTTTTTCAACACCGATTTTTGACGTTGTCGAATTTTCGACCTCGTCGAAAAAAAAATTCAAAATAGCGATATTCGACGTTGTCGAAAAAAATACGCGCGTCGAGAATTTCATAATAGACCCCCTGGTCGATCGACAATAAAAAATTGTTGATCGATGAAAAAATTACTACGACGCCAAGTTTAACCGCTTTCAGAGTGCAAGTAAAACTAAAATGATGAATGCGGAAATGATGGATTTTTAACGAATTTTTGCAATAAATCATTATGTAAGGATGATCAAACGAAATCCGATCAATCCTCAATGAATATGGAGAACCCAAAAATTGAACTGATTATATCTTATGTCTTCCACATTAGATACAATTCTTTGAAAAAAGATATGTTTTTATCGAAATTGCATATTCCACTTGGATTTTTTATTAATTTTGTAAAATGAAATTCCCAAATAAACGACGAACCTGATTTTATTGAATTAATACAATTTTTATTTTGTTTTTTCGCAATAAAAACTATGTTTATAAAGTTAGCCCAGGATTCATCCCGTAAAACGACGATGGCAACACTAAACTATCACGACAGTCTTCCATCCCAGGATATTACTATCAGCCCAGAAATTTTACCATCCCAGAATATTTAATCCCAGGAAAAGTTATAATGAGAGAAAACTATCATCCCAGAAAAAAGAGTTAGGCGAGCTATCACTATACCGAAATTTCACTATCCGATCACTATCAACCCGAAAATTACACCCATTCCGTAAAAACTATAGCAACCACATAATAACTAATTATAAAGTACTAACATTATATTAATGGGACGACAGAAATCATAGAATTTAATAAAAAAATTATTAAATATATCGAACTAATTCTACATATCTGCTTAAACATCCCACTCTATAAAAGTGTCGGGTTAAGACGAATGCCTTTTAGATGTTGCACATTAACATCTTCATAAAGGATAAGTTTCATAAAACTTCAACCAAACTAACTGCTACTGATAAGTTTCATGGAACTTCTATGCGTCCAAGCTGCGCAATTGAATTTTAAATTCTCAAAATCATTAAATTACTCAATATTTTAATACTCATTCGCTTCCACAGCAAGTAACAGTTTGACGAGTTTGCAGAAGCTCCTAGTAAATGACTCATTTCCAATCCCACCAGATACAGAGTAATATTTTTTCCTCATGAATTTTCATTTTTGTAACTGATGTTGATGGGTGGCCTGGATCAACCCATGGTTTTCTGCGTTTAGGATTACCGCATAAAACCACTAGTCTTCACCCATAATGATTGTTTCTTTTGTCATTTGATGAACAATATAGTTTCCTGCCTTCTGTATTTTCCCACCATTGCGTGCAATCGAAGTAATATTGCTTGGTGAGTAACTACTAGCTCCTTAGTGATCTGTAAGCTCTTTTTGAGTTTGATACGGGTTTTTATCCAGTAAAACTTTAAGTTATTCGTCTTCAAATTGTTTAACTGCACCTGGACGTGGATCATCCTCAAGACCAGAATTGCCATCACAAAGTTTTACAAACTACTTTTTTACTGTTGAATAACTCACAGAATGTTCACTCAATGACGAGTTAATCAATTCCATAGCAAGCTTATCGATATCCATCTCCTAAAATTGATGTACACGGAATGACGACTTATAAATGAGTGAAACTTTTGCCATAAAAAAAGATATGAGTAAGCTACATATATCCAAAATGGCGAATAATTTCAAAAGTACTTAAGTATATTTTAATACCACCAACTTAAGAGCCGAGCGTCTACTTGCACACGTAATAGATTGGGATGTCAAAAGGACCTGGAATAGATAGCTAACGATTTTTGCAGCTTGGACGCATAGAAGTTTTATGAAACTTATCCTGTATGAAGATGTTAGTATGCCGCATCTAAAAAACATTCGTCCTAATCCGACACTTTTATAGAACGGGCTGTGGAAGCGATTGAGTATTAAAATATTGAGTAATTTCATGATTTTGAGAATTTACAATTTAATTGCGCAGCTTGGACGCATAGAAGTTCCATGAAACTTATCCTGTATGAAGATGTTAGTGTGCCGCATCTAAAAAACTTTCGTCCTAATCCGACGCTTTTATAGAACGGGCTGTGAAAGCGATTGAGTATTAAAATATTGAGTAATTTATTGATTTTCGGAAATTTATATCCCTTTCGCTACCCGGTTAAACAATTTTGTGGGTACGGAAAAAGTACTATGTCAAAAATTTATTTTTGTATATTTTTTGAACCAACTTACACATTTGTGCATTCCTTTCAAACTTATTTTCGTCCAAAAAATACAATGTAACTAGACACATAATTGTGTGTGTTGTACTTCAAATCAAGCGAAATTTTTCATCAAAAACGCCATTACATACTATGGTTTTTTACTCACACATTTGTTTGGTTTGGTCTTAAATAGAGGTAATTTTTTTTTTTTTTTTTTTTTGGTTGAAAAAGGGTAATTTAATTACGTCACTTAGACCAACAAACTTTTGCCGAAAGTATTTTATTCAAATATTTTGGTTTATTTATATGTATTGCTATGGTTTATTTTAAACTTCTTTTGTTATGTCGTGATAGAATAATATATATAACATAATATCATGATAGTTTAGGTAGTATTGCCAAAGAATATATACTATATATTATATATTCTTTGGTATTGCCTCAAGCGTATATTTGATTTTTATGGGATGAAAGTCTGGGATAACTTTTTTTACGTATAAAAACTGACCCATTGGTAGAAATGCCAAAATGCGGTGACCAATTCTGACCTAACGATTGCCTAACAAAATTTTTGTAAAACCGTTATGATTTTCTTTCAATGAGCTACGCGTAAATTTTTTTTGAACATTTCATTATTTATTCACCTTTTAATCGTAAGTGATCAAACGATAAAAAATAGTGACCAATCCTGACAAAACGAATTCAATCATCACTTTTGTCAAAAAACTTTAGATGGGGCGCTAAAAAGACGGAGCCATTTTAGTGCTGTTCATGCTGGGTGTGTAACGAAATCCTGGTTTTCAAAATCCCGGTTTTGTATAAAAAAAAATCCCGATTTCTAGGAAATCCCGGTTTGAATTTTTAAAATTTGACGTTGTGGGAAAATGGGACTCTTAAATGATTTTTTGACAAAATTCCAAAATGAGTTTGCGATAAAGTTCTAGAAAATGGCTAATGGGAATGTAATTTGGCTACAGAAATTCGATACCGCATGTGTCGAAGGACCAAATCTGTCCAGGATCAAACATTAATGAATTTTTTTGATAAAATTTTCCTTTACCAAAATGTATTACGGACTGGATACGTGGAATTTTGACATTCAGACAGAGTGGGTGTCAATATATGGCACTGTTGTTGTAATTTGACAAAAAAATGGGAATTAAGTTTTTCCGACTCCGATAAAATAGCACCGACTCCACAATGTTAAAATATTATTCGTTCGGCCACCGAATTTATATATATTTTTTTTTGAAAATCAGCACTTTAGAACTAGAAGAAAAAAAAATCGGGATTTTGAACACCGGGATTTCGTAGTACACCCGTTCGTGCTTCTTTTGTTGTTGTTGCCGCTGGTGTTATAGCACTGTTGTTGCTATTGTGTTGTTGCTATTGTAGGTTTTGTATTTCATATTATTGCTTGTTCAACTGCTGCAAGGTGTGCTATCGCCATTTGGAGGGGGGAGGGTTAAATGTGGCCCGTAACTGGTGTGACAGCGCTCGTCCGTTGTTGTTGTTTTGCCGCTCACACGAACCAAAAATTTGCTTTCACCTTGAACGGTTGTCGTACATACAACGGTAAACTCAATCGATACCTACAATGTTCGTCCGTTACGAGTACTCGTACAACGAGAGAGCGTAGAAAAGGTTGTCTTGGAATATCACCTAACTATACAATATTATTGATTAATAGTAAGCACGTGGTGAAATTTTAATGGGTCTCTTCTCTGTTCTCTATCAAACTATTCTTGTCGTAGGGAAAGAGATGAAACCGGACCAACTCTTCCGCTTTTAACTCGTGTGCTTCATTGGCAATGTTGTTTGATTTTTTCGTTGAATTCGTCCAAAATTTTCCGAAACCTCAAACTTCTGCTGTGATGATCATCTGTTTCTTGTTTTTCGAAGTTCTAACATCGGTCTTTATTAAGCTATAATCTATGAATGCTTCCAATCGTTTTTTGCAAGCGATTCGATTTACGTTCAGTTTAAATTTTTGCCATTAAGACAAACTTTTGTTACAGTAATTTTTTTTATTTTTTATTCTATGCAATATCTTCTGGAGCCTAAGCACTCCCAACTCTTTCGCTGTTCACTTTTGACGTCTTACTTTACGCATTGCTTGCCAAATCGAGCACATTGCATAGCTCCATGCCAGCCATAGTACTGGAATGGAAGATGGGTCGGCCCATAAGTTGTGCACTCCGACAGGTGGTTATAATTGTGTTCATTTTCATCACCGATCGTAATTAGATGATGAAAAATTCCTTTTGCATCCTCCTCCTATCGAGATTCGAACCCGGTACCTCCCGATCCAAAAGCCAAATCTTTAACCACTGTGCCATTTGGTCGGTACAGTAAATTTTGGTTTGAATTTTATTTTTATGGTTTTAATATTTGAGAACCAAAATTAAACTGAGGTTGTTGTGCAATATTTATTGCCAGCGAAGGTTTGTTATGATTACGAGTACTATTTGCTCTACAAAAACAAATGTATATAATACAAAAGCTTATCGTATTTTACTCTTTAATAAATTTTGATTTGATTCAATGCCGATTAAAATCAGACAAAGCTTGCAATAGGCTTGATGTTGTCATAATTTAAGAAAACTTATTTAATGATCTTCCGAATTTAGATAAGCAAAGTTCAAACCGAATTGGATTATGAGTGTAAAAAAAGTGACTGAATGAAGCTCGTGAATATAAATAAGAGAATGTTGCAAAGGAATTGTTAAAGGACTTTTTAAAAACAGAAATAATTTAGTGCTCTATACTGGCAAACTTTTTTTGTTTCATTGAGTAGGAACAGAATTATGAAACATTTTACTTTTTAATACGAATTCTTGTTCAAAATTAAAATGAATTAAAATCAGTTAAATTTTGTTATTATAAAACGTATATAGAATTTACGTCATGCATATTATTAATTTTGTTAATTTTTATTCCTATTTTTAAACAAAAATTAATTACTTTTAAATTAAACGTTTAAATTGATTTAATTGATAGGAATGATAACCAAATAACCAAAACTTTTAGAAGCAGAGACGAAATATTTTTTAACTACGATTTATGGTAAATTATTTTTGTCTATCAACTTAATAGTCGATCATTAAAAATTATTTGATTTATTGATGTTCATGTTTAAAGTCAAATTTTAAATTGATTTTTCGGTTGTAGTAACTATTTATTGTATACGTACTCGTATACATCTTAGAAATGCCAAATTCGTAGCACGATTTTTATCCGAAACGATATTAGTTCAAACTCGTTTCTTTGCCTAGGGTACACAGAATAAATATTCAGTGTATCGAATTTAGAATGGCCAACCATCTTTTAAAAGTCGTAAAGGTGTATTTTGATATGTACCCAGCACTTTTTATGTTGCAGTGCACTATTCTAGCTTTTCCTGAGAATATGGAATTGAGATTTTAAAAACCTTTGCTTCATAAAACTTTTATAGAGAATAATATTTTGAAATTTAACTTTGGTTTGAACAAATTTACTCCAAACTTAGTCTCTCAGTAAATCAGAAAAATACGATTTGAGCAAAAATGCTATGAAGATATTTTTCCCAATTCCATATTCCCAATGAAAGCCAGAACAGCGACACAGGTCGATGTTTTTTTAAATAAATTTATATTTTAATGGTTGGTTATATGGTCCTTAACATTAAAGGAGCAATGGCGCTTTTAAACACATGTTTCATAACATTTTTGGAAATTTCTTGTGTTATTTTAGCGAACGTTGGTCTTCAAGCATCGAAGTTGTGGTTGGTTTATTGGTGAACATCTCTTCTTTCAAGTATTCGCATTGGAAGAAATTGAGACAAGTCAAATTAGAGGATCGTGTGGCCAGCCAATATCACCTCTTTTTGGCATTATTCTACCGGAAATTTTTTTTGCAAAACTTGCATCGTACACGGTTGAAAAAATGGGTATAATTTTTAATACGGAAATAGTGTAAAGGCATGTTAATACCATTTTACATGCAATTTTAATATTTTTCCATAATATAAAATCTATTTAAACTGAAACTTATCTATTTGTATCCGGAAAAAGTATAAATTTAATGTAATTCTTATAATTCATATCTACCAGTATACATTTTATAAGAAGAAATATAGGTTTTTGTGATGAAATTGTTTAATATGGTTAAGTTATAGAGTTTCATACATATTAGTTATAGATGTGGTATATTGAACATCGTAGCCTATATAATTCATATAAGGATATAATTCGCTAAATCGATAAGTTCTTATTTTGTACTAAAGGTAAAAGCAAGAGTTGAATTTTTATAGTTTGGTCGGTGGAACCAAGCTTCAAAAAGAGACCTTAGTTCTCATTTTTGTAAGGGTTTGTGTATCTTTCTGTGTACACAAGCACCCTGGGGTTAAAATGGAGGGGAACGCATTTTTCTACTTTTGTGGTGGAAATATTGCGAGTAAATGGCCTCGTTGTTTTCTACGACTAGAAAAGTCGTAACATTATTTGTATCGTATGTGTGGATCATGGATGGGTTGTGGCCCTTGTGGGTGCCATCTACCATTAAAAGTAATATTTTGTCCAAAAAGCCGAAAAAATCGACACTAGTAGAGTATACAACTTTTTTATACCCATTCTATTATAAAATTTTATACGATGACTTATATAATTGTTCTAAACCCTTTAGTATAAAAAAAAACCATAAATTCATATACATTTTTATAAGTGATGCAAGTATAACATTTATCCGTTTTATTTATGGATTTATATGATTAATTTTATGTATTAATTTTATACTGATATTTTCAACCGTGTAGGACGAGCTGTCTGTGATGGGACACCGTTTTGTTGGACCCACATTTTTTATAGGCCTAATTAATCCAATTTGGATAGAAGAAAGTTTAACAAGCTGTCCCGATAGCAATCATCATTGATAGAGGAATTCCCAATTATTGTACACTTCGTCGATAAGAGGTACCTGGTTGGCTTAATTGTCGCCCAGCCTTCCATTCATTACCCGCTGATTGGTTGACTTGTTTGACACATGATTAATACCAAAAACTCAAGTAATTTTCACCGCGCGTATTCACAATTGAACAATTATTTAAATTAAATGTTTTAATAATTTCAACACGTTGTTGTAGCGTTAAATTCTCCATAATAAATCGTTATGGACAACTCTTTACGACTGTCAAATGCAAACTGACAAATGTCATCTAAAACCAATTACGGCCAAATAAAATCGACCTAGAACATAAAAAGCACTCTGTATGGATTTAATTTTTCAGAAATGCGTGTACAATAATTGCTTTCCAATTGACCACCGCAAGTATTTGTAAGTGCAAAAAATGTGTATTTTGTAAAATGACGATTGGAAAGCACAATAAATGAGAAAAGCAAAACATAACCTAAAAATGTATAGTTTATTTGTCGTTCCGGAATTTTTTACCACCCATCGTATGAAGCCAATTATTTTGGTTGATCAAAACGAGTTTATCTACGCGTTTAGTAATGATCTTGAACGGTCGGTCTGATATTAGTTGATTTTTCAGATGGTACTACGAATTTTTATCCACAATTCTGAAGTGACTCAAACTCAATTCTATTCACCTTGAAAAATAAATGGTTTTATTAAGATTATCGGAATAAATGTGAGAATCACATTCATAGGTGTTACTAAGGTTCCAAATGCCTTCCAACATAAAATATGATTCTTGTCAGGAGCTGAAGTTGTGCGAACTAGATATTGTCAAGTAATATTAGTACCATTTGTTTTTGTCGCTAATCTGTTGGGCATCTGTTGTTCGTAAAAATCACACGGGGATTTAGTTAAAGAACCGATTTTCTCGTGATAAATACCTTTGGCCACTTATCGAGACTTTCATTTCGTGTTGGTGTTGCTTTCGCCTTACCCGTCCCTTTTGCGACTTTATGCATTCTGCTATTCTTATGCCCGAAACCCGTCTTTTTGACCTTTAGGTCTAAAATAGTTGCAACTCACGTAACATTCGCTCTTTATAAGGAAAAAAACGAGATTTTACTCCATTAATTTTTATCTTTGGCATTTTAGAAAGAGCAATCGCTATTTTTCGTTGTTTTTCATGATTATTTTTCTCGCAATGGAAAAGACATTGTTTCGCCGAGTTGTGACTTCTTGAACCAACTTAAGATTAGTCTTATTTATACTATCGTACTCAGAAATTAGTTTTTGTGTTACCAGATTACAACACTTAAAATAAGTAACCATTTCTTTGCATTTTATTACAACTTGTTGAGTTTTTTACATTTAAGTCCTTCTTAAACTACTACGTTTAATGTATGAGCAACGCATGTTAGGGGACGTATTTTAATATTATGGCATCCTTTGATCACAAACGAAGCATTATTTGTGACCAGACAATACAATCCACTTTTTCATCTACCATAACCTGTTTGATTTGAGCTGCAGTGTCCATTGTATGGTTATTATTAATGATATTTGTTGATTAAGCAGCGCAGCGAGTATTAGAATCAATCTCAATAAAACGACAAATTACCGTAATGCAACTTTCGGTTGCGCGAGAATTCCATAAATCAAAGGCTAAGTTGCCTTTACATTCAATGTAACCACCAACAGGTCGATCCTGGCTTTCCTATAGGAAAAAGAAATTAGGAAAGATATTTGCATAGTATTTTTGTGTAAAACATTTTTTATTCTGGTAATTTTTTCAAAAATAAAAATAAATTGGGAATATTTTTCCTATCCAAAAATTATAAAAATTTAGATAAAACATGATTTCTTAGTAGAACAGAAAATGGTATTTGTGACAAAAATGCTATTTATGTAAATATTTTTCTTAATTTCTTTTTCCTATAGGAAAGCCAGAATCGACCTGCAACTAGATTAACAATTTCGCAACGTTGACGTGGAAGTTTGTACCTTGTTTCATGTGTACCTTGTGCAAATTAACAAAGGATTTATATCATTGATCTTCAATCAAAGTAAACTGTTGAAAATTTATGGCTACCATACCAATTAGCGCTCTTTCCAAACCTATGTTCCGTTGACTATCACGATCACAAACATTTTTATGTTTAAAATAATTACTTACGGATGTGGCCAAATTATTATCATCTCATTCGAAATTCATGGTAATGTGATTTTCAAAGGCCGAACTGCAACCTATGTTGTAGTTGGCACGTCATTATGGTAGATATCGACTAATCCAAGGAATCCGTGCAATAAAAATTTAATATAACCAGAAAATGCGTCTTTTATGAGTTATTAATACCTGTGAACCCTTTCGACAAAATATGAATTCCGAGTATTTATTGTCCTCTTAATTAGTTTGACCTCCGAATTGTTCTGATTTTATGACAACTAGGTAGTATTTAACAGTTAGTATTTTACTGAAGAATTTCAGTCTCGTTTGTGACTTTAAAAAGTGAAAGTGAAAATGGTTTTTGTAATATTAGTGAAATTCATTATGCGTAAAGCAAAGGACATCAGTGCTGTAACTAGAGCCAAAATTTCAACGTATTTGGAAGTGGGCCAGTATACGCATGTGAAAATAGCCCAGAAAACAGGAGTGAATCGATCATTGATCAGCAAATTTTCGCAAAAATTAACATATCAGTCTTTAACAAGTCCTAGAAGAAGAAGAAACTGTGATGGCAATCCTAAAACAACAGTCAGGCAGGACAGGTTTTTAATGCGGAAAGCTAAAGAAGATCGAACGTTATCCAGTAAGTCTCTGTGGAGTACAATGCGTAACGTTGGTGCGGAAATATTGGAAAAAACAGTCAGACTGAGACTTTTTCAATATGGACTATGTGCAAGATGACCTAGCAAGAAGCAAAAGTTAAATGCTAGGATTTTACAACAAAGAAAGACATGGGCAAATGGACATTTTACATGGTTTCGAGAGGGCTGGGAAAAGGTACAAACAATAAAAGCTTTCTTTTAATAATATTTTAAAGTTACACTGTTCAATGAATGTCTGTTTCAAATTTATCTTTTTCTATTTCTTGGTTAGGTTGTATTCAGTTACGAGACTTCGATGACTTTGATACTAACAATGTCTAGGACAGTGTTGTGCAATTGTATGTAAAAAACTGTTTTATACATTTTTTACGTAAAAAATGGTAATATACATAAATTACTGTATAAAACGTATAATATTGTATAAAACCAAATGCGTATTTAAAAACCTTAGTAAAGTCGCAAACCTTAATATACGAAACATAAATTTTTATCATATTAATACATTTAATTTTATTCGATAAAAACTATATTAATAAAAGATGCTAAGTTAAATTAATGTAAAATATGACATAAGCATAACTACAGAAGTCGTTATCTAAATATACACTTCGCAAATGCAATTATTGCGAGGACCACTGCGTAAAATATTCGTAACTAATTCAAAAGCATCAATTCTTACGTATATGAAAAAAAATTGGATATATGATGTAAAATGAGAAATGGATTTGAAATTTTTGAATTTATTTATATTACTTCTAATTTATTAATTATAATTAAAAGTAAAATATTTGTAGAAAAACATAAAATAATATTTTTTTTTCCAAAGAAAATATGGTTTGCTTCTCAGCTACTAACTTATTTTTTAGAATAGAAAAACAAAATCCACAACACAATGCGATTGAAGTGTAAAACGATTAATCATCGAACTAATTCTATATTAATGCTATAACATTTTAATGGTATCTGTTGCAAAATTTGTTTAGATGATTACGAGAAATCATTACCATCTTTTGACAAGATTATTTAACTTGACACAGAGACACAGAGACATCTGTAGTGCAATTTGTTCTCTGTCGATTATTATATGTTATCTATCGATAATTGCTTAAAATAAGAATTACATTGCTTAATGAGAATTAATGAAAGAATTACATTGCCAAATTTTGATTTGCCGTATTCTTATAGCTAAGGCTAAGATGAGCGATACATCGAACAAGCATAGTTTTGGACTCCAACTCATTCATATATGAAATATCGTTTTTAGACAAATTTGCACAATTCTTGATTCCTTGGCCGTAATAAAATCCTCTAGTTTTGGAGCTGGTGTATTTGGAGCTGGTGGATATAATTATATTATTTTGATATAATATAATATTTAAATTTTTATATACCTGATTTTATTTTTCGCAGTATGAAGTTGTTTATTTTAAGCAATGTAATTCTTATTTTAAGCAATAATCGATAGAGAACAAATTGCACTACAGATGTCTCTGTCTGTGTTAAGTTAAATAATCTTGTCGAAAGATGGTAATGATTTCTCGTAATCATCTAAACAATTTTTGTAACAGATAACATTAAAATGTTATAGCATTAATATAGAATGAGTTCGATGATTAATCGTTTTACACTTCAATCGCATTGTGTTGTGGATTTTGTTTTTCTATTCTAAAAAATAAGTTAGTAGCTGAGAAACAAACCATATTTTCTTTGAAAAAAAAAATAGTTTTATTTATATTTTTCTACAAATATTTTACTTTTAATTATAATTAATAAATTATAAGAATTATAAATAAATTCAATTTAATTCAATTATTTAAAGTTCAATTGTCATTTTACATCATACCTATATCCAATTTTGTTTACATATATTATAGATACGTCAGAATTGAGATTATGAACTAGAAGTAGTTTTGAATTAGTTACGAATAGTTTTTGTATTTTACATTTTGTAAAAAATTGTTATGTGTAAAATACGTATTTTACATGTAAAAAACCGAGTATATTACGTAACGTAAAAAACAGGCACAACACTGGTCTAGGACCGTTTGTAGATCAAAAAGATAAGAATATTTACCTTCTTGTGTCCAACAGCAGGTAAAACAACCAGTTAGAGTCATGGTTTGGTCAGCAATATCATCAAAATGACTCTTCCCATTTTATGTAGTAAACGGGATAATGAACGCAAACCAATATTTAAATGTTCTGCAATCACAACTGCTACCGACTATGAACGAAAAATTTAATGGGGGTGGAGTTTTTATGCCTGACAAGGCTCCATGCCATACGGAAAAAAGACACCGAATATTTAAGAACTAACGGCATCCAAATCCTTGATTGGCCAGTGAATAGGCCAGATATGAATCCCATCGAAAATATCTGGGATATTCTTAAAAATAAAGTAGCAGAAAAGTGTCCACGCACCCAATCAGAATTGATCGAAGCAACGAAAGAAGTCTAGGAAAATGACGCCGATCTACTCATCAAAGCCAAAAATACAAGAAGTGAAATGCCCCGTAGGATAAAATTATTAAAAAATGCTAAAGGAATATTCAACAAGTATTAATAAATAGAGTTATCATAAAAAATTTTAACTTTTATTTGAAAAATTAATTTTTTAAAGCAATAATCTTCCAAATATCTAAATGTGATAATAACACTGTGCTTGAATTGCAAACTTTTTTTTCGTGACAAGCTGGGCACCCGGGGGTAAACCTAATTCGCGTATGCTGAATTCAACGGTGCTAGTCCCATTTTAAAGTTAGTCCGCATTTTTGAGATTGTCGAAACAAGTTTTGGCCCTGAGTCAAAATATACCCTCATTTTCACGTTGATAGCTGTTGTACCATTAAGATTTTTGCTGTACTTTCTTCAGCAAAGTTGTTGCGCAGGTCAAGACCAACAACCTTGCCGAACATATCAAGACCGAAAAACCACATCAAATTTTTTTTTGCTTTTCATTTCGACGAAAAAAAATGTTTTTATCATTTTTTATCATTTTGTTGAATTTAAATCGAGTAGAATCGATCGAATAAGCATCGCATCAACAAACATACAATAGATACAATAGAAACTATTTAAAAGAAAGTTAAATCGATTCATTTGATTTTATGGTGATTTTTCCTAAAAAAAAAAGTTCCTAAAAAATTCACACACAGTTCACACACAGTCGATAGCAATTCATTTTTGATTCCTTAAACAATACAACAAAATATACATATTTTAGTGAGTTAGTTGGAAACAAAAATTAATGGTAGCTACCCTCTCGCTGATATTCCATCTTCATGCGATGGGAGGGAAGATATCATCTACTGTATAAATAAATCATCATAAATATTAAAAAAATATCGATTTTATGCAAGGAGACTGTCAAATGTTCAATGTTTTTGGTGATTTTTTCGATCACATCAATTTGTCATTTTTTTCATTTTTTTTTTTGTTATGAAAAAATTGTCACTGGTAAAAATTCTCTTAGTAATTATAATAATATGATGTATTTATATTTGTTTCATTGTAATACGTTGATTCACTATCATTTTGAACCGCAACGGACCGATATTAGGGTGCATTTGAGCCAAAAAATGAAATTTTGCAAAAAATTAGGCTGTCTTTTAAGTTATGGACGTCAATATCTAAAATATACGAGTTTTCTGGGACAAACGGTTGATGTCATATTGTAGGTGAGGTTTGTGGCTAATAATCCTGAGAATATGAACCGAAAGTTTTGGGCTAATTTTTTAGCAATTTGGCTGAATTTGACCGGCCGATTTGGCATTTTTCAGTTTTTTGGCCAAAATGACCCTCAATCTTAATTTTTGAAATTTTTTTATATGCTATTTGATAGCTGTCAATACCTTTCCAACGATATACATATGTCCGGGGTATGTTAAATAAGTTCAGCGCTGTGGGCGTGGCTAAAATGGCCTTTCAGAGACTGGCCGCTGCCAACATGGCGGCCAAATCAAAAAGTTGTAGAACAAAAGTTGCTTAGTTTTTCAAGTACTACAAACCCTTAAAATATGAGATCAAACAAACAAACATATACCAAAGCAAGATTATATTGTGACGTTATAGAAAAATTTAAAAATGTCATAACTTTGGTCAAAATCATCCGTTTTGGACGTTTGAGGTGTCGTTGAATTGATATTGACTTCTACAATCATAATTTGGTAGTTAAAAAATAATTGGGGCACTTTTTGGGGCAGTTATACATGAAAAACTAATTTTGTGGTGCAATTTTCGGAAGGTCATATCTCCACTCAATGTTGGTAGAAATTCCAGCTTTTATCCCGTTCAGCACACACTGACACAATTGTGTAGGTAAATTTGAACTCTATTGTAAAACCAGTTTTATTTTTTTTATACCTTAGTTACGACTGAGTAACACAATTCTGTATGAAAATTGTATACGTAGTCTAATACGAGATAAAGAAAAATGATTTGAAAGTTGGAAACTGAATGCTACAATTGTGTATTTAAACTTAATCTGACCTTAAGAACTGAGTGAAAGAAATCAAATGTTACCATTTTTTATTTGTTAAAATCGGTGCCGTTTTAAATCAAACAATGCTAATTTTCAAATATCAATCAAAAAATTGTTCGGGCTTGGCCGTTCTAGCACCTACACAATTGTGATGATTGGTTTTCAATTAAACAAGAAAAAATTGATACAAAAATAAATTTTTTTCAAATCACACTTCTTATCACATTCATTGGTAATAAAATAAAAAATTAAATAAACTTAAGTTCAAATTAAAATAAAATATATCCAAATATGAATTATTTCAGTCTTTTTGGATGTGAAATAGTTTAAAGCAATTGTTCGACTTTGACGAACAAATATATATATTACATTTCTCACACCTACACCTGGTGCGTTTTTTGCATGACTTATAGCGGCACATCTTTGCAGTTGATATGTCATCCCACACCGGCCAATGTCCTGACGGAGAGTATCGTCTGCCCAATGATGGTAATGGTTCCGTCTTTTTATTTTTTGGAGTAGGCTCGTCATCAATTATTTCTTCATCCGTATTGGTTGGACCGGCTTTCTCGATTAAACTCTCAAAAATTAGGGAATCTCCTACATCCATTTTAAAGCCCAGCAGGTCAAGCCTTTTTGCCTTAAGTATAGGCAGAGCATCACAATCTTGCTTATATTCCATCCAGAAATTTACTAATGCCAAATCTATAGAATGATGAGCGATTTTTAGTGGCCATTTTTCAGTTTTAATAAAGGTCCTGTAGTACTCTAATTGCTGATCACAAACGTCAACTCCACCCATATGAGAATTGTAAACACCAATTACGTCAGGGCAATCAACTGTTAGGTGTTTCTTATTTTGTTTGCACCACCGTTTCACAGTGGAAATAGGATGAACTCCGCTTATGGTTGATATTGCCGTCACGTATCTTGTGTCTTTCCATTGGACAGTTGAAATGGTTCAATCCTGCTCTGTGAGTACAAATTCTTGTGTATCGCCTCTTTGCATTTGCCGATCGGGTTTAAATTGCACTTGTTTAACTCTATTTAGCATTATTGTTGCCGTGGCCTTAAAATTCATTTTACTTAATTGTTTAAATAAACCAACAGTGGAAAAGTATCTATCAAAATATAGGAAACTTCCGGGTGTTAAAGTTTCCGTTAATCGTTATACAACACTAGGTCCTAATCCGAGCTCTCTAAATTTTAAATTGGCGATATTCCTTGGTAGAGCTCAAAGTCCATCACTAAACCTGAAGATGTAGTGAGAACGAAATTTTTGATTCCAACTGGTCGTGGTTTGCCTTTCACGAATTGTCGAGCAGGTGTTCGGCCTGTAAATGGAATCATTTGCTCATCTATTGAGAAATGTTAAATTTTGCGTTCAATTTGATGACATCTTCGTCTCACTGCATCTATAATTGGTTGCGCTTTCCAGAAAACGTTGCTTACAGGATCAGGAACTGCTGAAGTATCCATAAAATGGATACAGGCACGCAAAGTTTGAAACCGCTATCTGGACATACAATTCGATATCTTTGAAAATCCTATTTTTTGGCTCCAAAATAGATGCATTCTAGGGTAAAGAATGCATCCCATGTACATAAAAATACCGTATAGCTTCCTTATTTCTAGCTCGTTGGTCTTTAATTCTTTACCCGTCGATTTAAGATAATAAATATTAGTGAAGAAAGCGGTATCCTTAAAATGTTTATCGTCGAAATACTTATAAAAATAATCTACGGGCTTTCGAATTTCAATATTCGGTGCACATGTATGTTGAACGGGTAAACCTTTTCTCAACATCGATGATTCAGTCCAAACCGAATTTGGATAAGTAGTTATTTCAGTTGGATTTAAAGTAAAATTTTCATCATCGCTATGATCATCTGAAACAGATGATAGTTGTACAACATTTCTCTGAATAGGTGGTTCATGTTCGAAGTCTTGTTCTTCCGAATCATCCGAATTTTCTACCATTTTTAATACTTCTTCTATGGTCTATGAGCCATTGGCCATTTGCAAACACAACTGAAATAAAATATGAATATGTACCAATATGAATAATTTATAAAACAGGAATGAAAATAACATGAGAACAACACAAAATCAGTTTATAATAAAGTGCCAAAGTAACTTCCTACTAATTATAAAGCCAACCCACAAAATTGTGTAAGTCACTTTTGTTTATAAATTTTATGGTACTAAAAATTATATAATTGAGGTTTTTGAATTATTAAATCAAAATTTCAATAATTTAATGCACTATTGTGACATATTATTTTAAAACAATAAATTAGAATTAATAAAAATAATGACTTACTTTTCCCGGAATTATCTTGCGTTGACTTTGTTCACTTTTTGACGTAACAGTTTTGCTATGAAAATCGATAGTTCAAATTTTTAAAATTAGATGACAATACTAATAAGAAAGATGAAATAAATCGAATCATAATAAACTTCGTGTTAAACTTCAATAGAATTTTAGCTACACAATTGTGTTAGTTGGATTTCAACAATGATTAAAATTTTTTAAACAATGGTTTTTTACGAGTTATATTTTACCTACACAATTATGTTATGTGGTTTTGATTAACAACGTTACATTTTTTTTGTGGATTTTTGTGATGAAAATTTTTACTTACACAAATGTTACATTTGGATTATAAATCGAACAAAAAATTGTTTTTGGTCAGGGCTGAAAGGGTTATAGATTATTTGGGTCTAGTTTTCAAGACCTTTCCAATGGTATATAACATGATCCTGGCGGCCTCAAAGGAAAAAGTTCGAAACTAGCTGTATATATACGAGTTCGACTTCCAGCATAGTAGGTGCTTTCGTCACTCGTTTAGACTTCCATCCAAAGTGATAATTTACGTGATGTAATTGGTTAAAATGATGGGATGGAAAAATCTAGGTTTTTTATCCACTATCGCAACGGCACGCTATTGTTTTGACAAAGAGAAGAAAAATGTTAATTTTTTAGGATTTTTTTTTAAGGAAAAATCACCATAAAATCAACTGAATCGATTTAACTTTCTTTTAAATTATTTCTATTGTATCCATATTTGTCGATGCAATGTTTATTCGATCGATTCTACTCGATTTAAATTCAACAAAATGATAAAAAATGATAAAAACAGTGTTTTTCGTAGAAATGAAAAGCAAAAAAAAATTAGATGTGGTTTTTCGGTCTTGATATGTTCGGCAAAGTTGTTGGTCTTGACCTGCGCAACAACTCTGCTGAAGAAAGTATAGCAAAAACCTTAATGGTACAACAGCTATCAACGTGAAAATGAGGGTATATTTTGACTCAGAGCCAGAACATGTCGAATGCGATATCTCAAAAATGCGGACTAACTTTAAAATGGGACTAGCACCATTGAACTCAGCGTACTCGAATTAGGTTTACCCCCCGGGTGCCTAGCTTGTCACATTTTTCAACTAGCACAGTGTAATTAGCCCACATCTGTATAGGAATAGATCTCTCATTTGCATTATGACATCCGGGATGGCATCGTTTATAGTGGTCCAGCAAGTTGTTTGCATTTCCGCTAGTTTTTTGATTGTTACATTTGCAAATTTTTTATCTTTGTCTCGATTAAAGAAATTCTTCTCATTAAAAATTTTACGTTTATAGGCATCCTTTTAGCTTGTTTTTATGAAATCTTAGAAAGTAAACCAAAAATGACAAACTGGCACGTATGAATGGAGTTGAAACTAAGATTAAAATAAATAATTAAAATTAAAAAAAAAATTGAATAACTAAATTTTGAAAATGTTAATGAATTATATAAATGAGGAAAATATAATCGGCGTTGGGAACATAAGAAATACTTTTAGTATTATTCAATAGATGGTTCACATACATGTGACCGACATATGACCTATAATTTTTGTGTTGTAAACGGTTTCTACGTGGACTAAACTGGATCGCCATTAAATTTTTTCACAATGTAAACTATCTCAATGATATTTGTAAAGGTTTTCTTATAAAACCCATCTCCGATTCAAAACGCTAATAAATCCGAAAGTTTGATAAAAAGCTCCCTGCATATTTCTGACCATATAACTAGTCTATTGGTCACGCAGTTGCTGAGCAGTGCTTTGCTTCGTACGCAGATGTGAAAAATCGCTCGACGAATGAATTTTTCGCAGCAAAAAAGGACGATTTTTAACGGTGTGGTATTCACAAATGGCCTAAAAGGTGGGAAAAATGAGTAACAAGTGATGAAGCATACTTTGAATAAAGCACTTTTTATCATTCTTCCGAATTTAATATGTTTTTTTTTTGTAAAAAAATCCGCATTTCATACCTGGTAATTACACAGTGGATCGTCGATAAAACTGCTGGCATTTCAATTTATGCGCCTAGTCTGACATTAGCCACAAGATGATTAAATTAATAAGAGTTTCACTTTTTTCAATAATAAATTACCAAACTCAGATTCCATATTAAACAATTCCTTCGTCGTAGTACAACATTGAATTGACATCTGGAACGCATTTTCCATTTGAGAGCGTTTCCAATCTGCTCCTACTTATCAATAATACAAAACGAAAAATATTAAAAATTAATTGCAACAAAAATGAAAACAACCGTAATATAACAGTGTCCATTTTAATTACAATCGTAAACAGTTATTTCAATTTATACATTTAAGTATTTATATGTAGCTACTTTACCCCATTCCAATCGGAACCATCATTCCCAGAAGTTCATGTACGATAACAATTATATCTTTCTACGATCGAATATACCGTAAAAATGAAGAAGTAGCAAATAGTAAATTGAATTGTGTTTAATGTAGCAGAAATAAATAATTATTTTGTTGGAAATAACTTTTTATTGTTGTAGTTTTGTAAAGATAATAGTTTATATCTATTTTATATTTTGTGTGTGTGTATGTGTGCAGTGGCATGATGATGCAAAGTGCAATTTTTAATAAATATGCAATTGTGTTGTACACAAAATAATTCTATTACGTACATATGTATGTATATAATAAGGATGAATACGTATAAGAACTGTTGAAAGTTTTAGGATTTGGATACCCTTGTAATGCCCTTTACATAATATAAATGTTAAATGTATTTTTGGGGGTTGTGTGTGTGTGAATATATAGGAGCTAGTTAAAATGGATAAATAGAACACAGAAAATAAATTTTTCTTTCTCTCGCATTACATATTTTTTGTTCTGAATCACTTCCTTTTTCCTGATTTCGTTTTTTATTTTTTATTATAAGCAAATTATAGTGTATCAGTCATTAAGGATTTACGCAATACTGGTTTTATTTAATAAAAATACAACACACATACACACGCACAAAAAGAAGTTAGAAAATTGGATGATTTTCCAAAAATAAAATAAAAACGGAAAATTCAATAAAAAGATTTTTTTTGTATTTAGAACTGTAAACCCCTTTTATTCTGTTTTGTGCGTCCCATTGTGATTTTTGCCCTTTGTATCTCTCCTTGTTGTCGGGGAGCGTTATAGTGACTCGTTACATACGTTTACAATCGTATCGAGTCACTATAACGCTCGTTATAACATCAATCATCAAGACCGGTTCATCTCTTTATTTTCAGTTCACAATTGTTAAATATTAGCATCTTCTAGTCTTTCAAACGCCACTCGACCGATTAATTAAACTGATCTTTGGACCTATGTACATTGTTTGGAGAAGAGAAATATCTACATATTTGTGGTCTTACTCTGGTACAAGCTAAATCAATTCTGGAATAGTTTTAATATTGTGTTCGAAGTAACAACCTTACAAGTAATGTCAAAATAACAAAAATCAGTTTTATATTTTTATTGCCAACATTTAAAAAAAAAGTATTCAATAAAACTGTGCTGGTGGTGAAGATTAAATTTACAGGTAGAATAGAATTATTCTATACCAACAAAAAAGTTGGTTTAAAACAATTCCAATTTGGAATTACATATGTATATGGGATTGTTGTTGTAAAATTCCCAAAGTAAGACCGCAATTGATCCTTAAAATTCGTTCAAGGTCGAACGTTTCTTGAGTGTATAACTTTAACTTAAGTAGTTAAATGGTGGTTGGCATCGCCAAACTAATCTTATCCTGAAATTCCAATGCACGTGAAACTAAATTTTAGTACTTCCGGCTGGTATTTAACATTTCATTTTAAATAATTTATTATAATTTTTTTTTAGATTTTTGAAATATTTAATATTTACTTATTATGACAATTTTTTGATATTTTTGATAGATTGAGATATTTTAATTAAGTTTAAAAGATTTTAGACATTGATAGAAAAAAAAAGATGTTGCATATTTATAATTTGTTTTTTAATGTTATGTTATTTTTAGTGGAAATTTTAAATAATTTTATGATTTTAATAATTTTGTATATTTCATATAATTTTGTATATTTGAAATATTTTTTATATTTTTAATTTTCATAATTATTTATGTTTTAACTATTTTTACTGTTTTTATTTTTTAATTTTATTGTACATTTTTGTTATATGTATTATTACCTATTTTTGATAATTCAATCTATTTTATTATATTTTCTTTATATTCTTGTAGTTTTTTTATATATTTGTATAGCTTTTGAATTTAATTTTACATACTTTTATAATGTAATTGTTTTTTTTTTATTAATTTTAGTATGTTTAATTTATTTTTAATTATAAATTATCATTTGTATTTTTAATTTTTTACGTATGTATTTAGAATATTTCGTTTTTTATTATAACTATTATATAATTGTTAATATTTTGTTATACTTTAAATTCAATTTATTTTGTTACGTTTTGCAAAATTTTTGAATTTGTTTAGTATATTTTATAATATTTAATATACAAGTGTAAAACATCATTTACCCTTTCATATTAAAATTTTTTTTTCTTTTACTTTCATAGATTTCTGTATTTGTAGTTTATATTCTTCAAGTTCCTTACTAAATTTAATATTCTTTGGATTATTTTTCTAAATTTTATATTTTTAACAGTTTTATTTTATTGTGTTTGTTAAAATGTTATTACTTGTTTGATGATTTTATCTTTTTAGAATTTGTATATGTACATATATATTTATTATATATTTTTATTGGGTAAGGCATAAAATATCCATTAATAAAGCACAAAATCCCCAAGGCTTTGAGAAATTCCCAAATTAAAAATTCCCAAGCACAAAATTAGTAAGTTCAAAATCACCAAGCATGTGCATATGGGTCATTAATATGGATTTTTTTATTTTGTTTTCGGGGGAGTTTAAGCTTTACCCGTTAATAGTTATGTAAAATTTTTTTATCTTGCAGTTTTTTCAACTTTTATTTTAGTTTTGATTATTCTTGATTTTGTTTAATTTTATTTAACATCGATTGCAAATCGTCGCTGTGTAAAATAAAAAATAAGTATGGAATTAGTGGTTAAAAAATCGAATAAAGGAAACGAAAAAATATTTGTGGATGGATATGCTTATCATTGGCATTCTAAAAATAAAAAAAATGATTATCGTTGGACTTGTGCACAAAGGAAGCAACTCTTGTTCAAGATTGTTGTGACTACAACAATAATTTATGGCCGAGATCACATTAAAAAGTCGCCGGTATGTCATAACCACGAACCAATAGCGCATTTGTTGCCTATATCAAAATGTAATAACAGTCTCAAGGAAATCGGAAGCAAATTTGGGCTTAAACCATCACAAAACATCCGCAAATCCATTGTTGACTGCCAACCAGATTGCCACGTGTATATTCCTTCAAAACGAGCTGGGTAATGGATGGAACATTTTATGTTATTCCAACCATTTTCAGACAACTATTTACTATAAGGCTTTATTGCTGGGCAATTTGTGCCGTTGTTTTTTGCCAGATGAGCAAAAAAACAATGGTGGCGTACAATGAATTTTTTATCAACTTTTCCAATTGGCACTCGAAAGGAATACAAATCTCAATCCCAGTAGGATTATCAGAGATTTTGAGAAAACTAGAGGGAAGTTCTGGCCCAAAAATATGGCAATTGTGAACAGTTTAACATTCATGTCCGCATGTTTAAAAACTTGGCTCTCGTTCCAACTGAACATATTTTAATTTATTATATTGAGTTAATCACTAACTGCGGATGTAAAGATTTTAAAAAAATTAAGCGTATGGATTAAACAGAACTATATTTGTGGGAGAAGCCCAAAAAATTGTCCTAAATATAAGCCGGAATTTTGGCGCGTCGTAGATTCTATTGAAGAAAATTTTCCTCGCACACAAAATTCTATAGAAGCTTGGCATCGTAGACTTAAACTTGTAGTTTGAACAAAAGAGTGTGGCTTATTTGAAATCAATTAAGAACTTTCACATGGAATGATTGTTGTCCAGACTAATTTGGACCGGTATAAAAAGATAAGAAACATGATCAACAACCGCGAAAATATGGACAACGTAATTATTTGAAATCTATTGCATATAACATTACACTGCTAGCCGAAAT
The DNA here is from genome assembly GCA_947310385.1 of Nephrotoma appendiculata. Lineage (NCBI taxonomy): Eukaryota > Metazoa > Arthropoda > Insecta > Diptera > Tipulidae > Nephrotoma > Nephrotoma appendiculata. The sequence goes on along the minus strand of OX371225.1, from coordinate 207,202,051 downwards.
CCTGACTACTCAATCAATTTTACCAAGGAAATTTAAATTTCAAAATACATTTTTCATAAATTTTTTGTTTATTTTTGCGTTATTACAGTAAAATGTACTGCTTCAAAAATTAAACAGCAAATTTTTGTGTTGTTCTACTGCGCAATCGCAAAATAAACAAAAACCTTATTAAAAATATAATTTGAAATTTAAATTGCCATGGTAAAATTGATCGGGTAGTCAGCATTTCGGCTAGCAAAGTGCTTGCTAGCCGATCGAGTATCTACCCCACTATGTTTGTTTTAATTTTTTATTATATGTTGATTAACTCTTACTTATTTTATTTTATATAATAAACGTTTGTGGATATTAATTATACCTGTTTTTTTTTTAAATTTTGAATAAATATAAATCAGTGCTAAAATTATTTTGCTAATACACTTAAAAATTCCTAAGATTTCCGCAAATTTTGTTAACCCATTGCCGCACAATTTTTAATTGACGACCGTGCTCAGAAACACACTTTTTGTTTTTCGATTGTTTATGACTGCCATATGAAATTGAGCGTCATTTATTTGTTTGGAAGTGAAAATTATCAAATTTTCTCACAGTTTGAAACAGTTTGCTGTCGGCAAACAGTTTCAAAAATAATATCCCTGTTCACATTACCTCCAAGCGGCATTAACCCGTAGCTCAAAGGGTAGAGGTATGTATGGTCGTGGGGGATGGAGGTGTGAACAGAGCCTAGTATACCGCTAACATTTTTGATGTTGAGAGAAAGACGTCTCGCACAATCGCGAGAGAGCTAAGGAGGGGGAACCGTGAGTACCATCACTAGCAGATGGCCTACCGATTCGGCATGAGCCACACAAGATCCGCTGATTATTCGGCCCTTACCACATTATTATTGGCAAGGTGTCCGATTAATCAAAACAAAAAAAAAATATCTATAGTTAAGTAACGGCGCGTGGCCGCGGGCTAGAAATAAGAAATTTGCTTGGCCATGCACCTTGTTACTATACTAGTCAACAGCGGGAATTTCCGACGAAAAACGTCACACAAAATTCCTTGTTTACTAGTACAGCCTGGACTGGTTGTATGTTAGTTCCTTTTTTTCTGTTTCCTGTGAATAAAAAAAAATATTGCTTAATTCATACTTACCACGTTAAACCAAATCCCAAAAATAGAAAAATAAACTGAGTTTTCTTAAAATTTTGCGCCTTTATTGTCCTCCCAAATTAAACTTTTTTTTATGTTCAAATACAATATGACTTAGTCCAACAATGATCTCAAACGATTTTATGAAGACTGCCACCGTCTGCCTTCCAAATCATAATCCCCCTCTCAAACAAAAATCAGACTATTTAAATGATTGAAATCACCTCTAACTAGCCCCCCCCCCCCCATTTCCGTTTATAATCCACATAGAAATTCAGGGTTCCGGATATCACCAATAATCGCATACATTTATTTTGTTGATTAAGCAACATGTGCCAAAAATCAGAAATTTCCATGCGATTATTAGTTGAACGACATTACCATTATATTTACTGCCAACGTGGGAAATTAAGTGCAGTGTACTTACTTATAAGCAATATTTACGAAAAACAACCTTGAACGTTGTTGTAATACACACACTGGGTAAACTCATATAAAAATGGTTTATTCAGGTAAATACATTTATTATGTTATTTGAGTAACATAAACAATTTGTATACATTTAGAAAAATTACATTAAAATTTAAGGAATATTGTGCAGGATGATTAACACTGCAAATATGTATACAATTGTATCGGGTGTAAATATGTATACAGTTGGATAGGTTGAAAGTGGTAACGAGATTTCGATTTGTCTAAAGACAATTCGTTACAAGTTTTCGCATAAAAACTCTCGACGGCTATAGCCGTCATTTGCTCATCACATCATTTTTTCTATATATTTCCGCCTACAGAAACAAATGACGGCTATAGCCGTCCGATTTTTTGGTGATATATAGACAAATGACGGCTATAGCCGTCATTTGCGCGAACATAATAGGACGGCTATAGCCGTCATTTGTTTCTGTAGGCGGAAATATATCGAATTGCTAATCATGAAAAATCGCACAAAAAAACAATTGATATGTTATCTGGAATGTTGCATCTTTTTTCTTTGATGTATTACTGAATAATTAACAAAAAAATGCATTAGTACACTTCGTAAGAATGATGTTCCTTTTTTTATTAATTAAAATATACAGGACGGCTATAGCCGTCATTTGCCTATATTTCACCAAAAATATGACGGCTATAGCCGTCATTTGCGCGAATGGGTTAAATAAGGTTAGATTAAAAATCCGCGATTTGTAATCTAACCAAGCTTTTTAACAAAATTTGGGGAAATTTTGGAGATTTCGTGTTTGAAGATTTTGTGTTTAGGAATTTTGAATTTGGGGATTTTTGATTTGGGGCTTATGATTTGGGGATTATGTGCTTGGGGCTTTTTTTTGGAGATATCAAGCCCAACCCATTTTTATTATGTTTATGTTAATTTTTGTTTCGTTTATTGTTTTATATATTTGTATATTCTATTATATATTTATTTAATTATATCCAACAAAGCTTTTTTAATATTGTTTTATAATTTTCAATTTTGTTTAACAATCATATTTAACTTTTACGTAGTGCTTTATATTTTCATAAATTATTAAAATATTTTTATAAATTTTGATTTTATAATTTTATAATCTTATAATTTTTTATTCATTATAACATATTTTTGATAACTCATATATTTTATTATATTGTTATTTACTATAAATGTAAGCATTTTAGTATTATTGTTATATTTGAATAATAATTATTTAATTGTTTTCAATTTTTTTTTTTATTTATTTGTATCTTTTAATTATTTTGTGTGTATGTCATTTAAAGTTTTCACGTTTTGTTATATTTTTAATTATTTATATAATTAATTTTTTTTATTTATATTATATTTTATTATTGTTTAATTGTTCATATATGTTTATATTATTTAAAAGAGTTTATTACTTTTTCACATGTCTTCATATTTTAATATAAAATTAAAGTTTTTTTTATTTTGTTCTATGTTGCAAAATTTTTGTATTTTTTTTTTTTGTATCTTTTGTATTTTTTATTTTTATTATTTTTACTAGTTTCATTTCTTTATGTTTGTTAATATTTTTTATTTGTTTGGTTTTTTATACTTTTTGTACAATAATTTTCATATTCATATAGTTTTTATAAATTTTTAGTTTTTTGTTAATTTATATTTCATTTATTGTTTATAGATATTTGTATATTTTTAGTATATATTTATTTTATATTTTTACGTCGTATGGGTTTTTTATATTTTTAAAATTTTCCTATAATATGTTTAACGTTTACATATTTGTTGTGTTGAGTTTGTGGTATTGTTATGTTATGTTTTTATGATGAGTGTTTTTTAATTTTTTTACAATATTTTATTCATGTACATGAACACGATATTTTAATTTTTTCGTATAATTACGATGCTTTAAAGTTTTGCTTTTGTTCATACATATTTATGTATGAAAATTTAATTTTTTCAAATTGTACTAATTTTCTGTATTTTCTAAAATTTTATTAAGTATTTTGAGGTGTTTCTAATTTCAAAAGTTTTATATATTAGTGTATTTTATTCTTTATATATTTTTTTTGAGTTCTATTTAATTATATATTTTCACATGTTATTAAATTTTAGCTATTATTTTTATTTTCAGTAATTCTATAAATATTTTAATGCATTATAAATTAAATGTTATATATACTTTTGTCGTATTATATTTTTTTGTATTTTCTCATGATTTAAAATTTTTTTTATTATTTTATTTTTAGTTCAATTTTTTATATTTTTAATAATTCTTATATTATTTTGTTACATATTTTTTATAATTTATTATGTTTTATTGTTTTGTTTTTAATAATGTTATTTTCTATAAATTCCAATATTATTGCCGTTTTCTGTTTTTTATATTCTCTTATTAGTTTTAAAAAATTTCGTGTTTTATTTATATTTTTTTTATTATTTATATCATTAGTATTTGTTTATTATTTATTTTACTTATTTTTTTTTTCTATATTTTCTATTAATTTGTTTGTACATTATTCATATTTTTTTACATTTTATTATAATTTTAAATTTTTTATTTTATTTATTTAAAAGGTTTTAATTTTATTTAATGTTTTTATAAATTTATATTAATTTTAGTTTTTATTTATTTTTCAAACATATTTTTATATCATATAGGTATGTTCTGTAGTTTTATACTTTCAAATTATAAATTTGTTTTTATATTTGTTATTTTTAAAATTTTTCTTTACGTTTATAAGTTTTTTATATTTATTAGTTAAAATATTTATATTCTCTTATACTATTTATTTTTTTTTGCAGTTTTTCTTTTGATAGTTTCATTCCTTTATGTTTGTTATGATTCTATTACTTGTTTATATTTTTATGTTTTTTAAAATTTGCATAAACATTTTAATATTTTAGGTTAATTATTAATGTTAGGTAAATATTAGTTTATTTATCGTTTAATGTATATATTTGTGTATTATTAATATTGATATATTTTGTATAACATTATTTGATATTTTAAACATGCATTACAATATTTTTTAATTTTTTTGGGTTTTGTATTCTAAGTATACATTTTGGTTATTTTTTTCATAAATGTTTTTTATATTATTTTACATAATATAATATATATTATTTTTTCCATTTACTAATAGTAGTTTTTCCATATTTTTTTTTAAATTGTATTATGTTTTATTATTTTAAAGTTTTATATTTTGATTTATTTTTTAGATTTTTTGTATAATTTAAATTTTTTTTTGTATAATATATTTAAATTTCTATTGCTTTTTCTAAATCCATATACTTTTTATATTGATTTTTTATTTTCTATAGTTTTATGTAGTTTTATGAATATTTTTATTGGTTATATTTTAAATATTTTCCAAATTTTTATAGAACTACATACATATTTTGTGTACTTTGTTATGATTTAAATTTTTAAATATATATTTTTTTTTTTTTTTTTTTTTTTTTTTTACTTTGGTTTTTATCAATTGTAATGGTGTATTGTGATTGTTCCGTATATTGGTCTATTTTAGCACTCTCGATTAATTACACAACCGTAGGAAATTCTTCCATTTGCGTCAATCTGTATAACAACGACCATGATAATCGACACCTACTTATACACAATCAACTTCCCAACCACCCCATACATTTTTCTTTCCTTTAACGCTGGATCGCGGATAAATTTGGATTTTTTGACTTATAGATGGCTAATGTGTAAGAATCACAACAATCAGTTTCGAACAGACGAGATTAATGATTTGAAAAAATCAGTCTTCTCATCAGGTCGCGACGACTGATGTTGTTTATTACATTGAAATATTTTCTATATATATAGAGTAATACCATGTAGTTGTACTACTAGCGAATTACTGCGTAGCGTACGAAATTTTGATTCTTTCACATTTCCATCTATATTCTATTTTAACAATTAACTTTTCGAATTCACGAATTTTTTATATTTTTACTTTGGTTTTTATCAATTGTAATGGTGTATTGTGATTGTTCCGTATATTGGTCTATTTCAGCACTCTCGAATTAATTACACAACCGTAGGAAATTCTTCCATTTGCGTCAATCTGTATGACAACGACCATGATAATCGACACCTACTTATACACAATCAACTTCCCAACCACCCCATACATTTTTCTTTCCTTTAACGCTGGATCGCGGATAAATTTGAATTTTTTGACTTATAGATGGCTAATGTGTAAGAATCACAACAATCAGTTTCGAACAGACGAGATTAATGATTTGAAAAAATCAGTCTTCTCATCAGGTCGCGACGACTGATGTTGTTTATTACATTGAAATATTTTCTATATATATAGAGTAATACCATGTAGTTGTACTACTAGCGAATTACTGCGTAGCGTACGAAATTTTGATTCTTTCACATTTCCATCTATATTCTATTTTAACAATTAACTTTTCGAATTCACGAATTTTTTATATTTTTACTTTGGTTTTTATCAATTGTAATGGTGTATTGTGATTGTTCCGTATATTGGTCTATTTCAGCACTCTCGAATTAATTACACAACCGTAGGAAATTCTTCCATTTGCGTCAATCTGTATGACAACGACCATGATAATCGACACCTACTTATACACAATCAACTTGCCAACCACCCCATACATTTTTCTTTCCTTTAACGCTGGATCGCGGATAAATTTGAATTTTTTGACTTATAGATGGCTAATGTGTAAGAATCACAACAATCAGTTTCGAACAGACGAGATTAATGATTTGAAAAAATCAGTCTTCTCATCAGGTCGCGACGACTGATGTTGTTTATTACATTGAAATATTTTCTATATATATAGAGTAATACCATGTAGTTGTACTACTAGCGAATTACTGCGTAGCGGAACAATCACAATACACCATTACAATTGATAAAAACCAAAGTAAAAATATAAAAAAATCGTGAATTCGAAAAGTTAATTGTTAAAATAGAATATAGATGGAAATGTGAAAGAATCAAAATTTCGTACGCTACGCAGTAATTCGCTAGTAGTACAACTACATGGTATTACTCTATATATATAGAAAATATTTCAATGTAATAAACAACATCAGTCGTCGCGACCTGATGAGAAGACTGATTTTTTCAAATCATTAATCTCGTCTGTTCGAAACTGATTGTTGTGATTCTTACACATTAGCCATCTATAAGTCAAAAAATTCAAATATATTTTTTATTTTTTATTAACTTTTTCTTCACGTTTTTTTTTATTTTTAATATTTTTTGACACATTTTTATATATTTTGAAAAATATTTTTTTGATTTTACTATTATAACAACAATAATAACAAGTTTAATTAATAATAAGTTTTTATTTCATATTATTGTTATATAATTATACATATTTTCTATAACTCATTATGTTTTATTATATTATTTTTATAAAGATTATCTATATTTTAACATTTGTTTTTGATATTTTTATGGTTTTTACATTTATTTTTAAATACTTTTACAAAGCTACAAACAATTTTTGATTTGCTTCTTATACAATTTTATTGTTATTATTATATTTTATATATCTTGTATATCTGTTTAGTTTTTTTTTGTTTAATTTTTTTTTCATTATTTTATATTTTTATTTCTTTTTATTATTTTAATCGAAGGTAATTTTATTTGTTTTATTTTAATATATTTTTAATTTTTCATATATTTAAAATTTATAATATTGTTTAGAAATTTTATTTTAAATGTTTTTATATTTTAATTAAAAAAAATTTATTTTTCGTTTTTTATATTTAATATTTTTTCATAATTTAAATTTATTTTATATATTATATTTAACTTCATTCTCTTTTTTATGTTTTCTGACCTTATTTAAATGTTGGTATAATTTGTGGTTATAAATATTTTACAATTTGTGCACTTACAATTTATTTCTCATATTATTTTTTTAAGTTTACATCTCACATTTAAGTTAAATTTTTTTTGTAATTTTATATGTTATATTATATTGTTAAAAGTTTTTAATTATTAGTTTTTGGATATTTTTAGTTATTTATTTAAATTGATTAATATTGTTTTTAAAAGTGATTTTTATTTTGTTTATATTTTTATTATGTATTACATTTTCAATCTATTTATTCATTTTATTTTGTAATATTGTTTAATATTTGTTTATATTTATATATATCTATTACATTAATACTCTAAAATCTTTCAAACTAAACCCTAAAATGACCCCTAAACATGATCCGATGCGATAGATTTTTACAGGGTATAGGTCGAAATAAATATTGCGGTGTGCATAGGCTAGAAAAATCGGAAAAATTCCACCGGGAAGTACCCGAAACAGGTACCTCAGGTGGTTTGAGTAAACTTCCAAGATTTGACGCTATGTGAGTCTGCCATGAGTTTGCTTTATTAAAACCCTGAATTTGTTATTGGCGATTTTCATCGAATGTAGATAGCGTTCGGTTCTACGCCTCGTAGGCTTGGACGAGAATTGTCAAATTCATTGTTATGACAGTTTTAATCCCCTTTGCCACATAGCCAACTTTGATTTATATGAATTTACTTTATTTTTGATAAAAGTGCATGAAATTTACATTTTAAAAAATCTGCTTAATCATTTCTTAACCAAAAATTCAACAAAATGTATTCACGTGACTGATTATTCAGTCACAGATCAGCTAGTTGTTCATTAATATTTATTTTATTATGTATTTTTTAATATTTTTTTTTTCTGGTCAAAGAGAATTATTGATGAAGTTTCACAGATCGGTTAGAGATTTTTGCTGGTTTAGACAGTTTTGAGTATTCAATCTATTTAATCTTTTTAAAATTTCCAATATGTTCACTCATACACCACTCATACCTCTAGTCTTACAATTTCATGTACCTAGCACTCGCACGTCGCAAGCTTCATATCAACCTGAACATTTTTTATTTTCAAATTTCCAAGTTACGATTTAGTTGGTTAACTTTATGCGAAAGAGTTGTTTAAGATTGTACAAAGTGAACTTGCGTGTTGAGCATTCTTGCAAAATTTTGTAAAAATGTAAACTTATTTTTTCTTAATTATTCAATTCAGTTTTCCTACGATAAAAATAAAATTTAATTTTGATCTAAATTTATTATATTATTAATATAAATAATGTTTAAATAAGTTATATACTGATGAATTAACTGATTGTATTGAAATTCGTTATAGAAATTGGATCGGGAGTAGCGGTAATTTGGAGTTGGATATTGTTAGTACTTTACGGATTTAGGCTAATTTAATAAAACATTTTATTATATATTTGAAGTTCAGGATAATTAAGCAAATATTAAGGAATAGAAGGTGACTAAGACATAGATTTACTATTGGGAGAATGTTTTATTACTTATTATTTTAAAACTACAGACTCATTTTTTTCTGGTCAGTACCGGAAATCAAACTTCTAAATGGTCCACAGACAAGTACACCAAATTTTTTTAATACATTTAGGGCCAGCAGTGGCCTTTTAATAATGCTATACTGATTTTATGCTTTAGTTATCCCAAATAGAATAATATCCAACAAATACAAAGAAATTAGGGTTCTCGTTCAATCAGATGTTCGTTATTTTTCCACTTGGGAAATTGAGATAAATGGAAATCAAATTATTATTTTTCAACAGGTTAATAAACGACTTTTATAAAACTAGGACATGTGACAAGATCACAAGTTGAATGTGCACATTTTCAATATTGATAGACTGTCATAAGCATGATTGGAAAATTTCTATATTTTCACGCTGGTAATTGATTTTTCATTTCTGTAAATAATTTTAAAAAAAAATGTAATTAAAATTGTGTCATAAAAAGAAAATACACAACAACAAACGCAAACAAATACTCTAAATCATTTTATGTGGTTTGAAAAATAAAAATGTATCGCTGTAAATGCCAAGGACTAGAGTTGTTTGGATAACGTTTATGAAGCATAATATGTAAGATTGAATTTTTCCAAAACTTAACTAACGTAAACGAATTCAATTTCAATTGTCTCAAAATTTATAACATTTATCTCTGTATATACCATTACAGTAGATAAGTCACATATGTTGAATTTTCCACCTTTCAACTTTTCATTTCGTATGAGAGCACACACATAAACTACACGAACAAATAAACATATAGAGCAGAACAACAAATGTAAGTAAAACTCTAAAAATAAAATATTTGAAACAACAAACCGAAATGAAAATTCTGATATTTTTGTTTTTCTATTTTGCGGATAACTGAAGTGACAACTGAATATAAAAAAAAAATCTGTAAACAGGAAATTAAATTTTGGATTTTTTTCCCGTGGTACAAACTGATGAAAACTTTTTTTGTTGTCGTCGTCGTTAGTGTTTCGTTGTTGCTGTTATTGGGGTAAATATATTTTGCTGCTTATTTACGTGACAATTTAAATTAAAGGTATACACGGAAAACTTTAAGTTTTGATACTTCTTTATTGTTTTGTTGCTTGCTTTTGTACTTAGTAAATTGTATTAATGGCACATAACAATCAACAAGTTGTAGGTAGGTAGGGTAGCTAGGTACATATTGGGAAAACGAAAAATTTTGAAACTTTTGTTTGGCGTTGGTTCTATTTTCGTTTTATTTCTTACAGAACGGTAAAATAAAATCAGGAAAATCAAATAGTACGTGTTATGAATAACGGATATTTGAGATGGGAAACTGATTTACGTAATTTATTTGTGGACGGAATGCCATGTTAAAAAATGTGAGTAAATGAAATGATAACGTTAAATAGCTAAAGTATTATAGGAAGTAATTGTTGTTAGTAGTTTGTTTTTTGTTTAATGTATTTTATGTAAAAGAAATGATACAAACTGTGTTAGAGAGAAGATAATGCAGAGTTGCTTAAATGAAGCATTTACAGCATTACCCTAGTGCCTAAATATGTAAATAAATAAAGCATAAATAAGCGACTCCGAAGTTTTTCTAATTTAAAGGATGGCGACTACTTACTTTGGAAAGTTACGAAGAGGTTAAAAGAACAAAAACGCATGTGCCATCTATCAAAAACGATTACGGATCCTGAGCCAACAGTGACAAACAGAAAGAGAAAGTCTTTCTAATAGCTTTCTCAAGTTTTCCTATTTTGGAAGAAACTTTTCAGCTGTTGCCGAGACAATCAGTAAATGAAAATGCAAATGTTTTAAATAAATAGATGATTTTAACATAAGGCATGTCGCTTTATTAGGACTAAAACTATAATTTAACTAATTTGACTATAATTTAAGGCTTGCATAAATTAGTTCAAATAATTAATGTGGCTTTCAGATTAAAATATGTTCTCATCAGTTGCAGTGGCTGAAGTAATTATGATTCTTTAACCAAGTAAATGAGTAAACGATATAAATTTGATGGATCGATATCACTACTTCCAGACCATACAAAAAATATTTGAAAAACTGCTGGACATAAATTCGTCGTAATTCACAGCAATGAAACAAGTCGTGTAACCCAACGTGATTTGTATGTTGATGACGGTTTGACCGGAACTGATGAACTAAACGACTTAATTATATTGTAACAGCAATTGAATGTTAGAATGAGGAATATTTAAGGCACATAAATTGTCCTCGAACGACTAACGCATAATAGCAAATATTCCTATCCAGAATAGGGAAATATTAAAATAAACACATCCCTCAGCGAGTTTATCAAAATCCTCCTCGATATGGCATAGCAGTTAAAGGAAGATTATTTTCCTTTTAACATTGCAACAATTGAAATATAAGTCCCAATTACCAAAAAAAAAATGTTTCTGACGAAGAAATCAAACACCGATTAGAATGAAACTGTGTCAAATGAAGTATTACAACTATATGTGACTGTTTTCAATCCAATCTAAATTTTCTTAATAACATAAACATATAGATCGTCGAACAATATGTAACAACCCGAAGTCCTTACAAATCGACGGTTTTGCTAATGCTTCAGAATAGTTTGCAGAGCAAAATTCATACAAACCTGGTTTGTGGTAGGACAAGAGTATAGTACCCATAAACCTCCTGCTCTGTAACTTACCACAGTCTTACATTCCGTTAGAAATGCTCTCGAGTTAACAATTGATCTAGGATTAAAACTGAACTATATAAACTGAAAGTTTTGATTACCAGAGTTACAGAGTTAGTGAGATTCAGAACCGACGTAGAACCGCCGTATCTTACCTAATGAATTACAAAACTATAAACTCTGCTGGAACCGCAAGTATTAAATTTAACTGTCGATTTCTTAACAAACTCTATCAGTTTCCATTCAAATTTTGGCATAGAGTCAAAATTACAGTTCAAACTGATTTGATAAATTGCTACAGTTCACATATGATACTTCTTCGAATTTCCGCATACTGTTGACGATTTCCAAGCAATCTAAATAGAAAAAATTCTCGAGTTTATCGACCTTTGCCTAAACAAGAACTTCAACATGCTTTATATTCTTTCATTTGGGTACCTCAACAAAAAGATTTCAAAGACGAGATAACAACATCGATGAAAATTTTTTAACTTCTTCGAAAAAGTTTAATCTTCATTTGAATTTTGATTTTATAGATGGAAAATTTGCAAGAATCTCAACAATTAGTTTCGAATGGATGATTTGAAAAAATCAGCCTTCTCATCAGGTCACGACGACTGAGGTTGTATTACTTACATTGGAATATTGTCTATATATAGAGCAATACCATGTAGTTGTACTACTAGCGAATTACTGCGTAGCGTACGAAATTTGATTCTTTTTTACATTTATCATCTATATTCTATTTTTGCAACTAACTTTACGTGTTTACGAATTTTATTAATTTTTAATTTTTTAATTTTAATTTTTAATCATTGGTCTTCGAGAATTCTGAAAATAGACCTACATACGGAACAATCACAAACACCATTACTATCGAAAACCTAAAAGTAAAATTTAATCTTCAGTTCAAGTTATTTCACCAAATTCTTCCCAACTTGAGTATGATCAAAAACATCAACTTTTATTACTATTCAAAGGCAACTTAACAAAACTATTATTTCGACTTTATCATGTACAAAATCTAGATGCCTGTGCTCAAATGCTTGTGTCCTTAGTGTCCTTAGTAAGGCAACGTTCTGACCGATTTCTGCTCAAAACACAGCTAAACAATGCGTTAGATCTTGCCATATTTTTTCGGGCTGGACCACGAATAAGTCAACAAATAATGGGCGATTCACCATTTTGAACTAGTCAGACCTAACATCAAAAAGCTTCAATTCTAATTTAAAACGATTTACTTAGAAGTTAATCAGGAATGAACTCGATGTCAATTTTTGTGCTATTGAACAAATTATTTGGAAATGTATGGTATACACCTCTAACATATCCTAATTTCGGAGGTCTGTGGGGGAGTTTCATAATATGACATTAGAAGAAGGACTACTGAATTCACGATCTCTGATTGTATAATGTGATTCAATAATTGCTCCCGCAGAGTCAGATTCAACTGGTATTCCTTCTAATAGATTAACAAACTGAAAAAAATAACCCAAGAAGTTCAAAGATTTTAGAAGAAGTATTCCATAGAATACTTGGATTCTCTGCAACAGAGAAACAAGTGGAAAAATTCTGGGCGAAATTTAAACGAAAACGACTTTGTACTCATAGTGACGAACAATTACCTTCAACTAAATGGTTGCTTGGAAGAATTATTGAAATTTTTATAGGACTTATATTTCACGATCCCGATTTATTATAAAAAAAAAATAATTTTATTTTAATTTTTATCAAAGACTTTATTTAATTTATTTTTATTTATTTAAGATTTTAATTTTATTTATTAAAGATTTTAATGTTTCTAGCCCGAAAGATAACTTAATACTAATTTACAATTATACTTAATTCTAAAACGTTGACATGCGATATACATAAATGCATTTATGCCAGATTGCAATTCGCACGGTTGCATTTATGTATATTCACGACTGTGAAGTTTGTAACAAATAACAAAATTTATGTAGGTATTAGTAAGTTGAGTGTACAGTCGGCCAACAATTTTTAATTGTTAATACATCGATATATTACAATGTTTGTGTAATAAATCGAAACACAATTTAAAGCAAATACATATAGCCAGAAACACTTAAACCTGTCGTACCAATTAAAATAGGCTTCAAATTCTCAGTATACATTAATTAATACCATACATAATAAATATTCTAATTATAACTGGTTGAAACTTAATAATATTTTTTCAAAAATAACAGATCACAGAGTTTTTCCCAGGTCGTCACACATATCAAAAGTTACCTCAAGAAGTGCTCTCTCAAATAAAATTGGCCATTTAAAAAAAAATACGACAAATTCCCGTTTGTTATTGAGGTGCAAACACCACATCGTTATGCAATTTTTTTAATTCTAGTAGTTTACTGTATTAAAAATTGGCCAGATCACAGAGTTTTTTCCAGGTCGTCGTTCATATCAAAAGTTAGTTCAAGAAGTGCTCTTTCAAATAAAATTGGCCATTTAAAAATAATACGACAAATTCTCGTTTGTTATTGAAGTGCAAACACTACATCGTTATGCAATTTTTTGGATTCTAGTGGTTTATTGTATTAAAAATTGGCCAGATCACAGAGTTTTTCCCAGGAATTTGTCGTATTTATTTTAAATGGCCAATGTTATTTGAGAGAGCACTTCTTGAACTAACTTTTGATATGTACGATGCCCTGGAAAAAAACTCTGTGATCTGGCCAATTTTTAATACAGTAAACTACTTTTGTTATCTGTGACGACCTGGGAAAAACATTGTGATCTGGAGAATTTTTAATACAGTAAACCACTAGAATCCAAAAAATTGCATAGCGATGTGGTGTTTGCACCTCAATAACAAACGGGAATTTGTCGTATTTTTTTTTTAAAGGGCCAATTTTTATTTTAAAAGGCTAGCAAAAACTTTGTTGTTTGACTTATTTTATATAATGAAACCATTCAGGACTAATTGATTGTATACGAGTATTTCTTATAATAAAATAATTTATTTGGATGATAAACACATTATTTATATTAATCTTTAAATTTACATAAAAATCTTATAGTACGCTTAGGTAAGCTTCGAATATTTTTTGTTTCTATTATGAAAAATAATATCCATATACTGATTTTTAATATACAGATTATTTGGAAATATGCTACATTGTTTTTACCGACTATTTCACCAATACATGGTTATTTTTTGTTATTTTCACAGATTTTATATGCGTATACGTTTTGTTAATTTTTGGTTTTTGTTGAAAACTTCACAATCGTATAAATAGGTATATCTTGATATTGAAATGTACGAGAAATTTTTTGTTTACCTTATGCAATATTTTAAATAAATTAAATTTATTTTGAAGTGATATTTTAAGAACAAACAGAACTTTTTTTTAAAAATGCTACAAACGTTTATACGTAACTTATTTCAAAAACAAGTAAATACAACCATTTTATAAAATATGAATACTAGTTTTCTCCTCAGTCGTAAAACGTAGTCCTATGTGATCACATACAACCATTTTAATTTCATTTGAGTTATAAAAATTAACAAAAGGTTCTAACTGCAATTACATTTTTGCTCATTCGCTGCCTAAAATGAATTTTTTTGAAAATTAGTATATAAAATTGAAATATTTAATGTCTGATGCATTATTAATTTTATAGAAACCTCAAGAAAATATCCAATTGCAGGAACTCTAGCTTAGTGAGACTTTGAGTACCATTTTATCGAAACTATTAATTAATACTGAACATATAAACTTTTTATTCTAAGGTCGGCTCTTTTATTCGGGTCGTTATCTTGGTAGAAAGAAATCTATTTTATCCCCAACTTTTGGTCTCTCTCTCTGGATTTGGCCGCCTCACATGAAGTTTCATAATCATATTTTCATTTCGGATAATGAGTGCTTAATTCATTGATCACCAGCCGTGAAATTTTTTCTTTGTCACCACCGGGAATCGAACCCGGGAGCTCCGGTCGTTGGATCAAGCATGCTAACCACTTTGCCACCGGAGCGGGCCTTTGGCCACCAACTTTTAAAAGTGTGCTTCCATTCCAAAGTGGCCATTAAAAGTGTGCTTCCGCAAAATATTTCGAATGCTTTCGGGATTGGCTTTTTTTTTAAGAAACTTTTCAGCTTCAACTGCTAGTTTTGGAGCACTTAAAAGAGGATTTGTTTTTGATTTTATGAACAATCCATCGTTTACCAGTGTCAGTAAAAAATGATCGTGTACTTGTTTTACGGTTGTTTTCAATTTGTTTAGATGTGTTGAAACGTTTTATTATGTCGTGAACCGTTGAATGGTTTCTATCTACTATTACGGTAATTTCTCGAATGGTTTTATTGTTTTATTCATTTTAGTATTATTGTTAGTCGGTTCTATAGCACTTTCCGTAATCTCTAGTTAACTCGCTCAAATATCTTGTTTTCATGCATGTGGTTCTTATATACAAAAACAGAATATGAAGATACGGATTTTTAAATATGTATTTGTAAAAAATCAACCAGATACCAATTTCGTCCTATTTTTTTCTTCTCTAAAATGAAAATCAAATGCATACAAACAAGATATTTAAATGCGAGTAAACTAGAGATAATGGAAAATTTTCTAAAACCGACCATGAATTTCGGCACATATGTAACTGGTAAACACCACTGCACGGGTTTATTTCTGAGACTAATTTTATCCTAACATTTTCACACAAATTCCGGGAAGTACGTCTATTCGCAAAACAAACGTCATGTGCGAGATTCATTTTGATGTAAAATTGAAATTTGTTTGTTTATTTTATTTTTCATAACATTGTTAAAATAAATTTTGTTTTTATATTTTACTTTGGTTTTTATCAATTGTTGTAATGGTGTATTGTGATTGTTCCGTATATTGGTCTATTTCAGCACTCTCGAATTAATTACACAACCGTAGGAAATTCTTCCATTTGCGTCAAACTGTATGACAACGACCATGATAATCGACACCTACTTATACACAATCAACTTCCCAACCACCCCATACATTTTTTCTTTCCTTTAACGCTGGATCGCGGATAAATTTGAATTTTTGACTTATAGATGGCTAATGTGTTAGAATCACAACAATCAGTTTCGAACAGACGAGATTAATGATTTGAAAAAATCAGTCTTCTCATCAATTAATTCGTAATTAATTCGAGAAGGCTGAAATAGACCAATATACGGAACAATCACAATACACCATTACAACAATTGATAAAAACCAAAGTAAAATATAAAAAAAAAAAAAAAAAAAAAAATTCGTGAATTCGAAAAGTTAATTGTTAAAATAGAATATAGATGGAAATGTAAAAGAATCAAAAAATTTCGTACGCTACGCAGTAATTCGCTAGTAGTACAACTACATGGTATTGCTCTATATATATAGACAATATTTCAATGTAATAAACAACATTAGTCGTCGCGACCTGATGAGAAGACTGATTTTTTCAAATCATTAATCTCGTCTGTTCGAAACTGATTGTTGTGATTCTTACACATTAGCCATCTATAAGTCAAAAATTTAAATTTTGTTATTGTATTTAATTTTTGCTTATGTTAACTAATCATACTAAGCAAACAGATTTTGTATTTTCTAATTCTGATAAAAATTTCTTGTGTTTTTCGTTGTTAATTTTAATTTTTTTTACTGTCCGAGTTTCATTTTGAGCCACTGTATAGGGGTATAGGGATTTGTACAGAAACGTGAAGCTTATTCTAAATGCATCTTTTTTTTTTTTTTTTTATTAAAGGAAGTATTAATTGTTTTTGATTTTGTAATTTTAGGGCAAAGTTAGGACATACTTCACGGGAATAAGCAATTTATTTAAAGTTGTGTTTGTACCGGTTTTAATGAACCCGCTTAAAATTTGAAATTGATTCATTTTGAAGAACTTATTTTTATTTTTCCGTAATAAGTATTTTTTTTAAATAAATAAAATAAACCGAAATACAAAATATACATAAACGGCTTTTCCATATAAAAATATACATCTAATATGGATAAATAAAATTGTTATCAAAAAACCTTTTACCGTATTTCCTAGAAAATCACCATTGATTTCATAAATAAATCGTCAAAAAATCGTATCTCCGTAACTAAACACAAAATTCCATAAATCGGATATTAATATCCTTATTATTCATTTAAGTCTTTTATTCACTTCATATCATGTCAATTATATTTGACATTGGTTTTTAATGTTATTTCAATATACTCAATGTACACACAAAGTGATAAAAGTCATTGTTGTTATCATGTATATCCTCTCGAAAAATCTGTGTACGATAAACGTACATACGTACTCGTATATAGTGACAATAAAAAGGATAAATAATATATTTTAATTAAAATGTGGAAGAGAAGAGATTTGACGTTATTGAATCCTTTTTTCTTGTTATAAATATACATCGGCATAAATTCAATGAGATATCCATTAGTTTTTTTTTTGGATTGTGACAATTTTTTGGATATTTAGTTACACACACACAAAATTATTTCATATACAGACTTTCGTATACCCGGTATACACCCAAGAGAAAGAGGAGACAATTTTAGTGTGTATCCTTTAATTAATCTATCGATTTTGATGTCATCAACATATCTAGATGTTTACTATTTCAATATACTTGCTACATATATACATAAATATATTGTTTAGTTTACATAGGTTAACAACTAATGAAATACTTTTGGGATGAGTGTTTAGTTTATGTATATCTTTTCTATATACTATATGCATGAAACATCTGACCTAACCTATCAGACACACAAGAATGAAGAATATAACAAACCAATTAATTTTCACTTGATTTATTTGTTTTTGTTTTTCTACTTTACAATTTTGTTCAAGAAAATGCAATAAACTATTTACGGAATTCAATTTAACTTTGTCATCTTGAGACAGTTTCTTCTTCGTTTTCTTATGTGTATCATTTTGTGTTTGAGAAAATATATTTATTTATATGTTTTGTTTGTTACAATGAAAATTGAAAATTTAAGAAAAGACAAAAATTAATTAAAATTTAAAAAAAAAATTAAATTGAAATTTTCCAACGGAGCGAAAGAAAACTAAATAAAAGAAGTATGTCAATGAAGTTTTTTCTGTGCATTTCTTACGGTTGATGCGTGCATACCAGCAAAAGTAGATAAATTACACAATTTGTCAATTGTAGAAAAATATTATTTCGCAAAGACAAATAAATCAAACATACCAGAATTAAGTTTTGATTATACATATGCATATTATATATTAATATTCTACATGTGTACAGAATGTGTGTAGACAATAAAACATGATGTCGTCAATATAGAAATCAATTCTTTTTTATTCTATATGCAATCTGTTCTGGGGCCTAAGCACTCCCAACTTTTTGGTGACTGGCATGAAAGATAGGTCGTCCCATGAGTGTTGTGCAGTTGTGCACTCCGACAGGGGGTCAAAGTTGCGTTCATTTCCATTACCGATCGTAACCAGATGATGAAAAAACCGTTTTGCATCCTACTTGTGATGGGTTTCGAACCCGGTACCTCCCGATCCAAACGCCAAAGCTTTAACCACTGTGCCATTTGGTCGGTAGTAAAATTTTATGATTTTTAGCAGTGTGTTGAGTAAATTAAAATACTGTACTACAAAGCTGGGTAAACCATATAAAAAATAGGTAATTTGATTTGATGTTGCTTTATTTTGACGTTTTGTGTTAATTAATATACGACATATGAAGAAACTAAGCTTATCAATTTTTAGATTAATAAAATAATTTTTATTTTCCCAACTTGACGATTGTATAGTGACGATATAATGGATATATTGATTATATAGTGATTGTATAGCGGACCTGGACGATTGTATAGTGCACTATTAATAAGCACGCGTTGATCGTGCACTGATCCCCGGATAGCCCACACACATATTGTATATTTTATAATTTTGATCACATACAGCTTGCAGTTGGATTGAATAATCCAATTTGCGATTTATGTATTGATCTCATAGATTAGGTGTACATTTAATTTTGACATGACATCCATCTATAGCTCCAACTGCTGTATTAAAATCTGGCGACCGAGCATTGTATGTAAATTTTGCTCCAATCTAGTCGAGGTGGGCAATTGGTGATAGACTTTGGACTATGTCTTTTGACAATCGTTCGAGTATTTTTAAATATTTATAAGCAATAGTCCTCATTGTAGCCTTCGGCATGATCATCGCTTTAGATACGACATGATAACTTGTGCCAGAGCCCAACCAAAACAAGAAAACTGTAAGCTCAGTTTCGGTGGCCCATCCGTTTGTTTTTGCCGGAATTAGTTCAACCAATTTCAAAAACGTCAATAATTGTAAAGCGTTCCAAAACTAAACAAACTAAACACAATTTTAGACATTTACATAATTACCTATGAGCCAATTCAAGAGAGTTTCTTAAATAAATTTACTCTTTAAGCCATTATTACCATATTTTATTTACTACAGAATTGGCCCGCTGTATTAGGTAAATGTGTACTAAAATTTCAATTTACCTTACTGTACAATTTACCCGAGTATTGGCCCGCAGCCTTTGTTAATGATTAAACGGCTCAAAGGACAGTGCAACATAGTAAATCGGTTTGTTCATGGATTCAATTCAATACAACAGCAAGATTATTTGATTATTTATATTTATATTATAATATCCGAAATAAAATCCGAAGCTAAAATCCGAAAACAAAATAGTTACCTATTTCAATGCCTCCTAAACTACAGGCCGCATACACCAAATGATGACGACACGCTTGTTGTTGCTTTCACTACATAGTTGTTTTGTTAGTGTAAATATCTTAATATTATTACTGCGCAGTCTCGGTTTAGACATAAATTGACGTCATGTGCAAAAAATGAGAGTAGTTAGAGGCCTGTAGTTTAGGAGGCATTGCCTATTTGCTATTTGTTTACTTTAATTTAAAATAGTAATCGTTTGCAGTTTGTCATGATTGCATGTCGTTTTCGTCCCGATGTCCGATACGAATAAAAATTGTAAATATTTGAATCGTAATATTATCCTTTATGGATTGATTAACGTTTTTATAATGTTTAAGTGGTTTATTAACTTTTATGAAAACATCCTTCAATTTTCAATTAGGCTTCCGTATCATTCTACTAGAACCAAAGTATTAAAAAAATATCTGTTACCTACCCAAGTAGCAAAATGAAACCAAAATTTCAGAAAAACCAAAATCGAGGTTGCATTTAAGAGTTTTTGTAGCTTGTATTTTTGAACCGGTTCTAACATGTCTTCAATTTCGAATAATTTAAACGTCTCTGGACGAGTTTTATGAAACCCTTTTGACACCAGCAAAAGTTTTTAAATGGTTTCCAAATATCCAAAAATTTACTGGTTATTTTAAAACCATTCGTAAACGGTTTTATTTTGGAACAATTGCAACGTATTTGAAACGGTTTATAAAAACCCTCAATATTGATTAAAATACCGTATTATGGCCCTATTCCATTCAAAAATACGAAATTTTGTACAAAATTAAAAAGAGACAAGAATAAAATATCTACATGAGAGTGACTGAGACAGATTTTTGTTTTTTATAGTAGAAAATCTAGGGGGATTTTTCGACTACGATACAAACATAACCTAAAAATTATTTAAATACAATGAAAAATCGTAGTTTTTAATAATTAACGACGTCTTTTACACCCTATAAATTATTTAACAAAAATAAATAATATTTTTGAAATGGCGGAAATAGTTTTGTTTTATTTTAGTTTTATTAATTTGGAGAAATACGTAAAAAGTACTTGCTATAAAATATGTGAAGAGAAAATTTTGACAAGTTCCGGTATAACCTAAAAAATCAAAAAATTTGTTAATAATAAACCAAAATGGCCACAACAGATAAACCTAAAGTGAAGATAATTTTTTTAAAATAAAACGTATTTTTTAATAATCATAAACTAAATATTCGTGTAAATTATAATATAGTGGATTTGTTACCGTTTAAACGATAAATATAAATTAAAATTAAGTGTAATTTCAATACAATTAACAATTTTCGCTTGTGGGGCGTCAAAATAAGCTGCTTCACATTATACTGGGAATCACAAGTTTTATTGTTAACTTTATTATTTTTAATATCGAATTTTATTAATTCGATTACGTTTTAATTTCTTAAGAAATATTCAAAAAGTCGAGTAATGTTTAGGAATTAATTTGCTGAATTGAAAACTGCACAATAATATTAAGCTGAATGAAAACTCATTGCGCAAAGTTAAAAGTTCATATGGCCACTGGGTTGACCTCCTGTAGTTGTGGTGCAAGGTTTAATGCAAGTCATTAATACACGTAAGTTCCCAGAGTTATAATCCTGGATTACATTTCTATTTCAATGTATTTTTTTTGTTCTTTCTATATTCAATTTAAATACAACGTTTATTTATTTTAATTCTAGATTATTATATGTATTTGGATGAAGAAGCATACGCGGTTCTTTGAATTTTAAAGGCTTAATTGAGAAAACATGCACTTCACATTGAAGAAACATAATTGAGCTCCTAACATAATGTCAAGAATCTCGAAATATTAATTTTTCAACGGCAATAGCGATTAACACATCGAATGATGAACCCATTTCCGAACCGCCGTGTAATTGCGTTGCTTGATTTCAATATGTACCTACTTTTCTATTTGAATCGGTTAAAACATTTTGGAAAAATTTAAAGTATTGGCAAACGAAATTAATTAGTTTACATATAAGTGTGGCAACATGACAAGATCATATGTTTTTGCTGTTTCATATGCATACTTAGATCTCCAAGAGGAACACCTACCTGCATGGCATCTATGAGTTAAATTCCAGATTTATTTACAGACCTTAGAACACCTTTTTCGAGTAATCCTTTTTACCAATTAAACAGCGTAATCAATTTCTGAAACAGCTAAAGCTGGAACATGTTATTCACTCTGTGAAAGATGACGTTTGGACAATTATTGATTCGGATGACGAAGAAGGCATTACAACAAATAGTGAATGCGTAAGCAGCATTACTTAACCAAATTCCATTTGAAAATTTAATGCACATATTAATGCAAGCCACAATAAAAAATTCTGAATACTATTTCGACGAAAAACTTTTCTTCACAGCGTAACTTATTAAAGTTGTTTGCATTTTCAACGAGTTTAGTTAAAATTTTGGGCAAAGATCTGTTGACCTACAACACAGAAAGATAACGTTATTATACAAAACGTTTGAGGGCGATTAGTTCATGTTGTTTTATACATAACCGATACCCACGAATTTCACGTAAGTGTCACTTCACGAATTTATTCTGATTTGGGGCATACAAATAAAACATTAATTTCGCCTAATTTCAGATACCAACCGAATAAGATGAATGATGTGGAACTAGGAACTTGTATATCGAATTCAAATTCAATATATCTCGTTTATATTTCGAACTTGCCACTATATGTACAATCCGCGACGTCTTGATACATGGCAATACAGAATCTCGATTATCCGGGATGAGCGGGACCGGCGGTCTCCCGGATAATCAAATATCCCGGTTAATCGAGTTAATCGTTATTATAGACTAAAAACACAAGAAAATTCATCGCAAATTTGCATTTATATTTATATTTTTATAATAAATATCAAAATCACGTTAATTACATTATTATAAAAAATATGTAACATAAAATCAAAATATGTAATTACGAATTTATATACATATGTATGTAAATACCATTCATTTATAAATTCTGTTTGAAACGATAAAAAAATTAAAATACTATCATAAAAACATTAGCTTTCATCAGCTACACCATAGACAAATTTAAATTTTACTGAAAAATTCCCGGTTAATCAGATGAAATCCCGGTTAACCAAAAGACTAAAAAAAATTGGATGCGTACGAAAGATCCCGGATAATAGAGGTTCACGGATAATCGGATTCCGGATAATCGAGATTCAAGTATATTTAGTCGATTCACCATTTTCTACTTTAGATAAGCGCATATTATGAATTTTATGCTATTGCTTGATTGGGTTTCGCGACAATTTTCTCTATTTCAACTATGAAGTTACCGAACCAAATCAATAATCAAAATTTAGTAAGCAAGTTCAATGATGTTACAGATGACAGCTAATAGATGACAATATTTGTTGCAAACATTTTGTAATATGATTTTATCGAGAGAACAGTCTGACCGGGAATTCATATGGACTGTATCAAAGATATTTGAGGTAGAAATTTAAATTGCTTCTTAATTCCTTCCTATTCCTACTAATTAAATTTTCTATTATTTTTTTCTTAGATTGGATTCATTAATCAGCCGACCAAAGATATATGCTATAATATTTCGGATAAATATCCTGAATTGATGTCCAACATTTTATGGCGTTTTAAAGTATCGTTTGCCGAGATTAAATCATTAGCATCCTAATTATTTAAATCGCTTCTAATTTTAATATTGATTCAAATGAAAGCTCCACAGCTCGAGTTGTTATAAGTCATATAAATTGGAGATTTGATGAATATTATTAATGCTTGCTTTTTTTTGTTAATTTATGGAATGTATGAATGATTTTTAATAAAATATGTATCTGCCAATTGTGTAATATTTTGTTTAAAGCGCAATGTGAACTGGGGTAGGGTGTTTCTTTGTAGTACTTTCTTCTTTGTACTACTTAAAGCAACGAAGTCACCATAAAAATAATAATTTTCAATTTGAAAATTTTTCAAATTTGAAATTGAGGAAATTTTAACGAAAACGTACAACCGGTAGAAATTAATTTTTTTTTAATTTCTATATTTTTAAATTTTTATATTTAATCACAGTAAAATGCACCACCACCACCACAATCTATTTATTAAAGTTATTTTCTAAAAGCACAGCATCATAAACAATTGAAGTTCTAAAGTCACGTCATCGTATATCTGTACACCATAAAAATTTTCAAAAAATAAATTAAAAAGAGAGTGGGGGATTTTTATTTTTGATTTTTATATTTGGTGCTATAAAAAATACTCAGCTTGATATTTTTCAAGGAAAAATTATAGCAACTCAACAAAACCAAAAAAAGTCGGAAACACCTTTCTCACAAATAGAAATGGTTTATTTCCGTCTCATTTTAATTTTGTACAAAATCTCGTATTTTTGAATGGAATAGGGCTATTATTGTTTCTAATAATTTTCTTCTATTTAGGTATTTTTACCACTGGAATTTATAATGGTTAACCAACTTCTAAAATAATTCGCTAAATCATTATGTATTTATTTTGTTTATAAGTTTACAAACAATATATTGCTTGGTATATTTAGAGTCGGACTCGGACAATACCGTCTGCTGATAAACATGATGAATGATGAATCTTATAAAAGGTTTGTCAAGTCACGTGGTAAACTCACCTCGAAGTGAAAACTAAATCTGGCTAAAAAAAAATTGTAAACTCGGAACTTCAAATGGTTTTAAGTTTTCATAAAATCAGTTGAAACTGAAATTAGTAAATTTTTTAGAGATTTTCAGTTTTTTACAAACCGCTTTAAAACAGATTTTTATTACGGTGTTTATGAAACCTAGGTTCTAGGTTTCATAAACACCGTAATAAAAATCTGTTTTAAAGCAGATTAGGTTTGTCACCACTCCAAAGAAACTTAAAAGTAGTTATAATACGAATATTTCAAATCATTTAAAACCGTTTCAAAAAATCTGAGGTTTTTTTATATCTGTTTATAAACGGTTCCTCATTAGTAAAAATAAAATGAGATGGTATCAAAACACGCGGTCAAAAGCAGTATATCATTTCAGAAACTTTTTGGTTGTAAAACCAACTTGAAACCAAAAATTTCTACTTGGGTACTTTTCTCTATGAGGAACGGTTGTTGAAAAAGTATGTTCGATTTTCGATTCTGAGTAGTTTTATTCTTCTATTTCGATATGATCATGCACGGATGACCTCGTACCAATATCTCCCAGATTCCGAAACGTAATAAATTTTGCTCCCCGTCTTGGTGCCTGTTGAAACAATTTGCTTTCATAATTGGAAATTTGTCATTCCCATTTAATGCAATGTTAGAGTTTCAACTTACTCGCGTGCAGAGATTATCTCTCTTCTAGAACTGAACCAAAAACCGATATTACCTGATATTTTTAATAAATTTAAAACCAAAACGGTAACGATCATAATTATAAATAGAACGTTAACCGTAACCGGAGCGCAATTTTCAAACTATCAATTCATCCTTCTATTTCGTTTCGGTTCAGTCTTTAAATTTCTGTTATAACACTTAAATCGCCTAATAATTATGTTTCAAAATATTTAAAATGAAAATGTAATATTATTTCAAAATTGGCAGAGATTGATTGTGAATTGGAATTAATCACATCATCTGTAATCAAATTATAAATTATCATACGATAATACATACCAGATCCATGTTATATGGATCACCTAATGGATCCGTCAAAGGTCCTCTAGATTCCTTTCTATCAAAACCGTCGTAGAAAGTGTTAATACAATCATTCAAATGTGCAGAATGAAGCCTCGCAATATTTTTTAAATTGCTTAACTTATAATTTGTGATTTTATTTCATAAACGCAATATTGAACCATGGTGTTGAACATGGACTAGTATAACTATAATGCGAATCTTAAATATTTTGAGACTGGTGTTGTAGCACAAAAATGTTGTTCAAAATTATTGGTACAAGTTGTAAAATCTGGCAGGTATTAGGTGGCAAAGACGACTATCTAGCTTACCAGATCATGGTTATATTTTGGAGGTCAAAATTAGTATAATGTACAAAAAAACGTTAATACTTATTATTATTACCACATTATCACTATGGTTCATTGCTTATACATGTATATTATTTACACATTCGTTCACTCTAATTAATTGTTGGAATCGGGTACGCAACGTGGCGTATATAACGTAGAATATTTACGAAATTTGTGAAAAGTTTACTCGAGGGTTAATTGAATGGAAGTACACAGATAAATAGAAAATTCGATTGAAATCGTTTTAAAATGCATTGCAATGAATGATACTCGAGGAGGAATGATAAATGACCATCAACAGTGATTCGAAAAGAAAGGAGTGTCCTGAGTGAGCTTTTGTATTCAACGCGTACATAACACACGAGAACCACAGGCAATCAATGTTTGGCACTTTTGGTGGAAGAATGGCTTACAACATTAAGAGACGTCGCGGCTTATCACACATACGTGGGACAAATACGCAAGCATTTAACGTTCATTGTTTGTATACTTTTGAAAACATTGTTGCTTTTTTAAACAAGTTATAATTACCCAACTGAATGAGACACCAAAATCAACCCGTTTGGTAGTACAAAATCCATAACTAATCGAAGAGCTGCTATCGAAATGGCCACTATCTGAGTGTTTCATCATATATCACCGCTGAAAATATCACCGCACGAAATAATCACCGCAAAGAAAAAATTATTTTGGAAAATAACTAAGAAAATCTCTACTCTGCGTAATTTTCTTAAGAATAAAATATTTTTAAATTGCATACAAGTATTATGTCTCTTCGGTGGCATCTATTAAAGTTTGAACTTTTCTGCATTTACCCGTACAAAAATATTATAAAAGCTTATGGTTTAAATATACTTAAAAAGAAAAAGAAAATTAGTCGTTTTTCATACACTCCTATAGGAAACTAACATTTATTATATCCCGTATTTTAAGTTTAGTGAAAAAAAAGCTCGAATAGGGAGGCTCTATTTATCTAGTTGGCTCTGATAGTACTGACGCAGGTAAATACCTATTTATTCATTAGTATGGTAAGGCTTAAAACAACGCCCTTAGTCCGACCCGGTCGAACTATCGAATTATATAGGTCGCCCGCACAGTGTCTCTTCTTCTCTAGAGGTATAACAAAATGTCTGGTCATAGCAAAGAGTGATAGTTAATGTGGTAGACTCCGATCGGCGCTTTAGACTTGAAACGTGTAACGAAACGACCGCCATATTGACGGTCTTTCCGTTAACAGAATTTACTTAGATTAGAGGTTCCAAATCGGTCATGTTAAGCCGGCTTAAGCTCAGGGTCGGCGTGGGGTTTATTGGGACATAATCTAAGCCTTGAAAGACCGATTTAAAGGAAATATCATTACAAGCACCTTGTATCCACCATCAACACAAATTCATCAAATTACTCACCTCATCTTCCGTATCGTTTCTCTACATTATTGTATCACAAGAAAAAAAATATCTGAAATAAACAAAATACGAATCTGCGTAAAGAAACCCATTCGAAATATCAACGAAAAACAAAAGGAAACAGAAGATAAAGAAAAATTTGCAAAAGTACCATTTTATACATATATTTACATACGAATGAAATTTTCTAAATTTTAAATTACATTATTTAGGAAATGAAAAAAAAAAGAATTTAAATGAAATTAATCTAAATTAATTTAAGTATTATCCTCCACCAAAGTAAATAAAAAGTATTTAATTAATTAAACTAAAATCTAAATTAACGTGGAAAATTCTTACGTAAGCCGTTGGCATATATTGCAATATATCGATGACGTAGCACGTAGTACAGTTGATCAACGATGTTTTCGATTTTAATTCAGCTTACGGTTTCTACGTTGTGAGCACATGTACGTAGAAGCATTTACGAAGCGGTATATTGTCACACTTAATTTTTATTATGACGATTTATTAAACTTATATTATTATTATTATTATAAACGTATGTTTATATATTGTATATTTTAACTTATTATTCGTTTTAAATTATTATCAACTTATTATTATTATGAATTTACTGTACACACATTTGCAAAATTGTTTATACCTAGTTCGGTGAGCACTTGTATAATTTTAAACAGAGGTACATATCACATTTTGGTATGTTATTACGATGTACAGTAGCTCTATTAAATAACACGATTTAACTTTTATTTTTGAAATTCCGTTTCTACGGTATTAAGAAAAAATAGTGGATTTCGTTTTTGGTTGTTCTTGGTTAACACAATTCACTAATAATTATTCTTTAATAAATGTTTTTGTTTTAATAATTCCATTGAATGTTCACTTATGTCTATTATAATACATAAAAATTTATTTACAACAATAGTTAAATTCGGTAAATGTAAATGTTCATATATGTATAATCGTGGGACACAATTTCAAAAACTATTGATTTTATTTTTTTTTTGAATACACAAACTAACAAGTTAATCACAAATTTTTAAATTATTCTATGTGTTAACTTTTGCAAAAACCAAATTTTAAAATAATAACAAATGAGATCGATTAGTTGATCTCTTCACCAACCAGACTAAAACTTTAATGAGCAATCACCCGACCGAGATTTTATGTTTTTTTCAGATTCTTTCTTTCTCATGATAACGAATACAAACACAAAGTAAAAATAAAAAATTTCCGTATTGCATAATTACAATAATCATACGTCAATCGTTATAATTCAAATTGTAAAATATATAATTTTTAGCCCTCAACTTGTAGCGATCAACTAACGTAGGCGCTACAAACGCTTATATGCCACTTTGGCGGATCTCCAAAATGCTTGCAATAATAAATTGCAATTTCACGTTTGAATTGCTATTGTGTGGCATACTCTTCCGTGCATGTTTGGAATGAGTGAGACACAATCGATGTTGGTGTGGAACCTAAATGTGTTGATAGCTTGCGGGCGACCGAATTATCTATCGATTTCGTAAGGCCAATCGCAGTTTCGTACATTTTGATGGATTTGTAGTAACCACTAGTTTGGTCCTCAATTTTTTTAATGTGGAATCGGACAACTTTTCGGGATTCGATTCTCACTAAGCCAATAACGGATAGCTCGTAAATAAATTATCAAAGTAAAATGAAAATAGTAGTTCTTGGACTTTACCAGAAAAATCGTCAATCATGTTGACACATTTACCGAACAGTTCTTCATATGTTGGGTTTGATCGCAGATTTTTACCTTGATACATCTCGAAATTTAACATGTACCCACTGGGAGTACATAAAGGCCATACCTTATATCCAAAACGTATATACATAGGTTTCCCTTTTATGAACTGTTTACATCCGTGCTTCCCAAAATAAGCAATCATACTTTCATCAGAGGATAAATTCTGTTCGGGATGGAAATGTTCCAACATTTTTGATTTGTTGTGATTGGTTATCGGTCTCAACTTCCATAATTTATCAGTTACGTCTTGTAGATTTTTCTCAAAGCGATTTTGACGCATGCTGTTATACACCATATCGTTGAACAAATCAGTAACGTGGCGCCACATGTTTCTGTAACTGGTTTGACCAGTACAGCAAAAATCCAATAAAAAAGCGAAGTCCTGTAACGAAATAAATTTTGTAACTTTAGAACGTAGAGACAAAAAAAAAACAAACCGTTAACAGCAATCTTCGATATTTTTTTTCTCGGTAAGTGGCATATACCTCTGAACAGTCGCAAATATTCTGAAGTAAAACATCATCTGTAAATTTCTCGAACTCTTCATGTGGTTTTCAATTTTTCAGTGAATACAGTAAAGTAAATACAGTGATCTTGCTGGATGTTGATAAAGGACAGCTGAATGAAGATCGATGAACACGAGTTAAATGTGATGATAATGTTTTGTGAGCTGTTAATTCCGTGGGCTTAGAAGTTTGTAGTAAACTACCAAATAAATTTAAACATGTATTATTGGGCACATTCGCCAAAACACTATCTTCAAGAATGTGATCGAAATTCTCTCTACTCACTTTCAGATTCACAAGACGTTTGCCATTTTCAAACGCTATTTCACAGTATGATCTTAACTGTGCAGGACACACATTGTCTGGAATACCACTCTTTTCTTCATCAGCATTATCCTAACCGCTCAAATCACCATCATTCTCAAGTTTGCATGAGAGATCATTTTCACCGTCGGAACTAAGCTCATCTAAGTAATCAAGAGCTTCTTGAAGCGTCAGTTTTGTAAGAGAATGTAAAGAGCGGAAAAAAAATTAACAACTATAGATTTTACAAAAAATTTCGATTCAGCGGAAAAATTTGAAAAAAAAAAAACAAAATAAAGAATAAATTTTCCACAAAATCACGTAATTCATTTTTTCACAATCAAATTACTCAACAATTATAACACACTGCTTTGAATTACCGTACATAAATAATTATATTGTTATACTTACTTTCTTTGGTCAGCCATTATGAGATTTTTTTATAACTTTTTTTATCCTACAAATTTCACGATCTTCTGTCTATGAAAGCCAAACGAAGTTTGTAAAATTAACTGTTAAATATGAGAACGAGATGTCCAAAAATGAGGAAACGTACACCTATAAATATTTGATTCCGAATCAGGGGAATGAACTCGCATGCATAAAGTTTGTTGCCATATGGCAACCCCAACATCCGATCGCAGAGATGGAACCTTAAAATTTTCTAAATAATTAAAAAGGATGCATTCTCTCAAACATTCGAAGAAATGGAGAAAATGATCGACTTGAATTGCGTGAGCCGTGCCAATACGCCCATGTTAGGAGTATTACGGCCCAATTTTGTACGGAAATTGCATCAGAAAAGTTGCAAAGTTGCATCAGAATTCAACAATATAACAAAGTAAATGAAATAGGAAAGATTATGCGTTATATGCTTGCTATTTCATCGTTCCCGAGAAATAAAGATCCACTGGGAATTTAGCGAGTCCGAACATGCCGATTTACATGAGGCAATCATGCGACAAATTCGTAACTCAACACTGGTAATATTGATATTTTATCGTATCTTGTCTGTCGACATTATCGTTGGAGACTTACGGCAAGAAATAGTTTAATGCGGCCGAGAAGCGAATGGCTTGTTGCATAATTTTAATATTGATTGTCTAGCCAATATTTGAATCTGCAATCAAATTATTATCTCGTTTCAAAAAGTATCGTCTCCATGTTGTTCATGTTGCATTTGGTTTTGACGAACTGTTTATGCTAGGAGGAGCACGTAATGTCTAGCAACCATTTTATAATTAAATTGATCCATTACGTTTTAACCAACTCTCAATAAATTTTGTTTGGTATATTTTATTGTTAGCCTATATAGCGGACACACAACACCGTTTTTTAACTCTGTAGGTTAAACATTTTAAAATCACCGATTCATCAGAAGCACTTCAGTATTTCTTCTTTTTGCGTAAATTAAATGAACTCTCAAAGTAAAAAATCTATTTTTAGTATGAGTCTCAGATTTGGCCATCGAATGCCATAACCATGATTTGCTGTTCGGAAATATACGATCAAATGAAATGTATTCATGAAGCTCGATCACTTTGAATCGATCGGTATTGATGTTAAAGTTGCGTTTTATTTAGTCTGCCATCGAACTATTCCGGTAGTCTCAAACGATGGAGTTCGAACGATAAATATCCCTCAAATGACAAGGAACAATTTGGCCTGTTACATATATCTGAGGAGGCCCCATCTACAAATCTAGTATGTTGACACCGCGCCCCCCATTCACGAGTAAATGTGTTTTTAAAAATATTTCCAGTAACATTATCCTGCCATTATTTTATTTGTATCTCTCGGATTCTTAATTGTTGCGCATTCAGCAATATTGCGATCACTCGACTTAATCTACAGTAGAATTATAATTAGCCAAATATTACAATATTAAATTTTTATCACACCAGTAATGAACCTCAAAAAGATAATCGTTGGTCTCAGAATGGTTGCTTTTGTTGAATTTCTCACTGCCATGATATTTTATACAAAGGAGTTTAAGCGATTCACGTGCTCCGAATGTTTTACAGCAATTTACAAAATAACATGTGTATTTTGACGGTTCATGTACAAATCTGGTATGTTACTGTGCAGGATAAAGAATTGTCGATTTTTGTAACGTTTACACAATAATCAATGCTTCCAAACCCTCGGCTCTGTTCTCTCATCTATAGCTCAACCATTACACACATAATAAGGTGTGCAAAACCCATGGGCCGAGCTTGCAATGTGCAGATGGTCTTAAATCGGTCATATAACCGTACGTCCTCGAGTTGTCCGCGAGGCGTAAAGTAAGGACGTATAAAGCATAACCGCGGAAGAGCAGGGTGAGCCTTGAGCCCCAAAACAGATCGCATAGTTACCAATAAAAAAAAAATAAAAATAAAAATAAAAAAAAAAAATTTTTTTGTGAAAATCCCTGATGGTGTTTTGCTGATTTTGATCGGATAAAATTAATTGCCACTACTTCTGCATTGTTCGGTATTTTGAGTTAATGATGTAATTTTGAGTATGGCTGCATTTAAGTTGGTGCAATATTTATCGTCTTTTTCCTCTGAAATTCAGGTTCGGATTTCAAAAAAAAGAATGCAGATATCAGAAATTGTTTTAGCTACAGATATTCACTGTCGTTTATTGTTGGAATAACCATAGTATTCTCGTCGTGAATTACAGTGTCTGCATTCTGCAAGAGTAATGACACAACTCGTGATATTGAGCTTACAACTGGTAGTTAATTACGATAACTTTTGTCATTTTTATACAGTTGTGTATTTTTTTTATCGTTTTTTATCGTGCATTTTTTTTTATTTTTATAACCTGTTTCAGTCTTTAAGGCTTTGATTCCACTAACTAGCAGGTGATCCCATAAATGGTCAATAGGTTTCAGGTCAGAAGATTGGGGTAGCGAATGCAACTAGTTTGTGAAGTTATGCAGAATCCATTCCATCACAACATGTGCTGTGTGCTTAGAATCGTTGTCTTGTTGGAAATAATATCATGGTCCGAGCCCCAATTGTTCCATGGATAGTTTCAAATTGTCCTTTATAATACCTATAGGTATTTCCAGCTATCCATATTTTCATTTATTAAAACCAGTTTGCCTACCCCACTCGCTGACATCGACCCCATACCATGACTAAACCACCACCATGTTTAATTGTTGGGACGATGTGTTTTGTCTTCAGCGCTGTAGCAGTTTTCTCCAAATTTTACCTCTCTCGTCGGCTCCGAAAATGTAAAACTTACTTTCATCCGCAAAAACAACCGTCTTCCCGAAGCTAGTTTTTTGTTTTTAATTATTCTGCAAATTAATTTTATTTTGGAATTGACATCCGAAATGAATGGCTTCTTGTGTGGCACACTGCCATGATATCTATGTTACCTCAAAGCCCGTCTAATATTTTGGGGATGAATAGCTTTATTAAGTATCTTCTCTATTTCTGAAGCTAGTTTTGGAGCACTTATTTTTGAATTTTCTCTCACCTAATCCAAAATCTTTTTCTCGTTCCGATTAAAAAATGATGTTTTCCCCTTTTTTCCACCGATTGTGTGACGTTGAATCTGGATGTTATTTGGGCCACTGTAGAATGACTTTGGAAAACAAATTTTTCAATTTCGCGGGCATAGTTTCCAGTACGTTTCATATTAAATGTTATTTAGCCCTCTTCTTTGGTAGTTTCCTCTATAACACCGTCCGTTTTTAAATAAAAGTAGTTTTTATAATGTAAAACCTACGAAATTAGTATTTAAGAGACCTCTCTACACAGAGAGACACTACTCTAACTCTTCATAATGAACAATGGAAAACAACTATTCATTTTGTTGTGTTTTGTTTTAGTGTATGATCATTTTCGTTGCAAAAAATCCTTGATTTTTTTTTATTATAAACGGTAAATGAATTTCTATTTTGGATTTTTGGACTTGTAAAATAATTTATTCTAATAAAAAACTGCAAAATAAATTTTATAATCCTTATATTTTGGAATTTTTTTTCAAAAATCAGTATGTATGATCATTTTCGTTTCAGACTGTAAATAAATAAATAACTAAAGGGCTGCCGTTGGCACTTTGAAATTTTCTTTTTATTTGGAATCAGATTTTTATTAATGTTGCACCCCTTGTGCCTTACCTGTTCTAACCAGGCATAATTAATTTCAACCATTTCTACCATAGAAGAATTTTTAGTCTAATGCAAGTTTAACTCAACATCAAAATATTTCACTTGCCATCATTAAGAACAATGCAAACACAATTAGTTTTTTGAATAAAATTGTTCTCCACAAGTCCACACCAACAATAAATTTATATGTTTTATCCATATCCATTTTTTAATATCTTGTTTTGACAACAAAAACTTGATAAGCAAAAATGTGACTTTGTGTGCACAACAGACAACCTATGCAATGAACACAAAGTTGATAATCCCCTGTTCGTTTCTAATAGCAATTTCTTTCCAAAAAAAAATTGATTTATAAATCAAAAAAATTGATTTGAAAAATCAAAATTTAGTTGGAAAGAACGTGCAACGGTATTTCGATCAAAAAATTTTGATCGAAATACCGTTGCACGTTCTTTCCAACTAAAAAAATTGATTTTTTTTTTGATTGCAATCAATTTTGAAAAATCTGAATATTTCGATAGATTTATTTTTGACGTTTACAAACACATAAATATGTTCACGTCAAAAATATAAACATAAACACTTCAAAAAATATAAACGTAAACATTATAACTTTTTTACTAGTTGGCCATGAGAATTTGACATACGAAATAATTTTAATTTTCGAAATAATTTTATTGTTTCGTTTTCACTGTGTTAAAATAATTGTGTTGACAAAAAATTGTGTTGATAATTTGTTGACAATAAACTGTCAATATAGAATTTTTCAAAATTGAATGTCAATTTATCACAGATACACTACCAAAAAAAATCAATCGTGTATCGTGTTCTTTGACATAAAAAAAATCAATTTATTTTTTATTTTTGGAAAGAACTTGCTATAAAGCTAACACATTGTTTTAGAAAAACAAAATATAATAAATTAATTCAGGCCTACTAAATTGCATTATAATTTAAATATTATGTCATTTCGAAAAGTGTTCAACCTGCAAGGCGGTATTCACACCAAATGCGAATTGTGAACATTAATAACTTTTACTCGAAAACTAAAACTCCTGTGGCCCTATTCTGGTAATTCCTCGGGAATAAGGAATTGGGGAAAGAATTTACATATAAATTTTATTTATTATTTTTTTTGTGGCATACTAAGGTAAAAAGTTAGTGGTAATTTTTTTGAAAATAAAATATAATTGGGAATAACTTTCCTTGGTAATTTTGCTATGCAAAATTATTCCCAATTTACTTATATTGACATCAAACTTTTTTTTCTTTTTAAGCCAGAAAAACTGAATATAATCGAATAAAATCGAATTTTTTAACTTTTATTCGCTTTACTAACGGTCGCAATTCACGTTTGGTGCGATAGTCGCGTAATAGATAAATTAGACCGATTTTTGATAGATTCCAAAAAACAGCCGTGCACATTCAGAGAAATGACTAGGATGCTGTTTCCACAGTTTTGATAATACTATGATAAATCCTCCTGTTATATCGGACCGGTCATCATAATGTCGTTTAACGACACTGTTGTTGTCTTGGACGAGGCATTATACTCGGAGTTTTGTTGTAAAGCTATCTTGCATGCCGTGATGCGGAATGTAATAGCAGTTCTCAAACGGGATGTCTTCTCTGTGGTACGGGTTTATATATTCTAGATCCCCTTCGTCTTGCTGGATTCTTCTAGTTTGATGTGACCTCACTTTATATTTTCCGTCGGATGTTCCACCGTTGACAAAAAATGGTTTTCTACTGTCGCATTCGATAAGCAACTTTAGTGGATCCTCAATCCCGTTGGAAGTTATCAAAGTTATTTTTTGCTGACAATCTATGCTTTCACATGCTGCTGATTACGTCCCGCACCGTAACTCAGTTTCCTGAGCCGTTTGTTTATGTTGTTGTTATATATTGATGGATGGTAGTCTGCGCCTATTATTAAATCGATTGGTTGCGATCTATTAAACAATGGATCAGCTAGTTGTATTTTGTGGAGATAGACAGTTCAACCTGGTTGCCCGCCTTATCGAAATTAGTGTTGCCTGCGATCCTGGCCCTATTAAAGCTCTTAAAATTATAAGCTGATCATTTGCTACTAATACTGATGATTGCTAACTCACCAAAAAGGTTTGGTTGTAAATTTGATTTTCGATGCCGAGTTACACACAAGCAGGAAATTGTTGCTAGGCACCTTTTTTTGGATGCCTGGTCATGCAGCGTGTGCAAAGATTAGCACTATTTACCAATCTTGCTATTTCCAACGTTGGTTTTTTTTTTAAATAAATGGCAATGTCCTGTTGGTCATGACACAGTTGTTCCCTGCAAGGTGTGGAGTTATAGAGATTGCATTAATTAGCATCAAAGGCTGTATAATTGCTTTCCCTGATGCTAATTACAATGTTGGTTGGACAAGTCAATAAAATATTTATTTGCTGGCAATCGTGCTTGCAATGTGTTCCAGGCCATCTCGCAATTCTACCCTGTACTTACTAAGTGGCTGATGAGTTGTACTGCTCGTTTTTTAAACTTGGATTTTAAATATGTCATTTTAACAACACCTGACAATGTTTTATTTTGTTGATGAGTTCGCTAAAGGTATCATTAAATGCGTCCCAATCTTCATAGTCACGTAGTAGATGTTCTCCGCTTTCTCATCCGAATGGTTGTCGCTGATATACGTAACACCCTCGTTTCCGGGTTTTCCGATGATACTGATAGTGTAGGTGTCTTCAGTGGTCGATTATGTAGGCGTTCACGCATTTCCTGATTGAAGTTATTATACACATCTGTGGGAGGGAGAAGGGGACTTCTCTAACGGTGGCCCTGCCTTTAGTATTTTATCATCTCTAAATATGTTTTGGATTTCCTTTTTCTTCATCTTTTTTGAAATTGGTCTGCAACTGATTAATTTTGGCTGGAACTTCCATCTCTTTTACGACGAGAGCATCCATCTTCTGTTGATTAACCCAACGTTGTTACTTGACCATTTCTTAAATCCGCGTTATTAGTCGGTTTCTTATGGTTTAATCAATTGACCCATAAAACAATTTTGGGCTCCCCTCCTTCTTGATCAAACTTCAGGTCATTTAATCTAAAGCTAGCAGAACCCAATTCGAAAATCGGACCAAAACCTTTAATTTTTCGCTTTGGAAATTAATTGTCGTGTATTCGAAATCTATGTATACATTCGTAATAAAAGAAAGTCAGGTGTTGGCCACAATTTTTCGTTTTTGTTTTGTTTCTTCCTTTGCTTTCAATATATGAGCGTTATCAATCAATTGCTCATAAATGGAAAATCTTTCGTTGTCACGTACTTATCCATATGAGATTACGCATAATTCTGAAAAAAAAAATCAGTTTAGGTATTTGGCCGTATATCAAAATTAGTTAATGATAAATTTTATATTAGTTTTCTGAGATTGTTTGAACTTTATAGGGTGTTCCATTGAGAGAAGTTTAAACGAGTAGAGCGTGTAGTTGGGTTAATGACATGAAAAAAGTTCACTACGCACATGCCCGCAAATCAACCAAAAAATGGTGGTCTACTCTGCAAAATCCACTCGGTACACTTTACAAATTATGTTATATAGTACTAAAACTAGCATTCATTAGTTTTTAATTTTTATCTTTTATTAGAAATTGCCTATAATTTAATTTTTTCTTAAAGCAGCTGCAATCACACAGTCTTAAAACTATTCTTTAAATTAAATGTGTATGTACTTCAATATGAAAAATACGGCGGCACGTCGAGTCACTTAATGATAGTAAGCTGGATGGGCTAAACCGTGATGGGCAAGTGCAGGATAACCAAAAGGTGCAGCCACTTTAGCAATTGGAGCACCATATCCGTATGGAGCACCGTATCTACCATATGGAGCACCATATCCTAATGGTGCAGCATATCGGGCAATTGGAGCTCCATAACCAATCTTTGCAATGGCCGGTGCAGCAACAACGGCCTTTCCTACAAGTGGTTCTTTATGTACAACGGCATTAAATCCATTAACAGGGTCAGCTGTGTAATCAACAATACGCCGAGTTCCATCTGATTCGGCAAGTGAGTATTGGCCTTGTACAACATCTCCGCTACGAGTTTCGTGTTGATCTTTCGAGTCTCCGGTGTACGCATCGTTTACTGCGTAACTGAAACTGTAATATGGATTTGCGTCGTATTCGATTGGTGCGGCTACCTTAGCAATGGCATGTCCATATCCTCCATATCCATATGGTGCGGCCAAACCTACTTTGGCCACTCCAACGGCAGGATATCCATACGGTGAAGCAATAGCTCTTGGATAGCCAGCATATCCAAGTGGTGCAGGTGCGAGAATTGCGTTGGCCGCAGCAAAAACAGCCGCGAATACGAAATACTGTTAAAAGAGTAAAATAATTACATTGTTTAGAAAATGTTTGTTCAACCAAAATATTCTTAACGAGTAAACTTACTTTAAATGCCATTTTATGTTTACGGTACGAACAATTAAATTGAATTAACTTTTAAAGATTGGACAACACCCTTTTATACAAATGTAAAATTTAGCAATTTGTTGTTGTTTCGATTTTTCTAAAAAATGCAACAGAGATCTGTGTGAGGTGTACATAAGAAAATAGGCAATATAATAAATAACAACAATAACAGCAAAAATAATATTATTAAATCTTGTTTTATCTCTTAAAAATATATAAATGTTGCATATTGTATAATGTTACCGGTGATCAAGTTCATTTTAAATATTGCATGATATGCCTATATTCGACTTTCAATTTGGCGGGGTGTGCGCGTTATCTGTTTGAATTATTTTTTTGTTAACCTAATTCTTTCAACGTGAAATATTGATAATCGCTTAGGCGCTCAATATAGTAAAGTTCAATATTTAAAATTATATTATAAATTAATATACAAACAGATATTGTACAGAGACCTATCGCCAGAGTAGTATCAGAACCGCAGACTGCAGAATAATCATTATTTTTGGCATGGTAATCTAAGCAGTAGCGTGGTAAACTTCATCAACAATTACATTACAATATGGACACGATATATTTTATATACTCCCTCCCGTTCGCTAGTTGCATACAATTCACCAATGCAAGAAAAAGAACAATTTTCGTATTTAAATTTGAGATCTATTCCACTACATGTTACAAAAATATACAATCGTCAAAAAAATGATGGGCTCAAGATTTATTTTTAATAAAACAATTCACTTTGGTTTTAAGTTTTAAAATTGATACGCAACGATAAAGCAATAAACATAGGAAAATGCTCGGTTTGAGATTTTCAATCAAAGTCTACAACATACAAAGTTGAAATCATTCTAAGCAGAATCCACCCAAAATATTTAAGTGATGTTGAGGTTTCACGTGCACTTGCTTTAACAAACTGTTGTCTGCAGGCTGTTGACACGATATAGAAAGGGTGGTTGTACCACTGGACGTCCTAAAAATATAGGCTGAAAGATGTGCAATTAAGCTTCAGAGTTCTAAAAAAAGTTATATTATTATAAAATCGAAAGAAATAACTTATAAAACATTTCACTTAGGAGCGAAGGCAGTGGATGGCTGTATTGTTTACAAATTATTTCAAATTTGGTTTGCACTACAATGATGAACCCAGTCGGGTATGGAGGTGAAGAAACGAGCGCTATCGACAAGTACCACCATGCAACAA
Organism: Nephrotoma appendiculata; assembly: GCA_947310385.1. NCBI lineage: Eukaryota > Metazoa > Arthropoda > Insecta > Diptera > Tipulidae > Nephrotoma > Nephrotoma appendiculata. The sequence goes on along the minus strand of OX371225.1, from coordinate 207,161,899 downwards.
CGATTTATTTTTGGTGGTGGTTCAGTTATGGTATGGGTGGAGTGGGAAATTTCCATGAAAGGAAAAAGTATTACATTATCTTACGTAGCGGCTCTCTAACTGCGTATTATTACAAAGACCAAATATTGTAACCTCAGGTTCCGAACTCATCTCGTGCGGCTAAAGATAGAGGTGTTGATTTTATCTTAATGCAAGATAGCGCTCCTGCTCTTTCTTATTGGAATATTTGGAATTCAATGAAATTTGAAAGATGTCGTGGCCATCATTCACTCCCGACCTTAATCTGACCGAGCATATATGAAATCATTTTAAGCACGGTATTTGAGCTAAGTTTTCTAAGAAATTTGCCATGGGTCTACCAAAATATCATAGTGGCAAGTGTGCCGTTTGGTGAAAATTTTGAGATATGAATTTTCTTGGATTCAAATTTTCTAAAAATTTCCATTCATCACCAGAATGTACAGTACCTGGCAGTTGAATTTGAACCCCTTGCTTATCAAGTAATTTGTAATACATGCAGTTTGTATTGAAATATATTTAAAATTTTCGATTGTGAACGGAATAGTTGTTCAAAGAATATCTACTCGTATTTATACAAAAAGACAACCCTTGCATTTACAGGTTTTGGGCCAGACTATTAGACACTAAACATAGATAAGAAGAAGTGTAATGGAGTGTTTTAATAATAGAATTTGTGGGCGGTCGCGCGGTCGCAGTCATTGCCGTGGTGTCCGTAAAACCACCGAGAGAGAAGAGGCTAATTATAAAAACAGCACTCTATAATCAAGCCCAGGTTGATACTAAAAATAACGTAAGAAAGCCTGTAATGGGCAAAAATACGCAGAAATTTTACGATTGAAGATTGGAAAAAAGTAAATGAGTACAAATTTTGTCATTAATAAATCATTTCTTCAAAATATCAATTTTTATATTGTAATAAAATTTTTCTTTACAACTCATGCAAAGTCAACTAATAGGTTTAAACCCAATTTCCATCTATGTAAGTCTCTTAACGTCAACTCGGGAAGTTATGAGTTTTCCAAATGATGAGGATGGCCTGGTGATGGCATACATAAAGTACCTTTCTAAAGATGATTGATGGCTAGGAGAAGAGACCCTTATGGCGATTTCAGAACATTATCAGATTAGAGTTGAAGTTTTTCAGATATATATCTCAACGATTATATTTGGATCAGAATATAATTGGATAGTCAGATTACTTTATGGCAATAGCCATTATGACTCACTAAAAACAACAATGGCAGCACAATGGAACGCACAATATCATAGTTCTTCGTCAGTATAAGAACGTACACACTGACTCGAGTAACTTCCGATTAAGAGAATACTTGCGATCCCCAAAATATATTGTGGGAACAAAGGATTTCAACAACAAAATTAAAGTGGGAACTATGAATGTAAGAGGATGTGCTCAAACAACAAAACGTTTTGAACTTCATTTATTGTGAAAAAAGGAGGAATTGGATATAATTGCGTTACAAGTTATTGTAAGGAAAAAAGGAGGAATTGGTTATAATTGCGTTAATGCACTTGTCGAAAAAGAAAGAAATAATAATTTTGGGAGACTTTAATACTCATTTAGGAAAAGATCTAGGGGACACAGGTACATTCAAATTGATTGGGCCAAACTTACATCACAATGAGTCAAACCTATATGGGCAAATGATGTATGATTTGTATACCAGCACTCTCTAAAAGTTTGCACTTCATGGTGCAGGAATTTGGCACGCATAACATAGAAAAGTAGCAAAACCAAATCACAACTGGATCATATTTTAGTAAAAGAAAAAACACTTACATTTGGAGCAATAAGTGGTAAATGAACTGAGCTGTCTGATCATAAATTGATCGTATGTGCAGTGTGGAAATCAGTGGAAAAGGGCAAAAACGTCGTTAGAATTGAAGAAGATAAATATGAGAGAACACACGATAAAGGACAAATCACCTTAGAAAAACTTGGAATGTGGATGTACTTAAAATGAGTGAACATAAAGAAAAATATCAGGAAGCGGTCAAATCCAAATTAGAAGAAACTAATATAGGAAATGTATCATCTAGTTTGGGATGGCAGTTGTTAGTGAATGCAATGTGCAAAGCGGCAAACAAGGAACTTAGAAGATAACTTTCCCTAACACCTAGGAGAAGAAAAAGTCTAGCGCAACTTAAACAAGCTATTTATATGAGAAAACATAATAGCATTGATAATAGTGTTGTGTTGGATAAAAGACAAATATATAATCAAAAATGTGGACGAGCAAGAAGAGAGGCCTGTTTTAATTTCTTCTCAGGACTAGACACTTATAATCCCCAAGAGAGAATTAAAAAACCTATTAATTTATTAGACAACACACGGGAAATCATTCGTAAAAAAGGTGCGCATATATTTCACTATCCCTGTGGGAGCAGGATTTGAAAACTGTCAAGGAGTGCCAGTCTCGTTAATAAATAAAACAGACTACTGGCCTATTGAAGAGCCACCAGATATGGAAGAAATTATGTCAACGGTGACGGAAATAAGGTAAGGTACCAGGAATAGACCAGATTCCAACTCAGCTAATTAGTTTTCTCCCAGTAGAGGGGTGGAAATTATTACTGAGAGTATTTCAAGGAGCCTGGAGGACGAAATCAAATCTACAAGTCCCTATTAAAAAAATTTCGAATCCTAAAACGATTGCGGACTATAGAAGAATTACTATTACGAATGTTGGTTACAGTATATATGCTAAAATAGTTCTAAGCAGACTAACAAGATATATGGAAGCCATGGGCTCCTATCAAGCAGCATTTCTGAAAAATAGGTCAACGGACAATCATATGAACTGTTATTTTTGAAAGTGGTATAAGTCCATTTTTCCATGTATCGAGATATTTTAGGGTTTGCATTTGAATTAATTTAAAAATATTGGCAAACGTTAATCAATTCGTAATGTTTTTAACACTTTTACATTTTTTTAAATTTTATTATGAAATAATAATTATTGAAAATATTTAAAAAATAAACGTGTTTTTTAGGTCCAAATGGACTTATACCACTTTCAAAAATAACATATTATAAGAAATAAAAACAATTAGAAATTTATGTCCATATTTTTATAGACATTAAACTCACTGAAATGAATTTTTTAATGTAAAAAATTATATTAAATAATTAAAATGAGAAATTCTATTATACGTAAATAGTAAATCAGTAATAAACGAATAGTGAGTGATAAAAAAAAATTGAAAGGATTGATGATCTTTTGTTTGTGTCAGCGAACGGGATTTACTACAGAAAAACGTCGATTTAACGGACGAGAGTCCGTAAAATACGAATGTCCGTTAAATCCGAATGTATTTAGATTTAATCGACTATAGATTTTACAGTTGTTCTGGAATATGGCAACCTAGGGCAGAACTCGTTTATCTCAACCGATTATCAAGGAATCTTGTTTGTTGGATGGAAATGAGATGCACAAACAGTTTTTGGAAGAAGTTCTGGAATATGGCCCTCTGGGACGGAACTCATACATTTCTTAGCAGATTATGATCTGATTGGGTTTGCTGGATGGAAATGGAATTCTTAAATGATTTTTGGAAAAAGTTCTGAAATATGATTACTTGCGACGGAACTCGTTCAATTCTTAACCGATTATGATGGGATTGAGTATGTTGGATTGAAATGGAATTTTTAAACGATTTTTGGAAGAAGTTCTGGAATATGACCTCCTAGCACAGAAATTGGGCAATGTGGATGAAATGAGATTATCAAATAATTTTTGGAAAAAGTTCTGGAATATGGCCATATGAATTATGCGCTCTTGTATTACAAGTACCTAAAAAGTGTAAATTTTCGCTTGGTTGGTTCTGGAGATCTTATGATCTTAGAAGGCAATATATTCCACGTTCCCGTGAACAGTTTTCGGGGTCTTTTTTGATAAGAATAATATAAATTTATCCGAACCCTTTGTATAGGGTTCATAACATGATTTTTGGGGAGCATAAGTAGTTGATCTGCCGCTCATGGGTGGGTTACGTACTGGCGATAGATGTTAAAGCATCCAGCCTTACCGAAAACATGTTAGCATCATTAGCCGCTTGCTTCAAGAAAAACGCCTGCTTTTATCGAGTTCCGCCCTAGTTTAAATTACCGAGTTTCATGGCGATATTCCAAAATTTCTTAAACAAATCATTTGAGAGTTCTTTTTCCATTCGACATACCTAATCCCATCATAATCGGTTAAGAATTGATCGTCCCAGATGGCCATATTCCAGAATTTCTTCCCAAAATCATTTAAGAATCTCATTTCCATTCAACATACCCAATCTCATCATAATCGATAACCAAAAAATGGAAAATAAAAAAATTGTCCGTTAAATCGAGGTCCGTTAAATCGAGCGTCCGTTAAATCGAAGTCCGTTAAATCGAGGCTTTACTGTACTCTTTTGCTTTAACAATCCATAAAGCGAACATTCATTGTAGTAGTGAATAGATAAAATATTTATATTATTTTCTTCAATGATCGATCGAGTAGTGAATATAACTTCTTTCTACATTATTCTTCATAAGTGAATAGTAAAACAAAATATTTTTTGTTGTTTTTCATTATTCTTACTGATCAGTATTACAAATAACACTGTTCGATCACTAAAGAGTGAATAATTCATTTTAACGAGCGAATTTTTGCCCATTATAATTATTAGGAATGGACTTATTCCACTTTCAAAAAAAAAGTTTTTGTGATAAAATTTTATAACCAAAATTGTTTTGCTTACTTTATAAGAAAACCGTACTCTATTGAATGTATGATTATAAATATGGAGAGAAGGTGTCTATATTTTTCTAAAATTACCGTTAACTCAATTTTTTTGAAAAGTGCACTTATACCACTTTCAAATAAAACAGTTCATATATGTTTATTGAAGAGTCATGGAGGAAGAGTGGAGAATAAGCAGAACACTATATGTCCTTTCGTTGGATATTAAGAGGGCATTTGATAGTGTAGATTTAATATCAGTCACAATTATGTTAAAGTATGGAAATATACCACATTTTCCTCTTTAATAAAAATATATATAAAAAAATCTTTTGTTTCTATTAATAAGACAATTAATTCTGTTAATATTATTAAAGCTAATTTGAGAATGTAGGGGACTGGAGAAAGGTGAAACAAAAAAAAAAAAAAAAAAAAAAGTGGACCCTCCTCATCTTTAAGGTGATTGGAATGATGAATAAACCATCAAAACGTCTAATGTCCTTCTCATCTTTAGGGTGAGAAACAGTCCAAACAAGAAAGCTACTTACTAACAAATTAAAAGTTTTTTCACAGACCATGAATGGTCAAAATATTAACGGGTACATATTAGAAAATTGGGAATTGGTAAATACAGAAGGAAAAAACCGAACTGGGGTATGTTGTAAATATAATAGCAGTTTGCTCTTGTAGTTCTTCTATTATTAGAACATATCCTTTACCTGTAGAATTAGAGAGCCTCGTAGGATCAAGATACCTAGTCAGTTCGGTCACCGAAACCTCTCTCAGGCTGATACGATTCTTAAGAATTACGCTAAATTTAATTGGTATTTCAACAAAACAAAAAATTAAGATACATACTTCTAATATTAATTCAGTTTAAAAAAATACTCCAAATTGCTTAAATATTCGTATAAGAACACTTAAAATTTTTCATAGAAAAGCGCTACTTAATAATAAAAAAAAATTTAAATTAATATTTCGTATGACACCCTTGTTGTTTAATGACTTCAAATATACGCTCTGATATTGAATTTGACATGTTTTTTAAAGTTTCTGCCTCAATTTCGCCCAAACAGCCTTTAATACACAGCTTTAAGTCGATGACCGTTTTAAATTGTCGACCATTCATTTAAACCTTCGCTGCAAGTTGGCCTCATAAATTCTCTATGGACTACAATTGGGACTATATGCAGGCCAATCAAGAACATTCATTTGTTTTTGACAAAACCACTCTTTTGATTGCTTTGATGCATGGATGAAAGAATTGCTTTGTTAAAAATCAAGTCATTGTCATTGTAGTCCTCAAGAAAAGTTATCATAACGTTTTCTAACAAATCATTGTACATGGCTGAACACATTCGGGGGTAATAAAGCAAATTGGAAGATTCCCCCCATAGTGAAAGCTCCCCACACCATTACTGTACCTCCACCGAAATCTCTTTTAGACTGTAATATATTTTCAGCACGGATACACGGATATCGTGCCAGTAGCAAGAGCACTGGCCTGGGCCGTCTTGGTTGAATTTTTTCTCATCCGAGAAAATTACTTTTTGCCATTTATCTTTCCAATGCTTGTTTCGCTTGGCCAACAGTAGCCGCGTTTCAATATGTTTATATTTAATGTTATTATTTAATATATTTTGCTGTTCGAGTGTTAAGAGCAATATGTTGTTTTGTAACAGGTAAGCCCAATTTTGCTTTAATTTGATTGGCGGGTAACTTGTTACGAGTTGTTTCCTTTCTTATTTTGTCCATTTGAATTTGAGTTATTTCTTTTTGTTTTATTTTTTCGACCACAAACTGGAACTTTTTTCAGGAAGTCGTAGACCACAGTTGAAGATTGACCAATTCTAGTACCAGATAGACGCAAGGTAAATCCTTGTTCATTAAAAGTTCTGATGCAAATTTTTTCTTCTTCATTTAAGAACTTTTGCTTCGGCATCACCGTAATAAAATATTATTACAACAAATAATAATTTAAATAAAATTCAATTTTATAAGCATCGTAAAATACTTACTGAATAAGATCGAATATCAAAAATTTAAAACAAATATATATTTATTAAGTGCATAAAAACACGTTTTTGTCAGCTTTTCTTAAACGAATGTTTAACTAAATCACTCTAAATTTTATTAAATGATTTTTCTTTCTTCCAATACAGTACCGTTAGTATCCCTGTTTACGAACATAATATTCGAACACAGGGTGACAATACAGTATACTTTTAGTTTTAATAGTGGACATAATTTTGGTCCTAATCATACATTTTTGAACGAGTTTACTTGTTCTTATACGAATATTTATTACTGTAGAACACCAGCTTAACAGCTGCCCTACGTTATAAAATATCATATCATATCATATCACATATCATAAATGTTTTCTTTACAACTCACATCCCCATTGCAACAGGTGATCTTTAGCGAATAATCCCGACTTAAAGCAATGACGGAGAGTGTTAATGTCGTTAAACGAGGACCAAAGGAACGTAGTGATGAAACGGTACAGAAAAAAATTAAACACTAACCATCAGTCATACATAAACGTGAGTCGCACCGGACCTCTCTATTTTATGGAAGGGACCATGAATCAAGTGCAATATAAAAAGGTTGTTGAGACTATATTTTTGCCTTTCCTAAACTCACTAAATGAAGAAGAAGGGTCATACACCTTTATTCTGGAAGGAGCACCGTGTCATAGAGCAAAACAGATAAAACTCTGTTTCAAGAGCATAGCATACCCCTTTTGCCATGACCCAGAAACTCACCTGATCTAAATCCGATCGAAAATATATGAAGCACATTGAAAAAGGTTGCGTACTCATCCCCGAAATCAACAATAGCTGTTCTCTAATGTGAAGGATAATATTCACAGACATTGGCAAGAGAGAACGCAAAACTGTACAAAGTGATAAAAACTTGTATTTCCAGTATGCCTGCTAGGATTAGTGCGGTTATTAATGCCAAAAGTGATTAACATAAATATGTAAAACTATTTTGTTCCTAATAAATTTGAAAAACACCAAAATCAAAAGATGGCTTTAATTCAATTACCAGGGCCGACATGTTGTCACTATCACTATTTTCGCTTCGACGAAAAAACCATGCTACTTTGATGAAAATTTTAAAATTTACATCAAAGAAAAAATATTTTAACTTCCAAAATACGGTTATTCTATCGAAAATGCATCGAAGCGAAAATAGTGATAGTTAGAACATGTCGGCTCAGGTACTCAGTTGTTTTAAACAGCTGTGCGAGCTTCATCAAAACTTTACTCGGGTTGGCGAAAATAGAGTGGGCATATGGGTCTACCAAAATATTATAGTAGCAAGTTTACCGATAAGTGAAAACATTGAGATATAAATTTTTTAGATTCAAATTTTCTAAGAAATTCCGTTCTAATTTTAATCGACTGGGCATAAATATGATGCACATATGGGTCTACCTAATCATCATACTGACACGTTCTCATATCGTTAAAATATTTAAAACTCGGAAAATATTTTAGCTGTTTAGGTTAGGTTTCAGTGGTTGACACTTAGGTCATTTTTGGCCCATTGTGATACCACGCATTCACGCCAAATCATTAGTCCATTTACATAATCACCTACTTACACAAGTACAGTATACCACCTGCACATTGCACGCTCCATGTCAACCTGTAGTAAATTGACATAGACGGTGGGTCGGCGCTGAATTCTGTACTCCATCAGAGGGTGTTAGTTGTGTTTATTAACTTCACTGATTGTAATCGATGATGAAATTCGAACCCAGTACCTCCTGGTTCAAGTGCCGAAGCTTTAACCAATGCACCACTTGTCCAGTATTTAGCTGTTTAATTATATTTAATTTAATTTAGACTCGTTAAAAATAAACCCATAAACAGCACCCACAATTCTACCAAACAGTGATATCTCCTATAGGCAAGAGCAACGAAAACGACCACAACTCTCATCGACACTTTCTACTTTTCTAAATAAATGAGGTGTAGTTTATTTTTACCATATATAAATAACTCATACGGGTTCAACCTAGCAACCGAAGCATATTTAGTTCCAATGTAGATTTGTTGAGAACGTTTTTAAGCAAATTTCTTATTGGCTTCTTATGATTTTTTTTAACTCGAACAAAATCTACAATGCGAAATATGCTTCGGTTGCTAGGTTAAACACGTATGAGTTATTCCTATATGGTGACATTGTGGTTGACGTCTTATTATTGGCAATGAGATTCATTCAAAAATAAAAAAAGCTGATGACGATTTTCCTTAAAAAAATATTGTGTAAGGTCATTGTGATATGATTCCCGCCATTTGATATGTCAGGCCCTAAAAACAACTTATATATGATTGATTTGTGGTGTAGTCTCCGTGATGTCTTGTCATTTGCCAGAATTGGATGCACTGAGTTTTACTTAAAAAATATTTCTGACCAATGTGAGAGTTTCCTCAAAAAACATCTCTATACATTCGCGTCATAGTATTAGGATAATTAATTTATTAATAATTATTCTATTTTTAAATTTTATGAAATTTAATTTTAAAATTCCTATACGAAATGTTGTATCAGTGCGATTTCCAATGCAAGCTTATTTTTGTTAACTAATGAAACTTTCATGAATTAAATAAATAAATAGATGACTTGGCCTAAATGTCTACTTTTAACCAATACACTCTCAATAAGTTTTGTTTTTGTTGGTTCAGGATTAATTTAGGATAAACTTCATTTGGTCTCTATTCTATTATTTGTGATCTCTTTATGTTTCTTTTGTTTTTCATTTTCTCGCTTTCCTTATGTCCTCATGGACGATGGGCGAAATCGATAACATTTGAGGGGACGACTCACTGTTGTTAATGGTCACACACCGGGAAAAATTACAAAACAAATTGGACCACCATTTATCAGACAATCGTTTTAGAAAGATAGAAAACTTTACAGTTCAATTTTAATGTCTTTTAAGTGATAAACGACCGCGAATTTTTCCTTCATATTCACAATTTCACAAGCAAAATTTCCTACTAGTCTTAAAACAGTTGCTTTTACATATTCTAGAGCAAGTTTTGATGAAAATTCTTTAGGAAGGAATTTGGTTATCAAAAATTGTTGATTCATTGTACCTTATTACGTTTCCGATTAGTTCAAAGGGATCTGCGGTGAACTAAGAATCTTGAGATCAATGCTACAAACAGATTTGCAACAGTTCTCTTTGCCAGTACCCGTAGTATTTTTTATTCACCTTGGGAGGATTAAGTTTGGGAAATGGTAAATTGTCGCGTCTCCGTGATAGTTATTGCGGCCGTGTGCCATACGTTTTAATCGTATTACTAATCAGTGACTTGCAATCTAAAGCGTTTCTCATCAATTTTCTATTTTTATTTTTCAATTTTTTCATTCTTTCTCGGGCAGTTTCTGGTATGCTTTAACGAAACGGTCAACTCAGTGAAACCAACTCGGCGATGAACAACTCGGCGACGACCAACTCGGCGACGAAAAAAAAATTGAAAAAATCGAAAGTGAAGATAAAAATTTATTGATTGACCATTGATTCGAGTGACGTTATTTAAAAAAAAACTGCTTTAAATAAAATATTAAAGTGTTTGGTTCATGACATTTTATTAAACACGACCATGTCTTAATCGATTAAGATGAGATTTTGTATGTTAAATGTTCATGGGATGCTAAAAAATAGTTCTGGAATATGGCTACCTGGGATGGAACTCAGCCATTTCTTAACCGAATATGATGGTATTGAATATGTTAAATGGAAATGGGATTCTAAAATGAGTTTTGGAAAGAGTTCTGGAATATGGCCAGGAACTTTTAACAGAACTCGAAAAATATTACAATAACAATTTTTGCAATTTAGCTAATGGATTCTATATTTCAGACATAGGCAAACAGCTGGTGCAAATAAATTTAACAGGCTCATGATCGCACCAATACACATCACCAATTGGAACCCCGTGTCAGCTTAATCGATTAAGACATGGTCGAGTTTAATAAAACTTCATGAACCAAGTACATTAATATTTTATTTAAAATAGTTTTTAAAAAAATGACGTCACTCGAACCAATGGTGAACAATCCAGCAATCAGTCAATTTTTATCTGCATTTTTGATTTTGTTCAATTTGTGATTCGCGTCGCCGAGTTGACCGTCACCGTGTTGTCCGTCGCTGAGCTGGTCGTCACCGAGTTGGTCGCCGCCGAGTTATCCGCAGCCGAGTTGTCCATCGCCGAGTTGTCACGTACCGGTTTCTGGTATGCTTTAATTAGAACTTTACTGATTCTCTTCTATGGAGAATTTTAGAAAATAATGGCAGTATCTAGAAGGCGTCTTTACGTTAATAGAATTTATTCGACAACGAATTCCAATCTGATTTGAATTGGGCTGCATTATGATAATAAAAACAATTTTGTTTACAGTTTCTAACTTTTATTACACTTCCATTGATTAAATAATAAATAATTTACAGGTAAATTTATCAGGTGCTCTTCTTAATGATAATATGCTGGATGGGCTAGAGCTGGATGTCCGAATCCACCATACCCAATTTTGGCAATAGCGGGCGCAGCAACTATTGCCTTAGCAACGAGTGGTTCTTTATGAACAACGGCATTAAATCCGTTTACTGGATCCGCTGTGTAATCAACTGTACGGCGAGTACCATCTGGTTCGACAAGTGAATATTGTCCTTGCACAACATCTCCTTCGCGTGATTCGTGTTGGTTCTTCGAATCTCCTGTATACGCATCATTTACCGCGTAACTAAAGCTATAATGAGGATTTGCGTCGTATTCAATTGGTGCGGCCACTTTTGCAATGGCATGTCCGTACGCTAATGGTGCGGCTAATCCTACTTTTGCGACTCCTAGCGCTGGGTAACCGTAAGGTGAAGCAATAGCTCTTGGGTATCCAGCATATCCCAATGGTGCTGGCGCAAGAATTGCGTTGGCTGCAACAACGACGGTGGCAAATACTAAAAACTATATAAAATATGCAATTACAAAATATAATTATTTTATTTTATTTCATTCAAATTTACTTTAAATGTCATTTTAAAACAAATCTAATGTTTACTTTACTAAAGATCAAACTGAACTAATTTTTAAAGTATTGGACAACACCCTTTTATACGAAAGAAAAATTGTAAAATTGAATATTTAATGTTGTTGTTGTTGCGTTTTTCTAGTACAAAATTCGCAACAGAAAGTAAAATGAAAACTTGTATTATCGACAAGAATTTAAATTGTTGTTTGATCTCAAAATAAATATTGGATAATATTTACCGGCGATCAAGTTCATTGTGATGCAACTCAGGTGGTTCGGCATTACAATTATAATTAAAAGGCTAGACAATTTTGACTCTTGGTATTTAAAAATGTTCCACGAAGATGACAAACGTAATTGTTTTGCATTGAAATGTACATAAAAATGGAAAACTAGGACTACTTTCAGATTGAGGTAATCAGATTGACGAAGTAAATAAACAAATAACTGGCTTTAAGTTGATGGGATTTATACGTCCAAGGGGCCAAACAAATAATATTTACATTACCAAAATTTTAATAAAAAAGAAATATATCTTAATTGCTGCTCTGTGCTACACCAAAATCATATGTTGAAAATCTTTAATGCGTTGTTAATTACATTAATTTAAAAAAGGATTTACTCAATTCAACATCGAGATACAATATGCAAGTTAGTCGGAATCGGAACTATAAATGAGTGCTTTATTGTAATGAAGGCTGCAATGCACACCGATATTTAAAAAATAACTGTGAGTAACTTGCGCTGAACATGTAAAAGTTAGGATAAAATGGAGGGATGTAGGTTGAATAGACGCCAGATCTCGAATACACCACACTTAATTTCTAAAGCAAAAAATCCAACCAACCGTATTATTGTCACAAAAACTATCTTGTTAATAAAAAATCAGTCATCTCTTGTTAAAACTGTAATCTTTACTAAAAATTCTAAAAGCTCTTGCGAAAGCTGCTATTTTGGATGGAAATCAAGGAAATCGATCTTCAATAGTATGAAGTTTGATTCTCAATAGTCAACTCGCCTGAACTAAAGAGAAGCAATTTTAGTGAAATAAGGTTTTTTGATCAACACTCGCCATTTCCGATAAAATTAAAAAAAATATATTCTGAACAAATTTTATTTGGAATTTTTTTTGTTTTAATCGATTTTTCGTAAATGCCGTATACTTTTCCAAATATGTGTGTTGTAAAAATCGAAAAACCTTATATTAGATGGGTCTACAAATTTTTGACGAATCAAGTGATACCGCACAGCGATGTGTTTTGTGCGCTTGTGGAACTCCGGATTCTTCACCAGTCTTATTGCGCGTTTGTGTGTCACCGGCGTAATCCGCATCGCTGTTTCCGCAGAAGTTCAGATCGTTTTTGCGTTCAAAGCGAATTCCCGTGTCCATCGAGCCTCGAATGTTCTTCAGAATGAGCTTGACTGAACCCACTTCCACGTTGGCCTCAAAATTTTCCAGATTTTGTAAATTGTCCAATGGAGTAGACACTGCATTGCAATCCGTCATGTTGAAACGATCGATGACTTTTCTTGCGTAGCCTTGCTCATTTATGTGAATCGATCCATCCGATCGCCGATCAATTTCAAGTCCCAAAAAGCAATTCAATTCGAAAACCTTGATCTCGAAATCTTTTTTCAAATGTTCGATGACCGGCGTAATGTCTTCCTGTCTCTCCGAGACTTCCGAACCAAAATTTCGCAACTAGTCAATCATCGCTTCCTTGTTGTGCCACAATTCATTCGATGTTTTTCCGAAGATCGTGCTTGTTCCAATTCGACTTAGCACGTGGAATGATTAATTCACCGCGAAAACGAAACGAAAATGTGAATAACAGACTTTTAATAACAAGAAGTACCTGGCTCAACCAATTGAATTTTCCTGGAGCGGTCCGCATACATCTGTGTGAATTATCCGCTGCATGACTTCGACTTCTCCTTGGGACTCTTGAAGCTGCTTCGATTATGTTTGCCGAAAACACAAGCTTCGCATGTAAAATCTTCATTTCAAAATTCAATGTTTCCATCTACTTAACAACTATATGAAATTTCTTTTAACGTGCTGCCCTAAAATCCTTTATGCTCTTACAGTTTCTTATATTTTCCGGTAACTACATTAAACATCGATATATCTTTGTCAAATATCGATTTTTTACTTCTAAATTACTTTTAAAGCTCTAAATAAAACTTATCCTTATGCCTATCCTTATGCCACAACAACTGACATAAATATTGTGATAACAAATTTTTATCAAGACTAAAAATAAAAGTCATTACGTTCTTATACAACGTATTTTCCGCTGTTAACAACTCTAACTCCAGCAACATGTCACAGATTCTTGCATATCTATCTCTATTTAACATAATTCTCAATGCTCTTTTTACGATAATTTGCATTTTATCTATATCAGACTTAGTTACAATGAAAAGAATAGTACTGCAATAGGTTATATGTGGCAGTGTTTGTTATGTTTTTCAGTATTTCGCATCCTTCGTTGCCATTTCTCACTTTGTGTCCATGATCTGTCACCTTTCCCGATGAAAATAGATTTACATGCAAGTCCGGTACAAATAAAGCCGTCATGACTCGCTTGCGAATCCAATCGTTACCATTGGAAGCACGAATACTCATGTCACCTTTGCCTCGAGCCATGATTCTATCACCGTTGCCTATTTTCACCGATTCAGTTATTCCCGTGAAGTTTTCGAACCAATCATACTGCAGACTTATATGATTCGTCACTCTTGAATTCAAAATCCAGGCGTTTTTTTGTCCGAGCTGGTCTTCTTTTTTGGACAGTGCCGCTTCCAATGGCCACCTTTTCCGCGCTTAAAGCACTTGCCTTTCGGCTTGTCGCTTTTATTCGGCCCTTTGTTGTTGTTATTCGACGAATTTCCTTTTGGACTCGCGGACTCCCATGCGCTATTGAAATGATTGTATTCTACAGGCACCGTCTTAAAAACTTTCGAACTTACCATCGAGTAAGATATGAACTTCTTCTGATCTCACAACTGCTGTACAATTTCTAATAATTTTGATATGAAAGTCGCCATGTCATACACTCTCCGACTTTTGCTCATACGAACTTGTGAGCGCCGTAAACATTTCACCTGCTATCTCACAGCCCATGATAAGCCGTATTGACTGTTTTCCGCTTGAAATTGAAATTGTCCGCCTTGCTTTTGCGTCTGCTCGTTTCCAAGTCATAATTTCCGTCGCAAAATTTGCACTCGCAACATTTGGTTTATCGATTGTGCCATCGCTGTAATCGAAAAGTTCAGCTGCTTCTAAAAGTTGACGCATCTGGAATTTCCACAACGGCCAATTTTGAACGCCCTCCAATTTTTCAATGCTCACACGTTCACCTTCCATTTTGTTTATGTACTGAATTGTTGTTGTTCCTCTGTGTACACTTTTATTTCGAAATTCGCTCCTTTTCATTTTATAACTTTTATTTTGCAGTTTGCCGTGATCTGAGCTCACCTATTAAGATTATTTTGATCGCAAAGTATTTTTGGTGTAAAAAGAAAAAAAAACATACTTGAACTATTTTGGAAACGAATATGCACGTCCTACTTAAAATGAATGTTAGGTGTCTCTGATAGTTCGCATACAAAGCCGATCTAAAAGTTCTGTGCATTTGGGTGAGTGTCGACAAGAACAGAATACTCAAGCAAGAGCGAACTACTAAATTCAATACTTTTGGATCAGTAATAATTGTGAATGGATAACCTTTGATGTATAGGGTCTAAATTTTTTCTCACTCATCACCGTAGCCAAGCAACTCTAATTCGGTGATTTTAATTTATTTTTAATTTATCTGTGCTTTACTCAGCTTCGACTCACATGTACGTGAGAGGGTGCTCTTCTGCTCCATTATTTTGGAAACGCGCGCTATCGACACCGGTGGTCCTCGCGTCATGTGGAACATAAAATGTTCTCCGAAATTGGGATTTATTAAGAAGGGTTCAGAAATTTAAGATTGTTTAAGTTAGTCAAATGCATTAACTTTGGTTTAATAAACTTCTTTAGGAAATCAATAACTAGAGTGGTCAAAATGGATATTTTTATTTTTTTATTTATTTATTTTATTTATTTATCAATAATGACATTTTATAACACATTGTTTTTTAAATTAATTAAATTATAATATAATTTTATATACTAAATGTCTACTTTATCTTTAACGAATGTATGCAATAATTTATTAAATTGACCGTACTCTAATTCTCGAAGTTCACCTAGCATGCAATAGTCACCCAATGAATTATACAACTCTACTCCATTATATCCCAGCGACCGTTGTGAAAATGATTTACTATACATTGGTAGTCTGAAGTGTGTACTCCGAGTATTGTAAGTATGAACATTTCTATTAGAAGAAAGCAAAGTATCTAAATATTTTGGCAGATCTCCCTTTTCCAGCCTAAACAAGAATTTTAACACATTAAATTGTATTCTCTGTTTGATTGATTTCCAGTTTAAAATTTCTAACATGTCTTTTATGTGTGTTCTACTTTCCGCATTCAAGATACGTCGCATGAATCGATTCTGAATTTTTTGAAGACGTGTAATTTGAGTTTGATTCATGATAAACAGCACAGAAGAACAATAATCAATATGTGGAGTCACAATTGATTCATAAAAAACAACTTTTGTCTGCATTGGTAATTTGTCTTTAATTCTGGTGAAAAATCCAAGTTTTTTATTCATCTTTTTAGCGATATAATCCAAATGATCGTTAAAACTTAAGTGCTCGTCGATAATAACACCAACTATTATATCTGCATTACTCTCGAACTTTGCTTTGATTGATAGGAGCATGTACCTCGTTTTCGAGATATTCAGTGATAGTTTGTGAAACATCAGCCATTTCCGTAGACTCTCGAGATCTTCGTTTACTTTCTGCACTGCTTCTGGAAGAGTTGTTGCCGAAATAGTGAGTAAAGTATCATCTGCGAACATATTTATTTTGCAATTTTGAATAACGTCGACTATGTCATTGATGTACAGAATAAAGAGTAACGGACCCAGGGCTGATCCTTGAGGTACTCCGAGATTATTTTGTATTAGTGACGATGTGTAATTATCAATTTTCGTATATTGTTGCCTCCCTTGAAGATAACTGTTAAACCACTCTAGTTCTTTCCCAACAACTCCGTACTTGGTTAACTTTTTAAGTAGAATACTTCTATCAATGGTTTCAAAAGCCCTTTTTAAATCTAAAAAGACTACAATGATTACTTTGTTGTCATCTATTTGACTTTTCCAGCTATCCAACATTAGGGTTAAGGCCGTTTCACAAGAATGGGATTCTCTAAATCCAGATTGTTGATCAACTAATATATTGTTATCAGCGATATGATTTACCAGTTGGTTTTTAATTACTCGTTCCAGAACAGTCTCATACAGTGGGAGCATATTTATTGGCCGGAGGTCTTCTGGCGTGGTTGGCTTCGAAATTTTTGGAATGGGAACAACTGTTGATATTTTCCATGAATCTGGTACCTCTGCTTGCCTTAAACTACAATTAACTATATCAGTAAAATGTTCAGAGAACATTTGATTCTGCATTGCATCCAGCATGACAATTTTGTTTATACCATCTATTCCATATTGCGATTTTATTCTGCTTATTATTTTTAATATTTCGTTTTGTGATGTTTGTTGGAATTGAAATTTTTGTATGTTCAAAACAGCATTAGGAAGTTTAAAATCCGATATTTCAGGGATGTTACGGTGAATATCTACCACGCTGGACACAAACGAGTGATTTAGCGCATCTGCAATCTGTGGTTTAACGGTGAGTGTTTTGTTATTAAATTGAATACTCCATTGCATCGTATTTTTAGTCTTATACATAGATTTGAGAGTTTTCCATAGCTCCTTTGGGTTATATTGGTTTTCAATGAACTTATTCTAGAAGTATTCAGATTGTTGCTTTCTTAACGATTGTTTGTAAATATTTCTAGCTTTTCTATAGTTTTCCCAATTCTCGCTTGAATTTATTAATTTCAGAATACTAAAATTACGCTCCTTTTCTTGTCTTAATAATGACAAATTTTCTGAAAACCAAGGGATTTTATTTCTACTTTGAACAATTTTTGTTTGCGTCAGTTGTTTAATCGCATTCTTTAACTCCAGTATTAAGCTTTCAGCTTTCTCATTCAATTCATTCTGTGTTCTGTAGTGCTGCAGTCTAGTGTTTAGGATACTATTTAATTTTTCACCAGAATAATTTTTCCGAGATCTAATTTCTTTAAATTGATCAAGTAACTGTCAATTGTTTCTGCTTATATCCACACATAACATACAATGATCACTTATTTGTTGTTCTTTTATAATTTCACATTTTGTATTTACTGAATTAGTTATCAAAAGATCTATTAAACTTTTGCTGGTTTGTGTGACTCTGGTATAATCTGGAACTATTTGCGCCAATCTATAATCCATTATTAACTGCTTTAATTGTAAACTGTAAATATCGTTGCTTTTCACGTCAATATTGAAATCCCCAAATATATAGTTCGATTTATTATAATTGATAACTTCTTCGAACCATCCATCTAAATTATTTAAAAATGCTGCTTTTGTTGTTTGGTATGATCTATAAACTACGCCAAATATTCCTGTTGTATGGTATCCTTTTATGATCTGAATCGCCAAAAACCAAGCGCGGTCCTTCTCGATATTCGAAATTATTTTAAAGCTTATGTGAATATACATGACAACCCCTCCAGTATGACGACTATCCGAATCGCACCGTACACATTTATAATTTTCAATAAAAAATTCCGAGTCGTACATGTCTTCTGTTGTTCTAGATTCACTGAGTAATACAATTGACGGTTTATATTGAATAATTATTTGTGATAACTCTAAGAAATTAGAGGGTAAGCTGCGAATATTAGTGTATAGAAGGTCTTTTGTTTTGAACTGCTATTGATAACTTATTTGGTTTTTCAATGTTTTCATCTTTCGTTGGTATACTGCACAAGAGGTGTCCCAAGTCGTGTGGTTAATAGCAACATTTAAATTGAGCTTTGTATTTACAGCAATGCAATTGCTATACTTTACTTCTTGACATTTACATTCACTTAACTTATGATTCTCGCTACATCTTGGGCAACAAAGTTTGCCGGTACACCTATTGCTATGATGGCCATAACCATTACAGTTAAAGCATCTTGAGATCCCTACTGACTCTACGACATGGCATCTATCAAAATGTATATTTAACTTCTCAGCTTGTAAGATTTTTGTAAAATCTACGGAGCCTACTTCTATGATTGTATCAATTTTTTGCGAGTTTCTTCTGCAATAAGTGGTTATTACTTTGATATCACTATTAGCGAGAAAATGGTTTTGCTGTTTTAGCGCAGATACTATTTCATCACTTTCTAACTTCTCCGACATTCCAAGTATTTTTACCCTTGGTTTAAGCTCCGCTGGTAGTTTTACTTCATAATCAGCTCCCATCCTTTCCGTCACGATTGTCTTTAGTTTCTCCTTGGCATCATTAGTGTTGCACTGCAAAATAATTCCACCATTCGCAATGTTGCAACAGCCCATTACTGGTATAGTTTTTGGATCGAG
The DNA here is from genome assembly GCA_947310385.1 of Nephrotoma appendiculata. Classification (NCBI taxonomy): domain Eukaryota; kingdom Metazoa; phylum Arthropoda; class Insecta; order Diptera; family Tipulidae; genus Nephrotoma; species Nephrotoma appendiculata. The sequence goes on along the minus strand of OX371225.1, from coordinate 207,142,501 downwards.
TAACATTGTTAAATCTTCTCTAGTTTTTTTATTAGCTTGAGGTTGTTTTGGTTGTAACATAACCAACTTGTTGGGATTACTCTTTACTACTGCTGCAAAAGAGTGTAGTTGCTCCGTCGGTTTTTGAATTTCTTCTACTTGATTTTTAATTTCTCCTAGCTGGTGTCCTATCTTTAAATGGTTTGCCGTTAAATGTTGCTTCAGTTCCATGATAAAAAGATTAATTTTGTTGAACTCTTCGTACAACGTATCTTCTTCATAACCTTGGCACTCAAGACAAACGAATCTTGCATATGGACATTCTTTAAATAACTTTACAACTTTTCAAAGTTCCAATCCACACAAGCGTAATGATACAATTTCCTGCACCGTCCGAAACATCTAATTGTAGTCCGCTCTCTCGAATCAGTAGCGTTTTTACATTTTTCACAATTTGACATTTTAGAAAATTTTACTGTTCATTCACTTCACAAGATAAACACGCGTGTAAAAGGTTTAACTGTTCTGATTTTTATCGTAATTATGTGACAAAATGCATTAGTTGCATAAAAATAAAAATAAAAATTTAATTTTTGCACTGGTGTCAAATGTTTTCTATTTTAATTTACTATTTTATTCACTTAATTCTCAAACTTTCACAAATCTTACATTACAACACATTCATCTTTAGTTCTTATGTATATTTTATAACTTTTAGCAATTAAAATTGCCGCTTAATAAATAATTTAATTTTTTTCCACGCACACAATATATTGATTACTACATCCAGAAAACAGGGTTTCCAAACATAGTTAGGTATACACCTACTATATACCACCTGCGTGCGTTCATACAAGAAACCGGCTAGTCTATTGCGTCGTGCGAGGGACGGGATATTCAACAACTGTCTGAACTATATTTTGTATCCTTGAGCATGAATTTGCTCTAATAGTAATCTATATTTATAGTGAGATTTGTCTCTCGCATCAATCTCGCCACTTCAGATAACAATTGATTGTGATCTTCAAATGTGCCCGAGACGACAAGAAGATCATCGAGCTTTACAAAACCCCGATCATGCAATTGATGAGGGATGGCCTTATGCATTAGTGAACACATTGTTTCGGCTGTGTTAAATAGTCCAAACGGCATCACGATAAAGTGAAAGGGCGGCCGTTGAACAACATTGCTTGCTGTGAGACGTTCAATTCATGTTTGTCTGTATCGATTGGTATAGTAAATAACTAGTCTCGGCGGAGCTAACCCGCAAACCTTTCAAAAATTCAAGCCCAAAGGGTCATTTTTCCAGCATATGAGATCTTCGCTATTATATGTTCTATAACAAGCTATATTTGTCCACTAGCTGTCCATAATGTTGTCGGTAGGTGCTAACTTTTGTATTATTTGTGTTCAGAAATTCTACTGGATCACAGCCTAGTACGTCACAGTTGCTCCGCTGTCTAAAAGTTTGCGATTAGGTACTCTCTGTTGATGGAAACCAGTTTTTGCATGTGCGTTTATGAAATTTAAAATATTTAAGCATACGATCTCTGGTCGGGGTTTTAAATTTTGGTGTTTGCGTAAACTTTTCTATTGGAATTTCTCTTCAGAATCATACGCCGGTATGGTGTTCGTTGTCACATCTTCCTGTATTTGTCTGAGTGGTACCCAACTAACAATTTTGAAATTTATAAGCATCATATAAGAGTTAAAATGCATCTTATATTAAACTTTTAAGAGTCTTCTGGCGAACTTTTTGAGCATATAAGGTTAAAATAAGTGACGTGTAAGGTGTATATAAGTATCATATAAGGCTCATCTTTCTTGAGAAAGAATGATATAAGTTATAAGAATAGTCGTACAGTAGTCTTTCGTGAGGTTATTATCAGAATATAAATTCTTATGTAAAAGCGTTTTAAGACTTACGTTGTATTCCTTCCTATATAATTCATCGTTATAATCTTTGAAAATTATGTTATAGGATTATACAACTTTAATGACTCTTAATTCAGTTTTATAACAAACTTGGTATTATCATTGACAATTAAAACAGATAAATTAAATTAAAACAGATAATGCTTGAAAAACTAATTGCTTTTTATATAATTAAAATTTACATTGAAATTATGATAGAATTTAGCTGCGAATTCAAATTTTTCAATTAAATATAATAGCTACCTGATCTAATTTTTTTGCGCTCTTAAAAATTCGAATAATAAAACAAAGAATTATTATTATTTAAAAAAATAAAAATTATAAAAAAAACAAATATCATAAAATGGACTAATTAAAATAGTATATAGCACTTGTTATGAGAGGAAACTCTATAAAAGCACTTACTAAATTCCTAAAATTGCCAAAATATACCAAAATATTCCATTTGAAAAAAACTTTTCTAAAAAATTAGAAAATGGATGCTTTGGAAATTCATAAACCAATATGGACGAAATGACGTTCTATGTGAAATATCTTATAAGTCACTTATAAGAAAACGTTTAAATTAGTTTCCAGGGTCGGCTTGAGTTTATATACTTCGGTAAAACTGAAGAAATAAATATAAATTAATCAGCAAAATATGCAAAGAATTCTACACCATTTCCTGGACTTGGCCTGATTCACCTGATACAACAACTCGGTTATACTGTTGCTATACTATGTATTTGTATACTTTGTCATCAAATAGTTAAATGAGTTTACCCTGAGCCCGCCACTGATAGAAATGTCACCTAAAATAATATTTTTAATTATTTTCTTATGAAAGAATATAGTAAATATCTAATAAGGGAAAAGTATGAGTTTTTCTTATACAAAACATCTAAGAGTATTTAAAGAATATTTTTATCTTTATCCTATGTAAAAATAAAGTAAGTATGTAATAAGGGAGAGGTATGAGTTTTTCTTAAAGAGAACTTATCCAAGAATATTATTAAGAGAATATTTTGCCACTGGCTTATATTTTACTATATTATTTTAAATAAAAAAACTGAATTAAACAGTAATATATCTAATACTCGATTTTTAACATTAATTAGTTTTAGAGTTACGTCGATCACTAAGTTTTGTTATCTGCGGTACTCAAACAAATGTCATATTTTCTAAAAGATACACACTTTAAAGGCTCTTGTTAAAGAGTTTAAACAATATGGAATCTTATAGCGTTCTCTATAAAAATTTGTTTATGTTTTAATCTTACAAAACTCTTGTTGAATAGAAATCCTAAAGAACACTCATAAAGAAAGAAATTAGGAGCTCTGTAAGACTAAATATGTCTTGGCTAAGAAAACTTTTCCACTAAAAACAATAAGAGTATACTAAGTGAGATGTAAGAAACAGCATTACAACAGAATCTGTCAAGGTGTAAAAATGACATGTAAGAATATAATATAGTTTATAAATCGACATTTCTTTGACAAGAAGCTAATAAGTATTCAGTTTAAACATTCTTGGAGAATGTTATTCTAGGGCTCTTTTAAGTGAAAAATATTCTTAAAAGACAATTTATAAGGCAAAATGTTAGTTGGGTAGGACTGTGGGAGTGTGGGAATTCAGAATCCTAGGATTTCTGAAATCCCCCGTCACAATACCCTTCAGAGAGCTTTTACATCCAAAACAAAATAAATTTTTTATTGGTGTTGAACTTCTTTATAAAAATGATAGAGAAGCAGTTCCAGCAAGATTTGAGAGAGAATAATTTCTGAAACGTTTAGCATTTGAAACTGCACAAACAGAATCAGAATGATGCGACAGCTCAGTATAATTATACCCAAAGGTACCGTTACAGTTGTGTCACCAACTATCTGTCATTGGTCTTAGCAGTGAGAATGCCGTACTTCGAATGGAATTATAAAGATAGAGAAACGGTTCCTTAAATTGTTGTTTCCTTCGTTCCTTTTCTTGCCTGACATCATCGTCTATTTTTCCCCCCAACTCACTATTCCAGGATATCCCAATACTATAAGCTGAGTGCAAGTCCTTTTAATAGCAAGCTAAACTTGGCTAGTAGTCTCTCTGGAGGCAGTTGTATATCTCCAAGTACTGTTTGGGTCCACTTGCATTCCGAATTTGGGGTGTTAATCAAGTCATATCTGGTTGTATTTCGAAAAATGGTGTTGATATCTTGTTTGTATTTCTACTAACTAAGAATTTATAATTTTCCTCGTCATTTGGCATTTGAAAGCATTTTAGTGGGATCGTCGTGTTCTGGTCCTCCCGCATGGTTTAGCTTTCGAAAAATTTGACCAGCGATCATGTTTTCATCGGTTATATTGGTGGCTGTTTTTCTATCGATGTTGGAGGAGGTTGATGGTTGATATGTTGGACTGGTCGTTTTAGCGTGGAGTCATCATCTCTACTTTCAATGGAGGCATTTTCTTCGATTATGATCTGTTCGAATACTTGATTTAAGAATTTTCTATGTTTGTTTGGACAACAACAAATTTGGACGAGATTTTGAGTTAAGCCCATCACTCATGTATTTAGTACGCTAGTCGTTAGCTCTATTAATATTTCTTTGCTTCAATGTTTTGTGTTTGGGAGAGCTTATGTATAGCTGTCCTTCGATATTTCTTATCCTCGCTACACAGTTTACCCTCGCGATTTGGAGATTTTAAAGCTGCTTTATGTGTTGTTGATCGATCAACTGTTGCAAAACGTTTACAAACAATCGGAATGGTTCAAAAAGCTAGCAACTGAGTTCCACATGAATTAAAAGAAAGATACCTTGAACGTCGAAAAACCATTTGTGAAATACTGCTTCAAAGACAACAAAGAAATTTTTTTTGCGTCGAATAGTTATTGGAGATAAGAAATGAATTTGTTATGAGAATCGCAAAGGCAAAAAATCTTGAGAGAAGCCTGGTGAAGCATCGCAATCATAGCGAGAAATTTCTTGCAATGAGGTTATGCTGTGTATCTAACCTTGTTAAAGTTACCCGAAAGTTGCCAGCCGAAACATAATGCAGATAGTGTCTTGACTATTTGTTAAACTCTCTTTATACTCTCACTCCTATCGATTTTTAAATTCCTATAAACTGAAAAAAAATTTCCTTCACCCGAATGATGTAACCCGATGCTAAATTCGTAAATTCTTAAGAGCATGACTGATTTTTGCTGTATTCAAGACACTATCTGCATTATCTTTCGACTGGAAACTTTCGGCTAACTTTAACGGTATGTGTATCTAGTGGGATCAGAAAGGGGTGGTCAGTAATGTTTGCATTACCGGTAAATTGGTTTATCGGCTTACCGGTAAATTAACCATAAAGACATTACCGAATTACTGGTAATTCAGTTTTTTTTACCGGTATTTCGGTATAAATAATAAGGGGTACTAATTTTAGCACTAACGTATGTACCCTCCCCTTCCATGTGTAAAACTATTACAAGAAAAATTAAAACAGTTTAAATTAAATTTAGATAACATCGTTTCATGTACTACCGATGGAGCTTCAGTTATGAAGAAGGTCCAAACACCTTGATTAATTGTAATCATCAACTATGCTAAGCTCACGACATTCAGCTGGCAGTCATTAAAATATTGTATACAAAAAAAGATGTCAGAGAAATGTATGAAGGAGATGAAAATATAATTGATCTCGATACAAATTCAGAAAACGAAGAAGAAAACACAGAAGATGACGAAGATGGTTTAGAGATAATTGAAGAAATAACTACGGCCACTGTGATTCAGTATGAAGCGATTAGTCCTCTAATCGAAAAAATTAGAAAAATAGTTGTAATGTTTCGTAGATCTCCTACAAAAAACGATAATCTACAGAATCACATAAAAGAAGAATTCAACAAAGAACTGTCCTTAATCATTGATTCCAAATCCCGGTGGAATAGTCACTTAGCAATGCTAGAACGATTTTATGAAGTTAATAATTGCATAAGGAAAAGTTTAATCGACTTTAAATCTAGTTTCAGTTTCACAGAAGATGAAATAGTTTTACTTGCATCAATAATCGCAACACTGCAGCCAGTAAAAGTCGCTGTAGAAGCCCTTTGCTGTAAAGATGTAAATTTGTATGTGGCGGATCTAACCTTAAAGTTTATGCTAGATGAGATTAGTGCATAAAAATCAATGTTAGCCAAAGAGCTTAAAGAAGCTCTAATTGTTCTCATTAAGGAAAGACGGAATATTTATTCTGATATATTACAAAAACTCCATGATCCATCAAGCGAGAGAGACGATGAATATCAAATATTCCACAAAACCAGCAAAACTGTTATTATCAAAAAAAATTGTTGAATTAATTCAACAATTCTTCACTCCAACAGAACCAGACGTTGAATTTACAGAAGCCGCTCCTTTATCTTCAAATGATCGTCAATCTACTTCAACATCTTTATCTTCTGTTCTTATGATGTCAATGAAGGAAAAGTTGCACCGAGCAATTGACGATAAAATAAATAAATCTCTTTTAGAAACACGTGCTCCAAATATTACTAGAGGGTTAGTGAATGTGATAAAAAGAGAGATGGACTTCTTTCAAGAACAGAAAATTAGAGGTAAATAAAACTTGGTATTTACTCGAAAACTGACCATTCGTCCGACAAGTGTCGAATCGGAGTGTGCTTTTTCAGCGGCTGGTTTGATATGTACGAAATTTAGATCAAATTTAAATGACGACAGCATGGATACGATGTGCTTTTACGAGCCTATTTCAATACGCAAAAAGAACTTTTAGAGAATTAAGGGAATTGGCATAGTGTTCACATTTTATTTAAAACGAATGAATATTTTTTCGATATTGATAATTATTTTAAAATTATTTTTTTTATTGCCAAAATTGAAAAAATATGTACTATATATCTACATATATTTTGAAATAAATCAATATTATTGATTGCGTTATTTCCACTAGATTTTGCTGTTTTTTTATTAAAAATTAAATTTAATTTATAATTACCGGTAAAAACCCGATTAATCGGATTTTTCAGAAAGGTTTACCGAATTAATGGTAATTCCAAAAGTCGGTAATTTTGCAAACTATAGTGGCCAGAACTATGAAATTCTGGAATCAGGTGAAACTATCAATGACGATGTCTACCGACGACAACTAATACGTTTGAAGCGAGCTATAGAGAAAAAGGGACGAATGAATAAGAGTGAATGAATAAACACAACAAATTAATTTTTCAGTATGACCTTCGAATAATCGAAGCATTTTACTGGTGGCATTGCCATCTGTTTTCTGGCATTGACAATAATAGTTTTTTGATTGTGCATTGGCCTTAATGTTCTGTTTTGCGTTTTACCCACATCTACTGTATAGCGTAAACGTCGAATAGATTGTGGAAGCGAGACCAATGTACATCTTGTGCGTGTGTGCGACCGGTGGAGATGAAGAAGAGTATTTCTTTTTGTGCGTTTCTCGTTTTGGTGTGTACGATTCGTGAGCGGTGGGAATGAGTAGGGGAATAACGCTATCAAGAAACAGAACTAAAAGCTTTTGAGTGAATTTTGTATTTTGAATGTTAAATTGATATTAAATTATATAAAATAAAATTTATTTTTTTGTAATAAAATTTATAATACTAAAATTGTAATAATTCGAGAATTATTTTTCCGGTAAAGTAGTACAGTTTGTGGTTATTTCGTGAATAAAATTAATTCGAACAATACAATTGGACAGTGTTTACGATTTTTAGTTGTGAGTTTGTGAGTGGAAGGGGAAAATGTAAAAATCCACGTTAAATTTTTTGCTGATGATAATTGGAATTTATTTTCGTTCTGCGAAGCATTCAGACCTAAGACAATTTTATTAGAATAGAATTGGTGGTAGTGTGGTGTGTATCACGTCAGCGGGGATATCGCAATCCAGTTCCTAAAGGCCGCCAGTCGTGGCCTAATAGTTATTCATAGGTCAATTCTCATGCATCTCGTCAAGTGAATTACGCCGACATCTACTCAAGGAGCCAAAACGTGACAAACAGAGCATTCAAATTTATTACAAACTTTTAGCACCTATGTCGGACGGGCTCAGCGGCAGCGTTGATATCGGCGGAAAGACACGCAATGAATGCTACGGTTAATTCAGTAAACAGTTGTCAAAGTGTAAACATCTAAAATACGTCTAAAATAATAAAATAATAAAAATAAATAAAATAATTAAATTTACCTAATTTTTGCTTTAATTTTTATATTAATAAAATCATTAAGTCATATTTAAAATATAGTTCACCAAAAATATTAGGGATTTGTTAATTTATTCGTGCGTGATTCACATCTTCATAGCAAAGTACAACATCGTCAACCATTTTATTGTCAATCAATTTCGCGCCTTTGTAAAACAATGACCGTAACCTGCCGCTCGTGTGGTGCCAATATCACAAAAAAGGACGACTTCCTGGTATTAAATGTAGCGGTCCTTGTGAAAATTTCTACCATGTTAAGTGCGCTTGTATCTCACAGGAATTGTTAAGTGATATTAATAATCGAACTGTCAATTGGTTATTTGAAAGCTGTCGTCTACAATCCAGTCAATCTGTGATTGACAACGAAATCTCGGACTCTGAATGTGATGTGAACGTGAGTCTAGCCGATATTATGATTCAATTAAAACGAATGGAAAAGAAACTATCTGCTCTGGACAAAGTTAAAGACGCAGTACATACTCTCCAAGCTGCGAACGATGCTCTCACTTCGAAACTTAAACATCTAGAAGACCAGTTTAGTATCCACTCTGCAAAATTACATCAAATGGAGGCTGATTATGACAAACCAGCTCAAATGCTAAACGCTTCAAGCATTACAATCAGTGGCTTGCCGATGGAACATGTTGACATTAGTGGAATGATTTTCAACACTATTAGTAAAGTCGAAAATTCCATTCAACCGGATGATATTTTATCGATCGAACCCATTCGTAGAAACGTTAGCAAAACCACACTGAATAAAACCAACAATTATGTAACAAAAAATCCATCGATCTACAACAAAAAGTTTTAACGCAAATGCGCAAAATTAAAACACTTTACACTAAAGATCTGGATATCATCTTGCCACAAAACCACCGGGAGCATCAAATCCATATAATGCACCGCCTTTCGAAATTCCAATCACAGCTGTATCATGAGGCTAAAAACATAAAACTGTCATCAAACTTTAAATATTTATGGTGCAAAGCCGGACAAATTTACCTAAAGAAATCGGCTGATTCTGACGTCTATCGTATTCACTCCATGAACGATATTTTTCGTATCTAGAACATCATACACTAGCAATTGGATAAAGCGGTTGCTGCTTCGGTATCTAGAATTAAATAATGTAACGTTACGTAGTTTTTTTATTTTACCTTTATTAGCTCATATTTGTTTTTTATATATTTTTTCCATATTCCAGCTTAACTCTTTATACATTTTGTTGTCAAAAATAATATTTGTTTTTATTAATCAGTCAGCTGTTTTGATTCCGGTAATTATTTTTTTTATGGTGGTAGTGTTTGTTATGATTTGGATGATGTTTAAACACTGTTTTAGTTACTTTTTAGTGATTTACTCAAAAAACTTAAAACTTATTTTTTTAACATTTTCAAATTTATTTATAATTAGTCGGAATATTTAGAAATTTACTTGGTATAGATTATTCGTTGTTGTGATTTATCTGGCTGTATTGAAAATGTTGTACTTTGCTCTCACTCTTCAAAATTTGTTTTTCGGTATTTGTTGTATGCATATTGAATTGTTAGTCCTATATTATGAGTAGTGTAATTCACCAAAACATTCAAAGTTTGAGAGCAAACTTCGACATTTTCAATGCTTATTTATCTAGTTTAAAAGTGCAACCACTATAATATTTGTTTCGGAAATCTGGATTTACTCACACGAATCTTCATATTACAGACTGCCAAATTATAATTTCATTGCTTGCTGTAATGATGATAATAGATCTGGTGGTGTTGGTGTGTTTATCAATCAAAATTTAACTGTATCTTCTTTTCATTGTTACAACTGGACCACAGCTGATGTTTTAATCTTAAATGTTACCTTGGGGCGTCATGATTGGACCTTTATCTGCATTTATAGATTTTGTAATAAACCGGTAAACGCGTTTTGTGTCGATATTGAGGAGCTACTTCTATCAATTAATAATAATAACATAGTTATTCTGGGAGACATCAACATACATTTACTTAATATCAATGAATGCTATAGTTATCTTACTATGTTAGCCTCCCACGGATTTCTAAGTCTTTTAAATGAAGCTACTAGACATTCATCTTGTCTTGATCATGTGTTCATCAAATCAACAAATTCGTTTATTTTTACTGTGGAAAACACACCGATTCATCTATCTGACCACAACTTAATAAAGCTAAACATTTTTGCATCTCAGATCCCTGTGCTTCAAAATAGTGTAGCTGCTAATTTTTCGAGAGTTGACTATAGCCGTCTGAATGCTCGACTACAATCTGAAATTTGGGCGACTGTTTATGGTGAGAATAACTGCAATATCGCTTTTGATAGGTTCTTATTTATTCTGAAATCGCACATTCGTGCATCTAAGGTCGAATCTTCTGCCCCTACATTAAAAAAACTGAAACCGTGGATGAATTCTTATCTCCTTTTGAAGGTTCATAAATTAAAAAAATTCTCTAGAAAATTACGCCACAATCCCTCTAATGCACGTTTGGAAAAATTTGTCAAGAAACTCTCCAAGGAAGTAAATGCTAGAATTAAACTTGTCAAAAATTCATTTTACAAGAAGAAATTTGAGTATGTTAAAAATAGTTCTAAACTCACATGGAAGGCTATTGATGAAGTTTTGGGAACAAATAAAGACAAAAACCGAATCACCAAAATTTACAAATACCAATCTGATGTTCTTATTTCAAATTATCAATCTATAAGTAATGAATTCAATACTTATTTCCTCAACGTTCCATCGGAGATAACAAATAATTTGAACAACACTAACTTTTCGCCTAATTCTCCAGGCTATAGCAGATATGTTTTAGGCTCGACCACTTCACCTAGTATGTCTTGTGTGTTTGATTCGATTAGCGCCAGTGAGATTATAAAAGAGATTAGTAGTTTGAAAAATAAACACTCTTGTGGAATTGACGGAATCGACAACCTAATCTTAAAAAATTGCGTGTGGTATCTAGTAGATGTTTTAGCATACCTCTTCAATTTCAGCCTAGAAAGTGGTGTATTTCCAGATGTTTTCAAATCAGCCCTTGTAATTCCAATTCATAAGAAAGGTGATGTGCTATTACTAAATAATTATCGACCTATTTCGTTGCTAAGTTCCTTCTCCAAACTATTTGAGAAAATAATAAAACGTAAATTGCTCGGTTATCTGGAGAAAATCAATTTTTTTAGCCGTAGTCAATTTGGTTTCTTAGCAGGAAGATCCTCTGAAGAAGCACTACTACATCACCTCAGTTATGTTTACTCGGCTTTCAACAATTCGCAAAAATCCGCTTCGTTATTTTTAGACATTGCAAAAGCGTTTGACACGGTGGATCACGAGGTTCTTGCAAACAAATTATTGAATATAGGTATCAGAGGTAAAGTTTTTGACTGGTTTGTTAGTTATTTCAACAATCGTAACCAAATTGTTAAAATAAATGATACATTTAGTGAACCTGGTTTCTTAAATTGCGGCGTTCCGCAGGGATCAGTATTAGGACCTATTCTATTCTTAATCTACATAAATTCTATATTCGACATCGATCTTCTGGGGCACACCACTGCTTTTGCGGACGATTTAGCATTAAGTTACACTTCAGCAAACCCTTCGGAATTACAGAACCTAGTTTGCATAGACTTAGTGATTCTTGGTAATTGGTTTTACTACCATCGCCTGGCTCTTAGTAATAAATCCAGAGTAATGTTTTTTGGTCAGGCCGCATCTCCCAATTCTAAGGTTTTGTATCATGTTCCATTTTGCTCTGGACACTCATGTTCATCGCAGTGCTTTGAAATTTCCCTCGTAAATGAGTTTAAGTACTTAGGAGTTACCATCGATTCGCAGTTGAAATGGAATTCTCATCTCACCATTGTCAGAAAAAATGTTATTACTGCGGCTTATAAATTCTACCATCTGAAGCAATTATGCCCACCGTCAACACTGCGACTTCTATATCATGCACTAGTTGAATCTATTATTATGTATGGTATATCAAGCTGGGGTGGGATTTATTTTTCCAATATAGAGGACCTATACATTTCACAAAAACGGATTATCAAATTGATTTATTGTCGACCTTTAACAACTTATATCGGCCCTTATTTCGAGATTTGAAATTATTACCTTTAAGATATCTCTATGTTTATAAGGTATTATAAAGATGTTTTTTGTTCGGAGTTCCAGTTTCCATAGTCGTATTCATCACACGTATACTTTAAGGAATCCGAACAACTTGGCCGGTTTACATTGTAATAATGAAAGGTTCAGAAGGTCTTACTTTTATATGGGATTGTATTGGTTTCACAAATTACCAATAGAGTTGAAATTCATTCCGATTGGCCGCAAACACTATTTTGATAAAATGATTCGACATTGGCTGATTAATATAGACAACATTGAAACCTACTTCTAACTTTTCTTTTTTGTATTGTATTCACTAAATATGAGCTGGAATTTTAATTTTATTGTATGTATTATTTATTTATTCTTTTATGATAGTTTTTAATTTATTATTTTTTATTTGTACACTTTTGGCAACCTAAATTTCATGATTTTTTTCTTTCTTGCTCCCCCACAGGTTCTAAAAACCTATTAGGAGCTCTAACTTTATTATAAATAGTTTATGATTTGTATTAATGTATGTAACCTGTTTTTCTAAATAAAGAGAATAATAATAATAATAATAATAATAATTATCAAGTTTCATTTTTTTATTTTCTTATTTTGAATTTTTTCCAATTTTTAAAATATATTTTTTAATCGAGCGCCGAATAGCGGTCGTTTGGTATGCAACAGTGTTATTTTGTACACTATTCTCACGACATTTTCATGAGAATTTGAATGGTAAATGTATACAAATTCTTATGGGAATTTCGTGAGAATAGCATACAAAATCCCTCTGCAGGATGCACATGGATTTCGCGTCACAGTTGATACAAGATCAGTGATCATTTTTTGGTTCGATTTATTTTTTCCTCCTTCCTTCTTTACTTCTCTTATTGTTGATGAAAACTATTTAAATAAAAAAATTGCACTGCGATTGCTTTCGGCATTCGGTTCTATTATTTTTCTCATCGGCCTCGATTTATGGTTCAGTTATTATTCTGGTTATTTTACCTATTTTTGTTGTTTTATGTAATAAGATGATTAACTAATTTTTCGAATTGGTATGGTGGGAGGGGAAATCTTATTTCGTGACGGTTCCATAGTTGCAGGCTTAGCTTGTCACTCCCCGACATCCACTTGACAGGACAACCACAGAGAGTGTATAAGCTGTTTTTATAATGATAACCAACTAGCCTGACAAAAATGAATGTTGAAATGATTTCGAAATACAGCAAGTAAAACAAAAATTATGTGTAAAATGAGTACAGAAACAACCATCAAGCTAAACACGGACTCTAAAATTGCAAACGCACAGACTTGGAACTCTCTCTCTCTTCATAAATTACTCGTAATGTGAACCGTGATTTAAATAATTTAAAGTTTTGTAAAATTTAAGTTTTTCTTTCTTTTATTAGAATTTGCCTAGCTAAATACTCGTAGCTCAATTTGAATTTTTCTGCGGTCACACAGTCTTAAATATAAATAAACAAATAAATTAAAATGGCGTTTCATCCTATCAAATGACTACCTTAATGATAGTAAGCTGGGTGGGCAATTGCTGCGGGATGTGCTAATGCACCATAACCGTAAGGTGAAGCTACTTTGGCAATTGGTGCACCATATCCTCCTAGTCCGTATCCTCCATAACCGATTTTAGCAATGGCGGGTGCCGCAACGATAGCTTTGGCAACAAGTGGTTCTTTATGTACGACGGCATTGAATCCGTTGACTGGATCAGCTGTGTAATCAACGGTACGACGAGTACCGTCTGGTTCAACGAGTGAGTATTGGCCTTGTACAACATCTCCCTCACGTGATTCATGTTGGTTCTTTGAGTCTCCGGTGCTGGCATCATTTATATCATAACTGAAACTGTAGTGAGGGTTTGCGTCATACTCTACTGGGGCAGCAACTTTGGCAATTGCGTGTCCATAACCTAGTGGTGCAGCTACTCCAACTTTGGCTATTCCACCGTAGCCTGGATATCCGTATGGGGTAGCAACGGCTCCTACTCTTGGATATCCGCCGTAAGCCAATGGTGCTGGGGCAAGAATAGCGTTTGCTGCCATAACGAGGGCGGCGAATACTAAATACTGTTAGAAATGAAATTTATTAAAAATTTAAAATAAACTATCAATTTCGCTATTAACTTACTTTGAAAACCATTTTTAAACAATTCCAATGTTTACTCTACGAATATTCAAATTGAATTAACTTTTAAACCTGTAAGCAACACCTTTTATACTAAATCTAATAAATTATTGTTGTTGCTGTATAAGTCTATTCAATATCATAAACGATCATAAAAGAAAATCTGCAAAAATATTAAATTTGATACCATGCCTATTACGTATACACCAAGAAAATGGCATCGAACCGATCAAGTTCATTTTAATCGTTTACTTTCAATCGTTGGCGTAATTATTCGCAATTAACATTATCGTTGTATATGGTACAAACAAGTACATTTTTTATGTGCCTTTAATGCGAGCGATTATTTGACAATGAAGCGATAAACGGTTCGTGATCTAATTTTGAAATTAATTTGAATCCTTAGACAATTTTCAAATTTTAGCCATGTAAGTATCATGATGTTTACTGTGTAAATCAATCTGGGACTTTACCGTGATTATTTAAGCGTAAACCCGCCACAATGCGTATCACATGCGTATACGAGAAAATAAATCAACTGTCGAAGTTGTCGCTGTAGTAGTCGAAGTTGGGCTTGCGCACTATAGTATAAACACTTTTAATTAAATTTTGTTTTAGATTGTGATTTGGTTGATTGTGATTTGGTTGATTTTGTTAAAGACGATTTTAGATATGGCTTTGGGAAAGCGGAACTACCTTCACTAGATAATTTTCTCGAAAATGTCAATCTGTAAGTTTTATTTAACGGGCGATATTTTGTTAGCTGCCTCTGAGTTTATAGAACTGTTAGAAAAAAGGTGTCGAATTGTTTGTTTCGATGAAAAGGGCGTACCCAACTTTTGCCGAGCTTTTTAGTTCGTCGTTGAAAAATATTGCAATCCTTAAATTTAGAGCTTTCAAGGTATTTAAGCGTTCTGAGAGCGAAATTGATAAACGCAAACATCGCGAATTACGTAGAGAGTTTAGGAGTAATTGTGTTACCTGCTCTAATTATAATACAGTTATTCTATGCCTCAGAATTTGGTTTATATGTTGTTTAAACATGACAAATCGAACAGGTCCTGATCGGATTGCACCCTTACTCTTAAATAAATGTTCTTGCTCTGTGTGGGAACCTCTGTTGAATTTGTTTAAAGAAAGTCTCTTGAGCGGAGTGTTTTCTGATTTTAAGGAAACATCGTTTATAGATCCCATTTACACAGACTTTTCGTAGGATTTTGATATATTGGATCATAAAATTCTTTTGCATTTAACATACCGTCCGGAGTTCCACAATACCTGCGGGACTGTACTTTTTTGACAGTATTTACTAATGGCGTTATCCAAAGTTTAGTTTTGCCCAAATCAGCAGAGCATGTGATATTCGTGAAATTGGAGTTATTTTTTATATAACCTCACATTTAATAAACACATTGCTCATTTAGTAAATAAAAAACACTCTATTGAACTTTATCAGGAGTAATAGAAGAGGATTTTGCAATCGTTTCACTTTAAAAACGTTGTACGTCACTAACATTTGGAAAGTATCCGAAAGCAATTCCTATTTTATGCTTTACGATGTTTACCAAATCCGAGTTAGGGATTCGTTCGGGAATTGTTGCTGAACTAGAGGCGCGAAATTGCTTATGATATGTTTGCGAGGGATATTTTGGGCTCTTGAATCGATCACCCTTAGTTGCTTGATAAATTTTGTATTTACGCTCGTCAGAGAGTCCTTAGACCGTGACCTGGCATTTTGCGTTTTATTGCATAATAATTCTGCACCACACATATGTATGTAAACCTAAGGAGGTCACGGCTTAGAACACGAAACTTTAAATCAATATTTCACGTTCACATTTTGTGACAAGAAGAGTTGAGAAACTATATTACAATTTCCTGGCACCTTTTTCAATCTTAATGGATGGCTGTGTTGTGCACATAGCTTTTAAAAATGCAATGGTCTGTACTCTTTCAGTTTTCTTAAAGGTCATTCGATGATGTCAAATTAAGACATTCTCGTCATTTACGAGTTAGTTAGTAAGTTTTCTTGTTTTTATTTTTTATTGAATATGAATATTTTTGATTACAAAAAAAGAGTGAGTCCATTAGTACTCTCAAAGAGATGTGTAAACATGGCGTGTGTAGTGCGTGCGTACAGTTCATTTTGAAGGAAGAAGGAATGCAATTTTACTAACCATTGTTTTTCATTTGTTTATTATCGTTAAATTGGTCTATTACAGCTCTTTCGGTATAATTGACGCAATTGGATTATGGTAGCTAAAATAAGATACATATACTGTCGACTCTAACTTTTCTAGTTTTCATTGAAAAACTGCACAATGGTCGTCCCATATCTCTTAGTAGATATATTTCGATCTGAGTTCATGTGCAAATGGAATTCGTCTCGCCGAAAGTTTATAAGTGGTTCAGCTTGAGGAACAGCAAAATTAATATTGAAATCCTTACTCATAATCATCGGCAAAAGATGATAGTCTCCTTGGAGAATTTTTGAAATTCTTTTAGAAAATGAAGCAAGGACGAAATGTATGAACTTCATTATGTCTTCAACAGATTTATTCGGCGAGGTGAATACAACTACAGAAAGCATCTTATTCCCATTGAGAAGCTAAAGTTCAGCCGTGTAATTACCATCAATGGGTGGTGGTGTTACGCTGATACCAGTTGTTTGTCCAATGATGATTTCCTTATGCGAGGTGACTATAAGTTCTGCTTGTATTTTTATAAATTGCTACTCCTCCAGTCCACTGACCAACTCTCTTGAACTGAACGCAGCATTCAAAATTAGTAATATTAACATGCTCATCATTGCGTAGCCAGATCTCTAAAAGCAAGAAAATTGAGCATTTCTGCGTGACTGGATCAGTTAGGTCGAGGTGATGTGACCCGAGACTCTGGCAGTTCAATATTAAAAATCAGACGTCATTATTATCTCGTACAGAATTCGCCATTACAACCAGAGCTATACTTAACGGATTTGTAGTGAGGCGCGATAGCGGGTATGTAGTGAGGCGCGATAGCTCATTTTGAAGAAGGCCCATTGAGGTCCCACTTTTACATACAGTGACCCAATCAATTGTACCAATGTTTTGAAATTTGGAAGTTTTTTAATTTTTGTACAAGATAAAATAATACATTAAATTTTTTTCATTGATACGAGGGTATATCAAAAAGTCTTGCAATATCATATGAAAAAAAGGAGTGAGTGAGACAACAATATATTTTTCAAAACCATTTTTTGTCGCGATGAGACTTCTAGAAGAACATTTCGATGTAAATTTTACAGTTCGTTTGTTTTTGTCAATTTAGTAACACGTGTTTTGAATTTTTCTTAAAATGAATGAAATTGAATATCGCGCCGTTATTAAATTTTTCTTTAAAGATGGACGAAATGCATTTATATATTCAAATATGTATCAAAAGTTTACGGTGAATCTGCACCATCATATGCCACAGTAACAAGGTGGGTAAAATTATTCAAAAGTGGTCGGGAGTCATTAGAAGACGACAACCGTTCGGGTCGGCCAGCAGATGCTATTAGCCATGAAAACGTAATTTTGGCCGAATCTATTGTATTGGAGGACCGGCGTATTTCTGTTCCGCTGTTAGCGTGAAGACTTTCTCTTTCATACGGTACCACATATACTATATTACATGACCACCTTCACATGTCGAAAGTAAGTGCGCGATGGGTTCCCCGTTTGTTGAATGCAGAACAAAAAAAAACGCGTGTTCAAACTTCAAAAGCGATTTTAGATATGTACAAAGAAGATCTAGAAAATTTCTTGGATAACATAATAACAGGCGATGAAACATGGCTTCATCACTGGGATCCGGAATCCAAACAAGAATCGAGGCAATGGATTAAACGTAGTGAACCACCACCAAAGAAATTCAAAACTCAACCGTCTGCTGGTAAGGTTTTGGCAACAATTTTTTGGGATGCTGAAGGAATTTTGATAATCGATTATATGCCACCGAAAACCACAGTCACAGGCATATATTACGCAGAGGTTTTGCGAAAATTTAAAAAAGCGATCCGGGAATAACGGCCAAGGAAAGTTAGGAAAAAAATCTTACTTCTTCACGACAATGCACCAGTGCACAAGGCTAATATTGCTCAAGCTGCATTAAAGAACTGCGGCTTCGTGGAAATTCCGCATCCACTGTACAGTCCAGACTTGGCACCCAGTGACTATTTTCTGTTTCCCAATTTGAAAAAAACACTAAGGGGCCGGAAATTTTCCAGTGACTATGAAGTACAGTCTGTTGTAAATGAATATTTTATGGAGCAAAAGAAATCTTTTTTTTTAAAGGGTTTAGGCAAATGAATTGATCGATGTGACAAATGTATAAATCTTAAAGGAGATTATGTCAAAAAATAAAAATATTGCTGTCTCACTCACTCTTTTTTTTCATATGATATTGCAAGACTTTTTGATTTGCCCTCGTATATGTTAAATTCATAGTTTATTTCATACTTTAAGAAAAAAAAAATAAACAATAAATATAAAATTCTTCTGTAATAGGAACTAAACCTTATTGGGACAATACTTTGTTATAAATATTTTAAAGTGTCGCAGAGACAAAATTTATTATTTTTTAATATTTGATACTTCCACCTTTAGCTTTAATGCAGGCTTCTATTCTTTTCGGTAGATTGTTGAAAATATTCTGTAATTCGGCTGCCTTAATGTTGTGCCACACACTTTCAGTCCTTTCCCACAATTCTTGAAATTTTTTGGGTTCTGTGGTAAAAATGCTTAACTTTTTTTTAAACAATTTTCAGAACATGTTCAATTATGTTTAAGTCTGGTGAGTATGGGGGTCATTCAGTACAATGACATTATTATTTTCGAAACAGTTCATAGCAATCCTAGATTTATGCTTGGGTGATTGTCCTGTTGGAATATAATTTCCTCCTTTGTTGCCCCAAACATCGCCAAACTGGCCAAAAACTGGATTTGAAAAATATTTATATAGCCTTTCGAATCCAGCCGAGATGATATTAAGTGTAACCTTCCTAGTTTACAACCTTTCATGCATCCCCACACCATTATATTTTCGCTGCCATACTTTATTATTTTTTCTAATCACCTTTAAGTCCACCTTTCACTTGGCTTCCTCCATACCCAGTGCCTACCCAGTGCGTTTTGAAATATCGCGTTTTGTACCATATCGCGTTTTGAACTATCACATTTTCAAATATTGCGTTTTGTACCATATCCCGTTTTGTCATATCTCGTTACGAAATATCGCGTTTTAGAATATCGCGTTTCGTGTCACGTATTGCAATGCCTAGTGTTCAAACTTAAACAAACAAACAAATTATCGAATAATTTTTTACGCAATTTAAAATAAACAACCCTTTCGTGGAAAATTTTTAAAACAATAAATTGTCCCAATTGCAATTAACGAACAAAAGGAGGAAAAAAATAACAAAAACCAAATGGTCTCATTCTATTTTCTTCTCTTTTGTGTACTAAGATTTTTGTCTTTCTAACTATAAAAAAATAAGAAATACATTACCTTGTTGAGGTAAACAAACAAAATAAAAAAAATATTATTTACATGTTAACAATATTGGGACAATTGTTTGAGCCACTGTATGGTCATTGATAGCCGACGTGATGAACAGTCCTTCGAGACTCGTTACTCGTGATAACACAAGTTGTTTACTGTGTCTTTTATGTAAGAGTATTTACTGACTATCTCGTTATAGGTACCACCATGTGATGCATGAATTGTGGTGGCACATGCAGGTACGACTGGAAAATGATTACGCTTAACTTTAACTGTCCGATTGTTGTTTCGATTAACAGTTGAGTTTTTTCTAAAAATGGGCACCAAACATCGGTCGATATTCGCTTTCTGCGCCCATCCAGCTTTAAGCTGGCTGACGGCTCCAAAGTCGTTTAACATTTTTTACTGTTGACGTTTTCATCGTTCTCGTTGTCTCGGTCAGGATGGCTGCAATCGATATACCTCAGACAGCCCATAGTTCCATTCGCCAGTCCATCTGTTACGTCAATATTGGTTTTGAGAAAGTAAGGCCGACCTTTGACAAGTGGAAGTTCGTACGGCGGACCATTTGTGTTCATTATGCTCATTTTATGGATCTTTTGACGGAATTGCTACTCCGGCAGCCCGCTGACCATCTATATCTTGAACTGAACGCAGCATTCAAAAGTGGGAATATTAACATGCTCGTCATTGCGCAGTCAGGTCTCGGAAAGCAAATGAATTGAGCATCCCTGCGTGACTGTAATCTGAGACTCTGGCAGTTCAATGTTAAAAACGAGACGTCTATATATAACCCCATTTAGTAGAAGACATGATCATTGATAAAGCCAACGTGATGAACAGCTTCTAGAAACTCGTTACTCGTGATAAAGCAACTTGCACAATTTGTTGACTATGTTTTTAATCGTTAGAGTATGTAGTTTCGTAATCGTAATTCGTATTTCATATCGTAATTTTTTTTTTTTGGTTTTACTGATCGATGGAAATGTCGATTATTTCTATTTCATGGACTTTCGATTGACCTGAATTAACAAAATTATCTGAATTAACTGAATCAACTGAAGTGAATTGAGCGTTCGATTCGCACCTCTTCACTTCAGTTAAAAAATTGAGCTACTGAATTAACTGAATTAACCGAAGAGATATTTTGCTCGTGTAGTTAAATCAGCAGGCTGTTTTTTTGTATTTTTGACAATTATTGGTTTTGCGATCATTCTGCGTTTTTGTTTTTAAAAGTGTGTTAGAAATTTAAAATTAAAAATGATTTTGACATTTATCAAAAATGAAGAGGTGCGATTCGAACACCCAATTCACTTCAGTAGCTCAATTAAGTGAATAGTAACTCAATTATCTGAATAGTAACTCAATTGCAATTCTGTTAATTCAGGTCAATCGAAAGTCGCTTTCAATTTTTAAAATAGTTTTTTTGTTTTCCTTACTATTATACATATACATACAAGCATGCTATGTATAGTACAAAATTGTTTTTATTGAGTTTGTTGCTTTTTTTCAAACGAAGTAGGTATACCTACGTCATTTCCGGCTTCTACAAGAAGACTTATTAGTATTTAAAAACAGAAAAGGTACAATTGTACCTATGCCGCCTGACGAAGGTTAATGCATACGCGAATGTCTCGAGCAAGTTATGATTATTTATATACAATTTTGGAACCTAACATCATAAAAAATTCAATTAGGCCAGCGATCGATTTCGAATGCCGGCTTGCATTGACATTAAGGTACGTATTATACTATTAAAGAACCAAATAACGAACATTATCAACTGATACTAATCGTAAATTTAAATTTAGTTATTTATCACAAGAAGTTCCTCATCAAGTTCTTTCGTGGAATTTTAAGATGAGTAAATCCACAGTTCGCGAAATAATTATGGAAATGTGCGACATAATTTGGCAAACGCTTAGTCCAACATTTTTAAAACCTCCGACGACCTCGGAATTTGAGACAATTGCCAGTGAATTTTTAGAACTTTGGGATCTTCCAAACTGTCTTGGGGCCATCGACGGTAAGCATATCGCTATCACTCAACCACCAAACTCCGGATCGACGTATTACAACTATAAAAGTTTTTATAATATAGTTCTGTTGGCAATTTCCGATGCGCGCCATAGATTTACTATGGTCGACGTTGGAGCTTACGGCAGTCAAAGCGACGGGGGTTAGTTTTAAATTATTAAATCTGTTTCTTTATTAAAATTTTTGTTACTTTGTAGGAATTTTTGCCGCTTCGGATTTTGGTAAAATGCTTGCTCGAGATGAGATCCCATTACCAAATCCAAAAATTTTACCCAATTCACAAATTACATTCGAGCACTTTTAAATTGGAGATGCTGTATTCCAATTGAATCGTCATTTAATGCGACCTTATCCAGGAAACCTGTTGACCCCTGAAAAAAGAGTCTTCAATTATAGACTGTCGCGTGGTCGAATGATAATTGAAAATGCGTTTGGCCTTCTTGCCACAAGATGGAGAATTTTATTGACCACAATCAATGCCTATCCAAAAAATGTTGAGAGGATTGGATCACGATTTTGTGATTACAAAGGACCGAAATTTATATTGTCCTAATAATTTTTTGGACTGGGAGGATGAGCATGGTGAAATACACAGTGGAGAATGGAGATTAGAGACACGTGGTACTCCCACACGTATAAGAAGAGAGTGTAACCGTGGTTCTCGGGATGCTTTTAATGAAAGAAATGTCTTAGCACATTATTTGTATAATGAGCGTGCCATCCAACGGCAAATGATATTTTCAAATAGGGATTAAAATCATTAATAAATAAATTAAATTAAAAAAAACATTTCATTTTATTTCATTTTCCATATAAATACATATAATAATCACAATTTTTTCATTTCATATTATCACAATTAATTTATTATATATTAACACAGTTTAAACTTTAAATTTAAAGGTTTGGTAGGTTTCCGTCCTTATAAAACTCCAATTGCGTCATGAATTCAAAAATTTTGAGTTTTCCCATGGCTTAGGTGATGGGTGGTAATTTTTTTAATTTGGCCGCGATTGTGAGGCAGAACAAATCATGTTAATGATTGCGCACAATTTTTAATAATGCCGATACATTCATTGTATTGGTTATTCATTAACTCCATTTCTGGAGAGTTGGCTTTATTATTACTACCTTTACATCTACGTTTTGATGGATGTGGGTTGGCCTCTACAGCCTCTACATTGTCCTCATTACTCGATGACACATCTATTTGTAAAGGATTTTCAGTAGCCATTTCTGCACTAATCGGGGTTTTATAATTGCTTCTGGTTCTGAAATAATTAATGTATTATTTATATACCTATTATTTATTCTATTAATCAGTTAAAAAATTACTGAAACGTACGTGTTAGGCTCTAATTGATCCTTCAGAAAACTGAGGCGGTTATAATATTCCCACTCGACAAAATGTGAGGCAGAACTACCTGAAGCGATTTGAGTTTTCTTATATTCCCGCCTATAGCGATCGCGTAAATTTTTCCAGCGCTGAGCACATTCATTATCTGAAGTAAAAAGAACAAATTAACGTGCAGAAAACATCCAAATTAAAGATATATATATAATACGTACCACTTCTCCCTAATTTTTGGGAAATTTTCACCCAAGCTTCTAATTTTAATGGCCGGTTTCTATATGAATGTACTTTTTTATCGTATAGATTTTTATAATTTTGAATTTCTTCTATTGATTTTTCGTTAAATGTATCCTAGAAATGGAATAAAATAGTTGTATGATAAATATATTTGAATTATAAAAATATATATAAGTATATGTATAACCTCATCTAATTCAATGCCATTTGAATTTGAGCTCATATTCACCGAAAGATGGTTAATCTATAAAATAAATACATATAACTGAATAAATAAGTATAATGTTTTATCGATTCTTATTTATTGTATATATTTAGGAAAAAATCACGAAAAATTATTAATTTATTTAAAAATAAAAATTGTTTTGTAAATATCATTTTTTGCCTCTAAAAATCTAAATTTTTAGTTTTTAGCGGCGCTGGTCACTTTGTTATCTGTTCGCTCTTATAGAAATACACGTATTTGAAATTTAGCGGCGCTGCTATCGGCGTCTATATGTTTGGGGTATTACTCTAATACAAAAAGTTTTGGTAGGCGCGAGTAAAGATGTTTACACATCAAAAATAGTTTTAATCATGTAGAGTTTTAAAAAGAATTAAATTTTAAAAAGAATGTATATTAGATGCCTGTCATCAGCCGCATCATCATTCTTTGCTATACCTGGTCCATAACTGAAGCCAAAACTGGTTGATCAATCACAATAGTTTCATTTATTATGTTGTCTTTTAATTGTTGCAGTCCTGTGATGGCCAATCAACATCCCCAAATCGTGAAACAATACGGTTACCAAAAACCGTTCGCAGCAAATTTATTGTTTCCCTTGCAGTATAGGACGTCTTGTTGGAACCACATTTCTTGAGTATTATCAAATTCAGGAAACATTTCTAACATAGCCCTTTAACGCTCACCATTTACAATCAATGCATTGCCATCTTCCTCTTGGAAGATGTTCGGGCCGTTGATCTTGTATGCTGATATTCCGCACCAAACAGTGACTCTAAGTGGATGCAACGGACGGTATTGAATCACTCTTGGGTTTTCAGTGCCCCAGATTTTAAAATTTTGCTTATTAACATAACAACCTAAATGGAAATGCACTTCATCGTACATTATAATTTTTTTCGTAAAATCAAGACATCCGTTAATAATTCGGTCAATTTTGCACAACCATTGCGTACCATTTGTATTTTGTACGGAAACAGCAATAATTTTTTTTCATTATTCTACGCAGTGAAGTTCTGGACATTTGAAGTTGAGCGGCACGTTTACAAGTCGATGTTTCAGGGTTCCCATTAACGCTCTCCCGAACTCGATCGATATTATCTTGGCTTTGTGCTTCAAGCAGTCTTCCACTCCGAGATAAGCCACTAACAGATCCCGATGACTGAAAACGAGTGACTAGATAGCTTGAGCAAATAAATAATATTGAGCAGAAAATTTACTCAGGAAAACATGCTCTTCATATACGATCAGAATTGATTTTGAAGATTAAACCAGTATTCAAATTTTTTATGATTCACAATGTACCGGAAAATCTAAACAGTTTTTATTTGAATATAATTTGAAGAAAAACTTTGAAATTGAAAAATCATTCTGAACTCGGCTCAGAAAAATTTTCTGATTTTTCTTTGATTTTGTAAAAAGTTGTTTTAAGACATATCTTGTTATATTATAGAATTATTAGATATTCTATACCAAAGGTTTATTTGTCATAACGCGCCAAACCGGTGAATTTGTGAACTAAAGTGAGGTTGATGAAATTGTTGGTTTTCCAATTTCATGAGGTGAATGATTCATGAGGATTGATTTTTCATGAAGTTGAAATATCTTGGATGCTAAATGTAACAAAATAAAATTATTTTGTGACCAAAGGAATAATTTTTCACCAGAGGAATAATAATCTCTGAATTTTAATAATGAGGCGGACGGACAAACTTCATTTCATTGTGAGTCTTCTGAGCACAGTTAATGAATCAACAGCTATTGTGGATTCCATGTCCATTTCTTGCCAGACTAAAATGTTTTGGCTTTAATTTAAATCCAACCCACACAAATGTGTGTACAAAATGACAGGTTGTAATGTGTTCCGGAATTTAGTTAATTATTTTTGAAAAAAACACATTATAATTCGATAACATAATATAAATTATATTACATTAATTATTTGTTTTTGATAACATATTAATTATTTTACCATTATTATATTTAGAGTGTTATTTGTGGATCGAAAACGATCTAAAAAGAATGCACAAATGTGTAAGTTGGTTCGAAATGCATACAAAAATAAATTTTGACATGACTCTGTTTCGTTACCCACACAATTGTGATGGAAGGTAGGAAAAGGGATATACTATAATTCTTCTAGTTATTTTCAACGAGCAACTCGAATGTGAAGTAACGACGAAGCTTTCGAATTAAGCCATCACTTTTCGATGATTACCTGGAAATGTGGAGACACTAAAATCTAGCACAAATAAATTTAAAAATAAAAGTTTTAAGTTAGTTTTTTTACGTGATCTTTTATTAGAATTTGCTCAAATTTTGATTTCTGCGGTCACACAGTCTTAAATATTTACATAACAAATTTTGCTTATATACAGAGGTACTTTTTCAATCGCCCACATATTTTAATGGTAATATGCACCACCATGTGCTAGTGCTGGATAACCGTAAGGTGAAGCTACTTTTGCAATTGGTGCACCATATCCTCCTAAACCGTATCCTCCATAACCGATTTTGGCGATGGCTGGGGCGGCAACTACAGCTTTGGTTACAAGTGGTTCTTTGTGTACAACAGCGTTGAATCCATTGACTGGATCAGCGGTATAATCAACAATACGACGAGTACCGTCTGGCTCAACTAGTGAATATTGACCTTGTACGACATCTCCGCTACGTGATTCGTGTTGATTCTTGGAGTCTCCTGTAAGCGCATCATTTATATCATAACTGAAACTGTATTGTGGATTTGGATCGTATTCAACTGGAGCGGCTACTTTGGCAATTGCGTGACCATATCCTAATGGGGCGGCTACTCCAACTTTAGCTAATCCACCGTAGGCTGGATATCCTCCGTATGGTGCTACACCGGCACCTATTCTTGGGTATCCGCCGTATGCCAATGGAGCTGGGGCAAGAATTGCATTGGCCGCAACTACGACAGCGGCGAATACTAAATACTAAACAAAAGAATTATAGTTATTAGATTTGTTAAATAATATCCGTTATTAAATCTTACTTTGAATGCCATTTTAAATTACAATGTTTATTCTGCGAACAATCAAATTGAATTAATTTTAAAAATTGGACAACACCCTT
The DNA here is from genome assembly GCA_947310385.1 of Nephrotoma appendiculata. NCBI lineage: Eukaryota > Metazoa > Arthropoda > Insecta > Diptera > Tipulidae > Nephrotoma > Nephrotoma appendiculata. The sequence goes on along the minus strand of OX371225.1, from coordinate 207,115,657 downwards.
TTTATACTCAAAAGTTCAAAATCATAATGCTGTTGCTCTTTAATCTTTTTTTTTCTAATATCAAAAAATACAAGAAAATTCGTAATATACAACAACAACAACAAAATAAAATCTTGATCTCATAATAGTATTATGTTGTATAATATCACCGGTGCGCACCCGATCAAGTTCATTTATTGTTACGACTTTTACTTTTTCCTTCATACAAGATCAATATAATTGCATAAAACACATTTGTAAATTGCAATGGAAATGCAATCGCTGTATAAATTGCGGCCTATAAATTTAGAGTAAAATTTGAATAAATTATATATGAACTGTACCAACCGCGCGCGCGTACGCTTAAAGTATGTTACATAATAAAAAATAACATTTTTTTTATAGGCGTAGTCCCAAAGCGCGTTTACACCGTGCCATTTTGCACACACTCGCAGCTAATTAAATTTTCGCTAGTACTTTTAGATTAATTGGCGTATCGATCAAAACCATATAACTCAATTTTAACTGATATTTTGATAAGCATTGACATTGTTTGTAACGGACGTACTTTCTATAAAACACAACTGTTAACGCATAAATGGACAAGTGCGGACTTTGGTTTAGGTGCATATTAAAGGTGCGAAAATTTTCGCTAGGTTTTGTACTAACAATATGGAAAACATATATAGGCGTACGATTTTTAAAAATAAAAGTGAATGTCTTTTTAAAATTTATTATCATTTTGGATTAGCAAATAACTAAATTGTAACCAATATAGCGATTTTATATTTTTCTTTGTTGCAATCGATTCATGAAAATTAAATTTTTCAGTGTGTTGTGTGTGCGTACTCGTATGATAAGTAAACCGCGAATAAAATTTAATGCGGACAGATAAATTCTTAGAAATACTTTTACTCCACACTGTATATAATGCCATTTTTCAATCGGACTTGACAGTTGACCTACTCAACACCGATGTAAATGTATAACAATAATTTTATTCAATTTATTTTTAAAAGCCTGTTTGGTGTACCTACTACTACCTAGACCTACCTAATATGTATATGAATACATCACAACAAGAAGAAAAGAATAACCACAAAAAATCAATAAAAATTTTCATTTTATTATCTCACCTTAAAATTTTCACATAATTTGCATATTTTTCTCTCGTGTATATCTGTATAATAGTGTCTGTATATATTTACGTCCTGCCAGACCAAAAATCTCCTACAAAATAAAAAAAAATTAATTTAAATAATTAAAAATTGTGGTCAGGGAATCTTTTATCTTTTATTATGTTTTAATGTATGCCACATTTAAAATGTATGAGGGTGATTTGATCAGACATAAATGATAAATATAAAAGAAGAGGTTTATGTGAGGATACATTAGGCTGAGGTACAGCAACGTTTTTCAAATTGTATACATTAAGTTGACCAACCTAAACGAAATATGAACTTAAATGAATAAAAATTAAATTTTTTGGTGTGTGAGTCGGACCTCGCTTCTAAATAATTTTATGTGGAGCGCCAAATAGAGATGAGCGCTTACGCGTCATCTACAAATTTGTGCGCGATCGTGTTGACAAATCGGCGTTGACAACGCCAACTAACCATTGGCAAGTCAACAGCTATCGTAATTCACGTCAGTTGTGATTGAATTGTCTATATACATACCAGATCTATACATCTAGTTAATGCAAATTAATATTACGCAAAATATACAGTAAAACCTATCTCAGTTGACCACAAAAAAGAAACTTCTCATAAAACAAAATCTTCTCGCTAATCTGAACAGTTCTGCTCTGTAAATTTCTGCATCATAACTCGTTGATATCGAGAAAGAAGGTGCGAGTTCTCAGTACTTCAATACCGACTTCTGAACTAAACTGTTAAAGCTAGCTGACTCCGAAAAATGACGATGATGTAGATTCGGCTTCAGCAACCAAAATCTGCCAATTAAAAAATGTCGATAATGTAGTTTTGGTTGTAAAAACTAAAATGCATCAATTGAAAAATGTCGACAATGTAGTTTCGGTTGTAATAACTAAAATTTATCAGCCGAAGAACATCGATAATGCAGACCTAAAAAACTTGTATTATTCGCCTGTAAAGTCGGCAAGGCAGATTTGTATAAATATCCAGCCGAAAAATGTCAATAAATTAGGTATATAATTTTGGTGTTAAACAGTAATTTCTTTTTAAATCAAAAATGTTTATTTCGGATCATTAACGTATATTATTCAAAATTAAACTTTTTTATTAAACATTAAAATTACAATAAAAAACTGTTTTAATAATGAGAAAACTCGATGGAATATATCAAGCAAAACTTTCAAAATTTTCAGTCAATTTTGATGTGAAGAGTCAGGAATTTTTTTTTGTATAAATAGATCGCAAGCACAAAACTTGCAAATTTCTAAAAAAATGACCGCTTTAAGTGTGATGGCTGGAAAAATATTCAAAGGAAAGGTTTTACTGATGCTCACACCTGGAAAAAATTTCACGTCGATTTGTGTGTGGGAGTCCGGGAAAACTCAAATGAATATATCGCACACACATAATTTGAAAATTTCGGAAAATTTACTGTTTAAAGTGTCATGGCTGGCCCTTATCCCGTCGAAAATCGATAGAAAACGACCAAAATTATAGAATTCGGTTAAGGCTCTATGATACTGAAAAAACAAATTTCTTTTTTAGTATCGATATTTAAATGTGTCTAAACTGGTTCGTTTCTTTAATAATTATGAGTACCAAAATTTTATATGATTCGTTTATTAAACTTTATACTTATATTGTTTATATGTGTAAAATTAATTAATAAATTTACTATTTTTCATTATTTCTGTTCTAAACATTGCATATTATAATAAAATTAATAACCACTTATCTTGGACACAATTTTTATTTCGTTGTTTGCCATCTAGCGACAGTAAATTTTTCAAAAAATAATCAGCATTGCCGCGTAAAAAAAATAAATTTATCGTTTGACGTAATTTTTCGATCGATAAGAATCGAACAATCGGCAACGAACAAGCACATCCAAAAAACCCATGTTAATAATTAAAACACAGGGTAACGAATTGAAAAATGAAATTTTATTAAAATTTAAATGAAAAACAACTAATAAAAATTACATACGGACGTCTGACCTTGGGGTTAGCTGCCCATCATCCCACAACAATCTCATTATTCGTATTATGGATCATCTTTCACCGCTCCAAACCAAACTGTATGCAGAAGCTAAAAGAATAAAACAAACGTTAAATTTCAAATATTTGTGGTGTAATGTAAGCAAGGGAAAATCTTACTGAGGAAGGATAGTGACGCAATTGTTTATCATATAAATCGATGAACGATATCAACTTTATTGAAAAATCATTTCTTGGACGAATTACTGGTGAGGTCGATAATGGTGCCGATTGTAACTGATGTGATATCCTCAACTCCGAATTGTTGTCATGTAAATATAATAATATTTTTAGTTTTTCACTATTTTAAATTTTCAATATATTATAGCCTATATGTACTTACATTTTATTTTTATAGTTTATTATACACTTTAAAAGTTGTTAATTTTATTATTACAATAATTGTATTATTTACATATGAAATGTCATTCGCAGATGTTTCAGATCTTTTTGTTGAAATTTTTGGTGTTGTTCGCGTCGAATTTAATTGGTCTAATATTATATCATCGGGTAAATTTTATACGATTTATAATTTTTATTTTATCTTTTTCTCTTATTTCATTTCTGACATTAAATAATTTTGTTTTCTTTTGTTCCCACACTGAAATCGAATTAAAACCTTATAAATTTCATTTTGGTAGTTGTTTAAAGGCTCAATTACACTCCAATATTTTTTACTATAACATGGTCGGTTTATTTGTTCAATATTTTTATTTTGATGATTTGCATGGTAGTCTGATCAATTTAATTAAGGGGCGCGAAACAAATTTATTTATTACATATGAGTTTTATTTTTTTCAATGAGCAGCGCAATGAACTTTAATCTTGTTTATCAAAATATGCGTAGTTTAAGAAAAAAATTTAGACAAGCTGCTTGCACACTTAGGTTCCGGTAATCTTTGGCCTCAAATTATTGGCTTGTCTGAAATTTGGATTTACGACAATGAAGTCGCGAATTATGGTTTAAAGGGGTATGATCAATTCACATCTTGCTTGCATGATAAACGTTCAGGAGGTGTTGCTGTTTATGCCAATAGTAGTCTGAATTGCAAACAATTTAATCTACTTTTCCAAATATTCAATGCGGTCGGTCTGACCTTCTTTATAATTTCTAAATTAGTTTCGGTTATTTGTATATATCGTCTTGGTTATACAGATATCTCCAGTTTTATCGATGAATTCAGTGTGCTTTTGGAGGATCTATCCCATCCTAACTTAATTATCATGGGTGACTTTAACATTGACTTTCTCAAGCAGAATGCAATGCTGGATAGGCTGCTGATTTTATAATCTGAACATGGATTAGATAATATTCTTGAACCAACGCGAATTACAAATACCACAGCTACTTGTATTGATAATGTACTCCATAGATTTGATCAAAGGTATTTTCCGGCAGATTCCAACAGTGTATTAGACTTAAAAATTTCAGATCACTGTCTAATTGAAATTAAATTAACAGGTACTGCCTTTCACACAAAATCTACATCTCGGAGAACCTTTGAAGTTTTTCATATCGATTTCAACCAACTACAGGATCTACTATTGTTTGAAGAATGGATTGATGTTTATTCTTGGAAAGATGTGTCTAGGGCTTATGATAATTTTATTAAAATCTTTAAAGGATATACACAGGACTTAAAGGATCTTTAAAGGACATAACAGTTGAAATTAAAGAAATCGTTGATCAAACAGACTGCATAATATCTGATCCAGTTCAAATCGCAAACGAACTTAACGAGTTCTTTACGAGTGTTGGTGGTGCAAATGCTACCAGTCTCCTTTTGGATAAAGCCGACAAAAATAGATTAATATGTCAATATTACCAATCTATTGATAGTTGCGTTTTTTCAGAAATCTCATCTGGAGAACTGTATTTTACCATTCTTTCGCTAAAAAATAATTCAACTCCTGGTTTGGATGGCATCTCAAACAATGTTGTTAAAAGAATGTCCTGGTTTTTAGTTGATGTTTTATCTTTTATTTTCAATTTAAGCTTGGTAACTGGGATTTTTCCTACTTCGTTAAGGCGAGCTTTAGTTGTTCCGATCTTTAAAAATAATGATAAATCAATCATGAACAACTATCGACCAATCTCACTACTTTCTATATTCTCTAAAATATTTGAAAAAGCTATAAAAAGTAGAATTGTTTCTTTCCTAGATAAAATAGATTTTCTCTCTCCCGACCAATATGGTTTTAGGAAAAATAAAAATACTGAACAAGCTATTGTATCCTTCCTAGAACAAGTAACTGAACATATTGATAATGGGATGTATGTGGAGATAGCCCAAATTCCATCCCCGATAAATGCGATGGCAACACTAGTTGTTGCTATCATAACATTTTTTTACTCTCAGCCCAAAAAATCTCCACATATCATGACATTTTTGACTATCAGCCCCGAAACGTTCGACATTTTTACTCTCAGCCCAGAAAATATTTACTGTCATGACATCGAAAACTATCACGCACAAACTTTTTCGGGGCTGAGAGTAAAAATGTTGTTTTTTCATGATAATATGGAAACAGAAAAATTTTCGGGGCCAAGACAAAAAAAATAGATTAATTATTTACCAATCCCCGATTATATTTTTAAGAAATTGTACGTGATTTATTTTATGATCGAACTAATAGATTTAGTCTGGTGATTCAAAATAATTTTGAGATTATGTTAGAATTTTTCTATGGAATAAAGTTAAAAAACACCAGATATTAAATGGCCGGACTAGGATGTTACATCGGGTGAAAGAAGAACATTTAACGTATTTGAAATAATTTTTTGAGAATTTTTGTATGTTTAGTATTCGAGATATAGTCCATTGAGCTCAGAAAGTATTCGTTGGCCGGAGTATCTTTTGTTCCGCTAGTCCGGCCAACGTATACTTTTTGAATTCAATGGACTATATCTCGAATACCAAACATACAAAAATTCTCAAAAAATTATTTTAAATAAAGGGTTATCCAATTCAAGCTTGATAAAGTAAACTTAAAAAAAACACACAAAATATTCGGAATGTATTGTAATTTTTATTTCATTTTACAGATTGATCCTTGCCATTTTTAGTTAAACAAGATATCATTCAAATGTCCTCCACGGGACTTCTTACAGGCCTTGATTCTTTTGAGGTAATTTTCAATGACTTTTCGGCACATTTCGGGCGGTATCTCGGCCATTACCTTACGAATATTAGTTTTCAATTCGTCAAGAGTTTGAGGATTGTTTGCGTAAACACGATCTTTCGCGTAGCCCCACAAAAAGAAATCCAAAGGCGTTAAATCACAGGATCTTGGAGGCCAATTGACATCAGCCAATCGCGAAATCAAACGTCCAGGAAATTTCTCTTGCAAAAGATCTCGATTTGCTCGTGTTACGTGACTGGTTGCTCCATCCTGCTGGAACCACATATCGTCAAGATCATAATCTTCGATTTTCGTAAAAAAATAATCGGTTAACATGCGGCCATAGCGCTCAGAATTGACGGTAACGGTTCGTCCATGGTTGTTCTCAAAAAAATACGGCCCAATCACACCACCAGACCACAATGCGCACCAAACAGTGACTTTTTCCGGGTGTAATGGCTTCTCTAGGATCAATTGTGGATTTTCTGAGCCCCAAATTCTACAGTTTTGCTTATTAACGTATCCACCAAGCGAAAAATGAGCTTCATCACTGAAGAAAATTTTGTTCGAAAAATCAGCATCAGCAGATTTAATAATTTTAACGCGTTGGTCGATTGTTAAATGCTCCATATTTTTAAATGGCAGAATGTCAACTAAATAAATGACAGCGTACTTGACGTTTATCTTTGACAGATGTCGTTATACAGATTTCTACTTTATCAACCTCGAATTGGATAACCCTGTACGTTAAATGTTCCTCTTTCACCGGATGTAACCGACTAGTCCGGCCAACGAATGCTTTTTGAATTCAATGGACTATATCTCGAATAATTAACATACAAAAATTCTCAAAAAATTATTTCAAATCTGGAATATTAAATAAGAATAATAGTAAACATTCAAATATCTTCTTCTTTTATTTCGACTCTCATTACATTTGTGAACTATCGTGATAGCAAGCATTTTCGGGGCTGAGAGTAAAAATATGTTTATTTTTTGGGCTGAGAGTAAACAAAAAAATGAAAAGAATAATTTTATCGGTTTGGAAGCAAAATATTTAATAATATATGGTGATATAAAATAAATTCAATTCGCATTTTAAAATATTTTATTTTGTTGATATTATTAAACAAATCATTTTAATTATGTTTCTTCTTTTGGTAATAAATTGTACTCAAATATTCGAATTTAAACCAAATGTTTTCTTGATAGTATATCTAAAGTTGTATAGTATTGCCATAAGCAACTTTTTCGATTGTCGGGGATAGAAATTTGGGCTATCTTCACAAAGGTGATAATGGGTTCAAAGTATCTACTCTGTTTATAGATTTAACAAAGGCTTACGACAGAGTCCAACATAACACATTGTTAAAAAAGCTACATTGTTGTGGATTCAGAGGAATAACCTGGGATTGGGTGTACTCGTACTTAAATGGGCGAACGCAATTGGTAAGAGTAAATGGACAATTAAGTGAAGATTTACCGATTCAAGTGGGAGTCCCACAGGGTTCTGTCTTAGGACCTTTATAATTTTTAGTGTATGTAAATGGAATCTTCCGACAACAATTACGAGGGCCTCCAACTGCTTTTGCTGATGATTTCTCGTTTACATATGCACCCAGCTTGTCTACACAACCGCATAATTATTCAACGAAATTCAATAATTATCTAAGTTTGATGAATTTATACTAATATTCGTATATTGAGTGCAGAAAACTACGGAATGAAAATTGTTGCATAATCTAAAAGTGCGTACAAGAACCCGTGCTGTACTACCTACACATTTGCAACAAAGTAGCATATATTGCATCCACTCAACAGTTCACACACAACGGAAACTATTCATCAATAACGGCCATCCGAGAACTTTTGCGGATTCATACATCACCACAATTCAACAATTCATCATACATCACCACAAATCCACATCACACCAGTCATACTGCCATCTAGTATCAGGTAGTTAAACTAAGCAAAATAAATTAAATTTTAATTCTTTTAGTTTCGTGTTATTAAATTTTAGTGACGACTATATTAAATAGTTAAAATATTATAACTTACATAACCAAATTGTTGTTGTAAAGCAAGTGAAACCACAAAAAATAGTCAGTCATGGAGGTTCAAATTAAAATAAATAAAAAAAAAATTCCCATATTAAAGGCAAAATTAACGATTATAAAAAAGTGTTTGGAACAAGCTTCAGAGGACACTAAGCCAGTCGAATATACCGCACGATTAAATTCATTGCCAAAAACGTACGATGAGTTTTAGTCTGTTGTAGCTGACTTGACATAAATTGTAGACGACGAACAAGACTTTGCAGTTTTCATTGAGTCTTTTACTGAATTTGAGGAAACATACTTTGTGATCCTTACGGATATTCAAACCCGAATACAAATATGTGATCAAATTCAACCCAAAGGAGATAACCAAAGATTTTAACACATGCGATTTTTTTCCGTTACTGGAAATTCATAAACAAATATTGGTGAAACCAAAATTGGCCTCTAATATTAAAGCTAAGCGGACTTTGCCAAAGCAAAACAGCTGTTATATTTCTAAAAAATTTGACGTTCAGTTATAACGTAAAGAATGGGAAGACAAAGTGCATATCCATACTACGGTAACTTGAATCCGGTAACTATACTTCGTTTCTTTCCCCTTTATTTGTTTTGTCAAATGAGTCGCAAAATGTAAAAAAATCATGCTCCATCCTATAAGAAATATTACGATAATAAACATGGTTCATGCCCTGTATGTCAAGCTACATACCATACTTTGTTTATTTGCCAATATTTCTTTAAATTGTCATCTTTTGATCGTTTACAAAACGTCAAAGATCTGAAGATTTGCAATAATTGTTTTGGTACCTCACATAGATACCTGTAAGTCAACCTGCTTGTAGAGTCTACAATTTAAATCATCATACACTGTTGCATGATTCTTTCAGCAACAACAAAATTGAATTAGGTTCTGCTGCTAACAAACCAACTTCACAAATTCTACGTGCAACTACAAATACAGAGGTATTAATTACTACAGAAATTGTTCAAATTCAGGACAAGTCTGGAAAATATTATCATATCATTGTCGAGTATTACTGCGGATTCTGGTAGACAATCAAATTTTGTTATTACATCTATCGCAAAAAGAATTAGCATTGATCAACATACGATACCTCATTTTACCATAAGTGGCAATAACAAAACTAAAATGACAGTTTCCCAAGGTGTCTCATCACATATCAAATATCGATGCAGTAAATATAATAAAACCTTATATTTTTTAGTTATTCCTCAAATTTCCGATTCATTACCACAAACAAATTTGAACATTTCATCGTGGTCTTTCCCAGCAAATTTAGTACTTGTTGATCCCGGTTTTTGTATTTAGAGACCCGTTGAAGCTTTATTAGGAACAGAGACATTTTTTGAAATACTCGGAATGAATCATGTTAAACTTAATAAGAACATTCCAACAATCCACGAATCTTTAGGAGGTTGGATAATTTAGGGAGGTCAACAACTTCAATTAATTGTAACCAACAAAATTTTTATACATAGACTGATTCTGAACTCTCACTAATGCAGATTATTAAAAATTTTTGCGAAATTGAAAAAATTCCTTCACAAAAATACAAACTCACACCTGAATGGAATCTGGTAGATACATGATTACACTACTCCCTATACGACAAAATGAAACATTTGGTGATTCTAAATTGACTGCTTGGAGTCGGTTTCAGTATTTAGACTGTGTGCCTAAGATCGACTTTTCGACTAAATTGCCGACTAAACTAAATTAATGAGTAGTTATGATATTAGACAACAGGTTTTATCATTTAGACTCTTGCTGAGTTTGCTTGACTATTTAGTCTTCATTTTCAGTTTTTGTTTTTATTATTTTTTATCGTGTGCATACGAGAAAAATGTCTAAAAGGAAATATCTCATTCTTAAATTCTGTTATAATCACATTCATGAATAATGCGATACCCATATCCTTGTTTTTTTTTCTATTTCCTTGATTTAAAAAATTAACAAATCGGTGTAGTTGAAAACAATATGACATATAAAAAGTCATAATTTAGTTTAGTTTACAATCTAGCATATTTAAAAGATACTAGTGCCACAAGAATGATATGAATCAGTCATAAATTTAGTATTGCCGACTAACAATTTAGTCGAAAAAATCACTCTCAGACACACAGTCTTAGAAAATAAAATAAATTCCAACGAAATATATGAAATTCATTAATGAATATCTAAATTTAGGCCATATGAAAGAAATTACTAAAACACTAAACCTAAATACACACTTTCTACCACATCACGCAATTCTAAGGCCCTCCAGTTCAACTATAAGGCTATACGTGTCGTATTCGACGCGTCAGCCAAGTCATCTTATAGTACTAAGATTTAAAAAATACCGTTTTGCTTTTACCGCTGACATGTTAATCAATCCTAAACAGACACATTTGCAGACAATTCTCTGGCGTGTTAGTAATACTGATTCAATAAAAGCATTTGATTAACTCACTGTAACTTATATGGTATATCGTCAGCGCCATATCTGGCTACTCGCGTTTTAACACAGATGGCTGAAGATGAGCAACATAATTTCCCGAAAGCATCCAACTATACTAAGACGGACTTCTACGATGTCGACATCTTTTCAGGGTCAGATACGTTAGCGAAGTATTGCAAATTCAAGAAGAACTAATTGACATGTGGAAAATAAGCGGCTTCGAGCTACATAAATGGTCTGCAAATAATGAACAACTTTTGGACAACATACCTATAGAAAATCGTGAAAAACTTAATGAATCAGAATTTATTAAAACATTAGGCCTGCTCTGGAGACGAGAAGAAGATATTTTCGTTTTTGAGATTCCTCTCGTATACATCATTCAATTTTAGCAAAAAGAATTATCACGAACGATTTTATCGAAAAATGGGGAAAATAAAAATTTTACCCATATAACCCCATCAGACCCACCCTAACCTATAATCAAAAACTACCTATGGTCATCGAGTTGCAAACAATTTTAACGACAATTACAAACTATTTAATGTTTGATAATTTTCAAACTTCATTTTCGACTACTTTCGGCTGTATAAAGCAGATATGCTATTTCACCCCTGTAACCCCATCAGACTCATCCCTAACCTATAATCAAAATCTACCACAATGTTCATGGTGTATCGAATCGACATATTCAGATTGATGTTCATATTACAAAATCACGAATGACCAACGATTTTATTGATGAAAAATGGGGAAAATCAAAATTTCACCCAAATCTCGAATGACGAACGATTCTTGACGATGCTTGATAATTTTCAATTTTCGTCTACTTTGGCTCTTTACTTTTGGCTGTGTGAAGCAGATATGCCATTTCATCCCTATAACCCCATCTGAACCACTCCAACCTATTCTCAGAATCTACCAATTGTCATGGGCTATCGAATCGGCATAGTGAGATTGGTGTCCATCTGGCAAAAAAGATAATCAAATTCTACTTAGGGTAATGGTTCATCAAATTGGTACAGTCAGATCGTCGTTCATCTGTCAAAATCTTCATATACAAACTATTCATCAACTAAACGTGACTGCGTAAAAATTGATGATTCATTTGTTACTTTTAAATCTGTATTTCCGCTTTTTTCGGTTTGCAGATTGAAGTTAATCTTTTTTATCGGTGCACTCTGCTTTATTGACATTTTAAAATGTTTTTGCCTGGGATAGAAAAATTTATATTTACATTATCATCTTTCGGTTGAGATAGCAAACACACTATCTGCACTACTACCTTTCGGCTGGAAACTTTCAGCTAACTTTAAAATTTGATATTATAACGAAGTTAATTGGTGAAGGCGATTTCTCCTTTAATCTAGCTGGACGTTTTTCTAGAGCTAGTTGTTTCTTGATGTTTGACTGGCTTCTAAAAGCCTTGTTTGAAGTTAATGGTAAAGTTTCGACGATTTGTGGTGAGTGTTGAGCTTTTCTTTTCACTTCATCTTTTATTTTGGTTCAAAATCCGATTTCTTTCTCTTTCTAATTCATCTTCATTCTTATGGAATAAGTTTTTGTCATCAACGATTGAAGGTTTACGCGCAACGTGTTTTAACTGGTTTTTGAGTTCTTCATTCTCTTTCTTTAAAATGGTAAATTATTTTTTCAAAAAATAATAGTAAATAGTAATTGTAATCCCGGTGAGATAATGGCCATTATCTCAAATATCAAATGTAAAGAAATATTGAAAGTTGGTGTTACGTAACTTTGTTTTAAATATATTTTATCTTTGTTATTATTAGCTATGTTGTCAAATATACTATATACCTCATCGGTTTTACTCTTGCACTTATCCCCGATTTAACAATTTATTTTCAATTAAAGCAAAAGCCGTACGAAACCTTTCAAATATTAGTTGTTAAATATTCATTTAGGATATTAATTCACAAACTTTTGGAATTTCCCATTTTATTTCAAATCAATTAAATTGGCAAACATTTCCGTTTCAGATTTTCGGTTGTGTATGTCTATGTTTAGAATTTCATTACAAGACAAAAAAAAGCAGGCGAGATATAAGAAAGAACTTCCAGAACATAAACGATAAAAAATACTGAAATGGTTCTATTGAACAAGAAATCTGCCAATAATTTACTTTTATTTTTTGGGTGAAAAACGACAGAATGACGACGATAACGAAGCACATAAAGAATAAGAAGAACCAAATATAACACACCAACAATAGATTTTTCCATGTGTCAAAAATTTCCACGTTTTCTTTTTTCCCCGTCTTCTTTGTTCAGCTATTTGTATTTCTATACTATTTATGTTGAATGTTTAGTGAGAAGGAGACGGGCAACCTAACAGCTAACTAAATATATCATGATATTTTTAATGAAAAGAATTTCATAGAATTCATGATTTTTGTAATTTTGTGTTACACACACACCCAATGTATATCGTATTGTGGGGAAATCTAACAAGCGCAGGAAACACGACGAAGAAGAAAGAGAATGAAACTCAACAAAAAAACAAAGTATATTGTGTAAATGTATTGAAAAGAAAAACGGAAATAAAATCATGGAAGGAAATTGAACTGAAAGCACAAAAAAATTCGTTATTTATTGATTCTTCATCTTCTTGCTTATTCCTTGTTATACTCTGTATATAAAGTAGAATTGTGTTCGATGGTGATACATCGGCGATGGTAGTGGAGTTCCGATTTTTTTTTTTTTTTTTTTTTGTTATTTTCATCTTAATGAATTAATCGGTATTTCTTGGTGGTATTGCCTTGAGAGACAGATTAATTGATTTTATTTCTTGTTTTTGTTTTTGCTGTAGTGCTTGTGTTTTGAATTCTTGTAATTTATATTTCTTTCGATATCGGAACTGTATACGCACTGTAAACGTAATGAAATCGAACAAAATAACATGACATCCCCTACGCTACGTACACATCAAATATCTAAATCAATATCATCAGTGTCAATATAGCTTTTATTGATAGCCACAAATAATCACCACATGAAAATGATAAGATTTTATGGACATACACAAAATTAATAGACCATTAACATTGATATTCCATTAAAATGATTAAATTATTTTAAGTTTTTTTAAACAAAAATTTAATTAAAAACCACACACACACACACACATACTCATGACAGGCGACTATGTATCCTTTTAATTGTTCTATCTGAAGGGAATATCCTTTTTTGTCATTTAATTAAATTTCAGAATTGTGATTTTTGTAAAATACAGTAGGAGTTTTATGGTTTAACTTTGCGAATGTGATGATAAACAGCTATTGGAATTTGCCGGAAATAATTTTATTGAGAAATCGACAAATTTTCTTAACATTCCTAATCAAATGTTCTCACAATATTTCATATTTAATGGTAAGGATTGAATACTTACAGCTAAAATTAATGAAGATTTCTTGTTTTTAAAACTCGTGCCTCTAGATTCGTATCATCTCTCCTTCCGTTTCGTATTTTGCTACAACTTCATGTTCCTCAATATTAGTCAACTTTGAAACAAATGTTAGTCAACCTTTACATAAGAACCGCATCGTTCTTTAATCTAAGACGGGTGTGGCTGTGGAGACAGTCCACTAACTTTTTGAACAGGCATCACACTATAAACTCGTTCTCCCACCATTATAGGAGACAGCCGCCATGGAACTACATACCTCCCCCTCTCATAGCAATTTTAATATTCAAGCAAGAAGCGTTGATATATACTTCATAATGAATTATGAATACAAATTTGTGTATGCCAGTAAACAGCTGTTCCTTCCTAAATGCATTAATCCACCTGGAATTAGAACGACAGCGTAAAGATTAATTAAATTAGTCACACTCTTATATCCAAATGAAATTTCTCTGGTATTAAAAATATATTTCTAGTAAGCCTCTCGATGATCCTATTACCCGAATCCTTTTCTAGAAAACCGTTTCGGTCCCACAGAGAACAAGACCTTTTTTTGGCTTGAAGAGAACCAGCGGAAGACTATTTAAACGGAAACAATAGATTATGACAAAATCCAAAACCACCAATTCCATTTTTTTAGAAAAAATTCTTGCGACGGTGAAATCTATTTCAAAATACAAGACGATCCCATAAAGGCTGCCAAGACAATCTTCAGTTGCGAAAAAGCGAGAATGTTACAGAAAACTTATTTTTTAGCATTAAAAATGTAAGTACGGCTTCAACAGTATTTTCTTAAAGAACATATAATTCACCAGCAATTATTAAGGTGTTTATCAAAAAGCAGCTAAGGTTAAAATTGTTTAATGTAACGTTTTTGGAGCTGCTTTTAATTTTTATAAGTAAGATCGCCACTCATTTATACTGAAGTAAAAGCCCTTCCACGTACTTATACCGAATTTCTGAATTGCTTAAGTCATCAAATATTACTATGCCTTCAGCCTCTTATAAAATGGGTTTAGAGATATCATCGAGTAGCTACGCAGCACCATAATATAATTATTTTTTAATTGATGTCTGAAGCTATGAAGCTTTCGGCCATTATCCCAAATTGATAAAATTAAATTTAAGAACATTTGTTTTAATTTCCACCCAACTATAATGACACCGTAGTTGCGGAAACAAAACAAGTTTCCAAAACAAAGACCCTTATCATCCATCAAATTGTATTACATTTTGTTACAAGCAAGGTAATTTTAACGTAGATTCTAAAGGCTCGAAACGTTTTATCTTTCGCAAGGCCGGTTTTCCAAAGCTTAATGAGTTTCTACCGAACATTGATTTCGGTGCAATTTTAAATCACAATCTTGAGATTACAAATGCTAACTTTCTACTCAGCAAAAAATACGTTTTCACAAAGAATAATAAAGAACTCCGTTCCCTCCGAAATCAAAGAAACAAACTTTGGCAAACTTTTATAAAAAGTAAATCAGAACTAGGTTACTTCAACTATATTAACGCTTTTTATGATGTTTCGAATGGTGATCATTCTTCAGACGATCCTAAAATCATTACTAACCTGCCTATTCGCAGGCTTTTGCACTCTAGTTTTCTTTACCTGCGATTTAGAGCCGATGCGGTTATGACTTCAATTACCATCGATTACGAGACAGTGGTTGATAAGATTAATAAACTAAATGATGATTTTGCATCCGGTTCAGATGGCTTACCCCCTCTTGTCTTAAATTTTGATCTTTTATAGTTTTGATCCACAAAGTAGGTCGGACATATCAAATCACAGTCCAATTGCAAAACTTTCATGCATGCCAAATTTGTTTGAAACTATGGTGTCTGAGTTGTTGTGATTTCACTGAAAACCGTTGGTTTCTTCCAATCAGCATGGTTTTATAAAAGGTCGTATACTACTACCAGTAGCTGCACACGCATTAAACGCCATTGAGAAAAGTAACGAGGATTATGAGATTGCTACCGATTTAGGTGAACTTCTACCATGGCCAGATCAGATTTTCGGTTTGGTGTACAAAGAACGTGGAACTGATAGTAAGTGAATGCCAGTCCTGCCACTCTCGCAAGCGGACATTTTCTGAACCACACGTTTTTCATATTAATGGTGTTTTCATGTTAAAGATTAACTCTTACATTGGTAACATTGTAAATAGAGCAAACTCTATTCTCGGCTACGTAAAACGTTAGTCAAAGGAGTTCCTAATCCCCGATTTCACGAAGACCCTCTACACAATTTGTCAGGCCCCTGCTTGAATATGCTCGTGCGAACTCTTTACAATTCATGGTATATTGGTGACATAACTATACCACTTTTATCCATCATAATGACGGCCAAAAGTTTGTGCTTTAATAACGAAGTTTTTTAGATTTGCAGAGTAGCAAATGGCGAAAACGTTTTAAAATAAAAACAAATTAAAAAAAATTTATGTAGAAAAATAAGTGGTCGAAGCTTATATGACGCATAACGTATTTTAACATATATCTAAAAAAATCCGGAAATCTAGAAATCTCTGTGTGGAAAGTAGCGCGCGATTTTGGGATTTTTGTAGCTTTAGGTAGCTGTATAGTTTATGCATTTTGAGTTTTTGGATTTAAATTTTTTGTATTTTAATTTCTCTGATTTGTTTCCCTGGATTTTTATTTTCTGGACTTTATTTTTCTGAATAAGGATTTTTATCCCTAAGTCAACCCTTAAGTTTAATTTCAATCAGTCAATCTGTCTGAGCTGTACAGAGCTCATAGACTTTTAGTGACTTGAAACTGATGTGAAACATCTTAACTTAAATCGATTTTACTTGATTTAAATTCATGTTGAATTAATTATATTACATTTAAACCCATTATGACTATAAAAGAAGTGAAATTAGTCCAAGACTATTTTAACATAGTAAGTAGCTGGTGCGAACATCATGAATTGCGATTGAACATAAATAAATGCAAGATTACATATATCAATTGATTTGGAGCCATTACACTAAGGGTTACCCCTCTATAGCAAGAAAAACCGAAGTTTGCGGTTTAGTTGTTACATTTGAGGAAAATGGGACATGCAACGAACACATTGACAAAATAATCGCGAAAGTTAACTCTATGTTGGGGTTTTTCAAAAAATGGACATGAGTTCTCAGGTATCAGGTTAGTTTATTCTGTTTATATTTGGCTTACGTCCGAGCACAGTTGGATTTTGTGGTTTCAGTTTGGCTCCATTATACCACCAACCAAATACACATCAATCGAATTGAAAGCGTACAAATATTATTTTTAATTATATTGGTGTTACGACCACAATCTTCCATACTGCCAAAATCTTTGTTTACCACCTGACATTAAAAGATGCAACAATTATCAAATAACCACTCTGAATAACAAAATAAATCAACTTTATGTTTCGATGTTCAAAAATATTCTTCTTGGGACATCGACCTGCCAAATAACCATTATTCCACGTCCTTTAAGCTAGCAGAACCCATATAGCAGAACATAACAAGATAGTACGGATAATTATAGGCAAATTAAATGCCGCATTAAAAAATTTTGGGCTCACCCCTTCCAATTAAAGCGCGGGTTCTGCTAGCTTAAGAAAAAGTTAGCAGAACCCAAATCGAAAACTGATTTAAAAACAATTGGAAAATTAACGGTTAATTTTAGGCTAATTAAATGCCCTATTTAAATTTTTTTATTCTGCTCGATCTAGAAAATGCAAAAGGCTTTATCATTTCAAAGCTAGCAAAACCCAAATCGAAAATCGAACCAAAACCGAAATTAGGATGCAAAACAAGATCTATCAATAAGCAAATAATTTTAGGCTCACTATGGGCTATTTAAAAAGCCACGTTAAAAAAATGTTGGGCTCTATCCGTTTTCGATCAGACTTCAGGTCATTTAATCTAAAGCCAGCAGAACCCAATTCGAAAATCGGACCAAAACTGAAATTAGAGTGCAAAACAAGATCTATTGATAAGCGAATAATTTTAGGCTCAGTATGGGCTATTCAAATTCCTCATTAAAAAATGTTGGGATCCAACTGCTGGCTTTAGATTAAATGACCTGAAGTCTGGTCAAAAACGGCTGGAGCCCAAAATTTTTTAATGGGGCATTTAAATAGCCCATATTGAGCCTAAAATTATTTGCTTATCAATAGACCTCGTTTTGCGTTGTAATTTCGGTTTTGGTCCGATTTTCGATTTGGGTTCTGCTGGCTTTAGATTAAATGACCTGAAGTGGAGCCCAACAATTTTTAATGGGGCATTTAAATAGCTCATAGTGAGCCAAAAATTATTTGCTTATCAATAGATCTTGTTTTGCATTCTAATTTCAGTTTTGGTCCGATTTTCGATTTGGGTTCTGCTGGCTTTAGATTAAATGACCTGAAGTCTGGTCAAAAACGGGTGGAGCCCAAAATTTTTTAATGGGGCATTTAAATAGCCCATATTGAGCCTAAAATTATTTGCTTTCCAATAGACCTCGTTTTGCGTTGTAATTTCGGTTTTGGTCCGATTTTCGATTTGGGTTCTGCTGGCTTTAGATTAAATGACCTGAAGTGGAGCCCAACAATTTTTAATGGGGCATTTAAATAGCTCATAGTGAGCCAAAAATTATTTGCTTATCAATAGATCTTGTTTTGCATTCTAATTTCAGTTTTGGTCCGATTTTCGATTTGGGTTCTGCTGGCTTTAGATTAAATGACCTGAAGTCTGGTCAAAAACGAGAGGAGCCCAAAATTTTTTAATTGGGCATTTAAATAGCCCATAGTGAGCCTAAAATTATTCGCTTATCAATAGATCTTATTTTGCATTCTAATTTCGGTTTTGGTCCGATTTTCGATTTGGGTTTTGCTAGCTTTGAAATGATAAAGCCTTTTGCATTTTCTAGATCGAGCAGAATAAAAAAATTTAAATAGGGCATTTAATTAGCCTAAAATTAACCGTTTATTTTCCAATTGCTTTTAAATCATTTTTTGATATGGGTTCTGCTAACTTTTTCTTAAGCTAGCAGAACCCGCGTTTTAGTTGGAAGGGGTGAGCCCAAAATTTTTTAATGGGGCATTTAATTAGCCTATAATTAGTCTATAATTATCCGTACTATCTTGTTATGTTCTGCTATATGGGTTCTGCTAGCTTATGGGACGTATTATTCTACTCCCTCGTGAATTTCATTTGTCAGATTCTGCTATTTACTTTCTTGTTGCTGGTTTATCAGCATAATCAAGTGACTTTAATTAGCTTTTTTGAAAGGAATCGCAAGTTGTAAAATCTCACGACCTCGGCAGCCAATTAATAATGCGTTCACCGCAACGCTTGGTAATGAACGATATGTTTTGCCCACGTACAACTGCCCATGGAAAAAACAAATTCCATGTTCGTGTAATGAAATCGGTCGACTTAAATTAATGCAATTGGCCAGTGATTTGACTTTAAATTTGTATATTCAAATCGTGTACGTCCTTATTGTTCGCTGTCAAAACGACCCATTCGCTCAACCAAACATGGTTTGTATGATTTGCACCAATATTCGGGAACAGTTTCAGTTTCGCTTGCCGTTTAGTAATTTGCCGATTCATCATATTGTAACGCAACTCGCATATATTGTTCACTTTAGAGTTTTCACGTATCTTCACAAATTTAACGACTTAAAGCGAGCGATTATTTCATCAGCAGCTGTTGATCTTATAGAAAGACTGGCAGCATTTGGCGAAAATCATCGGCCAACATAATCATCGTACCTTCAAAGAGGTCCTGATTATTGCGCAAACTTTTCAACGTTCGATAGCTTACAATGCTCGTTTTTACACCATCATATACTCATCCAAAATGATTATTTTGCAAAACCGTAGTACTTTCACATGCTAATTTTTTGGAATTGTTCCGAAAGTCGGTGCATTTATTGTTTGCAAATTTAGTGATAGTTTACATGGGACGATTCGGCGCTGGCATACCTAATTCATGTAACATATTGCCGGACATCATCAACCACAAATCCTCAATAGAAATTAACTCCTCGTTGTGAATTTTCGCGTTAAATTCAAGTTCGGGATTCACTGTTGCTGTGTGCACTCGATGCAAAATGTCTTTAGCCATATTGTCTATGTATTTATTTCGCAAATGAAGTGGGTTCGATGGAACACACGTTGAAATCATGATGCCAAAAACTGATCCAATTTAATACGCAGTTGACGAAGTAACAGCATCAGCGAGTGTAGGATCCCAAAGAATGTTATTCTCGAGCAAATGTAAACAATGACAGATTTTGCATTGTTGTGACATCAGTGGGATGACGTTCGTGAATATGTGGCCTTATTCTAGCTTTCCCTGGGAATAGGGAATTGGGAACAATATTTTCATAGCAAACATATTTCCTCAGATGGCCAGAGAAATACAATTTATAGATAAAAATGTTATGAAAATATTTTTCCCAATTCCCTATTTCCAGGGAAAACTAGCATAGTACCAATGGAGAATAAAAATATTCTCCAAACCGCCTCATTGCTGCTGACATATCTTCCCATCTGATATTGAGAAACTTTGACGTTGGCAACCGAAGCTGGAATATCAAATATATATATATATATATATATATAATATCGATTCCTTTTGTGCCGTACTTGCAAACGTATTGGATGGACTTGACAGAATTGCGGTACTCAACATTGCAATGCGCTTTGAACGTTTTAGAAACCAATGGCGAATAGCGAAAAATGCAGCTGCTGTCTCTTACCACACATGCACGGTGATTCCCGTTTGTGATCCCCACACAGCCCATGAATCATATTCGTCGACAGTACTTCATACAACTCTGGGTTCTGTTTCGGGAATTATTGCGCAAATGATGGCGTCAATTTCATGCGGTCTTATTTTTTCGACCATCCGCAGGAGAATATGCAAATGAGGCAGTCCTCTTTTCTGCCACTTCATAGAGTACATCCCACATCGCACGCTCCGAAGACACGATACCTCACAATGAAGTTCATGAGCGTCTTGAGTTTCTGCTTGAATATTCGTGCTGTAATGTCGTGACGATTGATCGGGTTGTAGCAACTAAGTGATTTCGATCCATTTTGGGTTGTAAGTGAAACTGATGAATAAGCCTGGTCGACCATATTTGCACACGTAGCTCATCGCATCTTGCGCGTATTCATATATGTGCCTCGGGCTTCTAATGTACGTCGCAGACAAAATGATAAATCGGCCGACATTGTTTACATTTCCATCTACATTCATTGCATCGCGCAGATGAATGTGTTCTTTCGCACGTATGTCACGTTCCGTTCCGTTTTTGACATTTATATCAACAGTGCGAACTGATGAAACAATCTGCGGCATTTCAATATATGATTGCCCTCGTTTCAATGAATCATCAAATGATAGGCATACAAATTTGTTGAGCGGACTTTTTGGTTTGTTTCTGGACCTGAAAATGAATAATGAACTTTTGTTCTTAATCAAAAAATGATATCCATCCTCTCATCGGCAAAATCTCAGCGGATATTATAATTCGATGGGTGTGGGTAACTGCAGCAGGGAAACTTTCGAATTTCAAAATGAAACTTGGCATACCGATTAAGCCCAATTTGTGCTAATTAGTGCTCACGGGAAAAAATTAGTGCTAGTCCAGGAGCCGAAAAAACGGGAAAAGAAAATTTAAATTTCGCCTGAAAGACGAAAACAATAAAACCCAATTTCTAGAAAAAAACCAGAAATAATTTAAGCCTAATTTTAAAACTTCACAAAAGCGGCTCCAAATACGAAATTTGTGCTTATCATAGAAATATGATTTTTAAAAATTTTCATTAATAAATTGAGGAAAAACAAATTAGCCCCTAAAGATACTATATTGAACATACAAAATACAGATGTATACCGTTCAATAATATTTTTGTTGAACAACAAATGAAAAAATAAAATAAACTTATTATAAAATCAAAGAATAAGCATTTCAGATAGCATATTCCTGTCGCATGACAGGACGCATGTTCATTGCCATCCGAAAAATATAGTGGTCGAATTTGTGCTAATCCAGAATTGGTCCAATTCCGTTGAACAACAAAGACCGTTGAATAAACAATTTTCTGACAAAAAATTTTCTACAAACCAATGAAGTTGGTTGGCACTTCTGATTGCATATTCTTATCAGGTATATTCATTGCCATCCGAAAAATATAGTGGCTGAATTTGTGCTAATCCAGAATTGGCCCAATTCCGTTGAACAACAAAGACCGTTGAATGAACAATTTTCTGACAAAAAATGTTGTACAAACCAATGAAGTGGCACTTCTGATTGCATATTCATTTCCGTGGCAATGAACATACCTGATAGGAGTTTGCAATCAGAAGTGCCAACTTCATTGGTTTGTAGAACATTTTTTGTCAGAAAATTGTTCATTCAACGGTCTTTGTTGTTCAACGGAATTGGGCCAATTCTGGATTACATTTTTTGTCAGAAAATTGTTCATTCAACTGTCTTTTTTATCAACGGAATTGGGCCAATTCTGGATTAGCACAAATTCGGCCACTATATTTTTCGGATGGCAATGAACATACCTGATAGGAATATGCAATCAGAAGTGCCAACTTCATTGGTTTGTAGAACATTTTTTGTCAGAAAATTGTTCATTCAACGGTCTTTGTTGTTCAACGGAATTGGGCCAATTCTGGATTAGGACAAACTCAGCCACTATATTTTTCGGATGGCAATGAACATACCTGATAGGAATATGCAATCAGAAGTGTCAACTTCATTGGTTTGTAAAACATTTTTTGTCAGAAAATTGTTCATTCAACGGTCTTTGTTGTTCAACGGAATTGGGCCAATTCTGGATAACATTTTTTGAACATTTTTTGTCAGAAAATCGTTCATTCAACTGTCTTTGTTGTTCAACGGAATTGGGCCAATTCTGGATTAGCACAAATTCAGCCACTATATTTTTCGGATGGCAATGAACATACCTGAACATTTTTTGTCAGAAAATTGTTCATTCAACTGTCTTTGTTGTTCAACGGGATTGGGCCAATTCTGGATTAGCACAAATTGAGCAACTATATTTTTCATATGGCAATGAACATACCTGATAGGAATATGCAATCAGAAGTGCCAACTTCATCGGTTTGTAGAACATTTTTTGTCAGAAAATTGTTCATTCAACTGTCTTTGTTGTTCAACGGAATTGGGCCAATTCTGGATTAGCACAAATTTAGCAACTATATTTTTCGTATGGCAATGAACATACCTGATAGGAATATGCAATCAGAAGTGTCAACTTCATTGGTTTGTAGAACATTTTTTGTCAGAAAATTGTTCATTCAACCGTCTTTGTTGTTCAACGGAATTCGGCCAATTCTGGACTAGCACAAATTCAGCCACTACATTTTTCGGGTGGCAATAAACACACTTGATAGGAATATGCAATCAGAAGTGCCAACTTCATTGGTTTGTAGAACATTTTTTGTCAGAAAATTGTTCATTCAACAGTCTTTGTTGTTCAACGGAATTGGGCCAATTCTGGACTAGCACAAATTCAGCCACTATATTTTTCGGGTGGCAATGAACACACTTGATTGGAATATGCAATCAGAAGTGCCAACTTCATTGGTTTGTAGAAATTTTTTTGTCAGAAAATTGTTCATTCAACGGTCTTTGTTGTTCAACGGAATTGGGCCAATTCTGGATGAGCACAAATTCAGCCACTATATTTTTCAGATGGCAATGAACATACCTGATAGGAATATGCAATCAGAAGTGCCAACCAACTTCATTGGTTTGTGGAACATTTTATGTCAGAAAATTGTTAATTCAACGGTCTTTGTTGTTCAACGAAGTTGGGCCAATTCTAGATTAGCACAAATTCGGCCACTATATTTTTCAGATGGCAATGAATATACCTGATAGGAATATGCAATCAGAAGTGCCAACTTCATTGGTTTGTAGAACATTTTTTGTCAGAAAGTTGTTAATTCAACGGTCTTTGTTGTTCAACGGAATTGGGCCAATTCTGGATTAGCACAAATTCAGCCACTATATTTTTCGGATGGCAATGAACATACCTGATAGGAATATGCAATCAGAAGTGCCAACTTCATTGGTTTGTAGAACGTTTTTTGTCAGAAAATTGTTCATTCAACGGTCTTTGTTGTTCAACGGAATTGGGCCAATTCCGGATTAGCTCAAATTCAGCCACTATATTTTTCGGCTGGCAATGAACATACCTGATAGGAATATGCAATCAGAAGTGCCAACTTCATCGGTTTGTAGAACATTTTTTGTTAGAAAATTGTTCATTCAACGGTCTTTGTTGTTCAACGGAATTGGGCCAATTCCGGATTAGCACAAATTCAGCCACTATATTTTTTGGGTGGCAATGAACATACCTGATAGGAATATGCAATCAGAAGTGCCAACTTCATTGGTTTGTAGAACATTTTTTGTCAGAAAATTGTTCATTCAACAGTCTTTGTTGTTCAACGGAATTGGGCCAATTCTGGATTAGCACAAATTCGACCACTATATTTTTCGGATGGCAATGAACATGCGTCCTGTCATGCGACAGGAATATGCTATCTGAAATGCTTATTCTTTGAATTTATAATAAGTTTATTTTATTTTTTCATTTGTTGTTCAACAAAAATATTATTGAACGGTATACATCTGTATTTTGTATGTTCAATATAGTATCTTTTAGGGGCTAATTTGTTTTTCCTCAATTTATTAATGAAAATTTTTAAAAATCATATTTCTATGATAAGCACAAATTTCGTAGGTGGAGCCGCTTTTGTGAAGTTTTAAAATTAGGCTTAAATTATTTCTGGTTTTTTTTCTAGAAATTGGGTTTTATTTTTTTCGTCTTTCAGGCGAAATTTAAATTTTCTTTTCCCGTTTTTTCGGCTCCTGGACTAGCACTAATTTTTTCCCGTGAGCACTAATTACCACAAATTGGGCTTAATCGGTATGCCAAGTTTCATTTTGAAATTCGAAAGTTTCCCTGCTGCAGTTACCCCCACACGAACGATGGGTGTCTCAGAAACGGTGAAGGTTATCACCAGCACATTGTCGCGAGACTACAAGTTCTCGCCAACAACCACAATGGTTACTTCATTCAACGTCGATGCATTGAACCGTCCTTCGTGTTCGACTGCTGGTCTTTTATTTCTGATCACTATTTTGTGATCGTTCGAGAGCATCATTTCTAGTGCAGTCTTGAACAATTTGACCAATTGATTATGTTCGTGTAAGAGTTGGTGCAGTTGTGTAGTAATGTCGTGCTTTATTGCTTGACTGATGGTGCAATCAGCATTCACTGTCAAAAAATAATTTACCTTAACAGTTGGGCTAAAACCTCATGCTTCAATATTCGCCCAAATGCTGTCATTTGGCAGAAACTGTTTTACTTATGTAAATTCTGCGGTTTTTTGTCAGAAAGCAATGACGCTACTTGCTCTGGTGGTGGTGTTAATTGTGGTAATTTAAACTTTCTGCTCGCACAATATAGTCCTGATGGTTCGTGTTGACACTTTAACGCATTCCATTGTTGACAAACAGTGCTCATTGTTTCGAAGTCAACAGATACATTCACGGCGTAAAAAGAAGAGCAGGTGCTGGAAATAGTCCTTCGATCCGAACAGAACTATCTTCGACAAACTGCTCGGGAGACCCACATCTCAAAAGATAACGTCTATATCGCATCATGAGGCGTCTGTGCTTAAAATGCTACATTCCAACACTAATCCATGCTCTCAATGAAAACGATCCTGACCAGAGAGTTCAATTCCGTGAATGGTACCTGGCAAAATTTGCAGAAGATACTGGGTTTCTACGCAAAATTTTGTGCAGCGATGAGGCCTCCTTTAAACTAAATGGCTCCGTTTAACACCAACGGTCCAGTAAAACCTCAAGTAATAGTGGAAAACGAGTTAAACTTACCAGCAGTAGCAGTGTGGGGTGGGATATCTGCATTGGGCATCATAGGACCATTCTCGCCCGTTTTTAATGGAACTGTCACTGGTGAGAACGACCTCAGGTTGCTGCAGGAGTTTGTCGGTCCACGCACATTACAGACATGTTTGGTGATGACGACGAGATTTACTTTCAGCCAGATGGAGTATCTCCCCACCAACATCGCGATGTACGAGCTCAACTCGATGCAGCTTTTGAATACCCTTATTGAATATGCTGTGCGTTCCTCAGACCTCACGCCCCTGGACTTCTTTCTGTGGGGATACCTCAAGGATAAAGCAAGAAAATTTGATGCATTGAAATTGAAAATTAAAAGACAATGTTACGATATTCCAAATGACTTGTTTCGTGACGTTTGCGAATCCCTTGGTGCGCATTATCAGCATTGTCTGGACGATAATGGTTATGGATTTGAACATTTGCAAACATGATTCTTCAATTACATTTATCTTCTGTACTTGATTTTTTTCAACTTCTTCTTTCATAAATAAAGTTTTTCTCGAGACACCCGGTATGTTTGGCTTGTAAATACTAAAATATAATAACAAAATAAGACCAACTGAATCACAATTTGCAATACCACGAAATTTATGATGTTTAAATGTAAATAAAATTGATTTTTTTAATTTATGGTGAAATTAATATTTTTTACATCTGAAGGATGTCACAATATTGAAGAGTCCCCCAACTGCCTCCGTCACCTTTAAAAATTTCTCTTACTAGCCAAATTTTGAACGTCGTGTATCGTCAGTCCATTTACCCAAGTCGAACTCTCTATTGTAAACACCTTTGTTAATAATCGTTGCAACCACTCCCCTAAATTTTAGAACCTTTAGTGAGCTCACATATTCAAATCACAACGAATTGCATATGTAAGACACCACATACAAAATGTCACACAATTTTTCTTAGTAAATGTAACGAAGCAGAAATTCTAAAATTGTATGGCCCCTCTTATGTATAGCATAAAAGTATTTCACATAATTTTGTAATCGACCGCACAATCATAAAGAAATTGTAAGTGATTATTTTGACAACAATCTTACGATACATTTTAATTTTCTCATGAAATCATGTAGGGTGAGAAGTTAAAAACCATAAAAACGATTTCTACTTTAATCGAATTATAATCATCAAACGGTTGTTTCAACTTACAAAAAAAATAAAAAACTATAAAATGAAAATCGAAGCCATCATCAAAAAAAATTGTACCTACTCGAGTACATTATATGATTATTATTCTTATTTACAAGCGTTCGGAATCGCTATGCAATCATAAAAAATATTTTTTTTTATCAAAATGATCGTCATGATGATCGTAAGTAGTTGGAAATTATAATTTTTAATGTAATAATATCTCGAGTTGGTTTTGAGTTCTCGAAAAATAATTTTGTGGTTTATGGTTTTTATATTTTGCTGCAAGGGGCCAATTTTCGAGTGAAGTGTAAATTGCAATAAATAAATCGTGATGACCTGATTTGTTCATTACAGTTTTAAAATAAAAGTCGATGTGTTATTTGCGCTTTTGCGGTAAACAATTTTCTTCTCCGACATTTAATGGGTAAAATGATACAGCTGTAAACAATCAATATACGAATGAATATAGATTTCCCGTCAAGGTTGTTGTTGTGTAAACAAAAGTTTATTTTGCTTCACAGACTTTTTGCCTGCCGCCATGGTTATTAAGGAACGTGACACTTTCATTATTTGTCTTCAGAAACTTAGTAAAAATAAAATCATTGAGAGTGATGTTGGGAATTAAACAACAAAAAAGTCTGCTCAAACCAAAAGACTATATACACCAATAAAAAATTCATTAGGATTAGTTCTATTGCTGGAAACATGCAAACATAATGCATCAATTAATCTTCTACCTGTAATCCTATAAACATGCTCATAGGGTTATCAATCCAGACAAAATCTCCAACCGCTCTCATCGGTCGGTTCAACCTGCACATACATATTACACAATTCCGATTATATCTCTGGGGATAAAAAAATATCCAAATGGATTCACATATACACACGGATATTGTGTTGAGCACACACACATACAGACAGACATTTTCAAAACAATAATAAAATTGTTATTTTATTAGAATTTTATTTGTTTTCCAGGAAAATCGGATTACATTTTTTTTAATGCTAAATTTTCTCATTTTTTCGTACATAATACACTTTGTCCACCCGCGCCCAAAACCAATAACGGGGGTGAAGGTGAGGGGTGGCTATTACCCGCCTCAAAAATTCGTTACATATGTATAAAAATAAATAGAAAATTATTGATTTTCCATGTTTTATTAATTTGATTAAGCACAGCACCAACAACAAACCCAAATTGCTATCACTGGGAAAAATTGAACATTGAAGAGGCCATTTATGGGCTTTTAAATTCGTAATTTATTTACCGAAAACGCAACAATAACATCAGCATATACATGAAAATGTTTTTATCTATTATTGGATTACATGAGGATTTGAATAATTTTCTTTTCGAGATAATCATATGGTATTTGCACTGTGTTGGTATGTGCAAACAAAAGTGAAACAATTGGATGTCGAGTTCTGTGATTTAAACGATGTATGTGATGAGATGAATAAATGTTGAGTTCGCACCGAAATCGAATTTATTCGGCAAGTGCTACAGTATTCGAGATTATAACCGATTATAAAATATTTTGCTCTAACAGAATCGATTTAGCTTTCTAAGGGGCATTGTTTCGAAGAGAATTTATGAAGCTGGCTGAATGTTGGCTTTATGTCCCAATTTTCAACAATCAGGAAAAATTATTTGGTGCTAAATAAAGTGGATCTAATAATCTTTGAAATCGTAAAGTGGAAAACTACCCGATTTTCTATTTCCTCGAATGTAGATAGATAAATCATCATTACCCCAGAGGTGCTTCTTAAAGCGTAAAATAAACTTAACTGAACCTCCTAACTTTTAAAAATAAATGTATCGGACTTTTAGTGAAGATTAGTTTGTATAACCAAATAAATTGATTTCCTCTTAAATTTTAGAAAACCAACAACGTCAACCCTTATTGAAAATTTAATCTTAATATTTATTAGAACCTTTTAATTCTTTCTAGTTTTTTTTAAATGCAGAATTTTTAAACATCATGAAAAACGTGTCTAAAGTTCCTACGGAGGTCACCATATCCGGTAAACAGATTTCCATCACATCTCGCAAGTATCTACCAATATATGGAAAAAGCTAAATTTACAAGTTAAATCCTGATTAGGCAATCCGCTCAAAACTTTTCTATCAAGTCTACTAATTTTCCTTTAAATTTAATTAAGAATCTTCTTTGTTGTAATTGTTTTTTCGTTAAGGCGATTTACTTTTCAAAATTCTTCAAAACGAAAATGATCCTATGAAAACTGCCAGTTCTAGTGTACCAATTCCAGCCAATCATCAATAGAACCTCCCAATTTATGCAAAAAGTATCTCGATCAGTTAATCTACCTTGGACGTGGAGGTGCCGAATTTTTGTTGATAAACAGTTTTTGTCAAAAATTGTCCTTTCTACTGAATTTTTGAAAAAATAAATCTGGGCCAATATTGTTGCAAAATTAATTTAGAATTTTTTACTACATAATAACTTTTTTTTTATAAATGACATATTTCAAAATATGTATTTGCAAAAAACGTAAAGGCTCCTATCGAAGTTGCTAATTCCCGATTGTCCCCAAAAATCTCTAGGATCTCAAACTTTATGAAAAAAAACGGCTTGGGTTCGAGAGGCACTAAGCGGATGTGCTCATACAATAGAGTCCGCCAATTAAAACATCGGAACCACAGTAGCAGTGACTTTTGGAAGTGCTATAGGGAACAGTTATATGCAAAAATTAAGACCAAAGAAAATTTAGAAGAAGAAGTTACATCCAACGCTCGAGCCCTGCAACACACAACTAAAGACAAGGTTCAGAACAAGCGCAGAGAGAAGATTTTAATCAGGAAACTTAAACAAATTAAAGACACCATCAGATTGCCTTTCAGCTCCTGGTAATAATAATGCTCGACAAGGGACGTTAAAGAAGGTAATCAAAACTGCAATAACGAAACTTGTGAAAGTGCCGAAGAATGACGGTATCTTCTTCACTAGGTGAGCACGATAGCACATTTAGCGATCTTAATACACAGAGTTTTAATAAAGTATTAGATAACGAGTGTCGCAGATCGAGAAGAGGACCGCCAGAAAGGCTGTGTATAAGAGCATCAAGGCGAGGTGCACAACAAGATCTACTTGAAAATTAAAAAACCAGATCCTGCTACTTATGTTGCAAATACAAACGTCGGCAAGAGGTATAGTACCAACCTCAACTGAATATTCTAGAGAATTGTCACAGTAACAGAAGAATTCTTTAACGCTTAAACTATAACACACGGGCAAGTCTCGGGCCTAACAATGAAAACAAGTTTTTTTTGTTGAATTTTTTCTGTTCAGTTGGTAATAACTTTCAACTGACAGCTGTCAAAATTTCATTATATTCTATTCATTAGTTTGTGAGTTATTGTGCTAAGAGTGACGCTACTTTTGTTAGTTTCAAAACAATGAAAAAAAAAACAATTTCGTGTGTTAACTTTACACTGCTTCTTAATGGGATAAAATACCGTTCAAGCAAAGCAATGGCTTGAAAAGTGTTAAAGGGACTCCGCTCCATCGGAAACAACAATAAAACGTTGGTTTGCTGATCCAAATTTGGACATAAAAAGGAGGACATAAAAAAATCCACAAAATCGTTTTGAATGATCGAAAAGTGAAGTTGCGTGAGTTAGCTGACATCGTAAAGTTATCAAAAGAATGTGATGGCATTATATTGCATGAGCATTTGACTACGAGAAAGCTGTGTTCAAAGTGGGTACCGCGTTTACTCACTGTTGACGAAAAACAACAACGTGTTGATGATTCTGAGCCGTGCTTGGCCATGTTTAAACGTAACAAACCGGAATTTATGCGTCGATACGTGACAATGGATGAAACATGGATTCATCTTACTCCGGAATCAAAACGATCATAATCTGTTATGGCCTCGATATTTTGCGATGTGCGTAGTGTAATACTCATCGACTATCTTGAGAAAGGAAAAACCATCAACAGTGAATATTATATAGCGTTATTGGAGCGTTTGAAGGCCGAAATTGCAAAGAAACGACCGCCACCGGGTCACAAGTCATTCAAAACAATGGCAAAACTACATGAATTGAACTTCGAATTGCTCCCACATCCACCGTATTCGCCAGATTTGGGTCCCAGCGACTACTGGATGTTCGCAGACCTCAAAAAAATGCTCTCCGGTAAGAAACTTTGCTCGAATGAAGAGGTTATCGCTGAAACTGAGGCCTATTTTGAGGCAAAAAATAAATCGTTCTACAAAAGTGGTATTGAAAAGTTAGAGCGGCGCTGGAATGATTGAGTTGCTCTTGATGAAGATTACGTTGATGAATAAAGCCAATGTTAGTCCCGGGACTTTTCAGCCCATGTGTTAGACATTTAAGAATGGCAAAACCGTAACAAGAATATTATGACCAGTTCACAGAAATCGTAAAGCTTAGCCAGTTTAGTCGCGTCAGGTATTGCAAAGTCCGTCAAAAGGCAAAAGATTTTAGGATCGATCCGCTGTTTTTATGCTGAAGTATACGGTTAATGAAGAGCTAGCAGGAAACCATGACCTGAAGCCAGTCGTCGCCATATCCTAGTGACGATCTGTTCTGACGGAGGTTTACCTATGCCAGAAAGCTCGCAAAGTTTAGTCGGATATGCTCGAGCAAAAGTCAATGGAATCCAGGTCAATACAAACTCTCAACCACTCAAAACGAGCCATTTGAGCAACTCATATATTTCCTTTTTCCTTGCGAGAGATCACAGTTCCACAGTTTTTTCGGAAGAATTCAACAGTTTTTATGGTTGCACTGAAGTCAAGTCTTCCTGGGATCCTTCCAAAATCTAGTCATTCTCTCAACCAGACGGGCACCATTAGCACATTTGAATGGCAACAATCGAGTTGGTGAAGCTTCTGAACAATTTGCAGAATTTAGTCTGCTCAGTCAACTCTTTGACAAACCAACCAGGTATCCTTATACACCGGGCAGTTTTTTTCATTTTTAAGTTTTATTGCTAAGTACCAACCCCGACAAATATTCCTTTGTTTAGTAATGGTTCTGTGAGCCCTTCTGATCATGATTTGGCTTCCAAATAACCCCGCATTTGCTTAATTGAATTCTTTTATCAGGAAGAAAGAAAATGAAGCTTTTCAATTTATTATATCGATAATTTTATTATATAGGAATAAATCAGAAACCAAACTCGTAAAAAGAAATGGTTTATTTGAAAATGGCTGTTAGCGGTTTCCACAAATAGACATGGTACATATAAACTACTTCCATTGTCTTTCAGATGAAAATCTTGCTACCCTTCGAATAACTAGATTGTTACAGGCTGGCTACTGCCAACCTGCAGATTTCACTAAGCGCATGCAGAGGCCTCCTCGGTGATTTTTGCCGGCTACGTTCTCAGGGAGAAGTGCTAAGGTCGTGGGGTTTGAGGCTTGCATGACGCTCCTGGCTTACACCGTGATCATACAGAAATTTATAAAATAGATGAACGCAAGTAATAATAATAAACCCGATGTTCCGCCGAAATTCGTCGGCCGGAACCTGAGGAACGAACAACGAAATATTATAAATGGGAGAGAGGTGCCTTGGTGCGCGCATCCATTCGAACTCAAACAAGGTCGAGCCCTGGTTACGAAATTGGATGCGGGCACCAAGGGACCGCAATCACTATGCCGACACAGAGGGAGTCTCCGCTCCCATCATACCATATCCGGAAAAATTAATATTTCATTTTATTTATTTTATATATTTTTTTTTAAAAGAAAACAAGAAAACACAACTTCCCGCAAAAAAAAGAAAGGGAGAGATCGAGAGAGAAGCGAGAGAGAGAGAGAGCAATGCGCACCGAGCGCGCGACACGCAACCGCTGTGCGGCGCTCGATTACAAAATATAAAAATTTAAGAAAAATAATGAAAATCAAAAATTAGAAATAAAAAAATTTAAAATAAAAAATTTGTACCTTAATTATATCAATAAAATAAGTTGCGGCCTTGAGCGGCCGTCATGCCACAGGTGGCCTTGCCCCACCCGGACCGTTGCGGTGCCTTTCACCGATACCAATAAAAACGAGGTGCCGGTTGGCAACCCGTTACGTTGCGGGGCCTTTCCCCGAGACCAAAAAATATGAAACGAGGTGCCGGTTGGCAACCCGTTTATAAGGCTGGCCTCAACTGGCCGAAGGAACCGTTGGGCGTTGGCTAGCCTTTATTATAACAATTTACCGTTGGGCGTCCACCCGCCTTGAACAGTAGTAGCCTCACCTGGCCACCCGTAAAATTATTTGATTTGTGCGTTGTCCAGCCGCAATAATATTAGGCGTTGCCTCGCCTCATCTGTACCCCCACGAAATAACCTCACCCGGCAACCCGTTGGTTATCAATTGCAGGACGTAAATAATGTGGATGGCGAGGTAGTGCCGTTTTTAAAAAAAACGAAAAAACCTGAAGGTCCGTGTATCCGGCACTCGTTGAACTCGTCAGCCCACGTTAAATTTGTTACCTCGTTGACCAAGTTGGCGAACCGATGTTTCGTATAAATCCCGGACCGTTGTTGCGTATATTCGATATATTTGCCCGATTAGAATTTTTAAATTTCAACACCTTTTGTTTGGTTTAACAAAAACAAAATTAAACTGTGCCGATGTATACAAAATGGCAGTCTGTTTATCACTCAAACCCAAATCTTTTTTTTTCAAAATTAAAAATTTTTTTTTTATAAGAACCAAAACCAAATTTCTACTTTCCTTATTCCTTTTATTTATTTTTTTAATATCGGTCAGTAGTCACATAATTTCTCTACATTTACACTCATCCAAAACACATCGAATGTTCACCACTCGATTCTTTCATAAATCACAAAAAAAAATTTTTCTTAACTTGAAAATTTAAACTTGACTTTTATAAAACTCGACAGACTTTTTTTGTTTAACAATATAACTCCAAAAAAAAGAAAAATCCAAACCAAATAGAACTCGAGCGTTCTTTATCAAAATCAAAACTCGAATAATCAAAAGCAAAAAAAAATTCGAGCGCCGCACAACTCGTAAAACGTTCTAGAAGAAATTAATCTCTCTTCTCTGTCTCTCCTTTATATCAAATTTTCGTTGGTATAAAAGAGAGACATATAAGAAAAAAACATTTTTTCCAAAACGTTTTACTTTGCACACACTAGATGCGCATTGTTTTTTCTTTCCCTTATTCTTTCTCACCTCTGCGCCACCAACCGATGGGGCACAAAACCAAACGTCGAGAGTGCGTTCAGCACACATCTGAGGTGAATAAAAACACAAGAAATGATGGTTGCGACCAACACCGTCGTAACAAGATACAGAGTAAATGTCACAGAGATCATATTCCTATCGATCTTATTCAGAGGAATTTGGTGGAAACGTTTCAATCAAAAACCAACTAATCTATTAGCATTATGCTATACGCAGCTTCTACTATTCCGACAACTAACTAAAACCCTCCAGTTTCCCCTAAACTTGGCTCAACTATGCCCAAAATATTTTTCCGTTTTTTTTCAAATTTTCTTCCATATTTTCTATTATTTACTTCCCAGTAAGAGAATAAAACCGCATTTACACTATTGGAAATTTCCACCTATTTTTTTAGTAGGGAAATAAATGATGAAAAAGTTGCAAGTAAATTTGCAAAAACTTAAAGTAGCCGTCCAAAAATTCAAATAATATAAAGAATTTTAAAGCCAAATATATTCCGCATTCGGAAAAATCCACCGATTTCAAGAATACGCGCACAGAGTGATTTACAAAATTCTGAGGGAACTTAACCCAAACAAAACAATTGAACCTGATGATATTCCAGCAATTGTACTCAAACATTGTTACAATTCACTCGCTAAGCCGCTTATCTATTGTTATTTTGGAAAACGGCGAATATTCAACCGTTTACAAAAAAAATGTGATATTCATCTCCTATAAACTATCGACCGATTGCTCTGTTTTGTCGATCTATCGTTAGCTTTTTTTAAACTGATTTCCAAAACAGATGTTGAAAAACCGGTAAGTTCATGAAGTGACCAGAACTCGCATTATTGTGGCCGAGATATTGAAAATTCTACAGAACTATGGAATTTTATCTTTGGATATTTACATATAAACACTTGATAGAGAAATGATCGAATTGTATAGACATTTGGTAGTACAGTTGCGAAAGAAAGGGAAACGAGAACAGAGTAACTGGTCGGGTTCATCATGATACGACCCAATTGTTTGAAATATTTTGTCTAACGAGGTTCTCAGGCAACCACCCTGTTCCCGAGGCAATGACAGTATAGTTTGTTATGCTCTTGATATCCTAACTGTTACAGGCTTTACACACAAGGACAATTTGGAGAGCATCTGCCAAGATTATGTGGATATAATTCAGTGATGGCTTCAATTTCTGCAATAACGATACAAATCGATGTCAAAACTAGCAGAATCTCTTTTAAATAATGCTGGACGTTAGCTGACCAATCAAAGGGTAACGTATACCATACTTACCGGATTTGAATCTTCTATAATTTCTTATACTTCCCCTATTTGGGTTCAAGCATTGCAAATGAATCAAAATCGGCGAATTGTGAACTCGTGTGAATGCTTATCATCAATGCATAACTGTTTGATTGTCTCAATTGATTTACTGACAGTGGAACCCATCAGTGGGCCAATGAACTAGGCGACTTATTCCAGAAACATTCCGATGAAAATCCGCAGGCATGTAGAAGTTGCGTTCTTACATTTATTGCGAATTTTGAAGCATAAGCGATGAAAGAGTTGCGACGATTGGAATGCCTACGTCGCAAAACGAGATGTTTTGGACCAAGTCGCTGCGTGCGAAATGTGATGGTGCTCGTTAGTACATAGTCTTTCCCTGCGAAATAATACCTTACAGGCGCATCGGTGGGCAAGGATGTACATTACGGAGCACATATGTATAGTCAATGTTTAGGATTTCGGCCATATCGCGAACGTTAAGACTGCAAAAATTTCGAAATCAAAATTTACTACTTTTACTATCACCCAAAAAAAAAATTGTTAAAATATCAAATTTCATATGCAAAATCAATAAAAACTTAGGTTGTTTTTGTAATACCAATAAGTATTTAGCTCTGTTCAATAATTTGCCGTTTTAAATCTAAAGTTCTTTAGTTATTATTCCAAAATTTTAATAAAGCAAAATTTTGATTTATGCAATTGGGGCTTGTTGAACCAAATGATTTGAATTATCAAATAAATAACTTAACGTTGTTAATTGGAAGTTCTTTAGTGATTATTTCAAAACATTAAAAATTAATTTGTACAAAGAGCATATAATAATCATAAGAAATAATATTCTTGATAATAACCAGATAGCGTTTTTTACATCAAGGTGAGATCACCAAGACGTTGGAAGCTTGGTTTCGAACTAATGAAACATTAATTTCTTTATATAAAAAAAATTCGGTTGTCTCTCCAGACTGTACAGTGATCCAACTACAAAAAAATTGAAAATATGTTGAACTTACATTCAAAGTATAATCACAATGCCTTAGCGAGTTTTAATGATTCGCTACGCAATAAGTAAGGGGTAAGGGGTTGACAATTGCGTCTATATATATTTACCTCAATATGCTTTCAAATAAAATTTTCATAAATAATTTACAAGCAAAATGTAAAAGCAACAGTTTTATGAAAATACAATAAATAAAAATTATTGAGGGAATAACGAGAACAGTCACGTTGTAAATGTAATAACTTTAGTTATTGAGTAATTTAATCAAGTCCTTATGTTTATTTTAACAACACAAATTATCCGATGAGTTTAGCAAATTTAGACTTGATAACTAATACATTTTCATTATAATAAGTGTATTTATTAGTAAAACTATTTTATTTTTTTGAAAGACTATATGATTCTATTAAACTTAAAAGAAAGTTATTGGATTAACAATTTTATTGATGATTTTCGAAAAATAAGATTTAATAAGTCAAAGTTATAGAACTAAAAACTGTTTTTTTTCTGAGTGTACAGTAAAAATAAGATTTTTAACAAGAATACATTTTCAACTTTGTCTGTAGTATTTTAACCAGTGCTGTGAAACGTTATTGTAACGTAACGTAAAACCGCAAAACCGGAATTTAATTTTCGTATCGTAACGAAAAACCGAAACGGAAAATTTATTTCAACTGTAACGAAAAACGTAACAAAAACCCGAATTATTTTTAAAGTTATTAAGTTACATATTTATTATTTATTCTTTAATTTATTCTATTTATTAAATTATTCCAATACAAACTTAAAAAATATTTTTAATATAAATGTGTAATTTATTATTTGTTTAATAAACCAACAATACAATACTGAATTTATTTTGAATAAATTAATTTTATTTGTTCAATAACATTAATATTGATTATAATTTATTTCTCAGTAATGATTTATGAGAGATAACCAAATTGTAAATGTATCCGAAACGTAACCTTAACGTAACGGAAAACGTAATCAAAACAAATCGATGAAACAATAACTGAAACCAAAACCATTATTTTAAGTTATGAAATAACTGAAACTGTAACGAAATCAATTTTGAATCGTTTCACAGCACTGATTTTAACAAACCGAAACTGGGATGTTGTACCGTCATTTTTTTGACTTTAGGCTTAAATTGCATATATCTTTTTCGAGTAAAATCAAAGTTTATTTCACTTCTCACATTACGCGTTTTACTTTCTTTTACGTAGTAAAACGCCCGGGTACCATTAAGTATACGTAATCAAAATTAATAGTGTTATGTTTAGAAAATGATGCCACCTCGCACTTAACTGCGTTCAATTCCAGATGATTATTATTGCACCATAATGCAAATCTGTCCACGTCATTTTGAAGCAGTGTGCAATCTGAATCGAGGAGACTATACTCTTGCTATTATACTATCATCAGCGAACCATCGAAAACTGAATCGTTGATGAATAAAGAGGCATCGTTTGGGCAGGGAATGAAGTTAAGAGGTCCCAATTGAGAATTCTGGGTCACTCTTGATGTGGATCTCACAGATTAATTATCCGCCCAAAAATATTCATCAAATGTTGAAATAAAAGGTATCCCGTTCTACAAAGATGAAAATCAGAATACTATTTAGACTTGTACCCCTGTGCTCTCGCGGAAAAATTTATTAGTACGAAAAAGAGTTTTGTTAAAGATGCGTAGCTAAAATATATAAAATTCGTTTTTCATATAAAAATTATATAAATTAACTTTAAAAATATTTATTATTATAAAATACTTATCTTGTAAGCTCTCACGTAATCCGGTTTAGATCGCCAATTTTATTTATTGTTTATGAATTTTGACAATTAACGGTTAAAGCTAGCAAATAGAGCTTGTTTGTAAATTAACTTACGAAATTGTATACAAAATTTTGTAATAGAGTTATAAATTAATGTTAAAATTATATAATAGAATGCGCTCCATTCGGTCATGTAATTATTTAAATTTAAATATTTAGCGCGATTTTTATGACTGCTTTTAGCTAACTAGGGCAACCCATATTTGAGGAATGAATTTGCTAAAAATTAAAATTTTCTTCCTCTTTTCCTGCGACTTTCAAGCGAACAACATCAACAACGGAGAATAAATCATTGTGGGATTACTGAATACAAAGCGAAAGGAAGAAAATAAAAAGGTGGAATCGCCGGATCGGATTACGTGAGTTAGCAAATTTTTGCGAAATTATACATTGCTAATAATAGTGTGAATAAAGAATTTTAATAAATTGAATTGTTATAATAGAAAATTATATTCTGAGTTTTATATTTATAAAATTGCGAACTTTTTAATTCAGAAATAGTCTTTCTATATATTGCGATATATTCAATTCGTTCGGAAATTTTACATTGGTCCTTCGAGCCGGATGCAATTAGCATCAAACTAAAACATTCGCGAAAATAATCCAATAAAATAACCTGTGATTTATATTGTAAACGTGTTTATTGGAATCCTTTGATATAAAAAAAAAAAAAATCGTAGAAATTCGGTAGTAAAGTGCATCTTAACACTTCATATAAAAACTATCAAACTAGTATAAAAGCTGTGTGTTTATTGATATAACCAAAGTGTAACTTTCGGGATTTGTTGATTCGAGATAAAATCATAGTAAAAATTCAGATCTCCTAAAAATAAAAGAGAAAAGTGTATCATTAGTGCTAATTTATATTCAATTCAAAATGGCAGACACGCGATCACTTCAACGAAAAGTTAATCGGTTGTTACAAATAGAAAATTTCGCAAAAGGGAATCTTCTTCAAGAACCAATAGAACGTATCAAGGCGCAAGTTAAACTTTTAACTGAGGAATGGGAGGACTACAAATCAAATGAAAAAAATTTTAGAGATCTACCTGAAAATGCCGATTTACAAGACATCATCGAGACGAAATATTTCGCAACCAAAGGAAAGTTAATGCAGGCCGAGCTGATATTGGATAAGGATGTGCACCCTGGAAATCTTGATTCCAGCTTAAATGAACTTATGGCCAACCAACGATCCT
Organism: Nephrotoma appendiculata; assembly: GCA_947310385.1. Taxonomy (NCBI): domain Eukaryota; kingdom Metazoa; phylum Arthropoda; class Insecta; order Diptera; family Tipulidae; genus Nephrotoma; species Nephrotoma appendiculata. Next base: position 207,075,802 of record OX371225.1, on the reverse strand, counting down.
TTTTGAATGAAGTAGCAACTTTGAATTTAAAGACTGATTCCGATGTTCGATTGCCACGAATGAATGTACCAACATTTTCTGGGATTTATTCCGAGTTTGCTTCCTTTCATGACTTATTTGAGGCGTCAATTAATAGTAATCCAAAAATTCCGAAGGTACATAAGCTTCAGTACTTGAAAGGGTATCTGAGAGGTGAAGCGGCGGCTTTAGTGCGACATATCACGATAACTGAAGCAAATTACGATGAAGCGTGGGAAATAATAAATAAGCGATACGACAAAAGAAAACATGTGACTGCGATGCTTTTGAAACAATTTATGGATCAACCTACGATCAAACAAGCGTCTGCCAAATCTCTGCACCATATGCGCGATGTTTCCGACGAGGTAATACGAGGGTTAAAAGTTTTAGGTGAACAAGCTAAATTACGCGATCCGTGGTTAATCCATATTTTGGTGAACAAATTGGATCAAGTAACAAAACACGATTGGGCTCAGCACAGTTATGAGATTGAATTTCCTACCATAACTAATTTTTTCGATTTTTTAAATAAACAGAGTGACACGTTAGAAAGTTGCCAACCTTCGAGACAAATTTCACATCAGACAGCTACCTCCTCGAATTTGAAAGTAATGCATGTAGACATGAAACCAGTAAGTTGTTTGAAATGCGGTGATAATCACTTCCTAAGGAATTGCGACCAATTTTTAGTACTTTCCGTAAATGACAGGAGAAGCTTTGTGGCTGAGAAAAAGCTATGTTTTATATGCATGTTTCCAAATCATCAATCACAAGGATGTCGTTCAAAATTTAGATGTGGTATATGCCGAGCGAGACACCATACAACATTACATCAGGATATGCATAAGCCGTTAACAAATACTGAAATGTTGAACAATGAAGATGTCCTTGATCTATCAACATCCGGGAAAACAAACACTGGTACCGTAAACATTGCTCATGCCACTACCCACAAACAATTTACGGCACTATTACCTACAGCTATTATAAGAGTTCTAGATGCAACAAACGAATTCCAAAAATGTAGAGTTTTATTAGATTCTGGGGCGCAGGCATCTTTCATCTCCGAATCGTGTGCTCAACGACTCGCGTTACCACGTAAAAATGCGAAATTACTTATAAAAGGCTTGACTCCTGGTACAGAATCAACGAAAGGGATTTTATCAATAAAGGCTACGTCATTATATTCTTCAACAGAAACATTACAAATTGACGTCCTTGTTCTACAAAAATTAACCAGCTGTCTTCCATCAAGCAAGGTAAATCTCACCAATTTAAAGCAATTCGAAAACATAAAATTAGCAGATCCACATTTCCATACGCCCGGGGGAATAGACATAATAATTGGAGCCGACAGATTTTTTAATGTTCTACGAGATGGTCGTGTTGCAATTTTAGAAGACAAGTTAATTGCTCAAAATTCGATGTTTGGTTGGATTGTGTCGGGAGAAGTCACCAGAAAAGCAAGTGAGCACGGTCAAACAAGTCTCAATTTCCACATTGGCATAAATGTAGACGAAGCCCTCAAAAAATTTTGGGAAATGGAAGAGATTCCTGCATGCGATCCTTGGTCTACCGAAGAAAATGACTGTGAAAAAGATTTTAAAACAAAATTTCAGAGACACGCCAACGGTAAATTAATAGTAAAATTACCCTTTAAAACTTCACCTTTAGCTTTAGGGAATTCGTTAGGGAGTGCCAGAAGGAGATTTTTTTACTTGGAGCAACGGCTAAACAGAGATGTTTTTTTAAAAACTGAATATGCGAAAATCATTCGTGAGTACATCCACTTGGGTCATGCAAAAGAGATCCCCAACGCAACGACAGGCGAACAAATTGAAAATTGCTACTATTTACCGCATCATGCCGTTTTCAAAATGGACAGTACCACAACAAAGCTGCGTGTCGTTTTTGATGGGTCAAGTAAAACAACCAGTGGAAAATCTATCAACGATCTTCTTATGATAGGGCCTACAATTCAACCCACTTTATGGACAACGCTTGTTAACTTTCGGTACGGTAAAATTGCACTTACAGCCGATATTGAAAAGATGTATCGTCAGGTATTAGTAGCCGATGAAGATCAAGATTTCCAAAGGATTCTGTGGAGAGAACAGGTTAGTGAGCCGTTGAAGTATTACAAATTAACCACTGTTACCTTTGGGATGGCCAGTTCAGCGTTCTTAGCGATTCGTGCACTTCAACAAGCTGCATATGATTTCCAAGAAGAATATCCGATCATTGCTAATGAAATCCAGCGTAAATTTTACATATACGATTATATATCTGGTGCGAACACTTTGGAGGAAGCCAAATACCTGAAAGAACAGTTGACAAAAATACTTTCACTAAGAGGTTTTAACTTGCGAAAATGGACATCTAACGCTCCTGAATCACTGGATCAGCCATTAAACGATCACAAGTCGCTAGTTCCGTTCGAAAATAATTTGACCACTAAGATACTAGGACTTTAATGGAATTCAAAGGAAGATGTGTTGTCATTTAAAGTCAATCTTCCAGAGGAAATCATCCCAACCAAGCGATCCTTAATTTCTAATGCGTCCAAAGTTTTTGATCCTCTTGGTTTACTATCTCCATCGATAATTTTGGCTAAAATTATTTATCAGCAATTGTGGTTAAGAAAACTAGAATGGGACGATGAGCTCCCTGATGACATCGCTATGGTATGGAATAGGCTCAAAACAGAACTTCCACAATTCGAGCAGCTCAAAATTAAGAGATATATGCAGAAGGAAGGTATACAGCTTCATGGTTTTTGCGATGCTAGCGAAAGGGCGTATTCGGCAGTAGTCTACAATCGATTTTCAAATGAAAAGGGAGAAATTCAAATAGAACTAGTCACCTCTAAAACGAAAGTTGCACCTATAAGGCAGATTTCCCTCCCAAGGTTGGAATTATGCGGTGCGCATTTGCTGGCGAAACTATTAAATGAAGTAAGAAAAACTGTATCCGAAGATGTGTCAGTGTATGGATGGACAGATTCCTCTATTGTTTTAGCTTGGTTAGCCGATCATCCAACCAAATGGAAAACATTCGTAGCCAACCGTGTGTCAGAGATTCAGCGATTATTGCCGAGATGCAATTGGAATCATGTGAAGTCAGATAAAAATCCAGCAGACTATATGCTTCGAGGGGTGTCTTACCAACGAAATTATTGACAATCAATCAGTGGTGGCATGGTCCACCATGGCTAACTCAACCAGAAGATTTATGGCCAACTATAAAACAACAGGTTTTTTACGATGATACCACTTGCGAGAAGAAAAAGCGAACTGCCTCCATAATACCATTATTTAATACCAAATGCGAAGTTAGTGAAGAAGAGGTATTCCAATTAATATTAAATAAGACATTTTCTTTCACAAAGGCCATACGAGTTCTAAGCTACATCTATAGATTTATAGAAAATGTTAGAAAGGAAAAAGGACTTCGCTTGACAGCAGCATTAAATCTGAGAGAGATAAATCAAGCCACAGGAAAACTATTAAAATGGGTACAATGCAAAGAATACCCAAACGAGATAAAACTATTAGAAAAAGGGCAGATGCTATCTAAACATGATAAACTTTCCACACTTACGCCGTTTCTAGATACAAACGGCCTGTTGCGTGTTGGTGGAAGGTTAGAAAATTCTTCATGTGCATATGATGTCAAACATCCAATCATTCTACCTAAATCCCACATCCTTAGTAGAATGATTATTTCCTTTTACCACAAAAAATATCTCCATCCCGGCCCATCCCATACATCCCATCTAATTCGCCAGGCGTACTGGATCGTGAAGGGCAAAGCAACCGTGAGGGATGAAGTCAGAAAGTGCATTCAATGCTTCAAAAATAAAGCAAAGGCGGCCAAGCAGCTTATGGGTAATCTACCAAATGTTCGAATAACACCTGCGAGACCATTTTTAAGATGTGGGGTAGATTATGCGGGGCCTATTCTACTAGCCAGCAAAAGAGGTCGTGGAGCGAAACTGGTTAAGGGTTATATAACAGTTTTTGTCTTTATGGTAACCAAGGCCATTCATATTGAAGCAGTTCCGATTTGACGACCGATGCTTTCCTTGCAGCGTTGAAACGATTTTCATCAAGACGAAATGTTCCTAGTGATATATACGCGGATAATGGTACAAATTTTGTTGGAGCAAGCAGAAGACTTAAAGAGGTATATCAATTCAATAACTCAAAAATTAATGATAATGTCATTTCAGAATTTTGTACTTTGAACCAAATAAACTGGCACCACATTCCACCGGGTGCACCACATTTCAGGGGATTATGGGAATCCGCTATAAAATCCGTTAAAACCCACCTCAACAGAATCACGGGAAACTGTCACCTAACTTTTGAGGAGATGGTTACGCTTTTATGCCAAATCGAAACAATATTAAACTCCCGCCCTTTATGTTCAATCTCGGAAGATGATGATTCCTTCGAAGCTTTGACACCCGCTCATTTTTTGATGGGTTCAACTATAGCAACCGTGCCGGAAATTAACCTGGATGATATAGCAACGTCGCGATTGTCGAGATGGCAGCAAGTAGAACAACGAGCGCAATGTTTTTGGAAGCGTTTCCATAAAGATTACCTTAACAACCTACAACAAAAAACGAAATGGAAAAACAAAGAAGAAAATATTAAGATTGGAGATTTAGTTTTGATCAAAGAGGACAATTTACCTTCATTGAAATGGGCAATGGGTCGCCTCTTAGACGTTCATCCAGATAATCATGGTATTGTTCGAGTCGTCACCATTAAAACCACATCAACAATTATAAAACGACCCATAGTCAAGGTCTGCAAACTGCCGTTGGAGTAATTTTGTTGACAAATTATAAATATATTCGTCAACGGGGGGATTATGTTAAAGATGCGTAGCTAAAATATATAAAATTCGTTTTTCATATAAAAATTATATAAATTAACTTTAAAAATATTTATTATTATAAAATACTTATCTTGTAAGCTCTCACGTAATCCGGTTTAGATCGCCAATTTTATTTATTGTTTATGAATTTTGACAATTAACGGTTAAAGCTAGCAAATAGAGCTTGTTTGTAAATTAACTTACGAAATTGTATACAAAATTTTGTAATAGAGTTATAAATTAATGTTAAAATTATATAATAGAATGCGCTCCATTCGGTCATGTAATTATTTAAATTTAAATATTTAGCGCGATTTTTATGACTGCTTTTAGCTAACTAGGGCAACCCATATTTGAGGAATGAATTTGCTAAAAATTAAAATTTTCTTCCTCTTTTCCTGCGACTTTCAAGCGAACAACATCAACAACGGAGAATAAATCATTGTGGGATTACTGAATACAAAGCGAAAGGAAGAAAATAAAAAGGTGGAATCGCCGGATCGGATTACGTGAGTTAGCAAATTTTTGCGAAATTATACATTGCTAATAATAGTGTGAATAAAGAATTTTAATAAATTGAATTGTTATAATAGAAAATTATATTCTGAGTTTTATATTTATAAAATTGCGAACTTTTTAATTCAGAAATAGTCTTTCTATATATTGCGATATATTCAATTCGTTCGGAAATTTTACAAGTTTAGTCGAACTTTTCTATGAATTATCTATGAAAAGTGATCTTGGAAAGTTTAATATTATTTGTATATTGTATTAAAATATAAAAACTATAAATTTATCTACAATTAATATTAAAATTATCAATTTAAAAATGGAAAAAGTGTCTCGGGTGTATCTGAAACAAGCTTCATTTTTTTCCACTGGTAGCGTTTTCTATACTTTCCCTAGTCTCAATTTTCGAGACCTTAAACCGAATTTATTATTTAACACATCTATATTAAATTTATTACGGTGCATCTCCTCATTCTGTTAAAGCCGTTGTAATTGAACTCCTTCACAAATTCGGTTCATTTTTCAGTTTTAAAAACATCACAATATTAGATATTTGATTTGTTAATAATAATTCTCTAATTTTCATTAATCCGCCACCTTGGAAGGAAAAGCTGCTTGCGGAAACCAAAATTTTAAAAAATTTTAAATTTAAAAAATGAATGGGTAAAATATCCAAAAATATACTGCAAGGAGGATGATGGCAGTGAGTATTACAAGTATTATCAATAGTGTGAATCAACAGTGAGTATTATCAATAGTCAAGAAGTCGTTGCGCATGCTGGTTGTTTTTATTTTTCCACGAACTGAATATTTAAAAAATTAAATTAAGTTTTAGAATTTTAATTGGATATATAATAAATATTTTGTGTTTTAGTGTTAATATTAATAAATAATTTATATAATTATGTAAATAATAATCATGGTGGGCAATTTGTCGTTAAAACATTTCAATATTTATGTATATAGTTTTAGACAATAATTATATATAAATTAGTGTGGTAAACAATATATATGTATTTTGTGATTTTATAGTGTGTAATTAATTTTTCATAAGTTAACACTTTGACAATTAAAACAATATATTAAAATGGAATGTGGAAAATGTTGTTTGGCTTTTAGTGTCGACAAGATTGGATGTGGAGGATTTTGTGGCAAAAATTTTCATTTGAGTTGTGCTGCTGTGGATCGTGCATGTCACCGGCAAAGTTTTAAATGTGGTAATATACTTTGGTTTTGTGATGAATGTAGAGAATTGGTGAGTAACCGAACTTTTAAGAATATTTATATGAAAACCAAATCGTGAGACAATTTAAATCAATACTCTTTATATCAAAACTTGTTGGAAGAAATTAAATTAAATAGACTTCTTATTGAGAATGTGTTGGAGCTTCTTAATATTAGGGATACACGAATTCCTGATGCTATTTTACATGCTCTGCCGAGAGCTAGGCCACTAACAACAAATATTGCATCGTGAAACATTTTTAATTTAGACTGTGTGCCTGACAGCGATTTTTTTTTGACTAAATGGCCGACTAAACTAAATTAATGAGCACTTTTGCTATTAGCCACCAGGTTTTATCATTTAGGCTCCTGCTGAGGTTGCTTGCCTATTTAGTTGTCATTTTCATTTTTTGTTATTATTATTTTTTTACCGTGTGCATTCGAGCAAAAATGTCTAAAAGGAAATATTCTGATTCTTAAATTTCGATTGTAATTTATAATCACATGCATGAATAATGCGATTTCCATATCCATATTTGTTTTATTTTTGCTATTTTCTTGATTTTAAATAATAACAAATCGGTGTTGTTGAAAACAATATGACGTATGAAAAGTCATAATTTAGTTTAGTTTACAATTTAGTTTACAATCGGAGGCACAGCATATTTAAAAAATACACTCAGAAAAAAATATGATAAATACATGATTAGATTTACCATATTATGATAACACTTAATCGTTGTTATTATTAATATAATTATTGTGTGTCAAATACAATCATTTAAATGATTGATTTTATCATACTATTATATTCTTGATCATTTTCTTGATCTTCTTCATCATAAGAATGATGATCACAAGTAGTCACAAGTGATCATCATTCTTATGATGAAGAAGATCAAGAAAATGATTAAGAATATAATAGTATGATAAAATCAATCATTAAAATGATTGTATTTGACACACAATAATTATATTAATAATAACAACTAGCTGACTTGTGACTGAATAATCAGTCACGTGAATACATTTTGTTGAATTTTTGGTTAAGAAATGATTAAGAAGATTTTTTAAGATGTAAATCTGATGCACTTTTATCAAAAATAAAGTAAATTTATATACGCAGTATGACTTACGTGTCAAGTCAAACATTCATATCTCAAACAGGAAGCGCGCGCTCGGGATCACATGATCACTTACGCACCCAAACTAAATATTAAAATCTCAAAAGGGAAAAGCACACAAATGCTGAGGCAAACTTTAATCTAAATATTTAATAAGAAATGTACAAAAGGATAATAAAATAGTAGTAGAAGGTAGTTAATAAAATAGTAAAATATATTACAATTTACATGCACAGAATGTCTTCAAAAAATCATTCATTATTGTGATGCGCCCATCCCGATCAGCTGATTGATCGCTTGTCTCAACGATAAACACGTCGAGTCCGTCAAATGAGCGGCATCGTGAAAAGGCCACATACATCTTACCATGCGTAAATACGGGGGCCGGCAAGTACACTCCTACCTTCTTCAAGCTTTAACCCTGACTCAAAAAATTCTAGCGTACAGAAATTGGAATATGTATGTTTTAAATTGGGGTGTAGAGATGATTTGAAAGTGAAAGCTCTGAATCCTGCTACCTGGCCTGTTGGTGTATATATTAAACCTTTCGAGTTCACAAATATTCGGTTAATTCGACCTGCAAAAGTAAAATTTTGGACGTCGGCATCTATACCCAAGCAATAACACAACTATTCCATTAGAAAATTTGTGTGTAAATAAAAAATTTTGTTTGACATTTGGTCATTTAAATGTTCGAAGTTTGGTGAAACATTTTAATGATGTAACTATATTCTTTTACATATTTATCAATTTTGTTTTCTTGCTTTGTCTGAGACTTGGCTCACTAAGAAAAATAGAAACAAGCCATTCCAAATAAACAACTACAAATTGCTGCGAGCTGATCGCACTGATTCCCGTGGAGGTGGTGTTTGTATTTATTATCGTTCCTCCTTTAAAATAAACAAACTTTCTTTTAACTCTTTAGGTAAACTTGAGTTCTTATCTTCTGAGCTTGTTGGAGCATTTGGAAAAATACTTATTTGATTGTTTATAACCCTTCTCCTGTTTATTCCAGTGACATAGTTAATATACAAGATACTTTTGCTGAACAATTATGTGGATATGGAAGAATTATTTGTTGTGGTGATTTTAACTATAACATGCTGAGCAATAATAGACTTAGTGATTGCTTAAAAATGAATAACCTATATTATTTACCATTTAGTCTAACTAGAATTAACAACCTTTTAGATTTGATTATTGTTTACGAGTCTTTCTTTTTGTTAGATTGGCAAACCGCATGTATTACTATTCTGAAGTTGATGATATTGTTGCCAATTTCAACTCAAACTTTTTACATTTACACCAAAATTGTGTGCATCGTAAAAGTGTTATAAATAAATGCTCTACTGCACCATGGCTGAATGCTCATATTATTAAATTAATGAAACGACGAGATTTAGCTTTTAAAAAACATAAAAGGTTTGGATTATATAATGATTTACAATCTTTTAGATTTTTTAGGAATAAAACAAATATACACATCAACCAAGCTAAACAAAGTTATTATTTTGAAAATTTGAAAAATTCCAAAATAACTTGGTATAATTTAAAAAAATTAGGGGTTTCTTGCGTCACTAGTGATGCTAGAATTGACTTTTCAGCAAAAGAAATTTTGGTTGGAATCACTAAATTTCGTGATTCCTAGGGAGTTTTGCCACTACCTGATGCTAAATCTGATCATTATACAGGTGATGCTTTTGTTTTTGATTGTGTTGATGAATATATTGTTTTAAATGTTATTCGTGAAATTAAATCTGATTCATTGGCTTATGATATGGTAGATTTTAAAGTCTTAAAACTTTTTATCGATTTATTTCTCCCTCTTATAACTTTCGTTATTAACCAATGTCTGACAAAATCGGTGTTTTCTGATTTATGGAAGGTGGTGTCCATAATTCCGTTACCAAAGAAGGATATAATTTCCAATATAGGAGATATACATCCTATTAGTATTTTGTCTGTTATGTCAAAAGTTCTAGAAAAAATCATGCAACGTCAAATGCAGGAACATATTCATAGGTTTAATTTCCTAAGTGAGTTTCAGTCGGGGTACAAATCAGGTTACAGCACCGCTACTGTTCTTGTTAATATTATTGATGATTTGTCTACTATCTTGGACAAGGAAAATTCGGCTATTTTGGCACTACTAGATTTTTCTAAAGCACTTGATTGCGTTAATCATATTCATTTGCTTCACAAGTTACATTTGTATTATAAATTTTCTAATTCGGCTATTAATCTAATATACTCATATTTGAGTAATCGTAAACAATTTGTCGTATGGTATTGATCATTCAAATATCAGTGAAATGGTAGTAGGTGTACCTCAAGGGTTGGTCTTAGAAGTCCGTTACTTTTTTCTGTCACGGCTAGATGAAATAGTGATTAAACTTAACACAGATCTTAAAACTGTTTCTTAGCGGGCTAAAAATAATTCGTTATCATTAAATCCGATTAAAAGTAAGGCTTTATTACTCTCAAAAAATGATCGACATAATGTTACACCTACACTTTTCTTAAATAATGATGTTATATTCTTTGTTCCAGTGGTTAATGATTTAGGATTGCTTTTGAATTCTAAACTAACTTGGAATGATCATATTAGCTCTCTTAATTATAGGGTTAATTATGCATTGTATTCCCTTAAATTGATTAAAAAGTTTTGTCCAGTTAACCTTCGTAAATATTTAATTAAAAGTTTGGTTTTGCCAATGTTCACATATTGTGATGTTATCTACAATCAATGTAATAGTTTTTCTAAATGTTTACTTGAAGTTACGTTTAATAATTGCACATGTTCATGACCTTAGGAAATTCGACCATATCTCGGAGTTTAGGTGTTTAATACTAAAATATGATTTGTTTCAACTATTTGATTATAGAACATCTGTTTTTATTTTTCAACTGGTTAAATCTGGTTTGCCGTTGTTTTTGTATGAAAAGTTAAATTTTTCCAGGTCTTTACGTACAAAAAACATTAATTTGCATATTAGTAAAAGAAATGTTTATTATAATTCTGTGCTAATAAATGCAATTATCAAATGGAATAGTTTACCAATAGAACTAAAAAACATCAGTTCTCTTAGTATGTTTAAGAAATCTTTATTACAATTAATTATGCAATAATTAATGTAAATATTTGTAGATATTTAATTTAGTTTATTGCTTTGGTTAATACTTTTTTTTTGTGTTAATGTGATAAGTTAGTAATATAATTCTTGTAAATATTCATGTATAACTTTTGTAAATATTCATGTGTACAAAAGCATTAGCTTAAACACATTTAATAAATATTATTATTATTATTATTATTACCAAAATCTTTTGTCATATTAGATGAGATTATAGACGTTGTGTCATGAAATGTATGGCCTGTTGCGCCATCTTGTTCAAACCACATATCGTTCAAGTCAAACTCATTTAATTCATGCATAATTATTAGTTATGTGTCTCTATCGTTCTCCATTGACTCCATTGGTCCAATTATAGAAATGACCTTCATCACTGAAGACGATTTTTCCATGGAATAATGGATCTGTTTCAAGTTGCTCTAAAGCCCAATCTGCAAAATTTCTAGGCATCAAAGTGTCATTTGGTATAAGTTTTTGAAAAGCAAATCTTTATTCAGATTATTTCTTGTGTTGCCATAAGAACGACGTTTAATTAATTGTTCTCGATTCTCATCCACACTTTGGTTCACAGCATCGGGTTAAATTCTCAATATCCCAAACAGTACCACCAGTCTACAATTTTTAAATTTTATTACGAATAGTAAGGTTTGCAGGACGATTATGTTGACCATAAATTTTACATAATGCACGATACGTAGCTCGGATAAATTCATTATTTTTGTAATAAATTTGAAACTGTGTATTCATCTCCATAGTGATTTGCCACGAATACTGATCACAAATGTCCGTTTTGAAGGAATCTAAAAAAATGGCCTTTATAATGTTTTTAAAATATTTAATACTAATTTGATTACCCGTTATTATCAGAACTGTCGTCGTTATCAAAATCAAATAACTTTAGAACTTCTGTAATCTCGAATAGTTTTATGATGTGACTTTGACCGAAACTTTTCTAAATTAATCGTTCTATTCTTTTGAACTTTTTGATAATCAATACATTGTAGAACTTGATCGTCATGCATCATTAACTGGTAAATATTTGAATTGGAAATGGCTCGCTGATAGCTGAACGTCACAACATTCAAATGGTTCAAGTTGTATATAAATAATTATAAATCAAAGATAGTAAAAAAGACGAGTACATTCCGTAAGAGGTTATTCAGTTTTTTCAACGAAGCTACATTTCTGAAATTGTCGCAGGAATAATAGATTTTTATTATACATGATAGTTTTTATCAAAAATCTGTTATGCTCAATTTTTCGAGAGAAAGCCGGGTGTTGGCCACCCCTTCTTTTTTGTATAGTAAACATGAAAAATTTTGACCTCGAGGTTTTTGCAGATCTGAAGCTTCAGCTAGGTGTATTGCCGAAGTCAAAAGTAGTAGTCTTTAAAACATTTCTGTGTTTACGTGCATGTTTTAATATGTGGTGCCGTGCCGACTTTATGTTTGTAGCTTCTACACAGCCCTGACAGATTCATTCCTCGGAATGAAACTTTATATTTAAACTTTTCTCATAAATTTGCTCATCCCAATGAATTTTGGCTGAAATCAGTCTACCGAAAGTGGCAGCATTTATAAGAGCTTTTTCGATTTGAGTCAAAATTTTGTCAAGCAAATCATTTGGAAGAAAAACAGGAAGATACTTCTACATTAATTTTGCAACAATATTGGTCCCGATTAGTTTTTCAAAATTGATAGTTTGACAAAAACTGTCTTTAATCCAGAATTCGGTACCTGTACAGTCCATACAGAATGATTGGTCGGGATGAAGCTTCATACTTAAGCTTAAAATGATTAAATCCAAAAAGATTGTAAATTACTTTTCAAAAAAAAAAATTAGTTACATCAGTTTTTAAATTTTAGCACGAAATTTGATAAAAAACTTTGTTTTACCAAAATTCCGCATCTCGACAGTCCAGACGGATTGACTATCTGGAATAAAATTTAATACTAAAACTTTTTCCATTAATTGCGAATTCCATTGCGAAATCTGGTGGAAATCTATTTACCGGAAGTGATAGCTTTCAAGAAACCTTTTTATATTCTTGTAATGATGTTGAAAAATTTAGCGTTTAGAAAAACGACAAACAAAAACATTTATATATGTAAATTTAAAAATTAACTTTGAACAAACAAGGATTGCTAGATAAAAGTCTGTTAAGTTGCATTTTTTGTCTGAGAAATCAAGTTTGGTGCATTCGATTTTTCAATTTTTAAAATAGAAAGTTTTAGGACAGGGTTTTTGATTTGAAGGCCTTCCAAAATTATTGTTTAATTGTCCATTGTTCTCCACAAATAATGTGCTGCTCTAAGTGGTATAATTCAAGAAACTAATAATAGTAAAGAAAAGTATATTTGTCATATTTTGAAAAGTTTTCTAGTGGTTTAAAAATACTCATTACTCATTAAATCAATCAACGATACTGTATAACACTAATGTAGATCATAATCGGACCGTGAGGATTTCATAATACACTCATATTTTTTTAATAAAATAAAAATTCAATTTAAACACATTCACAATCGAGTCCTCTAAAAGCCCACCAGCATTTTTTTTGTTTATCTCTAAGCTCTTGTAAACATGTTTTGTTATTCATTAATGGTCACATCTACCATCCATCTCATTTATGATCCCCAATATCATTCAATTATGTATAAATCGACTTATTATTCCATTTGCATTTAAAAATAAAATTTATTCGCAAATCACAAACGATAAAATAAAATTTTAGTTTTCAAAAATTCGTCGCATAAAATTGAATTTCATTCCAAATCAGCGTGCCTCATACCCTTAAGCTGTGTACTGATACCAATGTGCTAAATAAGCACAAACCATATTCATAAAATAATATGGCGGGAAAATCACTATGCATACACACACTCGTATCGCGCAGTAAAACTTTATAAAATAATATTTTATTACATTCATTTAAAAATTAATTATTTTGTTTATTTTTTCAAAAATATTATTTACTGACATAAATCAAATAAAATTATTATTTTAAATATGTACTCGTATGTATGTGTATGTATTTTATGTTTTCATGAAAAATTTTCGGAAAATTTTGAGGTAAAATAAATTTTTCAATTTTACTATTTTCCAAATTATAATATTTTTATGTGTGTTTAACTTTTAATTGAATGTCAATTTTTAAAACTGTATCGTACCAAAACCCACTAGCAACAACAATGAGATTTACGAGTACATTGGAAAGATTGAGTTTTGTTTTTAATAGATTTTATCGGAGTCAAATAGGGTACATTGTATATATAGGGCTAGTGGGGTGTGGGTGAATTAGTAGGTGATTTTGTGCTGTATGTTTATATTTTTCAATAGATTTGTTTTAGATATCAAAAGAGTTATTGAATTTCGTATGATTTATGTGACGTGCAAATGATTTTAATTTCAAGATAAGCTGAATTTTATTATTGTGGTTGTTTATTATGTAATTCAGCATGATTTCTATTTGGATTTCTATATACGCAGATGCATTTGATAGTTTAAAGTGTTTAATTAAAATTCGTGGATTTCATGCATATAACGCGGTACTTTTAATGAAATTTGAAATCACCGTTTGTGCTGTACGTCAACATGGAACCGTTTGAAATCCGTCTGTTAAATAGTTTTAAGCATATCTATGAAAAAGTGCACGTGTACGAATGCCCGCAGTTATTTTTATTTAGTTTTGAAATTGTTTAAAAGCGCGGATTTGAGAACGGGAGTCTCAAACAGCATTTCTAAGGTGACCCCCACGTTGGAAAGTACGAAAAAATTAACAAGGTCAACGATAAATAAGCCTCACTATTTAAACGGATTATATTTACTAGATTTTTATTATTGAATGTGCTTATTTTATGAGCTTTGAATCAGAATCATTTATTTCAAAATGTGAGCTTAGATCCAAAAACAATAATTTAATTGATTACTATAGTTACTTATTACAACAGTTCCGTTTTTAGGCTCCCACCTCTAAAATGGTAAACATCCCTGATTTTGCACAGATCCCAAGGTTTTGGGTCTTTTGGAATTTGAGCGGAGCGTTGGGTCGTTTGGAAGTTGAATGCTAATGGACCGTGGAACAGAATAAAAGAAAAGCAAACTAAAAATTGAAATTATAAGTTAAAGGACACCAGAATCAGAACCCAAACTTGATGAACGTAATAAATCTAATAACACTTGGGTGTGCCAATTTGGGAACGACCTGATCTTCCCGAACGACAAATAAAATGCATGCTGAAGAAGCCCTCCTGAATTTTCTATCGACCCCTAGAGGCCGACAACCAGCCAGGACGAAGCAGCATAAGATGGTAGGGACGTTTCTCCAACAGACAAACCTCTCTTCATCCGGATATACTTCCAAATAATCTGCCACAATTAACACGTCGACAGCTTGACTCTGCCGGAGTGCGCCATGGTGAGACAGCGTAGATTTTACGATCGTACCCGAATGAACGACACATATGCTTGACTCGTCACTCTGGATGTCCTGCCAAAGAGATGACGGGAAGTGACAACGAAATGAAAGTTGGGCGTCTTCCCGGTTTTGATAACAATAATAACAGGGTTGGGCATTAGCTTGCCGTAAACCGAAAATAAATTTTCCCTCGATAGGCCACCGATAATATTGGGCGTCTACGCTCGAAAACCCGAAAAATATGAATGGCCTCAATTGGCCACCCGAAAAAATGTTTGGCATTGTCTCTCCAAAATCCACATAAAATATTGTTGGGCGTTGTCTCGCCTTAAACCGAAGAGTTGAAACGTACTTGAAGTTTGTCCTAACTTGTCCTAAACCGAACAACAACGTTTCCAATTATTAATAAAATTTAACAGTGTAAAATATATTATTTCGGGAATAATAAAAACCCTTTGTCCTAACATACTTCTAAGAGGTAACAACTCTTGGAGTATATGTTTCACTTTGTACTAGACCCAATCCAACTAGAAAACATGAGTTTTCCGAAAAAATTAGGGGAACGCTGGATTAAGTATTCAAAGATATATAGGTAAAAATCGAAGTAAAATCCCTCTGACCTAAGATAAGAAGTTACAACTTTTGAGGTAGGTGTTTTCACTTTAAACTAGACCCAATCGAACTAGAAAACACGAGTTTTCCGGAAAAAAATTAGGGGAACACTGGGTTTATTATTCAAAGTTGAATAGATACAAATCGAAGTAAAAACCCTCTGTTCTAAGATACTTATAAGAAGCTACAACTTTCGGAGTAGATGTTTTCCTTTTGTACTAGACCAAATCCAATTAGAAAGACGAGTTTTCCGGAAAAATTAGTGGAACACTTTGTTAATTATTCAAAGTTGTAAAGGTACAAATCGAAGTAAACCCTCTATCCTAAACCTTTCTAAGAGGTTACAACTCTTGGAGTAGATGTTTTCACTTTAAACTAGACCCAATCCAACTAGAAAACATGAGTTTTCCGGATAAATTAGGGGAACGCTGGGTTAAGTATGCAAAAATATATAGGTAAAAATTGAAGTAAAAACCCTCTGTCCTAAGATACTTCTAAGAAGTTACAAATTTCAAGGTAGATGTTTTCACTTTGTACTAGACCCAATCCAACTAGAAAACATGAGTTTTCCGGAAAAATTAGGGGAACACTGGGTTTATTATTCAAAGTTGAATAGATACAAATCGAATTAAAAACCCTCTGTCCTAAGATACTTCTAAGAGGTTACAACTCTTAGAGTAGATGTTTTCACTTTGTACTAGACCCAGTCCTACTAGAAAACATGAATTTTCCGGAAAAAATAGGGGAACACTGGGTATATTCAAAGAAGTATAGATAAATATCGAAGTTAAACCTTCTGTCCTGAGATACTTATAAGAAGTTACAAACTTTCGGGGTAGATGTATTTACTTTGTACTAGACCCAATCCAACTAGAAAAACATGAATTTTCCGGAAAAGTTAGGGTAACACTGGGTTAGGTATGCAAAGATTTATAGGTAAAAATTGAAGTAAATTCCTCTGTCCTAAGATACTTCTAAGAAGTTACAAATTTCAAGTAGATGTTTTCACTTTGTACTAGACCCAATCCAACTAGAAAACATGAGTTTTCAAGAAAAATTAGGGGAACACTGGGTTTATTATTCAAAGTTGAATAGATACAAATCGAATTAAAAACCCTCTGTCCTAAGATACTTCTAAGAGGTTACAACTCTTAGAGTAGATGTTTTCACTTTGTACTAGACCCAGTCCTACTAGAAAACATGAATTTTCCGGAAAAAATAGGGGAACACTGGGTATATTCAAAGATGTATAGATAAATATCGAAGTTAAACCTTATGTCCTGAGATACTTATAAGAAGTTACAAACTTTCGGGGTAGATGTATTTACTTTGTACTAGACCCAATCCAACTAGAAAAACATGAATTTTCCGGAAAAGTTAAGGTAACACTGGGTTAGGTATGCAAAGATTTAGAGGGAAAAATTGAAGTAAAAACCCTCTTTCCTAAGATACTTCTAAGAAGTTACAACTTTTGAGGTAGGTGTTTTCACTTTGACTAGACCCAATCCAACTAGATAATATGAGTTTTCCGGAAAAGTCAGGGTAACACTGGGTTAAGTATGCAAAAATTTATAGGCACAATTTGAAGTAAAAACCCTCTGTGCTAAGATAGACCCAGTCCAACTAGAAAACATGAGTTTTCCGGAAAAATTAGCGAACACTTGGTTAAGTATTCAAAGTTGTATAGGAAGAATTTAAAGTAAATCCCTCTGTCCTAAGATACTTTTAAGAGGTTATAACTCTTGAGGTAGATGTTTTCACTTTTACTAGACCCAATCCAACTAGAAAACATGAAACAAAACGTTGTAACCTGTTGGAAGTATTTTAGGACTCAAGGTTTTTAATTCGATTTTTACAGATACCACTTTTGAATACTAAACCCAGCGTTCCCCTAATTTTTCTTGAAAACTCATGTTTTCTAGTTGGATTGGGTCTAGTACAAAGTGAAAACATCTACTCCAAGAGTTATAACCTCTTAGAAGTATCTTAGAACAGAGGGTTTATACTTCGGTTTTTACCTATAAAACTTTGAATACTAAACCCAGTGTTCCCCTAATTTTTTCGGAAAACTCATGTTTTCTAGTTGGATTGGGTCTAGTATAAAGTGAAAATACCTACCCTAAGATTTGTAACTACTTAAAAGTATCTTCGAACAAAGGGATTTCACTTTCATATATTCTTCTAAATCTGTTGAATTCTAAACGCAAGTTTATTAATAAATTGATACTTTTTCAATTAATTTTATTATTCTAGAGCATTCATTTACCAAAATTTAATATTATAAATTGATAGTTAATCGAAATATTTTAAATTGCCAATAGTGTTTATATAACAAATAGGTTATTATTTTACAGTGTTAAAGTTAGGAACGTCTACGAAAAAATTCACGTTACTATATAGTCGAGTTAATTTTTTCCTAAACTGTCTTAAAATTGTTGTTGGGTTTAGGACAAGATAAGACAAACTTCAAGAGAATAGAGTTGAATGGCTCAACTGGCCACCCACGCGTATGTTTGATCCTGCGTGGCAGCACGTATGACGGAAAATTTTTCCGCGTGGCAGTTTTCTCGCCGATTTGAACTTGATAACTTTGAGTGTGGCGTCTTCACACCAATTAATAAAATATGCCTCGTTAAGCTATCGATGTAATATGGTAATGCGACACCTTTATGCCTATAAAAATTTCACCACAAAAATTTTAGGAAGTCATGAGCAAGGCCGCCTATTAAAACTCGTCGCGGCGTTCACTCGCCGATATCTTATGCGTGGATTCCACAGTTGTTTTCAGTAAACATTTTTTTTTCAGTAAAAAATATTAGGAAACCGAAAAGAGGAGAGTATACATATTAAAATCACGTAAGAGTGACAAAGAAAAACAAATGTTGCCATAAAAAGTATTAAGTTTCATACTTTTAATGGCAACATTTACCCCAGTAAAATTTACTGAATTTTTTTGTTTTAGTAAGGGATTTATATTTTGTATCTCGTATTATCCACTCACCTGGTGGATCCATGTTTAATCCATTGTTACATATAAAGGATTGGATTTTTTGATTGGAAACCTGTTTATTGTGATTAATCTGTTCGTGATCCAATTTTAGCAAGCGCGGCAACCTCATAGAAGCATTACTAAACAAATGTACCAGTGGCACTAGTCTGGTAATTCCCTGGGAATAGGGAATTGGGGAAAGAATTTATATGTAATTTCTGTTTAATGTTTTTTTTCTGTGGCCTACTGAGGTAAAAAAGCTATCTCCTACATCCGATGGATGACGGATGCTGGAGGTCAGATGTTGGATGCCGGATGCTGGACGACGGATGTCGGGTGTTGGATGTAGGATGTCGGATGCCAGATGTTGGATGCCGGATCTCGGATACCCCGGATGCAGGATGTCGAATATCGGATGCCGGATGCCAAAAGCCAGATGCCGGGTGTGGGATGGCGGATTCCAGATGGTGGATGCCGCTGTCGGATGCCCCGCGATGTGGGATGCCCCAGATGTCGGATATCGGATGCCAAATGTCGGATTATGGATGTCAGATGCCGGATATCGGATTTCGGATGTCGGATGCCAAATGTTGGATATCGGATTGGTTGTCGGATGTTGGATATCGGATATCGGATATCGAATGTTGGATGATGGAATTCGGATGCCAGATGCCGACATTGACATCAAATTTTAATCCTCAGTAGGCCAGAAAAAAATATTTTATAATACACCATCATACAAAGCAAAGCCGGTTTTGGAAACGTTGGAAGCTCTTAATTGGGACATACTTTCACATGCGGCTTACTCCCCAGACTCGACTCCGTTCGATTATCACTTATTAGCATCGATGAACCCGAGCTGCTAATGAGCACTTCGCTTCCTACGAAAATTGTCGAAAACGGCTCGATAATTTTTAAAGAAGAAACATTTTTTGGAGTGGCATCCACGCATTGCCAGAATGGAAAAAATATATAACTAACAATGGGCAACACTTTTAATAAAATAGTCTTAATCATTATAATGCGATGAACGTGTAATTTTTACTAAAAGATACTGGTTTGATGTTTACACACCGTAAACATGAAACCGGTATAGTAAAAATTACACGTTCATCGCATGATAATGATTAAGAGTATTTTATTAAAAGTGTTGCCCATTGTTAGTTATATTTTTTCCATTCTGGCAATGCGTGGATGCCACTCCAAAAAACTGTTCTTCTTTTGATGCAAACCAATTATCGAGCCATTTTCTTACATTTTCGTAGGAAGCGAAGTGCTTCTTAGCAGCTCGGGTCCATCGATGCTATAATAAGTGATAATCGGACGGAGTTGAGTCTGGGGAGTAAATCGCATGTGAAAGTATGATAATAATGAAATAATTAAGAGCTTCCAACGTTTCCAAAACCGGCTTTGCTTTGTATGATGGTGTATTATCATGAAGCAAAATCACTTTGTGTTGCCTTTTATCATATTCTGGTAGTTTTTCACGCAAAGTTTAATTCAAATTGATCATTTAATATTGGTAGCAGGTTCAGTATTTACGGTTTCACCAGGTTGTAGCAGCTCAAAATAAATCACACTCTTCTGATTCCACCAAATACAGAGCATAATCTACCGCCCGAAGCGATTTTACCTTGCATTCGATATCGAGGGTCGTCCTGGATCAACCCAAGACATTTTGCTCCTCGGATTTTTAAAATAAATCCATTTTTCATCGTTAATCATAATTCGATGGAGAAATGGCTTTCTTCTGTACCGGTTTCATATTTACACACGTGGTGTCTTGTAAACTAATTGGTTGGATTTTCATAAAATTTGGACACAAATCGTTTGCAAGATGGTGCTTGCTAAAAATCATACGAGCTTTTCATTATTTATTTATTTATTTATTTATTTAAAGAAATCTATTTTGTAATATACATGTATGATTTCAGATTATTTACAGTTATAGTTAAAATTATATTAAAACAACAAAAAACTTTAAAACAGAATAAAAAAAAAAAAAATATAAACCAAATTTTGGTTTAAACAATTAAAAATTTAGAAAAAAGTCTTTAAGGATATTTTTAAAGTTGTCCTTTGATAAGTTGAAGTCAAATAGGTCGTCGATTAAGTTGAAAGATTTAGACATCCTATTAATTGGGTTGTTTTCTCCATAGTTGGTGGAATGGTGTTCAAGTGCTAAAAATTTATGGTTTCGAAATGTTCTGCATGGCACGTGAATTGATATGTTTTCCAAGATGTAAGCTGAATCTACGTGACCAAGCAAAACGTTACCAATAAAAGCTGCTCCCAAGAGAAGTCGTCTATTTTCAAGCGTGCATATTTTGTAATCTGTGCATCTTGTTGTGTATGGAGGTAAGCGAGCCACATTTTCATGGAATGGTAAGTTGTGGTCGTAATCCCAGTCACTTTTCTTTAACAAAAAAATCAGGAACTTCTTTTGAATGCTTTCAATTCTTTTTATGTGTACAGCATAGTATGGATTCCAGACCATTACAGCGTATTCCAGTTGAGATCGAACATAAGCGAAATAGAGTGAACATAAGGTTTGAATATCCTTAAATTCACCTGTCCATCTTTTAACAAATCCGAACATGGCATTCGCTTTCGCAATACAAATTTCAATATGCCTATTGAAACTGGCGTTTTCGACAAATGTAACACCTAAGTCTATAACCTCATTGACTCTTTGCAGTACTTCGTTGTTGACTTTGTATGAAGTAATTATCGGATTTCGTTTACGATGGTAAGACATGATTTTGCATTTCTTAATATTTAAGTATAGTGAGTTCTGATCACACCACTCACTTAATCTATCTAAGTCTTCTTGAAGTTTCTCCGTATCTAACCATCCATTAATAGTACGAAAAATTTTCACATCATCTGCAAATATGAGCACGTCTGAGTTTTTGATTATCTCGGTTATTCGGTCTATGAAAACAATAAAAATCCAGGGCCCGAGGTGTGATCCTTGGGGAACACCAGATGTAACTTTAATAACGTTTGATTTCTCATTTCCCATTATCACAAATTGGCACCGGTTTGATAGATATGATTTAAACCAATTTATGTAATCGAGAGAAAACCCAAAATTGAATAAACTCTGGAGTGCTTTATGATGACAGATAGAATCAAATGCTTTACTAAAATCCGTGTACGCTACATCAACTTGACGGTGTTTTTCTATCTCGTTTATTAGTTTACTGGTGAATTCAACCAGATTAGTCGATGTGGATCGGCTAGGCATAAACCCATGATGGTTTATTGATATATGACGTGCAATTGTGGATTTAAAGCTGTTGCATAATACTAACTCAAATAATTTAGGAATTGATGATGTAGTTGATATTCCTCTGTAGCATGAGATATCCTCACGCTTACCCAATTTAAAAATTGGAGTAATTTTTGAAATTTTCCATTTTTCAGGAAACACGCCGGTGTTTAAGGAATGATTGAATAGATAACATTAGATGCGCCAATTACAGAAAGTAAATTGTTCCAAAGTATTTTATAATATATTACAAAAACAAAAGACTTCTCCAAAACCACACAATTATTATCTCATTTAATTCACTTTTGTACAACAATAAATTACCTAATTTTATTACAATCAACAAAGAACAATAAATTTACTTATACTCTTTTAAGTAAATGTAACCATCAAGATAAACTTTTTTCTTGTCTAGTGAAAATTAAAAGGAAAATAAAATTTTCTTTAAGAAAATAAAATTAGGAAATATTTTTAACTTTCTTGCATAAAAATATAAAACCGAAAAATTGAAAAACTATCTAGAAATTAATGTTTGGAAAAAGTTTATCATTTCCACAAGTTGCACAAAATGTTTAAATTTACCTGGGAAAATATATTTGTAGTTTATGGTGTGAAAATATGAGGTAAAAACTTTTTGCAGAAAAAAAAATAATAATTTTGGAAATACCCTGTGTCGAGTCATTATTAAATCATAATTGCATGCATGAAAAATATCATTACACGCATAAATTTTCCTTGCTTGAATATGTACCAATAACCGTATACAACGTAAATTATCCTTATTGGTGTTACATTCGCATTTTATTTCGGTGAATTTCATCCCTTCAAGGGCTTACTCATAGTAATACACACAGAACAAGCAAAACAACACAAAAGAACAAAAAAAAAAAAAAATTGAAAATAAAATTTTCCCCGGAGACAGATAAAAATTTATTTCAATTTTTATATGTTTTTATCTATGTAGCAATAATGTAACAACAACAGCAACTACAAGGACTCCGGCCTTAGAGCAGTTTAACTTAATCCAATGTTTAATTATGATAAATATTATCGTTTTATTTTTACAGTAAAACAATTTTATGTGAGCGTAAGTACCCTGCACCCATACACCCCCTCGATTTAGTCGAACAATAATAGATTATGTTTTATGTATTTCGAGGAATAAAAGGGTTTCATGTACTAATATACCAATATTTTAATTGAATTGATAATCGTAATGCAAATATAACGGGACCACCGATTTTTAATGGTATGAGTCATAATATAGTAAAAAAAGCCCTAAATTCTTTTTTGCTATATATGTTTACTTAAACCTAATCAATTAGTATTCAAACTATTTAGAGAAAAATTTCAAACTAAACACTTTTCCAGTATTTGTCTTTTTGATTTATCATAAACGAAACTCGAAGCACACAAAAAAAAATAAAAAAGTTTTAAATTTATTTTGGAATAAAATCTAAAAAGCACACAAAAAGTAAAATATATTTTTTATTCCTTTTGGAAAATTATTCGGTTTGGTATACAACGAAGTATATATAGAAAGAAATGCTTTCTCATGGGATAATGTATAAAGTATAAGAAGTTTTCTTTTATGGTTTGAGAAATCAAAACTTAAAAATTTTCTCTAGAAATTATAAGAAATAAAAAACAAGTTTTCTTTAAAAAAAAATCTGTAGGAAAAATGCCACTAAAATTTTCCTTTTCAGAATAATATTAAGTTTTTTTCGATCATACTGTAGTTCTGCCATAAACGATACGAAACAAAAAGTTTTTCTTCTTGATCTTTTTGTACAATTTTCCTATTTAGTATTTTCATTTTCATTTTTTAGTTTTATAAAACACACCAAACTTAAATTAAAACCACACAAATTATTTTAATTTTGTGTACTGTATTATTTTTAAGTGATATTCCCAATCGTAAATAAAATTTGTATGGGGTATGTTTTGGAAAATGTTGTGATTTTAGTGGAATTTAATATGTTTGATAAAATTGGTCACGTGCACGAATTAATTAAACCTTTCAGTTGGGGGTTTATTGTATTTAACTCTACTGTCTTGAGTTCATTAATTTGAAAAATATTTTTAGAGTCTAGTTGCACGTTTGAGGGCTATATTCAGGTGGGGATATCTCATTTGAATTCTAGCAGACTAATTCAACTTAATAAACACATTTTATTAAACACTTGTTTTTTATTTCGCAAAATTATATTTTTTGTATATTTTCAAAAAGTTTAAAAAATCACTCAATCGATTTCGATTTATTAGGTCATCATCAGCAATATCTACTCCTGAAATATTCAAAATTCTAATTTTTGCGAAATAAAAAAACAAGTGTTTAATAAAATGGGTTAATTAAGTGTCAGTGTGTTTCGCTAAATGCCTACGGCAAATAGTGTAAAAAGCAAAAAAAAAGAGAAATTCAAGCTGATTTTATCAATCATTTTGTTTCTTAAAAAGTCAAATAAGTTTTCGTAAATTAAAATGAGTTCTGCAACCACTGAATGTCTTAGAATATTAACTTGTTTGTTTTTGATTGTCAATTTAGATTTTGATGAAAAATTAAAATTTTAATGGCGATCCGGACACAAGTTTTCTTCAACAGTACAGTCCCTGTTCATTGAATTATGGACACTAATTATAAAGTGAAAAACTCTAGTGTTTTAATTCTTTGAAATTAAATAATTTTGAGTATATATAAATTGGAAAACATTTAAAATTTGATTAAACTATGTACCTTTATTTTTAATCACAGCTTTTATTCTTTCAGGCATGCTACATATACAAGTATTGATCGTATTGCGAATTTTATCATTATACTGAAAAAAATAATCGGAGATATTCACAAAAATGCGGAGTAATATTTAATGAAAAATGATTATAAATTCAGTCTCACAAGCGCTTTGTAATTACTACGATTTTAGTAAATCAATTATTACAATTTGCTACTATTTACTCTGTAATTTGTAAAATAATTTAGAAATTCTTTACAGAGCGCATGGTAAATAATGCCAGCAAGGTGGATAATGATTTACAATGCATGTTAAAATTTGCGGATTGAGAAAATTGCAGCGCATTAATATTTACTCTGCACAGAAGCAAACACTCGAAACTTCTGGATTGGAGGAGGCAGAATTTAATATTTAACATATTAAAAACCAATTTTTATGAAACACATTTTTTATAATTAAACTTTTTTATTCACTTTTCACAAAAAGCAATCGATTTTTCTTAAAATAAAGATCATAACTACTATAGTCCTCAACTTACGACGAGCCACCGTCCCAGAACGTCCGTTGTAAGTCAAAATAGTCGTAAGTTGTGGAGTATGTTTATTTTATGGAATAAGTATGTAGTAGTGATAAAATCAGTTCAGTAACCAAATATTGTTGACCATTTTAGTATGAATTACCTTAAGCATTAATTAATAATCCAGAAAATTAAATAAACGCGCTACAAACATTGTAGTTTTTCCAGAATTGTAGTAAACTCAAACTTTCGTCTTTGTCTATCGTTGCAACAGAATTTGATAAAGTTTTTCGTAGACAGTATGCCTTCAAAGTGGAAATGGCATCTTGTAACTTTGGCTGAATAATTAAGGTAGTGTTGGAAGACAAATAAACCACTTTTACGTTATTGTCCAACTCTATAATACCAGGTGGGGGTGACCTGGTGCATTGTCCAACAGTAAGAGTATCTTGAACGGAACTTTTTTGCGATCACAATATGCTTTTGTTTCTGGTATGAAATATTTTCTGAACCATTAGTCAAAAATTATTCTTGTCATCCACGCTTTACTATTTGAAAAATAGTGCAACGGAACCATATGCTTGTTTACTACTTTCACAGCTCGAGGATTTTTCGAATTATGAACTAATTAGGGTTTCAGCGTATATCCAGCCACAATACCACCCAATAAAAGAGTCACGTGCTTCTTAGACACCTTGAAACCTGGCATAGTATGAGCTTCATTATTGACGTAGCTGTATTTATTCAGGCAAATAATTCTCTTGTTGAACGGCACTGGCTATTTCTCCACTTATCTTAACATTATGTTATTTAGACCTACGCTGGAACCAACCATTGCTGGAAAAAAATGAATTTTCTACATATCTACTGTTTCCTTTCTTTATATCATCAAAAAGGCTAAGCGCTTTCGATTTAATTATAGCTAAGCTAAGTGACATGCGCTTCTGAATAAGATCATCCATCCAAATGATCAATAGCTTTTCCCTTTCGTTAATGGGCCTATTACTTTTCTGAGGTATCACTGTTGCATTTATTGCTGTGCATTCTTTGATTGCTGATCGAATTTCATTCTTTTTTAATAAAATTGTAGAAATCGTCGTACGGCTGTATACAAAATCACGAGCCATTGAATTTACTGTTTTTAGTTTTTCCTTATCTTTTATTACTTTTAATTTGGTTTCTAAATTTACGACACTTCTTGACCGCTTGTTTTCGATTTAAAGAAATGGCGGTATTTATTGCTTATAAAAAAATCCACTGAATCTACTAACTTATTGAGCACTTAACAGATTTTGGATTTAAACTTAAAACGAACATAAAAATGTTAAACTATGATAGAACGTATTAAAAATTAACATTAACTTCTCCGAATATGTATGATTAAATAGAAATAAATTAACTGATTTTGATTTTCAAAAAAAAATTGAAAGGAAAGGAAACTTAAAAAACATTTTTTTTCGCCGTCGTAACTTCGAGTTGTCCTCCGAGGACAATTAGTAATTACATCTCCGGATCGACAAAAAACTTACGTGTGAATTTTGATCAAATATATTTTTCCTTGACAGCCTTAAAAGATATTGAATTGTAGTAATGTTCTAATAATTAAATTCTCCTCATATGAGCAACCATTAAATGTTGAGGGAACTGAGTTGGTCCGGTCCTCTAAAATTGCTTTATAAAATTCTGAAATTAAAACAAGGAAGAATCAAATATAAGTTAATGCACATACAGTTCTGTAAATTTAATTTGTGTTTACCATATATCGTTTCAGCACTTTTATGGTTTAATCCTGAAGGTTAGCGGCCACTTGTTGCGACGCGAAGTAAGGCTACAAAAAAAAATACAAATGAAGGATAAAAATAAATATAATTTATATTTCATTTTATTTTGAAATAATTACAAATCCGGGAAAATACAAATCCGGAAGCTGAACGAGCTGGCATTTTTGTAGCAATTTGTGTACAGCTTTAAATTCACATTAAGACTAATTTTTGTTTGAAATTTTAAATAAAATTTGAAGAACAAAATGCAAAGTCAGATAGAATAAATGATTTGATTGGTTATAATCTCCCCCGCAAAAATTGTTTTACAAAGTGCAAAGTAAATTTTGAAAAGTAGCGATTTTTTTAAGAATGTCGTAAAATAATCTTTAAACAATAACAGACGTGATCCTAAATGCATTTTATTTAGCAGAAATTAGGAATTTTCAAAATACCAATAGTTTTCATAATTCAATGAACAGGGACTGTACTGTGTTATTTTTGTAGTGGCTCAATTGTTTGCCGTTGATGATGATGTCACTATTCCCAAACTTGAATTTCTTGGACGTTTCAAGGACGTTTTCTCTTTTTGCTTCACCGATCAAATTAAGTTATCTTCACTAAGTGCCGTCATATTTCGATGACACGTAGCTTGGTGCATAAAGGTAAAATCAGTAAAACCAGTTCCCCAAATTTAAGTTTGACTGTATGAGACACAATTGTTTAACAAAACCAATTTTGTGTATAAATCAACATTTATAAATTTTATTATCAAACCGATTTGCATGTCAATCAAAATCGTTACCATTGAACCGAACAGTATTGCAATTGCATCATAGATACCACCATCAGTTTTATGATAACCCAGACATCAAATATTTATATTAAATGATGGCACGGTAGTTGTTAAACTCTTATTGTAGATGCCCCCCATAACCATTAAATGATTGTTATAACCAATGACACAATTATGTAATACCAGTTAACATGATTCAATGTTGGTCATTTCAATAATGCATAATGCCAGCAGAAACCAGATTTGGTCGTGCTTTCACATCAAGTACATACGACAGATAAAAATCTCGGATTTTTCTATTCCAGATTATTTTAAAAAAAATTTCAACTATATTTTGTATGAAAAGAGGCGTGTTGTATAATTTACGTGATTGTAAAACCTTGGGATAGAAAAATCCGAGATTTTTATCACTCACATGAACTCGCCGCGTATTTTATTATCTTGTTTACCAAAAAGCGAAAGCACTAAATCAATTCAACTTTATTACATCCTGCTTGCATTAAAAATTTTGCATAGATTAAAATGCTAAATTTTAACATTTTTTTAGTCAGTTTTAAAATTTTCGTGGAACACACAACACAAAATAAAATTCATTTTATTCTACTAAACTAAAGTTTTTTTATTTATATTTATATTTTTTATACATTATTATATTTCAAACTAGCTGACCCGGCGAACTTCGTACCGCCTCAAAATCAATAAATGTTGTTTAAAGTTATTCATTATAGCTTAATTAAATTAAGTTTTTTATTAAGATAAAATGAATTTCTCTCTCTCTCTCTCTCTCTCCGGCACTATATCCTATCAAGGGATTTGGCCGCCTCAAATGAGGTTTCATAATCATATTTTCATTTCGGATAATGACTAATGAGTGATTAATTCATTGATCCTAAACCAGCCATGCAATTTTTTCCTTGTCGCTACCGGGAATCGAACCCGAGACCTCATGGACGGATAAAATAAATACTCCAAATTAATTAAATTCAATCAAAATGAAATATATTTTAATTATATTGAAATGAATGTAATTCACGTGGCAGCAAGGCTTTCGTTTTATTGAATTGATTCGAAATGATTCGCGTAGCATTGTTGCACTACTTTCTTTTAAACTATTTGCTGGGTGGGTTGCAAAAGGGTCGATTCCCGAGAGAAACATTCATTTTCTAGATTCAGGTCAACAACACTCAAGGATGGGCCTTGTGATTTGTTGATCGTCATGGCGAATGCAAGGCGAATCGGAAATTGAATTCGTTTAAACTCGAATGGCATATCGGTTGGGATCATCAGAATTCTCGGCATGAGAACTTCCTCATCTTTAAACCTTCCTTGAGTTTTTTCAAAACCAAACGCGTTCCGTTACATAGTTTTGGTTGATTCAGATCAAGCCAGCCAGATCTAATGAGTTGAAAAATTCAGTTGGATAGTTGGTTGCTTCGTCTTTGTTTGTCACACGGTCGATAGATTTGAAAGAATGAAGTAGACCGACGATTAGATTTTGAATTGTGAAATTTAAGTGATCCACATCATTCTTTGCCGCAAGAATTACTCGTTCATTCACCCAATTGTGATTTTTGTGGTTAGTAATGATGTTCGGGAACACTTTGTTAATGAGCTCGTCCTTCGTTGAGATAAAAATGCAAAAGTTCTGAAGAAACGAAATTCATCCGTTCGATTCGTCGACCGGGACATGGCCATTATCGATAGTCAGCAATTGCTTGGAGAAATTTTCGGCAGATTGATAGTTTAACCACAGACAATCAAATTAAATTTTTCGTTCGAGCTAAAAAATGAAAACAAAATATATTTCTGATAATTCCAATGTCATCGTTGTATCTGTTATTTTTCGTTAAACTGCGTATACGTATACGCAAAAAAACAAAATGTTTTTGGTTGTTTGTGGATATTTACAGAAAATGAACTCGTAGTTTAAATTTTTACGTTTACATAGGATGAAATATCTCTTTTAGGTTGTCTCTGGTTCAACAATCATATAGCGCCATTTGAGGCAAGCGTTTATT
The DNA here is from genome assembly GCA_947310385.1 of Nephrotoma appendiculata. NCBI lineage: Eukaryota > Metazoa > Arthropoda > Insecta > Diptera > Tipulidae > Nephrotoma > Nephrotoma appendiculata. Next base: position 207,045,790 of record OX371225.1, on the reverse strand, counting down.
TCATCGACATCGGTCCATCTTGGAATGACTGGTATTTTTTGACGGAAATCGCCAAACAGTTGAGTCGTTGCGCCTCCAAAACATCTTGAGTGATCGATTGAGTGCTTCCAATGCGCATATGTGCGCCATTGTTCATTCATAATCGTTGATGATTTTACTTGCTAAGAAAACTTTCGCCATTGCTGAGTGTTTCGTCGCAATGTTGCAAGTCAGGTTCTCAGCCGATTGAAGGTTTAACGACAAGTTCAACGCTGAGCAACTGCTACAGCAATATCGGATCTCAGGCGAACAGCGACCAAAATCAATGACATGAGGAATGCCTCCCCAGTTCAACGAGAAGAAAAATATTCCACCATTTCCATCATGAATTATATAGCTAAGTACATAAAATAAAAAAAAATGGATAAAATATAAAATACAAATTTGAAAGCAGCCTCCAGTTGGATTCGAATCCAGTACCTTGCGGCCCAAGCGCCGAAGCTCTAACCACTACACTACTCGTCACATATAAACTACACCTACAAAATTCATATAAAAAAAGGTTTTTTATTAGATTTTTTGGGGTTTTCCTTTTGAGTTTTTCCGACTGTATAAAAATAAAAATAAAACAAAATGTACAAAATGTATGAGAAAATGAATTTTCTTAATTAATTTTATTTTTGGTGAAGTTTTCCGATGTTTTAATAGTTATTATGCTATTCGGAGCGAAGACAAATCCAACAAAACAAAGATCATAAAAATCGGTCCAGCCATTCTTGAGTTATAAATGGTATAACTAACCCGACTTTGTTTTATATATAGATTTGATTGTGCGTAAGAATAAATTTAGTCCAGTGAATCAGTTTGCAGGAGAGAGTTTGTCAAAAATTTTACGCTTGTACCAATAAGGCATGGCTATCGTGCAGGGCGACGCGGAAACTGCTCTTACTTAGTTTGTACGCCAGCACTTGTTCGCGGAAAAGTGATTTAAAAATGCAATGAGCAGTCCGTCTTTTAGTACGATTAGAAAGAAAATACCACTTTCACCGTTCTCAGCACGTTCTAATATTTCATGGTGAGCTTTTCTTTGCTCAGGCAACAGCCGCGGCACAATTTCAGTTAAGTGAAAGTGTTGACATGCCAAAGGCAACCAATATATGAACCTTTATTTTAAAAATTCCGGCTGTTAAATTATATGCATATCCGTTTTTTTTGGTCCGGCATTAGCTTAAGTAAGGAATTGTGTAATTTCAGTAGGCGGGGTTACAAATGAATGTAATATAACCTTCATGTTTACGACCAGCATACCCGGGTATGTCCATAATTTCATATATTTAGTATTGAATGATAATTTGTAATTTCATGTTAAATTGATAAATACATTTTGTCAAAATCTAATCTAAACCAAATAATTGTTATTAACAAATAATAATTACTAAAGATTTCAAACTGATAAGTCACCTAAATCCATAAAATTTTGGATAATAAAATACGAAAACTTACCCGGGTAAGCGGTTGTAAACATAAGGGAAAAAGGTCGGGCCGCCTGTGATTACGCAAGTACGTAAATGCGTTCTACATGTACTCGTGTAGATAACGCTGGCCGTTTTTAAATAATACTGGGAAGATTACTACCTGTCTCAAGTAATTCCGATCTACTTCCGCACAGCATTCCTCACTACCCGTCAGAAACGAAAAGGGCTCAGATGAAGTTGCAATAAAGTAGAAAATTAAATGTCTTGGATATTGCTATATAGCAGAGCAGAAGAAAATTGATAGTTAAAATCAGGAGCCGGTCTGGATGATACTAAGAAAAGGCCATTCTAAATATAAGTATTTCTATAGAGTTATGAAGTATTTTATTGATGTTGAACGTATTTTTTCGATTGAAAACAATTTAATGGAAGATTCCGATCAACAAACTTTACATGACTGCGATTCTTATCCCGAATCAAATGTACGTATGTGAAGTTATTGCGCGACTCTATCTCAGAAAATAAAAAAATTTCATCAGGCAACACTAATCAATAAAAACCTCATTTGTCTGAAGTTAGCCCAGCCCAGAATTTAATAAAAATCACGTTAAAAACAAAAATACAATTGGTTACTTTAAAATTATGAGAATTTTAGCCAGTTTTAAACGAAATATCAATAGAACATGTATTTGTACGAAATAAAATCACATTAGACATGATAAAGGTAGTTAGCACGTTAAAAGTATAAATTTGTCGGATTAAAGCTATGTGGTTCTGAGATCGTCACACTCCTGCCTTACTTTTAGAAAAGTTAGCAAAATTCGTTCCGTGGCAACTTTGTGAAATTGGGCCCTGTGGAAGGAGTGTGACGATCTCAGAACCACATAGCCTTAATCCGACAAAATTATACTTTTAACGTGCGGAATTTGTCGTAAATTTAATTTTTGTTCACATTCGACTTGTATGGATATATCTGGCCCAGGGCCCAATTTTACAAAGTTGCCACGGAACGATTTTTTCTAACTTTTCTAAAAGTAAGGCAGGAGTATGATGATCTCAGAACCACATAGCCTAAATCGAACAAATGTATACTTTTAACGTGCTAAGTACCTTTATCATGTCTAATGTGATTTTATTTCGTACAAATACATGTTCTATTGATATTTCGTTTAAAACTGGCTAAAATTCTCATAATTTTAAAGTAACCAATTGTATTTTTGTTTTTAACGTGATTTTTATTAAATTCTGGGCTGGGCTAACTTCACAAAAGAGCAAATGGGGTTTTTATTGATTAGTGTTGCCTGATATATTTTTTTTATTTTCTGGGATATAATCGTGGGATAACTTCACATACGTATCAAATGTTTATATTCCTTTGGAATTAAACGAATCCACTCCAAAAAACGATTTTGATAACACTCTAAATAAGTTTATTTCAGCCGTAAATTCTGAACCAGAAAATGGCGAATTTGAAATTTGTGGGTAATCCATAGCATTAAGGAAACTATCCAGCAACAGTTGATCGAATTAAGGGTTCGTTGTATTAGCTCGCCAGGCTCAAGCACATAAACAATACGCCAACCGCAATCATTCTTTGGACTACCACCGCCATCACCTTTATCACCATAGTCATCAGGATTTTTTAACGGGCCAGTTAAAATCTCACAGACCTCATACAAAGTCGGGAAACTAGCTGGTAAACTAGTCGATAATCCAATTTTCCAGCCATAACTACTTCAGAAGTTTGGAACTGAACAAGTTGTCACCATCGCCGTCACCAACATCAACAGAAGTGAACAATTATTCCCCTAACATTCCGCGCACCCTCTTTAAAACCGTAAAACTTGTTTGCTCACTACAATCTGTTTCACCATCATCATCACCGGTTCGTGCAATCTACTCAGACATATAGTTGCACCCCAAACCTGTCCAGTTCCTTCTTCTTCACCAACACCATCAACATCATAATTATCAACGAGTAATTTTTTACATGATACTGTTCATCGTCAGCAGATATCTTTGAAATTCGTTTCAGCATAAAATGTTCTGAACGATGCGTACTTGCCGTGGATATAGACGAACATACTTTATTTTAATTTTATAAGTTCAAGATTTTCTTTTAAATTATTTTTTTATAATTTTTTTTCATTTATTTTATTCCATTATTTTTGGATTATGCCATCGGAGACTAAATATTTTAGAATATTTTGGCGTGTAACTGTTGGCAGTTTTATTGTATTCGACATATTGGGTTTCGATCGAATCAAAATTATTGGTAGGTGAAGATACCTCCTGATCATCAATTGGTTGACTGATTTCTTTAGTTAAAAAATTATGTAGCCCACACGAAGCTTTAACTATTAAATCAGTAGTTTCGAGAGAGGTTTCGCATGGAATTTGAAATATTCAAAACCATTCCTTCAAAAAACGAAAAATCTTCTATGGAGGCTCTCTTCTATGGGATCTCCAAATTTATGTGAAAAGCGTAAGAATTAAGTTTCATTCCGAAGAGAAGCTACAGACATTTAGTTTACACGTCATACACACTGTGGCGTAAATCTTCAAAAATCCCGAGGTGAAAGTTTTTCATGATTGCTACACAATAGCGACGACAGTCTTCTCACTTATGGTGAGTACCATAATAGGAGCATTAGTTTAGTTGAGTGAAATTAAGGTTATAGTAGTGTTGCCAGGTATTATTGTTGCCTTGAAACTAATGTTCACCCACCCGTTTTACACCTCAGCGAACTGAGCTAGCAGGGTCATAAATTAGAATGGCAACAAACTCTTGTTGGCTATATTTCAAAATTTCATCCAATAATTTCCGATTTCCAATAATCTATTTGGAAAATAAATGACAAGGAGATAATACTGGGGGCTAATGGTAAGGCAGGGGTATTGTCTGGAGGGTAATGAACGAGGGTAATGTTATGCTGCAGTTTACAGCATCATCTGTAATAATTGTATTCAGTCAAACGTAAAATACTATAAATCCCAGATTATCGATTTTTTGTAAGGTTTTTTATTCGGAGCCATATTTTAATTCATCCTTCTTCATTTTGTGAACGGTATTTAAGTTCTCTCCTTTCAACAAAATCTCTAACCATTGTCTTAAGAAAATGAGTTTTATTTACTAAATTAGTACCAAACACTTAAGTATCATGACACTGGACCACTAGGATTAGTTAAAATGTAGTTACCGACCGTAATGCAATTATTTAAAGTGAAACACTGTCATCCTTTCATGCAGCTTGTACCGACATTGTTTATGAGCATAACCTTCCCTTCCTATAAGTATTTTGTTTCATCTTACGTATATTAAATCCGCTTCTTTACATAGGGGTTACAATATTTAGAGCCGTGTGTTGTTGTTGCTATATATATTTTCATGCCATATCACACAAAACAATAATATCAACCGAAGTATAAAACAGTAAAAAAACTGTCATACTGTCATATTATGTAAAGGAATGTAATATTTTCGATTCCGATATATACGACGAGTCTATGCATCCCGACACACAATCTATGTGATATTTTCCGACACAAAACAAAAGAAAGGAAATATGTTCAAAATGTACAAAAAAAAATCCTCTATATAGGGATGAGAGAGTATGTCGACTGACGATGTGATCATATCACACACATCGCGCACAGAACAGATATATATATGAAAAACGATAAAAACATTTTCCCTTATATACAAAAAACTTAAAATCAATAAATTTCATTTGATTTATTTTCATTTCGACAACAACAGTCGCACCAAGTAGCATCACAATGTGATGAATTTGCAACATTAATTGAAAATAGCATAATCGCATGAATTATGTTTGTTTATTTATCGTTAAATGCAGCACTTGATCTGTTCCAAGTAAAATTGAAAGAGAAATTTTATTTGTTTGTTGAATTTTCGGATTTATAAAATTTTCCGTTTTGTACGAGTATATAGTGAGGATACAAAACTACTGTGCCTATATACTATACATATTTTGAATATTGTTCTTCGGATTGTTGTGATAATATGGTGACGATGATGATAGAAAGATGGATTACACAACTACTATTTACAAATGTGATTATTTCTAATGAAATTAAAACCAAAGCAATTGGATGTGGGTTTTATTAGTTTTACGAATTTACAAGATTAAACCATATGATGGATTGCTTCTGAGGGTTAGTTTTGATTCATAGTTAGTACAGTAGATTTAAAATTTGAATAACAACTGAGACACTCATAAATTTTAAACTTGCGGGATTTGATGAAATTTTATTTTTTGGAATATTTATAAATCAATAAACAATCATAATACCTTAAACAATTTGTCTTTTATATGCAAATTCGCACATGTGCAGCGGACTTTCGTGTACATCAAACAAAATTCTGATGAAATATAACCATAAGTTAATATTTTGTGAAGAACAATTTGTTTATGGTGGCTCGACTCGATGAAAGACGGAATAAATTAATTGATCAATATTATAAAAATTTAGGGTTATTGTACCTAAATCACCATCTTACTGTTTTTATATATCTTAATATATACAACAAAAATTTGTTGTCTGTATATAATAATATAACAGCATAAATATATGCGAGAACATCTCACTCATGATTTATTCATAAAAATAATAAAAATTTTATAGTTGCTATTTGAAATATATTTTCTTATTATTTCTTTTAAAAATATTTAAATTATTTTCACTTAGAAAATGAATGCAATTTCATTTGCAAAACGTGTGAATTACTTTATGCCAGTTTCCTTTTACATTATTCTGATGTACTTGTTGTTTAAACTTATCTACTGTCGCGTCTTAAAATATCGTAAGGAGATTCCATTTTGAATTATTAAATTAAATTTTTATTTTATATTTTTATTATATTTTGTGCTATGAATATCATAATAAACATTTATTATTGTTCTAAATTATTTTGAAATATTATATAGAACAGAGGTAATAAAATAAAAAAGCCTTCTAGTGCGGACTTGTTGTTATTTTGCAAAGGTGGCTCCAATTTAAGGAACTAAACTAGCTTACAGTTTCATAAACAGAGGCCACACATATAATAAAAAAATGGAGGGGTGAATATGTTGTGACCTACGCCCGATTTATTTTTACCTCGCGAGACTATATATCTCAAATACACCACTCTTGACTTTTAAAACGAAAAATGAAACTTACTGGACTTTTGGTAAAACTGTCTTGTCAGGTCATCCTTTGGCTGAAAATTTAATCTTTTAGATTTTTTAATTATTTGTCGTTTTATTTTTTTTTATTTAGTAATATAACGTGCTACCAGTCATGAAAACTTTCACCTCGGGATTTTTGCAGATTTACGCCACAGTAGTGTGTATGTCGTGTAAACTAAATGTCTGGAGCTTCTCTTCGGAATGAAACTTAATTCTTACGCTTTTTACATAAATTTGGAGATCCCATAAAAGACAACAATAAAACCTGGCAACACTACTATAACCTTAATTACTTTCACTCAACTAAACTAATGCCCCTATCATGGTACTCACCTCATCTCAACTCACTCAACTCACCGAGAAATACGTCATAACGGTGACTTGTACTCACCATTTTGAAATATTTGATATTATACACGTTGCGGTGAGGTGACACTAGTGTGAAATATACTCACCGACCATACACTGGTGAGTTCGTAGTAATTTTTTGACAAACAAAATCAAGATGGATCGCAAAAAAAAATTTAAGTATTTTTTCATAAATTTATAATAAAGTTTTAACTCAGTTTATGTTCATTATAGAGACTATAAGTAGACTGTAATAACAGTTTAGGAATAACTTTTCGATAATTAGTTTCCATCATCTGAAAGTATTGTAAGCGGCACAGTTTCTTTCCATTGATATTTTGTTCCAAGTTTAGATAAAAATATATTTAAATTGCAGCGAATTCAGAAATTTTTATTTTGGTAGCATAGGAAACTTGTATGAACATACAAAATAAACTTAATCTAGTTAGGCAATCAAGGTAATCTAGAAAGCTAGGAAGCCGTTCAAAATTCCAAGAGCATTCAATCAAAATATCATTGTCCAATGTGTTCACAACCAATCATTGATGGTCCAGCCAACTATCACTGAGTTAATTAACCTAAAAGTAAACAAGAACATTAGAACATCAATTAATACTACACATACTCACCAATTTTATAATCGTATATTTGTATACTCGGTAATCAAGTAAAATCAACCTAAAATTAAGAAATGTCATATAAAGTATTAATTTAATTATAATTTGTAAATTAGAAAGACAAATTTTGTATTTACCTTTTCCAAAATGTTATAAACGTCAAATGTAAATCTAAACTATTTGTCAATAATGCAGTTATCTTCATTATCATAATTTAAGATGTACTAAATTAAAGCAGTTAGTTTTTTGTAATTAAATATTAGTACTTTAGGTTAGGTTAGAGTGGCTGCTATCGCACACTTAGGCCATTAATGGCCCATTGTGATAGAAATATTAGTACTTTACTTAGTGTAAATTTGAATAGTACCTTTAACCTGGCAAATTTAGTATCATCTACATTAATTAAACATTTAAAATTGACAAACATTAACGAACAATATTGTATTGGAAAAATAAAATATATTCTCTTGAACTGGCGAACAGAAAGGATTACTAAAATCTAAGTTTCTTTAAAAGTGTGTATATATTTAAGTAAATAATAAATTATTGTAAAATCTATGATAAAGTGTATTTCATTTTTAATCTGGCATATATAAATAAAATAAAAGTGCAATTCATAAACCAAATTGGCTCTGGTTCATATTCGTCGGGATTTTCTGTGTATATCATCTAACAGCTGTACAATCCAGTTATTCAGCATCATCTTTCGGATATCAACTGTAATTTCATCGTACGAGGTCATCGGAATATCTTCATCAACGCTTCCAACAGCTGGTTCTCCACATCTGTATTAATATTTTTTGGTGCCGAAACCCGGGAACAATATCCCACTATAAGCTAAGTAAATGTTATCAATTAATCTACATTATATAAATTTACTACTGTGTGTAACTGTTTAAATTTGTGTGAGAAACCGCGTGGAATAACGGTATCAATTAATAATCGAAATTATCAACACAAAATTACAAACCCACACGGTTAAAAATAAAAGGAAGGAATCCATCCTTTTTCTATCTTTTTGCGGAATAACTATACGTCCAACCTTTCCTAAGGATCATAATTATACTTCACAAATAAATAAGATTTATACTTTCAAAAATCAAATAATTTTGTCCTAATTTTAACAAATTTTATTTTTGTTCAAAAGTTTAAAATTCAGCTATCGGACAATGATAATTTTTATTCTTTGGTCGACTGTAAAAGCACTCAAATTTAGAATAAAATTTGCGCTTTAAAATGGCTAAATTTGCACTTCTTTGTATATAAAAAAAAATATTCACAAAGAATAATATTTATCCAATTGAAAGGTTAAAATAAATACTAGCATTAGCATATTTTATCGAATTCAGAGGAATAATTTTTATTCTTTTTAGAAATCAGATTCAACGTTTTTTAAAAGAAATTTGAATAAAAAAAGAGTAGAAATTTTGATAATAAAACATAGTTTTTTATTTAAAATATTGCCAATTTATATATACAATAGTTTAATAAAATTGCGTTGATTTTATCCTATCCGCGTGTAATAAACTTCGGATTCAAAATTTCTCAGCATGTTCCTAAATGTTGAGTGAAATATCAAGCCACGTACTCCATGTTATTAGTTCGTTGTTTAGTTCCATCTTAACTTTTTTTTGGCCTAAATAATTTAAATGTTTATTAGAAAAAATTATCAATTACATATTTGTATTATTTATTTACCTTTATACATTTTCAAACAATAGGTAATTTCCATCCGTGTTTCTGCAGCTGGGTGTAGCTATAGATGAATCTGTATTGTGTTTCTGCTAATAGCAAATAAATATTTAAAAATAAGTGTTTCTTATTATATGAGAAACCGCATAAATTGTGTAGGAACAAAACTTACCTCTTAATACACAGCAGAACCTTTTCAAATGATCGGCAAGTCGAAATAACATAAACCAAATCAAAATAATTTTTCCAAAAAGATTGCTATCCCTTACTTCTCCACAAAAGTAATATGAACGATAAAGACATAAAATTTTATATTTTAAATGTTTTCTACAGCATACAAATTTATCTTTATAAAATTAAATAATTTGTTCAGATTTTTATGCAAAACTGAATAAAAATGACAAAAATATTTTTATACTAAAAAGGACAAAATACTATTTTCTCTTTAATTTTTAGTTAAATAAGTATGAATATCAGTTATTATCAGCCGTTTTATCAAAATATTGAAGCTAATTCTTTTATTATACTTTGCCCATGTCATAATCCTTCAGTTACGTTAGGACTAAAATAATATTGAAAGCCTCCGTCAGGTTTAAGTTTTTAAGCACAATTTTTATTGTGTTGAGTGTATTTGTATTTTGAATTTTTAATTTTGAGTTTCGATGATAAGTTTAAATTATTCTTAACGTTTTATATGTGGAGAAAAATGTTTTATCTACAAAACCGCTCTATCTGCAAAATCATATCACAATGATATTAATGTGAGCGGAAACAATAAGCAATTGAGAGTAGACCGAACCTGTTGTATGTGGTACTGGTAGTTTACGATATTATGTTCTTTCCTCAATATTTTATTGTCCTAGCCATTTTGTTACTAAGATTTTCTCGAAAATTATTTACTTTCACACGTTGAGGTTGAAATGGAAACAGGATGTCAAGAATTACAGCATACATATTATACAGTATATCATCCATTTTTATCTGTACACCTAATTTTGTTTTTACGCGATAGATACGTTCCCAGAAAATTCGCGCAAATAGAAGATATGGCATCAATATAAAAGTAAAGGATTGATTCTACATTTGTAAAATCAACTAAAATAATGTAATTAGATTATACAAAGTCGCATTTTTACATGCTTTACACATGCTTTTTAGATATCTTTATGAGAATAATACTTATTTAGAAAAACAAATAAAAACACAAGTAATTAAAAATATTAATTAATTAATTTAAAAAAAAAATCATAATTCAACAAAACACAACGAAAAAAATTCATTTTCATAAGATATATTTTAAGTGCTTTCATCACTGGCTGATGGAACTGATGGAATGCGCACTTGTTTATGTGACACTTGAAAGCCACTTTCTACACTAGAAATATTATCCTTTGCATTTCCATTGCTAAGTAGTAGTGGTGTTTCAGTGGTTTTCGTAAAAAAATCCATTATCAATGGTTGTTTCCCAGTTGTGATAAGACTGTTATGTAATTCTCGATAATTACTCATTAATAATTGTAGGTCACGTCGAAGTTTTTCAGCTCGTTCCCCAATACGATCATGCTTGTCAAAATGATCGCTCAATTTAGCAGCTATTTGAAGTCCTTCTTTAATTAGGTCTGCGGTGAGGGTAGGAACTTCTTCGTCAGCGACACTGGAGACCTTTATCGCTCAAATAACGCCGAACTTCTGGGACAAAATTTTTAATGAACCATCCCCTAAAAGTTTCAGTTGCCACCCTATTTCTATTAGCCGTCCAGTGGACTGGTAATGTTCTAAAATCTATGCCTTTCATTGACCGTGATTTTAGAGCTAAAGTAAGGGTTTCAGCATCCGATCACCTGAAGAGTGAGAGCAGAATAAAAAGGACACACGGTCCTTGGCTAACTTAAATCCACTTGCAATTTTCTGATATTTACGTATGTTCTGCACGGGATTCGTTTCCAGAAAAGGCCGGTTTCATCAGCATTCCATATCTGATCCGAAGTGTAGCCACCATCTTTAATTTATTTTGGCTATATTTGAAGGAAATGCTTAAGCTGCCTCCTCATCTGCAGACGCGCGATCAGACGCGATTTCACCCTTAATTTTTACATTATAAAGCGCGTGCCTTTCTAAAAAAAAAAAATCAATCATCCGACCTGTATTTGCAGAAAATTCAAATTTTTTAACTGTCTAGCCTGAGGGTTGTAGTTAATCTTCTTTCACCTCTTTGTAAATTCGTAATGCTATCTGCTTGATGATATTTCTATCAACTGGTATTCGTTTTTGTGAGCAATCCTCCATCCATATTACAAGAGCCTTGTTCATTTTCTCTTTTACTATGTTTCTTGTGTATGATGATGTATGAGTACTTATACTTGTTCCAGCAATCACATATTTTCTAATACCTTCTTCATTTTGTATTATGGTTTTTCCGGTAGATTCCGTCAAACTGAAATATTTCCCTACAGAAGTAGCACCTTCTCCGATGGCTGTTCTATCCAAAATTTTGATTTTAACTTCCAAAGACATAGCTTTTCTTTCGGTTGTTTTTTAACTGACATTGTTAATTGTACCATGAGCTCTCCTATAAAAATAATTCGTTTAAATCATGTACAAAGATGTTTGATTTTGCTAAAAATGTTTTTTTTTAACCGCGTTAAATCAAATAAAATCGCGTAAAAAAGGAAACAAAATGTTTTGTTGCATCGCGTTAAATCAAATTCGCGCAATAAAAGTTCGCGTAAAAACAGAATTAGGTGTATTTATATTTCCATTTGTTCTATTCGAGACGTCTAATTTCGAAAACTACCCGTTAAATTTTTTAAGATTACCGTAATAATTTCTGCGAAGTTTGTGGTTGAAAAAATTAATAAAAAATATTTTTATTCGTTGATATACACGGAGGCTGAGATTTGAAAATCCAACTATAAGTTTCTAAGTTAGTTCTTCTGATCGTATTAACTAATTTAAGGACACACTTTAACCGGGTATCGTTAAATTGGTTTGAATGAGAGAAAGCATTATATGACCCTAACAGAATAAAACACAATAAATCGAGTTTCAGCTTGTTTCAAAATCAGATGCCTTTTCGCACAAACAAAGGTTTGGCCTAACAACCCGCAGTTGCAAATTAATTTGACATTAACTGTGAAGTTCCGATAAATTGATAAACTTTTATGATACACTCAGTTAGCATGCCTTTTATGTATAAATGTTGGATTAAAATTAGCACACATCATTCTTTGTTTACTAAAACTGAAAGATAAATTGATTATTTATACTTTTAAGATTAAATTATTTTGTTAAGTTTTATTCAATTTGGAATAAAATGAACCATTTAGTTAATAACCTTTAATATTTAAAATATTTGAGGTTAAATATAGATGAACATCATCATTAAAAGGAGACATTTTTATTTATGCAAAGAATAGCACGAAAGAATAAAATTTGGTTTTAAAAAAAGGATAAACAATAAACAAAATAAGAATAAAAATTGTTTAATAAGCGAATATAATATTTAGGTTTGCGAAAAGAGTATATTTCATGCTCAAAATTAAATAAAATTTATTCAAAATAATTTTATACTTGGGCTAAAAACTATTTTTATTCTTTCATTTTTAACTGTGCATAGCTGTAGTTTTACACACGTTTTGGGTATAATTATTTTAATTAATCATCGTTCGAGAGTGATTTAAATTGTAAACATGACTGATAGATTAATCCGATTACGAGATCGTGCTCATAACCAAATACTCCACATTATGAAATTCGCAGAGACGGTAACCGAAGCTACCAATCTCGAGGAAATTAGAACCCGCCTTGATGTTCTCGAGAGTAGGTACCAATCATTCAACGATACTGAAATTCAGTTATACGAAAACCCGAATTATGAGCCGATTACCGAAACAGTTGACAGTCTCTATTATAAAACACGTGCGCTCTTAAGTAAACTCAGTAGCCACAATGCTCGCGATACAAACCGCGACTTAAATGCCACATTAGAACAATTCATAGATCAGCAAAAAACGTTCTATGAAGGTGTTAACACATCCCAGCACGTGCGTCTTCCAAAAGTTAACATCGAACAGTTTTCGGGTGACTATAAACACTGGGCATCGTTTTATGATTTATTCAGAACTACGATTCATAACAACCAGCATATTAGTGATGTCCACAAATTTCAAATGCTTAAGGGACTTCTGTCGGGCGAAGCAGCCGCGCTTATACGGCATATAGCTATCACGGAAAATAATTACTTAGAGGCCTGGGACAAACTATGCAGTAGATTTAATAAAATGACTCCTATTGTGACTTCTTTAATACAATCGTTTTGTGATCAAAAACCATCACAGGGTACAGGAAGGGATCTACGTCGCATCACCGAAACAGCCGACGAGATCATACGTGGACTTCGTGCATTAGGACCGAATGCTGAAACTCGTGATCCGTGGTTAATCCACATTTTATTGAGCAAAATAGATAGCGAATCAAAACAATTGTGGGCGAATGAATCGGTAGATAAGGAATTCCCTTCATTCGAATACTTACTCAAGTTTTTAAATAGAAGATGTGATGCCCTAGAGATTTGCGACGCAAGCACAAAAAAAATGTCCGCAAAGGTTCCAACCAAATCGTTTTTTTCTGCAAATTCGAATTCCGCATTGAAGTGTATGAGTTGTGAGCAAAATCATCCTTTATTTAAATGTCCGCTTTTTAAAAATAAGAATGTGGAAGAAAGAATACGAATGGTAACTGAACGAAGTTTATGTCGTAATTGTTTGTGAAGTGGCCATTTAAGCACCAAATGTTACACCAAGTTCTTATGCCTCATCTGCTCCAAACGCCATCACACACTGCTCCATCAAGTCGAAACGCAATCAGAATCAAAGCAAGCATCAACGAGTCATCACGTAGTTACGAATAATCAAGTAAACGAAACGATTGAGACAGCATCAACTACTAAATCCACAAATAAACAAACAACACCAGACGTAGGCCAGAACAATACACAAGTATACACACTTTATTCTTCGCCAACCACGGTACTACCAACAGCACTCGTATATGTACGGTCACGTACCGGAGAGCTCCAGTTAGCACGCGCACTACTAGATTCCGGATCTCAAACATCGTTTGTTACCGAAAACTGTGCCCAACGCCTAGGTCTTAAGCGAATGTCATCTTCCATGAGTATCTACGGCCTAGCATCATCATCAACTGGACAAACAAAGGGAAAAATTGATATGACGATTCATTCACTTATAGATAAACACTATAATTTAAAAGTTACTGCTCATATCATAAGCAATATTACAAATATGTTACCAACAAAACCAATTAGTTTCAATAAACAAATTATGGATTTAAAACTTGCAGATCCATCGTTCTTTAAACCCCACAAAATTGATCTTTTACTTGGTGCAGACGTTTTCTTCGAGATTTTGAATCCAGAACAACGGGTAGTAGACGGATTTCCAAAGCTACAGTCTTCGAAATTTGGCTGGTTAATAGCAGGGGTATGCAGTAAAGATTTAACGAATGCTATTAATTTACATACCACACGCGACCCTATTATCTACATCACTAATGATGACCTTCATCAACTACTTAATAAATTTTGGGAGGTTGAGGAGGTAGTTCCCCAATTCAACTTTGATGCACCGAAACATCCTTGTGAAATATTTTATGAACGAACGACAACACGCGACGCAAACGGCCGATTCATTGTCAAACTACCATTCAAGGAACCAAGGACTTCGCTGGGGAGTTCATTTGAAGCAGCTTATCAGAGATTACGAGCAATGGAAAGAAAATTCGAAAAAATACCGGATTTTTTTGAAGCTTATCAATTATTTATGGACGAATACATTGCTTTAGGACATATGTCACATTTACCACGAGATAAAATTCCAACTCAAGATGATACACGATACTTTTTACCACATCACGCCGTTATCAAACCCGGAAGCAGTACGACGAAGCTACGAGTTGTGTTTGACGCTTCATGCAAAACTAGTAATCAAGTGTCTTTAAATGATATTCTACAAATTGGACCTAATATTCAAACTGACTTGTCAACAATTATTTTAAGATTTCGGAAGCCTGCGATTGCCCTTGTGGCTGATATAGAGAAAATGTACCGACAGATTCGGGTAAACTCTGATGATGCAAATTATCAAATTATACTGTGGCGGAAAAGACCGACCGATCAGGTAAAATGTTATAAATTGAACACAGTGACGTATGGGACTGCTTGTGCACCTTACCTAGCAGTGAAAAGTCTAAAACAATCCAGTACGGCTTTTCAAGATTTATATCCAAAGGCTACTCATGTGATCAACAACGATTTCTATATTGATGATATGCTCACCGGGTGTGACAGCGTAGCCGAAGCGGTGTTGCTCAAAGATCAAGTAACGAAAATCCTACAACAAAGCGGATTCAACCTTAGAAAATGGAAATCGAATTCATCGTTATTTTTGAAATCGTTTTCCAAGTATGAAATCGAAAACATTCCGAAACTAATCGAAGACGATTCGTGCATTAAAACATTAGGAATTATCTGGAACGCAGAAACGGATACATTCTCGATCAAAGTAAACCAGATTGATAAGAACGTAAATTGGACCAAACGGAAAATACTGTCCACAGCAGCCAAAGTTTATGATCCTTTAGGGTGGCTTGCACCGACTGTAATACTGTTTAAGATCTTAATGCAGAAAATATGGTTGCTTAAAATAGAATGGGATGCCAGTTTACCGGACTACATCACAAATTCTTGGCAAAGGATCTACCAGTCACTAGGGGAACTAGAAGCAATCCAAATACCTCGACGTTTGACGAAAATACAAAATCCGAACGTTGTGCAGTTGCATGGGTTTTGTGACGCCTCCGAAGCAGCATATGGCTGCGTAATATATTTAAGAGCAATTAACGAAAATGACGAAATCACCACAAACATAGTATATTCAAGGAGTAAAGTGGCACCTATTCAACAAATCTCTCTACCTAGACTAGAACTGTGTGGTGCGACGCTTCTGTGCAAATCTCTGAAAAGGTGTATCGCATCGTTAGGCTATGAAGGGATACATATTTTTGCTTGGACAGACTCAATGATCGTTCTTCATTGGCTGTCTGATGTTCCACGAAGATGGTCCAGTTTCATTGGCAATAGAACTTCATACATTCTGGAAACCATCCCACGAAGCAAATGGCAACATGTAGATTCAAAGAATAATCCGGCTGATGTTATATCCAGGGGACTAAATCCACTAGCACTATCGACATCACAGCAATGGTGGCATGGCCCACAATGGTTAAGCAATCAAGAACAAAATTGGCCAAATCCAAGGACAGGAACAGTGTGCGCAGACGTAGAGCCATTAGAGGAGAGACCAAAATATGTCAACGTTCTAGCAACAACAGCTACGGATGATGATATCGTAGAAACATTATTGGGAAAATTTTCTTCTTGGTTCAAAATAAAAAAAATAATGGTCTACGTATTGAGATTTATGCGGTTACATCGGAGGCACTGTCAGAACCAACATAGTATGGAAATTACACCAGCGGATTTGAATGAAGCAGAAGCCGTACTACTTCGTACTATTCAAAATTTATCATTCAGCACTGAATTACACATCATAAGGAAAAAATCCTCTCTGTCTGCAAGAAATCCATTATCATCGCTTGATCCGTTTATAGATTCAGCAGGATTACTACGAGTAGGTGGCCGACTAAAGAAATCATCTTTATCTTATTCTACGAAGCATCCTGTGATTTTACCAAAAAACCATAAAATTTGTCACCTTATTATTCGAGATATACATATCAACCATATGCATGCAGGAAACTCTCTCACATTGAGTATTGTCAGAAACAAATATTGGATGATAGGTGCCCGACATATGATCAAACGGTGCATGAAATTATGTACTGTGTGTATCCGCTATCGACATCATAAAGTTGAACAGAAAATGGCAGATCTACCAGCAGTCAGGTGTACGCAAGGACGACCATTTTCCAAGGTCGGTCTAGATTATGCAGGTCCAATATATATTAAAACGAGCAAACGCAAAAATGCTCCAGTGGAAAAGGCGTATGTTGCTCTATTTGTATGCCTGATCATCAAAGCAGTTCATTTGGAGGTTGTAAACAGTCTCAATACTGAGTCATGTTTAGCGGCGCTCAAGCGATTCATTTCAAGAAGAGGAACACCAGAAGATATTTGGTGTGACAATGGTTCCAATTTCATCGGTGCTAATCGAGAACTTCAACGACTCAAACAACAAATTGTAAGCCAATCAAATACTTCACTAATTTCTGAATTTCTATTACAGAAGTCTATAAGGTTTCATTTCAATCCCCCACATGCCCCTCACTTCGGAGGACTATGGGAGGCCGCCGTTAAATCTTTTAAATACCATTTTAAAAGAATAATGAATGTAAATCTAACGTTCGAAGAGGTAACTACCTTGGTGATCCAGATCGAAGCACTACTCAACTCAAGGCCGTTATGTAGAATTAATGATGATCCAGCTGATTTAGAAATGTTGACACCTGCACACTTCCTAGTCGGAGAAGCATTAACATTAGTTCCTGAACCAAACTTAACCGAGATCCCACTAAATAAGTTGTCAAGGTGGCAAAATATTCAACAGCGACTTCAAGGATTTTGGAATCGATGGCATCGTGACTACCTTAGTACGCTACAACAAAGACACAAGTGGAAAGCAAATAATACTCAGTTCAAGGTCGACGATGTAGTTATTATTCGAGAAGACAATTTGCACCCCAGTCAATGGATACTTGGAAGGGTAACAGATCTTCATTCTGGAAGTGACGGTATCACACGCGTAGTCACGATAAAAACATCAAAAGGCGAGTTCAGACGTCCGGTTAATAGACTAATCATATTACCTATTAAGGAATAATAATTCCTTAAGGCGCGGGAGAATGTTCACAACCAATTATTGATGGTCCAGCCAACTATCACTGAGTTAATTAACCTAAAAGTAAACAAGAACATTAGAACATCAATTAATACTACACATACTCACCAATTTTATAATCGTATATTTGTATACTCGGTAATCAAGTAAAATCAACCTAAAATTAAGAAATGTCATATAAAGTATTAATTTAATTATAATTTGTAAATTAGAAAGACAAATTTTGTATTTACCTTTTCCAAAATGTTATAAACGTCAAATGTAAATCTAAACTATTTGTCAATAATGCAGTTATCTTCATTATCATAATTTAAGATGTACTAAATTAAAGCAGTTAGTTTTATGTAATTAAATATTAGTACTTTACTTAGTGTAAATTTGAATAGTACCTTTAACCTGGCAAATTTAGTATCATCTACATTAATTAAACATTTAAAATTGACAAACATTAACGAACAATATTGTATTGGAAAAATAAAATATATTCTCTTGAACTGGCGAACAGAAAGGATTACTAAAATCTAAGTTTCTTTAAAAGTGTGTATATATTTAAGTAAATAATAAATTATTGTAAAATCTATGATAAAGTGTATTTCATTTTTAATCTGGCATATACAAATAAAATAAAAGTGCAATTCATAAACCAAATTGGCTCTGGTTCATATTCGTCGGGATTTTCTGTGTATATCATCTAACAGCTGTACAATCCAGTTATTCAGCATCATCTTTCGGATATCAACTGTAATTTCATCGTACGAGGTCATCGGAATATCTTCATCAACGCTTCCAACAGCTGGTTCTCCACATCTGTATTAACACAATGCATGGGTGCATTGGTTGCCGTTTGATTTTTCTATAAAATGTAAGAGTAATTTACCATTTAGACTGACTCCACCCAAACCTGAAATGTGCCTTTGCCATCATAAGCGAAAAATACGGTTTTTGACTGTTTTTCAACAAAAATTTGAAAACTGTACAGCTCAGATGGATTAATTGGTTGGGATGAAACCTCGTACTTAAACTTTTTCTATACTTGAGAGGTCCCAGAGAAGCTTCTATATAAGCTTTTTCATTTTTTAAGCTTTAAGCTTTTTTCGTATAACTAAAAGATTTGAAATCAAAATTACTTCAGATCATTCTTTTTACCGAAAACGAAGTTAGAAAAAAAACTTTATTTAATCAAAATTCGGCATCTCTAAAGTCGCAGGCGGATTATTGACTATTCAGAGTGAAACTTCACATTTAATTTTTTTCTATTAGCTGGGAGATCCTTGCGAAATTTGGTAAAAATCTTGTAAAACGATTAGTACGTTATTTGAATGTTGGTCTTCTCTTTGTCATTAGTCGTATTTCTACCTGTAACTAATTTAGGTTACTCGACTTACTTTCTATGGAAGCAATGATTTACTTTCTTTTGCTGATTCTCTATTCGATTGTTTCAAAAAAAAACTCATTTAATTGGTTGCGCATAAAGGAGAAGCTATTATTTTTGTTGTTGTTTTGTTTGGCAACTGGAAGGCGACGAGAGAGAAAAATTTTCTGAGATGTGGATAGGAAACCGGATCACCAAAGTGGATAGACCGGAAAAAAGGTATTTGTTACATAAAACGTAAACTAAATATAAGTGTGAGAATATCCCGCAATAGTACAAAAAGTTACGGTGATCCAAAAATTCTATAAATACTTGCGATATGTATCAGTCACGCGAAAAATTCCATTTGAGAAATCCCACGGTTTTCTTATTTTTTCAAGTAGTATTTGATTGTGCAATTTTGTGCATCTAACGGTAAAATATGTGCGTAATGTATTTCGAGAGATAATGTGCAATTTCTAACGTGATTATCTCACCAGAAGTCCCATTGATTCGTTTAATCATTGGAGGATGTGTTTTAGTTTAGTTTAATTGTGCTGACTGTGCATTCCAAAAATGATTTAGTTCTCCTCCAAAATTAGTCAGAATTGGTCCTAGATCGGGTATATCTAATCTTCTACGAACCACTGATCAAGTTTTTTGATTGAGCCTACTCTCTACCAGCAAAAATCACCCGTAGAAAACCCACATTTCAACCATAATTTCAAAAAAACATGTTTTAAAAAGTTTGTCTGGGTGATTTTTGAAAATTCCAATTTATGAAATCGCTTATACTAGTTAAAACAAAATACTGGCCCAGATTCAAGATAGAGCCTAGTCCCCATCACACAGAATCTGTAACAATGCTCTTTTGATAATTTTGGATAAATTTAGGTTGGAATAAGTGTTTGGGATATCCAGAAATCACCTATACAAAAATTTTCAAAAATTATCTTTGAATGTTTTTGTTGAAATAATGGTGTCTACGGGTGATGCTAGCTGATGGGGAGTAGGCAAAATCACAAAACTCGATCAGTATGTTCAGTACATAGCACTTAAGTTCTTAGATTAAGTTAAGTTTACGGTAGGCGGTTAGATTATGAATCTCGATCATATTCTAGAAAACATCGTTACCTACATATTTAATGCATCATATTATGTATGAAAGGCATTTTCGAGTACTATGTATACTTTCTAATTTACAGTTAATTCCAGACGTCCTAGTATCCCTCAGTTACTTTTAGATCAAATAGCATATTATTTGTCGAAATTAACACTTTATTCTTTTAATTTCTTTTTCATTAGATTATGCCTGATTGCACACGCACGCACACACATGCAATCATTTACTTACCTCCGTTGCCACGAGTGGCAAACTCCAGGGTCAAATCTTTCCATTAGTTTGCTAATAGCAAAATTGCAATATGAACATTCCGTTCCTATATTCTCATCCTATCTTGATCCCGTTCGTAGACTCCAAAATTTAAATATAGTTAGCTTGGCTCTCCTTAGCATAATATAAAACATAATCCATCCGTAGAAATCTTAATTCCGTTAGTCTCGTGCAAATTTAGTCCACTAGTTTTACTAAATAATCAAGTATCGGTGGGTTTATACCCTTGCTGCTAACATTAACCTTTATGAATTAGACTCATTAAAAGCATTAACACGAAATGTTCTAACTCAGATCCGCTGAGCAATTTATGAAGAATATCTTCAATCCTTTCGGTGACCCTCAAAGTTCAGTTACCCTCGTTAAAGTTATAGTTGCTAAAATTGAAAAAAAGGAAAATCTCATTTATGGAAAGAATCTAATGCAACATCACAAATGCTACCACATGATATGTGCTGAAAAATGTCTAGTTTCAAACATCTTCAAATCGAGTAACGACTCATATAAACCTGCAAACAGCGTAGAATTAAGTTATATGACAAGAACTCCCATTCCTGATTCAGAAACTCTAGCAGTTTTTAAGGACAATATTCCCTGCAATTATAAATACATCTACTCAACTTGGTGTGGAATGTAATATTCTAAAAGACATTTGGGCACGTGTTGCTCATATACTACGACTTTATGGTTAGCAATCAGCCCCCACCTATAAATCTAACATATAAGAAATGGTCGCTCCGAGTATCCACGACAATGTTGACGAAACTTTATTGTTATATCGAACGAAAATGCCTTTGACTACCAAAATACCAAACCATCTTTTCAACTGCAATGCGCTGGTAACCAAATATCATGACCGGTACTACCATGCTGGAAAGAGGAATATTTTCTGTACCGTATGCGGTGTTAAAGACGTTCGGTTTGCCAAATGTCCTCGTTGTAAGCAGGGAAATGGTCAGAGAAAGAATTTACTCAATTGGAAAACAACTTTTAAGGGCCATCACTTTCTAAAAAATCCTTACAAATAAACAACCAAATCTGTGTCAAATAAACATCCGAAACTATGCAAAGTTCTGGGGAAAAATCGTAAATTTTAAGTTTTGTGTCGCAAGCTCTGGTTGACCCAAATATAAATGGGTCGAACCTCACCACCTCGAACCTCACTAGACACCCTAATCATAACTTTCATATTTCGTATTTATTCTTAAAACACGAAGAAATGTTCGTTGCGCTATCTGTCATTCCGGTGTGAACAACTATTCTACTTCCGATAACAACCGTACCTTGACATTATCTTACACAAACAAAATTGACGAAGCTTTTTTGACTTGGGAGCTAATGTTACTGTATACTGCCTAGAGATTGCCATAATTATGTTAAAAC
The DNA here is from genome assembly GCA_947310385.1 of Nephrotoma appendiculata. Taxonomy (NCBI): domain Eukaryota; kingdom Metazoa; phylum Arthropoda; class Insecta; order Diptera; family Tipulidae; genus Nephrotoma; species Nephrotoma appendiculata. Next base: position 207,023,424 of record OX371225.1, on the reverse strand, counting down.
TAAAAATTTAAGCTTCACAATATTGCGCCGAACAACCACGGCTGTTTGGAACAGAAGAAAGACTGCTCGGTTAAGTAATTTTAAGTGTTACGTTCAATAATGAAACCAAGCGTATATGTAATCCAAGTTAAATAAATGTCTGCGTAGCAATTGGTAGCTTAGGGCTTTCTTATACTTAAGCAAAAGGGAGGGTAAGGTTATTCCTGGACGCTCAAAAGCTCAACACAGTAACTGTTGGAGGCATTCTCCCATTCCATCCATTCTGTTATAGGATAGCTAGTAGGCGTATTTATCAGTCCTTATGCTTAGGGTTATGTGACGCACCACAAACCCTGAGCCATTTGATGCATCGAGTGATTCCTCACGAGTTTCATGACATATTCTTCGATAATTTTGACGACTTTTGTAATGAATTATTGTAGTAAAATTGTTTAACACCCCTGCTTATATTAAAATGAAATATTATGTACTTGCTCGTATTATATACTTAAGGGCAATCAAATTTCATATACAAATAGGTAATCTGAAATATTGAAAAATTTATAAAAATTAGAGATAGATTGAATTTGGACCAGTAAAGGTCAATACTTGTGATATATATATTAAAATAAATAAAAAGATTAAACATTGAACAATAAAGGTGATATTTTTCTTTAAAGTGCAAGTTAGTGGTTACGTGTTGGAGAAATAGCCTTGCCAAATCGGTCCCCTTACATATTCTGGTGGCAGCGGAGTGATCCGACGACAGTTGTTTTATTCTTCTCAAAATGCGTAACCACATGTTTTAAAAGTGAAAGTAATACGTAATACCATGCCGCATGTGTGTTGTACTTGCAAGCAAATCAATATTGTTAACCAACGGCATTGCTATATACCACGATCCAGAACAACGTTTTAATGAAGAAACTGCAAATACATATTGTAAAGGTTCACGTGTATTTTGATGATGAAATGCATGCATATCAACGAGAAACAAAAAATGTTCAATTGTTTCTGTAAAGCTGGATATATAGCGTAATTTACTGCTATGTACACAATAAAATATCTATCATCAATAGCCGATCCAATTCTTCCAATTCATAAAATTCACCTGTAAAATCATCAAATTTCATCGATTCAACAAACGCAAAGGGAATACAGTACCTATTTGCATCCAACTACATACAATATCATCATTAAGGATTGTCCATACAAGGTCAACCTATTGTCGGAGTACTCACTCAAATTCAACTATCGTGTTGTGGAACACGTACACGCAAAAAAATTATCACTACTGTAAGTTGTGTATTATTCTAAAATATTTACTGGTAAAAAAAAAATATATATATTTTTGCAAATTCTAAGTTAAAATTAAAAAAAAAATAAAAAATAAAAAAATTCATAAGTATCAAATTAATTAAAAAATATTATCAATTTCAAAATTATTAAATTTTATGCATTTGTTCGATTAATTTCAAAAGAATTAAACAATTTATTAATTAATTTAATTTCCGCTAAATACGATAACGCGATGTTGACAGTATTCATCATAACCATTTTCAATAAAACTTTATATTTATTATTTACCTAATTCCACTACGAACTTTCGACCTTGATACCTTGATAATATATTAATAAATTTTGTTTCGATATATAGAATTGTGTAATCATGGGTAAGGGCAAAAGAAAAAGTCAAGTGATTCCCACCAATGACGATATTAATCATGAAAATGCTCAGTCTGATTCATTCGATATTTACTTAGCACTGAAAATAATTCCTAACTTTTCCGGAGAAACTTCTGAATTACATAAATTTATTTCATGCTGCGATATAATTTATGAACCACTTGAGATTATTGAAGATATATTACAGTTTTTAAATGTCCTCAAAGCCAAATTAAGTGGTCCTGCATATGATATTATAAAATTCAAAAATTATACGACGTGGTCCGAATTAAAATTCGAACTAAAACGGCAATTTTCAATAAAACGTAGCGTTGAACAATTACAAATCGAATTAATAAACTGTAAACAAAGATCTGATAATGTGAAATTATTTGGAAATAAAATAGAAAAATTATTATCTGAGTTAAATGACGCGTGTGTTGCAAGTGAAGGTGCACAAGCAGCGCAACATTTTGTAAATCTTAATGAGAAAACAGCTTTACGTTCTTTCGAAGATGGGCTTAACGATCCTATTAAGATCATCATCAAAGCTTGTAGGTTTACGTCGCTCAGATCAGCAATTCTAAAAGCAACAGAAGAAGAATCAACATTATTAAAAGACAATTTAAATACACCACAATCATCCAAATCTTCAATTCAATGTCAAATTTGCAGTAAGAAAGGACACAGTTCTCGTAACTGTTTTCATAGATTCGATAGAAACCAACCGTTAAATAATACCCGTTCAAATAATATTTTCTCAAATCCAATTCATAAAGTAGCATCATGTTCGCAATCTAGAAATATCCGTACTGCAGTTATAACTTGTCGCTATTGTCAGTATCCAGGTCATAACATAGAACAATGTAGAAAGAAAAAATATAACGATCAGAAATACAATAACACATCTTCTACAAAAACTTTTGAAAATAGAAATCCAAAACAACTATTGGTCAACAACGCCTTGGAAAACTCCAAAACACTCGATTCGAATTACCAGGACACACCGATTCGAGTGGAAGAACTGAAGTAAAGCGTCCAAATTCTTTGAAAATTAATTTTCCTACTTCAAAAATTACTTCAAATAATGAATCCAATCAAACAATTTTTACTATCTCACAGAACGAAGACAAAAAATATATTCCATTAAATTTAAATATTCTCAACAATGATTTTCACTATTTCCTTGTCGATACAGGTGCCGATGTATCAATAATTAAAAAACAGTTTATTTTACCAAATACTCCTTGTTTCCCAAATCGAAAAATTAATGTTACAGGAATAGGTTCTGAAATAATCCAGACTCTAGCACAATGCGAAGCCGAAATATTTTTCGACGACAATTTCAAAATTCAACACTATTTTCAAATAGTACCAACGAACTTTCCAGTACAATGTTCCGGAATCATAGGAAAGGACCTACTTTCAAAATTAAAATGTAAATTAGATTATTCGAACAATATTATAGAAATTCCTAATCCGTGCACTGGAAGCAAACCATTTAGCTTAAATATAAGTTCGCTTCCACAAAAATTACTAATTCCTCCTCGCTCTGAAAAAATTATTAATATGTATTTAGATTTTCCCGACAATGATTATGTTTGTACATCTCATGAAATTGTTCCTGGAATTTACGTTTGTAGTTCTTTGATTAAAGTTACAAAGGGAATTTCTACTTTATCAGTTTTAAATACTAACCTCCAGGAAACTGAATTAAATGTTACTTCATTTAACCCAGAATTTTGTAAACCTTTGGATGTATTTTACATCGAGGGCTGGAAAAATAATGTTCCCAACAGATTAAATGTATTAGGAAAATTAATCAATACAAATCACTTAAACACGGAAGAAAAATATTCGATAATTCAATTATGTCGTGAATTCAATGATTTATTCCATTTAGATGGCGATAAATTGTCTGTTACTAGCACAACATTCCATAATATTCCATTACTTCCGAATTCAGAACCTATAAATATCAAACAATATCGATTACCAGAAGCAACGAAAATTGATATTAATAAACAAGTTCAAAATATGCTTGATAACGATATCATAACGAATAGTACCAGTCCGTGGAATTTTCCAATATTAGTAGTTTCTAAGAAATCCACCAATAATGAACGAAAATGGCGCTTAGTGATTGATTTTCGTAAATTGAATAGTATCACGGTGGGTGAGGTATTTCCTTTACCAAATATTTCTGAAATACTAGAACAACTAAGTAGGCAATTCAATATATTTTACTACGCTTGACTTAGCAGATGGATACCATCAGGTTAAATTAGATGAAACAGATCGCGAGAAAACAGCATTTAGTACTAATTTGGGGCATTACGAATTTCTACGAATGCCTTTTGGCTTAAAAAATGCGCCAGCAAAATTCCAGCGTATGATGAATAACGTGTTGACTGGACTTAATTCTATACATTCATTTGTTTACCTCGACGATGTAGTAGTTTACGGAGCAAGCCTAGCAGATCACAATAAAAAATTAAAATCCACATTTGAACGCTTCAGAAAATTTAATTTGAAATTAAACGCTTCCAAATGTAAATTTTTATGTAAAGAAATTCTGTATCTTGGACATTTGATTACTAACAATGGAATAAAACCCGATCCAAGTAAACTAAAATCTATTTATGAGTATCCAATACCAAAATCACAAAAGGACATCAAGTCTTTTCTTGGTCTCGCCGGTTACTACCGGAAGTTCATTGACAAATTCTCACAAACAGTTGAACCTTTAACCAAATTACTAAAGAAAAATTCTGTATTTTTATGGAATCCATTTTGCGACGAAGCTTTCAACTTAATTAAGTCTAAACTTACGACTTCACCTATTCTCAAATACCCGGATTATCTAAAACGTTTTTATGTTACCACCGATGCTGGTGGTACCACCGATGCTCCGTGATATCGGTATTGGTGCAGTTCTATCACAAAAGTATGATAATGATGACTTGCCAATCGCTTTCGCGAGCAGAAATCTGAATCCTGCTGAAAAGAACTATGCAACAATAGAGAAGGAACTCTTAGCTATTGTATGATCATGTAAACATTTTAGGCAATATCTATACGGCAGAGAATTTACGATTTTGACTGATCATCGTCCGTTAGTTTGGCTTCAGAATATTAAAAATCCAGCATCAAGGCTTATCAGATGGCGTATCGAACTTGATGAATTCGATTATAATATTGAGTACAAACCCGGAAAACTAAATTCTAATGCTGACGCTTTAAGTCGTGTAACACTTGATTCATCTAACCCTAATCAATCGTCTACTATTTCAACTTCTATTTTACCAGTTCTTACTAGATCACAAGCAGCATTACAAAATCAAGAAAACTTTACTCCATTACAACATCCTCAATCCAACGAAACGAATACCAAATCATCCGATGACATTATTGAACTTGAGAATAACGACGAAATAGCAAGAATACTACATGAGTTTCACTACAGTAATGTAGGAGGACATCAGGGCATCAACAGAACGTACAATCGTATGAGAAAATATTACTATTTCCCTAGAATGCTTAGTAAAATTCGTGAAGTTATTAAAAAATGTGAATTGTGTCAAAGGAATGAAACAACACAATTAACAAAATTAAAAACTAAACTAAAAAGTAAACTGCTTGAAAAGATATTTTTGAATATTGTCGGCCCCCTTCCTTTAACATCTCAATTTAATAAATACATCCTAACTATTCAACACGATTTTACAAAATATTCTTTGGCCATACCACTACAAAATCAAGAAGCAACTACTATAGCCCAAGCTTTTGTCGAACATTTGGTTTGTCGATTTGGAGCACCTATTTTCGTTTTAACTGATCAAGGATCAAACTTTGTAGGTCAACTTTTTCAAAACGTATGTAAATTACTTAAAATTAAAAAACTTCAGTCAACCGCATACCATCCGCAGACAAACGGAGCTTTAGAACGCTCACACCGAACATTCACTGAATATTTGCGTAATTTTCTAGATGGAGATCAAACTAATTGGGATACATGGTTGCCTTATGCTATATTTTGTTTCAATAGCACTCCACATTCAGCAACTTCTTTTATGCCATTCGAAATAATCCATGGATTTAAGCCTAATATTCCCATTTCACTCCAAGCTAACCCGACACTCATATATAACTATGAAGATTACATTATCGAAATTAAAAATAAGTTACAAACGTCCTACACTATAGCGAAAGAAAATTTATTAAGAAGTAAAGAAAAATATACAATTTTATATGATAGAAAACTTAATTCAAAGGTATTCAAGGTTGGAGACTTAGTATTTTTAAAAAACGAAGCTAGAAAGAATAAGTTAGCTCCATTATGGAATGGTCCTTATGAAATAACTGAAATCATCTCAGATTATAACTCAAAAATAAAAATTGAACGAAATTCAAAAATTGTTAACAATAACCGGTTAAAATTAATGAATAATTAATATAGTTATTGAAAATTATATTGAAATAAATTGTTTATTCTTAACATAGTTAGTTAAAACTCTCTTATTATTATTATACTATATTATGTACCTATAATGAATTAAATATCTAATAATAACGATAAATAAATAAATTAAAAATTTAAATTAGATGATAAAATTAAAAAAAAAAAATTAAAATATGAAAAATGTATAATATATTTAAAACAATAAATAAATAACAAAATATTTAAAAAAATAAATAAATATAAAATGATTAAACCTATATTACTAAATTGAAATATTATAAGAAAATGAAAAATGTTAATATAACTTTAAAGTTTAAATATTATATATTGTAATTTGAAAGATGTAAATTATATTTGTTAAGTTTAATAATATATTAGTTTCTAATGAAATACCCTCCAGGAATTTCATACTTCAGCGGGAAGGTGTAATGAATTAGTAAAATTGTTTAACACCCCTGCTTATATTAAAATGAAATATTATGTACTTGCTCGTATTATATACTTAAGGGCAATCAAATTTCATATACAAATAGGTAATCTGAAATATTGAAAAATTTATAAAAATTAGAGATAGATTGAATTTGGACCAGTAAAGGTCAATACTTGTGATATATATATTAAAATAAATAAAAAGATTAAACATTGAACAATAAAGGTGATATTTTTCTTTAAAGTGCTAGTTAGTGGTTACGTGTTGGAGAAATAGCCGTGCCAAATCGGTCCCCTTACACTTTCTGCATATACTTCACGGAAATTTAAGGACCATCTCGAGCTTCTGGCTCTCGTGGCTTGTTTGTTACGCTGTGCTAACCTGAAGTATTGGACCATGCTCTGTATAAAATAATTTTGTCGTAATATCGAAGTATTCGCGGACTATCAATGATAAGCGAGATTTTTGAAGTAAAACTTCTTTAGGCACGCTTGACTTGGGGACTAAGCTGGCAAATGCGTTACGAAAAGTGTAATCGAACGAGGCGAACGAAACAATAGACGCAAAACGAAATCATTTTCCTTTAGTATTAGGATGTGCCATGACAATTCATAAATACCTAGGTGGAACATTAGTTGATACCATTTTATTTTAATCATTGGTTAAAAAAATGGGATAATAAGAAAATAGGAAAATTGGAAAATTGGTAAATGGAAAATTAAAAAATTGGAAAAATTGGAAAATTGGAAATTTCGAAATTTGCAAAATTGGAAAATTTGAAAATTTGTACATTGGAAAATTGGAAAATTTTAAAATTGGAAAATTAGAAAATTGGAAAACAGGTAAATAGAAAATGGAAAATAGGAATATATGAAAATATGAAAATATGAAAATATGAAAATATGAAAATATGAAAATATGAAAATATGAAAATATGAAAATATGAAAATATGAAAATATGAAAATATGAAAATATGAAAATATGAAAATATGAAAATATGAAAATATGAAAATATGAAAATATGAAAATATGAAAATATGAAAATATGAAAATATGAAAATATGAAAATATGAAAATATGAAAATATGAAAATATGAAAATATGAAAATATGAAAATATGAAAATATGAAAATATGAAAATATGAAAATATGAAAATATGAAAATATGAAAATATGAAAATATGAAAATATGAAAATATGAAAATATGAAAATATGAAAATATGAAAATATGAAAATATGAAAATATGAAAATATGAAAATATGAAAATATGAAAATATGAAAATATGAAAATATGAAAATATGAAAATATGAAAATATGAAAATATGAAAATATGAAAATATGAAAATATGAAAATATGAAAATATGAAAATATGAAAATATGAAAATATGAAAATATGAAAATATGAAAATATGAAAATATGAAAATATGAAAATATGAAAATATGAAAATATGAAAATATGAAAATATGAAAATATGAAAATATGAAAATATGAAAATATGAAAATATGAAAATATGAAAATATGAAAATATGAAAATATGAAAATATGAAAATATGAAAATATGAAAATATGAAAATATGAAAATATGAAAATATGAAAATATGAAAATATGAAAATATGATGATATGAAAATATGAAAATTGGAAAATTGGTAAATTGGAAAACTGGTAAATATGAAAATTGGAAAATTGGAAAATTGAAAAATTGGAAAATTCGAAAATTGGAAAATTGGACAATTGGAAAATTGAAAAATTGAAAAATTGAAAAATTGCAAAATAGGAAAATAAAAAATAGGAAATTTTGAAAGTTGGTTAATTGGAAAGTTGGAAAATTGGAAAATTTGTAAATTGGAAAATTGAAAAACAGGAAAATTGGAAAGTCATAATATAGACTTCTATGTCACTGACTGACTCACTCGAGAACGCACAGGGTGACCAAAATTTTTTTTTTTTCTATATTATAACATCTATGTCACTCACTAACTTACTCACTCCAGGACGCACAGGGTGACCAAAAAAAATTCGTCCGTGTGATATATTTTATATATGTATTTTTTCTATATTATAGCTCCATTTCACACGAGGTATCGCAGAAACCGATTCTTTCTTCGTTTCTTTCCCCGATTGCCTATGATACAGGTTTTAGTGCGACTTAAACATATTTTCGATGAAACCACATGATGTACTGTGGTTATACATAAATGAAATAAAAAATATTTCAAGGCCATTTTTACTATGCGAAGAGATTTCAAAAATGTTTTTTTTGTCCATTTTGTGACACATACATAAACATTGTCTATTACGACTAGTTGGCCTTGAAAAAGTTACCAAGTTACAAGGTAACCTCTTGTAGCATCAGACATAAACGGCTAGGTGACACTCGAGAACGCAAAGGGTGACCAATTTTTTTTCCAATATTATAATTTTTCTATATTATATTATAAATATTAAATATATATTAGAAGTTTTACTTCAGTAGTGTGGTCTAAAGCACACTTAATTTTTTTTTTTAAATTAGTTTTTCAAAGATCTCCGGTAGAAAACGGTAGAAAATTTATACTAGAAAAAATACAAAGTGCCTTTTATGTTTTTTATGTCAGAGCATAGTCTTCTTTCCGAAGCAATTTGGCCGCGCCGTCTATTTTAATGCTTCCACTTCTCATCTACAGTCACAATTTAATGCAGTAAGCTCGTTCTTTCATGCCGTGAAAGCAAAGTTTTACAAGTGGCTCTTCAAGTTTCCATCTGTCTGTCAGTCAACTCATACGACACCCATTCTTCATAGTTTTGAATTTTTTCCATAGCATGTAAACGTTTGGAAACACCTTGGCGAGTCGTGTTTAATGCTAATTTTTGATTATGCATGTTCGCCGTAGATCTCTCCACGCAAATGACGTGCTTCAGCTACATTTTTTTCAAGTTGAAGCAGAAAAGCTTCCCGCAAATGCTGTTAGTTTGACACAAAACTTGACATGTCAGTTCTTCGAAAAAATATTTTTGCGTTGCGTTGCGTTGCGTTGCAAGGTTATCGTTAACAACTGTCCACGCTATAAACAAAACACAACTTTTGTCATAAATGACAACTAGATGTGTCGTTAGGACTATCTATGTGTGAAACTCGTAAATTCAGTTGTATACACCTGATAAAAGCACGCAGCAAAGACTTTACAATCTTGGAACAGTAAGTAGATATACTACAAAGATTTATGAAAATTTTATGAAAGTTGAAATTTATTAAAGGTAATTGAATTCAAAATATTAATATGTTGAGTTGAATAATGGATTTGTTCGATCAAAGTTGAATAAACCGTTTCAATTCGATGCAAGAGATATCGCATACCTCTTTAAAATCGTAATCCCCAAATACCTAAAAGATTTTCAGGTGGTCTCTCTCATAATACATATTCGTTCAATCCGCGATACTATCGCTATATTTCCATTACAAAATAATTAAGAAATGAACTCAAGGACTTTGTAACTAATTATAACTAAATATACGAGCGTATAATCCATTTACGTGATTAACGATTCAATTCGATCTGATTAAAAAAAATAAATAAAAATGAAATACGAAAAAAAAGTTATAAAGAGACAGCTTACAATGCAGCAGACATAAAAGACACGAAGTAAAATTAAAATTTAAGCTCTTTCACTGTAAATTTAGTCGTTACATATATAAAAAAAAACATAATACGTCTATAAGATGTAGGAAGTGAATTTAAATATTTCAATATTTTTCAAGACATCTTGGAATCTTAAAAAAACGTTAAATAAAAAATATGAAACGACTTATCTATAATATTATGACAATTTTATTTAGCAAAATCGGATTATCTTGAAATACGAAAATAATTTTTTATTTTTATTTTTTTGTACAAAGTTGACAGATTTTCAAAATTAATTCTGGATTTAATTGAGACTTTTATATTTTTATGTACACGTACGATACATGATGGATATAAGGACATGCTGGATATGTATATACATATATATCAATATAAAAGTGGATAAATATCCTAAAGGCTCCCGTTCACAGAACAAAACAAAAAAAAATTTAATCATTTTGAGTTTTTCGTTTAATCTCAAATATATCAGATGTACGCTGATGTAAATACATAGACATTGTGACGGAGATGTGCTTCTTTGAAAATGAACAATAAAACCGTAATAATAATAATCCATCTTTTGTTTTTTTTTTCCAACCAGTAATTTTCTGCAGGTTTTCCATCAACCAACTTCAATATTACTTATATCGTGTATATAAACCTACGTACGTTGTTTCCAAAGTGCTTTGAGAGTATTTTATTTTATAATATAGAGAGATGAAAAGGATTTTGTGGGTACTTTTCCGATTTTATTTTATAAATGGAACAAAAGAAAATAAAACCACAATTATCATTTCCCATTTTTCCTATTTCCAATCTTGTTTTGTTCACACACATGGTAAAATATTTTTTTTTTTTTTTTGTAAATCGTGATTGCCACAGGGAAATTGGTTTTGGTTTTTATGGAGAAGCGAGAAGTGTATCGGGTGATTATACAATGGGAAATATACTTTATACTGTTATAAAACAGAAACCACTTTGACCTCCATCAATCAATATCCGTACTCCAAATATTTCAATTTGATTTTTAATATTTTTTAAATGTGTTATGAGTGCACGATGACAAGTTATTTTCAAGCTTAAGTTCATCGAAGGTTTTGATCCTTATGATGACGAAGTAACATTTTTTAATAGCTCTTGAGTTAACGGTAAATTAAGTTATACAGAGGGAATTAGAAGCCTGTGCTTTTTGTATTAACGACAATATCCTTAATCTAAAAAGTATTAGGGCTTAAAATTCTGGGGTAAGACCATGACCACATCGTACGGAACATAAATGTATGGTTTCAATAAATCTGAGCAGTTTCCATCTATGGCCCTGATCATGCAAGTGCAGCATAAAGAGAGAACAGCATGAATGAGTAGTGCCATTCAATTTTAATAAATTATATATTCTATATATGGCGTGAATGATAAAAATGTTGCTTGAAGAAACCTCTCACACTGCTCAGAAAGGTTTTTTTAAGTAAAACTATTATCGGCTTCTTTGGAATTTCAGTGAGCAATTGTCATCTGTACGTTGACTGTGTGCCGCAAAAAAGTCATATACTCGTAAATTAATTTTTTTTGAGGAGTACCATTTTGAGCGAAACATTTTTAGAAAACCGATTATTAATTCTAATAGGAAGCAAGATAAGGATGGCTCCTTGATCTGAAACATAACTTTCTACTTCAACCATATGCAATCACACATTTTTCTTCTTCGTTTGAAATTTCATAATTTATGTTAAGCTTCTTCCTTAAAGGTTAACTTCATGACGAATCTGGAATCCAACTTAGAGTAGGAGAAGTTTGACTTTTATAATGTCGATGGTTTCTACTCGGAAACAACATCGAGGTCTTAAAATTCGCTTTTATTATAAGGTCGCAGAAGAGACTGCTCGTTGATCACGCATAAGCGCTCCCGTGTATCCTCCGATATTACTCCGGAAATGTCAGCCAAAAACCGCGATCATTTGCGCTAACAGTCGGTAAGGCGACCATTACCAAATTTGCAGTTCGTGATTACCAGGTAAAACTTGATACATTTTGCAAAGAATTACACTAAAGGATGTTGGTCTGTCTGTTAAATTGACAAATCTGATAGCGCAATTGTTGGAATTCTTACTGTTCTATTTGAATCTTCGAAATCTCGTAAATTACTCCTGTTCACCGCAAATTTATTGAGACCATTTATGAGCGCAACACTGCAGATCTCATTCTTCAAGTGGTTGGTTTCAATTCTCCGTATTGTTTTTAAATTCACGGTCACAACCAACATCACCTCAACTTCAAAACGGCGGTAGTAATTTAGTTGCTTCGCAGCCATCGGAACATATGAAATTTCTTGAACTATTGGTGACATAAATTCGATAAAAATCCAGAAATGTGTGCTTTCAGATTCAAACTACCACAACCGTTATATGCGCAGAACCCCATAGGATTTGGTTTTTATTTATATTTCCTATGCGTATTGACTTCTCGATTGCATATTTAATTAGCAGACCTGATACTCCGTGACAAAAGTAAGCTTCCGTATACGAGGAAGTAATCAGGGTTTTGGGAAAATTTGAAATCTCGGTGAAATAACGCGTCATCTTATTAGGAGACAGTAAACCATCACAGTTGTTAAATTTGAATTGTTTAAATGCCAGGGTCTTTGGTCCAGCCCATTGCCTCTGGCCGCGAAAAAAATGGCGGATGAAAACTATGCGGTAACTACGACGTTACCTCCAGGATTTTACACATCACGGTGTAATGGTTCGGACTGAAGAATCTGATGTTCCAAAAACCGCAACTTAACACCGTTTAGGAATTCATTCAAATGACATTTGATCTGAGAAAAGCAGCCAACGAATTCCAGGGATTCATTCATTCAATGTTTAACCTCTATCTTAAAGGAAGCAAGAAATATGTTGGTCGTGTTAGCAAATGAACAGAGGAAATTATTGCTGCTTTTGATCTAGCCAAAAAACAACTAAGCGAAGTTGTTATATTAGAGTACGCATCATCCACAGCCGAGCTTGCAGTAATGGTAGATGTATCAGACAAAGCCATTGAAATAATTATTCAACAAAAAATTGGAAATACTTGAAATGAAATAATTAAAAGTTGATTAAAAAAATAATTAAAAGTTGATGAAATAATTAAAAGTTGATTATGTCACCTAAATAATGAGGCGGCTACATCCCTTAATGGGACAACCGATGATCGTTTTCGTTGGATATACGCACTACCAATCTGTTTGTACTATGACTTTCGCATACGTGTGAACGTTAACGAAAATAGGACGTTTACATTCGAAACACAAAATATTACTCTGATAACACTTAAAAAAATTTGGTACTAAAATTATTTTGATAATTGAAAGCATGGTAGTGCCGAAACTAACCAAAATATACGATAGCAAATAGTTGAATGATAGACTAAAATTATTGAAACCGTTAGAAAGCAATACTAGGCTCCCAGATTCATCGTTGCTTCGCTACCAACAGTTTTACATCGAACCATAAATCCTCTCATTGGCTCTTGTTGACATCTACCATTCAGGTGAAAATAATTGCAGTAACTAAAATCTCCACAAAGAAGAGTTCAAATTATGTAGATGTTTCAAAGAGTAGTCGACTTCTCGACATATATTCAATATTACCGACAAATAGTCTAAGTTGTCGACGCCATCATGTAAAAATTAGAAGATGTCGCCTAAACGCCAATCTCGGTCCTCTGTCTATAAAACTAATTCAGTATTTTTTGTTACAATATAGACGTAAATCGTCCAACACACCGTCGCTGAATTTATCAGGGAAAGTGAAATGAAGGAACATTTTACGTATTTAACAACTTCAGATATTTCGAAATGCAATGGAGGAAAGCAACTATTCGCAACATGACAACACAAGCTAATTTACAAGACATATGACCAATAAATTCAAAACATGACATCAAACCATTGCAAAAATTTAAATGCGCATTAGCTATATTCATCATTACGTAGCTACACATTTTATCGTACCAGCACATTTGGAAATTGTCTGGGTGGCACCATCATCTATTCCAGTCGCAACATGTGGCAGTTCACTATAATTACTATAGGTGCCCAACTAATGCCCCTATTATTACTTTGCTCATTTGTTTTATTTTTTTGTATCATGGCTCTCCCAGTGAGTGAATCTAATGTCAAAAATGCTCACCGAAAATTTTTGGGTGAGTTCATAGAATTTTTTTTTTATTTCTCTGGCATCAACAATACAAGATGGACGGCAAAAACACACAGTTCGTATTTATTTTAAATTTTCTTATTATTTTAAAACTTATTAATTTTATGCAACTTATTTTTAGGTTGAAAAAATGGAAGAAAACCGGGATATAGCGAAAGGTTTTCCGAACGTAGGTAACACCAAGTCTTTCCAGTGTTGGAAAGAGCTAGCCGTAATTTTAAATTGTCTAGGACCCCCTATAAAAGAACCCATAGAATGGAGAAAGGCAATTATTATTGGTATTAATTCAATATGTTTTACAGGCTTGGAATGACTACAAAAGTAATATTAAACACAAAATTGCAAAAAACAAAGAGGAGGTTCGTGCAACTGGAGGGAGGCCATATTCCCTTAATTCGTTAACGCCGCTCGAACAACAAGTAGATGCCCTAATTAATTTAAGCCAATCTGGCGCCCCGAGCGATAATATGTATGGAATTGGTAGAGGTTCCTCAAGCGTAAATGCTGAAGTGACGCTTGAAACTAATATCGCTTCATCATCCGCTTCAATACCAGTGTTTGTATAATGTTGGAGAACTCAGCAATGAAGTCGATTACTGTCTAACAAATATACTTATAAATCACAATAATATATCACCATACATAAAATCAAAAATTAAACTGATAATATTCAAAATAGTTCGGGTTAACAGTGCTGCCAACTTAACAATTAATGGAAACTGTCATAAAACACAAAACAACGCACAACACATGCGCACTGGTTTGGTACAAAACTCAATATTTTCGTTCTTAGAAAAAATATTTTTGCGTTATGAAATGTGCTGGTATTACAACAGGTTATCGTTAACAACTCTCCACGCTATGAACAAAACACAACTTTTGTCATAAATGTCGACTAAATGTGTCGCTAGCACCATCTATGTTTGAAACTCGAAAATTTAGTTGCGCACCTGTTAATTTGAAACGTCAAAATAATTCAATCATCAAAAATGGTGAATATTCAAATGCTCAGTAGTTTTCTACACGAGTGTCCGTACGCCTTAGTTAAGGGAATTTAAATATATAAACGAAAATAAGAATTTTGTAAGACTCAAAAAGATTTCCATAACATCCTATGTGTAATGAAGGTTACCTTCTGAAAGTAGGTTTCAGTGGTTGACACTTAAGCCATTTGCGCCATTCACCTATTCACCTACTCACACAACAACAGTATACCACCTGCGCATTGCAAGCTCCATGTCAACCTGTACATTGACAAGGACGGTGGGTCAGCGCTGAATTCTGCATTATCCATCAGAGGGTCTTAGTTGTGTTTATTAACATCACCGAATGTAATCGACGATGAAAATTCAATTTGCATCTAGCCTCTGAAGTGCCGAAGCTTTAACCACTGCACTACTTGTCCGGCCTTTCTGAAAGTAATTAAACTTAAAAATATGTAGAGTAACCTAGGTAAAAAAAAAAGTTATCCCAGACTTTCAACCCATAAAATTCTAATATACGCAAGGGTGATTTTTTTGTGGTTAGGATTTTCATGCATTAGTATTTGACAGATCACGCGGGATTTCAGACAAGGTGTCAAAGAGAAAGATGCTCAGTATGCTTTGACATTTCATAATGAATAGACTTACTAACGAGCAACGCTTGCAAATAATTGAATTATATTACAAAAATCAGTGTTCGGTTCGAAAAGTGTTTCGCGATTTACGTCCGATTTATGGTCTACATAATCGACCAAGTGAGCAAACAATTAATGCGATTGTGACCAAGTTTCGCACTCAGTTTACTTTATTGGACATTAAACCAACCACACGAATGCGTACAGTGCGTACAGAAGAGAATATTGCGTCTGTTTCTGAGAGTGTTGCTGAAGACCGTGAAATGTCGATTCGTCGCCGTTCGCAGCAATTGGGTTTGTGTTATTCGACGACATGGAAGATTTTACGCAAAGATCTTGGTGTAAAACCGTATAAAATACAGCTCCTGCAAGAACTGAAGCCGAACGATCTGCCACAACGTCGAATTTTCAGTGAATGGGCCCTAGAAAAGTTGGCAGAAAATCCGCTTTTTTATCGACAAATTTTGTTCAGCGATGAGGCTCATTTCTGGTTGAATGGCTACGTAAATAAGCAAAATTGCCGCATTTGGAGTGAAGAGCAACCAGAAGCCGTTCAAGAACTGCCCATGCATCCCGAAAAATGCACTGTTTGGTGTGGTTTGTACGCTGGTGGAATCATTGGACCGTATTTTTTCAAAGATGCTGTTGGACGCAACGTTACGGTGAATGGCGATCGCTATCGTTCGATGCTAACAAACTTTTTGTTGCCAAAAATGGAAGAACTGAACTTAGTTGACATGTGGTTTCAACAAGATGGCGCTACATGCCACACAGCTCGCGATTCTATGGCCATTTTGAGGGAAAACTTCGGAGAACAATTCATCTCAAGAAATGGCCCGGTAAGTTGGCCACCAAGATCATGCGATTTGACGCCTTTAGACTATTTTTTGTGGGGCTACGTCAATTATAAAGTCTACAGAAATAAGCCAGCAACTATTCCAGTTTTGGAAGACAACATTTCCGAAGAAATTCGGGCTATTCCGGCCGAAATGCTCGAAAAAGTTGCCCAAAATTGGACTTTCCGAATGGACCACCTAAGACGCAGCCGCGGTCAACATTTAAATGAAATTATCTTCAAAAAGTAAATGTCATGGACCAATCTAACGTTTCAAATAAAGAACCGATGAGATTTTGCAAATTTTATGCGTTTTTTTTTAAAAAAAAGTTCTCAAGCTTTTAAAAAATCACCCGTTATATATATTATTCTATCACGACATAACAATAGAAATCTAAAATAAACCGAAATACAGTCAAACCTGTTTTGTGCTTTTTTTTTGTTCGCTCTTTTTGTGCGATTTTTTGTATGGGATATGAAAAAAATTTATTCAGGACAATCTCTTTAATTTCTTTCAAAATTTCAATCAAATTAGAACATAATTGTATGTGAATAATCTAATTAGCCAATTGACGTTGGCCATTTTGTGTTTTCGATTTTTGATATTGCATAATATTGCGTAATAAAAGTAAATATTGCGTCAGGTTGAGTTATGTTTTGAGTTTTTTTCTACATGACCCTTTTTTATGCGGTTTTTAAATGTGCTGCGAAAACTATTTTTATACTTACTCGTGAAGTTTTGGAAGATTTTTCTTATGTGTTTTTTTATGCGGTCCCTATTACCACACAAAAACAGGTTTGACTGTATTTCAATATAATAATTTCAGCAAAAGTTTGTTGGCCTAAGTGACATAATTGAATATAAAGTTTCGAAAATCAATAAATTACTCAATGTCTTGAAGCTCAATCGCTTCAACAGCCCATACTATAACAGTATCGGATTGGCTCAATTTTTTTTTGAGGCGGCACACTAATACTTTCACAAAGATCAGTTCATTAAACTTCTACGCATCCAAGCTGCGCAATTAAATTTTAAATTCCGAAAATCATTAAATTACTCAAAACTTTTGATGCTCAATCGATCCCACCGCCCATTCTATAAAAGTGTCGAATTAGGACGAATGCTGTATCGATGAGGCTCATTATCATCTTGATACAGGATCAGTTTCATGGAACTTCTATGCAAGATAGTTAAAGATTGATAGCCCAACGAGATAATCTAGATAAAGATAGATTTGATGGCCCAACGTAAATAAACCGGAAAATAAATATAATTGCCAACGATTTAGCCGAATTTCAATTTCCTGCCTTTCATAACTTGGAATTATGACTACAAAACTTAACTAGTTGGTGCACACAGTCGTACCGCGATGAATAGCAAAATCTGTGTTCATATCCCACCATAACAACACAAAATAATTAAATAAAGCAAACTTTTAATTTTAGATTTTTTTTTTTTACAGTTGTTAAGTTCACGATAAAATACCAAAGAAGAAATTTACATGGTTAAAGCTTTTATGTTTTGTTTCTCTATCTCTCTTAAATTTCGATTTTCATCAGTTGTTGTACTTTGAGTGAACTTTTTTATTTAATTTTCTAGGTTGGTTTTATTTTGTGCAAAGTGGTTTTTTCATGTACTCGTAAAGTCCTGGCTGAATGTATAATCACGAATAATTTTTTCATGTACCGATCTCTGTGTATTTGGTGCTCGTACATAAAAAAATTGAAATATGTATTTAAATCATAAGAAGCGCAATAATGTCCAACTTTTTATTTTATTTTTTGTTTTGTTTATTTTAATATTAAAAAAATTTGTCTAGAATTTAGATTGTCTAGGAAATTAAAAATGAAACTTGAGGATGAATGTATAGTTTTTGTTTTTCAAATACTTGTCATAATTTGTTATATATGCAGAGTTTATGCGGTCTTGTGGCATGTTTGATGTACTGTACTATTAAAAATGTTTAGTTTTGTGGAAATACCAATTAAAATTGTTCTGATTAAATATAATTTGCTGATTTGAGTAAGGCACGTTTTTATTTACGTATCTTAAGGTGGGTTCAGACTAGTGCTGGATTGTGTGCTTTGAATGTGGCTGAAATCGTTGTGTCGTTTTCGTGCGCCGCATACATTCACACTTCCTAATATGCGGCGAAAATGTTTTCACCGAACACGTTCGGCACAAATTTTAATAAATGTGGGCCCACCTCTAGTTATTGCTCGTTTAATTTGGTCGTATAATTTTTATTATTTCATGCAAAAGCCTTCCTTGCAAATGTATATCAACCGTGGTTTTTCTTCCTCACATAGTTATCGAATTTTGGTGCGTTTTAAGTATATTTGCACCTAATTTGCAACTTACAAGATAAATTCGGTAAAAAAATAATTCTTATTCTTTTTAAAAAAGGGAAAACATACTGGTACAATATAATGACAAAAAATATTTTCTTGTAAGGTTTTCGAGACCAGCAGAAAATTTATAATTATATATTTATTTGAAATCCATTATTTAATATCTTTAATCAACAATAAAATCGGCAGTTCGGCAATCTGCTTTGGATCAATTTACCATAATTATTTGTTAATTTGTTTAAGAATTTTATAAATTGCCTGAAGGAAAATGAAAAACCTTAGGACGAAACCCGCATAAATGTACCCTGTTCGTAGTTCCCAATAACAATAACTTTTTGGTCCATACATTCTGTAAGTGTTCTAACAAAACTTGCTTTATTTTAGGCGCAGACATAGTACAGCCAAATGTTCGTGTTTTGGTACCAGGGTGGTCTACATTAAGTTAAAAAAATGTTTTTCAAATTGGTTGTATTAACTATAATCTGTGTGTAGTGTAGACATATAGTATTTGCTTAGTGTGAATTAAATTTACTTTCGCCTTACGAGTATTGGCAAGGATATCTCCTAACAAAATGATTGTGAAATACATACCAAAAATAATACCAAAAATTTACACTGTTAAATTTAAAAATATTCCAATTGGATTCGTTTCGTGGGGAAATTGAAACATTTTTAGATAATCTTTAACATTTATATTAGAGAAGTCCTTAAATCACTAATAGTGTCGCTGTAAAGATCAATTAATTTTCTAATGATTTGAAATAAACAAGAGAAAATCGTAAAACAATTTACTAAACTTGGTTTAATTCTAAAGAAGGCTATTTTAGACAATGTTTCTACTTTTATATCTCCGATCATAGAGATGTTCACGGGGTCTCACCTTTATGACCGAATAGCTAAATCAAAACCCCTTGTGTGTGGTGAACAAGAATTAATTGTTACGATTTTTAACTAGCCCAGCGTTTTAAACAAGTATGGTTTTTGATTTCAATCTGTTTTCTAATTTTTTGGAAAAAAATATATTACCGCTCCTAGAAGGTCGTTCATAGTTTTTTAAATTTATTTTACGATAGCGTAGACTTTCTAATACTGAAATGAACATGGATAGTTTATGATAATATTTACTGTGCCATACAGGCTACTCTGAAATTCCATTAATTTTAATAAATTTTCAAATTTTATTGAATCCCCGATCCGAGAGATGTTCACTGGGTCTCACCTACATGGCCAGATAGATCAGTCAAAACCCTATTTGTGTGGTGAATGGGATTTAATTATGATGATTTTTAACTTGTCCGCAGAGACATTTTTACGTTTACGGTTATATCTCATATACCAGAAATGTTCACGGGAGCTCTTTCATATATTCGAATAGGTCAGGAAATTTTCTATCAATATTGTGAAAACTCAATTGAAAAGTTTGGTTTTTTCTCCAATAGGATTTTTAAACCATTGACATTCCCAAATAAGCTACGAACCCGATTTAAACCTCAACCAGTCAAACTTTAAAGCTTAAGTTGTGCTCCGTTTTAGAGCACTTAAAAGAGCGGTAGGACCACCAAAATTTTAGAGGTCTGTTGTATATTTGTGATGAGAAGCCTATACAATTTTGGCGATTGTAGCACTAACCGAAGCGGTGCAATCGGCGTAACTTAAGCTCTTAAGTCTGACTGATTGAGGCATTATTCATTTTTATTCATTATTTATTTTACTATATGTACCACTACTGGCGTCTATTTTCACTGATAATTTACTAATTGCAACATTCTATGTTTAAATCTTGGTGGTATCACAATTAAGCCAAAATGTTTACGGAAAATAAAACCTAATTTATTTTGTATATATACAAAGCAGTAATGCTTTGATCTAGCGAATTATTATAAAAACGCAACATTTTGATATATATTATGTATGCTGGTATTTGATAGTTATAGTTCTTAGGTCTTAGTAACTTATTCAGAAAAAAAAAATATGATAAATACTTGATTGCATTAACCATGTTATGATAATTCTAAATTATTGTGATCTTTCCATACAATGATTAGAAATACAATCAAACTTAGTTAAATGATTAACATCATCATAGTGTGTTAAATACGATCTTTTTACTTGTGATCATCATTGTTATGATGAAGAAGATGAAGAAGAATGATCAAGAACATCATATTATGATACAATCAATCATTTAAATTATAGTATTTATCACACTATGATGATATTAATCACATAAACTAACTTTGATAGTATTTCTAATCATTGTATGATAGAGAATATCACAATAATTCAGTTTTATAATTTTAGTTTTAGTTTATTTATAAAAAATTTTCTGAGTGTGGTAGCAAAAATCAAATAACAGAATCCCTAGAGATGTTCACGGGCTCACGTTTATACTTGTATGCCATTGTACAGCTCAGACTGATTGATTGATTGATCGGGATGATTCTATTACTTAAGATTTTACCATCAATTAAGAGATCGCAGTGATGGTTGGCCGCAATCGGCAAAATTAGAAAACATTATGAAAATTATATAACAAAAAAGTAATATGTATAACAATTCAAAAAAAGTTAGTAACATTTACGAAAAAACGATTAAAAACCATAACATTGTACATTAAATTTGAAACAAAATTTGTTCAGATCATTTTAAATTATTTTACATAGTAAAATAAAATATAGCAATCATGAAAAATGTTGCAAAACAATCGCTATATCGCCATTTAAAATGTCGCCAAATACAGTTTTAAAAAAATCTCTGTGTAGGTGTGCATATGCGGTTCCATGCAGACTAATAGACTAGCTTCTCTATACAGCCCACCTGGAATGTCTAATCAGGATGAAAGTTCATACTTAAGATTTCCTGTAAATATTTTGAAAAATATATCATTTACAAGAAAAACGATTAAGAACTAAAAGATTATAAATTAATTTTGCAATAATAACGGCCCTAAACAGTTTCCCAAAATTTAAGCGGAAATGATGATTTTTGATAAAAATAAGCTGTTTTTGAACCAAACTTTGATCCCTGTACAGCCTAACGGATTAATTTGAAAGAGACTTCATATTCGTAATCAAGCTTTTACCAAAGAAAATATACCCCTACAGCTGTATAGCCCTAAATTGGGATGTCACAATGATATTTGGCGCAATTGATGCACGTGAAGTGACAACTTCTACAGGAGTGTTTTCGTTGTTAGCAAATATTTTGAAAAGTATGATTCTTTCAATACGGACGTTTGAAATTTGTTAGATTATAGAAGTCGTATTGTTAAAACACCATATGTCAAATTTCTTATGAATTATTCAATTCGAAGACTATAGCAATGAACGAAATGTGCAAATCATTAAATTTTATTTACAAAATCAGTACTCAGTGGTACTATTCTGGTAATTCCCCGGGAATAGTAAACTGCGGGGAAAGATTTTACATAACTTATCACACATATTATCTATAAATCAGTTTTTTCTGGCGTACTGAGAAAAAAAGTTTTATGTAAATATTTGTAAATTGGGAATAGTTTTTGGGAAAGAATTTCCACTAACTTTTTGCCTTAGTATGCCAGAAAAAAATTATTATTTAAATAGAATTTATATGTAAATTCGGTCCCCATTTCCCTATTCCCGAAGAATTACCAGAATAGTGCCCCAGTTCGAGAAACGTTCTGCGCATTACGTGATTTTATTCTCGCCACAACCATTTGACGTTGGGTTGGCAAATTCGAGTTAAACGGTTCGATTAAAATAATTAGCCAACACTCGTAACCGACCGAAACGCAAGGTCTGCTTAAAATATCGCTGATGTGTAAAAGTGTACAGAAGATCCCGAGGCCAGTTAATTTTTCAGGTTTTTCAGCGAAACATTCTGTTAAACATGACGAATTTTGCGTCTGGATTTGGGCTTGCACCCGTATAAAATCGTGTCCGAAACTATCGAAATTCAAAACTTTGAACTATTCAAAAATACAAACGTGAGCCGGTGAACATCTCTAGGAGTTTTGTTATTTGATTTTTACTACTATAAATCGGGTTCGTAGCTTTTTAGGGAATGTCAATGGGGTAAAAATCCTATTGGAGAAAATACCAAATTTTCAAATTGAGAAAAAAATTGAAAATGAAAAAGTTTTAAATTTTGAAAAACAAGGTGAAAATCATCATTCGTGTCCCGTTTTCACATAATATTGATAGAAAATTTCCTGACCTATTCGAATATATGAAAGAGACTCTGTGAACATTTCTGTTATATGGGATATAATCGTAAACATAAAAAGGTCTCTGGACGTATAGTTTTGTCAACTTCTCTAAACTTCTGGATAGAAACAGAAAATGTTGTTGTTTTTAACGTTATGACTGGCTTTTTGGATGATTTCGGATGGCACAATGCAGGCAAGATATGAAATTAGGAAGAGTGTGGTAGGTCAAAAAACAAGGTTAGAAAGCTTGCTTTTTTTACCTACCCAACCCATTCTCATTAACATGTCGGCTATAAAACCAAATTGAACCTCATTTAAAAAAAATGCCTGTAAATATTGGAAAAAAAGAATATTTTAATTTAATAAGCTTTTTTTATTAAAATATTATTCCATTTTGTTGGATTATATTGCCTTTATATCCTAGCTAAGCCTAGCTTAGGCTATCCTTTATATCCCTTTTCTGACCAGGTAAATTTCTTTTTTTACCTAAATTTAAGTCCACCGTTCACAAATAAGTACGTAACTTATTTGACAACAGTAAACAGTCAATAGACAAGTGTTTAATACATATCAAGATGCATGTCGCGAGATGCAATTGCTGGAAGACGACAATCATTAGGATCTGACCTTGCAGATGCAGCATTCACGCAAAATTCAACAATTACATGGCTGAAGCTGAAGACATACTACACCGAGTTAGATATACAAACCAAGATCCAAACATTGATTTCAAGCCACAAATGTACAATGAAACGTTAGTGTTGATCGATCATTTGTGTATTTTAATATCAAATTGGTTAATAAAACATTATGGTGACATCGCCTGATCGTCCGGCAGCCGACTTAGTTAACAGTGATGTGCAGCGAGAAGAACAGTATAACATTGCTGACTAAGCTACATTTATTGTGAACAATGAACCCTTAATGACTGCTGAACAAAAATGTATTTATAATCGAATTATGCTGATTGTTGTCGCCAAACAAGGCGGCTTTCTCTTTATGGATGCACCAGGTAGAACCGGCAAGACGTTTTTAATGTCACTTATCCTTGCAAAGATACGTTCGCAGCACAAAATTGCTTTGGAAACTGCATCGTCAAGCATTGCTGCCACTTTGTTAGATGGTGGACGAACGGCACATTCAGCGCTCAAACTGCCATTAGAGAAAAACAGCAGCATGGCTGCAGTGCTGCAAAAAAGTTCGATCAATATCTGGGATGAATGAACTATGGTTCATAAACATTCATGCAGCATACTCACGTGTGGGTAAACCATCGAAACTTTTCATATTGGCAAAAGACAGATTGACAAAAAATATTGTTCACAAAATCGCACTACGTTAAATTTAAATTCATTACTATAATTACAATTAAATGTTAGATGATTAATAAATATGTAGCTGTATGTAAAAATATGTATTGAATGTTAATTTTATATGGATATTATTCGTATGACAATCTGTCACACGGTTCCGCAAGTTTAGGATATGTAAATAACATTTAATTTGCATATGAATTGCGCATATGTTTTACGTATGTCAAATGCATAAAACATCAGACAACCGTGCTACCAGATAAAAGGCGGTTTACATGAAATACTGTCTACAAAGAAGACGGTTTGTGGCAGGACAACGTCTACCGGGTCAGCTTGTAAATTATATAACAGAGTAATTATTTTATTATTATAGTTATAGTGTTATTTTTGAGACGAAAACCATTTACCAAACACATCTCTCTCTCTCTCTCTCTCTCTCTTTCTCTCTGTCACTATATACTATATCCCATCAAGGGATTTGGCCGCCTCAAATGAGGTTTCATAATCATATTTCCTCATTTCGGGTAATGAGTGATTAATTCATTGATCCTAAGCCAGCCGTGAAATTTTTTCCTTGTCACCACCGGGAATCGAACCCGAGACCTTTTGACATGATTCTCTTTCGTACACGATTTTAAGATTGTTTCGATGGTGGTTTCGATGGTACCGATGGTGGTACTCAATCAGTTTACTTTATTGGTTCTATATTGAAAATAGCTAGAAGGAACCAACTTCTGATTGAATTTCAACTTACGTGCGGTGGCTATCACACATTCATAATACTGACACAGTTGCACCACGTGTTCCGTCAAAACTCCGACCTTTCGATGGTCTATCCCATCATTCTCAAGGGATACTGAAATTAATGAAAATTTGACAAAGAACTTTTATTGAAAATTTTATAGAAACTTGAATTGAAACGAAAATTTGAAAGTAGCTTGATTTAAAAATCGAAAAACTTAGTTCCAATTCCACAAAATATGTAATACCGAAATCTCAGTAAAATTTAGAATTTTGATTAAGACAACAATTTTGTATCAATAAAATACTGTTATCGTAGCAATTCAACAAAATTTTGGAAACTTTTAAAATTAATAAATTTTACGATTTTACCATTTTGGTTGCATCATTTTAAATTCATATTAGATTACATTGAAGTAAGATGTGTTTCATTGCTAAGTATAGAACTTTGAATTTAAATAAAATACAGAAAAATATATTTTAGAGCGGCAAATCTTACTTACGAGTATTTAAACGATAGTTGTTTGAAAATAATGTTTGAATAGGATTTGAATAGAATTAAATTGGTGAAATGGTGAATTGAATTGGTGAGGTGGCCAACAGGTTAACAGGTCCATTTTCCGATAATAGCCATTCATCAAATGTTTCTTTCGGTAAATTGATGGTATCGCGCGCTGTGTTGCATATGGCACCGTCTTATTGAAACCACAATTCTCTGTCAATACCATCAAATAGAAGTACATAAAATTAGTAATCATGTCTCTATACCAGTCCCCATTGATGATTTTATTTACCAAACTAAAAGACGAAATTCCAAAAGCTTTGCAATCAAATTTAATATTAGATTCGCAAGTAGAAACTCGGCTCTGAAGTTGATTGCATTCTGTTTCTATGACATAAGTTTCAGTCATTTATAAGCTGTCATTCCAAGCTATGGAATTAATTAATTCGATCTTGCGTCAACATTCTGTGAGTCATTCAAAAGTAAAAAAGTAGTTTCCAAGATTTCGTGATGAAGATTCCAGTATTGAGGATTGCAGGCAATGGGAAAAATACAGAAGGAAGGAAAATGGGTTTTTCATTATCTGACCAAATAAAACAAAAACTGAAGAGTTGACAGCTGCATGAATTTGCTTTATCGGTACAAAAAAAAAATATTTGTTTGCAAGAAATCAACCATCAGTTGCAAAATTGAATATTTATACCAAGAAAGCGTTACTGTGTGTCTGGTGGGATTGGAAAGGGACCATTTACAACCAGCTTTTAAAGAACCAAGTCAAACTGTTACAGCTGAACGTAACCTAGCCCAATTAATCAAATTAAGTAATGCAAGGAAAAAATAACATATGCCGACGAAACGACTCAGTGGTTAAAACGTTGGCGTTTGGATCGCGATGATTATATTTCGTCAAACAGTTTAATGACCAATTATCTTCAGGGACGTGGTTATTTATAATTTTATAGGTAACGTTCTTATACTGGATAAGGAACAAAAAATTGTTAAACCGCAAATTTTGGAAATTATTTTTTTATAATTATAAAAAAATTCATTTAGTATGTCAACAAGGAATTTCCTAATAAAACAATGAGTAAATTTTAAAAACTCTCCATGCATTAAGAATTATTTTTAACCGTAGATTCGAAACTTGAGTTGTACCTGATATCTTAAAATCTGCAACTGTATACTTCCCCTGTATAAAAACTGTTCCAAAAGCGATTTATATAATCATCAGAATCGGTGCGTTTCCGCGAAGCTTGACGTTATTAGTGATTCCCATCATGGTTTTACAAGTAAATTTTCAACTGAGTCGTCATTATTTGATTTTCTAAACAATGTACAAACTATGATAAGTCTTGTGCTGAACTTTTTGTTTTCAAAGAGGTTTTCAACTTCGTCGATCACAGTCTTCTATTACACCACAGCTTTTTAATATTTGGTTCAAAATTAAAGCGTGAATAATTGGTTTTTATTATATATCTATCCAATTGCAATCATACTGTTTAAGTAAATGAAACTAGCGACAATCCTTTCATTATAAATATAGGTGTTTGACAAGCCTAAATAATTTTGAGACCTCTTTTGTTTTTAATCAATGTTTTCAATCTAAAATGTCAGGTTCTGTAGGGGTCTTTGCAGATGACACAGGGCTTTGTTTCCAAAGATTATCATCACGATTCGAAAATAAAATGAGACATGAACATTTCAATTTCGATCTCTAGAGCACTCAGTTTAATATTTACTCTATATTACTTTGGTTACTTTATTCACATAAAACTCTTTAAGTAGTTTCTAAACCTTCCTAAAAAAATATTTTTTTTGTTTGAATGTATTTGAAAAACTGCTTATAACGAATATTCACAATAAATGGGAGTTCTATAAATATTATACTAACATATTGATTTATAAATTTTCGTATTTGAGTAATGTATAGCTTCATTGTCTATAATTCTACAGAAAGACATTCATACTCACTTAAAATAAATGAGAAACTTCAGATTTAACTAAGAAACTAAGAGATAAACAGCGTTCCATAAAAATCTAGGGGCCCGGCTTTTTTTGTAAACACAATTTGTGTAGAGGTCAATTTGCGTATCGTATGGTTTTTCCGAGCATTTTTCCTAGTGGTAGAAAAACCGCTGCCAAATACCAAGCGCACTTGTGACTTGCTCTAGATCAAAACTAACAAAAAAACACCGTTTCATAGAAAAAATATCTCTCTCTCTCTCTCTCTCTGACAGAGTCTGACATAGCTCTTCTTGGTCCCAAATACAAACGATGAGATCATATAAACTTGTGGCAACATCTGGAGGAGGTAATGCTCTAACGGGGGTCACGTCGTCATTCCGATTAAGCAGATTTTGAAAGTAGGTTTGCCATACTGAGAGAACATCAGCCACGTTTGTTCTCAATTTCTACAACTAGGAAAAATGCTCGGAAAAACCAAATGTTACGTAAATTGACCTCTTCACAAATTTTGTTTATTAAAAAACCCGGGGCTTCTAGATTTTTCTATGGAATGGTGTTTTTCTGTTAGTTTTGATCCAGAAGAATTCAAAAGAGCGCTTAGTATTTGGTAGTGGCTTTTATAAATAATAGGAAAAATGCTCGGAAAAGTGCGGATTGACTTTCGTAGTATAGGTTTTTTTTAATTGGGAAAAATGGTTACTGGATAATGTTTGACAATTGTTTGTTATTTACTTAAAATATGTTTTTTAATAATATTTTTATACTAACCAAGATTGGCTTTTGTTTCTCAAAGGATATAATTTAGCCTTTAAGGGATAAAAAAATATACAGAGTTTAAGCCGGTTATAGCAGTAATTTTAAATTATTTGTTGTCATTTAGGAAATTATTCTTATTTTAAAGTAAACAGATTTGAGAAAATATTTTGATAGGTTTTTATAATTATAGCAACAGTTTTTCAAAATTTTTAAAATTCAAATTATATTCAATATTTTAGTGCTTTTTTGTTAAAGAATATTGTTTAAATTAACAACAGATAAAAGTTCAAACTATTTTGGTTTTTACTAAACAATAGGTAATTAGATAATTGTATTTCAATAAATCAAAGACATAAACAAATTAATTGATTATTAAGGGGACATACCACCTTCAAAATTGAAAAAAAAAGTTTTTCAAAGATTTTTTTTAAATGGAATAAAAAGAAATATCTTTTAATGAAACTTTCCATTGACATTTTATTTAACTGAAAGTATACCAAAAAAAAATTTTTACTGATTTTTTAGCCCAATGTCGTCTGCTACAAGAGTTTTCCAAAAACACTGAAAATTCGCGGCGTGCATTATAACTACTCTCAGAAAAGTCTGAAAAAACGGGGTTTTATTCAGCATTAAATCGCCCTTGGAATGCACTAAAAGGAAAAAAGTTGGTTGAAAAATAAAAAAATGGGTGCATTTTTTGAAAATACAGCTTTTTTGTCCCCCCCCCCCCCCCCAATTTGTTGTAACTCAAAAAATTGAAAGACAATTTTTCCTTCCGTAGTTCAGTCTGAGCAGAAATCTATGTAGGTCAACGTGTTAAAATTTTAGAACGATTCGATAAGTAGTTTTTTCTCAATCTTGCACGCCAACTGGAAAAACATCATTTCGAGACACCCGCTTTTAAAGTTCGTCATTTTGAGATAACCGCGTAAAAAACTACTTTGGCGCGCTTCGCAATAAATAAAATATTTTTTTTTGAGATTTTCATGTTTATATTATTAAAATCATGTTTTTAAACGTTCATTCTAACATAATCTATCATAAAAAAATTTTGATTTTTTGAAAATTTGAAGGTGCTATGTCCCCTTAAAACAAAGTTCACTGCGACGGTTATTAAGATAATCAATCTAAAATAAGGTTAGGTTTTAAATATTTTGAATCCGATATATTTCAGAATGGTCTTCCTTTTTCAGAAATATAAAAACCTTTCATTGTTATATTGCCAGTTCCGAATTATTTAAGCTGTCGGACTTTTGCTTTACTTTAAACTCATATAAACTAGTTAGAATGATGACATCGTGTAGCTATATGTGAAAATTTCTACTATTGATAGATTTAACAAAAATTTTCAAAAATTCAATTTTTTAAAACTAGCTTGGCTATAATAACTTTCTATAGATGGTTAAATTATTTGATTTATCGTTTTATCCGAAAAATGTTTATCATACTCACGCACACCTACAAAGATTTTTAGGATTTAAGAAAAACTTCCGACGATTGTGCAAACAAGTGAAGTTTTCCCTAAATAACACCTATTTCGATTTTTAGGGTAGTTTAGGAAAATGTTTTTGCGAATGATTACACAATCAAACAATCACGAATAAATAACTTTAATACAACTCTAACTTTTATTTATCGACTCAACGTAAAGCAACGTAAATTCTCTGACTTGATTTAATTTCCCGATCCACCCGACTTGGCGAACCAATTTTGACTGTCACCACTCCCACCTCTGCTTCATCGTCTTCATCCTCCACCCATGAGAATTTGACGTCTCAATGTTGCCGTACTGCCGCTTACTCATATCCGAAATTCAATTTTAATTTAAAAAAAAAATTCTTAACGGCTCATTCCCCCTCATGATGCTCAAACAATGTTTTAGCGGTTTTAGTTTTTCCTGGCATGGATGAATGCGCTATTCGAACATAACGTCTCGTGTCAATTATGTGCCAGAATTGATCATAAAAAGAAGGAAAAAATAAAAATTAACAATTGTATTGCTTTAATTGGTATGAAGACGATTTTATTTTATTTGTGAACAGACGGGTATTTCAGATGGGATTGGAATTCAAAGATCAAAGTCAGATAGGAGAACGTGGAAGGTAGAGAATACGAGTGGCGAGTGCCTGATTAACCCGCGCTGCCTTTTACTATCAACGTTACTCATAAACCCATTCTAGGCAATCGTGATAATCGTGGCAATCGTGATTCTATGACAATTTTAGAAAATACTTTTTAGTGAGCGGCCCTAGCTTTTCTTCTTCGACAACAAATCAATTCAAAAACCTTGAAATTTGACTTTTTGGCTGTGATAAATTTTTTGTTTAGAGTTTTAGTTTGATTTGAAATTTGATTTAATATTTATTTTTTTTTTTTATAACAACTTTATTGATATGGCTACTACAATCTTAAACATTATTAATTCATTAGTAAGGTTGACATTAGTACTTATGAGATAAGCATAAACTTGTGTGGGTCTGCTGGACCAGTGTCCAGTTCCCTTGGTTTATAATTTTCATACGGTTAGCTCATGTGGTTTGATTCGTTTGAGCCGCCTTACTTCGTCTGTACTGTCCAGTAGTTGTACGGCCTCAAGATTGGTGTGGGTAAGAAGTCTCTTTTCATGTTTTATGGCACATTCCCGGATAACGTCGTCTATCAATTGTATTTCTAAATCATTGTGGATTTCCTTGTTAGTCACAAATCGGTAGGCGTTGGTGACCATTCGAAGAAATTTATTTTGGCTTCGTTGTATAATGTCTCTATTGGATTTATGTGTACAACCCCATAGCTGCGCACCATACATCCATATTGGTTTGAAGATAGTCTGGTATACCAGTCTTTTGCAATACAGGTTCATTTTGGAATGATGTCCAATTAACCAGTGCATTTGACGTTGTTTCAATCGTATCTGTTCAGCTTTTTGTCTCACGTGATGTTTCCAGTTGAGCCTTGAATCTAAATGCAGACCAAGGTATTTGGCCGATTCAGCCTGCGGCACTTGCACCCCATTGAGGTATATATGAAGAGTGTTATTTTTATGTCGAAGCGTAAATGTCACATAGGTTGATTTGAGCTCATTCAGTGCGATTTTCCAGTCAATTGTCCATTTAGTAACGTTGTCCATTGCTCGTTGAAGATTTTCCACTGCTCTTGGTTGAGATTCGTCTACTGACATAATTACAGTGTCGTCAGCGAACGTGCCGATGAATGTTTTATTCGTCGTAGGTATGTCCGCAGTATAAAGAAGATAGAGGAGGGGACCCAATACGCTTCCCTGCGGAACTCCCGCAATCGCTGGATAAAAGTCGGAACTTGTTTCTTCATGAATGACTCTGAATTGGCGATCAGAGAGGTATGATTCAAGCAGCTTGCAATAGTTTTGTGGTAGCATTTTGCTCATCTTGAATGTCAATCCCTCATGCCAAACCCTATCAAAGGCCTGGGATACATCTAAAAATACGGCGGGACAATATTTCTTTTCTTCTAACGCTTGCTCTATTACCGCAGTTATTCGATGGACTTGTTCTATTGTGGAGTGGTTATTCCTGAATCCAAATTGAAAATCAGGAACGTTTACCATTGGCTTTAGACGTTTTAGTAGCAGTTTCTCGAACAGCTTTGATAAGGCCGGAAGCAGTGAGATTGGTCTGTATGATGATACTTCTTCATCTGGTTTACCTGGTTTCTTTAGCATAATTATTTGGGCCATTTTGAAGCATTTGGGTACATACTTCAATCTCATACAGGCATTAAATAAGTATGTGATCAAGATGATTGCTTTACGTGGAAGTTCCTTGAATAGACCCGGTGATATTTCATCAATTCCTGGTGCTTTTTTATGATTAAGATTTTTGTCGATTTCTTCAGCAATTTCCATTGGCGTAACCCTTTTAAAGTCCTGACTTGGTTGATAAACAGGTGTTACATCAATGTTGGATTGAATGTCATGGGGTTGGAATACTGCTGCTAGGTGTTGAGCAAAGAGTTCCGCTTTTTCTTTGTCTTGTCGAACCCAACTGCCTTGAGCATTCCTTAAAGGTGGTACTCGAACTACAGGTCGTTTAAATCTTCTGGTTGCTTTCCATAACGAGTAGTCCTTATCCATTTCTGGACCTAGCCCGCTTAAGTAGTTATCGAGGCAATTCTGTTTGAAATTTTTGATTAGCCTATTGACTTTGTTACTTATTCGATTAAAAGTTGTCTTATCAGCGGGATTTCTGGTGAGATGCCATATTCTCCTCGCCCTTCTTCTTGCCTTGATTTGTTCCCTGATTTCAGCCGGGTATTTGACTTCAATCTCCGCTTTGTCCTTTAATTCAGGAGTAGCTAATCTGGCAGCCATTCGAGTGTATTCAATGAAATTGTTTGTTTGTTGTTCCAATTCTTCGTCTGCTTCATTAAGATTGAATATTTAAGATTTAATATTTATGATTAATATTGAATTTCTTTTATTTTTATTGAAAATAAATGAAAAGCCATAGAGCAAATAAAGCAACTGGGTCACTTGGGCCATTGGATTTAACTAATAACATGTTGCTTGGAGATTTTGATGTTAAAGCTGAATAAGCTATAGCCGCAGTAACAAATACAAAATATTTTACTACAAAAATCGGTTAGTTAGTCATAACTATCAACTGGACAATTGAAGCTTCCGAGAGGAAGATTGTTGAACGATTTTTACACATCAATTTCAGTACATTGTGAGTAGTTTTTTTACGTTTAACCGAAGACTATGTCATATCCATTAAAAAGTAACATAAATTTAGAGAACATTACACCAATAGTTAGATGACCTAATAATTTTTATGATAGAATCGATGTTATATAGTTAATAGACAAAGAATTATAAAACATTTTTATTAAGACTAATAATAAGAAGTGAAAGAAACTGTTAACTGTAATACGTAATAAAAAAAGAAAAACATTAAAACTCAATTTAAATATTACGAATTGTATTTAAGAAGAAATAATTTATTTATTTATATTAATCGATCAATTGATCGAATTACGATCATCAATCATAATTATTATAAAATTTGTTGAATTGCTTAGTGTCTAAATTGGATCGGATTATGCTCGCATATAAAGTAGAACTATCATCGACACTCTTGATATATTGACAACTAAATCAATGTGGTTATAGGGCGCCAATTACGTGACGACAATATTCCAAGTAGTACGATATTTATAAATATTTTTGTAAGAGGATATGTTGTCATAAAAATGTACGCAATCCTTGAGAGCTTCCCTTTTTCATTTATGTACACAAGCGCTTCGTCTAAAAATGTATATGGCAGGAAATATTTCAAGGCCTTTTCATTATCGTACATATTAAAATCTCGACTGTCTTTCCAAAACTATTTTTGCAGCATAACTATTCATTCATATATATGTGCATATAATATTTTTAATATTCGGACATTAAATCACAAAAACCATACACACAAAAAAAATAATAAAAATTATTATTCAAATCAAAATCGTATAAATCAAATAATATAACAATACATCCTAGAATTTTAATTTAACATTTTTGTTGGTGGATTTTCAATGCATTGTGGATTATGATAATATACAAAATGATATGATGATGATGCTATATACAAATTACATATAAAATGATCACTGGCTAACATATAACAACACACCAAATAAAAACACATTAGTTACAGTCTACACACCATTTAAAGTGAAACAACACAAAATCCTCTTCTCGAGCACACAAAAATCATATAAATTAACATAAATTTGAATGTCTGTAATAATTTTTATTTTTAATTTTTTAAATAAACATCAAATTTATGTATGTACACATAGTATCAGTCTATCTGTTCGTTATATATGGACCGAAATTTCTCTCATCACATAGAGATGAGATAGACACACCGTACATACATTATAATACAAACTACAGCATAAATCATATCTAAAAATTCTACAAATTGATAAAAAAATATATTTGCATAGATATACAAAATTCTCTACAATTGAATGATTAATGAATTTTTTTGTGTATCGTGCATGGTTGCGGGATACAGTTTTGATATGCTCCGCATATCTACTTTACACTTGTGTAAAGATATTCAGATGATTTTTTGAAACATAGCCCTACTACATCCCAAGCAAACAAACAACAAAAATTATATCCACCCTCCTCGCATTTGTTTACACTCGTATATCCTGTCGACTCCGATATATTTAGTGCGATAATGATTATGTTATCTTACATGTTAAAAATTGATTCGTTATGTTTTGTGATGTTCGATGAGATGATGATAAATAATGTTTAATTCGTTTTGTGTCGCGTGTGAAAAACAATTTACGAATTTATATAAATTAAAAAAGGAAATGTGGCTAGCAGGGACTCTATAGTGGCTAATCGCTGCAGGTGGAACAGAGAAAAGGAGATTTGTTAATTTTATCACAAATTGTGGACGTAAATCACCTATACCAAATATAAATCGGATTCAGACTCATTTAAACCATTATATTAACTTCAATCAGTATACCGGCATTTCTTCCGAATGAAAACTTTAGTATCAAGCACAAAGTTTAAGCGTAGTTTTGAAAATGGACGTTTTGTTTTGCACAGTTTTTGTTACTAATCTAATTACGTAATAGCCATGCTGTGGGTTGGAGTCTCACAAAGTCAAACATAATAAAATTATAGATCGTACAAAACAAAATGGTTGGGTGAATGTAAGTGTTGTGGCCAACACCCGAATTACATCTTCCTGCCCGAATAGATCTCAAATGTATCACTCTTGATTTGTGAGGTGAAAAATTAAACTCGAAATTTTGGTGAACCTATCTGCAGAATCAAAAATTGTTATCCATGCATAAATTTCAAAAAACTGATCAATGTTGTCAATTTGAGCTTTAAATTTATTTGAAAATGCAAAACTTTTCAGCATCATTGGAAAAATTAAAAAAGCTCCCTATCACTTTCAGTATAAAGATTGTAACGGCCTTGACAGATGTTTAAATTGCAAAACGAAATAGATTTAAAATAAATTATGAAATACGAGATTACGTCTTGTACCAACTTCTTCAAAAAACCAGTAACCAGACAAAAGAATAATTAAAAAAAGAGCACAAAATGTTTCCAACGAAAAACCATCTGAATGATGCCAATCAAAAAATGTTAGTACCTTAAGAAATTTTATAAATTACTTAAAGAAAGGACATGGTTGGACTAAGTACCACTTGTACCCTCGTCTAATGCTCGCCATAAGAGGCGTCTGACTCTTCCAATTTTTTTAAATCAATTATTAATCCTGGTAAAGATTTTAGGAAAAAATGTACGTACCTATGTTTTACCATAAACTACGAATTATCTTAAATTTATATCAGGTCACGAGCCAATTTTGCAGTGTTAATTAATTAGCGCAGTGTTAGTGCATTGTAACGTTTCAATCCCTAGTTGCGTGGAGACATGCACAGTCCTGACTTCCAGTCTACTGTAATAGTGCATTAAGACGTTCTTTTAAGACATTTATCAATTCAGCACAATATGGCCGAAACTTCGAGAAGAATTCGTCGCCCGGTAATGCTGGCAGTGGTAGTTCGTGTATGTTCGTGTTATCCAGAAAATGTTTGCTTTAGTGATACGACGGTCACCTCGTTACATTCGGAAAATAAGTGCTTGCCATTTTGACAGCTCATCGAGCTCGTCAGTGGTAATTTTAATTTGAGTCATGTTTTTATGTCTGGAATGCAGCTAAATGTATGCCTTCCATTGGCTTATTAATTCCACCTTCTTTGCTACAAGTAAATCGCCATTTTCTTTATTTCAGTTTTGTTGTCATATTGATTTTGCCTGCAATCTGCACATTCTTGACCATTTTCACATTCTTGACCATTTTCATGTTTCGACCATTTAATGATATTGTTGGAGGTCGGCAAGAGTCAAATTTGCCTCTTAACTGCATCCACTGTTTTCTCTGCAGATAGTGATATTTTATTTGCCACACACCATTGGTTCATTTTATTAATTGCGATTTGACCCTGACGCTGAAGTTTGAGTCTCGAGTTGCCATGCATCAGAATGACTTTGTCATGCGCGAATGCAATTTCATCCAAGTCCACATATTCCAGAATATAGATAGAGGACATAAAATAGAGGACATAAAATACTGCTTTGCTTCGCTCTATAAATACTTCATGGAAGTATTTATTTCTTGGCCCTCTAAATAGAGACATTTTCTACTGTTTTGCACTTTGGTTGCTTTCCGTTTGTTACGCTCTTCTAAGTTGCATAGAAAATCTAAGACTCCTTATATAGATTAGAGTTCCACCAACTATTTCGTCATTTGGCTACTCTCTTCCTGTCATTTGAGTTGTTGTAGACACTGACTAACTATGTTGAAATCATCTCCACATAAGCATCCATTTCTTATATCGAAACAATTCCTGGAAGTGCTTCTACACTGTCCCAAGAGCTGGTTAAACGGTCATGGCACATTTTACTTTTACCATTGAAGTCTCCAGTAATCGTTTTGATTGTGCAAAGATGGTACTAGACCGGTTCATCGTATTGGGGATATTTTGAAAATAGGTAGGATGAACTAACTTCGGTTGATATCTCAACATATGTGTTGAGAGTTAACATTATGAATACTAATTGCAATCTTGAGATTCTCAGAGCAGCTTGTTACTACTCTGGTTGAAAAAGGCATGCCGCTGATTTGACCACTGACCGATTGTGGTTGCTGCATACATAATAAGTTTGTGGCGCGGGTGGAGATGCGTTCTCATATCTCTGATTATTGAGTCTAACTCTACATAGCCCTGGGTCAAAATAATACTACTCTTTATTTATTTATTTCAAGAAATCGATTTAGTAATATAATACAGTTATTATTTCAAACTTAGAATTACGGAAAAAATTTTTGATACTAGAATATACATATAGATAAAATATTTAAAAGCCAAATTCAAGTGGAATTTTAAAAACTAAAAAATGTTAAGGATAGTTCTTCAAATTTGAAGCAGTCAAAAGTAATTATAAATTTAAATAATATTTTTTCAAGTTAGATTTGAAAATGGTTTTAGATAAATTGAAGTCATTACATTAATCCGTCAACATTAATAGAGATGTTTCCCAGTACGTAGGCAGAATGAATATAACCAAGTAGTATGTTACCGATGAAAGCAGCATCTAGAAGAAAGAGTCTATTTGATGATGGAGTCTAAATAGGGAGATAGGAGTCTAAAATGATGAAATCTCGATTGAAACCCGACAAGCTAGCTTTTTTACAGCGCAGTGATGAATTTGACGTCTATTTCAATTTTAAGTACAGGTCTTACCTTGCAAGTATTGAAACAAAAATTAAATCAAATCCTAAAGAATTTTGGAAATACTTTCGATCCAAACGGGAAATCGAGGGATATCCATCCAATATGACTTATAATAATACCAGCTCTTCGGACGCAAAAGTGATAACAGACATGTTTGCAGCATTTTTCCAATCA
Organism: Nephrotoma appendiculata; assembly: GCA_947310385.1. Classification (NCBI taxonomy): domain Eukaryota; kingdom Metazoa; phylum Arthropoda; class Insecta; order Diptera; family Tipulidae; genus Nephrotoma; species Nephrotoma appendiculata. The sequence continues at coordinate 206,985,335 of OX371225.1, read as the reverse complement.
GTATATAGCCCTTGTGATAATATAGAATACACTGATAAAATTGGCAACAGCAATACTTCTATTATTACCCCTGTCATACATGAAGAGAATGTTATAAAGGGTGATTTTTTTGTGGTTAGGATTTTCATGCATTAGTATTTGACAGATCACGCGGGATTTCAGACAAGGTGTCAAAGAGAAAGATGCTCAGTATGCTTTGACATTTCATAATGAATAGACTTACTAACGAGCAACGCTTGCAAATAATTGAATTATATTACAAAAATCAGTGTTCGGTTCGAAAAGTGTTTCGCGATTTACGTCCGATTTATGGTCTACATAATCGACCAAGTGAGCAAACAATTAATGCGATTGTGACCAAGTTTCGCACTCAGTTTACTTTATTGGACATTAAACCAACCACACGAATGCGTACAGTGCGTACAGAAGAGAATATTGCGTCTGTTTCTGAGAGTGTTGCTGAAGACCGTGAAATGTCGATTCGTCGCCGTTCGCAGCAATTGGGTTTGTGTTATTCGACGACATGGAAGATTTTACGCAAAGATCTTGGTGTAAAACCGTATAAAATACAGCTCCTGCAAGAACTGAAGCCGAACGATCTGCCACAACGTCGAATTTTCAGTGAATGGGCCCTAGAAAAGTTGGCAGAAAATCCGCTTTTTTATCGACAAATTTTGTTCAGCGGTGAGGCTCATTTCTGGTTGAACGGCTACGTAAATAAGCAAAATTGCCGCATTTGGAGTGAAGAGCAACCAGAAGCCGTTCAAGAACTGCCCATGCATCCCGAAAAATGCACTGTTTGGTGTGGTTTGTACGCTGGTGGAATCATTGGACCGTATTTTTTCAAAGATGCTGTTGGACGCAACGTTACGGTGAATGGCGATCGCTATCGTTCGATGCTAACAAACTTTTTGTTGCCAAAAATGGAAGAACTGAACTTAGTTGACATGTGGTTTCAACAAGATGGCGCTACATGCCACACAGCTCGCGATTCTATGGCCATTTTGAGGGAAAACTTCGGAGAACAATTCATCTCAAGAAATGGCCCGGTAAGTTGGCCACCAAGATCATGCGATTTGACGCCTTTAGACTATTTTTTGTGGGGCTACGTCAAGTCTAAAGTCTACAGAAATAAGCCAGCAACTATTCCAGTTTTGGAAGACAACATTTCCGAAGAAATTCGGGCTATTCCGGCCGAAATGCTCGAAAAAGTTGCCCAAAATTGGACTTTCCGAATGGACCACCTAAGACGCAGCCGCGGTCAACATTTAAATGAAATTATCTTCAAAAAGTAAATGTCATGGACCAATCTAACGTTTCAAATAAAGAACCGATGAGATTTTGCAAATTTTATGCGTTTTTTTTTTAAAAAAAGTTCTCAAGCTCTTAAAAAATCACCCATTATCAGCCTTAAAAGAATTTGGAGATGGATGTGGACCGAATGATATACCCGCCTTTATATTAAAAAGGTTTGCGAAAAGCTTCACAAATCCACTCTGCAAACTCTTCAACCAATCGATAGCCACAGCCGTGTTTCCTGATAAATGGAAAATTTCGAAAATAACACCTATCTTTAAATCGGGTAAGAGAGAGGATGTCTCATGTTATAGAGGAATTTCAACATCTTCGTCAATTCCTAAATTATTTGAGCTGATTGTGTGCAATGCTTTTAAATCCACATTGATACGTCACATCTCTACTTACCAACACGGGTTCATGCCTGGAAGATCGACATTTACCAATCTGGTCGAATTTACCTACAAAGTGTTAAATGAGGTAGAAAATCATCATCAATCAGTGTAGCGTATACAGATTTTACCAAGGCGTTCGACTCTATATGCCACCTCAAAGCACTCCAAAGTCTGCGCGAATTCGGGTTTTCAACAGAATTTATTAATTGGTTCAAATCGTATCTGACAAACCGACTGCAATATGTATTAATTGGGAATGAGAAATCCAATGTTATCAAAGTGACCTTTGGTGTCCCGCAAGGATCGCATATTGGACCCTGGATTTTTATTGTGTTCATCGATAGAATAGCCTAGATAATCAAACACTCAAATGTTATAATATTTGCTGATGATGTAAAAAATTTTCACACAATTAAACATGAGCATGATGTTGATAAACTGCAGGATGACCTCAACAGACTTAGTGAGTGGTGTGTCCGAAATTCATTACCAAATGTAAAATTATGTCGTTTCATCGGAAAAAATATCCAATAACTTCGGCATATAAAATAAATGGTGCGGAAGTTCCAAGAGTACGTGAGATTATTGATCTAGGAGTCACATTTGTTGAAAACGTTAGTTTTAACCGTCATATAGATAATTGTATTGCTAAAGCTAACTCCATGTTTGGCTTTGTCAAGCGGTGGACTGGGGAATTCACAGATATACATACTATCCGCACATTATATTACGCTTATGTAAGATCTCAAGTAGAGTATGCTGTGACGGTTTGGAGCCCCTCTTACGCTGTGCACTTGAACAAAATCGAAAGCATACAAAAAAAATTCTTATATTCCTGTTGAAGAAAACTGTCTGGAATTATGATTACAACATACCATTCTACGAAAATGTGGCTCGTTTACCTCCTTACTCTTCAAGGTGCAAAGAATATAACATGTGCACGCTTGAAAACAGACGTTCACTTCTGGATGCCGCTTTTATCGGAAATGTCCTTCTCGGCCACATTGATTCATCCTTCATCCTGGAAAACATATCCATAAATATCCCAAGCAGGACTTTGCGTAATCATCAATTTTTGGCGCTTGAACACCATCCAACCAACTATGGCAACAACAATCCCATTAATCGATCTGCAAAATCTTTCAATGCCGTAATTGATCAATTTGATTTTAATTTATCAAAAACCAGTTTTAAGAAAAAGTTAAAATCGTATTTTCTAAATTTTTAATAAGTCCTTTGACAGTTTCATGTTTGAAGTACTAATTGTTAATTTATAACTAATTTATAAGTTAAATCGATTTCCTTTAATATTTAAATAAATAAATTTCGAAGAGTGCAAATATTGTATTCTTTGCAACTAGTTGAATATGGTGGTAATCGAGCCACATTTACGTGGAATGGTTCTCTATGGTCATAGTCCCAACCAGAGTTTTTTAACAGGAATAACATAAATTTATATTGTACGCTTTCGATTCTCTTGATGTGAACATTGTGGTAAGGAGTCCAAACGATTACGGCGTATTCCACTTGAGATCTTATATAAGCGAAATATAGTGAACATAACGTTTTTATATCCTTGAACTCTCTAGTCTAAAAACTAATATTTAATAAAACCTGTTAAAACTAATATTTTCAACGAAGGTGACTCCCAAATCGGTAATCTCGTATACCCTATGAATTTCTACGCCATTGATGTTGTATGCGGTAATTATTGGATTCCGTTTGCGATGAAAAGACATAATTTTGCATTTTTTGATATTCAAATCCAATGAATTTTGGTCATACCAACTACTAAGTCTATTGGGGCCTTCTTGTAGTTCGATAGAATCGCGAATTTGTTTGATCGTATCAAAAAAGTTTACGCCATCGTCAAATATGAGAAAATTTCAGTTTTTTATTATGTTCGTTATGCTATCAATGAAAACAATGAAAAGCCATGGTCCAATGTGAGATCCTTGGGGAACACCAGAAGTCACTTTGATAACTTTAGATTTCTTATTTAAAGGTATTACATATTGCTAACGACTTGTTAAATACGACTTGAACCAGTTGATATATTCCATTGAAAATCCAGTGCTTTATGATGACTTACTGAAATCTATATATGCCACATCAACTTAGTTATGTTTCTCAATCTCGTTTAGTGAATTCAACCAAGTTGGTTCTTCCGAGCGACATGGCATAAATCCATGCTAGTTATCAGATATATGACGTATTAATGTTGATTTAAAACTATTGCATACGACCAGTTGAAATAGTTTAGGAATTGATCATGTTGTTGATATTCCTCTGGAGCATGTGACGTCATCTCGTTTACCTGATTTGAAAATTTTTGTTATCTTACAGATTTTCCATTTCTCGGGAAAAATACCCGATGTTAACGAATGATTGAAAAGCTTACATAACGGATTTACCAAAATATTCGCAAACATTTTTAACATAACTGAAGAAATGTTGCCCACATCCGTCACCAAAATCTTTCAAGGCTGATAGAATGATGTCAACGGATATAATTTTTGGAGTCATAGAGATGTTTGTATGGCTGGTTTCATCTGTAGATCCGGTATTCTTCATTCGTCGGTATACAGATTGAAAAAATTTGGCGAACATGTCTGCTATCTCTTTGGCGTTTGAAGTGCGCAAATTGTTATATGTCATGATGGCCGGGTACCCTTCGGTTTCACGTTTAGTTCTGAAGTATTTCCAGAATTGTTTGGGATTTGATTTAATTTTGTCTTGAGTGCCAGCCAAATAAGACTTATACTATGGCTTGGAATACGTATCGAACTCCTCGGCTCTGCTTTAAGAATACTATTTGGCTGTTTCTAGATCTGATTTCCTCATTTTAGTGTAGGCTTTGCATTTGCGATTTTTAAGGTTTATTAGCTGGTCGTCGAACCACGGAGGGTAAGCATTTCGAGTTTTGTTGAAAATAGGCACCTGTAGATCAAATCTTCGATATATGATGTCGTAAAATTTGTGAACATTATCATTCACCTCCATATAGCGTTTAAAATTTGATCGCAATTCACTGATGCAAAAAAAACTTTTGCGACCACAGTAGTTTGCCGTCTTAAAGTTCTATTTGATATAATTCTGGAATTCTGATCTTTTCGCATAGTGGATGATGTTGCACACAAAGTGCAGAAATTTGTGGTTGTTAGCGTTCACAACAAATGGATTCTGGAACATTAAACGCATCTACATCATTGGTGAAGACAAGCTTTACATATCTGTCCAGATTATTTGCAATGCTGTTTATTTGGTTTAAATTATAACCAACAACCAAGAGTGATTTTGCATCCGACTTTATGTTGTTTGGGAGTATGCAATTTAGTTCCTGATCGGATGAATTTGATGTATTAATGACTTCACTCTTTCACTACGTCTGCGATTCTCTATGAACGCTTACCTGGATATTCGTCTTGATTCCATTGTTAATAATTTAGTGATTAATTTTTTACCTGCCACATCTTCTAACTGCCAGTACTGGTCTTAAACAGTAAATAGTGATTCATAGTTTCTAAGCAGTTTCCTAGTAGCAACAAACAGTTATATTGTTATATAAAAAAAAAATTCTATGTGAACCGATCGAAACGAATAAATAAGTAGAAGACAGATAATGCAATAATAACGTCAACACTGATCGTTCTTTGGAATGAATTATGGAATATGGATGTGTTCATCCATATAAAGCATAACAGAAGTTGTAAAAAATTTAACGAGATGAAAATATCTTACCCCGGTATGTCGGCTGGGATCTGCCTATAGGATTCAATAAAAACTTGATCTCAGAAACCAAAAATGAATGAAAAAAAAAATAATTTTCTAGCTATACCATTCTGCTATCGCAAAACTATCAAACTTTTAACAATCAAATTTTTTGATCTATTTATGATATAAGTGTTGAAAGTCTAGTTTGAACTGGTTTGCAGAAAAATGTAATTTAAGGTTTACATTTCTTCTTTTTTGCGGTTTTTTTTTCACTGCTATATAGCTTTTTGCTGTACACTTATCGGAGCTTCTTTAATTTGTTAACGACACCACCGAAAGAAATCGTGACTATGTATTGCTTTTCCCAATCAACTAGTGATCAATCCTCCACAAGTCAGGAAGAACCAAGAAATTGAATTGATTATATCTTATGTCTTCCACTTTAGTGAAAAGATACTGACACATATATAACACATTGTCAATCGTTGGAAGCGCCGGACAACAAAACGAAAAATATTGTTTACCACAATGCATTGTATTGATTTGCACCTGTACTAGATTTAATTCCACTCGAATAAAATATATTGAATTCTTTTAAATTCCTACTGACTCCAAATAATTTCCACACTAAGAGCAAAAATCCAAAAAACAATTCAATTTTCGTTAGATGCCTGAGTTTCAATCGAAATTTCATGCCCTTACAATACTTTAGTGTTGAATTCGATGAAAAAGAGAATGGAATGGCCACTCAACTCAATCTTTGATTTTTTCTTTCAACAAAATAGTTTTCGTGAAGGACAAAAGTATTTGCTCGGAACGAAGTAATTCAGGGCGGGATGAAGTTCGCCGGGTCAGCTAGTTTAAATTTTTTTTTTTTTTTGTTAATCATGTTGACATTAAACAAAGCGATTTTGAACCGAGGAGTGCCACAATGTGAGGAAAGTTGATGTATAGAATGAGCGTGGGTGAAATGAGAAGGACTTTACTCGATTGCTATTTCATTTATAATGCATTACGTGATCACCAGGATTATGCCAGCGTACACACACTCACACTGGTGAATTAAAATTTTTAGCAACAACCCCTTTGTAAAAGACCCGTTATTACATAGCCGACGGAAGGAATTGCTCGATTCATTTGTCCCGTTAAGATAACGTATCACGAGCATTCCAGAAAACCTACACACTATTGATTGTGCAACGTTTATTGCACGCAACAAATTTGGGATTTTTTTTGTGACATATTTCACTTGGATGGAAATAAAAAAAAAAAAAAATTTTGTTATTTTCATAAATTCATTGCTAGCCTGGCAGCTTTTACCATATAAGTTCTAAAGTAGATTTTCATATCATGGAATTTATTCAACGAATATCTTATTTGGATTACTGAACATAACTTCCATAGAAATAAATAATAAATTTCCAAAAAATGGTGAAAAATTTTGCTATAATTTTTCTAGCTCCATTAATATAAATTTAGATTTCGAAATTAAATATACCCAGCATATAATCCAATATAAAAATAATTATATAAAAAAATAAATTTTGGCGCTTCGGCAAGAAAAATTTCCCGATAATCCAAATGTAACATTTCGCAAAACAACTTAGCTGGAATTTGATAAGTGTGGCTGTAGGTATACGAAAAACGACATAAAATATATCCGGTTGGTCATTAATCGTATAAACGGATACTTACATTAACAAATATTTTAAGATATGGAAATATTTGTGTTTTTGTGAACCCGTTCATCGGGCGAATATCGAAAAAATTCGCGTAGCCCTCGATAAAATTTCAGTTGGTACAGGGGTGCACCCTCTAAATCATACAGGTAGCGTAGCGTTGCATGTTGATTACGACGTACTGTTGGTGGATCCACTATTAAACTAACATATTTTAAAGCAGCCGCGCCTAGACCTGCAAATATTCAAGAACAACGAAAAAATGATTAAATCCTGCTGCCTACGAATACACATCTAGAGATTACGGATATAAAGAATTAAATGCGAGTTTTGTATTCGATATATTTTATTCAACGTTCATTTCTGTTTTTAATTGGATATTTACCTGTCTGAGTATAAATTTTTTGAATTTTTTATGTGCACCTTATAAATTAATAGATTGCCCATACTAACACACTTCCGCTTGTTTTTGTTGGCTTAGGACTAGTTTAGGTCTAACTTCAAAAAAATATATGCACATATTAAAAGTGTTAATAACATATATAGTATATAGCATCAACCTCAATTAAAAGCAAATTTCATAAACGGTTTCTAGAAATATATTGGGTATTCAAATAAGTCTCCGCTACTTTTATCAAAAGTTAAGGATTTATTGTGAAAAAACGATAGATTATGTTTTATTCAAAGTATTGTCCATCGCCAATTTTTGGTATTTTCATATGATGTGAAGTACTGCTTAGACAGATCGTAATCGATCGAAACAAGTGGTAATCAGATAGGGCAATGTCTGGTAAATACGGCGGGTGGGGTAAAATTTTCCAATTAAGGAAACTCTCATATTTCCAATTAAGCGTTGAACGGCACCGCAATATGTGAACGAACATTATCAGGCAGCCCCAAAAGTGGTTTCGTTCAGATTCAGAACTCATAATATACCACACCAAGCTGATCCCACCAAATACACAACATGAGTTTTTTTTACATGAATATTCGGCTTGGTTGTCGATGTTGAAGCATATGGCCAGAAGGTCTACATGATTTGTTCTTTTTTCAGTTATCGTAAAGGATCCATTTTTCATCACCAGTGACTATGCGATCCATATTTCGTTTATGGCAACCCGCGTTTTACTTGAAAAAAATGGCGTTCAATAGTTTTTAGTACCAGGATAGACTATAAAATTATCACTTCGACCAACATTGCTATACTACACTATGCATATATTATTAACTAAAGTTATTAACTTGAAATATTTTTTAGTACTGTAATGCTATTTAAATCTATTAATACTATTTAATTTTTTTTTCTCCATATTTTGTAATCTTTAAATACATACCACAACCATTCACTTTGATATGTCGTTTCTGGCACTACATTCCACGGAGAGATTGGCCCCCCTATTTTTTAAGTCAGATTATTTTCGGAATACTTCGTTAAATTCTGACCAGTTTCATAGCTGCCGGAAGTGGTATACTACTGTTACAAGAGCTATACTGGGGTAGGGGAGTGATATCGTCTCCTTCAATTTATAAAATAACCTTTAAGATGATACTGTGTATGGTCACCCAAATCTGTACCAACCCAAGCAATACGAATGCTTCACATTAATGATGTAGTTGTAGTGGCATTGATTCTGTCTGCCAGCACACATAATTCAACATTTAAAATTTAAAGTAAGTAAAGGGTCAGAGATGATCAGCACCCTCAAACATCTGGAGCTACCGCAAATGAAGTTCTTTGAGGGTTTCAGAAACAAAATAATATTTTTTATTCATTTTAAATTTTGGAGTCACTTTTTGATCTTTAAGTGCACAGTGTTAATTTTTACAAGCATTCCAAAAATTAAAAAATACAACGGCAGGAATTTCTTGAAAATGTAAAACTTTGCTCATATCATCACATCGTTGAATCTCATCAAACCCGCAACATAAACATATTTATTTATGTGTTATACACACATTTTATATAAACATAATAATTGGACATTAAAAAATATTTCACACTTTTTGCTGCAAAAGCATATAATAAAATAATAAAATAATGTAAGACTGTTAAGTTAAACTTGTTTGCTTCGAACTCTCTTGCATATAACGAGTAAGTGTATTTTTTTTATATACATTTTCTTCAATCCAATCTTGATCAATTTTTATTATTCTTTTATAATACACAATTTTTTAAAATGTATTTTATATAAAAAAAAAAAAAAAATCCCGAAAGTAACCAATGTGTATTAAAAAGCACACCAACCATAACACTTTATACCAAATGTAATAATAAGGTAATTTATACTCCTCTTAAACTTAAAAATGTTTTGTTTCTTATGTTACCTTTCAACAATTCAATTGATAATGTTTTATGATAAGGCCAAAAAAAAATTAAATAAATATACACTCAAGACGAATTGTATGTAAAAAACGGTTTAGAGATAAATCAGCGGAATTATTGAAAACTAAAACTACTTGTTGTGTTAGGCAGTGTTGCTTAAGAAGATACATTATTCTCGTCTCTTATGTTTAATTGACATTGTGGTATTTTCTTCTTGTGTTGTATATAAAGTAAATATTTATTGATTAAGATATTATGATAAAAGTACTGTACATGTTACTATATTCAATCAACAACAAAACCCTTATATGCACCTCATACCACAACATCTTCATTATACGAGTGTGCAGAATATATGATTGAATTAATTATTGACACTTTAAAATGTCAATATCATTTACATAATGCACATATACATATAAAATTAAACATTGTACCGACAATCACTTAAAACATTTTTAATTAATTAATTATTTTTATTTATTAATACAAACAATCGAATATAATTAATTTATTTGTGTCAATTGAAAATTGGTTTTTTAATTTGATTTTTTATTATTATTGTTTTTTTTGTGCTAAGTGGATTAAATTTAATTTGTTTTTGTAATAATAATAATTATAAAATGCATTGTAATTTTTAATTTGTTTAAGCAAAATGGCGTAATTTTTCAAATTAAAAACCAACTTAAAACAGAATCATTGTCATAAAAATCTTTATACTCAGTTATTAAGTGTATCTGTGGAGAATGAGTATAAATCGGTTGAGTATGTGATGTGTCTCTAAACAAAGACACTACACCTGATAAAAACTCGGTTGCGAGGACAAAGTCCTAGATACCACAAAAGCTTCAGTTCTCTAGGTAAGGGCTGGCGAAAGCAGGCGTCCATTTTCGCACGCGGCTTGCTATATAAACGTATTTAAGGTAAAACTGGATGCCTTAAGGTAAAACCGGATAAGCGGTAATTAGTTGGCATTACCACATACTACGCTCACTAAGGTTCCGGATAAATTTATGGTATTCACAACAACAACGATTTCTGCTCCCGGGTGGCCTTATTATAAAACTTCTTCCAAAAATCCTTTAAGAATCCCATTGCCATTCAACGTATACCCAATCATCTCATTATCGGCATAGGAATGGCCGAGATCTGTCCCAGGTGGCTATATTCCAGAACTCCTTCCAAATTCATTTTATAATACAATTTCTATCCAATATACCCAACCCCATCATAATCGGTTAAGAAATAACCGAGTACGATCTCGGGTAACCATATTCCAGAATTTCTGCCAAAAAACGTTTTCGAATCTCATTTCCATCCAACCATCACAGTCGGTTAAGTAATAGCCGAGTTCTGTGCATGTGACCATATAGAACTTGTTCCAATTTTCGTCCTAGATTGCCATGTTGTAGAAATTCTTCAAAAAATCATTTTAGAATTCCATTTCCATCCAACAACTCATTCCCATTAAAATCGAACAAAAAATGGCCTAGTTCCGACCCCGGTGGCCATATTCCAAAACTTTTTGATTGGTTGCTCCAAATGCCTATCAAGATGAGTTTCGATGAAACTAGCATAAGCTGCAAACGTCAATATATCGACCATCAATTAGTCTTTCGTTTGCAGGAAAATGCGGTGGCCTGTTAAATAACCATCTGATCTCTGGGGTTATATGCGATATGCAGTATATGCGACCATTGTTCAATTCTCGTGGAACGCGAAAACGGATTTACCCATGTTATCTCCTTTATTCCACTTGAGTTCTTTGAGGATATTGCACTGGTCTTTGGGCAATGTTCCAATCAGAGTCAATTTATATTTTGAGGCCATTTCAGCTAGGGGCAATGTTCTAAAGAAGTTATCGGTAGTAATGTTTTGACAACTGTTTTCATGTGGTTTCACCAACATAAGAACAACATTCTCACACATATTGCGTACCCGTTCGGCTTCAGGGTGCCGGTTTCGGGTACTCAAAGGAATACCCTGAAGATGGACGGGTAATAATCGAGCACTTCAATGAAACAGTTACAACAGCCAGTAATAGTCGATACATGGTATCGTGATCATTTAAAGCCGATATGTTCTTCACAGACGGTTGCTGCGGTGTAAGATTATCACATTTTTTTTAAGGATTTAGAGGAAAAACAAAACAAACAAAGCACTAAGATTGGATAATGCGTTTATGGAAGAGTATATCTTTAAAGGCAGGCATATACATTATTTCCTACCTCATCAAGCCGTTTAAAAAACGATAATAGATCACAAAAAATAACAGTTGTAGCTATTCGATGGGTTCATTAAACCAAACGGAACAGAAGATCTAATTAAATTGTGTATCATTAGTAGGGGATATTGGAAAAATATATCGCCAATCAATTGGAGAAATAACCACTCCTATCCACTCAAAACTTACCAGGTCGGAATTGTAACTCTGGCGATTCTTAATTACAACATTTGGCGCGATCAACTGAAAAATCTAATCCGACTGTCGCAAAAATTGCAAAGCAAGAATTTAACGTCCACATCACGGGCTACTTTCTGGTGCAAGTATAATCTATCAAACTATTGCCAATACCAGGCCGAACCGTTTGATACGTCAACAATTTTATGTTTAAAGTTTATTTTTCTAAACTGCAGATGGCAGTTATGTTCGTAAAAAGTAAGTGACATTTAGTTCTTTAACAAAATGTTTAATTAATCTACAAAAGTAATTCTTATACCTATAGTCCGCAAATGAATAACGTTTCACACAAAAAAAATTATACAAAAAAATCGTATCATTTATTTGATTATACTGCCATCTATAGCCAAATATTTGAACCGTTGATATAAAATGACGTCATGCAGGTATCCAAATTTTGAAAGCAATGAGGCTATTAGTATTGGTGCACTATTACCCTCAAAAATAATCTTAAAAGCATACTTAAAAAATTAACCTCGTCTCACGAAGAATATATAGAATATAATGAACAAAAATTAATATCAGATAACGAAGGAGATATTAGCAAAATTTTACATTTTTTTAATACACTAGCCGAGTCTGTTCCAAGTGACTATACAATCTGCGCTTTGTAAGAATAATTATCCATGTGCTACGAGGGTTGCCTTGTATATTTCGTTAATTTATCAAAAATTAGTTATAGTTTTTCAAACTCTTCTCCAAGATCAATACATTTTTGCATGCGTTTGAACCAATTTTCGAAGCACTTTTGTCACTCCGATTGGAGTAACTCCAAAACAATCATTCTGAACGCATCAACCGCTTCTTCAGGTATCGAAAACGCACACTTCGCAATTTATTTTTGATTTGCGGGAATAAAAATCAGTCACTGAGCCGCTGACCGCTCAAATATTGTGTTCATTAGAACCATGATCTAATTGCAATGAAGCAATGACGAGAGAGTAAAGCCCAGTTGAATGAGGGTGAATCTAGCTAGCCTTCATCTTTTTTATTGGACGAGGAATCAGTTAGTTATGCTTGCTAATAAGATAGCAAAACCAATGAAATTGACATTCCAACTAAATTTCGATGAGTATCATCCAGTCACAGTACTCACACAGAGAGGTTATTCTTGGTGTAAATTGCGAATGCTATCATATGTATGGCCGTGGACTGAAAAACATAAATATAAGGGTACAATTGCTATAGAATTGCTAATAAAAATCAAACTACACTGATGAGGATATCAATTGTTGTATTATACAGTGTCGGTGGTCGGTTGCAATATTCATTGATCGCATATGAACAAAAACACCAGTCGACTTTTAATGATCCACTTTCATCACCTGAATCTAGATCCTCGCCCCATCGCTGTTTACTTATTTGATCAGACAAAAGCATTGGAAAATTGGTGCAAAATTGATAGTAAAAGACGTATTTAGAAAATGTATCAAATGCCTGAAATAGCAAACTGCAACTGTCAAGCAGGCTATAAATAATCTCCTACAAGAGCGAGTCATGCCGAATCGACCATTTCTCGTGTAATGATAGATTTTGCGGGACCGATTTGTTTTTTTACTAAGAGAGGCCACAGAGCAAAAACAAATAAAGTGTATTTCTGTTTACTTCAAGATTCGGTTATTAAGGCAGTTTTTTTATTTGGAACCGGTGTCGGGCTTATAACTTCAAAAACATTTATAACCGCACTAAAGTGTTTTGTTGCTTTACGAGGTTGCCTAGCTTATGTATACATGATCAGATAATTGATCTAACTTGTGTGGAGCGTCACGGAACTCAAGCATGCTTATAAATACTTAACATCAAACGAGCACAACAAGGGTTTTCTTGAAAATATGGCGAAGAACGACACCTTATTTCAACGTACTGGTTGAGGAAACAGTCAAATGTACGACATAACTTTTGTATACCATAACACAAAATTAAAAATTTAAATATTAAAGAGCTTGCTACATTGTTGTATCTAAGTGGTAATGATCCAGATGTCTACAAGTGGAACAACTGCTATATACCTGAAGTTAATCTAACATACAAGCGATAGAAATGGTTCTGTTGGAATTGTGCGGGTAGTTACGGTGAAGACACAAACATCAATCTTCAAATGAAATATGAATAAAAGTCTCGATGAGCCGATTGATGCAAAGAGGTATGCGGCTAGATATTAAGTTTAATCATGTTTCTAAAAAACACAAAACTAAATATATGGTTGTGCCTTTAATTTTGGGTCAATAATTTTTGGATTTTTATAATTAATGTCATTGTGCTTTTAAGAACTTGAAAATGAAATGAACTTAAAATTAATAAAAACCAAAAAAAAATTAATTATAGATGCAGTTTCAAGAAAATGTATAACTCTTCTATAGGTAAAACTGCTTGTGCCTTCAATTTTGCTGTAACTGTAAAATGTTCGTTGATTAATTGATTAGTACTGTCAGACCAAGTACTGGACAATTGTCCAGGATAACGCCGAGGCTATTCCTATAACAGCCTGTTTACACATAACAATAGGAAGAATAAGGAAGCTTTTTTTTGGACGGAACAACCCAATTCTAATCCACTTCTAATCTACTAGAGGAAGGGTAATGGCTTATAAGGTATTAATAATGGTAGTATTGGTCTTCAACAATTGCTGCTCTAAATCAGCAACCTGAGAAAAAAATATTATTATTTCACGTGCATCTGGAAATTTGCTAAAATTTAATTCTAATTCAGAACATAGAATAAAATTTTCTGAAACCACAGTTATTTGAATTATATTGAGTATTTAACCCTTGAATTGGGCAACCACGACATACTGTAACGGGCGACGATATTGTAACCTCGTCCGTTACTAGAAATTTACCCAATCAGGGACTTCGGGGCGGTCATTTATAGCCAGCTAGTTCTCAGGGTAAGGGCGTGGGGTTTCCCGAAGTATAATTGAGTCTTGATAGACCGCTAGGATGAAAGTGAGAGACATAGTTTAAGAACGGAATATTACAAGGAAGGATTCAAGACTTAGGGGACCAACTTACCAAATAAAAAGAATCGACCTTACCTCTTCATCTTACTCTAAAAGCTTTTAGCTTCTCATTATGCAATTATCAAACCGAGGAAACGACAACCAACATTTGATTGAAAATAAAAAAATAGAAACCCGATGATAAATGACAGAAAAATCAAAAAAAGAAAATGTTTAGTGAAACTGAAAGAAAATATTATTGAAATAAAAAAAAAACAAAAAAAAAATTTGCATAATTGGAAAAGAATCCAAACGAATTTTAAATTTTATTAAAGCCAAAAAATTTTATTTTGATTACTAAAAATTTTATTTTGATACTAACAAGAACTTACTAGAACTTAGCTATTTTAAGGAATGAAATTAAATCTAGGACTAAACTGGTATACCATATCAAAACTACTTTTAACTACGTCTAACCAACACCCAGAAATTATAAAAAAAATTATTGAAGTATTAACTAAATTATATAATATATATATGTACATACAATAAAAAAAAATTCTTACGTAACTTTTAATATCGTTGCGGCCGAAATACTTTTACACCGGTGATCGATGCGACGCCAAGATGCATGTTGATTGTAGTGGTATATTTTTTCTTCAAAATGGAATCATAAAGGCTATTAATGCACCACTTCATTAATTCTGTAGCACTAGTATCAAATATTAAAGTTTACGATTATTTTGCAATATTATTGTATTATTAATCTATTATTTGTTATTATTACATAGGCAGAATATTATAACTTAGTGTTTATTTAGCACACCGATTATTCACCAATTTTTTTATGATTCGTCCATGCATTCACAATAACCGAACATATTTGTGCTTAACTGTAGTAATTAGTTAATTTCAATTATTTTAATACTAATATTATTATTTTAATTATTAATTGAAATATTATGTCTTCTTGACTATTTTTATAGATATTAGAACTACCGACTATTATTTTAGTTCAGTTATTAATATTTCTTTTTTTTTATTCATCCAGAAAATTTCTATCATTTTATTCACAACTTGCACGACAATAAAATTCAGTCAAACAGTTCGTTTTCTAGTTTATTTTATTTTTTATTTTTTATAATTACAACGTATAAAAACCATTTTTCACTTATCGTTAGCACTATTTTTGCATATACAGTTTATGGTTAGACTTATTAGCCCTTACATGAGTTTTAGAGTTACGCATGCATATAGTAACATTAGAAACCGTAATAGTCTTTACACAAGATTTATACTTATAACTCAAAATTTTAAACCATTTTGTTTTATGGTTTCTCACATAATTTAATTTAAAACTAAAAATTCAGCAAAGTTTATTTGAGTATCACTAAACATTTTAAACTTAAAGTATATGAATTTTCTTTTAATTTTCACTCAAATATATAATAATTATGCACCAAAAACCCGAGGGTTAAAAGACAAGTTCCGAAAAACAATATAAGACTGACTGTCGCATGCATCCAAATTAGCTAATTTATAGACAAAATTTTATAAAAACTGATCATCCCACTCCGAAATATGGAACGGCATATTCAAGTTTTGTGTTCTCCTGCAGATGTTATGTACGCGTATTAGTGTAATTACGGATGATCAACAATTCAAATAAATTTTCAGGGCTATGAACCAAAATTGTTCTTGTAACCGATCACAGAAGGTGGTTGTTACAATACCAAAAAAAAAATTCAAAAAGTTCCAAAAAGATATGTGAGGCTTCCCAAAAACAATTGTGCCCGGAAAATGTTATTCAATAAATTTAGCTTATTGCGCAAAAATTTCAAATGTTGTATTAATTTTCCAACAAATATTCGTGTAATTATCAAGTATAATTATACTGCACAGGACATATTATGCCATGCTCAATGGAGCTTTACCACTCCTCAACCAATTACTGTCATATATGGTATGCAGAAATGGATTGACACTCTAACATAATGCTCAATGGAACTAGGCCATATCTCAACAAATAGAGATGAAATTCGGTGCGCAAAGCCGAATTTGACAAAATTTTGGGATGCGGCTATAAAGAATGGAACCTGGCCATCTCCTAACCGATAACTTTTCAATTCAGTTTGTAGAGCTGGGCTAGGATTCTAATAAAAAAGGTCAACTTGTATTGGGATTTTAACGTGTTATTTTGATGAAGTTCCACAATTTAAATTTGGGGAGAGATCTGAAACTGAAAAAAAAAATTCTTAACTAGTTATGTTCGAATCTGGTATGTTGAGCTGAATTGAGATTCCAACATATATCCTGGTGATTTTTCTACAAAATAAATCTGAAAATAATCGGCCAAGAAATTTTCCAGTTCATCCATTCACCATACCAGAATCAAACTTGGCCTTAACCCACTAAGAGATAACCAAGTCAAATTCAGCTTCCCCAAAACTTAAATTTGCTACAATTCAAATTCACCCAATTCGTATATCCAAAAATTATTTTACGCACCTTCCGCAGTACTGTCTAGAAAGATTACTGAGACTATTCCGCACATCTCAATCAATAAAAAAAATCTAAGTTTACATGAGGTGACGAGCGACGGCACGAACGGATGATAGGACCACGCGGAAGGATTCTTACACAATTGGTGCATAGCAAGTTGTTGAACAGGATTTAGAACTCATATGCAATTATGAACCTGTTTCGAGAAATATTGTTGAGCCCGTTAAATTATTTCATAGAAAATAGCGCCAGCAGTAAGCATTTTAAAAATAGTCAATATTAAAAATCGAGAGACATCAAACATTTACTTATTTTATTATTTGGAATTGGAAATTAAGTACAAAGTTTCATCGGCTGTTATTAATTAGAGAGAAAATTTATTTAATTAAATAAATTATAAACTATTTAAATAAACATTAAAAGCGATTAAAATAATTAATAATAACACCTGTGGCGACCAAAAATATATATTGTCGCCCAACTCAATTTTTGACTCATCGCCAAATAGCCACCAGGTTGCTTTAGCGTAATCAATGCCTCTTAAACTACAGACCTCTTACTACTCTCATTTTTCGCACATGACGTCAACGTCAATTTGTGTCTAAACCGAGACTACGCAATAATAATGTTAAGATATTTACACTAACAAAGCAACTAGAGAAAGCAACAAAAACGTCGACATAGCGTGTCGTCATCATTTGGTGTAAGCAAGCGGCCTATAGTTTAGGAGGCATTGGCGTAATCAACAACAATACACACAAATATAAAACGACATACAAAGACGAAAACAAAATTTATTTAAAAAAAAATTAAAATCAATTTTTCTTTAGTAGTCAAAAGTCCATAAGCGTATAATATTGAACTAACAGTCAGACTACCAAGTTGCTGCCGCCACATCACCACTCCACTTTTTTAAAACTTTTAAACACTTTTTAAATTTTATTAATACTTTTTTAAAACTTCTAAAACTTTTAAAACTTTTAAAAAGTTTTTAAAACTTTTTTAAACCTTTAAAACTTTTTAAAACTTTTTTAAATTTTTTATAACTTTTTTAAAACTTTTTAAAACTCATTTTTAAAACTTTAAAACTTTTTTAATTTATTCTAAATCTTTTTAAAAATTTTTAAAACTCTTTTTTAAAACTCTAAAACTTTTTAAACTTTTAAAACTCTAAAACTTTTTAAAACTTTTTCAAAACTTTTTACAACTTGCGAGGTAATTGCGTGTTCAAATGCGCATTTTTTAAATATTTAAATATCATATTTTTATTCAAATTTTATAACTTTTCATAGCTTTATAGCCAATTTGGATCGTTTTTAATACATTTCATAACTTCTTTTTATTGCTAATTTTAAATTTCAATTTTATCAATTATGTACAATTTTAGAAATGTTAAAATATTTTAAAGTTTTTATTCATATTTTTATTTAATTTTTTTTGATTTTCATTAACCATTTTGTAATTAATTTCGTAAGTTTTAAATTTAGTTTTAATTTTTTAAGTTTTTAATTTGTTACTTTACTTATTAAAAAAAAATGAAACCGTTAAAAGTAAGAAAGTTGTTTGCTATTATAATAGCATTCTTATATAAAACTATTTACACAGAAATCAATAATCATATTCCATTTTTTATAATGGTAGTGTTTCATAGCTATCTTAAATCAAATATATTTTATCATCGTGTGAATTAAGTGCGGTTTTCAATTGTCTAACAGAGCTTACTGCTTGATTTCTTGAACAAATTTATGATGAGTCATTAATTAAACATTCTTTGAATTCTTTAAACGTTATTCTAGATTTCACAACTTGTCTCTTTACTCCTTTATTTTTTTTGTATCATTAGCATCAACAACTTTGAAAGTATACATTTTTTATCTTAATCCAATAAATTCACCCATTATTTTTCCATAATTTTCATTTAGACCACTTGTATCGAGATACTTATAACAATCTTTTATGATGGGTTCATATACATCTGGACAAAACACTTCGTAAACTAAACTATCTGTTTCAGTATTACAAATTTTTATTCAACTTCGGCACCATTAGTCATAATGAAAATAATATAATGTAGTTTTAACTAGATCTAATATACACATCCCAACATATATTGTTTTGTTGAAATACATTTCCAATTTATTTAATACAACCGCCACGATTGTGTAAGTGTATTGTATAATCCATTTAAATTTCATAACCCACGCATTTTTGATGAAATTTTTTTATCTGTTTCGTTACTCTTTATAACATTACTTACTCTATGGTTATAGTCAACTATAAAATAATAAGGCCCTTTTCGAAACGGATACTTATTTCAAACTTATTTACTTATTTGCCGCCATCTTAAATAAGTAAGAAAACCCGTTCGAATTGAGTTTGCATACTTATTTTGACTGCAACACGAAAACATTGAATATTTTCAAATGAAAATTTTTCAACCAATATTTTATTTGTTATTTTTATTAATCCAACGTATACAATTTAATAAAATAACAAATATTCATAATATTTGTACTAACTAAAATGCTTAGTAGCAATTGAGAAGTATAAAAACGAAATATTCTTTCGTTTTATTATTAAAATATAAAATATTTATTATTGAAATATTAAAATATCGTATTTATGTTGATATGAATTTTAGTTGGTTCACCTTATATTTTTTATAACATATTTGAGATGCTGAATTAAATCTTAAATAATTTTTAATTTATATCAAATTTGATTAATAGCTCTCGGTTATATAAAAAATAAATGCTGTAACTTTTTTTCTCGCTACATGAGTACATAGATCGTGCAATTATAAATAGCAACAACCAATCTTTATCAACAATAATTTTTTTTAACTTTTTATTATATTTAATAACTCTTTTTTAATTACCTACTATAATTTACTATTCAATATTGTCACTATTCAAAATATCGTATATATTTTTAAAAAAATTATAATTTTTATACCATTTTACTACTTTTTATGATTTTTTAAACAAATTTTATAAATTCGATAACGGTTTTGTTACCTTTTTATAAATTTATTAATTTTTTGTTACTTATTATAATTTTAATAACATTTTTTTATTTTCTAAAATTTATTATTACTGTTTTTATTACGTTTTAATAACTTTTATAACTTATAATAGCATATTTTTTATACAAATTTTACAACTCTTTATAACTCTTAAACTTTATAATTTTTGACCCGTAGTTTTTAAAAAATTTACAATTTTTGATACCATTTTAAAGGTAGCTTATTTTTATAATTTTTTAGAAATACTTTATAAACTTAATAACGTTTTTTGTTACTTATTATATCTTTAAATAACATTTTTTATAACTTTTAAAATTTATCATTTTTTTATAACTTTTTATAATTTTTATATCTTATTATAACTTTTTGCGTATTTTTTTTATAATTCTTAAAGTCATTACAACTTTCAACATCATATTTTTTGTTCAAAGTTTACAATTTTTCATAACTCTTACAACTAATTTTTATAACTTTTAATACATTTCATAAGTTTCTATAGCTTTAAATGTCTTTATATAACTTTTAATAACTGTATTAATTTAGATACTATAAGTTTTATACATTTATGTCACTTTTCATTAAATTTGTATAGTTTTTAAAAAACATTAAAAGTTTTATATACTTTAATTACATTTAATTAGACACCATTAGTAGTAGTAACTTACTTTAGTATAGTAAATTAGTGCATAAAATATACATCAATTCTCACTACTAAGAGCGCTACTTTCTATCAGTAAAATGATTATTAGTACTACTAAAAATTTCGATAATGTATTTTGAGGATAGAGGTCAAGCGATGTGTTACTGGTTAAGGTGATAAAAAACGATTTTTGATTGGTCAACATATTCGTAGTTGATTAGCTTTATTTGCAATGAATAAAATTTACACAAGTGAGCTTATATTTATAGATTCTTCCATTTTATACCGCTTGCTGCTGCTGCTTTGATTTTAATGGTGTACTCGTAGAAGATTGTTTTGATTTTTTCTTTTGATGAGTAAAAGCCAATGTAGTCTGAGATGTGTCGGGATGAAGACCACGTTTAAGTGTTGAACGTGTTACCATTTGTTTTTCAACCGGTACATTTACCATATCGCCATTGTCTAACTCAAATACTCGATATTCGCTCGGATCAAGAGAATTTCTTTCTTTAATTATTTTAACCGAAGAAGGTTGACCCTCTAATGCTTTATTTCTTACATCATCATCCATATCAATCTCCACCAACTCATTCTCGTCAGATGTATTGTTACTCTCGTCTTCGAGACTAGAAAATCGACTTTGAGTTGCAAAAAATTCTTCTACAGCCGGAAGTTCTTCGATCTTTTTCATTATATTAGCCTGAGTTCCGACACTGCTTACATTCGGCTCCAATGTTTGTAATTTTTTATGTTTATGTTTTACGCGGTCCGTTTGAATATTCGCATCTATATATTTTTGTTTTATTTGTGTATTGTGATGTCGCTTCTTATTTAAATATCTTATTAAATTTTGACGGTAAATATACCATTTGCTGACATCATTTAGTTTATTGTTAAATAAAACATTTTTCATTTCGCGGTCCAGATCGGATAATTTTTTATCCATCAAAACGATTTTCCTCCAACGCTCAAACGTATCCGGCGGGATGACAATCATTCGTTGTAAACTCATTGTGAGGTCTGCTCAATTAATTTTCCTACAACCCCCGATAATAGTGATGATAAGAGAACGGGAAGAAATCCACCTTTTTGAATTAAGATTTTTCGTTTAGAAGATATACGAGATTTTGAATTTGCTAATTGACGTAATATTGTTTTATATTTTCGTAAACGGACTAGACTCTGTTTGGAAATTTTTGCATTACCGTTTACTACATTCAAACATATTTCACACAAAGTTTTTATTAACTCTTCACTACCGTTTTTTAAAATGTTTTTACGTGTACAAGGTTTACAGTTTTTTAACACATGTAACAAATGTTTGTGCACCCTCAATCGTCTCATACCGCTCTAATTTATTTATCAAATTTGATGGTACATAACAGGTATCATATGTGGTATTAAATATATTCGATCGAAAACGAAATAAATCGTTACATGCCTGTGTCAAATCCAGAAATAAATAACCGTAAGGTTGTGATGCCACATCTTTATATAGTTTTACAAATTCCCTTACGTTATCGGGAATGATTTGTTTTGCAAGCGGGTAAATTTGTGATTTATCTCGAGGGTTATTAAATGCCACCAGATATTTGCAGTTTAACGATATGTCACGACAAAATTTGCCTTGATGAAATATGTTTTGAACTATTAATATAACCGAAATTCGTCTATGGTGAGAGCCTTTCGTAAACAATTCACATACATTTTTGTTATAAGCGTCGGTCATCAGATCATCGAGTACAATCAAAGTATTATCTACATTGTTGAAATTTTCCGGTACTGTTTCCATTACTTCAATGTCGGACGTCGCACCCCGCGCCGCTTTTGAACACTTTTGTGTGAAATAATTTTAACAGTAATAAATCAATTAGAAATTTAAAACCAAAAGTTTTCCAAAGTTACTAAAATAATTAATTTTTATTTAATTTACTATCGAAACAATATTCTTGCATATATTGGGCTAAACATTCTATTTCGAATTTATGTAACAAAATTCTTCATTACAGTTGAACCGACAGATAACAAACTTTCATAAATTTCAATAATTTCAATTGATGAATACAGTTATAAGAAGATTTAGTTAGCAGAACCCCCCACTTTACACTACTCAAACTTCTAATAATTTAACATAAATTCACTTTATAAATATAATAATAAAAATCTTTAAAATATATAACAAACAAACACTAACAGCGTTCGGATCCGCTCGAAACGCGATATTTCAAAACGCGATATTTCAAAACGAGATATGACAAAACGACATATGGTACAAAACACAATATTTCAAAATGCGATATTTCAAAACGCGATGTAGTACAAAACGCGATATGGTACACAACGCGATATTTCAAAACGCGATATTTCAAAACGCGATATGGCCCGTTTTGTACCATATCTCATTTTGTACAATATCGTGTTTTAAAATATCACGTTTTGTACCATATCACGTTTTGTACCATATCGCGTTTTGTACTCTATCGTGTTTTGATAATTCGCATTTTAAAATATCGCATTTGAAACGGGACCCAACAGCGTTATACACCTATCAATGTATGCCATTAGGGTGGTCCTTGTTTGTATGGAGTGGAAAATGTTGAAGTATCCAACGGGACATCCCCTAGAAACGTGAGGTTATGCCAAAAACATAAATAGAAAAATATTGGGTCAATTGAAGATTGTTTAGAGGTCACGACTTGAGCGCAAAGTTCGAAAAAACGGTATTTTTCAATTTTTTAGTTTCAAACGAACAGAAAAATTATTTAAAATTTTTCTCAACCTAAATAAAAGTTATGGTGAATAGAGGAGCAAGGTAATTTCCAAAACATTAAAGATATCGAAAATCAGTTAACAAATAGCGAGTTTATTGTCAATTTTGTAAATCCTGGAATTAATATTCAAAATTACAATACGTTTTGAAAAAAAAAAAAAAAAAAAAAACAAATAAAAATTAGGCATGACGAAAAAACAATGGAATGTTTTATGATGTTATAACAAGCCGTATGAGTCATAAGGACTTAACATAGTTATGTTTTATGATGTCATTATCATTTATGATGTCATCATCATAAAACACAACTATGTTAAGTCCTTATGACTATTTCGTTTCATTAGTTGCTGTATTTAAATCCACCTACCGCATTAATTATGACCTGCTGTGGCCAATAAGTATCATTGTATCATATAATGCCTATATAAACAAAATAAATGCACATTAATTTCACTTTAAATCCAAATCTCTCGAGAAAAAGACACAAATTTGTAATTATTAAACCTAGTCTGTTTAACATTTTTAATAATATGTTTAGGAAAGTGCAACTAAAGTTGACAAAATGGCAGCTAAATTACGGTTGACTAGTGAAATTTATCTTCTTGGCCATGAGTACTATCAAATTGTTGGTGCTAAGTTATGCTCAAAATAGCAAGTGTTTTGTCTTTTATTTACAACCACCTTTTATTTATAACCATTCGTGAAAGTGCAGCTCTGACACTCCAGGAAGTGTTTATTTCTTGGTCAAAAGCACAAATTCCAGTGAAAAAGTTTCCATTGAAAAATTGGAACAATTGCATGATGAGTGGAAAAATCTTCTAAAGAATAAAAATAAACCTTTAAAAGTTTACCGAGAAAGAGAAATTGCCTTTAATAGTAAACTGGATGATATTTTCGATATCGCCTATACTAATGCCTTGTCCATGATGACTAGTGAAGACGACAAGCGATTCCTCTTGTCAC
The DNA here is from genome assembly GCA_947310385.1 of Nephrotoma appendiculata. Classification (NCBI taxonomy): domain Eukaryota; kingdom Metazoa; phylum Arthropoda; class Insecta; order Diptera; family Tipulidae; genus Nephrotoma; species Nephrotoma appendiculata. The sequence continues at coordinate 206,960,629 of OX371225.1, read as the reverse complement.
AGCGTGAGAAAGGGCGCCCCGGATATTTGGCAGAAGCCACACAATCTGAAATTGACAAAGAAAAGTAGAAATTGGAACGTAGGAAGGCAAAAATCGTAAACGAAGATATATCGAAAAAATACGTAAAGCAATGCCAATTGACTCACAAGCATTATTTTCGTCATCGGAGAGTGAATTCGACCGGATATCTGATAACGACGTGAGCTTTGAAATAATTGATTTGCCCATGCTGAGCACAGAAGGAGCCCTAGAGGAAGCAAATGTTTCATTACTCCTAGAATATTGTCAGCTTTTGATAAATGGAAGATTACTGATCGTGCAGCCGCATGCATTTAATCAGTGCCGTTGCCGAAATTCTTGGAATAGAAAGAAATAGCAGGATCAGTAAAATTAACGTTCAAATTAGCAACAAGCGTAGTATATTGGGATGGACAATTACTTCCGGAGTTATCTCGAACGGAGACTGTGGGTTCGTTTGCCGGTGTATATTTCCCATATATCCCTTTAGTGCTTTTCCACACAATTGTGCGGGTAGGGCAAAAGTACCATGTCAAAAATTTTGTTTTGTACGTTTTTTGAACCAACTTAATCATTTGTGAATTCCTTTTTAACTTATTTTCGTCCGAAAAAAAACACTATATCTATACACACAATTGTGTTCGTTTTACTTCAAATAAAGCGAAATTTTTTATCAACAACGCCATTACATACTATGGTTTTTTATTCACACATTTGTGTGGGTTGGGCTAAAACTGAGTCAATTTTTTTGTTTTCTTGGTTGATAAAGGGATATATATGGATAACAATTATTGGGCTTTCCCAAAATATCAAGATCAACTAGATTGGAAATGGCGGAGGCTGTTTTCCAAAGTTTAATTGATTGGAGAGTAGCTGACGATGCCGTGGTTGCTTGCTTTGATATAACATATTCAAATACTGGAAGATTAAATGGAGCAGCTATTATTTTAGAGAAGAAACTGGATCGAAGTTTATTATATCTTCCTTGTCGACATCTCAACAGGTTTTGTTACAACAAACACATGCGGTTTTTTAAAACGGTTCAAGGTTACCACCGATTTCTTAAACAATGTGGGAATGAAGATTATCAGTCAAATAAAAGCCGTAAATGATATCGCGGAAGTTAATACAAGATTATAATAAGAAATGAACAAGAAATGAAGATGACATGCAATATTTACTACAAGTCGTTAAGAACTAAACACAGAAGTATTCAACATATACCAAAACATCCTTAATGGGTAGAAGTTCATTTTAGATTGATTATTTTCATCATAGAAAAAATAATTAATAATAATAATTAATATTAATAATAATAATTTAGTTCATAATATCTTTGTATCGAAGAAACATTATGCATTTATAAAAAAATAGTCATAATTTGTCTTGCTTTTATATTTTGGAAATTTGGTAGTAATTTCGCTATTTGTTAGAGTTTTGGAAAGGTAATTATCTCCTCTATTCACCACAATTTTCATTTTGACCTCAAAAGAATTTTTTTTAAATAATTTGTCTGTTCGTTTGAAAAGAAAAAATTGAAAAAATGCTGTTTTCATCGAACTTCACGCTCAACTCGCGACCTCTAAACCACCTTCGATTAGCCCAATATTTTTTCAATTTAACTTTGTAACAACACCTCACATTTCTAGAGATGTACCGTTAGATATTGAAATTTTTGAAAACACGGTCCATCCTAGTGTACATATACATTTACAATACATACATGAATAAAATTGCGTTGGGTAAATCCACAGGAGGTCCAGTTTCTAATCTCAAAATACCATTCGCGCCCACACATAAGTCTAGACTCATCAATAATCAAATCATTTTTGAAATGTCCTTGCATAATTCACCCAATACAATCTATCGAAAATAATTTATACAAAAATAGGTTAAAAATAAGAATGGAAATATTTACAAATACACCCAAACTTGCTCCTCCATCGTAGTTTTTTGCACGATTTTTAAATAACACGGTCCTAACTGTAAAATGTCTTTTATTTACTAAAATAGTATTCATAAAATGTAATTCGGTTCTAACGAAGATTTGTTCTGTAACTTTAAACCACCAAATTTTATGACGTAAAGTTACAAGTACATATCAAGATTGTTATTTTCTGAAACGGTTTTCGCATATATATGTTGGTGTCATAAAAATCTCTTTACCAACAAATTTGAAGCTAATGCCAATTGTAGTGTTTGAGCTTTTAATAAAATTTATTTGTTGACGACTTTTAATTTTCTTGTATACGCCTAAAGGTTGATAATGAAATACATACAAGTACAGTCGAAACAAATAGTTTGTCTGCGATATACACAGTAAAAATATTATTCTTTAGGTACGCAAACGAATGTCGCCAACTGTTACTAATATGTAGTTTGACGACAGTTCAATACATTCTTTTATTTATTTATTTCTTAAATAATTTACATAAAATTCAAGTTTAAAATTCGAGTTGATGTCAATATTCGAGTGCCGCCATCCAATTTGATGAGATTTTTTTTAAAATGAAATGCAATTTGGTTTCATCAGCAAAAAGTCTACAGTTTATGAATATCATTTTTTAGGACACTTCATCTTTTTCTTTGTCAGCAATTTCAAAAAAGTTACAGTTATAGAATTTTTACGATTTCAGTGTCGGGCCATTTACACCAACCGCAAATATTGATTACCACACATAAAAATGATTAAAGTAAAAAAGTTGTGCTGTAACATGTAATATTCTTTGTAATGATACGATGTCCATCTCCAAAAAACACGGTCCAATGCATTTTATTGTAACTTTAATATATGAGACACAATGCACGATTGGTATCGAAATTGATACGATAATTTATATTTCCAAAATTCTATTAAAAATTGTATGGTAATTAATAGTTAACGGTCCGAAAACCTTTTACGAAATGAATCATTCGATTACCATATCATAAACGAATGACTGGCTACCTCTAGAATACGACCAATTTTTATCACCTGACCTAGTGTAATGTAAATATAAAGAATTTTATTTTTAATTAATTTAAAATCATCTGCATATCGAAACCATACAGGATACCCTTTGACACGCTACCTTATTTTGTTCATTTTCATGACGAAGTAAAACCCCTTTTTTTAAACCCTTCGTTACATACCTACATAAATTATAATATAACCGAAGCGAATCCATAAATTGTTTGTGTTAAATATTATAAGACGAAGGTACCGAACCGCAGATGTTCGTTCTACTTCTCGTCGTCATATCGTGCGAAATCAATATAAATATTTGGTAATCCCTTAAATCCTCTTCATTGTGTGTCGAGTTACACATTTTGTAAATACCGCATAATAAACATTCTAGAGTCTATTAAAAGTCATTTATTTAGCCATAAGGCAATGATGTATGCGATATGCTATGAATAGTTTACCCTTATCGATCTTCCAGACCATGTAACAGCAGCATAGAAATACATAACTCGTTTAGTTGCCCAAAGGGTAAGATCAATCATGGAGTTGGTTAACTTTACATAAAACGCATTAAACATATTTTTTTTTATAAATAAATTGACACAATTAGATTACATTGTGTACATAAAATCCAAGGTAGATCTTTTATATGGGTGTGGCATTCTCAATTATCTCGTGCTCGAGTATTTGTGTGATGTAATTCAAACGAATATTTTAAGATTTTTTGATCTTTTAAAGAAATTGCATTATTTTTTTTTTTATTATAAATTATTATTGTTGAGTTGTTGTTTTATTGCGGTCACACAGTCTTTCAGATTTAATAAACAAAATAAAAAAATAAAAATTATAAATAATAATAATAATTAAAAAATAAATAAATAATAAATCGTTTCGATGAGATGAAGGCGTATTTTCGTTTAGTGAAGATATCCGTATGGTGAAGCAATTTTAGCGACCGGTGCGCCGTATCCAAATGGGGCGGCTACTTTGGCAACAGCTGCTACTTTTACACCAAGTGGTTCTTTATGTACAACAGCGTTGAATCCGTTCACTGGATCAGCGGTATATTCAACAATACGACGGGTACCGTCTGGTTCAACGAGTGAGTATGATCCTTGTACAACATCTCCTTGACGGGATTCTTGTTGGTTCTTTGAGTCACCGGTAAGAGCATCTTGAATATCGTAGCTGTAGCTGTATTGTGGATTTGGATCGTAATCATCGGTAACTTTAGCAATAACTGGAGCACCAACTTTGGCAATGGGTGGCCCATAGCCTAATGGACCGGCTAATCCCACTTTTGCGATACCTCCATATCCTCCCCAGGGTGCCGCTGGTGCAATAGCAATTGCGTTGGCGGCTGCCACAGCGGCGGCGAATACTAAAAACTGTTTACAGATAAAATATTCCATTAAATTGTTAACAGTTTGATATAGTGTTTTATAAAAACTTACTTTAAATGCCATTTCTTTAAAAAGACGGGTTTCTCGTAAGAACAACTTAATTGTTTGATTGCAGAAAATGTTTTGATGCAATTGGTAATCAATTGATCCCTTTATATACGAAAAAATGGATAAATTATCGTCGGATAGACAGTTTTACAATGACATAGATAATTTTTTGCTTGCGTACACAAAAATGGCCTAAAAACTAGATCACTTTTAATTTCGTTTTGCAGAAAAGAAAAGCAAAAATCTTGTTTTCCACGCGCCGAACCTGTAATTTAATTTCTAAGTGAATGTCGTATAATAATTTTATGGTTTATTGTAATTTGTGTGCTAGACGATTTTTCGCTCATATTTTCGTTTCTGTTGTTGGGCGTTATGGTGTAAGACATAACAAATAAAAAAGTTATTATGATATAATTAATTAAGATATTAAAATATTGATAAATGATTTAGGTGACATTAAAACAGATTTTTTTTGGTTTGTAAACTGTCTCTATATTACTAAAGGTGTATATTTATTGGGTGGTAATTAGTCAGAAATTTTGCTTAAAGTGTCAATATTGTGATTAATTATTATGTATTGCTATTGGAGAACTCTAGTTTCAAAAAATAAACGTCAACCTACACACAATACAGCTTACTTTTGGCAGGAATAAAAACGAAACGGATAGCAAAGGATTAAGAGAACATTTTTTGGTTGAATCCCGAATACTTGTCGAAAAATTTAGCAGTCATAAGAAGTTCAGGAGAGTTTTAGATTGAATGACTTGGGAAAAGTAACACACACAAACAACTATTAACAATTAATTGAAGAGATTTTGATATAAATAATAATTGGAATCGTTTGGTCATCGTCAGGACGGGCGTTTACACGATAATATCGCTAACTCGTCGAATACTCATAGACCACTTTAATGACAACTACTCGCAGACAATTGCTGTGTTTTAATATTGGAGCACTATCCGGAGCCAAATGGCAATTTTCTATTGAAACTGCAGCTATTATTCACTGGTGTCACTGTACTATAAAAATTAAAACTAAATTCACCAATAAAACAAACATTTATCACCTGAAATATACTAATTTACATTTATTTTGACATGACGTTATAAACAAGAATTCATTTTGCTACGTTTTAAATTTTTATTGTAAGATTTAGTTTCTAATGGTTTCAGGGGTTTACAAAATAAAAGCCTTTTCAAATTTCCCATTGAAATGGATAGCGCTCCCGATAGCGGCTCCCGATAAATAGGTAGAGCAAGATATTTTTTTATCGATTTTTAACTAAAAAATTGAATGAAAAATCTTAGTTTAGAGTTAAATAAATTAATTATTTGCAATAATAGCGCGCTAAATATAAGTTTTGACATAGAAAATTGCTGCTCCGGATACAGCTATGGGGCGCTAACAAAAAAACACAGCAAATGTCGATAACAACTTGTAATTCACGCTAGTAGTGATTGAATAATTTAAATATTTTGAACTTCTGTTTCCGAAAATTTTAGAATTTAAGTTATAGACTAGAGAAGCTAATTTTGGACATCTTTAAGTGTGCCGCTGGTTTATTGTGATTAAATAAAACAATAAATATTAAATTTATATTAAAATAATTTATATTTGAATGCTGGGATTTCTTATAGTGGAAATATTATAACTAATTATTTCTTTTATCGATGCATATAGGCGTCATCGTTAATAATACAGTGTATGGCAACTTTAAGTTTATTACACAAATTTACACATTCCTGTTAATAATGGAGTACTATTTCATTCAACTGACTGCCTCAGCTGGGTCTGCAGTATCCCATCCTGTAGACCTACTTTTTCGGTGCATTTTCAATCTTTTAGGTCTTTATTTCACCAATAGCCAGTTTAATTACGTCTTTCAAAGCCTCAACCGACTCTGAATTATTACCAAAACATTTATCTTTGGCGGATTTTCACAAATAATAATCCAATGGAGTCAAATCACAGCTCTTAGGCGGCCAGTTGACATCGCCATTTCGGCTGATAATGAGATTTAAAAAGGTAGGATGCAAAACGTCGAGTGTATCGTTGGCTGTGTGGGCAGTTGCTTCGTCTTCTTAAAGCCAAATATAAGCTAAGTTGCCGGCTTCAATCGTGCGGAATAAAAGTTAGTTAACACGACACGATAACGTTCGCTACTGACTGTTAGTGCGGCTCTTGCTCTTTTTTGAAGAAAAATTGCCATATGATGCCTTTGGACCATATTCCAAACAGTCACTCGTTTTGGGTGTATTGGCATTTCATTTGTCTTCACTGTTTGTAGAAATGAGCAGCGACTGAAAAGACTATGAGGAGATTTGAAAATAAAGTGCATGCGACTGGCATGTTAATAAACAATTTGCACGTTCGATGGAAAAATTGCTGCTGTTGTGGAAAGTGTGCGTCAACCGTGCAACTCAATCCGCTATCGTTTACAAGAATTGAACATCACCGATAGGATCTTGCGAAATTTTTTACACAACCAGGGTAAGAAGGCCTACAAAGTCCAATTGGTTCAAGAATTGAAAACAGTTGACTATCCATTGCACTTGTGCCCCAAATACGGCAATTTTACTTGCTCACATAACCGCGCGAGAAGAAAATGCGCTTCGTCGCAGAAATACCGAAAGTCATCTTTTCCTGACGAAGCTCATATTCACCTCAGCTGTTATGTGACCAAGCAAAATTGTCGTATTTGGGCCACAAAAAACCAATCAAGGATTTCCTCATTCAGCGAAGTGAAAACGAAATAGATGGCCAATTGTCTTTAATTCTTGGACCAATTGGACTTTGTAGGCCTTCATAACCGGGGCTTTTTGTAAAACTCTTTGCAAAGCCATATCGCTTATGCTTAATTCTTGTTAACGATTGAATTGAGGTGCTGAAATGTTTACACAGAATTTAGCTACAGCAGTAATAGTATCCAATAGTGCAGCCCCGGTGGCAAAGTGGTCAGCTGCTTGCTTCAGCGTCCGGATGTCTAGGGGTTCGATTCCCGGTGGTGAGAGAGAGAAATAGAGAGAGAGAGAGAGAGAGAGAGAGAGAAACGTGCGTATTTTCTACTAACATGCCAGTCGAATGAACTTTATTCACAAATTTCCTCAAACTATTTTCGGCAACTGACTCATACTGATCAAACGAAAAAATATGAAGTTGAATTAAACGATAAATATTTTGTTCTTTCAACTGACAAATATTTCTTTCTTGCACCTAATTTAATTTTACAGTGTAGTTAAATGTGAATCATTCTAATAAAAATATAAATTTTGTCAAATTCAGAGAATTGGATGATGGAAATGGAAGCAAATTTAATTCGTGTATATAGGCCAGGTGAAACGTATATGAAATTATTTTCATCGCTGATTAAGGCGTGTTTGTTTTTATGGAGTTTTTTGATGTGAAATTTTAAGTATGCTCTTCATACTAACCGTGTGGTTGAAAATGTTGTGTATTTGCTCACTACCCAATAAGAATTTAATACGATGCCCGGAACAATTGATGACCACTGTTTTAGCGGTTGTCCATTAGCTTTCCGTGATGTGGTGCGGACTAAAATATACCTTCAGAGTTTGGGATCATTGACACGCTGGGACATTGCCACCACGAGAACGCCACATATAGCTTAGTTTTGTGTCCATAAATAAAATTACCGATTTTCTCAAGGTATGATTTGAGGTTATATCAGACGAAGTTATCGCTGTCGATGGTTTATAATGCAGTATAAGATAGCGGAATTTTGACAGCGGAAAATAAGAGATTGCGCTACTCTCCGCAAGTGGCAGCACTATCACAAAAGAGAAATAATTTTGTTATGTAATTACCAGCGGAAATTTTTCATTCATTATGTACCACTTTTTTCACTAAATAAAATATCCCAGCGGAAAAAAATATTAAAAGTGAACCTTAAAATGGCAAACTAATTGATCTCCGAAGTAAAGAAACTCGGTATATGAAATCTTGAAATTTAACAACAATCCGTCTATCCGCCATTTCTTCCAATAGTAACCAATACTTTCGGTTGTTTTTCTAGTAGCCTAGGTCATACTGAGACTAAATGGAAAATTTGGGGAAAATTCAGAGACCAGAATTTTCACTAGAATTTTTTGATTTTCGGCGGCCAAATAAGAGATTTTCAGTTTTTGACCAATAACTCAAAAAACTTCCACTAGTAACCAATACTTTCGGTTGTTTTTCTAGTAGCTTAGGTCATACTGAGACTATATGGAAAATTTGGGGAAAATTCAGAGACCAGAATTTTCACTAGAATTTTTTGATTTTCTGCGGCCATATGTTATTTGCAGTTTTTAACCAATAACTCAAAAAACTTCCACTAGTAACCAATACTTTCGGTGGTTTTTCTAGTAGTTTAGGTCATACTGAGACTATATGGAAAATTTGGGGAAAATTCAGAGACCAGAATTTTCACTAGAATTTTTTGATTTTCTGCGGCCATATGTTATTTTCAGTTTTTGACCAATAACTCAAAAAACTTCCACTAGTAACCAATACTTTCGGTTGTTTTTCTAGTAGCTTAGGTCATACTGAGACTATATGGAAAATTTGGGGAAAATTCAGAGACCAGAATTTTCACTAGAATTTTTTGATTTTCTGCGGCCATATGTTATTTTCAGTTTTTAACCAATAACTCAAAAAACTTCCACTAGTAACCAATACTTTCGGTTATTTTTCTAGTAGCTTAGGTCATACTGAGATTATTTGGAAAATTTGGGGAAAATTCAGATACCAGAATTTTCACTAGAATTTTTTGATTTTCTGCGGCCATATGTTATTTTCAGTTTTTGACCAATAACTCAAAAAACTTCCACTAGTAACCAATACTTTCGGTTGTTTTTCTAGTAGCCTAGGACATACTGAGACTATATGGAAAGTTTGGGGAAAATTCAGAGACCAGAATTTTCACTAGAATTTTTTGATTTTCTGCGGCCATGTGTTATTTTCAGTTTTTGACCATTAACTCAAAAAACTTCCACTAGTAACCAATACTTTCGGTGGTTTTTCTAGTAGCTTAGGTCATACTGAGATTATATGGAAAATTTGGGGAAAATTCAGAGACCAGAATTTTCACTAGAATTTTTTGATTTTCTGTGGCCATATGTTATTTTCAGTTTTTAACCAATAACTCAAAAACTTCCACTAGTAACCAATACTTTCGGTTATTTTTCTAGTAGCTTAGGTCATACTGAGATTATATGGAAAATTTGGGGAAAATTCAGAGACCAGAATTTTCACTAGAATTTTTTGATTTTCTGCGGCCATATGTTATTTTCAGTTTTTGACCAATAACTCAAAAAACTTCCACTAGTAACCAATACTTTCGGTTGTTTTTCTAGTAGCTTAGGTCATACTGAGACTATATGGAAAATTTGGGGAAAATTCAGAGACCAGAATTTTCACTAGAATTTTTTGATTTTCTGCGGCCATATATTATTTTCAGTTTTTGACCAATCACTCAAAAAACTTCCACTAGTAACCAATACTTTCGGTTGTTTTTCTAGTAGCTTAGGTCATACTGAGACTATATGGAAAATTTGGGGAAAATTCAGAGACCAGAATTTTCACTAGAATTTTTTGATTTGCTGCGGCCATATATTATTTTCAGTTTTTGACCAATCACTCAAAAAACTTCCACTAGTAACCAATACTTTCGGTGGTTTTTCTAGTAGCCTAGGTCATACTGAGACTATATGGAAAATTAGGGGAAAATTCATAGACCAGAATTTTCACTAGAATTTTTTGATTTTCGGCGGCCAAATAAGAGATTTTCAGTTTTTGACCAATAACTCAAAAAACTTCCACTAGTAACCAATACTTTCGGTTGTTTTTCTAGTAGCTTAGGTCATACTGAGACTATATGGAAAATTTGGGGAAAATTCAGAGACCAGAATTTTCACTAGAATTTTTTGATTTTCTGCGGCCATATGTTATTTTCAGTTTTTGACCAATAACTCAAAAAACTTCCACTAGTAACCAATACTTTCGGTTGTTTTTCTAGTAGCTTAGGTCATACTGAGACTATATTAAAAATTTGGGGAAAATTCAGAGACCAGAGTTTTCACTAGAATTTTTTGATTTTCTGCGGAGATATTGGTCAAAAACTGAAAATCTCTTATTTGGCCACAGAAAATCAAAAAATTCTAGTGAAAATTCTGGTCTCTGAATTTTCCCCAAATTTTCCATATAGTCTCAGTATGACCTAAGCTACTAGAAAAACCACCGAAAGTATTGGTTACTAGTGGAAGTTTTTTGAGTGATTGGTCAAAAACTGAAAATAACACATGGCCGCAGAAAATCAAAAAATTCTAGTGAAAATTCTGGTCTCTGAATTTTCCCCAAATTTTCCATTTAGTCTCAGTATGACCTAGGCTACTAGAAAAACAACCGAAAGTATTGGTTACTATTGGAAGAAATGGCGGATAGACGGATTGTTGTTAAATTTCAAGATTTCATATACCGAGTTTCTTTACTTCGGAGATCAATTAGTTTGCCATTTTAAGGTTCACTTTTAATATTTTTTTCCGCTGGGATATTTTATTTAGTGAAAAAAGTGGTACATAATGAATGAAAAATTTCCGCTGGTAATTACATAACAAAATTATTTCTCTTTTGTGATAGTGCTGCCACTTGCGGAGAGTAGCGCAATCTCTTATTTTCCGCTGTCAAAATTCCGCTATCTTATACAGCATTGGTTTATAGGGAATACTTATGCAACGGGTAACCCTAATCATTATTACAAGTCAGTTTAGAAAGTGAATTTGACCTATCAGTTTTTAAGAAGACATTAATTATGTATCGTATTTCAACAAAATAAAACAAAATTATTATAAAAAACTTATAGTTTAATTTATTAAATAAATTGATAAATTATCAAAAGAAACTAATATAACATACATAAAAACTCTGCTCCTTTGAGCAGGGGCAATTGGTTTTCATAAATTCCATCGACACGTATGTATATAGAAATCTTCGCTAAAATATATAGATATATTGGATAGAAAATATATTGATGTATTAACATAGATAAAGCTATCATCTTTTTTAAACATCGTCGTTTTGATCCTCGCAATATTCAAAACTATTAAAATATAGTAAAAATCTTTGGAAATAAAATCTTCGAAACAAACCACATCATCTCTTCGATTTCATCGGTTTAAGGTATTAATTCGAAAATCATAACCTCTTGTAGCAACATTTGGTCCTTCGAGCCGGATAAACAAAGCAAAAATTTTGTGGAAAAAACACGTGCATCGGAAATTACACAACTGCATCATATGGGACATACTGAATTGGATGTTAGGCTCAATAAGAATTGTATGGTAAGTTATCATTAAATAAATAAATTGCGGGAAACAGTATCGCGAAATTAGTTTAAGATTGGATACCGTCTTGTCTGAGAATATCCAGTGTATAGCTATGGATGGGTTAATTAATAAACGTGCAGGCTATAAAGCTCACTTGACCAGTTTCAAAAACCAAATCGATCAGAAAAAATATGATTCTGCAAGTGAATTTGAATCATCAAACGTCCACAATCAAGTAGTAACGTTTTGACATTGCAAAAGTCAGGGTTTCTGGGAATAGGAAGTAAGTGATTTCTCGCAACTGAAGTTGCAGTCAAGGATAGTTTACATGAAACAATTGATAATTCATATTTATGGTTGGTTCACGCACGTGATCAAAAAATGATTCGCGAATCAAGCCAATCAAATCGTTGGAATTTCCCCGCCTGAGATGAAATATTTTTATCTTTGGGCAAATTTTTGATCGCAAGCATCCAACATAGAAAAAACAAAAAACAAATTATGAACAACAATGACGCTCATTATATCCCTTTTTCTACGAAATAAAAAAAATGGCTAAATTTAAGTCCAAACCACACAAATGTGTAAGTAAAAAAACAGTACGTAATGGCTTTTTGATAAAAAATTTCGCTTGATTTGAAGTACAATCAACACAATTGTGTGAGAGGAATGCACAAATGTGTAAGTTGGTTCAAAACACATACAAAAATAAATGTTTGACATGATTGTTTTGTCGTTCCCACACAATTGTGTGGGTAAGTGGGAAAAGGGAGTAATAATTTTGCTGTTTTTCTGACATTTCTATATGACTCAATTTTCATTGTCGACATTTGGTGTTTCAATTTTGTCGTGCGTTTACATATTTAATTAATTTTAATATTTAATAGATGTATTAAAATTGAGAAAACAATTTGTAATTTTGTGCGACGTATTTTCAAAATATCTTGTGTACTAAAATGTTGTGTAATTGCGGATTTATTGCATTGAATAAAATTCGGAAATAGGACAGCCGATGCGATCACTTACCATTTCAAGCGGTTCTGTGCCACATCGCTAATATTACAGTAAACCAGGATAATCATAAACGTAAATTAGATGTGCTTGAAAACTTAATTTTAAATAAACGTTTGACAGCTGTAGCCATGTGAGTAGATCGTTTGTTTTAAATCACTTAATTATCTCCATTTAACTTTTGAATGAATATTACAGCAATAATTTAAGCGATTTGGACGTACTACGAAGGATTCGAAAGATGCAGATATAGGCGACCAGCTGGTACAAATGAATTTAACTAGCCACCGTAAAATGATCACACCGATGCACGGCGCCAATTGTAATCCCTTACCACAATAAGCCGAAGAGTGAAGGGTAGAGTAATAAATAATTGGATTGGCTAGATTGGACAAGACTGAATTACATCAATTTTTTTTCCACTTTTGTCTTTATTTTATGAAAAATGAAATACATATTTTATTTTATATTTATACTATCGCATATTGTTCGTATACTAATTTTACGCCCATTCAAACCGTTTTCTATTAAATCGCGAGCACAAATCGTTAGAATAATGCTGTTGTTAGAATTTGAAGCTCATTGTACAAACAAATCACGTGCTTATCCACATTCAATATCGGAAGTAGAAGCCAACACGATCTTTGGGCTCGGAACTTTACTTAAATCCGCCAAATTGTGACACAACTGCAAATGCCAAAATTGAAACGGATTGTTACGGGCATCTTCAAAACTTTTCATCAATTTATCACTCATTCATTCGATTTCTTATTTAGCAAACTCAACAACATTTCTTTTATGTGCGAAATTATATAATTTCTTATATTATTAATTAAAAATTATTGGTATTGAGTTATAAATAAATCATTAAAATTGAAATATGGAAGACACTATTGAAAATTTTAATAGTATGTATTTTGCTTTATAATAATTATACCGATGCTAACAAGTTGAAATGTCCACTCTAAAAAGTTTGATCAAATTTAAACTAAAGATCAATTAATTTTATTTGAATTATTTCAGCAATTTCCATACAATAAATGAAGTAATGCAATTTTTTGTTATTTATTCAATAAAATGTGGATGTTTTTCAATTATTTGTTTAAATTTCATCGCGAGTATGTTGTATATTTAATTATCGTTGGAAATTAAACAAAACGTTTATTGAACTTTGAATCTATTGATAAATTTTCAGTAGAAATGTTGAATAAAATCGTTTTGTGGTAAATTTTAAACATAAAACTATTGAATAATCATCAAAATAAAACAAAATTCTTTACAGCTAGGTGACTTATTGTATAAATTCAGTAAACCTGAAACCATATAGCTAGAACTTCAGAACAAACGTAAAAAGTAAACAGCCAAGTAAAGTGGAATTATATTAGTTTGATTAATATTTTTTTAAAGTAAGTACGAAATAAAATATTATTATAATATTACGATAAGTCAAAATGTAGTATGTATTATGTAATATCAAACAAATCTGACTGAGATCATTCGTTTTGAATAGTAGCAAAAGCACGCGTCTGTAAGGATACGGTAAAAATTTGTGTAATATTTTTTCGCTTATTATAATTCGTTTCGTAATATGTCATTTTCTACCATATCATTCAGATTATTTTTCTTATTTTCAGCAATTTCCCTTGGATTGTAAGGAATTATAAGTTGGTCCTTGAAACAAGCGGATCTGAAATAACAGAAGACGATATTCTCGAATATTATGCTGCTCAAAATAATGTGAGATTTATATTGGTAAAATTTTACGAGGCATGGATGTCACTACCACTGCCAACAATAATAAGTGAACCGCATAATAGTTCAATTATCACACCACAACATCACGAAGAAAATCAAAGCTCCGAAATATACCTCGACGATTCGCCATTAATTATTTTAACGCCCCAAAATAAAAATATTAACTCCAAAGATGTTTATAATGATGAAATAATATATCAATCGTCACTCAGTACCTCGGATATGGCATTAGCTACTATTTTCATTATGAGGAGTACAGCAATGTCTTCATCGTCATCCACTGACCACACTGAAGTCGCTGAACTATTCAAAAATTTTGATTTGAATGGAATATCATACAGAAAATATATTTTAAATACAATAAATTTAAAAATAAAAATAAATTTTGACTAAATATCAACAATTTTGAGTTTAAATTCGAACAACGAGTGGTTGAAATTAAACAAATTATATGAAAAATTCAGCAGATATCTTCTAAAAATTCAGCAAATTTAAATACCTATTTCATCAACTATTGTTGAAAATAATGGTTAAATTGTTTTAATTTAATCATAAATATGTTTAAAAAGTGTTTAAATATAATTTATATTGTTTAAATGTAAACACATTTTTGTTAATAATTCAACAATATTCAAAATATTATTAACAACTTTTTTGTCTAAATTCTCTCCTTCAAAAGTTGATGTTTAAACAGGAAGTTAAATATTTTTTACGCGTTTAAAATTACTACAATAATTGAGTGTAATTAGTTACACTCAATTATTGAAGTAATATTCAACTAAAATTTTTTAGAGTGTCTGACATTTTTAATAATATATAATTTTTTGTCTTTCTTTTCACCAATACTACTACAAAAGTCGGGCAAACTTTTTTCGTGTTCATTTACATAAAATCCGGGTAACTTTATGTTGTATTTTAGAATGAACACGCTATAAGTTTTGTGTAATAAGTAAAAAAGCATTAAAAAATATCGGCTGTTCTTCAGAATGAATAAAATGAACGAATGTTGATGAAAAATGAAATGAATGTTTTTATTTTATTTTATTTAATTATCAGTCGTCACCACAGCCAAACACAATACACAAATTAAAATGGTTGAAAATGATAAATGAAACGTCAAGTAAAATAGCTTAATATTTAGAGCAATAGCTTTTGTTTCTAACTTCATATTGTGATCAAATTTTTTTGATCACGTACGTGAACCAAGCCTAACAGGCGATTTCGAAACTAAGTCAATAAGTTGAACTATTTTGGGAATTGCAAAATGTTAATTCGAAGAAGTTGTATTCAGTGGAAGAAAAAGCTTCAGAACAACATTTTCTTAATCATGTGACACGAGATAAATCAGGGCGTTATATGGTATCGTTACCGTTTAACAAAAATATCAACCAATTGTAAAGGTCAAATGGGTCTGCTTTAAAACAGTTTTACGAATTTGGAAGATCGATTGTCTATAAATCCTGATATGAAAAGGGAATATGGGCAGTTTATGGCTGAGTGTATTAATCTTGTTCACATGGAAGAAGTTGGAGATCCTGATGTTTCGAATAGCTTCGGGTTACAAAAATGTATCGTCAGGTACTTGTTTCTGAAACAGATCGTGAATTTTAACGGATTTGGCGAGAAAATACTGTGTCTAAGATAAAATGTTACCGACTCAAAACCGTTTTGAGGGGGGTTTTGAAAAATTGAGTCGAATGTAGAGTGTTTAAGATCAATGATTCAAAAATCATAACGATATTGTGAATGAAAATGTAAAATCAGTGTTGGGAATTCATTAGGACAGCAGTCACGATCACTTCAAAATCATTTTCGATAAGTTTGATTATAATGTAGAAAACCTGTGTACAAGACTATTGGTACTGTCAGAAATTGCAAAATTATTCGACCCTTTGGGGTTGTGTTCTCCAAAAATATTCCGTGCAAAATTATTTATGCAATCGTTGTGGAGTGTAAAGAAATTAGAGTGGGGTTCGGAAATACCGTCACATATGCTTATTGTTTGGAATTATTTCAAGCAACAATTGATTGACTTGAAACAGGTATCTATTCCACGATGTGTGGCACCTCGTGAATTTGATGAAATTGAATTTCATGCGTTTGGGGATGCGTCCGAAAATGATTATGGATGCGTAATTTATATTCGTGTTGGAAATGTATTCAAAGAGGTGAATGTGAGACTGCTTTATTGTTTCAAATCTAGAGTTGCTTCAGCTAAAGGACATACAATCCCACGTTTAGAATTGTGTACTCCAGTGCTGGTTGCTCAGCTGGTTGAACGTCTGAAGTCCATTATGGATATAAGTAGTTCCGCGATTTATCTATGGTCTGATTCACAAATCACGTTGATTCGCATAAAAAACTCTCCATCAAAATGTTTTAAATTAGTTGCTAATCGTATAGTATATTAATACAAGAATTGACTTTGTCCATTACGGATAATTAGCATTATGTACCAAGTAAAAGCAATCCTGCCCCTCAAAATGTGATTCTTTAGGAAAAATAAATAAAATTATTAAAGTGAATTACAATAAAAATAGTTTATAAAATAATAATATGAATAATAATAATTTCGTAACCAAAAATACATTTAATGTGTTGCAGACTAATAAAGATCTAAATGATCATAATTAAAAAGACGAAATAATAACTGTAAAAAAGAACAAGCTTTTATCGTGCCGAAAACCGCGGACCCACCCAATGAAAAGCATGCCAATTGTTTGGCCACGGCTCAGACAATTGTCATATGGACATTAAAAATACCGAATGTGTGGTGAAAATCCCAAAACAGAGGAGTGTCCGTAAATAAGATGCGTCCTGCGCAACAACAGGATGCATATAAAAGTGCCAACTGCGGTGATATGACATATTAATATGAAGAGGAGATTACGAAGTCAAACATAACAAATCGCATCCTGCTCTTACTGTGAGGCCACCACCAGCACTAGATCATAACAGTTTCTCAACTTTGCCGGTTCCTAGGCAACAAGGTAGGTGGAAGTTGCCGAGACAAACATGATGAACTATTTTAAGTACCGAAGATAACTATGATCGTTCAAGAAGTCATCGGCCGCTTCCAACTATACCGAACGAAAATTCAACAACTTCAGATTATTTTTGAAATTTCGGCTAAGTATTGTTATGGTGGTAACAAATAGTCTGCAAATTTGTTTTTGGAATGCCCATAGCATATAAGAAACAAAATAACTGAAACAATTGTATAGAACTGAACGTGGGGGAAGAGGCATTGCCGTGTTGATCAGTAGGAAAACTCAACATTCTCTTCTTCCGTGTTCCAAGACAAATGTAATTGAGTGCCTAGGCTTTAATATAATGTGTGAATCTGGAAGTTTGAAATTAATAGCGGTCTACTTTCCCGGTAACTTTCTTACAAAATAAAAATTTAATAATTTCAAGACGGATCTAAACTTAATTTGCAACTCACAAGAGAGTTTATTTGTGTGTGTGGATTATTTGAATGCACAATACAGGTTGTGGGGTTGCTCAAGAGCTAATAAAGCTCAGTGATATCTCATATATGCAATGTACGTGATGTTTCTGTACCTAAAGTATACTTAATTAAAGTCGAAAATTTTCGCAGGTATCAATGGCAACGAACTAGGGATCCGTTCATCAAGCGGGTTTATCTTGAATTGGGTCAAAAACCTTCTGAAAAATTATTAAGGTTATAGAAAATAAAAACAGACTTTTACCACCCTTAAAGCATGATAATCGGTTGCTCATTATTGAAAAAGAAAAAGCAAACATGTTAGCTTCTGTTTTTAGTCGCATTCCTATAGTCCATTACGACTCTGCTATGGCAAACACATGGTAAAATCGTCCATTTCTTATCTCAATGGTTCTCCAAATGATACCATTGAATATGCCAAACCTGCAGCTGAAGTGAAATTGATCATTAAATCACTTAAAACCAGAAAAAGTCCCGGTGTTGGTAATGTAAACAATTTACTGTTAAAAAACAGTTCTCGTAATTTGGTGGGACTAAAGGCTTGGAAACGTGCTTTAGTAATCCTTGTGTCCAAACCAAATAAAAATAACGGTACGCCTAACGAATTATAGACCGATTAGCCTTCTATGCTCAATATCAAAAAAATTTGAACAAAATTTGAGATAATTTTGTCAAGATTACAAAATCATTTTTTATATGCTACTCAATATTGCCTACTGTACAATTTGGGTTCAGACAGCTTCATTCAACTAAACATCAAGTCAAACGATTAGTCCATATCATAATGACCCAAAGTATTTATAGTTTTCCACGCTATCAAAATTATGGTTGCCGATTCCAAGATTTGCCATTAAGATGCTTTTGGGTGTTGCTTAGAATTCAGTTTTGCAGCTCCAAATCAAGTCTCCTTGCGTACTGATCGGGCGGTATGAAACCGTCCTTCATTTTGGTGAATCTTCTTACAAGAAGCACGACATCATCTGCATATCGAGGAAATTTTCCTCATTTATTAAATATATACAGCGCGAAGAACCAATGTTGCTTTTTCTTGCCACATACTCAAATTGAACAGCACAGGCAAAAATGAGTCTCCCTTTCGAACATCTCCTTCGATTACGATTCAACATACAGACCCAGACATTGTTAATTTGCACAGGGAAACGAGTTTCTTTGGAATTCCTAGACGCATGAACGTGGTCCATACGTTCTATTGGTTGATACTATCACATGTTTGCCAGATGGAAACACACGGATGCCGAATGTTGAATTTTAATTTTAATAATTTATTTTTAATGTAATTTGTACAAATTTTTGTTCTACTTCACTTGTTGACTTGACACTGTGGTTGTAAGAAGTAATGTGAAGAAAAAACGTCTTGTCATTCAAAACTAAAATACTCAATGTTGCCAACAATAAAATAAATGTATCGATAACGTTAGTATGCTATCTACCGAATAATAATGAAAATAACTTAAATTTACCGATTAATAGTGACATCTACCGATTAATAGTGACAACATTGATGTTCACAAGTTTTGGGTCAACTATAGGTGGAATAAAAAAAATAACAGAAATAACGTAAAAAACGAAGACAAAAAATTATTTTCCAATTTGACTTTTCGGCTATAGATTACTTAAAATATTAAGTTCATTCATATTTTTCATGTAATATTTTTTGATGTATTTCCTAAAATCTTGAGTGAAACTACAATAGTTTTGAGTATAAACGTATTACATATCAACAAATATATGTGTTTAAAATTATAAAAAATATTTATATGCGGTTTAAATTAGCACAATTCGATAAATTATTTTTTTAGGTTAGGTTTAGAAAAATACAATTCTACAGTGTAGTGACAATTATTTGTGATTTAATATTCATATTTGTATATGTGTACATGAATATTTTATAAATATAAAGATAATATACACGAACAATTCCAAATTTCCATATAAAATAATAAACATGAATATTACATTCAACGCACTAAAATTTGTTTGAGCTTTGTTGTTGTATTTGTTAAGTTTTTTATTCTTGGACGAAAATTTTCTCTCGGCTATTCTTTTTAAGTGACAGCAAAATAAAACGCAATTTTTCTTATAGTTTTTATTTTTCTTATTCTGAGTATGGTCGAATATATAAGAATCATATCTCTCGCTCTCTTACGTTATTTTTTTTATTTTTTTTATTCTATCTATAGTTCCCACTTTTATGCAATTTACATTCATTTCTATTTTCATTGGACGAATTTATGTGGAGTTTACAATGATAAGTGGAGTAAAGCTATAAATATTGATTATTAAATGCTCCTCAACACAAACTGATGCTCGATGCAGTTGAATTAGCCGCAAGTTGATACGATAGATATCTGCGATATCGATCATGAGTTGATGTTGAGCTGGGTTTACAGTGCCACAAGTTATTTTGACGTTTGCAAAGTGTCAAAATATTACCAAATTATATAAAACTTAAATAGTTTACGGTAAGTAAGTTAATCAAAGTATTTTAATTAATATTATCAACTGATTATTACTCTACGTATTTTAGATAATTTGGTGTGGAACATAATTGGATACCTACGCAACATAGGTAAGTATTAATGCTAATTTTATATAATGCAATTATTTTTTGTAGGTGTTGATGTTGACGATGATGTTGATGATGCCAAGTTTTATGCTCCATCGGATGCTTCTCCCCTTTAAGGATGCAGGTGAGTATTCAGTGGTGTAAACACCAGAAGTCTTTATATATCTGAAGTATGGTTATATTGTACACCCAAAATTTATCTAAGTTCATCTTAATACTATGGTCATAGTTTGATCGGGTCGGTAGACAACCATATCGATAGTCGACAATGATGTTTTCGAGAGGGTTGATTGTCACAAGTGCAACATTCGTCAACATTTGTAAGCAGTGTTCAATTGAGATAGGTCACGATATAGTTTTCACATTTTAGAGAAAGTCGCTCTTTTCTACAATGTGCAGTGGGCATTTGAGCTTGGTCTTTTAATTCTGTGGCAGCTTTTTTTGGTTAAAATAGAGATGATGAGATCGTATTGATTTGATATAAGTGTAACGCATCTAAGCTTAATCAATTTGGCAGGTATTTCGTCTAGAACATTTTGCATTATACTAATAGCTACATCTAACATTGTAGGATATTCGATAAAGACCTCTTCACCAGATGGAGCAATTGCTCTTGTGGGGATGACTTCATCACTCAGATTTAGCAGAATTTGGATGTAGGTTGGCTACTGAGAGGACATCAGCTACGTCTGTTCGAAGATTTTGTTTATTTTCAATGATAGGCGGCATCAATATCGAACCACACATTGCGTTGTTGATTGATCTTTGAAAGCATCGATTTCATCGAACGGTCTTTTGTGGTTGTCTTGAATATGACATATGACTCTTTAATATGACAAGCACATAATAGCCGTCGACGTGTAAATGTTGGATTTACTGTAAATGGATTTCTGTACGGCCGCCTGAGTAACAACTTCTAGGTTGATTAATTTTTGTAATTAGAATTGATTATCTAAGACCATGTAGCTTTTATCCAAGGATTGCTATTAAATACCATTGGAATTATTTTCTTTTGAAACAAGCAAAAATTAATAACTTGGGTGAAATACTCGTATATATTGAACCAACTCTGATTTTATCTCTTTAAATAAAAATAAATGAATAAATAACCGATTTACGATGTACATATAATATCTTTTAAGCTTTCCATAACAGTTTAATCTGTAAATATTAATAAATTTATTTTTGTATCTATATCTCTCGGATCCAACTTTTTCATAAATATTCGGTTTAAATTAATTTTTGTTAATCCAAAAGTTGAGTAAGGATATCTTTACCGTACCATCAAATACTTATGGATGAATGCGGTATTACGTCACCCACCACATTATGATATGTTGTATAATGATGAAGATTATGATTTTCCGGTATTATTCCATTCACCACTTCGTTTTCTGTATCCTTTTATTTTTAGTTAACTCGTATATTTTATATCCTAATCACTTCATTTAGAATCAAATCGGTTTTTCTAAAGTTATTGTTTTCTATTTTATTCGTGTTCTAAAATAGAAAATTCTCATTTGGTATTAAATAATTCATGGCGTTTATCATAATATCACCATTTTCGTATATCATTCCGACAACACACATACGCAATCACACACAAAAGTTTTTGTTTGAACTCATATACAACCATTTTATCAGATTTACCATTCCATCCGCAGATACACTATACTCTCTCATAGGAGTATATTGGATTTGGCAGCCATCCAGTCCTCCTTATGCTATGGGTGTTCATGTGTATTTACACAAAGAAACGGGAGACATGAGGAAAATTTATATGTGTGGATGATAAAAAATGAAAATAAAAAAAAACTTATCTATCATTTATATTCATGTAACCTTTCATCTTTTACCGGAGGAGCCGGAGTCGGAGCGAAAGACAATTTTCGTCTTATAAACAGGAAAAATAATCATAATAACAATAATGATAGAGCTTCACGGTTTAAATTACCTTATTTTCTTGGTGCCATTATTTCAAGTCATTTTTCATCTGCTTTTTTGTGTTGTATTTTTTGCTCCTTTAAGATTCGAACAAAATGGTTTGTAAATCCTTTTTCTGGTGCTTTTTTTTCGGGGTATATGTGTTCCTTCAAATGTGTCGTTACATTTATTTTCGTTACGAGAAATTTATGAAAATATGAGTTTTAGTATTTTGTGTGTACCTCCTGTATATAACAAAAAGGATATCTACATAATTTAAGGGTGGAAAGTAGGATTTTTACTGAACTTAGTATTCGTCTGTGCTAGAAATCGAGGGTGTAAATGATACTTGAATATTATTTTATAGAGCTTTTTGAATGAATTACAATAAATGACATGAATTTAATATTTTTGAAGGATTATTCCTTTATATTTTTTTTGTGCTCTGTATTTATAAAATGTATATAAGAAAGGTGAGTGGTTTTTGTATTTGAAGGATTTTATATTAAATTTACACTACACACAGTTGTATTAAAAAAATCGTTTAAGTGGTAATGTTTGCGACGTGAGAATTGATGGAATAGATTTTGTTTTTTGAATTGTGTGGTGATGGTAGATGATCGATCTCTCATATTGTTTTTATCCTTAAAATAAAGGTCTGTTGGTAAAAACGAAAATTTAACGTTTTGTCATTTATTTAAAAAATTAATTTACCACAAAAAGTACTTAAATATAAATCTTATTGATTTCGTCACTTTAAAATATAGTTCCAGGAGCACTGCGCATCGCTCGGCCAAAGTTGGCTGAACTGGAAGTAGTTTGTGTCATTCGTTAACGTAGGTGTTAACAAATAAGTTTTTTCTATCAGCATTTAATAAAGAAGGGTTATGATATGTGACTGTGGTTTTAAATAATTTAATTTTTTTTTGTGTTTTATTCATCAATAGTGGCACGCATGGTTTAGTAAATGACACTGCCATGCCCTTAACTCTTCGTCCATTAATTGTTTTGAATACTTAGTCTTATACTGACATTAACAAGAATCATGTTAGTTTGCGAGTTTACTATTGGCCTTCTAAACACCGCCTTGTTATCGCCACTTTGTATGTGAGCCAATGGTTATATGTTTATATTTAGAAACACAAAAACTAAATAACACAAAATCGCGAGGTTACTTATTTGAATAAGTACGTCTATACAAATAAGTAAGTAATTGGGAAAGGGCCAAACCCGAATTTTGGACGAAGTTATAAAATTCAACAGTTAAATTTGATTTGTATAACAGGATTGGAAATCTAACATCAATTTTGAATGGAATTCTAAATTTTGGCTATTTTTTACTTTTAAAAATTTGTACTATTTTAATTTTTATTTATGTCTGCCATAAATAAGTAATTCAATATAATCAACCATGCGACCTATTTGGTCTAAGAATAAGATGAATAGAGATCTACTACTACTGAGATCACGAACAGGAGGTTCAATTTTGTTACTAAAAGTTGTATTACTCTTTTATTTGATGGACAATTTTTGTGAAGCCTCGATAACTGCCATATTAAGCTATAAAAAATCTATAATCAAAATTTTGATTTATCCACAAAATATCGGGTTTATAGTATTTAAAACTATTTGCTTTTTGTTGTATTGATTTGAATCAAAAATTGTAATAAATATAAAAACTATCGGGGAAATCTGCTTTGTTCTATTTAGCACAATCGGACTCTTGAATTTTATCCGAAACATAATTTTACAATTACACAGTTTAAATTTGACTACAGCTCTACAAACTCTTTCAAAATTCAAAATTATCGGCGAGAATTGGCAAATTTTGATTCCTTTACAAGCCAAATTTATAGTTCCATTTATTTCTATCAATATTCAAATTTCTTCAAACTTTCATGTTAGAATTCCAATTCACCTTGATTCGGATTTATCAATTATTTTATGTATTATACTATTTTGAAACTAAATATTATAATCCTGATTTATATTATCAAAATTACGACCCTAAATGGCGGGATTTAAAAATTCGTGATTTTGAATAGCAGGATTTTAATTTCGGGATTTTGAAGAGCGGCCAAACGACCCAATCCCGCAGTATAAATATTTTGTTGAAATTGGCGCTATTGGTCCAAACTGATATTGCTCGATAATTTGTGTGACCATATCCATAGGATCGCGTACAACTGCTCGATATTGAAAGTAAACGACTGCTAGAAGTTGGAGCATACTATTATAGCGAAAATATTTTGAGAATGGAAAATAAGACAATAGTACAATTTTAAAGAGATCTAAGCTGATGGATTAATTTATTTCTCTAGTTTGAATTTAAATCACTGGAGCTAGTGGTTTTTTTACGAAGAAATTACCAAATAGTGACATCTATTGCACAAATTGAGATTTCTCAAATGCTAAAAATAACGTTACTCTTTTGTCCTTTCATATACTACATATGTTATTTAAAGTTTATTACTCGTAATGATTAAAACTGTTAGTAGTTTATTTGTAATACATATTTTGAAATATTTTACACGTACTTATCTCACGCATTTGTTTTGTAAAAATTAAATGTTAACCTCCAACATTTTGGAAAACACTGAAGAATAACGAGAACAGCTACAAAAAAATAATATTTTACTTTTTCTACGAATTGTCTACTACTAGAGTACTACCAATTATCGATATTGTCTACGCAAAAATCAAATGTCTACAATATTTTTGATACCAACTAGTAGATATTTTTGAAATATGCGTAAACACACAACACTGTTCTTATATCGAGTCCGAGGTCGTTGTTGTTAATCCGATGGTTACTATAAGTTTCGTAACATTTGCTTCTTCCAGGTTGACATGTGTCCCAACGCAACCCTTCTATAGAAGTTAACCTTCATTTTGTGTATAGGCGTAAAAAATTACCCCTATACACAGACCTACAAAACTCTTTTATCCGGAACTCTACTTACCGGAAAACGCAATAACCGTAAACATTTTGGTTCTCTAAAATCAAGTACTTTTATCCGGAAAACCTCTTATATCCGCAAACACGTTTTTTTATATTCTTTCATTATCTCTTCTAATTCGCTTGTGTAAAATTGACTTTACATAATGTGTATGCCAAATTCAGGTAAATCACCAAACCGAATGGAAGCTAATTTGCTTTATAGTTTTATTAATAAGTTTGTGGTTTCTATTTACTGTACATATTGTACAATTTCTTATAATTACATATTTTATTTGATACATTTTTTTAAATAAAATTGAAATTTCTAAAATTCAACAAGTAAATTCGTATTAGGTTCTTTTCTGTATTCTAACGATTCTATTAACAATTTAATTAGATTTTTTTTAATAATTAAAATCAGATAATAATGGCACCTCCAAAAATAAAACTGTAAAAAGACCACGAAAAGTATTATAAGTATTAAAAATAAAGTCGACATTATTGTGGAGAGCGTTGGCCTATCAACAATCTATGATTTAAAAAAAATAAAAAGACCATTTTTAAATTTCTCGCGGAAAGTAGCTATGACTGTAAAAGATATAACTGATGGAAAAACGCTTCGGCAGCCGAAAATCCTATATTGGATACAGCATTATACATGTGGTTTAAACAGTGTCGCGCCAATGGAGTCCTAATTTCCGGCCCATTGCTGATCGAAAAGGCGAAATATTACAACAGGGTGGCTACAAAAATGTAAAAAAGGCATTGAATTTGACACCTCAGTATTGTTGGAGAACAGCTATCTGCGGATGGCAATGCTGCTCTTTATTCATAGAAACATTTTCAAAATTTGTAACAGAGGAAAATTTTACCGTGGAATAAATTTACTGAAACAGGAATTTTTTCGAAATGCCTTTCGCGTAATACCTTGGTAACATCTGACGAGGCGAGAACTTCAGGAATAAAAGTATCCAACGAAAGGCTAACAGCCCTAACGTACCTACCGCTAAATTGTACTTTATTAACACAACTTATGGAGCAGAGTGTGATTCGGAGGTTAAAATGTCATTATCGGAAAGTAAAGATGATCAAAATTACCAGTATGGGTACTATACTTGGAATACAGTGACTTGTAGCAATTTGTTTGATCTGGAGAATGCACGCGAACAAAAATTGAAAAAAAAGAAAATAATTAACCAACAACAACAACAAAAAAAAAAAATCATCTATAATGAAAACGGAACGAGAACAAAATTTATCCGAAATTCATTCTCCAAGTCACACAAATGCTATAGAAATTTGGGTTCACACAGGGACTCTTCAGCGGTCGTTGCCGGCTAAGCATCGGGTTTTGGGCGTGGGATTTGAAGAGTATATGTAAGCCAAGAGTAATGGCGGGGAAGGAAACGATGCCAACTACCTACTTATCTGACTGGAATACTTACTCTAATCCATCCTCACTGTGCTCATCAATTTATGTCCTCATTGCACTTTTATAACTTCACACCACAGAAAAAAATAAATATAAACAGAAGTAAAGCTGCATACAAAATTTTTACGCATATTTTCATAGTAAAATATGGGGTCACGATCAGGTTTTATGTTGACCAAATTTAAAATTACCGTTATAATCTAAACGAAGAAAAAATGAATCAAAAACATTATGAAAGTTAAAAAAATACTTAATGTATATTCGAAGAGTTTGACAAGTTTATTATTTAAGGCGTAAAACGAGTTTGTATTTTGGGGTTACAATCTAAAAAAGTTGGTTCAAAATTTTGTATGCAGCTTTGCCTCTGTTTATATTACTTTTCTCTATGTTCACACACAAAAAAAAAATTACAACAAAGCGAAAGCAAAAATAACGAAAAAAAAGAAGACACTTTTGATTGATTTTTTTTTTAGCAAAAAAAAAAAAAACTCTCACGATCACTACTTTTCTGTTTTGCACAAAATTCTAAATTTGACTATCCCCGGTCGCACTACTGTTCGGCCTTTTATATTTTTTTTCTCAACACCCGCCAAATTTTGGCGGTACTTTTGATTGGGTTCTCAAAAAAGATTTGCAAATCATTTCCGATAAAGAAAATATAATTATATTTCGGAACGATTGAGGTGCCATCCATTCGCATCTATTTGCACAAATTACAACTTATTATCGGTAATACAAAACAAAATCCGACCGATGTGTATTATACTTAGCGCGCATTTAGGGGCTATTAGCAGTATTACAATATTCGTACCGCCTCCGTTACAGACTCCAACAGTGTTGCAAAAAACTGGTACCACATTTAGCTGAATTTGAAAAAAGGTGGAGGAGAAGTCGACAATTCCGAAGCATTGGAAGCTAAACAGTCAAATATGCTGTTTTACTATAAAATTTTTAAAAAAAAATCTTTATCCGGAAAAATCGTTTATTCAGAATTGTTGTGGCTTGCACTCGTTCCGGATCAAAGAAGTTCCACTGACTAAAAATTAGTGGATTATTGAATCGGAAACTTATAAATATATTGAATTTTTGTATTTTTAATAAATTAGAAGTAAAGTTAAAATAGTAATTTTTATTATAGAAAATAATTATTAAACATAAAATACATATATTGGGGTATTTTTTTATTCCGTACATGGATAATGTTGCACTATGCCATACACAGAGTGAAGGTTAAGGAATAGTTACCGGTGGCTGCCTCAAGAAGGCGGTATGATCAATTGCTGAAGTATTGAGACGGTACAGTATGTAAGTCCAACGGTGAAAAATTCTGTCCATATCAACCGTGTGTTATTTTGGCAATTTTACTTCAAACTTGCTATTATTTTAACCCATTAGTGCCTAGCTTAAGTCTCAACTTTTATCTTACCATGTAAACGCATATTCATTTTCTAAAGTTGGTTTCAAGTGATGTAACAGAGACATTAGAAACATTATTTCAAAAGTGTCAAAATGAATCGAAAGTGGTAAGTTTATTTTTTAATAATTTTTAATTTATAATACGTAAATCGGAATATTAAATTTCATTTGACGTCGTTTTCTAACAGTCAAATATATCCCAGTGTAATTTTAAACTGACAGTGTCATAATAAACAGAAAAATTATATCTTTCCGTAAATGAAATATTTTATAATTTTAAATTATTAATAATTTTATTATAATTGTTATTAATTATATTTTTGTTGCTAATTGAATTACAAAAATTTAATTTTTATAGGGATGTTGACGAAGTGTTGAAGAGTTGCATGAAGAGGAAATGGAACAAACCCAAATACGGAACACCGAAACCTTTGAAATAGTATTATTTCCTCCATATGATGAGAATGACAGTGATGCGGATAGTGATGGAAGCGAAAATGAAGCCGATTTCTCGCTCAATCATCTTGGTAAACTCACTAGAAATAATATTGATAAAACAAAAAAAACAATTCTGTAATTTTGTATTATTTGTTGAAATAGGAAAAACAATTCTGGCTCAATCGGGAGAAATCAATGTTATAATTGAAGACGAAAATATTGAAATAACAAATTATATTACTATCACAATCGTTGAAACTGACACCGAAATTTTTAAGGAGGTGAATTGTGATGTTGGAGAGAATGAACCTGATAAGTTTGTGTCAATAGAAAATGTTTCAGAAAAACCAACGACTGCTTTACTTTGAAAGAGAAGGCCAAGGTCTTGGGATGAAACAACATTTAAAAAGGAAACCATCCCAAATTTAATATTAACACAACCGTTTCGGTATACTAATTGTATCTGGTTATGTGAAGCTTCCCAGAGCTACAACATACTTGTTGCAGAAGCTATGTCTCTCAATAAATTCGAAAAATTAAAACAATTCTTATATTTTAACGACAATCGCAATATTAATGCTAATGATCGTTCATATAAAATTCGCCCGTTAATTGACCATACCAACAGCAAATCTGCAAAAATCACACAACCGTTTGGGAGTATTATTCCTTAGATGGGACTATATAGGAACCATATGTCAGATGAAGCGATCTATACGAGGAAAACTTATACAATTTGGCTTTAAATGTTGGTCCCTAAATGCATCAAATGGATATTTGTTGCGATTTTTACCATATAGAGATAGATTTAAATATAAAAATTAAACGTATTTGTCCGAATATGCTTTTAGTTTTAGGCAAACCCGAATGAGATAAAAATATACCACTTGGCTAAATGTTGCGATAAATTTATGTCAAGACCTGCAGCTCGATTCTGGTTATTCCTATAGGAAAAGGAATTAGGAAAAATATTTTCATAGTATTTTTGTCAAAAATACCATTTTCTAGCCTACTAAGAAATCATGTTTGATCTAAAATTTTATAATTTAGGAGTTATTTTTTCCGTATCGAAATTGGATAGGAAAAATATTTCCAATTTAATTTTGTTTTTGAAAAAATTTACACTAATTCTGTACCATAGTATGCCAGAAAAATAATTTTTGTGACCAAAATACTATGAAAATATTTTTCCTAATTCCTTTTCCTATAGGAATAACCAGAATCGAAATAATGAAAATGAAAAGTTTTTTTCATTGGCAATCTAGTAGTTTGAATTTTTCGCACGTAATTTTAAATTTTACTGTGTGAAATCAAAAATTCTTATGGGGAATACAAACTTACTCAATTGCTAAAAAAAAACTTTTCATTTTCATTATTTTACGGAACGCGAATTGACCCCCTGGTGCCTAATCAATCAATCGTTTGTTATTTCTTTTGGGCTTATAGATATTTTTCACCGTGTTTTAATATTGGAGGGAAATTTTCTACTGAAACCTAATCAAAAATTAAAATGTATTTAACTTCATGCAGTCAAGTGACAGTTCTACTTTTGTGTTTATGTTGCTTCGCAAACAAATTGCGAAATAAATAATAAACTAGATAAATTTAACAAAAATATTTTATTAATATTTAGTTGTACACAGTAATAAATATAGTGAATAAGTTTTTAAGTTTAAAATTTGAGTGCTGTGCCTGTTTGATACTTATAAATATAATGGTTACTCCAACGAAAGCCTCAACGTCATTAATATTCAAATGTCATATTCAGAACACGGTTGTAAACGAGCTAGATTTGATCGTGAATTTCATTAAATATCCTATAATTTGTTTTGTGTTTCTTTTGTAGAATGACGACGAAGATGAAAGACGACGAAGTAGATCGGTGACCAATAGTACGAGTAGAATAATTGTTTCGGTAAGATAATGGAGAGTGGAAAGTTTGTTTGCAACAGTTCATGGACAATGTAAGTCGTGATGTTTGAAGATGCTTTGAAGATTTCTTTTATATATTCGTAGAATATCCAGATAATGCATTTCAAACTTAATCGTTACATTGAGCAATTCGGTTACTGGTAATCGTAAATATGTCAAAAACTTCCAAGTAGTTGGTGCCTCATTGGAAGCATCGAGTAAAATGCACAACGAAGTGATTTGAATTTCTGGTGGTTTTTCTCGTAAGAATGTCGGCAGTAAAGGAAATGAGAATGAATGGGAAACGAAAAGGATAGTTCAATTGCTGAGGGAAAGTATTTTCTAATAAAAGTAAAATAAGTAAATTATGTCAGGTAAGTAAGTATTTTCTAATAAAATATTAAACCGAATTAATAAATAAATTCCAGCTGTTACTAAAATAGAAGAATGAACTAAAGCTGAAACAGGTGTAGGAGCAGGGTAGTAACGTCTACAAAGTTCAACCGTAACAAAATGTAAAGGAACGATAAATGGTAAACTAGATACGGTACCTTTCTTGGATCCCGTATTTGCCGATATAAAATCGAATTTAAGTGATGTAAATAGTTCGAATCAAGCTTTTCTAATTACGCTGGAATCGAATAATTCGGAAATTTTATTTGATTACGATATTCCGTACTTGGATAATACACCAATTGAATTTATACTCAATGAGGACACTCGTTGAAAATGAGAAATTTTATTTTATGAATTAAAAAAAGCTGGGCGGGGCGTTAAAATTAGGACAATATTTACGGAATACAATATTAGTTATAAGCCATGCAACATGAATAAGTACGTATTTGGCTAGAAACATCTAAGTGAGGAATCGCTCTATAACGATCTTTTTAATTTCAGAATGCTGCAATCAACCGCAGGTGATAGTAAGATAAATATAGATGACAGTGATAGTGATAATGGATTTATGGGTGTGAAAATGTCGAAACCGTGTTGCGCCCATTCATGCTATAATTCCCAACTTAAAAACCGTATGATCTATTATTTGCATTTCTAAAGAATGAGGATTAGTAAGTTCCTTTGAATTTTTTCGATCCTGTAGGTAGGTAGAGGATTTTAATCGAATGTACTATTCTTTTCTAGCGCTCAGAAATGGGCAGTCAAGACCCGCTACTTAATTAGAGACCCAAGAAAATACTGTGGCGCGTAACTGTACGAATCCCAACAATTGTTCAATTTGAAAACCAACCAAATGAAAAACTCACATGCTTCGATAAGTATTTTATAAAAGATGAAGATTCTCAAACTTCGACCAAAGCCAAATATTTTCTGGATGAACAAGACGAAATTGATCAGTTTCCATGTCGTCTATGTGCAAATGAATTTTCCGGAGAGCAATTACTATTTTTCCACGAAGATGCTCACCTGATCGAACTAATAAATAATTACTGCGATCTGCAATCCAGTCCATCGATTACTTACCACAACAAATATGTATACCATGCCTAAAAAGGGTTAATCAATGCGCGAAATGAACGATTTCGAAGTGGGTCAGGAAAAACTAAAACAGTGGAAATCGTGTTTTTTAATTTAATAGTTTTCTTATCAATATATAAAATATTTTTGATTTGTAAACACAATTTATTAAAGTTTTCCTTATTTATTACGATTTTATAATGTATTTTAAATCCATATAAAAATGAAAAAATTAAATAAAATTAATTAAATTAAATTATGCAATTAAAATCTTATTTTTATAAAACGGCAATTTAGTTGGCACTTTATATTTAACATGTTTTAGCTCGACTGTAACGCCCAAGCAACCCTCGAGATGATTTTCCAAATTCGTTGGTATCTCCTGTAATCGTGTCATCGAAATCATCGTCGATTAAATCAATTACATCATCATCTGTTTCTTCATCTTCACAATAATTTATTGGTGCTATGTTTAATTTCCTGCAATAGATCGTCTTGCATTTCTTGAATCGTTTGATTTTTACAATCTCTTGTGCTGCGCGTTCTCTCTTGTTCATCATCACTATCCAACAAATCAACAACCTGATATACTTCCTCGATTAGAATTAAATCATCGTCATCATTTTCTTCAACTAATTTTGGTTGCTCGTGGTCGGAATCTGGTGTAGTTTGCGGAACTTTATCGCCAAATCGTTTCGACCACAAGTCGCGAACTGTGTGATTAACATTATCATCTGGTTTAGCAACAGGTGAATCAGAAAGACTTCTACCTTTCCCAAAAAAAAGGTTGAATTGCTGGGGATGATTTATGACTAGAATGTGGA
The DNA here is from genome assembly GCA_947310385.1 of Nephrotoma appendiculata. Lineage (NCBI taxonomy): Eukaryota > Metazoa > Arthropoda > Insecta > Diptera > Tipulidae > Nephrotoma > Nephrotoma appendiculata. The sequence goes on along the minus strand of OX371225.1, from coordinate 206,927,713 downwards.
GTATTTTCACTAGTTGGCAATACTGTAATACGAACTACATTGGTTAAGTTGCCACCCGGTCGATCAGAATAATTAGGATGTTTCGTTTTTGTACTAGTTTGGCATTTTTGGGTCGCGCTAGCTTGATTTGTCGGGAAAAATTTTCGTATGTCTCGCACATTATTTGCTTTAACTTCGCTCGTGCTGTGATAAAGCGGGAGTTCGTTGTGGGGCTTTTCGTTTTAATGAATTTTGAGGTTCTTTAATTTTTTCAAAAATTCCGCTGCACGAATCAACATGTGCTATCCACCAAGTATCGTGTGGTTTGGCCCAGGAGCTCGAATATGCACCCGCTTAACATATCTATAAAATGGTTTACCATTACAACGCCACTAGTGAATTTTGTAATTATTTACTTCATCATAGAATGTGTGAATTAGAATTAGTGCCCGTTGCTCGATTAATTCCCTGCATTATTTGTTTAAAATTTGGCCCATGTCTATCGTTTCCTTCCCGGATACCCTGAATAAACAAATACGCTTGAATCATTTCGTGTAGAAGTTTCAATCAAATCTTTCCGCAGTCTCAATTTTAACAAGGGTTCACTCAATCGAATTGTGCACTGCATACCAAATTTTTTTTTGCGTGAATAGCATATCCCAGCACAACTATACATACGTGTGCTCCATTCTAGTGAAACACATTGCAGCTTGCCCTAAAAAAAATTGCAAATCAAATGCTTCAAACATTGTGAAGATGTCTGACTTGTTCTTGTTCATGTATGCGCGTGAACTTTTTCCTAAATATTTCCTAAAAACAAAAACAAAAAATTAGGAATAGTTTAGGAAATACTTCACAGGCCTATATAGAAATGTGAAGTTTTTCCTAAAATTCTACAAATGTATCTTAGTATTAGTGAGAATAATCCACAAAAATTGATCGACTACACGATGAACGATTGATTCAATGATGATCCAAAACATGTTCAACAAATCTGATCAACGGCTACCCGAATAAAGAAAAGTTTCTTAATGAAAGTGTTTTTTTCTGAATTTAAATAAATGTTTTTAATTGATTGATGATTTAAGAAAAGTTGATAAAAATGAAATAATAAAAGTTGATTTAATATGTGCGTTTATTTCTTAATTAATTTTCAAAATATTTTAAGAAAAGTAAAAATAAATGAAATACAATGTTTTTTTTAAATTATTTAGGAAATGATTTTAGAAAACTATTCAAAAAATATGTAATTAAATCTTTCTAGGAAAATTTTGAAATTTTTGAAATTTTTTTTTTACTTAATAGTTTAAAATTATAAATATAATTTGACACTTAAAGAATTGAATAAATTCTGGAAAAGTGGGGATTTAAGGTGGGAAGTGAAAAATTGTTAAGGTGTTAAGTGAAAAATTTAGCTTTAGTTAATAAACAATCCTACATTTAAATTTTTTTTGAAAATGTATACTCCTTACCTGATTTTCCCGATGTTCACAAAATTTTTAAGTAGGGAATCCAAATCACAACGCCATTTCATTCCAACTAAATAATTTTCGGAGTGTTTTCTTTTGTCGGGATGATAGCATAGGTGGTGGTTTAGCTATATTTGTTAAAAATAATCTGAATTTTAATATTGTTATGTGCGATGATAATCAGTTTCCCTTTCATTTTATATGTATTGAGCTTACTGATTACACATCGACCAAATTATTAGCTGTTTACAGACCACCAAATCCAGATGTTAACTTATTTTTAGAATTTTTGGATGGCTTTAATATGGGCAAAAGTGATACTATTATTATTGGAGACATAAATATACCTGTAAATAAAAAATCGAATTTAGTTTATGACTATAAAAATATTCTGATGAGCTCAGGAATGATTGTTACTAAAATACTAACACGTTTGCTACACGATCAATTAGTAACAATATTCTTGATCATGTTGTATCTAGTTTTGTTAATATTGGCACAGTTCAAAATTCCACCATTTTCTCTAATATTAGTGATCATAATTTTGTCTTTACGTCGGTTAACTTCAAAAGGAAATTCTTCCGACGAAAACTGCAAAAAAGAGTTATTAACTTTGATAAAGTTGACTTATGTTTTGTTGATTTTCTCGAAAGCACGCATTTTGATACTAATGATCCTGATGCAACTTTTAAACTGATTATTGAGAAATATAATCAGTTAGTTGATAAATTTACAGTAATTAAAAGTGTTGTTGCTAAATTGAAGAGCAACTCTTGTCCCTGGATGACCTACAATTTGTTGGAACTCATTGGGAAACGCAATAGATTATTAAAGAAACACAAATTAGACTCCAATAACATGGTAATTCGTGAACAATTGTATAATTTAAATAAAAAGATATCATCGGAGAAATATTATGCGAAGAAACAGTTTTATGAAATTATGTTTAGTAATGTGAACCAAACACACTTATGGAAAAATATCAACCAGTTTTTAAATAGAAATAATTATAACTTAGATATTCAAACGATTGTCATTAACGATGATAAATATAGTAATATATCTGATATAGTTGATATATTTAACGATTATTTTGTACGTATAGGTAATTCGCTGGGAGAAGCAATTGGAAGTGATAGAGATATTAATAAATTTAATACATTGCGTTTGAATCCTGATTCTATATTTCTATCGCCCACTACTCCTGCTGAGATTTGTAATATTATTTGTTCTCTGGGTAATGGTAAAGGTAGTGGACCAGATAATATTCGTAATCAGGTTCTGAAGCGTAATGTAGCCTTCTTCACTGAAATTATTGCGAAGTTAGTAAATACAATTTTTCAAACCGGTGAATATCCTAATCAATTAAAAATTGCCAAAGTTGTCCCAGTTTTCAAAAGTGGTGAAAAAAACCAAATTTCTAACTATAGACCTATTTGTACTCTATCTGTATTTGATAAAATTATTGAAAAAGTTATAAATTCGCGATTCAGGAGTTTCTTAAATGAATCGAACTTTTTCTACGCATATCAGTATGGGTTTAGAGAAGGTGCGGGCACTGATGTGGCTCTTGTTGAAATGACTAACATGATTTACAATGCTTTGGATCGAAAGGAGTATGTTGCAGCCCTCTTTCTAGATCTAAACAAAACTTTTGATACTATTGATCACAAGCTGCTTCTCGATAAACTATATGGTTATGGATTTCGTGGTGTAGCCTATAAATTGATTAATAGTTACTTAACTAATCGTCAGCAATATGTTATGATTAATGGAATTAGCAGTAATATTTTAACTGTTGAATGTGGGGTTCCTCAAGGCAGTGTGTTGGGACCATTACTGTTCCTGATATTTATCAATGACATCTCGAATTTGCCCTTGATTGGCAAAATTCAAATTTTTGCAGACGATACTGCAATATTTTATGAAACTTAAGTCCCCTCTACAATACAGAATAGCATGGAGCATGATATGATCATCTTACTGGAATACTTCAAATCGAATGTAATCTCATTGAATTTAAATAAAACAAAATTTATGATCTTTCATTCACCACAAAAAACTTCAATTGATTTGCCATATCTTAATATAAATAACGTTGTAGTTGATAGAGTTGAATATTTCAAATACTTAGGAGTGACTTTTGATACGCACATGTCTTGGGGTGAACACATTAAATCCGTTTGTACTAAAATGGCTCCTTTAGTAGGATTGGTAAGGAAACTCTCGTATTTTGTGCCTAGTTATGTATTGAGACTGATGTACTTTGCATTTATTCACCCCAGAATTCTTTATGGAATTATTGTTTACGGAACGGCAAGTCGGAGCAGGTTAAAACCTCTTCAAATCATGCAAAACAAAAGTGTGAAAGCTTTCTTGAAGCTCCCTTTTCGAGTATCATCATTGTATTTATATGAAATTGAATCCAAAGGAATTTTGCCGTTGGGTGCGCTGTATGATTACCAAGTTTCATTGTATATGTACAGGACATTAAATGTCTCTTCTACCTTATCTAATTCAGAATTTAGTAATAGTAATCATAAATATGGAACCAGATTTGCTAATAACATATCATGCGGATCTATTACAAACGAATTTGGACGCAGATCAATCCGATTTTCCGGTCCCTCAATTTACAACAGATTGCCTGAGTCATTGAAAACCGTAATGAATATTCATGAATTCAAGAAACACTTAAAGATCTACTATAGAGAATTGGTAAAGAATTACATTAGGTAAATTGTATAACTTGGAAATGCATATATGTATCTGACACATGTATGAGAAATATGTTTATTATAATGTTAATTTCCCTTTAAAGGACAGTAAATCCATTGGGGAATTGACATTATAATTTTATTGTAATATTATTTTATTGTAAATAAAGTTAATTAAATCCAAAAAAAAAAAAAAAAAAAAAAAAAGTCGGTTCTACCCGACTCCGTGTAGTTGGGAAATTACTTACCCCAAGAGACACCGGAAACCTTCGGGAAATGCTGCAATCAACCGAAACTGACAACCCTCCTATGCATCTCAACGAAAATGGAAAAAATAGAAACGTATGTTTGTAGAAACCGGTGGGGTAATGGTAAAAAAACGGAACCGAAAGTCGGGTACCCGAAATTCGGGTAATTGGATTCCCTAGTCGGGTAATTGGATTCCCTCCAATGTATGGGATATGTAAGTTTATGTTTTTTCCATTTTCGTTGAGAAGCATTGGAGGGTTGTCGGTTTCGGTTGTTTGCGGCAATGCCCGATGGTTTCGGGTGTCTCTTGGCGTGAGTAATTGCCCAACTACACGAAGTCGGGTAGAACCGACTTGGATTCCCTAGTTTCAAGAAAATCTCTTAGGGCTTTTGTGGTCAAATTTGAATAAAACTTCAATAATTGAATTGCAGATCAATTGAAACGTTTTGCATTCATGATTTGCTTTCTCAAACCACCTTATAGTTCGAAGGCATCAATAAACGAATATTTGTAGAGAGATATTGGCCAGTTTAAGCTATGGAAGTTAAGCTATTAATTTTTCTGATCGATGGAAATGTCGATGGTTTCTATTTCATTTTTTATGTTAGTATTTTGTTTTCCCCACTATTATACATATTCATACAAGCATGCCATGTATAGTACAAAATTGTTTTTATTGAATTTGTTGCTTTTTTTCAAACGAAGTAGGTACGTCATTTCCGTTCGTTTCATTTACAAGTTTAGTCTAATACAAAAAATTTTGGTAGGCGCGAGTAAAGATGTTTACACATCAAAAAACACAAACATTTACCGGTGTGAAGTTTTTGGACAAAAGTTTTTGAACAAAAATTTACGCGAGTGTTCTTTGTGAAGTTTTTGGACACATTTTTATTTCTTGGACAAAATTTTTAGTAAGTGTACAATTTTAACAGTGTATTTATTTTATATTGAAATCGAAAAAAATATTGATAATAAATATTGATAAAACAAAAGGAATTGTTTAACATTAAAAAATCTAAAATGCTCATTATTATAAATTTTTCAATAAATCACGTACCATACTGTATAAAATGATACACCAAATAACAAAAATCTCAGAGATTGGCTCGCATAGTGACTATATACGTTCAAAAGGGGATACTTTGAGCTATTTAAATCAGTTAGCCCCATCTCGAAATGATGAACTAGGCTCATGTATTGAATTTTTAAAGTTTTACCAATATAGCGAGTCTGCGTGTCCACGAATGTTCTACTACTCTAAGCCAAACAGCAAAAATCTCAGAGATTGGCTCGCATAGTGACTATAAACAAGAAAGGACAACATTTTCTGCGCTAATCTAGTCGTTTGATTACAAAAAAATAATAATTTAAGGTGTTAAACACCTGGAACCATCGTTGAATTTTCGCATTTAATGTTTGCTAGTTATAACGTACTGAAACGAACACGAATGTATCCCCACCCCAGCAATACAAACGTTGATAATAGAATAAAATAGATTGATTTTGCTCCACGAGTCTAAGCGAAAAAAGAAATACATTTACTTCGGTTTCTTGCATGCACTGAGTTTGTTTACCCCCACCTTAACTCTTGTTTAGTAGTTTCAATTTAAAAATATTTATTTCATTTCTATCACTCTTCAAATTTCAGCTGTTTAAAAGCCGTTTGAAATTAATTTTCCGCTTTTCTAAAACTAACATTGCGAAACGCGACGGGAGCGTAGCGATTTACCTGATATAACCCAATCATATACTCTCGCTCTTATCGATTTTGAAATTCCCATCAATTGATTTCTTTCTACCTAAGGAGCGAAGCGACTGGAGCGCAGCGACCCGCTTTTTGTAACCCGTTGCTATACTCCCGCTAATATCGGTTTTTAAATTCCTATAAACTGAAATTAAATTTCTTCTTTTACAGAATATACATTGCGAGGTGACTGGAGCCGGGTCGCCTTATATAACCTGATTCTTAACTCCCGCTCCTATCCTAAACTCCCGCTCCTAACCGTTTGAGTCCCAAGCAGCGTGATCGCGCTGTTGAGATTTTATGTCGAGAAAACCCAGCATATTTCGAACATTGTCGACAGCTGATGGATTTTCATCTCATTCATTTCATCTTCCACTCTCATTTAAAAAAATTTCCCGTATGTGGATTAAAAATAAAAATAAAAATAAAATAATTGAAATAACAATATTATTTTTATTTTTATAAAAGCCGGGGTTTGGGTTAGTAGCCCCTAATCTAAAGGAATAAAATGATTCAAAATAATCTTAAGAGCATTTGTGTTCGAAAAAAAAAATATTTTTTCGCATTTGGGTTAATTGTCATTTAAAACCATTTGGGATCATTTAAGGCTACTTGGGATCATTGAGAGCTACTTGGGGTCATTTGCGGATATTTTCATGGCCATATTCGTAATCAGTACTCTAAAATACCTTAGTATACCGATTTTCAGTATTTTCGGAGGTAGGACCTTTTCGGAAGTATAACCGCACGCAGTTAAAATTTTCGGCCGTCAATAGATTGATATCAGGTGCAAACTGAATGAAAAATTGAATTTTATTAAAACCTCCAATGTTGGACATTTCTGTATCTTAGGCACTTTCATTCAGTCCCTTGAAATTTCATATGTTTATTTTTAAAAAAATGATAAAAATACTCTGTATATTGGACAACCTCTTTATATTGTAACTTGGACACTTTGAAAATTTTCGTCTAATCTTTAATAAATTACCCTTTATATAATGGACACGTAGTTCAATTTAATGATAAAAATTATTTACGTGAGAATCCTATAAGGAATATAATTAGAAAGGGCAACTTAAGAAATATTGTAGGCGTTTAATAAAAGAAAGAAAAAATTGTTTTATGATGTTTTGGCTAAAGAAATTAACTTTTTCGTCATCTTCCTTTATTCTTTTTTAGTTTGTTCCATTTTCAAAGTTAAATAGATTATCGTAAACTGGAAATTCCAAACCTTGCTTACAACAACAAGTAACAATCGTACTGTATTACCGTACCGCATCCCAAAATAATACTTACGTGCATTATATTTTTTGTACTCGAATTATTTAGTTGTTCTCTGTTTAAAAAATATAGAAAGTATGGTACTCCTACAAAAAAATTACCGATGAGATTTTAATAGTTTAAGTTTAGTATTGTTAGGTTGAGACGAAATGGTCGGTGTAATTTTGGGATGAGTATAGTTCGATTTTTTCATTTTGAACGGAGATGGGAAACAAATAATTTTATGATCTAATTTATAGCCACAGATTAATTTTCATAATTATTAGTACTCGAGACATTCGCTACATTTTAGTAGGCGTTTCGGTTGTACTGTGTCCATTGTTCCAAAATATATAAACTCATCATTTGAACGTTTATAGTACCTATATATGGGTCTCATACGAAACGACACATTTCACAACAGGATGTGCTAAAACAGGATGTCACAAAACAGGATATCACAAAACAGTACATGGTACGCTACAGTACATGGTACGTAACAGGACCGATTAAAACAGTACATCACACAACAGTACATGGTACGGAAGAGTACATCGCAAAACAGTACGTATTAAAATAGAACACCGCAAAATAGTTAATAGTCAATTTTGCAGGTTTTAATTCCAAAAAATTGTTTAAGTTTTACTTATTGTTGCAAAATAGATCAAAAATTTAATTAAATATATAAATAAAATAAATTTATTATTTATATATTTATTTAAATTTTTGATCTATTTTGCAACGATCGAGTATTAGCGATTTAAATTAAAATAATGTTATATATTGTTAGGTGAAGGGATATTTTATTATAATTTAAAGCAATTATAATTCTATATAGTATACTGTCTAATTACTCTAGGTGAAGGCAAGTATCCACTTGATAATATCCTAATTACTAAACGTATTCAATAAAAAAAATATTTAACAAATCAAGCTGAAAAAATCCTCTAGCTTAACGTTCAGTAACATGTACTTTAGTGTACCATGTACTGTTTTAATCGGTCCTGTTTCGTACCACGTACTTTAGTGTACCATGTACTGTTTTGTGATGTACTGTTTCAATCGGTCCTGTTCCGTACCATGTACTGTTTTGTGATGTCCTGTTTTATTACATCCTGTTTTGAAATGTGCCATAGTGAGCGGCTTCGCCTATATATGTATGTATATATATCTTCTCTATATATATAAACATCACATGTCACGATGTTCGTACAAGCTAATTTCCGAAAACGCCCAACCGATTTCAATGAAATTTTGAATGGATATGTTTAATTCGAACTTAAAAGATAGGATAGTTTTGGATCCGATAGGTGGCGCTGTTATCAAGATTTAAAAAAAACATCATAAAAGATGTCTGGCGTATTTTTAGTTTACCCATACACGAAGGAAACCCAAGTGTCAAGAACCTTGTGATTCATCTTGAAAACAGTCAGCGTGTATATTTCACTGAAGAAAATGATCTCCAACGAGCATTCGAGCCATAAAAATGAACACTTAGCGAAGTTTTCAAACTGTGCCAAAAATCTGTATAAAATCTATATACCAACGTCCCACGCTATTTCACATGGAACAAGTCAGGTAAAAAATGGGATCCACGTAGACAAGGCGAACCACTTCCAACAATCGTAGTCGTATTCAAAGCCAATACATTGGGACGACTTTACACAGTACATCCAAAACAATGTGAATGAGTCTTTGTGCGTTTGTTGTTGGCGAATGTTCCAGGACCAACGTCTTTCCAATTTTTGACCACAGTCAATGGACAAGTGTTCAATACATATCAAGATGCATGTCGCGAGATGCAATTGCTGGAAAACGACACTCATTGGGATCTGACACCTGCAGATGAAGCATTTACATCCACGCTGAATAACATTCGTCAACTGTTCGCAATTTTATTAACTACATGTTATCCAACACAATCATCGACTTTGTGGGGGAAAAGACAAGAATTTCATAGATGAAGACATACTACACCGAGTTAGATACACAAACCAAGATCCAAACATTGATTACACGCCAGAAATGTACAATGAAGCTACATATAGTGTTGATCGAGGATTTAGAGCAGTAGAACATCCGTGGACACGTAGACTCGCAATATTGGTAAAACTTTAAAAATTCAATACATGAGCCTAGTTCATCATTTCGAGATGGGGCTAACTGATTTAAATAGCTCAAAGTATCCTCTTTTGAACGTTTATAGTCACTATGCGAGCCAATCTCTGAGATTTTTGTTATTTGGTGTATCCTTTTATACAGTATGGTACGTGATTTATTGAAAAATTTATAATAATGAGTATTTTAGATTTTTTAATGATAAACAATTTCTTTTGTTTTATCAATATTTATTATCAATATTATTTTCGATTTTAATATAAAATAAATACACTGTTAAAATTGCACACTTACAAAAAATTTTGTCCAAGAAATAAAAATGTGTCCAAAAACTTCACAAAGAACACTCGCGTAAATTTTTGTCCAAAAACTTTTGTCCAAAAATGATTTTAAAGTGGTTGGTATAATTCGTAATGATCGAGTAGAAAAGGCGCCTTTGCAAGAACTTAAAAAAAACTCAACGGGGACAATGCATGCATTAAATAATTCAGCTGACAAAATTCATCTTATGCGTTGGAACGACCACAGTCAGGTTACAATGATCACTATAACATAACTGATCCTGAAATGGATTTGAATGAGACCATTTGTACTCGTTGGAGTGGAAGGGAATCCAAACAAATTACCATACCATAATCGTACAGAGCACAGTAATATAATAGAGGAATGGAAGGGGTGGATTTATTTGACCAGCGCAAAAATAAAAGTATCTTGAATGAAAAGAAGAACTTGTAAATGGAATTGGCCGAGATTTCGATTTATTTTTAATGCGAGCCTAGTTAACCAATGGTTGATTTATATAGGGAAAAGGAACCCAAAATTTTCGTACTTCTTTTCATCAGATCAATGGCCCAAAGTTTATTACAAAACGATGCTAGTAAAAAACAATATCTAATGCAAGCAAAAACGAGAAAGCGGGAAAAGGTTGTAAAATCAGGTGTGAAATTTGACGGTATAAACCAATGGATCCATTTGGGTGAACCCAACGGCGTTGTGCATTTTGTCCAAAACCGAAAAAATATATTTGTACAAAGTGCAATGTCACATTCAGAAACTAATAACTAATTTATATATCTCGCCAAATGTACTTATTAATTTTCCTCATTAGTCACTTTAGAACTCAAAAATAAAAAATCTTTAAGATTAAATGATTTGTTCGAGTACATATACATTGATTAAATCGATAATGTATTTTGATTAGATTTTTACACTTACTTTGTATAATCATCAATGTTAGCTTCTGTGTTCGGTGCTAAGTAACATTTTGATGGATAAAAACATTCTTCATATACAGATTAGCGAAGTGACTATACATTGAACTCCAAGTAGGTTAATTGCAACCGTCCAATTATTCTGATTATAACTATACGAGTATGCATACAATGAAAAACATACCCACTATTATTGCGCTAAATTAGAACACACTTTTGAATAATGTATGTATGTAAGTGTTAAAGTCGTTCAGCTTTGTTGCTTAATATATTCCGTACCTCATAATCGTATGCATATTCATTCTGACTTTTAAATTAAATTTTAAATGAAGGCCTGCTAGAATAAGTATAATGGATTTTGTGACTTGACTTCATAATTTATTTATTTTTTCTGAAATTTGCAGTTAATTTTTGTGTTACTACAGGTAAGTAGGTATTTATATCTAAATTGAAAACATCTTCGCAAGAGAACGGAAATTTGTTTTCAGACACATTGCGCATATGTACATATTCATGTCCTATACCATCATCATCGTAACATATATACAATAATTTTTAATGTTTTATTTTATTGTTTCTTCTTAGTACGGTGTTCATCTTAATTTTTCGTCTTAAAACGATTTTTTTTTTGTAAATCATAAATAAATAAATTTGCATTTAAGGTTTCGTATTACATTCTGAATTATCGTGTATTGTTTCGTTTCTTTGATTTTTTTTTTATTATTATTATGTATTATTATTATATTCGTATGTTTGTATGGAGAAAATAAATAAGAAAATTTTCAGATGGGTCCAACATGTGTTAAATTTTCATATAATATTCGTATATAAACACCTTAAGCCCCAACCGGCGTCATAACACAAAATCTCAACAAATATCGATGTCTATAAAAAAAAAGCAAATATTTTTTGTTTATGTACGCACGTACGAGTACATTAGACGACGTACTCGAGTATACTTGCGAACGTACATATAACACAAAATAAACAAAGGTCTTAATCTTCTGGCTCAAGTTAAGCCAACAATATTTTTCGTTTTATTATTTTATTTTTATTAGAATTAATAATGACAGACAAACAATTGGATACACGATAATAAATTATTATGTAAATACTAATGTCATAATTTTATTGAACAGCGACTAATAATAATCGTAAATGCAAAAAATCATCATAAAAATATGTTTATGGGATTTATGTGAAATCCATGTAATATTCTTTAATATGTTAAAGAAGTCATTAAATTCTTGTATTATGTACAGATATTTTGTTAAGCGCATTGGAAGTCCAATTAAGTCATCATATAACGCGATTCGCGATTTAACTCTCTTGTCTTGTTATGAGATTTGAAACTTAAAACTTAATATACGAATATGTTATTGTTGTTGTGTTCCGTTTTATGAAAACACGAGAAAATTTTATGTACAAAAACAACATGAGGAAGGGCACATATAAACCTAAATCATGATAAAGCACACATTTTACCACTTGTTCGTTTGATTTATCAAAAAATTAAACATTTTCTAGTCACGTACATCATCTTGTTGTTGTTTGGAACATTTTTTTTTTCGTACACAACATACTCGTACATACATTTTATATGAATATGGGGGATCCAATTCGATTAATCTGTGATATGTCTATTATACGGCCACGTACGTTCGATTCGATTTTCCAGTGATTTTCCTTTCGTATATTAAATTATCGTATAAACTCAAACAATTTGATTTTGCCTCATTTACGAATTCCGGATCCAATACAAATCAATTAATCAATATGTCCTTGAAGGTGTCTAAAATTTATGCTTCCGTAATATTTTTGGTGAGTCTTTTGGAATGTAATTTATTTTTGTATTGCTCTTATTTATCTGTTTTAATTTATCTTGAGAAATAATTGGTACAAGGGAGTGGAAAAATGGGGGATTCGAAAAATATACGCGTAGCAGATGCTTCGTGTTGATAAATGAGTTTTATCTTTAATTCGATATTTACGGGTCGTTAATTAGGTCATTATGAATCTCAGTATTTTGAGATTAACTACTCCTTGTGCGTTTTTTGAAATATGTTACGAGAAAAATGTTTTCACCACAATTAATTTTGATAGTAAAAATTCATTTATGGAAAATACAGTTTTTTCCTGTGGACCCATATCCATTTGGTGGAGCTCCGATTTTACATTAAATGTTGAAAAGTAGGTAGACTTCTCTACCTTATCCAGTATTTCTTTTATTTGAGGGATGGAAAATTTGTCATTAATGGTCTTATCATTTAATTTTCTATAGTCAATCACTACACTGACCTTCCGGATATCTGAAGCGTCAGTTTCTTGGAACTACACCCACATACTACGCCTAAACACCCATACCCAACAATTCCACTGTCTAACAACTCTTTTAAGTGATCTTCTACGTCTTTTTTTAAAATGGTTAGGAATTATATCTGTATGTTTTTTGTGTCAGGCTCCTCATTTTTAACATTGATCTTATGTTTAATGATTGTGGCATAAGAGAGTTTAGGAGGATTCTATTGTCTTCTTCACTTAAGAGCTCTGTTCGAATCATTTTACTTTCCATTTCTTGATCTACTAAGTCATTTTCATATATTTCAATAGACTGAATTGTCTCGAAGTTGTTCACATTTAAAGTTAGTTTCGGCAGGTAATCGGTTGTCTCTGATTTGTTTGCTAAAATGTTCACAGTCGTTCTAAAGTTTTCGAATTTGTATAATCCGGGTTGTACAATGATGTTTTATAGGTCTTTATATTCCGATATGGCGTAACATTGAGGCATCTATATAAGCCATTGATTGATAGCGTAATAGTCCATCGAAATCATGGAAATTTAGCTCATAGAAGGATAGTTTGGTCAGATTGTGTCCGAAAAAGTTTATTTTGACTGTTTTCGTCACTTAAACGAATAATAAATTATCGGGTATTATTAGGCTTGGTTATGTTCCCGTGTCTATTATAATATTTATGTTTTGCTTTATAATTTAGTTTTGGAATCTTATGTATGGAAAGAAATTTAATCTTCCGAGTCTGAATTTCTTCCAAAAATGTTCAGTTTCGAAGTTGAGAATTGATCTTTTTTTTTGGGAACTCTCTTGCTCGACTTAATATCTGGAAGTGCCTCGTGAATTTGCAGAGTTAAGTTTAATATCCCTTTCCTGCTGAAGGTGATTGGGTCTATATTGAAGATTGATCCATTCTGAATTTGCCATTATGGTTTCATTAGAATTGAATTTACATAGGAAATCGTAAACCTCTTCTATGCCTTTCGGCATAGGCGCTTGTGCACATCTGACATATGGTTTTCTTAAACTTGAAATGAACGCGCAAATGTATCTTCTTCGCTGAATTCATATGATTTTGCTGAAACTTCTAATCAACCGTCTTTCAGAACAATTGTTTGGTTGACCCAACAACTACACTATAGACGATTACAGGTAATTTGTCAAGATCAGAAGGTCTAACATTAAAGGTCATCAACACCAGAACGAAGAGATTATGTTTAAGGTCCTGATGCGTAGTGTATAGTAACTGAATGCAGTTACTAAACAATATGCATATTGCATTATAACTCGTGGTCCCACAAATACATGCACAACTAGACGTAATACAACTACACAAATACATGCACAACTAGACGTAATACTAATACAAGAATCCGAGGGACAACGTTACTGCATTACACTCATAAACCGCTTTACAAGATAATCAAAAGGATCTAAAGTTTCGAGGCACCAAATTAATTAATTATGGAGACAGATCAGAGAGTGCAGCAGTTCGCTGAATTTTCAGAATTGCAGAAGAACAACCAGCTGTATTCCAAAATAAGCCATTACGTGTCATCAAGAGCAGCCGACACGTATCCCAACGTCAGTACTGCTGCGTCTTCGCACAACATATTGTGCACAACACATTTACATTCAAGGAACTCGATTTCGGAGAACTAATGATTAATTAATCGATACTGTATGGCAATGCAAGAAATTGCATCTGCCACAACAATATCCTTACCAGAAATGTGCGGTACATCAGCAATGCATTGAACTATCAGGTCCAAATGCTTCCGTAGGTGTGGCGGTGCTTTCTCAAGATTTTCATGTGACGCATACGTGTGGGGTTTGTGATTGGTATATATTTAGAAAGAATTCTATACCTTCAATAAAATATTTGAAGTTTTTTATTGCTGTGACCACTACCAGTTCACTATTGTACGTGATCTATTTCTGTTCCACGTGTGTTAGATTTAGTACGATGCTTAGTGGTTGACAATTTTCTGTTGTGTATAGCCTTATCACAGCTCCGGTTGATTGATTGGATACATCGACTATGATTGCCAGTTTATATACTCAAATAGAGGGGTCTGAAGGGATCTCAAACAAACCGAATGCGCAGTACATACGTCCATTTTGTCAATATCTGATTCGAAGATCGAATGGTACAGGATATCGACAGGGCTTTGTTTTTCGATTCAACCCGCAGTAGTCTCGGGTTTGATTCCCGGTGGTGACCAGACAAAAACTTACGTCTGGGTATTTTTAATGTTCCAAGTGTTATATGTATATTTCAACTTATCTCAAGCCATAGTTCCATTTCTCCATCAAAATATTTTAACCAGAGATTTGTTTCCTTTAGAAAAGATATTTATATTTTCTCTGTTTTCAGCCATCGGACTTTTGCCTTGTGCTTAACCGTTAAGCGCCAGAGTTTCATGGAAAACTGGCTAAAAATTCTTCTGCATATTCTAAATGTATGGATTCAATATACCCAAATTCAAGGTGTTTGTGTCTTTATTTGGTATGATATCAAAGAAACCTGTGCTCCGCCTATCTACGAGAAGTCAATGGATCGTGGCTATTTGTATTAGGGTTATGATGGAAAGTTTGGCATCGGTGTCTATGAGCAATTGTTGTTTTGTTGTTAACACTAGTACGACTAGGAAGCACTTTGCATGGCTACTGTCACTTGCCGTGGGAACTGTAAGTTTTGGTAGACCCTTCGGTACAGTTTTTGTCGTTGGTCTTGAACTTAAAACGATACCAGCGGTTTGAAAAAACTATTATTTGGGATCGAGATTTGCTGTGTGAACAAGCTCTCTTCTTTCGTTACTGATCTAATTATATAGTGAGCAGTTTTCATCGCTTGACGAACATTGTGTGTGGATGAAAATTTAAATGCCTATATGAGCCTATAAAGCAGCAGTTTTATCCAATCCAATTCACACACTTCATGGCATGTTGATATTTCTGGAATATTTGAAGGGAAATGCTCCATCCATAAATATCGCAAACCCGGTTCATTAATTTGGTTTAAATAAAACCAACAGAAATTTCTGTAAACCAGAACGTTAATGGTTTAATTTACTGGTTGGTTCAATGATTCAACTGTGCTACAAATTACCAGAACAATGTCTCGGGATCATAAAATAATAATGATTTTGTGAAAGCGCAAGGATGAACATAAAATTTAAGCGAAAATTCCTTCTTTTGTTTCAAATAAATGCCAATTTTAATTTGAAGTGCCGAATTTTATTGAAGTCCCAGGTCTTACCATCGCTCTGACTCTGGCTATCTGAGCAGCATTCTTTCGCCGCTGAGCTTCTGTTTCATCTTCAATTTTCGTCGATTTGATTGAGTTATAGCTTCCTCATCGGTCGCAGTCGCTTTGGCTTTTGCTTTACAAGCTACATTCTTTAGCCGGCCATTTTTCAACTGGTCCTACGACTTCTAAAAATGTGTGTTTAGCTGCAATCGCCAGTCTGTCATCGTCTAACATCTGTGTGAGCGTAATTATAAAGAAATAAACTAAATTGCTTAGATATTGATCACAACAGCCAACACGTGCGGTGATATAGGTGAACAATATTTTATATTTGTTCAATTGATTCCCGTGCCTTATAATCATTTTTCCTTATTAGGATTCGTATAGAGTGAGTGAAATGTTTATCAGATGCCCTCGTAAACTCTGCTATTCTGAGAGGTTATCTAACTCCCGTAGTCTTGTCTTTCGGTGTTCTGAAACCTTGCGGCCGATCGTCTAAAAATGCCAAAATATCGTGAAAATATTTCTATTTTAAACATAATTTTAAATTTGAAGAAACAGTCTGCAAACATTAAGTCAAATACAATTAATAGATTGAGATAATAACTCCAATTATGATTATGGTTTCCAAACGATTTCAAACTACATCAACATATATGAATAGAGCACAAATCATTTATTTGTACTGTAATCATTTTAGTTGTACCAGCTTCGTATTGCACAGCTTCCGTAAGTGTTCGTGTTACCTTCTTGCGGTGACCACCGAGTAACTAGCTCACTACGGTATTTATAGCGTGTTAGGCTAAAATGCGGCGAAAACTGAGTTTGGTTAAGGTGTTATTGGGGTCCTGTATTTTAAAAAAAACAGCTCCGTCTCTAACAGTATCCGAATATCTGGCACCCTCCGGATCAAACTGTCTTATCTGCTTGCTGCAATTTTCTACGATACAGATGAATGAAAAAACTCATAAACTATTTCTGACGCGAATTTGACTTGAAAGCCTAAAACGGCAAAAATAAAGGAATTTCAGGGCTAGCGCTCAAGACGTACCTAAAAAGCAAGCATGCATAAGGAAGAATGATTCTGTCACATTAACTTCCGAAACCAGTAAAAGATCCTGGCAAGCTCAAGCAAAATTAAACAAGATTCCGTTGTTGAAGAGATATGGAAATTCTCACATGGGTTTAAAAGAGTTTTGGAATGAAGAGAGAGGGTTCGTTTGAAAGTTATCTACCCCAAAAGGCAGAGGATTAAAATTTACGAAACTGCAACTAGACTTATCAAGAGGTGCTAAACGAGAATCCAGCAATTGAAAGAACGTGTGTCAGGCCACCATTTTCACAAAAATTTTGAAAAAAAACCTTGGACTGGCTCAGACTTGCCAGTGCAGAGGTTGGCATTGGAATCGTGAAAAGTTCACATATTGTGCCGAACAAGGGTTATTAATCCTGTACAAAGCAATTGCCTATAGTTTAAGTCTGACCTTGTGCTAGAACTAGAGTAGAAGTAGTCGCTAGATAGGGTATCCCCTGCAGATCTACAGCAAGGGCTTGGATATCAGCGGAACCCAGTGATCCGAAAGAAATTCTTGAGATACTATAAAGTAACAATTTTGAACTGACGACCACTGGCTGGAGAGTTGTCAAGTTTGAAGAACCAAAGGCTGATTATAAATCAGTTATTATCATACTAAATCGCTGTCTGTGCTGGCGAAAATTAATGGTTTAATTAGCGCAGTTACAGTCAACATTTGGTCTTATCTCTGGCTAATGTCAATTTACTATACACATGATGAGAAGGATATCCCACCCGTCATTTTAAGAAGCTCTTTAGAAAAGGCTCAAAAGCAACGGTTTTGAGTCATTCTTGGTAGTACAGTGAAAGGTATGGTGCCGGAGGACCTTTTCTTTTCTGATCATTGTTATCTCTAATTTGAATTAGTGGGAACAAATATATATCTATAGAGACAGAAGGAAACCGATACCGGTGCCAAACACCGTATTTCATCACGTTTCCATATTAGGTCTGTGCCCTCGTTGTAGACCTCTTGATCACCATGGTGGTCGAAAAGACTTCAATACTCTAGTAAAAAAAGGAAGGATCCTCTTAAGATAGATATTTACTTTACAGATAGCTCCGAAAATGCAAAAAAGGCATAGGAACAAGAGATTCGTAGGCATTGCAAGCAAAGTTATATAAGGAGAAATATTATGTTGGTTATAAATAGCTTCAATCCTTATAAGTCGGTAGGGTCTGATGGCGATATACCAGTGGGTGTCCAACAATTGACTGACTTTACGTTAGGTTAGGTTAGGTTAGAGTGGCTGCTATCGCACACTTCGGCTAATAATGGCCCATTGTGATACCACAGGATCCAATCTCTCCTTACTCCTGCTGAAACCATCCGGAGCTACTGATGTAGCGTAAAATATCTCGTACTCCACAGTTCGCGAGTTCAGAAAGGTTCTCCATATCGTACACACCTAAGTACTATGTCTTTTGTATGCCAGTGCCGGACACGAGTATAGGAAGTGATCTAAAGTCTCTTCCTCCTCTTCGCCCATACAACTTCTACAAAAGTCTTTCGTCTCTAGACCCAACCTTTTCACATGTTCCCCGAAAAGGAAGTTCCCTGTCAGTATCCCTACGACCAATCCTAAATCTTTTCCCAGGAAAACTAGTGCCTTGGAGTACCACAGGTCCAGTTTTGGCCAAACCTGTTTTGCTACTCTGCATGTGAGAGTGGTGATCGATCTCTCATCTGTCAAGGCGAGTGCCGTTTTACTGAGCACCAATTTGAGCGCTGCTATAGGTCTCCCCAGACGTGCCCTTTCCGGCTGCATCTGCAGAGTTGTACCGTACCTAGCTAGTTCATCTGTCCTGCAGTTACTCGTGACGTCCGAGTGCCCAGAGACCCCGATTATCTGGATACTGAAATACTCGCCCATCCAATTAAGAGATGATCGGCAATCCAGTGCCACCCGTGACTTCAGAGAAACCGCCTCTAGTGACCTGAGTGCCGCTTGACTGTCCACATAAATCGCGATATCCCTCAAGGATACCACGTTATGCTTCAACCATGTCACGACTTCTCCTATCGCCACTACAGCCTGGTACACGCTGCAGTAGTCAGGAAGACGAACAGAAATATTAACATTAAGCTTCTCACAGAAGACTCCGGCTCCTAACTAAAAATTCGATTGGAATAAGGTGGAACATAACCTCTAAAGCGCGTGTAGAAGTTGACCTAAGCACCCCGCTTATAATCATGCAGGCCGTCCTTTGCACCTTCTCCAACATCCTTATATAAGTTAACTTTTCTAGAGCCGGCCACCACACGCCCTCCCCGTACATCACCACAGGTCTTACCACTGCGGTATAGAGCCAGTATACCAGCTCTGGTTTCAAACCCCATCGCTTCCCTATGGGCTTCCATACACGAGTAAATGGCTACATTAGCCTTATTCACCCTTCCTACAATGTTAGGCTCCCAGTTGAACCTACTGTCTAAGATTATGCCCAATAATCTCGCTCTGTCAGCAAAAGCCAGTCTAATGCCGTTCACGGTATTAGGGCTAACAACCTTTATTTTATATTTCTTAGTAAATAGTACTAGCTCTGTCTTGGAAGGGTTAATCATGAATCCGCATTTGCCGAGACAGCTATCGCTACATCTTCTGCATACGCTACAACCCCCATCCCGTCTTTCTCCAGTTCCAACAGCAATCCATTCATCACTGCACTCCATAAAAAGGGGGGCATTACTCCTCCCTGCGGAGTTCCTCTAACCACCTGCCTTCTAATGGTGGACTCCCCCCAGTTCCGAGGTAATACTCCTGCTTATCAGCATCTGATTTACCAAACTACTTATAGGATAATCCACTTTCAAAAATGTCAATCCTTCCAAGATCGCCTCCGATTTTACATTATTAAAAACACCCTCAATGTCGAGAAATGCTACCATACAAAACTCTTGCGAGTAAATTGACTTCTCAATCATGCGTACTAGATCGTGCAGAGCTGTGTCCACCGACTTTCTCTTACAGTACGCATGCTGCGACATTGCCCAATTCCTTGGCTCAACTTTTGTTCGAATAAGTACATCTATCAACCTTTCCAAGGTTTTCAGCAGAAAGGATGATAGAGTTATAAGCCTCATGTCCTTGAGAAGGAGGATAACTGTCCCAGGGGAGGATAACTGCAGAGTTCCTCTGGATCTCTACTGATATAATCCGATCCGGGCCCGCCGATTTATAAGGTTGAACACCTTTCAGCGCCCACCGGATACGTTCCCTGTTCACGATGCCATCCACATCTGTTAAAGGTATTCTTCGATGAGCTCCAGGCTCCATCGAGCCATCAACACTTCGCGGAAAATGGGTCTCTGTGAGAAGCTCCAATGATTCCGCACTTGAAGCTGTTCATAACCCGTCCGGCCTAATTAAGTAACTAGGACTGGTTGGGTTAGTTGTTAGAATTTTCCTAAGGCGAGAAGTCTCAGAGACCTCCTCCATTCTAACAGAAGAGTCTCCAAGACCCCCTTTGTGCCCTCCTCAACTCTTTTTTGTACTTTCTTAGATCCTCCTTATAGGAGTTCCAATCCCACCCTGGTGTTCTTAGCCTTATTAAAAGCTGTCCTACACGCTCTCCAAAAAGTTCCCAACTCCGTGGTCCACCATGTCGGTTTCTGCCTGCCCCTAGGTTTTATCAGAGGGCACGCAGCATTAAATGAAAGATTGCATGCTTTTGTGACAATATCAACCATGTAGTCTAATTCCTCTACTGTCGCCGGAAGTCCAGGAACCTCCAGCGGCAATAGTCCCTCCATCACCTCCCCATATTTGGTCCAGTTTGTCTTTCTGGGATTCCTGAAGGCTTTCCGGGCAACAGGTTTGATGTTGAGGTTATATGTTACATATCAATGATCAGAGAATGAGTGCTCCTTTGGCACTCTCCATTCGCTGATCATATGAAAAATTGTTTCTGACGCAAAGGCCACATCTAGAACCTCCTGACGATTTCTAACAATGAGTTTTGATTCATACCCAATATTGCAAACTACAAGGTTAATATTTAATAAGTAATCAAAAAATAACTCACCCCTCTCGTTATTGTGTGGTGCTTCCCCAGATTGTGTGATGCGCATTTGCATCACATCCAAATATCACACCTACCTTTCTCTGACCTGCTTCCCGGATCAGTTCCCCCAGGTTATCCGGTGAAACTTCCTTCTCGCGATCCATATAGGCTGAGGCTAGCCATAGTTTTTCACAGTCAACCTCAACACCAACCGCTGTAACCTCCCCGCTATTAAATTGTGCAAGAAGAGAAATATTCAAATTATTTTTCTCTAAAATACACGATCTGATCTTTTTAGAGTTGCTTGAGTATAATAATTTATACCGTTTCATTCTGAGGAAACAGATCCTGTTATTGTTAATCCAAGGTTCTTGGATTAACACCAAGTCCTCATCTGACTTAGTCAGTCTGAGCACGAGAGCTGCCGAGGCAGCCTTCGTGTGATGTAGGTTTATTTGTACAATGCTAACCATTATTATTTACCTTACTCACCTCTTCCTGCACTGACTGCATCAGTACAGTGTTATCTGTCTCGTTGGTTTGGTCGCAAACCCTCTCTCGTCGTGTGTTCGACGGTTTGTCCCCATCAGACGTCAGTGAGAGGAGGCTACCTCCCATCACCAACTTCTCTTCGTCCGAAATATCGGAACGGCTACCCTGGTCGTCCTCAGCCCACTTGACCGTTTCTTGCCTGGTCCGTTTGACGTCGCCCCCAGGCTGGTCTGCCGACACGAAAACCGAAGATGATCACTCCCTTAGATCTAGCAAGGGAAGCCAAGGATTCCTTATTGATCAGCATGATTGCTAAGATGTTTTGTTTTTTCTTTGTATTTTAAATAAAAAAATTATTTTTTGAAATTCCATATAATTTTTAATTGTAATTCCAAACAAAGTCTGTAGAAATAGTGGTTCAGGATTTTTGCTATACAAAACTAAAAACAAAATTGAAAACTAAAAAGCTTGTCGAAAATAATCCATGCAGTAATGTAAAATAGTTAAATGAATGCATTGGAGCTCACATTTTGGAGGAAACCCTTTTCGAACAATTCCGTGACATTTAACAGTTAAGCATATACATCTAAAATACACCAAGCAAAGGACTAGAACTTTGGATATCATTTGTACCACACATCCCATTATAAATGAGCTTAGACGCTCAAGATGTAGTGTGTAGTTCTCAAAATGTTTGTATATAAATAAATAAATAAAGCCCCCCTTAGCCTCCTCCTGCTTCACAATCCTCCATCCTTCCGTTGGAAAATCGGGATTACTAGCCCGGATAATCTCAATGACCTCCTCTGGCTTATTCGGCTCGGTTGGTAAACAGACACGTGCCCTTGGCCTGCTTGGGATTTCTCCTCTGCTGATTGATTCAAGCCTCGCACCTGGCCACACCTCGTCCACCTCGGCCACTGCCCTTTCATAGAGATCGACCGATCTCTGGTCCGAGCACGCAGTAAGCTTAACGCGCCCTTGATGCCATCCCGCATCTCTGCAGGACGGAGGGAATCCCGGATTTTCTCTCAGGATTCTCAAGAATATGGAGTTTAGTGCATTATACACTACCCTGCACTTCTCCGACGTGATGCTCCCATCTTCCTGACCTCTGTCAATGACGGCTAGCATCAACACGTGTTCCTGCAGGATTTCACTGAATAACTTCAGTTTATGATCCTAAGGAGTACCCGGCGTCATGTCTGCTTGCACTTTGGCCCGCTTGGCTGACTTTACGTTACCCGGCTGGAAGTTATTTCCAAGGGCAGCGCACAATTCTGTTAAATTCCTAGAAAGGCGGGTAAAAGTTTTCTTTGCAGACTCAAAGACCTTTGACCTTAAGTAGCCTCTTCCCCTTTTAAAAATTTTCAAAAAACAAATAGAAGCTCACATTAGGATTTTGATTGAGTCAAATAGGTTATCGAAATCATAGCATGCATGAAAACTACTCTCCATTCCCTTAGCGGTTATATCGAGAAATTCCTTGAACATATGGAATACATTATGATGACTTTTCTGGTTATAAAGGAGCTCTTTAACAACGCCACACCAGAGGCGATAACGAAAAAACTCTCCTATCTGTGCGTAGACGGATCAATCACGGGCTGGGCAGATTAAATGTTTAAAAACAGGGTCTTGGCGGCAAACCTGAGTGGGTCCCCAATAGCAGAGAAGGGAGTATTATCCGTTCGTTTATATGGAACATGGCCATGAATGACCTGGTACTAAACAAGGAAGATGCCGGCTTTAAGGTGGTTGCTGCTGTGGATGTAAGTACCGTTGCACTTAATAGAACGCACTCCAATTGGACTTACAATTACGCTTTAAATGTGAAACCTGACAAAATTGAATTTTCTCCAGGAAATACAAACTTCTTTAATTCGACCTCCTCAGCTTAAATGGCATTTGATTGATATTTGACATTCACTGATCAAGCGGAATATCTGAGTCTTCTTCTGGACAGAAACTTAAACTGGAATCCTAGCATATTAGAAAGAGTAAAAACCTGCAATAGCACTTTATTTTTAAAGAAATGCCATTGGAAAATGGTGGGAGCCTCGCACATTGTACTTTGGTTCTATGCTATTAGGTTCAGGTTTTATTCTATGCGGGATTACTGTTTGGTGGCGAACTTAAAATATTACGTGGTCATAAACACAAGCACTAAAGATTCTCTGCCATCTCACAACCCTAGATATTTTAGGTAAACAATTACAGACTTAGCCTAGCTTTAAAACTGATATTCTATCCAGAGAGAATTGGTTGAGAGAATCATTTCTGAATACTGAAGGTGTTAATTTTTTCGCTGAAGGTTCAGAGATGGATGGAAATGTTGAGTTTTATTTAATGTAAACCTCTCATTTCGTTTACTGGACTACTGCAGCGTTTCTCAAGCTAACTAATCGCGATTAGAGAAGCCGTTGATGTTCGTCTTTTTATAGAGTCAAATTTCAATTATAGTGCTCAAATCATATTTTCTTACATCAAAAGTAGCCCAGAATTGTCTTTCAACTATTAAGGAGATGACAGCTCAGTCCAACATCCACCTGATGTGCATGCTTGGCCATTTTAATATTACTCGCTCGACAAGTCACAGCCTGATTCATTTCACCAAGCAGGTCGGGTATTGATATACTACCCGCTAGGTGCAAATTACTGCTTCGCGAGGGAGCCAGAAGAACAACGAACCACAAAGGTCCAAAACTAACGGAACGGCGTGTCATACATAAGTAAGCATCGAGCAGAATGGGAGTCTCCTTACATGATTAATGACGTATAGTGGTGAATATGAAGAAGAGAAATAAAATGTTCTTTATTAGCTTAGAAAATCGAAATTCCTGTGGTGTCTCTCCTAAATATGGTACACGATCTCAGTAAATTGGACGTCAACGATATCGTACTCTTCTTTGCAGATGATTCGATGAGTAGGTGAGGAAAAAAATAATTTGTCACTTTTTAATGCAACATTAAAACTTCTTTCTTCAAGCAATACTTTTTTATTTTACTCCTTTGATACTATAAATTATCTACGTATAAGTTAAATATCCGATAAATTCATAAAATGTTATGGCTCCTCGCAAATCAGTCTATATTTCAACTTATGGAGCAACCGGAAGTATCTATTTTGGTCCCAAGACTTCATAATGAATCGTTTCCAATCGCTTCTATATCAGATTTGCTCTCGTATAGTGACGACCAAAAAAATCAGTCTGTATACGAGAGGTGGTGAAATAATAGGTCAAATGAAAATGTCCTGTCAGAAGTTTAAAATGAGTGGCATTTCATCGTGTTAATTTGAATAAAAAATTTACACAAAAGTCTCTGATTCTAAAATTATACAACCGCCATCTATCATAGATATGTATTTTTCGCAAAGGTTTAAGTTATAAATAAGGAAATTTATTTAAAAAAATTACAAAATGTGACAAAAACCTAAATGTGAAATATGCAAAGCTGAGCAAAATCGTTCAGATCATAAAAACTTTTCAACGATTTTTACTACATTTTCGTATTAAGCAAGTATTTGCCGCACTTGAATTCTAATTAATCGATTTTGATGTATTATTCCGCCTCTCATCGCCAATAAATCTTGATCTGCTGTGTGTTAAGATAAAATTATATATCTTAGCTAAAAACGTTTTCAACAAAAAAATAAATAAAAAAAAATCCAGACGATTACTTATTTATTCATCTCACGATATAATGAATGAACCATTTTTATTTTTGACATCCATTTAAAGTGATTTATCGGTTTTTAAGATATTAAATTTTTTTTTGGAATACACAAACAGACATATAAATAATCTTCCTCTAATTAATGATTTCGACATGAATTTGATGAAAAATTGGAAATATTTTCTGTTGACATTATACTGCTGGAGTAATGCAGTCTTCATGCGCTACAATAAAAAAATTGATGATCACGTTCATTTACCTTTCTAAAAAAATTTACGCTAAAATTCCACTGCTCTGCGACCGGGCAAGACACAGCACACACATATAATAGAATGATAAACGATATGGCGGTCGTTTACAGTTGAAGAGCTAATGTTTGTAGTGGAACAATATAGATTTTTGACACGTTTACAAGAGAGAGGGCTCAAAAGATTTATGGATTTTGTTTGTATCCTTGCAAAAAAAATCTCTTGCGTATATAAAAAAATGTTGTTAACAAAAACAAGGAAATATAATGTTTCTATAACAAATTAATATTCCAAAAGTGGATTTCGGTCGAAACTATAGAAACAAAAATATAAAACAAACCAAACAAGTTAAGGTAAAAACTTTAATCTTAAAAATCATTACCTCACACTTTCAACTTAAAATCTCTTAAGAGGAAAAAGTTTATTTTTTTTTTGTTCAAAACAATTCAAACTTGAATTGATTTTTTAAAGTAATTTATGCCAACAAGGCCAGATGCTTCTTTCGTCTATTTATATATATACCTATTTTAAAATAATCTTATATATTTAAATGAGGGCTAAGAATATAATAAATAATAATGGAAAATGTGATTTGACTTCTTAATTTGAATAGTTCTTATCAGTGGTGGAAAGAAGCTTAAAATTGTATTCGAAATGCTGGAAGGAATATGATAATATGATTTAGTCGAGAGTTAATTGAATTTCGTTAGAAGAATTGTCATTATTTAAAAACATATATGAATATATGGAAATATAAAAGTTGTTTCGAAAATATCAAAAATGTGGTGTAAAGTGTTAGAGTACATTTTGGTTCAGGTAAAGTATTGTAATTACTTAGGCCAATCTGAAAATTTTGCCGATTATTTTAACGATAAATATCTCTACTTCCATCGTTACTTTAAAAGCAGGGGCCGTATTCTTGAAATTGGTGGAAATTCTCCCAATCAGAATGCAATTTGCTTTGAAATTCTCTACATTGTTCGAATTTTTCGCCGGCTACTTTAATAATTTTTTAAAATTTATTTTCTTTTTTTAAATAAAGAAACATAATTTTTCCCCCCGACTAAGGGAAAAATTCCACCTGGGTGAATCGATTCGAAATTATCCCCTAAGTATGCAGACAAATATTTGTAAACATGAAAACAAAATTGAAAAAAATTGATTAAAGTAGCCGGCGAAAAATTATTTCAAAGCAAATTGTATTCCGAATGGGGAAACCACTGATTTCAAGAATACGGCCCCTGATCTTAAAGTTACGACGAAAGTAGAGATATTTACCGTAAAAATAAAATTTTCAGATTGGTCTTAGTAATTACTACTAAATATTCTTTAACACTTTACACTATACATCTTTGATATTTTCGACATCACTAACTATTAAATATCATTAACTATTACTGTTATATCTTTCAACTATTTAAGTTAAGTGATCTATATGAAATAATCTTGGTGCAATTTAACTACAAAATAGAGCAGCTATCCTCCATATGGAAATCTTCTAGCATTATTTAATAAAAAATAGGACTGTTACATCGGGAGGTACCGGATGCAAATCCTTATAGTGGCAGAATGCAAGAGGGATTATCATCACCTGATTAATATCGATAATATATGAGCCTGAATTAGAAGGCAGCGGCTTGAAAAACCCGGAATTAAAAAATCTAGTATATCAAAATTGGAAACTAAAATTCCGGATTACAAGATATTCATTTAAAATTATTCGATTTCTTAGCCGAAAGTGTATTGTGGAAGATATCAAAAAATGTTGGTGATTCTTCTCAAAGAATCTTCACCTTATAGATATTACCTAGAAATCCAATCACTTCCAGTTACTTGTTAAAATAGGGCACCGGCTAAACAGTTTCGAGTCATCCTTCGAATTTTTTTACCGAAACTTACATTTCAGTATGGTTCGAGAATTGAATGGAACTCAGCACTTTTAGAAAATCGTACTCAGTATTTTCAAGAGGTATTGCTAATGCAAAATGGATTAAGTTGACACAACACTACTTAAGCCCTATAAATTACCCTGATTATGAAACAAATCATTTAAGTTACAGTTGCATCCCCATTATAATTTCTAATAGTTGTACTTTTTAAGGTACTTTGTGAGAACATTTAAAAAGATGGGGTTTGAAACCGAAGCTCGTCCTACTGTTGTACGATATTTACTAAGGAAGTGTGTGATTGCTGGTGAGTGGTTGCCAGCATAAAATTATATACAGGAAAATGACGAAGAATATAAATAATGTCGTGTTTTATAATAAGAATGTGGGAATTTCTTGGTCGCGGGGCTCTCGAACATTTTGGTCAAAACAAACTGAAGAAATTCGTTAGGCACAATGCGACTCTCCAACTGCAACCAGAAAGGGCACTTTGTAAATGAAATGTGGACTGTAAGGGGATCTCATCTGATTAGTGTAACAAGACAAACTTGGAGAAAACTGTACTTGTGGCGAACGAATTTTCCTGCTAAGGCGATGATCAGTATCATAAAATCCTTTCTTATAAGAATTTCACTATAGATTATAAATTATTGAATTGTGTGCACCGCGACAATTTAATACTGAGACAATTGAAAATTTTGATATTAATATTCTTAAATTACTTCAAATTTCAAAAAATTTGTTATCCTGGGGTTCAGATACCATTATATGACTATGCAAAATAACCGAGAGGTTTGCAAAAAATTAACCAAATTATCATTACACCATGCTTAAGAAAAATATTTGTTATGTAGCAGGGACTGCATCTTGATGAAAGGAATATTAATCATCAGCCAAAAATGTTGTGCTATGTGATTGCTCCAGGATAACTTCTAATCCGAGATTTTATTCCCAGCATCTCAAGTAAAAATATGTTTGGATTTTTCAGGCTTTATTAATGAATAAATTAATGGTCATTAATTTTATTTATTTACATTTTATCTTAAAAAATCGTTTTAGAATTGGACGGTTACAACACTACTTCAGACTGACTTACTTATATACCGATCGAATATTCTAGACTCGCATGGATTTATACGAAAGTAAATTGTCGGTTTTGTTCTAGACTAGTATAATCTGCTACACAACAAAACTGTTATAAAACTGTCTCTAAACGCTACTACTTAAATCTGGTTGTCACAAATCTCACAAAAGTCAAACATCAAACTAATAGGCGAGATCGTAACCATATAGTATAAAGAGATTGAAAGTGAATGAATATTGTATTTGATGTGGTTCTTACTTGTACATTCAACACAAATTGTATATAGCACTTTCTTGTATATTAGGGAACCCTGTTTTAGTAGTGTTTTTGTTGCTCCACCCCATATAGAATTGTTTTCCTTGTAGATCGAACAAAGTTTCGGCGAATTCTTCATAGTTCTGTTTATCTTTTTTCTACTTATGTCTACTATAGGAAAACGATAGTCTTCAAAAATGAACGTCGAATTCAATAGTTAGGGTCCAGGTGACTTCGCCGATTTTTTCCATTCTAGCTATTCCTTCTTAAAAAGTTTTATAACCAAGCTAAATGTCACCATTATTATACATTATTTTACACATTTTATACTACGCTATGTATGTAACATAACGGTTTATTTTAACTGTTCTATTTTGTTAAAGAATGGTTGCTAAATTAACGGTATATCGTTGATAACTAATCGAGTATTGACAACTATAAAAGTTCAAAGCCTACCAGATATAAAAAATTGACATTTGCACTTTGTATGGAGTATTTGTATGAAGACGCAAATAAAAAGATGACCCTAATGCTGCACCAGCACTTGTAGCACAATCCAATGAAAATGGTACTGGAATTTTTTACAAATTAATTACAACTTATCGGCATAGTTCAACCCCAAAAAAACTACCCCTAAGGGGTGCAATTCTTCAAAAATCATATTTTTCTTTACAACATTCTTATCGCATTTCTGTTAATATATATTGTATCGTACTGGGGGTGGTACTGAAATTTTTTATAAATTAATTACAACATATTGGCATAGCTCAACCCCCAAAACACTCCCACTAAGGGATGCAATTTTTAAAAACCATATTTTTCGTCACACCACGCCTTTTGCATTTCTGTGAATTTTTGTTGTATAGTGGTGGAATTTTATACAAATTAATTACAATAAAATGGCATAATTAAACCCCTAGAAAACTACCCCAAATGGGAGCAACCGTTTAAAACCATTGTATCTTACTGAACACTGGTTTATATAAGAAGTTTTTAATAAATAAATTACAATATATTGGAATAGTTCAATTGCAAAAAATTGTCCCTAAAAGTGCAGCTCTTTAAAACAATATTTTTCTGTATAGGTAAAACCACTCCAATAATTACCACTATTACAACAGCCCACACCCACAAAAATCGATCATTATGCATCGAACTTCCTTCCTATTCAAGAAATAGGTATCCCTGAATTTATTACAACAGCACACACCCACAAGAATCGATCATTATGCATCGAACTTCCTTCCTATGCAAGAAATAGGTATCCCTGAATTTATTACAACAGCCCACACCCACAAAAAACGATCATTATGCATCGAACTTCCTTCCTATGCAAGAAATAGGTATCCCTGAATTTATTACAACAGCCCACACCCACAAAAATCGATCATTATGCATCGAACTTCCTTCCTATGCAAGAAATAGGTATCCCTGAATTTATTACAACAGCCCTCACCCACAAAAATCGATCATTATGCATCGAACTTCCTTCCTATGCAAGAAATAGGTATCCCTGAATTTATTACAACAGCCCACACCCACAAAAATCGATCATTATGCATGGAACTTCATTCCTATGCCAAAAATAGGTATCCCTAAATTTATTACAACAGCCCACACCCACAAAAATTGATCATTATGCATCGAACTTCCTTCCTTTGCAAAAAATAGGTATCCTTCAATTTATTACAACATCTCACACCCACAAAAATCGATCATAATGCATCGAACTTCCTTCCTATTCAAGAAATAGGTATCCCTCAATTTATTACAACAGCCCACACCCACAAAAATCGATCACAATGCATCGAATTTCCTTCCTTTGCAAGAAATAGGTATCCCTGAATTTATTACAACAGCCCACACTCACAAAAATCGATCATAATGCATCGAACTTCCTTCCTTTGCTATTTCTTGCCACAATTTCTTGAATAGGAAGGAAGTTCGATGCATTATGATCGATTTTTGTGGGTGTGGGATGTTGTAATAAATTGAAGGATACCTATTTTTTGCAAAGGAAGGAAGTTCGATGCATAATGATCAATTTTTGTGGGTGTGGGCTGTTGTAATAAATTCAGGGATACCTATTTTTGGCCTAGGAATGAAGTTCCATGCATAATGATCGATTTTTGTGGGTGTGGGCTGTTGTAATAAATTCAGGGATACCTATTTCTTGCAAAGGAAGGAAATTCGATGCATTGTGATCGATTTTTGTGGGTGTGGGCTTTTGTAATAAATTCAGGGATACCTATTTTTGGCCTAGGAATGAAGTTCGATGCATAATGATCGATTTTTGTGGGTGTGGGCTGTTGTAATAAATTGAGGGATACCTATTTCTTGCAAAGGAAGGAAGTTCGATGCATTATGATCGATTCTTGTGGGTGTGGGCTGTTGCAATAAATTCAGGGATACCTATTTCTTGAATAGGAAGGAAGTCCGATGCATTATGATCGATTTTTGTGGGTGTGGGCTGTTGTAATAAATTCAGGGATACCTATTTCTTGCAAAGGAAGGAAGTTCGATGCATAATGATCAATTTGTGTGGGTGTCGGCTGTTGTAATAAATTCAGGGATACCTATTTCTTGCATAGGAAGGAAGTTCGATGCATTATGATCGATTTTTGTGGGTGTGTGCTGTTGTAATAAATTCAGGGATACCTATTTCTTGCAAAGGAAGGAAGTTCGATGCATTATGATCGATTTTTGTGGGTGTGGGCCGTTGTAATAAATTCAGGGATACCTATTTCTTGCATAGGAAGGAAGTTCGAAGCATTATGATCGATTCTTGTGGGTGTGGGCTTTGTAATAATATCAGGGATACCTATTTCTTGCAAAGGAAGGAAGTTCGATGCATTATGATCGATTTTTGTGAGTGTGGGCTGTTGTAATTAATTCAGGGATACCTATTTCTTGCAAAGGAAGGAAATTCGATGCATTATGATCGATTTTTGTGGGTGTGGGCCGTTGTAATAAATTCAGGGACACCTATTTCTTGCATAGGAAGGAAGTTCGATGCATTATGATCGATTTTTGTGGGTGTGGGCTGTTGTAATAAATTCAGGGATACCTATTTCTTGCATAGGAAGGAAGTTCGATGCATTATGATCGATTTTTGTGGGTGTGTGCTGTTGTAATAAATTCAGGGATACCTATTTTTGGCCTAGGAATGAAGTTCAATGCATTATGATCGATTTTTGTGGGTGTGGGCTGTTGTAATAAATTCAGGGATACCTATTTCTTGCAAAGGAAGGAAGTTCGATGCATTATGATCGATTTTTGTGGGTGTGGGCTGTTGTAATAAATTCAGGGATACCTATTTCTTGCATAGGAAGGAAGTTCGATGCATTATGATCGATTTTTGTGGGTGTGGGCTGTTGTAATAAATTCAGGGATACCTATTTCTTGCAAAGGAAGGGAGTTCGATGCATTATGATCGATTTTTGTGGGTGTGGGCTGTTGTAATAAATTCAGGGATACCTATTTCTTGAATAGGAATGAAGTTCGATGGATTATGATCGATTTTTGTGGGTGTGGGATGTTGTAATAAATTCAAGGATACCTATTTCTTGAATAGGAAGGAAGTTCGATGCATAATGATCGATTTTTGTGGGTGTGGGCTGTTGTTATAAATTCAGGGATACCTATTTCTTGCAAAGGAAGGAAGTTCGATGCATTATGATCGATTTTTGTGAGTGTGGGCTGTTGTAATAGTGGTAATTATTGGAGTGGTTTTACCTATACAGAAAAATATTTTTTAAAGAGCTGCACTTTTAGGGACAGTTTTTTGCAATTGAACTATTCCAATATATTGTAATTTATTTATTAAAAACTTCTTATATAAACCAGTGTTCATTACGATACAATGATTTTAAACGGTTGCTCCCATTTGGGGTAGTTTTCTAGGGGTTTAATTATGCCATTTTATTGTAATTAATTTGTATTACAGAAATGCAAAAGGCGTGGTGTGACGAAAAATATGGTTTTTAAAAATTGCATCCCTTAGTGGGAGTGTTTTGGGGGTTGAGCTATGCCAATATGTTGTAATTAATTTATAAAAAATTTCAGTACCACCCCCAGTACGATACAATATATATTAACAGAAATGCGATAAGAATGTTGTAAAGAAAAATATGATTTTTGAAGAATTGCACCCCTTAGGGGTAGTTTTTTTGGGGTTGAACTATGCCGATAAGTTGTAATTAATTTGTAAAAAATTCCAGTACCACCCTCAGTACGATACAATAAATATTAACAAAAATACGAAAAGTGTGGTGTAGCTTTGTCTAACGCCAGCCCACACACGAATTGCAGGATAACGGCACCTGTAAAAAATTTTCTAACTGTGTAACAAATTTGTAATTAATTTGTAAAAAATTCCAGTACCATTTTCATTGGATTGTGCTACAAGTGCTGGTGCAGCATTAGGGTCATCTAAAACAAAACGGCTATGGCTTATAAATCCACTGTATATTATAAAATTATACGCTGTTTTGTGTTATTGTTCCAATAAAGAGGTTATGTGGGATTCATTGTGTCACCTTGTAAGTTATATTTCTGTATTTAGTTATAGATGTTATTAGTAATTAATTATTCGTTATGTTCACAATGGCATTGCCAAAGCGGGACGTCGTCGTAAAATTTGAGTTGCCTCTAATAAAAAATTATACAGTATTTCGGTAATTTAAAAAGGCCCATCAGAGTCATGGTGGTTCAAACTTCATATTTATCGACAAAACCACACGAAATTATGCTCCAAAATTTATTGGCAGTGACAGGTTTGTGGAGATGTCGTTGTTCCTGCAAAGCTGGCGAGGGAGCAAAGTGTAAACACATTGCTTGCCTCTTATACATCAATCGGTGTGTAAATATAATTACGCATATATAATTCTAGTCTATTCTTTAGTATTATTCCAAGATATCCTGACCTAAAAGAAATTAGTTGTACGGAGGTCAGACAGAAATGGGGAAAAATTGGTCTGTCCATCTCTATGAAATGTAGAAAAATGTAGAAAATAGTAGACGTGGTTTGGTACCAATCAAAAACACTTGCTCAAGAAATACAATTATCACCGAAGGCCTTTTGCGATATTCTGAACGTTTCGGCACCTCAAAATTGATTCCGCACAAAAAATTTAATGAAACTTCTTTGTTGAATAATTTCACTCATTGTAAAAATCGCCGAACGCACTTTTTGTACTTCAGAAAGACAAGCGTATACTAAACACTAATGATTATTTTGATGTGACATTTGGCACCGATGTCACTAATAGTCATACCAACATAGAAAAAAAATGTTTCGACGAGTGGTTTTCCGCGCGGAATTTAAATTAAAAAGTCTTACGTTTTTTTGCTCACAGTAGTACACTTATTATTACATGTATATAATATAATTTAATCAAGAAATACAATTACCTATGTATACTTACATACCAGTCACTTTTAGTACGATTGAACTGACGTTATGACTTGTACACATAAATCAAAAAATTTAGGTTGTTTTTGTAAATATTGAGCCTCCACAAATTACAGGATCGATTATTTTGTAGATCTTATTATAATATAATATTATGTTTATTAATTTAAAGCACGTAGTATTTGACAAAATAACATTAATTTTAATTCATGAAAAATCATTATAATCTGATGAGTTTTTAGTAATCTACTGGACATTACATATACAAAACGCAAATGTCACTTTTTATATCTGGTATGAGCTTTAATTTTTTCCCACCAGATCTACATACAGTTGTCAATAATTGTCACTGTATAAAACTCGGCCATTTGTTGCTCTGTCATGGTCAAATATGGATTTGGGATGACATTTGTAGTCTAACATTAATTTTTGAAGAAATTCGGATATGCTAACTAAGTATGGCACTAGGACATATTTTAATAAATTAAAAATAAAAATTTGGTATGAAAAGCTGGTTTGGATGAGTTTCTATGAAACATCTATAATAAATAGACAACCATAGGCCATTTGTGTAGAGCTAGACTGTCATTCAAAAAATAATTTTAGCTGAAGTTTTAGAATTCGGCCATGCTGACTGAAATAATAAAAATTTAGGTTGCGGAGTTGTATCATCAAAACAGTATTTACCTGTGCCGCAAACTGTGAACGCGATTCACTTTATTCGCATTGAAACGTGTATTTTATGTAAAAACGGCTGAATAGCAGATTTAAAAACTGTTGCTCTAATAAGCCCCCCATAACTTTTAAGTCCCTATATTTTTTTGAATTTTCGTTTATAGGATCTTAATTCCAAATTGAACCATTTCAAGTTCACTGGCAAGTTCTTCTAAAATAAAATAAACCCTTTCCAAAACATACGAAACATTTCCAAATTCAAAAAAACGCTTTTTATTTCTAATTAAACTTTTAATATAAAAATTCAACATTTTCATATTCAAATTAAACTTTTTAAAAATTAAATTAAACAATTTTAAAAAATCGGTTTGACTTAGTAGATTAGTATCCAAAACCCGGACACCCTGTATAACACGAATTTCCTGTACATAAATGATACATCATTTAAATGATTCACAAAAATAATCACTATAGGTGAAATTGGCTTCCAAAAGAATTCTAAGCGAAACCACGTCATTCAGATTTGTTTTAACTGAGGTGTTGGGAACAGTAAGTCAAAACGACTGCAATAACTACGTCACAAACACTCTAATGAACGTATCGCAAGCAGTTGACAGTTGGCCTCGTCATCAGACTATTAAAAATAATACGGCAAACCGATTTTTTTTTAAAAGGTTTAATTTGAAATAGAAAAATACTTTTTTCGTTTGTTTTGGAATGGCAATCCATATTATCAGTACTCAACCAAGTTTACATGTTTGATAAAGTATTTTCCAACAATTTTTTTACAAATTGTGGTGAACGTGTGCTGTTCGCTCTCTTCAAGTCAAACATATTTGAAATTAAATTGCTGTTTGTTATAATTTTTGCTAATACAGTTTCTCGCACTCTTCCGCTCAATTATGGATGAAGTTCTTAACTTTGACCATTAATGAAACTAAGCCATTTAGACAGAATATTATTAGTTGCATGTTATTTAACATTTTATTGATGTTGATCGAAAAATTTAAAAGATCCAACAAAGACAACCTAGTTCCAATTGGCATGGCCAAACTACACAACATCATAAGAAGTTCTAGTTTGAATCCAATCTTGCTCTTCAAAGTGTCCAGGCAAATGATCTTTCCAAAACCCTCGGTGAAAATACAATTTTTAGATTTTTAACAAACAACACTTCAACCCAAAAACCCTTAATTCGGGAGTCCAAACATTAGCTTGGAGGTAATATCATAAGAGCTTTTGAAATTTAACCCTGTTATCAAAATTGGTTAGTACCAAATGTGTTAATAATACATGCGTATTAATGCATGAGATGCACACCTCAGGACAGGTTACGTTAAAGCCAGGTTGAAGTGCAGACAGAGGAATTATGACAATACCCATTTCCTGTACTGTTTGCAACTTTAGCCAATGTCAAAACTGTTTTTTGCGGAGACCACGTTTAAATGGAACTTTTATGGCATCGAAGGCATTAAAACAAAACGCGGCCCGAATATCGATTCGAAACAATTTCTGGTAGGTGTCAAAATAGCGATCCATCTAACTTCGATGTATAATAACTGATTATAAGAAATCTCACGTTGGAATACTACAGCCTTGAGCAATCAAATTGGCCGAGTAAAACGCATACTATACCTCATTCTGCGGAAAAACAGTGGAACGTAACAAAATCGGCGATCACAAATTGCTTCGATTAAAATTCTAAGTAAAAATTCAACTAAAATTAGAAGCACGTGGCTGGCTTAGAATTGTGTAGCTTCGGTTGAAATAAAATATCCCCTTTAAGAAACGTCACTCAACCAATAAAGCAGTCGCACGACAACTACACTGTCACGAGGCGCCGATATTGCGTTGAAGGAAAAAATGTAAATAGCAATAAACCTGAGGAGTTGCAAATGGACAAAAACACAGCCCTAGTGTGGTGAAATTATTTATCGTCACTCTTAAACAGATATGCGTTATCCTTAAGTGGTCAACCAACATTATTGCATCAGTGTATCAATGTGAAAATGACATCACCATCCGTTACATCTTACGATGAAGTTACAAGCGTCATATGAAATATTATGGAAAATTAATGGTAATGATCCCTGTAATGAAATGCTGAAGAATCAGCAGCGATTAACTGCTCTAACGTAATGTTTGAACTGGATTCATCGTTTTGTTTAATCTGTTTAGCTATGCACAATACCGCCTACAAGGTCGTGGCCAAAGTATTTTCTAATAAGTTATTAATTTACAGCGAGCGCATTTTTGGCGACTACCACTTCGGGTTTCGTCCATGCAGGACGCAGGTTGACAACCGATAAAACGTCTAGAAAAATGCTATGGAAAGGTTACTTTGTACATCTTCTTGCTATAGATTTTCAGCAGGCGTATGATAGCGCATGACAAATTTGACCAGTGTCGTAAAATCGTGTCTCTAAAGACATTAAATCTCGCAAAGTATCGCGCAAAACTAAATTAATCTAGAAAGCGCTGATTAGAACAGTTGTTACTTTTGTTAAGGTGTCATGGACGCTAACGACATGGAGCAGCCAAAACTTGCCGGTTTTGAGCGTAAATTATGTAATTTGGGTGATATTAGGGCTAATTAAGGAAGAAGAAACATACCGGATGCGTGTGGATTCCAAGATAAGCTTTTATCAGTGCAACATTGATTTAATTGAAACAATTAGATGGTCAAGGTCGAACATATTCTACGGTCCCAAAATCGCACCATAAAAGATGCTCTGGAGTTAGGATTGTTCTTTTTCAGAAAGTGGAGGACGTTAAATAAAACCTTCCAACTCTTAGTTATTTGCCTCCACATGAGAAACATAATGCTGCCACTTTTTCTTCAACTTACGGGAATTAAGACATAAGGTGCAAAAATCAACCACCAAGCCTAACAGGAAAGTGCACAGTTGGCAGAAATACTAGATAGAAGAGCAAAGTGGTCAGCTTGCAGATCTACGTAAAGAGTGGTTAAAGTCGTCGAACTAAAGTCGTCGACTCTAAAGGTTAAAGTCGTCGAACGCTAAAGTAGTTTCAAAATAAAATTAAGCCTGCCCGTGGAGACCCGCTTTGAAACACAAACATCGCAAGCTATTAAAGATGGCAAGCTAAATAAAAAAAATTCACATACCATTCGAGAATTTTATAGTGCAGTTTGAAGGAGCAGTGTAGCACAATTTTTGGGGTGCAATATCTTGAAAATTGTATCCGCAACGGAAAGGATGTATGAGTGAGTTGGAACTAAGGTCACACATCGGAGAATTATGAAGTCTTAACTCCTAAGCAAGCGGCAACTACCTGGAGATAGCCTGCAAGACCTAGAAAGCGAAGTAACGACTAACAGTGGACGCGTTTATCAGTACTGTTAAGGGCGACCATCTGAAACTTGATTTAAAAACGAATACTATAGAAGTAATACCATAGAGCAAGTTCTGCCACTGGCACAGTAAAATTACGCAAGCTGGAGTCGGAGTCCGTGATAACGTAGATGAAAGCAATAATAACTGGGGAGTTAAGACAATTAACAAAAAGCAATTGAAGTCGGAGAGAATTATAACAATCAAGTGGAGAGCCAATGTAGAATATAGGTAACTATGTTCGAGATTGTACGCCTCACAGAATAATCATTTCGCATAGCAGGATGATTTCTGCGATAAGCAATATGAGAACTGGCGAGTGTATCCGTTATCGCGAATACAGAAACCTCAAAGTGTTTAAGAAACGACTAAAACCAGAAGTGAATGATGAGCTAACACAGATTCTGAGGTTGAGTCCAGCAGTGGTGTTTATTGCTGAAAAGAGAGTGGTCCAGAAGGCCGCGACGCAGAGTCATGCTAAGGTGGCACGCATTGAACTTGAAAAGGGGTTCTAGTGGACGCGAGCTTCAGCAAGTTTTAAATTCATACACCAATCACCAATACATTAACACACGCATATAAATTTGGATTGTGATGTTAACCTGATATTACACTTAACAGCACTTGAATTGTGACCGTTAATTACAAAGTAAAGTTGATCCCCATTTCAAAATGGACGACGTAATTTTCTGATTGAATACCCTCCTCCACACCCTAAATCAAATACGCAACTACCTTAAAACATTTTCAGCCGAGTTGAATCACAACCCACCCGTTTTCTTAAAATTATGTGTGCATAATAAATTGATAGACCCATTTCGAAAATCAACTCTCCCTATATAACATTTGAATGAATTCTCTGTGTAACTTAATACTCTCGTAAATAGCAAACAGTTTTTTTTTGGATTTTTATTTGTTTATTAAATTAAAAATGCATTATAAATGAACTTTAAAAACATTAAAAATTTAAAAGGAGAAATAAAGCAACAACAACACAACGACAACAATTAAGTCAACAAAACTATGCAATTGAAAATGTATTAAACAAACCCCTAGGATAAATTGAGGATGGATGATGAATTAAATAGGAATACAAAACTCATCGTCATCATAAAATAATGTGATGTGGATAATCAAAGGCATTTGCTAGGAAGAAATTCGATCTGAAAATTGTTTGTCTAAAGCACAGAAACGAAATAAAGGAAAATGCCGAAAAAGAAATGTGTGTGTGTGTGTGTACATCCGAATAGAATAAATATAGGGGTAATTTGATATCGAATGTCCTTTTATCATTCATATATCTACATTTATGATGTATTATTTATTTTGGATACATACAGAGTACCGAAATTTTTCAATTTTCCAATTTACGTACGTGCTCTGTATGTGTATGTGTGTATTTAGGTTGAAAATGCATTCATTTTATGAAAATTATTTATGTATTTTGTTGGCAAATTTTGTTACTCCTACTGTTTGGTTTCCAGTCGGTCATGCATAACAGAGACAATTTTATTTTATTTAACCTATCGCATATGTAGAGTGTGTAGCCGAAAATGTGTGTACAGTAGTTTTTACATTATCGTATTTGCACAAATCGAGTATCCTGATTAAATATGGGATCCTACATAATCCTGTTACGACACTATATGGATGATCAGCTTCTTATAAGGTTTGGTAAATCGGAAAACTCAAATTGAATTTTGTTTTGGGAGAATAACTTTGATGAGATGGAAGTAAAATGATAATTTAGATTTGAAAATGTCAGCTGTATCCTATTTGGGGGAGATTGTTAAATTATGTACCACTACACAAAGAATTATGCAAATAGTTTTAGAAATCGAATTTTCTTTGTGTACAACCCATAAGTATTTAAAGGGCTTTTTGTATAATATTCAATAGAATACATAAGGTGCATCTAACTTTTAGTAAAATTTCTTCCGAAAAATATATGTGGGTTTAATCACCGGAAAAAATCTTCAAATTTAGCTTAATCGTCGTTTAAATACCCATGTAAAATGCAGCAAAAAATTACAAATGCTTGAAACTTTTTCAGTGGGCTCACTTCCTACAATCATTTATGAATATGATGCGTGATCTGATGTAATCTACACAGGATGACAAGACAATGGTTATTTTAATTTTAGAGCTGACAGAAATTAATTTACTTATTTTAAAACATAGGTAAAGGTTAGCAAGAGATACTGTACTGTTGGATCTTGCTATACAACATGCAATTACATATTCACTAATATTTATCATCATAACCGATTATAAATTTTCGCAATCGTGCAATCATTTAATATTCATGATTTTAAACTGCAAGATATCAATGGCCCAAAATTGGTCACTATAATTCTTTACTGCAACGTCGACTATAGTATGACAATTTTTGACCAACGTCCTAAAACCCGATTTTATTTAAACTTACACACATGTGTACCAAATTTATTGTATCGACTTAAAATTAAGAAGTTTTTAGTAAAATTATTGTTTTAAAAGTT
The DNA here is from genome assembly GCA_947310385.1 of Nephrotoma appendiculata. Taxonomy (NCBI): domain Eukaryota; kingdom Metazoa; phylum Arthropoda; class Insecta; order Diptera; family Tipulidae; genus Nephrotoma; species Nephrotoma appendiculata. Next base: position 206,886,756 of record OX371225.1, on the reverse strand, counting down.
TTCAATCAAACGCTGCAAATCAATCAGTTATTCAACGAAGCTTCGGATATTTCTTAACGCCGTCTTCAAACCAACACAATTGTTAACGATTCCAAAACCAAATTTTCTGGGTCGAAGTTTGTCACAAGCGTTACTACGCCAATCAAGCAATGAACGTTCTCCTGATTACCTTTGGCATAATTTTTTTTAACAAAAATTAACTGATTCTGTGTTATCGCCAGCAAGGTACATTTTACTTTGAAGAAGTTAATACATCCGACGAAGGTTTTATTGAAAAAATTTCGATCCAGGCATGATTCCTCATGAAATTGCAGTTCTCACTCAGTTAAAAATCTGATTACTATGGCGCATCATTCTGGTTTTGAAAATTGTCTAGTATACGATAGCGTCTTCGATCAGTACGGCGTCAAAGGACTGTCTGACTGTATAGGTTTAGTTTTTATCACCGAAATGCTGGAAAATCTTGAAAACATACACCAGTTTCAAATTTTTCGTGATAATGTAAGCGCTGCTATCGAAAAGTGATCGAAAAGAAGCTGCTCGCTGTATGTGCAGACTGTTACGGACAAGCAGAATCTTATTTATTGTCATCGGTTTTGCTTTACGTCATAATTACTAATGAACTATTTTACTAATGCCCAATTTTATTTTTACATCAAAATAACTAACGGCCCCGTTAGTTGTGCGCCATTTGAATGTTTTATATGAAATCTGTTTTCGCAATCATGTTTGTTTCGGCCAAGGCAGGTTGAACAAATCTGTTTTTGGGATTATGATAATATTACGTAACTTAGTAGTAATACAAGTACCAATAAAAGACGTCGAACAAGAATTGAAGTAGAACAAGCGGTTGATCAAAATGATGAAAATGCAAACAGCGATCCGAAAACAGTGGCTGCAACTGTTATTGTAATATTTCAGGAGTATCAAATGAAAGGGCAGTAACAATTTTAGAAAATATTGATTTCGAAATTATAGATGAGATGCCAAATGCTCCGAATTATTATAGAAATATAACTGATTGTACTAGAATAAAATGGAAAAAAGCGAATTTGTTGAAACCAAAATCAAATACCAAACGCCTTATGCCAGTGATTCTTAACAGGGGGGCCGAGGCAAAATAAAATTGATATATGTGGTAAATGTACCAATTACCAGCAGTATAATAATCTCGTTGACGCTTTGTTAAGATATTTTTTCGGGTCTTGTTTATTCGGGTCTGCAGCTTTCATATATTAATCATAAAAATTAAATAATTTCATTGAATAAATTCTATGTTCTTATTATGCGAGTCATATGCGATTTATTTTTGATCTAATTTCCGGCAGCTCTTGTTCGTATTATCGTCACTGTAAAGTTTAAGCGGAAGATATTCAAGACTGAAATAAAAAAAAAACCCTTATTTTTTAAATTTTCAACAAAACAAACTTTTATTTTTCGTATTTTTTATTAAACGTTAAATGTTATAAACAAATTATGTCCTGTTAATTCACAGCTAGGATATTAATTAAAAAATTAATTAAAACTATTCTTTTGGAAAGCTTCGATTTCAGGAACCGTATAAATTCCTCTGGCATTTAATAGAGAAGGTGGGCTGATAACACTACATACTTCTTCCTCTTTATACCAAATAGCGTCGTCCTTCCTCGGCCATTTTCCAGTTTTGACCACTCGCATTGTTTTAATGTATTTTTCATTTTCTTTTACTTCTGTTTTATTTTTATAGTGGATTTAATGTTTTAATTTTATTGGTCAATGTCTTATAAGTGAATATATGTCTGTTTAAATTGTTTTATATATGTGAGAATATATTGTTGAGATGATTTCTAATATGGTGGCGATATCTACTTGTAAAATGGTTTATTATATAAATGGGATGAATTAATGGATGATTGTATAATTGCGGATAGGTTTAAGTAGATGTGATTATATGTTTTCTACCGTTTTGTGTGTGTCAATGTGTATGCATAATCAAATAGTTTTATTCTTATATAAATATCGAGAGGATCGATAATTATAACTTGCATCAACCTTTCCTTAGCATCATAACCACTATGAATCAGGTCATGTATCGGCTATGCACATCTATGATGCTAGGCTAGGTCGATGGAATAAACCCGAATTCGTTTTTTGCAAATTTAGTTTGTAATTTAGTGCACCTTTTCGGTGGATTTAGAATTTTGTTAGTAAGATTTAGTCTTAATTAATCAGGTTCGATTCGTAAAGTTAATGTGCCTTGCGACACTACTTGGCCTTACGCTTCACTTTGCCATGTGAAGTTAGTCGAATGAAATTAATAAGACGGTGCCCAAATATTAGTATGGTGGTTTATACTTACAAGTTTTTGTTGTGTTTCCTGGTGTGGTTTTTGTTACTGCTCGGCTGGATATTCTTCTGATGATGTAGTATGATGTAGTGAAAGAGTAGAAATTTTGCTGGTTAATATTGTTTTATTTTGATTAATTTTCTTGTAGGATTTCTGATATACTGCACCTTGCTTACAAAAAATCTAGTTCTTATATACTAATTTTTTACTAATATTCTACCAACAACTTTAATTGAAAATTCGACAATTTTTTTTATTCATGCACAATTTGGTTTTTGTTTCAATTAACAATTTTTAATTAATTTTCCATCGTCAATAATTTTTATGTCTCCGATATTCAATATTTCCTGTACATACATATAGCAACATGGTATGCTAACCCGTGTTGTGTTTTTGTTGTTGCTTTAACATACATAGTATGATTTTTGAATTTCTATTTTTATGTGTCTTATGTTTTTGTTGCTGTTTTACAACAACATTGTATAGACTATGGGCATAAACTAATTATACAAGACAAACAGACTCAATTGTATCTCACTGTATATGAATAATATTACTTACAATTTTCGATCACTGTACACCAGTATTATTTGTGAACGAGAGGCTTATATATCATATTTTCTCTTTTTAATTTCGTATATTTCGTGTATATACTCGTGCCGAAACTATCGCATATGTATTTTCTACATGTAGAATACATTTGTGTTTGTTTCGTGTGGTTGTATATTTTGTAATCATAAAATATTTATCCTCCTTTCTCCAATGTTTTTATGCCTATAGCGTATATAACCATTTCAATCAAATAAAACAGTAAATTTATTTTTTATTTTTGGACTGTTAGTGCATTTGACAGAACTATGTACGTATATGTAATAAAAGTATTGTTTGTGTATAAAAAAGTTGTATTTTTCTACGAAATGTACTAATTTCATTCCCAGTGTTTGTTTGCTTTTCATACCCGTATGCGTATGGTGATTGGTGATCGTTTTCTAAAAAAATATGTTTTCAATCTGTTTTTTGTTTTTGTGCGGTTTTCGTATCCTTACACGTATTCGTATATTCGTCCGTTTATTATTAATAAATCGGACAACATTTTACATGAATGAAATTTTAATATGATTTGAATTTTTGTTGAAAAGGATCATTTGTGTAAAAATCCAAATTAATTTTTTTATGTGATTTGATTAAATAGTATCAATATTCTACGGTAGCAAATCTCAAACCGATTAACATTTTACACACATACACATACCAACTAGTTAAAGCGATCAGTTGTTTTATGTAAAACACACACATACTCGAACTTAATATGAAAAGTACTATTACAGTTCGTTTCGTTCTAATCTAAATCAAAATAATTTTCTCATATACATATTATACAAATTTATAAAAATCCTTTTTTGTTATGTTGTTTAAAAATGGTAGAAAAATATATGTATTTTCATATTTAATATAGTTCTCGTTAAAAATGTTTTTTGGTCTAAGATGTTCTTAAATTTGTGTTATAATTTGCTTACATATACATGTATGTACATGCCGAAAAAATCGAAATAACTATACACACACACCCATCCACATACAAACTGAACTTTATGGACGATTACGATTAACAAGAAAATATGAGCTAATGGAATAATAAAAATTTTCAATAAAAACTATCTGAAATGATAAACAATCATATTTTTTTATTGATTTTATCAAAAATGTTGATTTTCAAGATGATTTATGAATTACATTTAATTTAAGAATGAGGTATTACATTTCAAACGGTTTATTGTCGTTACATACTATAGTATGTTTTGAAATCATAACGCATGAATCTGAAACTGGACGCATTATAATACCGTGAACCGACACAACAATTTTCGCGATTGCATGTCAAACAAATAAAATCGCGATTTTATTATTATGGTGACAGAAACAAACCCGATTTTATAACTCTGCAAACGTTCTAATTCCTATATTTAATTAATGAAATTAAACAATTTTAATGCGTATTATTTTGCCGATTTTGATTCACATCGAATCAGTTACAATAAGTTAATATAAACTAAACGTATAAATAATTGCTGTGAAAGTTTAAAAATTTTAAAATTTAATTTACAATCTAACGATTTTTCTGCATACATTCAATGAAAATGACTTATGTTCCCCAGCCCCATGCATTCCTACTGATTTTTTCTTAAATTTCACATTTATGTTTTTCCTACAACCCGATTGTAATAATCTTTTTCTATAAACGCAGTAATCCTGTTTTGCCAAAATCGTGTGCTCTCTCTCTGTTTCTCTAGTTCACATCCCATGAAGGGATTTTGCCGCCCGCACTATGGTCCTCCATCCGTCTCGGTCCATCGCTCTCGCCCTCCAGTTTCGACATCCTAGTGTATGTAGACCTTGTCGGGTTCTTCCTCTATGACGCACATCGGCTGGTTGTTTATGGAACACTTTATTGGTCATCCGTTGTTGTGGGGATCTTGTAACGTAGCCGAGCCATCTAACTCAATTGGATTTGATGAAGCCGATAATATCGCAACCTCCAAGAATTTTATGTCGTGGTTCATGCGAATTCGATATTCATTGTTCGCAATTTTAATTGGACCAAAGATTAAGTTGACCTTCCTTTCGAAGGTAGATAACAATCTACAATCGTTAGTGGTTATGGTCCAGCTCTCGCTACCGAAAGTCAGCACAGGTCTTATGAGTGCTTTATAATCGCAATAATTTTGATTGGGCGTAGAAAACTCGTTGTGCGGCACCGATATGGACTTTTATTTCTGCCTGCATACCATTCGATGATGTTATAACTGATCCGAGGTATTTAAAGTTTTCAACGCGATCAAAGTTATGGTTGCCAATTCCGAGATTTGCCATGAAGATGTTCCTGGGTGTTGATACAAATTTGGTTTTGCTACTATTCACCTTCAAACCAAGTCTTCTTGCGCAGCGATCGAGCGGTACGAAACTGTCTTTGATATCGCTAGGTCTTCGGCCAAAAAGCAAGATATCATCTGGATATCCAAGAATTTGGCCTGATTTATCAAATATATAGCGCGAAGTTTCGATGTTGCTTTTCCTCACTACGTACTCAAGCGCCAAATTGAACAGCACAGCGCGAGTGCACCTCCCTGTCGAACACCAGATGTTATTTCAAAGGAGTCTGACACAGTTCCTTCGATTACATTTCTACATACAGACCCGGACATTGTTAATTTACACAGAGAAACGAGTTTCTCTGGAATTCCTAGGCATATGAGAGCGGCCCAAAGGTTATCGCGGTTTATACTGTCATATACCTGTCGAAAGTCTATAGATAATTGATGTATGGTTATGTTGTACTCCCAACATTTTTCTAAGATCATCCTCATGGTAAAACAATGGTCAGTGATCGATCGGTTGGGACAAGCCAACACTTTGTAAGCAGTGTTCAATAGAACAATACCACGATCGTTTTCACATTTACGACGGTCGCCTTTTATATGCAAATGACATATGAGCAGGGTCTTCCAATTCTCCAGCAGCTTTTCTTGGTCCCAATTACAAACGACGAGATCGTATAGACTTGGTGCAGGAGTAGCGCCTTCGAGTTTTTTATCAATTCTGCGGGGATTCCATCGAGACCGGGTGCCTTGCCGTTTTTCAATCGACTAATAGGTGCTTCCTTTGCTGTGGGATATTCAACAAAAACCTCTTCACCTGGAGGAGCTATTGCTCTAATGGAGGCCACGTCGTCACTCCGATTTAGCAGATTTTGAAAGTAGGTTTGCCATACTGAGAGAGCATCAGCCACGTTTGTTCTCAATTCTCCATTCCCGTCTTTGATGGCTGTACTTCTTGGGTGGAAGTCTTTAGTGAGATTCCTGGCATTAGCAAAACAGTCCCTTGAATTTCCTACTTCCGCTTGGAAGCTGATGTTTTCAATGCATGACCTCATATGATCGCATTTCTTTTGTCGAAAATATTTAGTCGTGGCTTTCCTGGCGCGGAGATATTCTGCTTGAGTGCTTCTAGTGTTGCGAACCAACCATTTTTCACGAAGCTTTCGTTTGTTTTCGACGACCAGGCGGCATTGATCATCGAACCAATCATTGCGGGGTCTTCTTCCGATAGTGTTTTGCGCCGCGTTGATAATGGCTGACGGTATAGTGGGCCACTGCTCCTGGATGTTAGAAGGAGCTTGTTCGTTTTTGCTGGGCCGCTCTAAATAGTTAGTGATTGGTAACACTACAGTGACGTTTGGTCTTTTAGAGCATCATTCCATCGAACGATTTTTTGTGCTTGTCTGTTGAATGTAGATGACAGTTTTCACTTATATTTAAATACGACAAGCATATGATCGCTGTCCATGTCTGCACCTCTGTAGGATCGAACGTCAGATATGCTGGAGGAGTGTCTCTTAGACACTATGACGTGATCGATTTGGTTTTCCGTTCTTCCATCATTCGATCTCCACGTTACTTTGTGGATTCTCTTATGTGGGAAAAACGTACTTGATACAACTAAGTTGTACGTTAATGCCATGTAACGATCATAATGTTAAATTTCTTAGTGCGAAGTCTGACTGTGCATATCTCTGAAAAAATAACTATGTAATCTTGAATTCGCGATTAGCTAGTTTGTGTCTGTCTAGGTTATAAGTGTGTGAAGTTATCCCTGTATTTTATCACGGTGATGAAGAATTTCCTAAAACTTTCCTTAATTAAAAATTGTTTGATAGTATTAGTGAATCTTTCTACTACAATTATTAACATGCGAGAGTTTTAGTAAAGAAAAATCATTCTTAAAAAATCATAAATAACCAATTTAAAAAAATAATTAAAAATTTACATTATCATTTTTATTCTAAAATTATTATTCCAACTAAAACGTGACGTTTTAAACGAAGAATTAAAATACATATAGTTCAATTGAATCGTTTTGCATTCATAATTTTGCTTGCCTAAACAACCTTAGAGTTTGAAGGCATCAATAAGCGAAGATTTGTAGATAGATATTGGTCAGTTTAAGCTATGCAAAAAATTTCAAGAAAGTCTCTTGGGGATTTAGGGGTCAAATTTGAATAAAACTCCAATAATTGAATTGTATATTAGATCAATTGATTCATTTTGCATTCATAATTTTGCTTTCCTAAACTACTTTAGAGTTCGAAGGCATCAATTTCTTGAAATTTTTTGCATAGCTTAAACTGACCAATATCTATTAATCTATCTACAAATATTCGCTTATTGATGCCTTCGAATTCTCAGATAGTTTAGGAATGCAAAGTTATGAATGCAAATACAATCAAATATTTCACGAGCATACAATAAAAAAAGGAGCTATGTAGGTGAGACAATATATTGGATATGCTTATTTTCAAGTTTTTCAAGCGGAGAATAGCAAATTTTCGCAAGATAAATAATTTAACCATACTACTTTAACTATATTATAAGCTGTATTTCTTTAGGGAATAAAATAATCTAGGCCAGTTTTGAATTTAGATTTGCTTGCTTATGATTTTATGAATTTATCGTACCAAAAAGAAATTATTCATCATAGTTGACTGTTTTCTCTGGTAGTAATTGTAACTTGAATTAATTAATTTTTTTTTAATTTACATAAATTCAACGCGAATTTAGTTACTACTTATAAAAAGGCCGAATATGATGAACAATTTTTTTTTGCTATGGGAATTCTATAAACAAGCTAAATGCAAAACTGGCCACGATTACTTTATTTCCCAATGAAACACAGCTATATGTTATATATGTTATATATATTATTATATGTTATACTTAAATAATAAATTAATTTTTTTGTTCCGATTTATTAAAATCTGTATTGATCAGATTTATTGAACAAGCTATGGATCATCATTGAATTAATCGTTCTTCGTGTAGTTGATCTATTTTTGTGTAATATATTCAATAATACTGTATTTTAGTTTTAGGAAAAACTTCACATTACTATATAGGACTGTGAAGCTTTTGCTAAACTATTCCTAATTTTTGTTTTTTATTTTCTAGGAACGGTTTAGGAAAAAGTTCACGCGCATTACTTCATCCCAGAAAAATATAATTGTTCATCAGGCAAAACTAATTATAGTCCAATCCAAGATTTAGAAAAGAACCCCAGAAAATTATAAAATACCACGAGATATGATAAAAATTGATTTAATAGATACTTTTTTCAGATCTATATCATTGAGTAGCACATTTTCTACTCAATGTCTCTATATAAAAAGATGAAGGTAAAGCATTACTTAGATTGGCACAATACGCTTATATGTGTGTTTGGCCCATCCAATTTTAAATCTAAGTAATATATATGATATATCTAATGTATTGATGTAAATTAATGGTTCCCAGGAAGCAGATTATAGAGATCGATATCTTCTAATTTCAATACCGTATCGATACGGAATCAATACAGTATCGATACGGAATCAATTTGTATCATATCGTGTCGTTTATTTCAATTTGGAGAACGGAACTCCAAAATACTAGTAACCTTTAGATCTTCCCAAGAGTGCAACTTGACCTTTGGAATGCTAAGAAGGGGAAATAGAAACGAAATTTATAAAATATCCGGTTCATTTTATTTAATTGCTTAACATTTTTTAATTTTTTTAGAGGTCGAATATTTTGTAATTTTTTCTTTTTTCTTTTGTTCAGCACAAACCACTTGCAATTTTTCCGAAGAAGAACCAAAAAATAAAACATAATTAATTTATGAATATGGCTGTAACATTCTTCGTCTTCTGCCGGTAAAATTAGTGGACACTGAGATTTTATTTTTAAAATGCACATTTTGCTCATTTCCTCCCATATGTTAGAAATATGATCATTTTTATTGAAACAGGTTTCAAATAGACGAGTCAAAAATTTTGAGACTTCGAACCACTCATCTGAAGGTGCACTTAATGAACCAAAATTGGAGTTAGCCTTTTTAAAAAAGTTCTCATATATAAATGTATCGTTTGCTGCCATACAAAAATCAGACTTCAGTAGTTTTTTTTTGTTGCAATTCTCGCATTGAATTTTTTTAAATGCACAATATCTCGCATAATATGATATTGCATTTGACGTAAAAAGTGTAAATTCAGCTGGTAAATTATCAACTTCCATTGCAACATTGGAGTCATCAGTGTTCGATTGTCTTACACTCGCGTCATAATCTGCTTTGAAAATCTTCCAGTTTAATTTTAAATTTTCTGCATCGTCGGGTAGGCAATTAGATAACTTGGAATTAAAAATTATTTTGCACACGACAATGTTAGCATAATGTACCTCAATTTCGTAGCTTGACGGCATATAATTATATCCTCCTTTTCCTCTAAGTGCCGAAAAAAAAATTCTCCAGTACGTCCTTGGTTGGTCTTCCCGGTTAAAATATATGCTATGCCATATTTTGAACTTAAATATTTTATCAACTCTAATTGAGCAGATATTGTTAGCTGTAGCCCTTTAACAAATTTAAAATAATTTTCGGTTTTTGATGAAATTTTTAATTCCTTTAAAAAAATAAACTCTTTCTAAATATTCGTAAGTTTTGCCTTTTATTTTAAGCGGCTGCTCGTAAGGGTTTTTCGATGAAAAATTGCGACAATTCAAGCAATCAAAAATGTTATTGAATCGTTTAATAACTATTGCCGTAGGTAAAACATTCGGTAAATAATTTTCAAACAGAGCCGGTGTTGTTTTTAGAGTTGTTCGTAAACTGCTGGATACCGTGTTACTTAACAATTGAACCGTTAATTTCACACTCATTTTTTGGAAATTATTTGGATCAATATGATAGTTTGTTAGACGTGGCAGAAGTCACACGGTTTGGTTTTTGTCAAAATCATACATTTTGCGAATGACATTAAAGTCGGTTGTTCCATAATCTGAATGAACAAATTGGTGTTTAATGAAAGCGTTTCTTGCAGATTTGATCAAATGCGAAGGGTCAAATTGTAAAAAAATATTTTTTTCATTAACTAATATGTACGGGTTTTCCGGAGTCACGCCAAAATATTTGTAAACAGCTACATTGGTTGTAGCCTGATCACATGTACTTACAACGTCTAATTTTAGTATATCTTGGCATACCTTTATATTATTTATAATTAACTCAGCTAGGTCAGTTACGTTAATAGAGTTATTTATCAAAACATAATTCAATACGTGCTTCCAACTTTCAATTATTTCCCGTAACATATAAAATAAGGCTGAAGTTGCAATTTTGTTTGATCTATCGGCTCCCGTATGACAATATCTTTCGACGCGACCAGTTAGTGGATTAACTGTCAAATCCTTTCTGATTGTGATTTCATCCAACGTTAGCACGCACAAACAGGATGAATCTGGCATATTGTTGAATAAATTGCTAAGCTCACTCAACAAAATGTTATTGGTTCCAGGCAAAATGAACTTAATTGGTGACCATTGGTAAATTGAAGAAACCGATGGTAACTTTAACTCCAAAGTATTTCTGAGATATTTGTATGTGCTTGCAGATTTATAATAGAGATACTGTGCAAACCTTTTGTCATTTTCCGGGTAGAAATAATCGTCCTTTAATAATAGTTTTCAAACATTTTTTGTCATGTCATTAGCTATAGCTTTATCTACAACTATATCCGTAGTAACATTTTTAATTTTATTGTCCTTAGCTTTTGAAAGATTAAAATTTTTTCTTAACTTTCGAAGGGCATAAAGTTTTTTTTTGTGGCGAAGCTAATTTTTTTTTAAAAAAATAGTTTTCTCATTTTTGAACACAATTCACAATCAATTTTTTCAGCACTAGCACTGTCACAAGTGAAACAATTTATCCTGTTAATGATTTCCAGGAATGGTTCCTTTAAAGGGAGTACTTCCCGAAACATTAACATTACTTTCATTACAAACATTAACACTAATAAAACTAGTATATAGTGGTGTGGAATTCATGGGCGTATCGAAACCATTGTGTAAATTTAAAATAGGCACAGCATTTCTTGTAAGATAATGTTTTCCAATATTTTCTGGCTTAAAATGTTTTTGACAAACAAAGTTATGTTTATTAATAAATTCCGCTTGAGATAAACCTATTGAATTCATCCATTGAATTTTTCGTTTCGAATCTATTGGAAATTTAAAAAAAGTTAAATCCGATTTTGAAGAGCGTTCTTTACAACACGGCACAATACATGTAAACACTCTTATTCTAGGCACCATCTCAATTATAATAAATGTTTTGAAAATTTAAATTTAAAATCCGTTGAATGCTACTTGCTCAAATTTCGAAAAAAGGACTAAAATTCAAGTTCCATAAAAATATCGTTTAATAAATTAAATATTACAAAAAATTACAGTAAATATGTTTTTACATAATTAACATTATTATATATATCATACACGCATAGATTAGATGAAATAAGTATTCGATAGTGTTTCGCATTATTTAAAAACAAAATTCAAAATCATATGATCATATCATATTTACTCAATTTTGTAGTAAAAACCAAAACAAAACTCATGTTCAAGTAACTTACAAAATCTACATTTCTGATTAAATTGATCAAAAAATATGTTTATTTATCATGATTTCATTTATGAGGTAGTTTTCATTGTCAATTTTTATTTTTCCATTAATTCATATTTTCTTGTTAATCGTAATCGTCCATAAAGTTCAGTTTGTATGTGGATGGGTGTGTGTGTATAGTTATTTCGATTTTTTCGGCATGTACATACATGTATATGTAAGCAAATTATAACACAAATTTAAGAACATCTTAGACCAAAAAACATTTTTAACGAGAACTATATTAAATATGAAAATACATATATTTTTCTACCATTTTTAAACAACATAACAAAAAAGGATTTTTATAAATTTGTATAATATGTATATGAGAAAATTATTTTGATTTAGATTAGAACGAAACGAACTGTAATAGTACTTTTCATATTAAGTTCGAGTATGTGTGTGTTTTACATAAAACAACTGATCGCTTTAACTAGTTGGTATGTGTATGTGTGTAAAATGTTAATCGGTTTGAGATTTGCTACCGTAGAATATTGATACTATTTAATCAAATCACATAAAAAAATTAATTTGGATTTTTACACAAATGATCCTTTTCAACAAAAATTCAAATCATATTAAAATTTCATTCATGTAAAATGTTGTCCGATTTATTAATAATAAACGGACGAATATACGAATACGTGTAAGGATACGAAAACCGCACAAAAACAAAAAACAGATTGAAAACATATTTTTTTAGAAAACGATCACCAATCACCATACGCATACGGGTATGAAAAGCAAACAAACACTGGGAATGAAATTAGTACATTTCGTAGAAAAATACAACTTTTTTATACACAAACAATACTTTTATTACATATACGTACATAGTTCTGTCAAATGCACTAACAGTCCAAAAATAAAAAATAAATTTACTGTTTTATTTGATTGAAATGGTTATATACGCTATAGGCATAAAAACATTGGAGAAAGGAGGATAAATATTTTATGATTACAAAATATACAACCACACGAAACAAACACAAATGTATTCTACATGTAGAAAATACATATGCGATAGTTTCGGCACGAGTATATACACGAAATATACGAAATTAAAAAGAGAAAATATGATATATAAGCCTCTCGTTCACAAATAATACTGGTGTACAGTGATCGAAAATTGTAAGTAATATTATTCATATACAGTGAGATACAATTGAGTCTGTTTGTCTTGTATAATTAGTTTATGCTATGGGCTTAATTTCGTTTGTTGACCGTTTTCTTTTATGTACTTAAGAAAACGTATGTACTTTATTGTTGTTGCTTTACGTACATTGTACTTTTGATTTTCTTTCGTACAATAACGTATGCATGGATATTGTGCTGATCGCGATTTTGTATATTACTTTGTGTGTGATATACTACGATTTTTGTTGTAATTAATGTAAAGTATAGCGAAGAAGAATGGAATGTTTGTTTTTTGTTTATATGATTGGAATGTCGTTTGTTCTGTAGCACAGACCCAGGGAAATACTCTCCTTCATATGCAACTATGACATAATCGCCAGGACATGTTTTTTTAATTTCTTTTACACTCGATCCGCCAAGTGTTTGAAAATTAGTTTTATGATCTTGGTTGAAATTTTGTTTTATAAACTGTTCCGTTCATTTCTCTTTTGCTTCTTTCAGTTTTTCTTTTCCTCTCATTTCAATTCTCGTTAAGTGTTCAAAATATTTATTTGATGTAATTGCATCAGGAGTAATTTTCCTTTTAACAAATTTCTTCATTTCAGTTGGAACCTCCGAATAATAAAAAGATTTTTTGAATGGGGTAGGAAAATCCTCTTTAAATAACAAATAAGAGCAACCCGGTTGCTGCGTTATGTTATTGTTTTGTTCAGCAATATTTTAAATCGGCGTGCTCATAACTACTGCACTGGATGTAATTTGGGATTCAGGAACATTGTTCAACTCAAGATCTTCGTAAAGACGTACCAAGCCATCATTATCCACAATGCAATTCAATACTTGATTTTTCGGCCATAAATTTACGTTTAGCGTTGTTTCATTGTCAATCAATGATTGAATTTTGCTTGTGTCTCTTCCTGCGAAATCTATTTCTTTTTTCAAATTTCAACAAAACAAAAAGAGATTTTCATCTTTTATATCACGACTTTCCTGATGATGTTGATTAAAAGTATTTTATTCAAAGTATTTTTATTCAAAGTATTTAAATATTGCAAAGTATACATTTTCTGAAAATGCGTGGATGGCATTCGAAAAAAACCGTTCTTCTTCTTAGGCAAACCATAGTTATCGAGCCATTTACGTAGGAAGTAAAGTGCTCCTCAGCAAACCCGTGCCCCTTCAATGCAAATAAGTGATAATCGGACGTAGACAAATCTGGCAAGTAAGAAGCATGTGAAATTATTTCCCAATCATAAGGTTCCAACTTTTCCATGACCGGTTTTGCTTTGTGTGGTCGTGCATTATCATGCGAAGCAAAATCACTTCGTGTTGTCTTTTATCATGTTCTGGTCGTTTTTCACGCAAAGATTGATTTAAGTTGATCATTTGTTGTTGGTAGCTTTCAATATTTGCGGTTTCGAGAGGTTTTAGCAACTCAAAATAAATCACACTCTTCTGTGGCCCTATTCTCTCTTTCTCTGGGAATAGAGAATTGGGAAAAATATTTTCATAGCATTTTTGTCTAAATTATATTTTTCTGGCCTACTGAGGGAACATGTTTGGTGCTAATATTTTGGAAACAAAGTGAAATGGGAAAATATTTTTCCCAATAAAAATTTTGTTGAACAAAAGTTTCCCAATTCACTTTGCTTTAATAAATTTTGCACTAAACTTATTCCTTCAGTAGGCCAGAAACATATAATTTAGACAAAAATGCTATGAAAATATTATTCCCAACTCAATATTTCTAGGGAAAGACAGAATAGGGCCCCTGATCTCACTAAATAAAGAGCATGTTTTTCCGTCGAAGCTATTTGGCATTGCAATCGATGTCGATGGTTGTCCTAGATGAACCCGAGAGATTTTGTCCTTTGGATTCTCAAAATAGATCCATTTTTCATCGCCAGTCACAATTCGATGAAGAAATAACTTTGTCCCTTCTTTTCTTTCTTCCTTCTTTCTTCTTGACATGGCGTTTAAACGTGTGGAGACGGCTTCTCGTGACACATTCAAATGACCCGCGAGTTGTTTTTGCGTTTGAGCGTCATTCTCATGCCTAATGCCTTCCAGCTTTTTTGGTGGTCTTCCACATTCTTCGTTTCTCACGCCAAAATTACCACATTTAAATGTATTAAACCAAGAGCATGATCACCGTAAGTTTTGACAAGCATTATATTTGATTCTGCAGCAATTTTCCTCAAATGATAACAAAAAATCAATGATGTACCCAAATCGTAATATGTAGGCAAATAACTCGACATTTTCAACACGTAAAAAACATGCATTATTATATGAAACTTGTAAGAATATAAATTGGATGTTATGGACAGATGTCAAAAAAAAATAGGCACCGATGACGTTTCACATTTCCACACCTGCTATTATAGATAATTTAACAAATATAAATTATTATTAAAAAAATGGGGGCCTCAAAAAAATTATGAATTATTTGGTGGGCCGCGAGTAAAAAAAGGTTAAAAACACTGCCTTATGCAACAGAACCTGTTGAAGAAACTCCGCAGGTCAGTATTTCATAAAATATTTTACTCAGGAATTATTCGAAACTATGGTAAACCTTTAAATTGACGGATTTGCATGAAATTAAAAGATTTATCGGAATTCATATATTCATCGGATGTACAAAAATTCACCAAATGTACTAGAGCAATCTTATGGAGGGGACCAGGGACCAATTTTTTTCAATTGCAAACTAATTTTCATGTCGCCAACAATTGGGACATTCTAAAAGATAATAAAAACATTTTTTATAAGGTTCATCCCATATACTTAATTCTGTTAGACAAAGATGTTAAGAGATTCCCTTGGAGGAGAACCTTTGCATCGACGAATAAATGGTTCCATTTAAACGGACATTATCCGCGAAACAATATATGAAAAGTAGACCATCATCTTTCGGGGCTTGAAATTGTTTGTTCTATGCGGAAAATCAGGGCAGCCGTTTGATTTTATTATTTACCAAGGCTGAAGAACTGAAATTTCTTATTTCCATCAACAAAAGTTTCGGTTTGGTACAGCAATTGCCCTCCCTTTAATTCAAAGAATTGTAGTGCCGGGACACAAACTGTATTTCGATAAATTTTTCTCGACTTACAATTTATTGGAAATATTAAAAATGGAGGGACTAATGCAATTGGACCGCTCGATTTAACCGATTGCAGAAGGGGAGGAGTTAATCTTTTACATCATCACTAATCCAATATTAGGGAATCCAAATCGGTTCTACCCGATTTCGTATAGTTGGGCAATTACTCACCTCCCAGAGACAGCCGAAGCCTTCGTTCAATGCCGCAAACAACCGAAATCGACAACCCTCTTATGTATCTTAAATTGAAAAAACATAAACGTATGTTGTAGAAACCGGTGGGGTAATGCTAAAAAAACGAAACCGAAAGTCGGGTAGCCAAAGTTCGGGTAATTGGATTCGATAGTCGGGTAATTGGATTCCATAGTTTTTTCCATTTTCATTCAGATGCATAATAGGGTTATCGGTTTCGGTTGTTTGCGGCATTGCCCGATGGTTTCGATTGTCTCTGGGGGTGAGTAATCGCCCAACTACAAGAAGTCGGGTAGAACCGACTTGGATTCCTTATCCAATATTATAGAACGTTCATCAGATCAGCCATTGCTAGTAATGACGCATTTTTTAGATTTTGCGATCAGCGCAGTTGGATTGAGTATAAACTACGTATGCAAAAACAAAACATACCAATCAGAGACATACTAGATTTGTTGGAATACCGGTTACATGTGTCGCTCTTTCTGATGAATTCTGTCACCAATTCACGAAAACGAAAGCATCCACCAGCGGATATTACCAATACCGGATTTCCATCTCATTCAAGAAGAACACAGAGCGAAATTCGTCCAATCTCGGATATTCGTTATGATTGTATTCATCAATTTCCTGAATTTAGTGTAAATAAAAGGGCAACTATGATGCATGTTGGAAACCTGTGCGTTTCGCACGCACGTTTACAAAGGAACATGTTCTATACATCTTTGTCTAATAAAATAAAGGAATTGTTTTTTAAAATTCCATAAAAAATGAACGTTATTTTAAAAACTGTGAGATTGAAATATTAAAATTTTTATTTATTTGATGTTACTTTATTCATATTATTTTTTTATAAATGGTTTATATTTTTAATATTATTAGTTACTTTTACTAGATGCAATAACGAGTATGTATGTATTTATATTTTTTGCATTTTAAATACACATTTTTAAATTTAATTGAAATAATAAGTTTATAAACTTTTTCTTTAATACAAAAATGGTTACTCTTGGTTTGATTTGTACATGTGTGTGTACATTAGGTTAAACCTACCCTGACTTAGTTTTTAATTTTTCTTATTTTTACTTAAAATTGTACCCAAGCAATCCAAAACTTGTTACAAGAAAAATCAATTTTGCCCAGTTTTAAATCAGGACTGAAAGGGTTAATCAAGTTTGCGTTGTTTTTTTCTGATTGCGAAAACAGATTTCATATAAAACATTCAACTGGAGCACAACTAACCGGCCGTTAGTCATTTTTATGTGCAACCGGCCATAAGAACACTTTAAATATATTCAGCTGTTTTGTTTTGGAAAAGTCCGTTCAGTTTTGGAAAGTAAAATATTAGAGGCCAATTTTGTTTCAACAATGGGGTCGATTCCGGGATCTAAAATTTAATGTTATATTTTTTTCAATACAAATTCCAATATGAAGCGGGGAAATAAAATAACAACAGCAATTTTATTTTTCAAGCCGGATTTATTTGTTTTTGTTGCAAAATTTTCTGGAGAAAAATTGCTGCAGTTTGAAGTGAAGTTAGGAATTTGTTTTTGTTAAGGTGCCTGCCTTCAGCAAATTTAACTACAGAATAAATAATTTTTATTCCGAAGGGGCAATAAGGTTTACAAAATGAAATGTAGGGGGAATTTGTTTACAAAAATATAACCAGTTTAGCTAATTTGATTGGTTGTTTTTACTCTCTCTCTCTCTCTCTTCGATTTTTATTTTCCAGCAATATTTTCTGCAGAATATTTTGCTACAGAGTCAAATAAATTCGGCTTCAAAGCTAAGCAGACTTTGCCAAAGCAAAACAGCTAAAATTGCTGCGTGCGCTAGTATAGTTATGATACATTATGTTATGTTTTTATTCTTTGCAATCTGTTCTGGGGCCTAAACACTCGCAACTCTTTCGCGGTTCACTTTTGACGTCCTACCTTACGCATTGCTTGCCAAATCGCGGACATATGGCTATAGGTCCGATTTACGTAAAACCATCTGCTCCATGTCAGTCTATAGTACTGGCATCGAAGAGGGTCGGCCTATGAGTTGTGCACCCCAACAGGGGGTCATAGTTGTGTTCATTTCTATCATTTATCGTAATCAGATGATTAATAACTTTTGCATCCTGCCCTTATCGGGTTTCGAACCCGGTACCTCCCGATCCAAACGCCAAAGCTTTAACCAGTGTGCCATTTGGTCAGTAGTAGTATAGCTATATCTTTCTCATATTTTGTTGTTGAGTAGCTAGTATTGTGATGCGATACAGACATAAGAGTGATGCAGTCAAGGTGGAAAATGACCATTACCATTAGTGATTAAAAAAAAACTTAAATTAACAAAGTTAAAATTTGTTTTATTACAAAATTTATGCAGTGCCCGGGAAATATTCATGATCCTTCGAGCCGCATCGCTACGCCTAACATAGTGAATAAAAGTTTTATTCATTTTTATGTACATTTATAAAAATGAATTTTTTTGTGAGGAAACCGTTAAGTTTTGGTAAATTTCTAAGTAAAATTTGGTGAAATATTTGTTTAAAATATTGCGCAACCCGATGGCCACAAAAACCGATATATTAAATCGAAAGTGGTCGAATATCAAAAGACTTTTTCACCAAACTTAGAACTTATCTAACAAATTTATCACCAAATACCACTAAATTGGATGATGTACGTTTAACGATTTTGTGAATGTGGAGGAAAAAATGTTCAAAATTATTAAAGAATATCAATCGCAGCATCACGCTATTGAAGTGATATACCGTGAATTAATTACCGGTTTGAATGAATGACACAATAAGAACCACAATTAAAACTAACAGGGTCGCGGGTAGCAAAATTAACCGAGGATGCACTGAGTGGCATTTTAGTAATTTTTTAAAACCACAGTTCACAATAAACCGAATTCTGTTTTTGTGACGAGCTTGCACGATTAATACGTCATAGGGACATTAAAAAAACAAACTACAGTAAACTCTAGATTTAACGGACCCCGATTTAAGGGACGCTCAATTTAACGGACAATTTTTTTATTTTGGAATTTTTGGTTATCGATTATGGGTATGTTGGATAGAAATGCGATTCTGAAATGATTTGTGGAAGAAGTTCTAGAATATGGCCACCTGGGACGGAACTCGACCATTTATTAACTGATTATGATGGGATTGGTTATGTTGGATGTAAATGAGATTACTAAATGATTTTTGAGAATGAATTTAAGAATCCCATTTACATCCAACACACCCACTCCCTTCATAATCCGTTAAGAATAAATCGAGCTCCGTCCCACGTGGCTATATTTCAAAACTTCTTCCAAAAATCATTGAAGAATCCCATGAACGAGCTCCGTCCCAGGTGGCCATATTCCAGAAATTCGTTCAATAATAATTTAAGAATCCCATTTCCACCCATTATACACCCAATCCCAACATAATCAGCTAACGAATGCCTGAGTTCCTTTCAAGATCCTTGCAGAACTTCGTCCAAAAACTGTTTACCCTTCATAATCGGTTAAGAGATAAACGATTTCTGTCATAGGTGGCCATATTCCAGAACAAGTACAAAATCCATATAGTCGATTTAATTTAAAAACATTCAGATTTAACGGACTCCCCAATTAGTCCGTTAAATCGAGGTTGTAGTGTTCATTATTTCTACATCCACATCAAAAAGATTAAAAAATACGTACGCTGTGTCGAATGAGGTAATACGTGCTTTGCAAGACATGTATGATGAAGCAAATTGTCGCAATGTTTGGCTGCTATAAATTTAGTTTTCCAAACTGTGTGATGTTACGTGGACCTTATGCATGTAGCATTCTGTTGAAACCAATTTACTAAGTTAAAAATCGTTCCTCAGATTCGTTACAAATAGAGCTGGTGTTCTCAAATACCATAAGGTAGACCTTACGAGAAAGCGAGAAGATCGAGCACACCTTTTTAATCCGAGGTCACAAGTCAAAGAATTTATCTTTATAATTTATACCTGTCCGTTATGTAAAATAAGTGGCCATCCAATTTATAATTGCGAGAAATTTAGGGAGATGACAGTTGAAGGACGACGTTAATTTTTTATATTTCAATTGCTTTCAATATTGCCAACGGCTACACTATTCATTAGTGCACGAAATGTCTCGTATCAGTTCTTGCATTTAGATACTTACTCGAATGCAACCTCCTCTACAAATCTAGTCAGCAAGTAAACATGTCGGTGCTCCCGACAGTTCTGTTAAAATTCAAAATTGTGTGGGCCGATGGCAAATGCGCATACAGTATTATTGGATTCTGTGGCAGATATTCTTTCGTATCGGAAGAATGCATACTGAGACTCGGTTTATTACAAAGTACCGCTAATATTAGTATAAACAGATTAGTGCACCAAAGTATGGGTCTATCCATATAGTAATTATGCGGTTTAAACTAAAATCAGATTTTCAAACAGATTTAAGCAATATTATATCTCCTTCAGCAGTGAACCAACCTGTCAGTGTTAAAAATATTGAACGGAGAGATGGCTGATCCAAGTCCAGAAAATTTTACTCTCAAAGATGTTTTGATCTGAAATTAATCAATTTTGATCCTTATTTTCTAAAGGACAATTATGTGACACATAGTAATACAATTATGTGACACATAGTTATAGCGCAGAGGAGTAAGTTGGGTTGAGTACTATTCGAAACAACAACCGCCAACCAAGCTACTTATGTCATACATTTGAGTTATGACTTTGTGAGATAAATAAGGAAAAGACATTACGCAACTTCTGGGAATGAGAGAAAATTGGTCGAGAAGATGAACCTCCCCCAAAGCAATTCATCTGTGAGGAGCATTTCGTACGGAATGTTTCACAGGATAAAACTGGATGATTTGTAGTAGAACTATCATTTAAACATAGTAACGTAGCATTAGCAAGTTGGTCTAAAGCTGACAAAAGCTGATCTTTCGCGATCGAACGAAGGTTTAAAAGAGGAAATTTAAAAAATGTACCGCCAAACCTTCGCATCAGTGCATACTTTAGCGTAACAAAGTTGAAGATCACGTGGCGCGTGTATTGTAAGAGGTGGCAATTAAGAATTAAACCCATTTTGCAAAGGTAGCACAACTGGGTTTCATTGATGCTGTCTAAGATAGCGGAATTTTGACAGCGGAAAATAAGAGTTTACTCTACTCGCCGCAAGAGGCAGCACTATCACTAAAGAGAATTAATTTTGTTATGTAATAACCACCGGAAATTTTTCATTCATTATGTATCACTTTTTTCACTAAATAAAATATCTCAGCAGAATAAAATATTAAAAGTGATCCTTAAAATTACAAATTCATTGATCTTCGAAGTTAACGATCTCGGTATATGTAATCTTGAAATTTAACAATAATCCGTTTATCCGCCATTTCTTCTACTAGTAACCAACACTTTCGGTTGTTTTTCTAATAGCTTAGGTCATACTGAGACTATAAGTTAAATTTGGGGAAAATTCATGGACTAGAATTTTTTGTTTTTTTGCGGCCATATAAGTGATTTTCAGTTTTTGACCAATATTTCAAAAACTTCTACTAGTAACCAATATTTCTGGTAGTTTTTCTAGTAGCTTAGGTAATAATAAGGAAAACTTGGGGAAAATTCATGGACTAGAATGTTCACTAGAATTTTTTTGATTTTCTGCGGCCATATAAGTGATTTTCAATTTTTGACCAAGATTTCAAAAACTTTTACTAGTAACCAACACTTTCGGTTGTTTTTCTAGTAGCTTAAGGCATACTGAGACTATATGGAAAATTTGAAAAAAATTCATGGAGTAGAATTTTCACTAGAATTTTTTGATTTTTTGCGGCCATATAAGTGATTTTCAATTTTTGACCAATATTTCAAAAACTTTTACTAGTAACCAATACTTTCGGTTATTTTTCTAATAGCTTAGGTCATACTGAGACTATATATAAAATTTGGGGAAAATTCATGAAGTAGGATTTTCACTAGAATTTTTTGATTTTCTGCGGCCATATAAGTGATTTTCAGATTTTGACCAATATCTCAAAAACTTCTACTAGTAACCAATACTTTCGGTTGTTTTTCTAGTAGCTAAGGTCATACTGAGACTATATGGAAAATTTTGGGAAAATTCATGGACTAGAAATTCCACTAGAATTTTTTGATTTTTTGCGGCTATATAAGTGATTTTCAGTTTTTGACCAATATTTCAGAAACTTCCACTAGTAACCAATACTTTCGGTTGTTTTTCTAATAGGTTAGGTAATAAGGGCACTATAATGAAAACTTGGGGAAAATTCATGGACTAGAATTTTCTGAGACTATAGGGAAAATTTGAAAAAAATTCATGGAGTAGAATTTTCACTAGAATTTTTTGATTTTTTGCGGCCATATAAGTGATTTTCAGTTTTTGACCAATATCTCAAAAAATTTCACCAGTAACCAATACTTTCGGTTGTTTTTCTAGTAGCTTAGATCATACTGAGACTATATGGAAAACTTTGGAAAAATTCATGGACTAGAATTTCTTTTAGAATTTTTTGATTTTCTTCGGCCATATAAGTGATTTTCAGTTTTTGACCAATATTTCAAAAACTTCTACTAGTAACCAATATTTTTGGTTGTTTTTCTAGAAGCTTAGGTAATAATGGCACTATAAGGAAAACTTGGGGAAAATTCATGGACTAGAATTTTCACTAGAATTTTTTGATTTTCTGCGGCCATATAAGTGATTTTCAGGTTTTGACCAATATTTCAAAAACTTCCACTAGTAACCAATACTTTCGGTAGTTTTTCTAGTAGCTTAAGGCATACTGAGACTATAGGGAAAATTTGAAAAAAATTCATGGACTAGAATTTTCACTAGAATTTTTTGATTTTTTGCGTCCATATAAGTCATTTTCAGTTTTTGACCAATATCTCAAAAACTTCCACTAGTAACCAATACTTTCGGTTATTTTTCTAATAGCTTAGGTCATACTGAGACTATATATAAAACTTGGGGAAAATTCATGGACTAGAATTTTCACTAGAATTTTTTGATTTTCTGCGGCCAAATAAGTGATTTTCAGTTTTTGACCAATATCTCAAAAACTTCCATTAGTAACCAATTCTTTCGATTGTTTTTCTAGTAACTTAGATCATACTGAGACTTTTTGACAAATTTGGGGAAAATTCATTGAGTAGAATTTTCACTAGAATTTTTTGATTTTCTGCGGCCATATAAGTGATTTTCAGTTTTTGACCAATATTTCAAAAACTTCTACTAGTAACCAATATTTTTGGTTGTTTGTCTAGTAGCTTAGGTAATAATGGCACTATAAGGAAAACTTGGGGAAAATTCATGGACTAGAATTTTCACTAGAATTTTTTGATTTTCTTCGGCCATATAAGTGATTTTCAATTTTTGACCAATATCTCAAAAACTTTTACTAGTAACCAATACTTTCGGTTGTTTTTCTAATAGCTTAGATCATACTGAGACTATATAGAAAATTTGGGTAAAATTCATGGACTAGAATTTTCACTAGAATTTTTTGATTTTCTGCGGCCATATAAGTGATTTTCAGTTTTTGGTCAGCTGTGTTATTCAATTTTCAGAAAATCAAAAATTCTAGTGAAAATTCTAGTCCATGAATTTTCCCTAAATTTTCCATTCAGTCTCAGTATGACCTAAGCTATTAGAAAAACAACCGAAAGTATTGGTTACTAGTGGAAGAAATGGCGGATAGACGGATTATTGTTAAATTTCAATATTTCATATACCGAGTTCCTTTACTTCAGAGATCAATCAATTTGCAATTTTAAGGATCACTTTTAATATTTTATTCTGCTGAGATATTTTATTTAGTGAAAAAAGTGATACATAATGAATGAAAAATTTCCGATGGTTATTACACAACAAAAATTCTCTTTAGTGATAGTGCTGCCTCTTGCGGCAAGTAGCGCAATCTCTTATTTTCCGCTGTCAAAATTCCGCTATCGTATACAACATGTTTAATTGCACTTGTGTCATACGGATTAAAGTAATATTCCAGCAGTTTTGGCGTCTGAAATTAGCTTGGAATGAACCTTTCTCGTAGAGGACAACTCAAGATTGGTTTAACCTAAGGCAAAAGATGCCGGATAGAAGAAGTAGCGCCTTGTTACTTAACAGATTAATGAAACAAGTGGGTTTGAATTTGGAAATACTATTGAAGCATATGATAGCATGGACGGACTCAAGCATAGTTTTAACTGGTTATATATAGTGTGGAATGGACCGGACTATTTAGTACTTGCCATATACTCCAGTTTTGCAAAGGTACTATGCTATGTGTGTCATTTCATGGATATGATATATAAGAAAAAGCCTAAAATGAAGGTTACACTAAATAGGGTAGAGTTAATAGGAGCAAGCGTCAAGGTGTTTAAAGCAATTGTTATTGAGATAAAAATTGAAATCCGATGATCAAATTAATCGATCAACTATCGACGATCTTGGGCTGCTATACGACTAAGAGGTCGAAAAGAAAACGTCCCAATTTTTTACGATCCTGCGCATCTGATTCTGCTACCAATAAGCATGATCCAGTTGCAAAGAAATTGATAATTGAGCAGGGAATAAAAAATTGTCACTGCGTGGTCCATCCATGAGGCGAAAATATTGAATATAAGCGATTCAAAGTACAATATAAGAGGAGGTTTCCAGAAGTGTGTAAGTGCACCAAACAAAACTCGCAAACGGTCGGTCAGAAGATGGGTGTACTACCTCTGCAGAATGTGGAGTTGGCGAAAGTAGTTTAGCGTACTGATTTCGATTTCGTCAGACGAATTCGGACGGTTTTAATCCACGGTTGAATTATTTTTGGCTTCCTTTAATCGGCTTATTGCAAGCCGTGGACCATGCTTTGGTGTGTTTTCCAACAAGTGCTCTAATTTTCGATGAGGATAGGTGTGTTGAGGATAGGTATGTCAAACCAACTGACACTACATTTCAGTGCGGGCATCTCACTTAGAGTAAGAAAGGTAACTTGTGACAAAATTTTATCAAATGGTGCCTATACACTCTTGGCGCAGATACAGTTGATGCTGAATAATTAGCATTTTTGTTTGAATTATGCAGAGTTTGAAAACGTGCCTACTCCGGCATACTATTTGATAGTGACAAAAAGGATGTCGCTAGTTTATCCAGGTGTTCTTAAAAAATATGCACAGCTTACAACCAGAGATCAAGTGAAAGAATGAAAAGGGAAATCAGTAGATGGCTAAAATCAACGAGTAATACACAAACTTTGCCGCTTATCCATACATTATCCCCTCGATAGCAGAGTAAATAGAGCGCGTTAATGGTCATATTATACGACATCACAAGAAATAGATCTGATGTCGTCTGGATCTGATGTTGTCTAGCTGAAAACACATTTTTGAATAGTGAGATATGCAAAGACTGAAAACATTCCGAAATCATCCCATATTGATTGATATCACCAAGCCAGTAATCGAACTAAAATAATGCACTATTTACTCCGTGGTAGAAAACACACAAAACTGTTATTGATTTAAAAGATAATAAAGAGGCTCGACTGCCCACGAACAAGATGTTTGGATTTACAGCACCCTCGACGAAATTTTGTTGTCAACATAAAGAATAACGTCGATGTTCATTTCGTCGAGCGTGTGTCATCGAGTACAACACATTCGACGAATTTGTCCATATTAAAAAGTGTGCCACATAAGCTCCAAAAATACCGCGTTTACTCTCGTTTATATTCAAGTCGCTTTCAAGAGAAACGTCGTTTTGCAAGATGCTTATGCAGAGCCAACATTATTCTGCCAACGTTATTCCGTATTATTCTGTTCCGAATGTTACGTGTTAGCTTTAGGAACAATTGGAATTGGCTGGACTTAAAAACTATGGTTGATATGTCACAATATCAGCCCTAGATTACATTCAACAACGAATCATGGATAGGGACATTGAATACTAGCGCACTGATTACCTCCTCTACGCACGCTCAAGGTCTGCGGCGAAAAGATCCGGCATAGGCGAAAAGATCTAGCTACTCCAAGAACTTGCAGGACTCGATACCGAATTGGACTTCTGCTATGGGCAAGCTGATTGTACAGATCAAATGATTCGATTTCATTACATTCAGCTGCAATGATATTCACTGGCAATGACTTGTAACTATATTAGATCTGTCAAACATTTCTCCAATTAATTCATCAAAAATAGAGGCCAAACGTGCATTTTGAAAAGCAAGTCCAAAGAAAATGTTATCATCGATTGGAGCTAAATCAGTCAATCTGATGAAATGCTGAATGGGCAACATGGACATGCATACATCCGATTATTACTAGGTAAACGCAATGTGCATCGCCAAGAACGAGCCGATATAGATGGCTTCCGGTTTGTGAGAACACATTTGAAAGATTTGACAAGAAGTCAGCAACACTTCCAGCACATGCTTTCAAGATCTGCACGAAGATTCTACAAGACCGACAAGTTTCCGCGTGCGATTGCGTTTATCGAGCCACAAAGCTCTCTGGTTTTTGTAAAATAACGCAGCCGGCTTTTGCTCGAACATCATTAAACGCTATATGATGCGTCTATTCGATCCGCATCCGGCGTATAACTTTAAACAAATGTCGCTGATGGTGTTCGCTATGCTGTTTGAACCTCATAACACCAAGATAATTGTTGACGGCAACAATGCAAAACGGTACTTAAAAATTTACCACCGTGATCAACGCAGCCCTGATAAACAAATATATAGCAATGGCATGGAAATTTGCGGAAGTGATTATGATACGCTTCAAAACCCACCCAACGAAATATTGTCTCATAGAACAATATTACCTATAATAATTTAAAATACTCCTAAGCGACTAAAACCGCTAATTGAAAATAAAAACCTCATCCACAAGCGATATTCCACTAACTAATAAAACAGTAACGATGTACATATGTCTATGACACTGCTATCACATCAGTAGGTAATACCAAGAAAAGGCTACTGATAAACTTAAAACAGCGATAAACATAATTAACGTAAGCATGAAACGATGGTGCAGCAAGTTTAACTTGATAAAATCCGTTCGTATTGACTACTCAAACAGAAATGTAAACCAATTGCCTATGGTACTTAATAGTGTCCGATTACCACATGCTAACCCTGTAAAATACATATATAGGTATGAATCTAGATGATAAATTGGGACGAATAATGCACGTCAAAAAGAACTGTGCAGAGCTCAGGCTCAAACTCAGAAAAATGTACTGGCTTTTGGGAAGGTACTTCCTATTGTCAACACATAATAAAATGAAAATATCAGCAGGGTATATGGAAGTCAGTTATGTAAAGCATTTCAAAACAAAGTACTGAGGTATATTGTCAATGCTCTTTTGTATGCATACGTAGTCGTCAAGGCTGAAAAAGGTCAAATCTTTTGATTTAGTTTTATAGTCAGCGTAAGGCAGAACCCTAGTATTGGTTCTGCCTTATAAAATTTAGGAGAAACCAATGGAGACATCCCAAAGCTGTTACAAAGTAGCAAATAAGTTTGGAATAAATAAAATTAACCAAAACAAATAAAAAAATAGTATTTCTGTCTGTCTCGATTCCACCAATAAATAAAGTTCGCTCATATTTTGATCACATTTTTATAAGCAAAATATACGTATTGGTGCAAAAATAAAATCCCCTAATTGGCGCCCCCTAATGTCACGACCATTCTATTTTGATTCAGTGAACTCTTCGAAATCATATATTCATAAATAAAAAGGCTAATTGGTTTAAGTTTGTGACCCAGAAAAAATCCAGAATCATCGTAATGATTTAAAAATGATTTCTAAAATTCCATTAGTAAGCACAAAAATCGTTTACAGCTATTTACAGCAATTCATCTGTATATAAATACTAATCCATACGATTTTATGATTGCGACCACACACCGTTCATATTCGACATATTATGAGTCCATTAAAGTAACATTAAGTCAGGTTAAACGCATAAAAAATTTCTACTTTTCAAAATGCGCGATGAGTTAATTTGTTAAAAAATCATCTTCCAAAAACAAGTATTAAATTATTCAAATTAGCTATGGTTAAAGGTGTAAATTTCTCTTAAACCTCAATAATATAATTATTATTATTTTCCTATTTAATTTTTTATGTCAATATAAAATT
Organism: Nephrotoma appendiculata; assembly: GCA_947310385.1. Taxonomy (NCBI): domain Eukaryota; kingdom Metazoa; phylum Arthropoda; class Insecta; order Diptera; family Tipulidae; genus Nephrotoma; species Nephrotoma appendiculata. The sequence goes on along the minus strand of OX371225.1, from coordinate 206,858,317 downwards.
AATTCATTCAACCGCTCGCATATAAACACATACGTCCGTCCGTATGTATGAAAGACAGCCCAAGCAAAATCTTTTTTTAAATTAATAGTTTTTGTACAAATATTTTGATTGATGATGTTTAGGTTAATTGAAGATTTATTTCTTCTCCAGAACACCAACAAATTTTGTACGTTTAAGACGTCGTCTAATATTTACTCATCTTGTTTGTTATAAATAAATAATGCGAAAAAGAATATTAGAAAAAAATAAAATAAAAATAAATAAATAGACGGTTGAACAAACATTACAAACTATCGAGACAAAAAGTCTAGTATGTTTTAGTTTTTTTTTGGCGAAACCAAGTCTAGTCTTTTGTATACCAAACTTTTATACACGAAATATTAATTTTAAATTATAAATAAAATAATCACCTTGTTATTTAGGAAATAATTTATACGTATGGTGTACGTTAAACATACGTATACAACATACAATACAAAAGCAGTTAAAAATTAAATGGGCGGTTAGTTTATGCGATTATAGTGAATTTTTATTATAAATTTTCCAGTTCAACACTAAAATACACATAATAAAAAATCGCATGCCATTTATTTGTAACATATAACTAAAATGTGGGGTCAGAATTTTATAACATAACCTGAAATTGGCTTTATTCAGCGCATGATAAATTATCGCCCTAAAACATCTGGTGTGCGTATTTATGGCATAATGACCTCATGATTAGGCTTCGTTTATTGAACTGTTTTTTTATAGGCAAATAATACTAAAGAAACACCTCAATGCACGCGGAAACCTTATGCGGGAATAAAGTAGTGTTTTGTTCAGTTCGAAGTAGCATAAAATTCCGAGAAACATTAATGAAAACATTGTTCGATTTGTTTCATTAGGCACAGAAACCTCTAAAACCTTTTTAAGCAAGATTTTTCCATAATGGGAAGATCCTAATGTAATTTGAGGAAGATCGATCCGCTGAAAATGTCAACTATTTCAGGGCACTAACAAGATCAACACTTGTTGCAAATTTAATCTTTAAATTTTTTAGAAATTTTAAATTCTTGTGGGTTTCAAAGGCTCAATGATGTTGCAAATTGAAAAAAATTAAAGTTTGCTTGCGTGACGGCGTCCGCAAGCCTTCCGGCACTCAGATGTCCACCATATTTTGCAAGGATTTCCAATTTTATAGGAAAAGCTTAAGTATAAAATATCATCCGAAGCTTGGTGAAATTAAGTTTTTTATCAAAATTCCTCATTTCAGCTAAAATTTTAACATTTGATGTGAAAGAATTTTCAATGAAATGTTATTCGAAATATTTTTGTTCCAGTCGTTCTTTCTTATACTTTCTACTAATACCATTCGTTTCATCATTCCAAAAAAATGATTTTTAAAGGTTTGGGTCTGTGATTTTATGTCGTGTCAAATGTGATAGGCCAACACATGTAGTTATGCCGGATTTTTACTTCCATCGACAATCGCTCACTCCGGAACCATCATTAAGTTTTTGCCCAGAGAGTATAGAGCCCAGCATTTTTTCAACTATATTCTTTGGCGCTAAAATATGCCCAATTCGAGTCTAGTCTTCATGTAATTTTGATAAAATCGCTTCTTTCGATATGGCTTTACAGTTTGGGCAGTCAGACCTTATCATTGTGGTCGAATTTGTGCAAGTATGCGTGGAAACACCGGTGCCGTATGGCAACCGACAACATCTGTCTAAATTAAAAACCAAATTCATCGTCTAAAAGATTTATCGAATATTATTTGGTTTCGGTCACTCACAAATAATTTAATAAACACGACATTATTTGGAGATGAATAAAACATGTGCACCGATTTATATTTATTTAATTTAGGATTACAAACTAGACTCGTAACATGCACGTCGCGCCAATACTCAAAATAGCACGCCTCGATGTCTAGAAAATCAAATCAGAAAAACCGAATAAGATGTTGAAAAAGCTGGGAAAAGATGCGTCGTCCTTTATTATTCTCTCTTCTGCCGCTTCAATGGAATTTTGCCAATGTACGTGGCTAATTCATGAGTGTCGTGTGCTCGTGCACGGTTGGTTATTAAATGTCGGTTTGTTAAATATCGAATTAACCGGATGTCGCACGGTTGAATGCCGCGTATTAATATGTCGAATGCGTCGACGATTGTAGTACAATTATTTTACGAATAATTAAAAGCTACAAGTTTTGGAAACGACTCTCTCGATGGCAGGCAGTAAAATATGTCCAAAATAACAAAGATAAACAACTATTAGTAAGCACATTTTAAAAAATTATTATATGAGGTTTGAGTGAAAACTAGAAAGTAATCTCAAAAAATTAGATTCTCTAAATGCTTGGTAAAAAAAATGTTTGTACAAAGCCACTTTGTGGAAATTAAACACGATAAGACGATATCCAGAAGATAGGTAAGACAATCAAGTGGGTTAAAGGACATCTCCATAAAAATGGGATACTACTAAATTTAGTCTGGTCTCATTTTGTTCGGTATGAGTAGTTTTACTCGCGGAAAATGCCTATAAGCTAACACAATGAAATAAATCAAGTCCAAATTGGGAGTAAGAGTATCTTTAATAGTTCTGATAAATCAATCCAATTTTATTAGTTTGCGTAATTCTGGTTAAAATAAATTCTGCTTATCGTAAACTTTGTCGTAAAAATTCACCTAATAGCCTCAGTTAACAAAATCAAATGAGTTAGCTGCCATTTCCAAACAGAGAGTTGGATTAATCTGTTTAGTTGTGGTAAATGAAGACGATTTTATTGGTTTGAATCAAATTTGTTTTGATTAATTCTTTTTATCTTGGGGTTTGTCGGAAAATTCCACTATATGTAGAAATGTTAGCTTTAGATTAACATCCTTTTGACACACCATCATTTATGACACAGTTTATTACATCCCACGTCTTTTTACAATTATTTGCACTATTTCTAAATTTATTGCCAAAATAGTCTTTCTTTTTAAGATCTCTGATTACACTGTACTTATTTCTCCAAAATCACTTTCAATTTTATCGATATTATTTTTATTTTGGCCATTATTAATTTTCTCTACCAGTAATATTTGTTGGTATTTATTTGTACTAACTCATCATCGATCCACGGTTTTAACTGAACTTTATTGTTATTATTGTATGAATTTTAATTTTCAACAATATTAGTATGCTTATTTTTTATTTCATTGATTACACTTTTTAATTCACTAAGCATGGCGTTCACACACAGATGACTATAACGTTATTGATTTATTGTTTATCTCATTGACTACCTTTATGTAATTTGTTATGACTCTGTGAGTATCTTGAATCTCATTTTGAGTTAATGCACAATTTTCTATAAATTCACATATCAGTAAATTATATGATCATTATGGTCCGACATATAGTTAAATGATTTATAATTAGCTTTTGGTTAACATCATTTGTGATAAAATGATCTAAAACCGATCCCGAGAGTGGCCTCGTTGGCATTCTATCATTAATAATAAAGAAATTGTAACTTCGCACAAGGTTTTGGTATAAGTTTGTCCACGGATAACTGACATCATTTAGGTTTAAGTGAAGTCTCCTACAAAAATATGTAGATTTTCTATTTGAGAACACCAGTAGCTTATTATTCATAAAAGATACAAAATTATTAAAATATAATTTACATTTTTCTATTGGTGGATTATATACAACATGAACGTATTGAATTTGTTTAAAAAGTGTTATTTTGATACATAAGTAACTTATTCGGTCATCACTGTATTTTTCCACAAAATCAAAATTTAATATCGTTTTATGTACCAATAAACAAACACCACCTCCCGTTTTTGTTAGTCTTCCGCATATAGATGTGTTGAATAACCATTAATGTTTAATACGCTTACGTCCACATTTTCTCCAAGCCAAGTTTCCGTTATAGCAACTATATGTATGTTTAATTTGATTGAATTTAAGATGAAATTAAAATCTTCAATTTTATTTGAAACAGTAAGTGCATTAAAATACAGATTATAAGATTATAAATCTGCATTATCCGGCCGTTTTTCGATTTTTTTGCCAATCAATATATTGCCATACTTTGAAAAGTTCCCCCTTTTGAATAAGTTCTTCCGCTTTCGCTCTAAGAAAAAGTGATGCTTTAGTCATCTGAATACCCACATATATGGGTCTGTTATCCAGTCTCATTTCTAGAATTGGTTGGATTGGTTTGAGTAGTTTAAGTTTAGATAAATTCTGGATATCGTACAGTACGTCGGTAAATTCCATGAAAAATGAGGGGAACGGTATTCTTTTGAGTTCTCGTAAATAAGATCGTTTTTATTCGTTTTGTTTCGATAAATTCTGGATATCGTCGAATTTGTCGCAAATAATCATTTTAAAGTTTTCATTGTTTAAAAAAAAATTAAATTTCTATATAGTAAATAATGTTTATTTTAAATATAACGATTAAATTCAATATAGTTTTAAATTAATTCATTGAACCAAATTAAATGACCAAAATGTTTTATTTTGAATTCGAAATTATATCGTAAGGTGAATTTGTATTTGCTCTGTAGCAAAATTTTATACAGAAAAATTTGCTTAGTAGAGAATTGATTTTTGATAAGGTGGCCTTCAGCAAATTAATGGTATAGACAAGGATGGCTCAAAAAAATGTTTGTAATCCTCGCGCCGTAGGCAAATTTTTTCGTCGAGCCCTCTCTACCCAAGCAAGTAAACAATAAAAGAAAAAACTTTATCTTCATGAAATGGTACATAATATCATTTACATCTTTGCCTTAATAAATTTATTTTTGACATCTATGACCTATGAAAATTTATAAAAATAAAATTGTTTTCAAATTTCTTTCATCTAAACAATTTTTAAAAGATGATAAAAAACGAGGACGTTGAGCGCCTAAACACTACTCCTGTAAATAGAAACTAAAGTTCTGTGGTTGCATTTCAGGCAAATACAGTATAGCAAATACGTCCGGCAAAAATTGTCTGGCAATTTGATGCATTGTTGTTTCCATGCAATCGAAATCGAGATTATGAGGTTTAATGTTCAGATATGTGAAAAATCTTAAAAAATAAAATAAAAATCGTCGAAAATTAAAAAAAATCCTAGAACCCGATCGCAGTGACACCTGCCGGGATCAATTGTGAATGTAAACCAATTAGACCCATTCACAACAAATTTCATCAAAATCGGTCCAACCGTTTAGGTGGAATTCAGTCACTAGATAGTTATTTCGGTAAAATTTTGGTTTAACAGTGTAATTACTAATACATGTTATATATTAAAAATTTCTTATACGATTTGTATATGTACAGAGAATTTTTCGTGGGACAAACTTCAGCACCGTCTCTCTCCCATCTTTTCCAAAATAAAAATAAAGTACATTCTTGCTACAATACCGCATTATAAACCATCACATCACAAGTAGCACACAGCACCGATACACTGAATTGGAGCTGCAACAGAATAATTTATTCCCAGTGACTCTGTTAAAAAAGAGCGATATATTACATCAATACATCCTCAAGGTGCTATAATAGTCATATGGACACTACATGTAACGGCGAATCATTCGCACCTTAAAACGAATCAGTTACCGCTTTCCAGGATAGGGGCAGCTGCAACAGTCATCTGTTGTACCAAGAGACTCGCTAAATAAATGTGTTCAAGGAAGTATGAAGACTGTATGTCATAACCAGGGTCCGGATTTTTAAAACGAATAAAAGCGGATAAGCCCTATTTATTTCGACATATTTTTGCATATTCTGATATACATAAATACATATTTTTACATATTTTTGCTTTTAATACAAATTTTTAAATATTTTTTATTTTTTTCTACATTTCACCAAATTTATTCGAAAAAACGCTCTTCCATACAAAAAAAAATTAGGTACTAGTTCTATTTTTCGGTGTTATGCCCCAATCAGTCAGACTTAAGAGCTTAAGTTACATGACGGTTGCACCGCTTCGGTTAGTGCTATAATTATAGGCTTCTCGTTACAAATAAACAACTGACCTCTTAAATGTTGGTGGTCGTACCGCTCTCTTAAGTGGTCCAAAACTGAGCATAACTTAAGCTCTTAAGTTTGACTGGTTGAGGTTTTAGTTTTGTTTTTCATTTTCTCTCTCTCTCTAAATTAAATTTAGTTTGTTCTTGCATGAGCAGCGATGCCTATAAGTTTCAATTTTCGGTAAAATAATATTTTCATCTGCAAATTGATTATATGCCGAAAAACAAACAACGTTTAAGCGTTAAATTACATGTGATAGTGAATGAATATAAGAATATATTTAAAATCGATGTATCGATATTATTTTGCAAATACTATGAAAAGGCAATCTCTGTGCAACAAAAATCGAAATTTCTTGGTGAAAACGCCATGGTGATAAAATCTCACAATCACTACTTCCCCATTCTTAGGCAATACCTATACATCGATATTTAAAGAAGACTTATGCCTCGCCTTTGTAGCTCCTGTTATACCACTAACAAAACTTGGCAATCCTCAATTAAAATCATTTTTGAAAAATACACTACTGAAACCGTACCAGATGAATCTACTTTAAGAAAAAAAATTCGTGAAACAGCTGCACGAAATAGAAATGGATCGAATTAAAGGACGAGTTCAAAACAAATACGTTAAGATTTCTATTCACGAAACAACAGAAAGTACTGGCAGATATATCGCCAACATTATTTTGAGGCATTATTTTGAGGCAGATTGCGATCTGAATATTTCGAAAAGAAAATATCTTTTAAATGTGGCCGAATAGGAAAAACAACCCATTCAACCATTTTGATAATTTTTGACGAATCAGTAAATTATTAGGAGACAATTTTGAAAGAGATCGTATTTTATTATTTTGGTGCCGAAACTCGGGAATTTCCGTAATGGAGAGATTAGAACGACTTCGCAATCGCGCTTACAATCAAATAATTCAAATTCATAACATTCAGAGTCATATCTTCTAGCGTTATAAACAACATTTTTGCGAACAAAGGCAGCGCGAGTTTTAATGTGTTTTATCCTAAATTAATTCATATTACGTGTATTTTTCAAGGGTTTCACATAGTTGCAGAGGCTATTCAATCCCACTTTAGTGGCGTCAATCGTTTGATATCAAGAGTAAAAAATATTTTTACAAAAAAACGCCTTCGCGAAAACAGATTTTCAAGACTACGGAACCAAATTTAGATGTGGTAGATCTAAATTTGGTTCCGTAGCCTTAAAAATCTGTATTCGCGATGGCGTTTTTGAGCCGACTATAACCCGTTGGGGAAGTTGGTTGATTGCCGTTAAGTATGCTATAGCAATAATTTAGATAAATTGTTAAAAATAATCAATCTCTTAGATGAAGAAGAATCAACCAGCATTAAAGTTGCAAAGGAGTGTATGACTAAATTTAATATCAGAAACGATGTAGCATTTACGATATTACGGCCAATTAAATTCACTTTTCAGATACGATAGAAGTCTTGGAATCTTTTAATAAATCATTAGCGGACCAGATGAGTCTGATAGATTCTACGGTTAGTTTAATTAGCAAAGTTGACGGCCCAATTGGAAAAATAATTTCGCTTGAATTAAATAATGTTTTAGAGACTGGTTGGACTGAAAGTGGTTCGAGCGATTAAAAATTATAGTAATGTACAGAAATTGTTTAAGGCCTAACCGCCATAATTTCAATTTTATAAATTTTAAAGTTTGTGATAATCTGCTTATTTAAATAAATTGATGAAGAGTTGCAATTAACCAACGCCGTTTTATTATAAATTTTGACCACATACTATATTTATTTTAGTCAAATATTTTTTGGTTTTAACAACATATTTTTTAATTTTAGTTCTAGTCATAACATTCTCTACCAGTACGTGACCCACACACGCAACAATTGGGTTAAGCGGCAAGCTAGTACATATAACCATCTCCTATAAAAACAACTAAGTGGTAGATTCTACGCATAAACCTCGGATTACAATATCAGATTCATCATAAACACGATCTCGGAAATTGTACAAGGACAATGCTTTAAAAATGGAAACATGGAACGTACTTAAATTTTTAGGACCTGTATATCTCTACATCATTTCGAACCACGCAAAGAGTTAGACATTAGGCGTACTAAAACTACAAGAGCTTAGATGGTTTTGGACTAGGATCCATGGCACAACCAATGGTTACGCTCTTCATTACAGTGGCCATCAGTGGGTTCTCATCCATCTGCGCGTAAAGCAACATATCATCGACTTGCACCCTATTAACATGCAATACGAACGGTCAGCAGTGTCATGCTCCATTTGCGTAATTTAGAATTTTCGACATATTGATGTCGAAAATTTGTACAGTTTTTAGGTAATAGATTAGATCGTTTTTTATTATTTTTTCCATTGGTTTTTTATTACGAGGTCGACATCTTGTAGTTTTTTCACAGAGTTTCCTCCGCATGGCCAAATTGAGCTGCTTATTTCCTTTATTGCACTATGTATAGAGGATTCTATTTGCACAGACATGTAACATATTTTCCCGTATTTGGACAAATTACACTTTTTGCCCATGTCTCAAAATCTTTAAAATTTGCTGCACAAAATTTTTGCACTATGTACGAGTAGGAGGTTATGTGTCAAAATGTTTGTGTACGAGCAGTAGGTTATGTGTCAATTGGGGCATGCTGCCTATCCCCATGGATTTGTGAAGAATTATTTTAAAATTGGACGGCTTCTTTATATTGATCTAGATATATAACTTTCCATCTTCGGGTGTCTTCGTTATAATTATAAAAAATGAACGGATCTAAATGGGGAACCCTGACGATCCGCATGGAAATGTGGCGTATTATTTTATAATTAGTTTTTTTTTTCCATTTATTGAACTAAATAGGAGGCTATGTGTCAAATCCTCCAAATTTTGCTCTACAACATTTCCGTTTTCGAACTCTTGCATTTCATTTTGATAAAATGAACTAACTTAATGGAAAACCCTGACGATAAGCTTATACGAAGATAGAAGGTGGCTATGTGCCAAAATCTTTAAGTTTCACTCCACAGATTTGTCACTTTCGGAATTTACCATTTTTTGCCAACATAGCCTCCTCTATCGCAAATAGACGTGAATGCTTCCATTTATTGTGCACTACGTAGATGACTGCTTGTCGATTCGCATAGTCATTAGGCTTTCTGCTGATGCTGCAGAATGATTTAAAAAGCCTGAGTTGGTATGAGTTTTGTATTGCCTGATGAATATTTACGATTTTGATTAGAAAAAAACCTGAGAAAAGTTCGTACATTTTCCTAACCTATCTAGAACGGAATATAATGCAAACGGACTAATTTTCTCTCAACGAAGTACGTTACGACACGTGTCCTTACTAAACCACAATTTAAGAACCAAAACCCTTAAATTGAGTGTCATAAGACGGAGGTCTAATAGTAACTAGATAAATGCATAGAATGCAAACCACAAGAAAAAATAAAAACTTTTTTTGTATAATTTTACCAATTTATTTATTTTTTCGGAAATTAATTTTTAATTAAAACAAATTTGTTATTTTATTAATTAAAAATTTATAGAATTTTTTGGTTTACGTTATGATGCATAAATAACAAAATTATATTTCCTGTTTAATTTGAAAATAAATAAATAATTAAATGATGACAAAAATTTCCTAATTAACATTGTACACATGTACATACATTGTGCATGGTATTATAGAATGACGAGATGTTAAATTTTTGATGCTGATTCAAGAGGAAATTTCTAGAAAATCTAGCAATAAATTCATAACCATATGTGGATTTGATATTTTGTTTGAAAAACGTTAAAGTGGTTTTGCGCGTGACAAAGACGCGTGATGAAAAATCGATCAAAGTGTACAGATATGAACTATATAGCTGTAGCTATCTATCTATATACACCAAGTCGAATAAAAATAAAAATAAAATATAATTCGTTTGAAGCGTCAAGTAAATAAAACGTCGCGTTAAACACATCAAAGGGTTTTTAAAACCATTTTTTGTGTTTTTTTTTGTTCATTTCGGTCTAAATTTGTCCCAATTTATAATTTATGATTGCCAAGGCGTGATCTGGAGTCGTATAACTGAATTTAATATAACAATAATAATAATAAATAAATAAAACAAGAAATAAAAAAATTATTTTGACAATTTGAAATTTAATATCTTCATATATACATATACGAATTAAATTATAAAATTTTATCATGCAATGATAAAAATAATAATAAATAAAATATCACGATTAATAAATTTATTTAAAAAAAAAATAAAAATCTTATTAAAATAAAATCACGACTTAATTTTATTTTTTTTTTATTAACTTAATTTTCATGAGAATTTTAATTGTCTTCTGCGCTCGTGTTTTTTGTTTGTGTAACACTGAACGGTTATTATTTATTCATTTAATTCAAAAGACAATTTTCAGCGAATTGGAAGACAATTATCATGAATTTAAAATATTTTTCTTTTCGTTTTTAATGAATGAAACGAATAAGTCAATATCCAATTTCCTGTCGCATGTGTCTATCTGTACATCCGCCCGAATACACCAGCACTTCGATTATATTTAATGTGTTAACCAATTTTTTCGTGCGCAAATTCTTAAGAAATAATGTTTACAACAAAAATTTGTATTCAATGTTGCAATGAGGATGGGTTACATAATTACATATATTGTTACTAAATATGATTTTTGTGTTGTGGTTTTGAGGTTTGTAGTTTTAATGTGTTCGAGGCCTTGAAGAAGATATAATATTGAAAATGTGTTCGCGGTTTTGTTCAATTTGGTTTTAGTGGGAAAAACATTAAAATATTGTGAGCGGGATATGCGTAGACAAATAATTACTTAATAAATCTCATTACATATGTCCAATTGAACAGAGTTTCCCATGAAACACAGTAATGCGAAAGAGAATATTACAATTTCATAACTTTTTAGCTTCACTAAAGCAGTCCCCTGGAGTGTAAATAACAAAAGAGTATCGCTGGAGGCACTATAGTAGACCACAACTGTATATTTTGTAAAACGGTGGGCTGAAACTGATTCAACTATATTCTATTGAAAATCGGCGAAAAGTGGCCGACATAAATGTCCGAGAAAATTTTACTAATTTCTTTACGCATCGTTCAGTAAAACTTTTCGTTAAAATTGGACTCAATTTCTCTTTCTCAAGTTAAACTTGTGTAAGACGAAATTACAAAATTTTGACAAATCAAAAATCTATAGACAAATATAAAAGATTGTGTCATTAAAAATTATAAAAACCCTTAACAAAACCGATAAAACAAACATTGTAACAAATCTAAGAATATTTGCCAACAATTCATCTAGTGGAAATATTAACACAACTAAATAAAATGTGGAGCGAATACCGAAAATTTTGTCGTGCCACAATGCAACTTAGGTAAAGTAACAAAAGAAATCTATCTTATTGTGACAAGACATCTAAATAGCTAAACACGGTGTTTGGCGCGTGGACATTTGGAAACTTTCATCCCAAAGAACTGATGTCCTAAGTGTCACTGTAAGTGAGATATGATATTTTTAACTTTTTTTTTAAATTATGCAAAACAGTCATAATTTTGTTGTTTGTAGTCATAAAGGCCGGAAATAACTTTTATTGCATTCTGCAATGTAATTTTATTCTAAATAAATTGTTATTTAATACAATTGGTTTAAGAAATATGACTTATGGTTAGAATCTTAAAAAATTTGTAAAAGTATGAAAAATGTCACCTTCTAGATTCATTTTAAAAAAAACTAAAGATTATTTTGAAATTAGGGTTATTTCAAAAAACTCTCTACTTTATTCCCTTTCCAATGGCATACATGTTATAAAAATAGAACATTTTGTGGTCAAAATAAGAGATACTGTTTTGCCGGGGTCAAGGTTAAGAAAATATTTTTATATACTTCATTTATTACATTTTGTTTATAATCCACGGCACCTTTTTCTTATTTCCACGTTTGTTGTGCGAACTGAAGCATTTGATTTTTCGTTTTGTCCAATACGGCACAAAATGAGTGATTTCGTAGTATACCATTGGAAACGGCATAAACCAGAGAATCTTGTAAAACAAACCTAATTTCAAAACACCTTTAGTGTTTTTTAAATGAATTTAGGTGACATTTTTCATATTTTTACACATTTTTTAGGATTTAATAAGTTATTTTTATTCAACCAATTTTATTAAATAATGATTTATTTCAATTTATTTAAATCACATTGCACAAATTATAAAAGCATGCCCATTTAAAGGTGAGATTTTTGGTAATTTAAAAATCTTAAAAAGATCATATCTCAGTTACCGTGATACTTAGGACATCAGTTGCGAAAGCTTCCAAATGACCCCCCTCCCATCTGCCAAAATATTTAGTCGGTCTACGCGCCAAACATCCTGTATACGAGTCGAGACGTTCAGTCGATGCCTGAACTTTAACCATTCCTATTATCATAATTAACAAATATTTCAAAAAAAGGAAACTATATGCCGAGCAATTCCTGGAGATTGTAGCACATACCCACCTATAAGCCACATAGATAAAAACTGTTCAATTTGTAAAAAACGCCATATGTCTATTTTTATCACCAAGATGTTCTATCTTGGCTCGTTCATTTTATCATTAATTTAAAAAAAAGGCCGTTAGTGAAAATTCTGTATTGGAGAAACTAAAGATTTGCCTAAAGAGGTTCCTTCCCAGTTGACCATATTTAAGAACTTTCCCAAAAATGTATTTCAAAATGTTATTCTCATCTGTTTACCGCATTACATCTTGATCGTTAAGGAATGACCAGTCCAGTGGCCTTATTTCAGAACTTCCTCAAAAATCATTACAGAACAAAATTTCGCGGCAACCAGACAAAATTGATCTTATTTTCCCACGAATGTTTACATAGATATCGAGATTTTAGAAAAACAACAAGGTCAATGCTCATTGCTTTAAAATTTAATGATCCATTTTATTTGAATGTTTTAATTGTTTATCGTTTTTTGTAAGCGACTTTTAGCGCACTTTTTAAAATCATTGCAATAATTGATAAAGCTCCAGTTGCAGATGACACTTCCGGTACACATATTCCCACGATATTTCAATAGGATCACTCAATAAATGGAAAATATAAATCTGAAGTTTTTTTTCGAATAATCGATCCGGTTGGACACTGCCAAATTTTAATGGAATGATTTTTTTTTATCAAAAATTGTCCTTTTTGGTAAAACTTAAACTGGTCTAAAGCAACTTTGTTTGAAATTAAATTTATAACCTTTATGTTTTAAACAATAAAAATATTAGCAAAAAACGGAAAAGCTTCGATAGAAGCTACTCCTCACAATCAATCCGTAAGCGCGCTTCAGGGAACATTTTTGCAGTTGGCTTTGACTTTCGCGTCCAACTGTGTAGTTTCTGTTTTTAAGTTATTTTTTTTTTTCATATTTGTAATATTAAAACTTTTATATTTTGCATTTTACTAAGGATATTAACCCATTTATGCTTTGAAGCGTTACATCCCAGCCTTTTGGCATCTAAACCAAAAAATTTTTAAAGCTTGGATGGTTGGATAAACTAAAGTGGGACTACCAAGCTTTAATATAAAACAAAAGCAGAGCATAACCCGCCATATAACAGAGGAAGATGTTCTGTAGTTATCGCGTCACGATCCCGAGAGGCAGTCACCAAAATATTGGATTTTTCATAGATTGCACGTCGCATAACAAATGAGCTTTGTAGCGCAATATGTGTGTAATTTATAACTAAATTTTATTGGTTAAATAAATAAATAGCAAACTAATGGAACTACTACTAAAAACAGTTGTTGTCAAAAACCACCGTTCCCGTTTAAATTTTTGAAAATTGGTTTGGACCGAAATTGTTGCAAAATTAGTTTACTATATTTTAGTTCTTGTCGTCATTTATGAGAAATATGATATATTTTCGAAAATACTTGCAAAATCCCCTTCGGTAAGGTAATTGTCAGTTTTACTTTAGGTAATCGTTTAGGTAATTGTCATTTCGGCGCCACAAAATTAATTTAGATTTTTAAGCAAAAGAAATGCTCTAAGGTTTCGGTTTGCCGTTTGTAATTTCTCCATTAAAAGTTAAGCAACTCATGGGATAGTAGGGCTCTATTAGTAGGATTTGGACAATTCTGTGTTTAGGGTGTTCTGATATATGTAGGATTTTCCCAGCTCCTTAAAATTGATAGAATTTTTTTTATTTTCTATTCTATTTCTGTTTCATAGAGCATGTGAATGTGAAATAAAAGTATATCTCGTGTGGATATGGGTTTGTGTGGGAGGTGTGGTTATGGGGGTGGTAGGCGTGGTGACATGGGACGTGGAGGGGGTGGGCTGAGTGGTTTGGGTTTGGTGTAGCAATTTGGGATTTGGTGGATGAGGGTTTGTGGGGATGGTGTGTGTGTGGGAGTTAGAAGAAGGTGTTAAAGGGTGACGATGTGGGTGGTGCGTTATAAGGTGGTGCGGGTGAGATGGGTTTTTTCGGATTTGAACTGGATGGGGGGTGGGGGTGGTAATAATGTTTAGGTGTGGTGGTTTGCGGTTGATCGGGGTCGGTTGAGTTATGGTGGATTGTAGTCAGTTGGGGTGAGTGTAGATGGGGTAAGGTGCGTGTTGCGATATTCGAAATACGCAAATCACACTGCATAGAACCTTGCTTTCTTACACATGGAATAATATTTAATACTAAATATTTTTGTTTCTTATTTTTCAATTAATTTATTCTCTTGCTTTCTTTTCTTTATCTCGTTTCATAACGTCGGGTGTTATTGCAATTTGCAAAACAAGAATTTGCGACAAAAGTTCACAAAATGATGATGTTACTAGGTTTGCGCATTGAATATCTAGGTAGCAATGACATGAAAAAACCTTCTCTCTCTCTCTCTCTCTCTCTCTCTCTCTGGCTCTATATCCCAAAATGGAATTTGGCCGCCTCAAATAAGGTTTCATAATCCTATTTTCATTTCGGATAATGATTGATTGATTGGACTGTAGAACCAAGTGCTAGCCAAGTGTCCCGGATAACGCCGGGCCTATTCCTACAGCCTGTTTACACATAACAATAGGAAGGATAGGAAAGGTTTTTTTTTTTTTTTTTTTGGGACGGAACGATCCGGTTGCAGACACCTAGCGATCGTACGGCACAACACAATTCTAATCTACTTCTAATCTACTAGAGGAAGGATAAAGGCTTAATAGGTTAAATGGATATCGATGGTATTGGTCTTCAACAATTGCTTCTCTAAATCAGCAACCTGAGGAAACAAATTTATTATTTCACGTGCATCTGGAAATTTCCTGTAATATAATTCTACATTAATACTTTTCAGCTACCTAAACAAAATTGATTAATTAGATCAGCCCGGTTACAAATACCGAGGTAAAGCCAATAGTTCATGAACTAATGACAACACAACTCTAATCTACACAACCAGCAATTAATATTTCAAAGAAATATTATTTCATAACATCTAAAGATTCCTGAAATTAATTCTTAATTAATCTCCCGGTTTCCTAAATAATATAAATATTTATTAATTTAATCCTCTACAACTCCACAACTTACAATATAATTTCCTGAAACCATAGTTATTTGAATTATATTAGTATTCAATCCCCGAACTGAGCAACCACGAAATAGTAAAAAAAAAAAAACAAAAAACTCAAAAAGTTGAAACGAATAAGTGAGGCATCCCGAAGGTAATGCTTCCTAGAAAACTATTAATGTTTATATTTCAAATAAATTTAGCTGATTTCGTAAAAAATTTCAAATACGTTACTGTATATTCGATTAATTACCAAGTCTACATAGGACATATTTATCCCATACTCAAAGGAACTTTACCATTCCTCAAACAATCACCATGAAACATGGTATGCAGAATTGGATTGCCACTCCAGCTAAATGCTCAATTAAACTAGGCCATCTCTCAACAAATGATGGTCAAATTCGGTGTGCGAAGCTGTATTTGAACGAAACCTTGGGATTCGGCGACAACGAATGGAATCATGCCGTTATCGGTTAGGAATCATGCCGTTATCTCAATTTTAGTTTGTAGAGCTGGGCCAGGGTTCTAATAAACTAAGAACCAATCAACCTGCATCGGTACCCCAACGCGTCCCTCCGATGAAGCCCCACAGCCCGACAACTCCGAACTGAACCCGGCCACACCCCCACCCCAGCCACCGCCAAATCACGCACGCATAACTTAGTTAAATCTCCACCAAGTTCCGCATACGTGACCCGGCAATAGCCGTAATAGGCAAACGGCCAAGGTCCAGTCAGAATGTTCAAACTGCAGAATCCCACCAAAGACACGTCAAAATCCCGAAACATATTTAAAAGAAGTTCTAGAGTTCGATTTTAATTACATAAATTATAAACCAATTAAATAAACATTATAATAAAAATATATGTACACATTATATATCTCATACATGAACTTAAATTACATTGGGCGAATCCACACGAGGACTCAGATTTCAGGCTACCACCAGATTACAGTCTGTGAAGAAAATGAATACAATTATGAGCCCCTGTCGAAGTGCAGAACTGATGGGCCGAACCATATTACATGCCAGTACTATAGGGTGGCATGGAGCTATGCAATATGCACATGGTTATGAAAATAGCAGTACGTTCTCGTGACGTGAAAAGCGAACTGCGAGAGAGTTTCGGCCCCAGAACGGATTGCAAAGATTTAATAATAATAAAAAATAAAAATAATAATAATTAAGGGAAACGACGCGTTTATTAGTTTTACCTCGGTGCCGGTTTATAAATTTTGAAAAGGTGGAAACCTTAATTAGGTTGAATTATTGAAATCAAATGAGATAACCGCAGTGGACATAATTCAGTTCTGAGAAAAATGGGTGATTTAAAGAAAATTTGGTGAATTTGTTGAGAACCATGTCAGCTAGAAAAACTAATCAGCGCTTCCCATCAAGAGGTGGGGACAATTTATAGAATTCTGTATTCTGACCAAATATATTAAGAATTCTAAGGCCAATTAAAATATCCCTAGAAATCCAAATACAACCTCAGGTATATGGAGTGTTAGCTGGATTTTCAACCAATCCCATTTCATTTCAACTGATTGATTAACTGATTGGAATATGTGACCAAACCTAAGTAAGATTCCCGCTTGACGCCGGACCCAACCACACGCTCTTGTACATATAACAAGATGGAGTAACAGGAAAGGTGAATTAATTATTATGTAAATTGACCCGGTTTCAGACACCTAAGTAGTCAATAGTTAGTAAATTGTTAGTTGAAATGTAATGTAAGACGGTTAGTACAAGACAACACAATTATTTAATATATTATGGAATAATACCCAGCAATCAGAATCATAAAAATATATTAAATTATCGGAAATATAACATACTATACTATTTCCAGTGATCGTTTTTACTATTAGGAATACTAATAAAAAGTGATAAATATTGAAGTTTGAATAATAAAATTAAAGCAGTTAAATGTAATGATTCGTATTAATTAATCCAACTCAATTATCCTGATAAATATTAAATAAAATTAATTGAATTCAAACTACCAAACAATTAGTACAATATAATAGTACTCGTCACTGCCGTCATCTGAAAATCCAGCTAAAATCTAAATATAAAGACTAAAACCACATTTACACGATAACTCCTTTAATAGTATAATAGTATTTTACTAATAAAGTATTTTTCTCGTTCAGTTCACACCATAGTGGTGTGAACACATTATAATAGATTATTACTCATATATTTCATTAAAATTTAAAAAAGAAACAGTTATCTTTTATCACAATAAACAAGAAAAATCAGAAGAATGACTAAAATGACATTTCGTATCTAAAAAATATTATATAGTATCGTTCTCACCGCAAACATTATACCAATACTTATTAGATACATAGAACACTTTAATTGCAAAAAAGTATGTAATAAAGTAGCAAAGTATTTTACTTTAAGTTTACATCGTCATACTTTTATGATACATACTCTTATACTACTGGAATAAACGTGGTATAATTAGAATCAAAATTATAATTTCAGGAACTTCAACTCTTTCTAAATACTAAACAAAGTAAAACATTAAATCATATATTTACAATTATTAATAAGTAATAGGTAAAAGTATTTCACTTTTAGCGAATAAAACCTGTCAAAATATAATAAATAAAATATAATTCAGTAATAATTAGATCAACTTTTAAATAAATCGCGATAAATATAAATAAAAATAAATATAAATAAAAATAAACAAACTTAGATCTCGGCATAATTAATTAAATTAATAGTGATTAATTCTTTGATCCTAAAACAGCCGTGAAATTTTTTCCTTGTCACCGGGGCGGGGCGGCAGCAAAACCTTCTAGGAGAAAAAAAAAATGTCAAAAATAGAAAAATAATTTAGGAATTTTGTCATTCGTACATAGAATATACGTAATATAATATAATACTTTTAAATTGGTCATTTGTGATTGTGTAATTGTGAATATTTGTGTTTAAAATATTTTTTTAATTTATGCATTTCTAAATGACGCCAACAAAATAAAGGCGAAAAACAATTGTAGCATCAAAACGAGTCCAAATGCGTGATATATACGATCAAATCAAGTTTAGACACATTTTGCCGCCATGAAAAATGATCCAATTCAGAAATTCGAGAAGGCGAATATAGCTTGAACACAGCGCGTCGCCGTGAAGTTCGTTAAAATTCTGATGTCCGAGAGGGCGAACAAAGCGTAAATTCAGTCCGTCGTCGTGAAACACGCTCAAATTCCGATGTTCGAAAGGTCGAGCAAAGCGTTAGTTTTAAGATTGAATAATCAACTAATAATTATACAAAACAAATTAAATACTATTAACTGGTATCAAGAAAACTTTATTTCTCTCATGTTATATCCACTTAGTTCTTTATAGGCAACAAAAATTCTTATAGAGTTCTTCTCCAAACCAATCCGGTGTTTTTTTAACTTTTAATTAGTTTTCCTTCTAAATGTTACATTTTTCAAAAAATTCCCAAAAACCGAAAGAGGTCCTATGGAGGCTACCACTTCCGGTGGGCTGATTTCAGCCAAAGATCATTGAGATCTCCCAATTTAGAAGAAAAGCTTGAGTATAAAGTTGCATGCCGATTAGTCAATCCATCTGGGTTGTAGACACACTACAGACATTAAGAGTGCATGGAACCACATAGGCAATTAAACACCGAGAGTTACCTAAAAAAACATTTATATTACTATGTAAAAAAAGTAAAAATGGTTTAGTTTCAAACTAAAAATTTCTAATAAATCATATAAATTTAAGTAAACTAAAATTTGTTATTGAAAATATTTTATAATGTGCACTAAAAATAATATTAGATCCTCCACCATCCACCCGCCTAACACAATTAATAACAAACATCTTACCATGATGCAACCTGGTACAACAGTATTCAATGCGAAGCAGTATAAAGCTAGACCTCTAGTTAACGTAAACATTCGCAAAATTATGTATGTGAAGTTAGCCCGAAAAGTAGCGCGAAAAAATGTGTCTTTGCTACATCTTTAATAAAAATTTTATAAAAACTGTATTATCTTAAATTCTAATCCCGAAATAATTTTTTTCATCGTATATTAAGCAGATCAAATATCTGTGAAAAATTAAATAATATAATAAAACACAATAAATAAACATTTTGTTTGCCACCATGCAAATTTATAAAAAAAATATTATTAAACCAAAATCATAAATGATCATTGAAAATATATACTAAATATATGGTTACGTGGTCGCCCTCACAGAAATTTCCAAAAACTACTGCAAGTGCCACGAAAAAAGGATCAATAACATGAATATAAATATATACATTAATTATCATATCAGTGGGATAGAAGGTTCATATTAGCCAGAATCTGCACATAATGATGGGAGTATACAAAAATTCAAATTTTCATTGTTCCATTTTATTCAGTAGCAGATTCCACAGGGATATCCGACTACTTCGACCAATGTCTGGAGCTAGTGTTGGCCATCAGAAATTATAAACCCCCATTACCATATCAGCTACAGAATAAAATGTAACATCTGATTTTCAGAATAAAATGTGAATCTGCTACAGAATAAAATGTAACAGTGAAAATTCGATTTTTTGTGCTCCGATCATTATGTGCAGATTCAGGCTAATATGAACCTTCTATCCCACTGTTATGATAATAAATGTATATTTATATTCGTGTTATTGATCCTTTTTAGGAGGGCGACCACGTAACCATATATTTAGTATAGATTTTCAATGATCATTTATGATTTATTTTTAATTATTATTATTATAATATTTTTTTGATAAATTTGCATAAAACAAAATAAAATTAGATGAGGTTTTTCGGTCTTGATATGTTCGGCAAAGTTGTTTGTCTTGGCTTGCGCCACAACTTTGCTGAAGAAAGCATAACGAAAATCTTAATGGTTTAGGAGCTATTAACGTGAAAATGAGGGTATCAGAGCAAAAACATGTCGAATGCGATATCTCAAAATTGGGGACTAACTTTGAAATGGGACTAGCACCATTGAATTCAGCATCCTCGAATTAGGTTTACCCCCCGGGTGCCCAGCTTGTCACATTTTTGAACTAGCACAGTGTTATTATTATTATAATATTTTTTTTATAAATTTGCATGGTGGCAAACAAAATGTTTATTTATTGTGTTTTATTATATTATTTAATTTTTCACAGATATTTGATCTACTTAATATACGATGAAAAAAATTATTTCGGGATGAGAATTTAAGATAATACAGTTTTTATAAAATTTTCGGGAAAATATTAAAGATGTAGCAAAGACACATTTTTTTCGCGCTACTGTTCGGGCTAACTTCACATACATCGCAAAATTACGCACTGCAACATGCTGTGCAACATGTTCGAAAATTGTGTAACATTTCACTACGTGGTACAACGTTACTCAACATAGTGAAACACACAACTTATGCATTTTTTACGTTTGTATTAATTTGTGGAAATCTATTCAACTGAAAAGTGCTTCCTGGAACTCAAAACCCACCTGAATAGTTTTTATTGACATATTTCGGGCAGAAACAAAGGAAACCGAGTCATCACCTGTCCTCTAGTGAATTTTCCTGAAATTTAGATCCATCGTAATTCATTCATACGGTACTCGAAAGCCGTATCTTTCAGCAATTTTTATCAAAATCGTTTAAGCTGTAAACACATTGAGAAGGGATTCGGGGACGCCGGCGACGTTCTCTAATTGTGAATACTGAATACTCTGATACTGAAAAAGCACAGTTGCAGACCCTTCAGCATATTTTCAGTACTTCGCCGTGGAAAGTTAGCATTTTACGAGCACGTCACGGGCCAATCTAATTTTTTGATGTGGGTTTTAAATAGGACGAACCGTATGTTGCCTTCTCCATCAGGATGAACCTAATACTAACTCCATCTCTCACCGAATTCAGTGATGATGCATTATTCAAATTGCAGTCTTTTTTAACGAAACTTGTTATTTGGACTTGCGTTTTGTAGCTTGGTGAGATATTTAACATGCCATTATTTCCAAAAACCTCCCCACATATTTTTTAGAAGTATAAATGTTTCAATTAACGGAAAGCTGATTCTCATATTACTGGGAAAAGATGGGTTTTATTGACTGAAGTCCCGACTCTTATAAACCAAAATGTGGAGCTGAAACAATTTCATGAAAATTCTGAGAACTTCAACATTAGTGGACGAATTATTGTTACCCTTAAAGGTATTTCGAATATCTCGTTCTTTAAATGCATAAGCATAGTGTTGATGATTAAAAGTAGTTGATATTGCATATTTGAATTTATCATTCGAGCATCTACGAGTACCTATAGGAAACAATGACCATCGATAATTGGAAACGAGAATAATAGTTTAATATTTCTTATAATTGGCCTGTTTGCTTCAAGCTGTTGAATTTATTTTCTAAATATTTCGTGCTGAACCCGCTTGATTTGCAGATTTTGATTTCTCGGCAGATGTTGATTGGTTATCTATATTGCATTTTTTTTCGGGCAATGTTCTACAAAGCGTACAGGGTCTATCGATTAGATCCATTATTAGTAAAGAATCGATTGTGGCAGTGCTGGTCGTTGTCATAAATAATTTGCTGATCTCTGGAAGTATTTCAAACTATTTCACCGTTTGTTATGATTTTCAAGTTCCGTTGGTGATAAACACCAATACGTATTGAGTCGGCAGTAGTTTGGTTAGCAACACACAATTATATGTAGCTCAACTAATAAACTTATATTGAAGTTGATATTTGCGTCATCGATTTTAGAATGCATTAATTATCATCGGCCCCATTCGCTGATCATATCACCTTAACAACATAATTATGAAGTAATTCCATAGACCACACTTAAACTCAAGGATTCCCGTCTACAAACAATATTGTTAAAACAATACGTAAATATCTTCAATCTAGATAACCTCTGTCCGGAGTTGAAAACCGCCGCAAAACAAACAGTACAACCAATCGATCTAATTCCACCTACACACCCAATCTCTTACACACATAAATAACACTGAGTTCATAAGAAAATCGCTTGAATCACGATTTATTCTTGTTCAAATTATTAAGTCACATAAAAAAAAAATTATTTTGCGCTAATTGAAATATTGACTTGTAAATTGTAAATTGAGACTTTTTCATTTAGAATGGAAATTTAATATGATTTTTCTCGTCTCGTTATGTCTCTGTGTGTAGGTTGTTTTTTATTTTAGTTATGTCGTGTTGAGGTCATAAACTTCAAGTTGATTTTAAGGGATCCTCTCGAGGGATTATTATACAACAATTTTTTTTTTGGCTGTGGAATAATAAGTTAAAAATAAAATTCTTAACATTTTTTTTTTTTTTTGTAATCAATCATTTAAGATTTTGTCGAAATACGAGAATTTCGTTTTTGGTCTATTAATAAATGTCATCCACTTTAGGGGATAAAAATCGAAAACAAAATTATGTCGTGAAGTTATATAGTCTTATCATGACCAATTATATTGTATATTGATCTGATAATTTACTGGTATATGTGTTAAAATTTATCTTAAATTCGTGTTAATTTTAATTTAATTTTTGAGATTATTGAAATATTCAGGGTCGCGTTCGCCTTAGCGGGGGGAGCAAAATAATTTTGTTTTGGAATGCTGTAACCTTAGAGGTCGTGAAATTTTCTTTTCTAAAATTACAATACAAGTATTTTATTTCGTGTACTTACTCGTTATATGATTGATTGCTCATAAGTTCAATAGTTATTGTATTTATTGTACAACCGAAAAAATATTATACAGAAAAATGTGTCTCATCAATCATCTTTTGAACAAAAATTATAGTTAATTATTCAAAAAAAAAGTTTAAGAGAGATTACGAATCAGATTTGATAATTTAATTAAAAATGTATGTCTATAAATTGGAAGAAAGTGTCTTGTTCGTTTGATTTGACTTCGATCAAAAAATTTGGTTACACATATAAAAAAAAGTTTAACATATTTTTTACAAAAATTAGTTTTCTGACAGCACGTATGCTATATGTTTAAAAATCCACAAAATACTTAAATTAAAATGTTTAAAATTATAAATATATGAAATGTTAAATGGTTTATTTGTATATTTGCGCGTTATCTTCTAGCATTTGCAAATTTTTATTGGAAAGTTCTTTTTGCACAAACTTCGAGCAGTAATTTGCACTAATAGTTCCTGCGTTCAATTTTAGCTCTCAAACTACCTACAGAAATGTCTAACTACGCTATGCTATTCATATAATTATTAGAGATGCTGTGCTAATCCGCATCCTAGTTAATACACAATTGTGAAATTATCGTTTGATTTCATCCGCTCTGGATTTTAAAAATCGGTTAGTTGACTGTGACTATCTGTGATACAATTTCATGGCCGGCCTTATATCGGAATTGGTGCTGTATAGTGAGTATTCTTAAAAAATATTAAAATGGATTAACAGTAGCCCTCTCCCCTCTCCTATATCGTAGGGTCGTAAACCGATACAAAAAAAAATTATGACATTAACGACGGAAATACGGATTATTTTCTTTTATTGTGATTTATAACGAAAAAGATATCGGATCGGACGACCATTTTATCTGTTCTAAAAAATTCTTTGACATATGAAACGTCAAAAAAAACAGAACAACGCATTTTGATTGGACAACATTTAATATGAAAATAATCGTTCGTAAATTACGTGACAGTTTTGGTCATGGACGTTCTACTGAGCGTGCGTTTGGCAAAATTATTGATCGGTTTGAAGAAAGTGGTTCAATGGAGGGTCGTAGACCGTATCAACATGTTCTACCAGTTTGTATTCCTGATGCAGTGGCAGCTGAGAGTGAAAGTGTTCGCAATGAACCAAGCACATCAACCAGGAATCGTTCAATAGAACAAAACATTTCACGAACAACATTACGATACATTATGCATGTTGATCTTCATTTGCATCCATACAAAATTCATCTATCTCAAAAATTGAAGCCAAAATCATCTGTAGCGCGATCGGAGAACCCTCATTTTATACACAAAGCAGAAGATCTTCCTCCAAGAGTCACTGTTTGGTGTGGTTTCATTGCCATTTTTTTTCCAGAGTGCAGCTTATATGATCTTTCGGGTCTGATTATGTCTCTTAGTTTTTCGAATCGTAGCACACGTTAATTTTGGAATACCCTTGATTAATTGAATTAATTGATTAATTGAATGGGGGGACGCCAACTTAGACCACGCCAACTTAGACGCCAACTTAGACCACTTTATTATGGAAAAGTAATGGTATCATTGACAACTGCAATATATTTCTGCTTAATTTCCTCAGCTATCTTTTAATTCTCAATCGATTTGAACCAACAATTACGTTCGTCGCGAATATGTTGATATTAGTTTGTGTTCTTAGATGATTTTTAATTCTAGTTATTATTTTTTTTTAATTTTTGTTTTTAGGAACTGAATATTATCTAATGATATTTTGCACTCTGACTTAGGGTGTCACTCAATGGCAACAGCAACCTGTCTGAAACTTTCTGCACTAAACAAGTGAGTGTGATTTAAAACTTTTCGTTTTCGTACTCTGTTCTTAAGTGGTTAAAGAAAAATGCTTGATTTTAAATCGTTGCAAGAAAAACTAACCTTATACATGACTGCAATTTCTAAAAGTGCGAAAAGGTACTTTCCATTTTATGGCAGTTTTATGATTTGCTCTCAGATTGTCATTGATTAAATACTGTAAAGTAAATAATAGTTTGTCAGCTGCCGCTAAACTAAATGAAATGGTGGTGAAAAATGTTATTTGCTGCCTTGAATCTTTCCGTTTATCAATCAAAAATTGTATATAAATGTAGCTAAGTCAATATTGTTATACTATTCTAGTCGGCCGCCGGACGATCAGGCGATGGCATACCACCATATTGATTTATTGGCCAATTTGAAATTAAAATAAACAAATCCTTGATCAATACTAAAGCTTCATTGTACATTTCTGGCGTGTAATCTATGTCTTCAGCCATGTAATTCTTGTATTTTGCCACAAAGCCAATGATTGTGTGGGATAATAGATCGTTGTTGAAAAACGAAGGCGACAATCGAACAACAATCTCGTCGCAAGCAATAGTACGATTATAACAAAACGATCGCAAATCAACGGTGGTCGATTCATTAGTGGCCCCTTGAGATTGCAGTTTGGAAGTAAAAATCATACATGGTTTGGTTTAATAACGTTAGATAGACTGGTATGAACTAACTATAAATTAAGTTAGTTGGGAGCTTTTTTTTTGCTAAAGGTTCTGCTATATTTTCAATACAGCGTATCGTTAACCTAATAATGGCTCATTTAAAAAACGGCTATGATGGACGTATGCCAAAGGAAAAGTGAGCATGTGGTCTAATTGCACCTTTTGGAATTATGAAATCTAAAAAAAGAAAAAAACAAATTAAGAGAACCGGAGGTAACTCCTTAATATTACTGAGATAAACTACTGCAAATGCACAGTCGTCCGGAAGTGAGAGTCATCAGAAACCTGTGTCATAATGACTTTTGATTAACACTTCTTTAAAATTCCAGACAGTATTTGATTGCTGGCGTCTCTCGTTATGCAAATAAGGCTAGTTTGCCTGAAGTAGTCACCAATCACTATTATTAACAGTCTTCTTCTAACACACAATTAAATCAGCCTTAAGCGTTTTGTGTACACACAAATCGTATTACATTTCTTTTAACATGATCTCATTGTTTTAAAGCAAAATATAATAAAATATTTTTAGATTTTAACTGCCATTACTAAATTCCACTTACTGCATGTACAGTAATCAATCCACTATAATTACTCGTCAATTCAATAAAACTACAATAAATTATCTTGTTAACTCGATAATTGACATATAATTTTCTTGCAATACATAAATTGCAATTTCAAACGAAACTACTGTTACATGGCATCTCATATATAAACTCATGTGCACTGCGCGGTGCATTCGCTGTACATATCTATATAATTATAATTTTATTTCAATTAAAAAGTAATAATAAAAAGTATAAAATGAAGACGTATCGTAGAAGAAGCAATTCGTGCAACATACTCACACACATACATAGACTTGATCTTGAGATGTATTTATAATAAATGACATTTTCATCGTTCATAAATTTTATGAACTTAATTTCTCCCGTCGTTTTGATTAAATAACGAAAAAAGGATTAGACGGGATAATTTTATATCCCTATATTTCATCATCGTCATCATCATAATCATTATCAACAATGAGAGGAACATCAAAAAAAAAACCTTAAATGTATAAACGTAATCCATTTTGTATATAACGGATTGAAAATATAATAAGAAAGCTTTAAAAAGCTTTTCTCCTTTTGCTTTATGTATCCGCGACACATATAACCTTGTCGCATTGTATTACGAGTATCTCGTATTTGATTGATAATGGAATGAATCCGAACCGTATCTACGACCGTATTATATATGATAATTGATTTTACTCTTACAATTCTTGTCATATTTTACGGTTTTTATTTATCATCGAAAACAACGAACGATTCTACTAATTTTCTAATCCATCATCATGGTTGATCTGCACATATAACATCAGCATAGAATACACTACAAAGCAAAGACTTGTTGGTAAAATGTAGAAATGTTCTTTTGTAATCATAATCATAATATGTCTCTTGTGATTTATAATATCCCTTCTGGCACTGTCATATACGAAGAGTTCATGGTTGATTTTTGTGTTCGGAATTATCTTGACGGTTAGTCTGTATATTGCATACTTTTTCTCTTCATCTCTATGTCTTTTATATATACGCAAAGTAGCTTCGAGATGAAGAAAATTATAACAAGTTTTCTTGAAGAGTTATTTAAGATTTTTACAATGACATGAAAATTAACCGATATTTTTATCTGTCGTTTATCGTATATACCGTTTCTTTCATGTATGCTATCTAATTAATTGATGACTTATTTATGTGACATAAAATTAAAATTTTTGTTTTTCCATAATTTAGTAGTTTTCTAAATTTTAATTCACTGGAGAAATTAAATTGGAATAGTTTATAACGGTAATAATGTAGGGACGCTATAATTTTCTTACAACAAAGGTTTTACTTTAACGTAATTACATCTATAGTAGATAATGTTGAATATGGTTGTTATTATTTTAAGTACAATGGCTAATTGCCACTTAGCCGCGTTAAGCTATTAACTTAATCAAATTAAAGAGACCTGGGGTTCCCTAAAAATAAAATCTTAATATCCAGGTGTTCGAAGAAGCCAATGAATTTCGAGATAATCAAAACTTTAATCTGACCCAACCAGCTCGGGAAATGCATGTGAAATATGTATTGAAAATTCGAACACCAATAAAAAAATAATTACCGCAAAATGATTTTTTATCCACCTATACTTTCCAAATTATGTTGGTTTTTAGAAAAGTGGCTTTTGGGCTTAAATCCAATCTATTGTCGTTTTTATCGAATGAATTGTCGTGTATTTTGCTTCATTTTTCAATGCATTATGATATCATTTGCTCATTTGCTGCAACAGTGACACAACTTATATATTCGATTCAAACAATTCCCAAAATAGTTCATATTTTTATTATTTTGGATAAAAACCTACTCTCTTTTATGTAGTTATTTCTAGCAAATTAGGTAAAATTCCATAAAAAAATCACTCAATTCGCGATAGAAATTAAAGATATTCGAAACTATTCTAAATTTGCAAAATACTAAGAATCATGAAAAAAAAGATAGAAAAAAATTATTTTGCTAACCAGAATGAATTTTTATTTACTTTTGAAAAACGTCGTTTCTGCAAATAATTTTGAGTGATATTTTGAAATCGCTCTACTGAAAAATTTAAAATTTTGAATTGTGTCGCTCTTGCAGCCATAGGCGACTCGTGAACTGGAGAGTAGAGGAAGCTGCGTTAAAAAATGGAGTTTTAATTTTCTTGGAATTTAGAATAAAAAGTAGTGTTGAGCCAAATTATCAGACAAATTGATGAAATAATCTCATTTTTTTATACTTACATCAAAATATAAAGAAATAGAACTAAATACACAATAACTAGGAAAATTAAATTAAGCCTGATTTTTATTGACAACATAAAAACGTTTTATTTAAAAGATTTATTTAAAATATAATTCAATTCGACGATTCTTTTTAAAAACAAAAATTTTCATTACAAATTAGTTTATAGAAATCTGGTGACATTTTAATCTGAGACAATAGTTTCTTTTCAATAGAAATTAACGAAACATGAGAAAGCCGTTCATCTCCAATAGTACTTCTTAAATAAGTTTTAATTCTACGTAAAGCAGAAAAGCTTCTTTCGGATGATACACTTGTAGATGGAATCGTTAAGAATAGTCGACATAAGGGTGATACTTCATTGAATGAACTGATTAAATCATTGTCTTTAGAAATTCTAACATCTCTAATATTGATTTGTCCAAAAAGTTCTCATCGCTATACACAACAATTAATTCACTTCTCAATTTTGGAAAATCGAATCGTTTGCCATAAAAATCTTGGAGATTTTTAAATTGTTAAATTTAGAATTTTTTTTTAAATTTATAAGTTCCAAGAACGTGAACTCAGCAATATTTTGAAATCTAGTACTTAATTCGGTTGAAATATGTACAATTATTTCAAAAAATAATTTTCTATAAGAAGTTTTTAAATCTTTGATGATTTCTAGTGTGATTCTCACTCGCACCACTCGAGTGAGAATCGCGTTTCATCAATTTCCGCGACAGCTTTAGTTTTTTCCTAAAAACTCTAAAATTTATCCCTAATCACATCTTTATTTCCTTTTTTAATAAATTTTTCAATAAACCGATCACTTGTCGCTTCACGAGAACATGAGAAGTTAATTTGTGCAAAATTGAAAACAAATAATTCATTTCAGTATTTTCTTAATAAGCTGCTAAAGTTGCAGCGTATTTTGAGAGTAACAAGTGAGAGTACAAACAAATCTATGAATAGATAAAACACATACAAAATCACGGTGAAGGGAAATAAGGTAAAGCTAAACTAAAAGCAGCCTCCATCAGAGAGAATACATATTTTTTGTTATTCTGTTTTGTTGCGTTGGATGCAACACGCATGCTATAAATCAACGAGAGTATTCGTATTTATTTTGGTTCTATGTATGTACTATGCAATATATAGGTGGATAATGTGTATAAAATAAATTATAATGAGAAATCAAAGTAGGAAAGAAATATACAAAATATTTTTAAAGTTAATTGCATTAAACTAGATATCTATATGTGCAGACCTGTAAGGCATAATAGTGCATATTATTGTGAAAAAAATATTTTTAATCAAACGTGTTATACATAAAATAAATCAAATTTGAAATTTTATTTTAACGATAGTGATTTTTGAAAGGGATGCAGTGCTTCCCTAGCTTCTATGGACCCTTCGCCCCTGCTTGCAGCCAATGGGTGATATGGCGACTGCAAAAATACGCATTTTATTTCAAGTGGACTCTTTGTCGGATGTTGCTAAAAAAATTATTTATATATTTTTATTTGTTGAAATGTGTGCTAAAAATTAAACAATATTTTCCGATTGGCTGATAAATATATTTTTTTATAACTAGCATAAAAATATATACACCTTGTTACAGGCTGGCTACTGCCAACCTGCAGATTTTCACTAAGCGCATGCTGAGGCCTCCACGGTGATATTTTACCGGCTACGTTCTCAGGGAGTAGTGCGAAGGGTCGTGGGGTTTGAGGCATGCATGGCTCCTGGCTTACACCGTGATTAAATACAGAAATTTAAATAAAATAAAACGCAAATAATAATTATACCCGGGTTCCGCCGAAACTCGTCGGCCGGAACTTGAGGAACGAACACAACAAAATTATAAACCGAGAACGGTGCCCTGGTGCGCGCATCCATTCGAATTCAAACGGGGACAAGCCCTGGTTATGAAATCGGATGCGGGCACCAAGGGACCGCACTCAACACGCCGACACAGAGGGAGTCTCCGCTCCCATCATACCTAGCCGAAAAATTTAATAATTCATTTTATATTTTTTTTAAAAAAGGAAAAACACAAAAAAAAAAGGAAACAACTTCCCCCTCCATCGCACCACGATACGAGAGGACGAGAGAGAGAGAGCAATACGCACCGAACGCGCACCCGCTGTGCGGCGCTTGATTACAAAAATTTGAAAATTTAAATTTAATAAAGAAAAATTTAAGAAAAATAATAAAAATTAAAAATAAGAAATTAAAAAAATTGTACCTTACAATTTTTCTGGGTGCCGTCATGCCACAGGTGTCCACCACCCGGACCGTTGGGCGTCTTCCGCCGTAAACTAAAACAAACCAATAGCCGGTTGGCTACCGTTAGTTGCGGCAGACCACCGAAAAATAAAAACCAATTGCCGGTTGGCTACCGTTCGTTGCGGCAGACCACCGATAACCAAAAAACACACAAATGGCCGGCTGGCCACCCATGTCGTTGCGACTTTGTGCGGTCGTGCGTTGCGGGGCCTCTCCCCGATAAAAATAAACTGCAGCTGGCCTCAACTGGCCGCCAAAATAAATTGGGGGTTGTCTCGCCGATCACGTTAAAATATTTTGGCCGTCTTTCAAAGTATAGCATAAAAAAAAAATCCAACTGTATGCTCCCTCGTCTTGTATTTTTGTATTGTATAATATTCGTACTAAATTCTTATGTATAGGGCACTGTTTTAATATATATTCTCTTGTACGACGATATATACAACAAGTACATCACCAGAAATCCATAATATTATGTCGTAAAATATTCATTCTCGGTGCGTCTTATCCAACACTACATTCACATTAATTTTGATCAATCACCTCAACACTGCAGTTAATTAAATTCCGTTTGTTTGTTTTGTACAAGTTTTATTTTATAATTTTTTATTATAGTCACAAACAAAGGAAAACGCTTCTTATCAGCGTTGCAATTATCACTATCCAATTTTATATAATAAAAAAAATTATTTATTTGATATACAAAAAAAAAAATTCGGACCAAACATCAAGTCCAAAAACCAACACTCGACTTTTTACTTTAAAAATCAAAAATCGATTTTTTTGTCAAAATCACAAACTCGAATGCCGACACAAGAAAAAAAATTCTTGCGCCACACAGCTCGCAAAACGTTCTAGAAGAAATTAATCTCTCTTCTCTGTCTCTCCTTTATATCAATTTTCGTTGATATAAAAGAGAGACATATAAGAAAAATATTTTTTCCAAAACGTTTTACTTTGCACACACTCGATGCGCATTGCACTCGCTCTCCTGCACTCTTCTCACCTCTGCGCCACCACACGTTGAGGTACAAAACAAAACGTCGCGGGTGCGTTCAGCGCACATTTAACAGACAACTACGAAAGCGAAGACAACAACCGAGGTGAATAAAATAACACAAAAATCGTAGTTGCGACCACACAGTCGTAACAACCTGGATATAATTCGGCAAGGCGCAAGTTACGATCCTCGGCACATGACGCCAACCAAAATAACATGGAATTGGGATCTACTTTTCTAAAGCGCGCGGATTGACACCATACAAATCCACGCGCAACAAATATGCATAATATGCATAAATACCTTTATGCATATTTTGCTGACGCATTACATCGGGTGTCAATGTAATAGATTTAAGTACATTTTATAATTTAGTATTAAATTATTATTCGATTGGAGAACATTAAATAAAAGTAAATTGTAATAAAAAAAGAGTTGAAATAAATAAAATAATTTAGAGATAAATTATTTTTTATTAATAAATAGTTTAGTGTAAACATAATTGGCGCAGTTGTTAGCGGATGTTTTTAAACATCTAAAAACCTTACGTTCAAAAGGTAACTCGTTAATTCTCGTTATTTCGGAGTGAAAAGTGCTCGTATCGACGGTTAATCGATACCAAGTGAAATAACCAAACAGTGAAGAACAGCGATTTTTTTTTCCTGTAATCTATTTGCCCCGACCCACGGTAAGCAAATAGAATATAATAAAAAAGTAACCACTATTAAAATAAAAATACGACCTGGCGTATGTACCAGAACAGTGTTCAAAAAAAAAAAAAAATAAGAAAATACAGCAAAATACGTAGTGAAGTCAATTTTATCAACAGTGCATTGATGATGAAAGCAGCATTTATAATTATTACATGGTAAGCGTTTTGATATATAATTTATGTTCAAAAATTTTCCTAATCGAAATAACTTAATATCTCACCGAAGTTCTACGGTTCATAGAACTTCACATAAAATTAAAAACAACTATTTAGACATTAACAATCAAGAAAGTTTTACGATTTATAGAACAATTTCACATAGAAACCAATATTTAGATAATTTAATAGATAAGTTTGAAAATTTAAAAGTTGAAAATATTAATCATAACCCAGCCTCTAAAATGTCCATAAACGGTGATTTTGATGATGTGAGAGACTGTGGAAATAGTAACAACGACGTGTTCAGGAATCTTAGGATCCCTGACGCGATCAAAGACCTCCCAAGTTACGAGGGCAGCCGACACACCTTCTTCGAATTTATCGAGAACGTGGAGGAAATTCTTAATTTATGTAACGACATCGACGGGCAGCCGTGCTCAAAAATATTTTTAAGAGCAATCCGCAATAAAATTCGAGGTGAAGCTAACGAGGTAATAACAATGTACGGAACCCCGTTAGAGTGGGAAGCAATTAAAGACAACTTAATTACCCACTACGCGGATAAAAGAAACGAAACAAATCTCGTAAAAGATTTGTACAGTATAACTCAAGGAAATGATACGATTGAGAAATATTTTGCCAAAATAGTAGATATACAAAGCACTATAATTAATCACATTAAGTTAAATGAACATAATAATATAGTGATAAGATCGAAAAAGGAACTGTTATAACAACAACACTTATATCAAATTATGACATTGAAAATATCAATTTTTCCATATACATAAACATACATCCGTTAATACTGACGACACGGAATATGTATATCGGTTTTCATATTGACTAGGGCATTTACATTTAATTTTACATTTTTTGCATAATCAATAGTTTTATAAATGATCTTTTTTGTATATAAATCAAATGAATTATGGAATAAATATTAGTTCTTACACAACAGTCAACGGGTTTCTGTCCAGCCCTGACCAGCAGCAAGCGAAAAACATATTAAGTAATTGTCAACTATCAAATTTGTGATTTGACCAAAATACGGTCAAACAGGAACTCTATCAAGAAATGTGGCTCAACACATTCCTTGCTGGGCTCAAAGAGCCCCTAGGCTCAATGATTCGAGCCATGCAGCCACATAGCTTGGCAGAAGCATTCTCGCATTGCTTGAAGGAGCAAAACATGACGTACATGAAAAAAGGTACAACCATGAACGCAAACTTCACCCCCCCAAAGGCCAATCGTATCAAGACCAATAAATCCTCAACGGATCAATTATTCAAATGGTCCACCTATTCTTCAAAATAGAAACTTTCACCCACAAGTTAATCAGCGACCTCCACCTCAGTATTATAATCATAGGCCTTTTACTCAACAAAATGTTAATCAAAATGGTCCCACGAACTATAATAATAACAGATTCGTGCATAAACCTCCTATGATTCCACCAAGGAAGGTAGATAAAATGGATACGGCATCCAATCCAAACAGTTACACCCAGTAGGCATTCTATAA
The DNA here is from genome assembly GCA_947310385.1 of Nephrotoma appendiculata. Classification (NCBI taxonomy): domain Eukaryota; kingdom Metazoa; phylum Arthropoda; class Insecta; order Diptera; family Tipulidae; genus Nephrotoma; species Nephrotoma appendiculata. The sequence continues at coordinate 206,824,053 of OX371225.1, read as the reverse complement.
CAAACCTAATCAACCAAATAGATATCAATTCCAATCAAATGGACCCCCGCAATTTCGGGCTCAGGAAATTTTCAATACTGAGACCAACTTCGAGGAACAACCGGAACAGCATGAAAAGGAAGCACCATTATACTTCCCTGACTTAGAAGAAGGTGTAGTAGATGACGAAAATTTTCATCCCGAAGCCTCTCCAACGAGGTTTGCTACATAGATGTTAACAGTCATCACACATATACGCTTCCGTACATACACATACGGTTAAATTCACAAAAAACACTACAAATACTAATTGACACTGGCTCTAACAAATCCTTCCTGAACCCAGAGTTCGTACATCCTTCACGGATACGTACCATACCCCCTATCAATGTAAAAACCATGTTTAACACCCATGCCATATACCAAAAGGTAGTAATTCCAGGACTTATGGAGTTCAAAACCAGGGAACCCATGGAATTCCTTTTGTTTAAGTTCCATGAATATTTTGATGGGTTAATAGGACTTGAAATCATGCAACAACTTGGTGTTACATTAGATCTAGCCAATTCATTTTTTAAAACAGATAAAGTAAACATCCCTTTACTGTTCAAGCCAAATTATTCATCCAAACCATATTCTATATTACCAAGAAGTAAGCTTATCGCTGAACTTCCGGTAGACGTGGAGAACGGTGATATAAACGTGATGCCAACTACAATCAATGGCAATCTAATTATCCCCGAGGGAATATACCATAGTAGAAATTGGTACGCTACCCTGGAAATCGTCAATTATAGCAATAAACAACATATATTCGTTATCGAACAACCAATTAAAGTCGATCTCTTAAAAAAATCTTTTCGGGTCGAATCCCACCATTGCCATATACAAGAATTGGATGAAACACAAAATGAAGATATCTCAAAGTTAAATCGGGTCGAACATCTCAATCCTGAAGAAAAAGTAGCAATCATTAAACTTTTTCACCAATACCAAGATCTATTTCTCAAAACAGAACAACGATTGTCATTTACCAATGACGTAAAACATGAGATAAATCTGAAAGACGATAAACCTATTTTTACGAGGAGTTTTCGGTACCCGTTCGTCCATAAAGAGGAAGTAAAGAAGCAAATAGACAAAATGCTACCATATGCATCCATATGGATCGTGCCTAAAAAGGCCGATGCAAGTGGCAAAGTCAAGTGGCGATTAGTTATAGACTATCGCAAATTGAACGAAAAAACTATAGACGACCGATACCCGCTTTCGAACATCACAGATATCTTAGACAAATTGGGCAAATGTCTGTATTTTTCGACGTTGGATCTAGCTTCTGGTTTTCACCAGATTGAAGTTAGAAAAGAGGATATCCCTAAAACGGCTTTCTCCGTAGACCATGGGCAGGCACTACGAATACGTTAGAATGCCTTTTGGGCTTAAAAACGCACCATCGACATTCCAAAGAGTTATGGATAATGTCCTCGGCGAATTACAAGGCAAATCGTGCTTGTGCTACATGGACGATATTATCATTTTTTCCACCTCACTCCAGGAGCACATGGAAAGCCTAAAACACATTTTTAATAAACTCAGGAAAGCCAACCTAAAAGTACAGATGGACAAGTCGGAATTTCTCCACAGAGAAATTGCCTTGCTGAGCCATATCGTTACGAGCGATGGGGTCAAACCAAACCCCGATAAAATTAAGGCTATTAAAGACTTTCCAATTCCTAAAACGGAGAAAGAAATTAAAAGCTTTTTAGGCCTGTTAGGATATTATCGAAAGTTCATCAAAATCTTTTCTGAAATTACCAAGCCCTTATCGGAATGCTTGAGAAAGGATCAAAGATCACACTTGACAATAGATATATTCAGTGTTTCGAGTACTGTAAAGAGTTGTTATGCAAAGAACCAATCTTACAGTATCCAGGTTTTTCTAATGAATTTATCCTTACCACGGATGCGAGCAACGTCGCCATTGGGGCCGTCCTATCACAAGGACCTATAGGACAAGATAAGCCTATTTGCTACGCATCCAGAACCTTAATGGTCACGGAACAAAACTACTCTATCTTAGAGAAGTAGCTTTTAGCCATCGTCTGGGTAACTAAGTATTTTCGACCGTACTTATTTGGCCAAAAGTTCAAAATTGTCACAGATCATAAGCCCTTGACATGGCTTTTCAGCTTCAAGGGACCAAACTCCAAATTGGCTTGTTGGAGGTTAAAATTGGAGGAATACGATTACGAAATCGTATACAAAAAAGGTGCGAAGAACACCAAAGCGGATGCACTCTCACGAATGCAACCTGAACTTAACGTTATCAATAACTTGAACACCTCCGAAACCTCAGATTCCTCTACAGGTACCCAAATCTCAAACAATGACGAACAAACCATTGTACCAACTACCAATACACATAAATATAAATCATTTTAGTTCCCAATTAATCATAACTGCTGATCCCGAAATGCATGGGATAAATGTTCAACATGAACAGCCATTTGGCAAACATAGAGTGATAATATACATGCCGAGGCATCATTCACCAACCATCCGCCTAAATATTTCTACACAAGTAACCAAACATCGAGTAACAGGAATATTGTGTGACGATATAGTCTTCCAAATAGCTACGGAAGCCTACCGAGAGAAATTCGGTAATTCTCACAAACCTTCTCTGGTAAGAACACACACTCTTTTAACAGATGTCTTTTAACAGATGTGGTCCCGAGGACCAACAATCTATAATAAGGAAAAGGCATGAGGAAAATCACCACCGTGGAATAGTCAAAAACCACGAGTTCATTAAAAGAACTTACTATTTTCCGAATATGAAGGACATTATCACAAATTACATCAACATCTGCACGGTATGCCTTCAGACTAAATATGACAGACATCCACTGAAAGTAGAGTATGAGATCACAGAAACAAAATTCACAAAATTCGCTGGAGCCTTCTATATGAAAACACGCACTAGCGATGAAATTCAAAGAAAACTTGAGCGATTCTTCAGCATACACGGTAAACCAGTAAAAATTGTTACCGACAATGAAGGAAATATGAACACACCTTCGTTCCGAGCCTTCTTAGAAGAACATCATATTGAATTACACCACACATCATCATATTCGTCAACAGGGAACTCTCCTGTTGAAAGATTGCACTCAACTCTTCAAGAGCTTGTCAAAATTGCACATTTAAATTCCCCCCAATTAGGTATCAAAGAGATAATTAATCGTGCTATTTTCTCCTACAACAACTCCATCCATTCAACAACAAAATTTACACCGTTCGAATTATTGAGTGGACACTATACTATTTTAGGGAAACCTATCAATCCTACACCCCAAACGCACAAGAATACCTTCTTAACCATACCTTAGCATACGAGGAGCTATGCAAGCGTATACATGAGGAAACTCATGCAAAAAAGGTTAAGTTAATCAATAAACTCAATATTGGTCGAGATAAACCCCCAAAATTGAGAATCGACCAAACAGTGCACGTTCGCAATAAGAAACGCACAAAAATTAAACCCGGATACGAAATTAGGAAAATCCTTAAAGACAACAAAGTCACTATATTAACTAAAGATGGTAAATACCACAAGAAATTGATAAAGGATCCATTTCAGGTGCACGCTCGTCATGAGCCAAACGCTGAAAGTGACTGGCCTAAACAACAACAAGGGCTTGATACCGATCAGAATAGGCCAGGCCCGAGTAATCAATAGTTACAAAAGGATCGTCCACATCATTGAGATCCAATTCTATGAAGAAAACCTTCGCGTTATCCAAGGTAACATCGACATAGTTGAAGAAACGGTTAATAGCAATATAGATTATAAGTATGCATTCAAAAACAAAATAGACATTCTGGATCACAAATTTAAGGAACTACAAGACAACGTTAACCTTTTGAAACCTATACACGGGTCAAAAGAGGTCTTATTAACGGACTAGGTTCCTTGATCAAAGACATTACGGGAAATCTAGACCAACACGATCTAGACGAAATTAGTTCAGCAATACATAGTCTTTACCAAAATCAAGATAACCTAAATAAACAAAACGATGCTCAAATTGAGATAAGTAAGGGTATGATTGATAGATTCAACTACGTACAGAAATATGTAAGAGACAGTAATAAAAAGATTAATTTTGAACTAAATAGGCTCAGTAACACAACACAAACAGGAATACATATATGATCAAAATAGATCAATACATCTTTAAATTAATTAATACAATAGATACCTTAACCCAACACATAGACGATATTTTAGACGCACTCAGTTCGGCTAGACACAGACGCATCTCAAGACATTTACTATCCAACAGTGAAATTCATTTCATTAATGGTTTACTGTCTCATGACCGAATCGAAATAATCAACCCAAACAATATCTACAATTTATTGACGTTACAAGGATATTACAATCACTCTAGAATTATTCTTTGTATACAGGTACCAACCTTCTATGAACCAATATTTAGTTATTTCAAAATTAAACCTATTCCATCCAAAAACCTCATGATTATCCCGATTCCATCATACAATATCATCCTAAAAAATTATTATCAATACATATTACAACCATGCAACGAATTGGAAAACAAGTATTACTGCACTAAGCAATCACTATAATCAGTAAGCAACACCTGCATACCCAGCATCATCTCACAACAACCAGCCCAATGCAACCATACGGCATACGAACTAGAAGATGAAGTCTCAGAAATCATTACTGGATAATTGTACGTAGCCACACCAGGAGAACTGGAATTTACATCCACTTGTCACCAATTTACGAAGTCTATCCAAGGCCAAGCGTTAATTGAATTCGATAATTGTGATGTCAACATCTCGGGCATTACCTACAGCAATACAAAATACGTCTACCAAGAGGACCAGATCGTCATTATACCGTATCATGACGTGAATAGTCAAAACGTTATACAGTCATTGTCATTATCATAAATGACTAATTGGACCCTACAACATAGAGAAAAATCACGTTTTATTTCACCAATCTCGTTCAACAAAATTTGTACCACGGAGGCATACGACACCATGTGAAAACAAAATTTTCAGAGGTATATGAATTTATGTCCAGATAGTATCTTTTTCTCTAAGGAAGAGACTGCACATGGTATTATTTAAAACATGTGAGCTTCCGTAAGGACTTTAAGGAATACATTATTATTATATATTATATTATTCCATTAGAAAGACAATTAAACATAGTCAAACACAATGTGGGCAGCGCATTTTCTGAAAAAATTGGACATGGTGTCGTATGCCTCCGGTTACAGAAATATTATTTTTTATAAATACAATTTTTTTCGTTATTTTGCTCAGATGTTCAAAACTTTTTTTTTGATTAATCGGAGATAAGTCATTTTCGAATGAATTATGAACTGTCCTTTTATCATCACCAGTCATATAATAATCGTTTTTTACGTGTCAATATAACTTCTGTTTCCAGAGATTAGGAACTAGTGAAATTCTTTTTTGAAATCTTTAAGTGTGCCGCTTTCTGCAATAAAAATTTAATTTAGGCATCATCGTCAGTAATATTTTTGGACCGATTATGAAAATGTAAAAATTCTATGGTTCTACCTTTACTGAAACTGCTAACAGTATTTTTGATGAGTATTTCGCAGACACAATATTTGTTCGCAAAACAGAAACGCAAAAGCACTGAAACAAATTTCATCAATAACCTCAAGAACTACAATTGGCATTAGTTTAACTTTTGTTGGTATAGAAATGCTTTGGTGTCAACATAAAATATACAAAAACCGTTTTAAAAGTTGACATTTTTGCAAGTTATTCAATCTCGAAATCTAGGGCGGAACAGAAACGAAAGAGTTAATCAAATTAAAAAAAAAAAATTAAGCACTAACCTCAAATTATTCATTTTGACGTTTATGTTTATTGTTTTTTTATCAGTGTACACAATACAACAAAAAAAAAATTCTTCACTCATTTAATTAATTAATGTGATATTATAAATAACTGATTGAATTCAAACAATATGTTGAGAACTAAAAAAATTCGATCTGTCAAATAACACGAAAACATCTCAAAACGAAACGAAAGCTTCATATATGCGTACGAAATTCAGCATACCAGTCAATGATGGTTGATTTTCCTAGTGCAGGGTCTTGAACGGTATTTTTCCTCATTTGAACCAGTGTTTAATCAACACAAGAAATTCTTCTTTTCCATTATTTTGAAGTTACAACAAAAATAGCATCACTAAAACAACTGTAACTTGTGAAATTAATAAATCAAAACGCCTTGACATTTTAACAGTGGGTCTATTTTTTAATTCAACCCGAGCAATCAGGCTTACCCCGGGTAGTGTACACCGAGCAAAGGTTGTACTGGGTAAAATTATCCGGTGCGCATAGAGTAAAAAAATTGTTTTTTACTTTGCACACTCTTCGTACACTGACATTAATTTCAGAGTAAAATTTGAAGAACCGAGTAAGCTCGGTGTAAGCACAGTTCACAAATAAAAACGCAGTGTGCAGAGTAAAATTACTCAGGTTGAATAAAAAAACACAGAGTGTTTTTTGACAGCGCACTGCTTGCTCAGGTTGAATTAAAAAATAGGCCCAATATCATTTGAAGGTAGATTATAAAATCATATGGGTTTTAAATTTGTGGCACCATCTATGTGCCAGACCGGGAACTTTTCAGGATATGTGGATGATATGTGGATATGGATATAATTCGGAAAGGCGCAGTCATTTTTATTTCAACAATATCGTTTATAGAATTTCTTTTAGAATCAAATAATTTAGAAATATTATTTTTCATAAAAATGTTTTTCGTAAATACAATTTTTTTCATTATTTTGCTCATACTATATATTCAATTATTTCTGAGTCACTTTTGAATCAAGTATGAGCTGGCCTTTCATCGTCTCTATAATGCCCAGTCATATAGTAATCGTTTTTGACATGTTAGACAAATGTTGAACTTCTGTTTCCGGAGATTTTAGGAACTAGAGAAATTATTTTTTAAAAATCTTTAAGTGTGCAGCTTTTTGCAATAGAAATTTAATTTGTATCTGATAGATGTATTATTTTTGAAAATTGAGATACATATAGTGAAAATTTTAGCTACCATGGTCAGTAATATTTTTGGGCCGATTATGAAAATGTAAAAAGTCTATGGCTGTAACTTTACTGAAACTGCTTACAAAGAAAAGGATACAGTGTGTTATAAATTCGATGGCGGCTTTCGAGTATTGACATAAACTCGCGTTATAACAACATCATATATTACGTTTGACGTAATTTTTCAGTCGATCAGAAAAGAAATTTTAAATATTTTTAAGCTAAATTTTCTATTTTCTAAGTCATTTCAATACCAATTTTGTTCTTGTCCTTATACCTCGATTTGATGTTCCTTAGCACCTTGCTGCAAGAGTTTTTCGTGGTTTGGAGGTAAATTATTAAGAAAATTGATTTGTACGTTTGTAAAAAACTAGACTAAAGTTTGATAGTATTGTATTGATGGCTCAATTATATATTTGGTTTCGTCCTAAGGAAAGAATTTGGTCAATTGGTAATATTTTGTGGTCAAAAATGATATTTAGTAAACAACGTTTTGACAAGTTGAATACCATACAGTCTTAAATCTTAATATGCAAGTTATTCGCTCTCGAAATCTTAATGTGTAACTTTACGCCATCAAAATTGGGCTGTAAAGTTATAAAACAAAACTTACGTCTATAGAGCCGAGTTACTATTTGTGAATACTATTTGTGAATACCTTTTGGAAATTTTACAGTTACCGAGCATACATACAGATTGTGAATTAGACCAGTTTAAAAACTAAAAGAAATATTTGATCAAACTTAATCTTTAGTATGACTAAACTCAATTATTGTTAGTCTATACTGGTTATGAGTGATTTAAGGGTTGTACAAAACAAAGGCCTTTTCAAATTTTCTGTTGAACCGAATAGCGTCTCCCGATATCGGCGCCCGGTAAATAGGTAGAGCAAAATAATTTTATATCAATTTTTTACTAAAAAGTTGAATGAAAAATATTAGTTTTGGGTTATATTTTTTGACATAGAAAACTGGATGCTCTAGACCAGTGGTTCTTAACCTTTTTTTACTCGCGGCCCACTAAATAATTCATAATATTTTAATAATAATTTAGCCCCAATTTTTTGATAATATTTTATATTTGTTAAATTATCTATAATAAATTAATTTTTTTATTATTCCTTTATTTTTTTATGTAATATAATAAATATAAAAAATAACTAAGAAGTTTTTAAAATCGTCCGTCATATTAATTATAATTTTTATTAGATTTTTTCGGCATTTCGGACAAAATATTATTTTTAATGGCAATCTTACAATGTTTATGACTATTTTAGTCCATTTACTCCCAATATCTACCACAAAAAGTAGAAAAGTTCACTCCCCCCATTTTTAACTCCAAGCGATCGTGTAAAAATACACAAACCCTTACAAAAATGAGAACTTCCATAGGTCTCTTTTGGCAGTTTGGTTTCGTACTGATATGAGGTTGCAACGACCAAACTTCAAAAATTCAACTCTTGCTTTGTACCGATAATATAATACAAGGAATTATCGATTTAGCGAATTATGCCACCAAATCAGAAACTTCTGAAAATTCTCACTATGTATGTGTACTAAGCCAACACAATATAATTAAGAAATATTTAAAATCGTCCGTGAAAGAGACCCATGGAAGTTCACATTTTTGTAAGGGTTTGTGTATGGGTTTGTGTATTTTTTCACGTTCCCTTGTGGTTAAAAATGGGAGGGGGAGTGAACTTTTCTACTTTTTGTGGTAGATATTGTGAGTAAATGGTTTCTTTGTTTTCTGTGACTAAAACAGTCATAAACATTGTAAGATTGTCATTAAAAATAATATTTTGTCCGAAATGCTGAAAAAATCTAATAAAAATTATAAAAAACCACTTTATTATTTCATTATCTATTTTAACTTTCATACTTCACAATTTGGTGTGGAGATTCGGCATTATACACAAAATGTAAACATAAATTCATGTATACAAATAATAATAAGGAAAATTTAATAAATTACACTCGCGACCAACTAAATCCGGGCTTAACCCATTTTCGTAAAACAACTTTTTTTGACAGCTTAGTATTTTATCTTTACCAGGACCCCTTTATCATTTAAATCTATTCAGTATTTTTCAAATTAAAACATTCGTAGCAAAATGCGATGTTTCGGTGAAAACAATTGGTGTGCTGCAATGTCCTGTATAATACTACGTTGACTGATATTTGCCATCAATCGCTTATCAGACGTTAGCCTGAACAAATCTCTACCAGTTTCATTCGTCGTTTCCTCAAAATCATGGATACTACTCCAAAAAAACGCCGCACAAGGTGTTGCTTTATTCCAAGAAGGACGTAATCAACGAGAAGTCCCTCGTCAGCTGAACATGATTCAATCTGCTACCTTAAGAGTATCCATAAGGTTTCAGGAAACCGATACTTTCAATCAGAGATCACATACCAGCTAGTATCAGTGTTCATCTGATAGAAATGATCGATTTATCGTCCTAACTTTTAATCTCACGTTCATCGATGTGCAGCAAGACCTAAGACAAGTTCGAGATGAAGCTGGTAGACGGGAAGCTGTATACCTAAAATGGATAGCACGCCACCGCAAAGAACGACTCGAATTTGCTCGCGAACACATAAATTGGAGCTTCGAGCAATGGAGATCCGTTCTGTTTGACGATTGCAGAATATGTCTCCATGGTAGTGATAGAAGGTATTGAGGCCGGGCTTACCGGCGTCCAGGAGAACGATTTTGACAGTGCTGTTTTGCTGAAACAGTCTCGTACGGCGGCGGTTCGTGCATATTATGGGGTGGCATATCGCTTAAAGAAAGATATATCGAGGGCATTCTCTTGGATCATGTAGCGCCCTTCGCAGGATATATAGGGGAACATTTCATATTGATGCATGATAATGCACGGTGTCGCAACGCTCGAACCACTATAAGCAGGCATTTCATGGATGAGGTTGGACTCAAGACGATGGAGTCACCAGCCATCAGTCCAGACATGAATCCAATTGAGCATTGATGGGACGTACTAAAACAGTGCGTTGGATGAGGAGTGGGGTGCGATCCCCCTAGTCTTTGCCAAAACTATAAGGTCAATGGGGAACTGGATGCAAACCCTTGTAGACGCAATAGGGGCATTATTTAGTATTATCCAATATAATTCTTTTTGTTTTTCTGGAAGTTTGTGTTGTAATTTAAATTTAAATGTCTCCAATATTTTTTTTCATAATCATCAATTTTGGTTGCATTTTCATTCAAAGTTCGCTATAAAAAAGTACTGAACCAATTTTCATGAAAATCAAGTCATTTTAAAGTAAAAAAGATTAGGTTTTATAAAAAATTATGTCTTGTGAAAATCAGTTAAACCGTTTTAAAAAAAATCTGTTCTCTGTGAGCGCTGAACATTTGAGTAGATTACAATACGATATTCGGTTAAACAACAATTTCCTTTTTATTATATTCTGAAGAAAATTTTGAAAACAGGGGGCCGCGGCCTCCCTGTTAAGAATCACTGCTCTAGACACAACCTATCGGCGCTCACAAAAAACATGGCTAATGTAGATTATTTCTTTTTTGTTGCTTTTTATATTGTTTAACCTTTTTGGTATGAACATGAAGTCATCATTTTACAGTTTTCTAGTTTAAATTGGAGTTTACCTCTATTTTGGAAATTAAAATTCAATGTTTATAAAAAAAATAGGTGAAATTGAAATATCTTGGTCAATCGATGTCTTCGATATTGGTACAACAACCATAAGAGATTCCATTTTCGTTCGTGGCATTTTCATGATCCTGTGACATTTTTGCTGATTTGTTGTATCGGTTCTATATTGGTGTTGATGTAACCGTTCGAAAGGGAATCCGGCAAAAAGGAGAATCATTGGGTATGGATTTTGTACGTTTATCTCAAGCAATTCTCATGGGAGCATAAGTTTACAGTGTATAATATACACTTTTAATATGTTGTTGCCATTTTTTATCATTATGTTTGATTGACATTCTCATGAAATTTCACCAAAGTGGTTACAAATGTGCACTAACGGTTGAGAAAAAAACATCATGAGAATTGTTCCCAACCGCGAGATGTTGCATTTTTTTTGTGAATTTTTGATTAATTATATATTTACTAATATTTTAATCTGTAAATAATGGAAATAATAGCTGTGTTTGTTGACGCTTGATCTGATGTTCAGTGAATAATTTGAATTTGAACTGAAAATTTGAACTGACCAAGATTAGTGGGTATCATGAAACACGGCTAAGATTGAACAGAAAAATTGAATAAATTAGGAAGTGGATTATACTGAAGAAATAGGAATGATAACGAAATTATTTTTTAATTTATTTACTAAGAATTAGATTAAACTACACTTTAAGAAATTAACAAAACACTTGATAATTTAAGTAGTTTAAGTGGTACACCACTAGCTACTAAGACGTTTCGTTAAATTTCCATGAGAATTGTTAAAAACGTAAAAAATCCATACCCAGGTTGAGAATAAATAAAATGCCGGTATGCAATAATGCACTTTCATGAAAGCTTAATCGATTATATCATAACGCTGTACGAGGCTTAACTCGGCTATGAATAAATACGTCATTCTTGATTTTAACGTCCGTTTCTTGAGCAACGTAGTTGGGATTATTGCTAAATTTATAGGATAATTTTGAATTGATTTTAGTGCTTTTGGTTGTGTTTCGATCCAAATTAAACAAAACCCAAAAGAAAACGTTTCGTACAGATCATGGACGTCATTAACCGTTTACATATATATAAATGAAGACTTTTTAATGTTAGCGATATCCATTTTGTTCAGGTTAGCTGCGGATTATCTTTATCTGAGAATTTATGGATTCACCGCAATTTATTATCAATCGACGCTTGTTTTTTCCGGTCATTTTTCAGTCGAGTTATATTGCTCAAAGTAACCAATGAGCCTTCGGTTTTGCTCATATTTGGAGAATAAGATAATATGATCATTATTTGCCTGATTTTTTTTTATGCAGTACATTTCATTGCGTGGTAGTGATGTTGAACATTGTATAGACACTTTAACTGTATGCACTTCTCATAGCTTTTTGTTTAGTTTAACAATTTAACTATATAAATTTTTACCTTTTAACCCATTTCAAACCAGAAATTATTATTTCCAATTCTTAAATAAACCATTGAAATCCTCATTGGTGTTGCTCTGAAACTCTCGAATTACTTATTGCCGCGTCGAATATCCAGAGGGCAATTGCCATATACCATTTTTTCAGTGCTGGCCAATTTGATATTTTCCACGTGATAGTCGAAGACGTCTAACTTCCCATAAATATATTATACACATGTACAACGTTTGACTGAGCTACAGTTAATTTATATTTATTAAATGCTGAATAGCGCACGCAGGTTTTTGTTGAAGTTACAGCAAATTCATTCGACAGAATTGTAACTTCATTATTGTCCATGCGGCAAATTGCAACTATTTTATTCACCTTGTCGATCACCGATTTAAATACCGATCACCGATCTCTATGAGATTTTTTCGTTAATTGTGCTATAATGGTGATTTATGACAACAGTGCTCCCCACTGTGCCAGTACCACCATAACCCAGAGCGTTTGCTGATTATTGAAGGATTGGTGAACAAAATATCAGAGAAAAGAAATTTCCAAAATTTGATAATTGTTTTTGAACACATTTGCAATGTTTATTATCACCGATTCACGTAATGGTCATCTAGTTGGGTTTGCATCGTTTTTACCCTGATAGATATCAAACTGAAAACTATATCCATTCTTCTGTGATTTAAAACGAATTGGTTTGCTTCGCACAGATTGTTTGTATCCATGACGCCCGAAACGCGGCGAGCGACTATGCGAGACGGTAGATGTATATATAAGATTTGAATTATCTGCAAAGTGGAGTAAACTAAAAATCTGGTCAAAACGATTTCTCCTCACTGTATTGAAAATAGCTCGTTCTTACAGTCATTAAATCCAGTTGTCGACGAGGATCTTTATTGTACCCCGAAATTATTAGTGTTCCTATAAAAGCAAACTTCTCGTTGCAATTTAAGTTTAAAGCTTTATTGCTATTTTGGGTTGAACATTTATTCCTAAAATCGACTGTCATGTGCATAATTCCTTTTTTTAAAAACAGCTTCACAAATTGTATCGCATATGAGAATCATCTGTTACAGACAAAAGTGGTAGGACCAAATCACCATCAGCCCAATGTTGTATGGGTTTATTGTTCCTCCCTAATCCCAATCGGCTCGGCCCTGGTTCCTTAACTACTGTTTCTGCTGCTACATTTTTCAATATATTATCATCGTTTACGATGAAGCTCTTGCCGTTGTCCAATTGAGCCCCTTCCAACGCAACCTTAACTTCGGTCCTTAGTATTGTGCTCAGTAAACAGTTTGCGTTTGCTGTTTTTTCATCACCAGAGTCCTCATCAGTTTCGGCACATTCGTTGTCTGGCAGAAAAATGTATATATGGAGGAGGGTAAATCAATTTCCAAGCCAGATTTTTCCAACTCCTCAAGAACTTCGGCAAGCATAATCTTTTTTTTACTGCAACAAAATATGACGTTAGAGTTTCACAATAGATTAAAATAAAAGACACATTATTTCCCCACATTATATTTTCATTAAAACTAAGTGTCAATCCCAAACGGCTTTTAAAAGCCATTAAAATTTTCACATCGTTTTTCAATTTTTTATACAAAACATTTTTTATACAGAAAAGTGAAATTATTTACTTCTTTTTAGATGTTACCATTTGGACATTACTTTTCCAAAACACACTCATTTCGAAAAAATACTCAAACTATACTAAACTGTTAAAAAGTTTATTTTAACAGTTTAATTGCCAAAGTCACCTGCAAAAAACAGAAATACTGGCAAATCAAAAACCACCAGCTTCATCTGCATATAGCAATTCTAATCGAAAAATTCGCGTTCCATTTTAGGAGTAAAAATTATTTAATGAACTTTAGCAAATAGAGGTTTCTTCATTTCCTTATTGAAGTGGTCCCAAAACACTAAAAAGGTATGATACCTTTTTAGTGTTTTGGGACCACTTCCAGCAATCATTTACTTTCGATATTCATCAACATGAATTAAATAATAGTTATTATTAAATGTTTATGATTAAAACGAGTTTGCGCACATATTTATTTGATTTGGCTCAATGATTATTTCCCTCATGGGGGGACTGGGCGGGTAGCAGAGAGAGATAGTGCAACAAAATTATCACCAATAGCTGTGGTACCTGGCTAGGATTCAATGATCGTATCCATAATTAATCTAAATAATTAATCTAAAAGTAAATTTGAAAATGTGCAACCTCACTGAGGCGGCCTAATTCCTTCCTATATAGTGGATTGTAACGCCAGAGAAATAATTAAAAATAATTTGTCTCGTGTGTTACTCGGAAAATTAGCGTTTGCGCATGCATATCGGTAAATAAGCGTACACCGGTAATTCCTTTAACGTCAATCACAGGTGTTTAACACGATCCTGTATAATTTCTTTTTAAGTTATTTGTGTATTCTCGATATTGCACAATAAGTTCTTTTATTTTTAACTTAGGACTTTTTGATTTTTTTCGAATATTTATAAACTTACTACTACCACAGCTTTATGCAAAAAATATCCATATTTTCTCATCATTCCGTTTTCCGAGGAGCACGTCATTGCCATATAAAAACTTAGGTTCGAATTTTTTAAATATGAGGCTCCGTCGAGCCCGTCATGGATCCATCAATAAAAAAATTTTATAATTTTACTGATTGCTAACAGAAACAATAATTTCGATGTCAGAGAGATCATTTGAAAATCCATTAAAGACCATCAAGAAAGTTATATAAATAAATATGGCAGCCAAATTAATTATTTATAGAATAAAGTTTTAGAATACGAGGGCAAATCAAAAAGTCTTGCAATATCATATGAAAAAAAAGAGTGAGTGAGACAGCCATATTTTTATTTTTCGACATCATCTCCTTTAAGGTTTATACATTTGTCATATCGATCAATTAACTTGCCTAAACCCTCTAAAAAAAAAGATTTCTTTTGCTCCATAAAATATTAATTTACAACAGAGTGTACTTCATAGTCACTGGAAAATTTCGGGCCCCCTAGTATTTTTTTCAAATTGGGAAACAGAAACTAGTCACTGGGTGCCAAGTCTAGATTGTACGGTGGATGCGGAATTTCCACGAAGCCGCAGTCTTTTAATGCAGCTTGAGCAATATTAACCTTGTGCACTGGTGCATTGTCGTGAAGAAGCAAGATTTTTTTCCTAACTTTCCTTGGCCGTTTTTCCCGGATCGCTTTTTTCAATTTTCGGAAAACCTCTGCGTAATATATGCCTATGATTGTGGTTTTCGGTGGCATATAATCGATTATCAAAATTCCTTCAGAATCCCAAAAAATTGTTGCCAAAACCTTAACAGCAGACGGTTGAGTTCTGAATTTCTTTGGTGGTGGTTCACTACGTTTAATCCATTGCATCGATTCTTGTTTGGATTCCGGATCCCAGTGATGAAGCCATGTTTCATCGCCTGTTATTATGTTATCCAAGAAATTTTCTGGATCTTCTTTGTACATATCTAAAATCGCCTTTGAAGTTTGAACACGCATTTTTTTTTGTTCTGCATTCAACAAACGGGGAACCCATCGCGCACTTACTTTCGACATGTGAAGGTGGTCATGTAATATAGTATATGTGGTACCGTTTGAAAGGGAAAGTCTCCACGCTAACCCTGGAACAGAAATACGCCGGTCCTCCAATACAATAGATTCGGCCAAAATTACGTTTTCATGGCTAATAGCATCTGCTGGCCGACCCGAGGGGTTGTCGTCTACTAATGACTCCCGACCACTTTTGAATAATTTTACCCACCTTGTTACTGTGGCATATGATGGTGCAGATTCGCCGTAAACTTTTGATATATAGTTGAATATATAAATTGCATTTCGTCCATCTTTACAGAAAAATTTAATAATGGCGCGATATTCAATTTCATTCATTTTAAGAAAAATTCAAAACACGTGTTACTAAATTGACAAAAACAAACGAACTGTAAAATTTACATCGAAATGTTCTTCTAGAAGTTTCATCGCGACAAAAAATGGTTTTGAAAAATATATTGTTGTCTCACTCACTCTTTTTTTTCATATGATATTGCAAGACTTTTTGATATACCCTCGTATGTCTAAAACGCTACCTGCTGTTGTTAATAATTCCTTTTAATGTCTTCTAAATATTACGTGTCTAAAAATTTAAAGGATTAAAATTAAGGATTAATTTTGCAATCGATTCTCAGAGTTTTTGCGTCGTTGGAGTATATCGTCTTCATTCTAGGTCAGTGCTAGAATTTATTGAAGAATTTACAGTTTATCTAAATTGTATTAAAATAAAAAATTTAATTATCATTGTTGATCTAACTATTGATATTTCGGATTCAATTTCTGTGACCCAAAATGTCAATAAATATCTTCAAATGATGTCTTCATTTGGATTGATCTATCTAATTCAAGATTTTACTAGAATTAGGTACTGATACTTTTTGGAGTACTATTGACCATATTTTTATGAGATAATAATTCTAAACTAATTGCGAATGCGGAAGTTTTAGATTATAAATTATCTGACCATCGTATGAAATCACAAAGGATAACTTTAAGCGATTGAATTGGTCAATTAATTTTTTCCCTAAACGGAGGGAGGGTTGAACTTTCCAAGTTAAAAGAGGTTTTAAGTCTAGAGAATTGGATTCACGTGTTTACTGAACAAGATCCAAATCAAGCATTCAATAAATGTTCAGCTCATATTACCGAATGCACATTGCACTATAGTTCAGCAATCTCGGGTTAAACTAAAACTTAAAAAAATCCGTCCATGGATTTCTTTTTCTTTGCCTAAAATGATTGATTTGAAAAGTAAACTCTTAAAGTCCACACGGAAGCATCCTAGAAACATTAAATTAACTCATAGGATAAAGATTTTAGAGAAAAAAAAAATAAATTCAGCTATTTCGAAAGAAAAGGAACTTTATTATTACCGACGTTTTAACAACTGTAAAAAGACTTAAAAAGTCAGTGGCGTCTTGTAATCAAATTTTTAAACTGTAATAAGGTAAAAGTCCCTATTACGTCCAGATAATGACCGAGAATAATGAAATTCTGAAAGAGAAACTTAAAATTGCAACTGCATTAGAAGAGTCGCAGGATTTGTTCCTTATAGTACAGCAGAAATCGTTTTTCTTTACTCCAAAAGATGTCATTGAGAAACACGATATCATTACCTCTTTAAATAATTCAATGGCTTTTGGTTACGATAACATTGGCAATTCTCTGATCAAATCTCTTGGGCTGCTCGATTCATCTGTTTTATCTTTTATATGTAATCTTAGCATGTCAAGCGGTGTTTTTCCTGCGGTTCTCAAGAAAGCTGTTGCAGTACCACCTATAAAAAAGGTGATTCCCTCAAATTGGGTAATTATCGTCCAATTTCGTTGTTACGACTGTGTTGTCGTCAACAATACCAGAATTTCATTTTTTATTGATTACATCCCCATTCTTTGTAAATTTTTGTGTTTATTCCCCTCGGTTGTTTTGCGTCCGGGTTTTTTGCGTCCGGGTGTAGTTTGGCGTCTCCACGCGGTAAATGGTGGATGTATTCTTGTGTTTTTTTCTTTGTTTGGTTGGTAATGGAACGAGAATGGGAGAGAGAGCGATGCGCATCGAGTGTGTGCAAAGTAAAATGTTTAAGAAAAAATGTTTTTCTTATATGCTTCTCTTTTATATCAATGCAAATTGATATAAAGGAGAGACAGAGAAGAGAGATTATTTTCTTCTAGAACGTTTTGCGAGCTGTGTGGCGCAAGAGTTTTTTTTTCTTGTGTCATCATTCGAGTTTTGATTTTTGAATCGAGTTGGTATAAGTAAATTTTTTGTTTTTGAAATTAAAGTAATAAGAAAAATTAAGTTGTCATTTTGGAGTCAATTTGTGAATTTGGGGATGAGAATAGTTTTAATTAAAAGACAATTTGTGATTTTTCATGAATAATTAAAAATATAAGTTTCCAAAAAAATAATTAAATAAAAAATATATATTTTGTTGATAGTTAAAAAAAACAAAAAAAAAATAAAGTACAAAGGCAAAAAGAAAAATATTTTTTTTACTAGTGATGCGGAAATAAAACATCCATTTTGTTTTTTTGTGTTTTGGATTGAGACAAGGGTGGTGTATGTGATAGCAAGAAACTTACACGGTGCTTAGGAAGCGAGCGGATACCATAAAACTGGTATTATCAAATTTATTCGGGCGGTGGGGACGCCAAAATTCAGTGGTGTGGGACGCCCAGCGAGGGGTGCAGGTGGCTGGTTGGAGTCACGTCCTTGGTACCGTTAATATCTAAACCTCGAACGGTTATCGTAATAATCAGAAGGTGAACTCAAAAATATTAAAAAGTGCAGTGTGGTCATTTTATCTTTGTGCAACGCCCAACATATCTGGCGGCCAGGCGAGGTCAAATATTTTTCGGGGGCAGCCAGTTATACCTACGGGTGTTGCATTTTTATTAAAGGACGCCGTTTTTTTTTACGTGTGGACAACATCGTGGCCATTCAGTTTTTGTTTAACGTTGGGAAGACACCGCAACGGGTAATAACATATTTACGGTTTATGGGTGGCAAACTTCGTGACCAGATTATTGTATATCGACGAGTGGGTGTAAAATTCATACTATTGGTAACGGGAAAAGGCCCCGCCACGGTAACGGCACCAAAGCCACAACGGTCCGGGTGGGAAGGTCACCTGTGGCATGACGGCACCAAGGCCGCAACCCAATTTTAATCGGGAGAGACCCCGCAACAATAACGGCACCAAGGCCGCAACTGATTAATTAATTAAGGTACAATTTTCTTTAATTCTTTTTAATTTTAATTTATTTGATTATTTTTCTTAAATTTCTTTTTATTAAATTTAAAATTTATATTTTTGTAATCGAGCACCGCACAGCGGATTCACGCTCGGTGCGTATAGCTCTGTCTCTCTCTCGTTCTCTCCTGCCGTGGTGCGGATGGAGGGGGAAGTTGTTTTCTCTTTTTTGTTTTCCTTTTAAAAAAAATATATATAAATAAAATGAATTATTAAATTTTCGGATATGGTGTGCTGGGAGCGGAGACTCCCTCTGTGTCGGCGTGTTGATTGCGGTCCCTTGGTGCCCGCATCCAATTTCGTAACCAGGGCTAGTCCCCGTTTGAATTCGAATGGATGCGCGCACCAAGGCACCGTTCTCGGTTTATAATTTTGTTGTGTTCGTTCCTCAAGTTCCGGCCGACAAGTTTCGACTGAACTCCGGTTTCTATTTTATTATTATTTGCATTTTATTTTGATTTAACTTTCTGTTAATCACGGTGTAAGCCAGAAGCACATGCAAGCCTCAAACCCCACGACCTTAGCACTTTTCCCTGAGAACGTAGCCGGCAAAAAATCACCGTGGAGGCCTCTGCATGCACTTAGTGAAAATCTGCAGGTTGGCAGTAGCCAGCCTGTAACATCGTTACTTTCAGTTTTCTCTAAACTTTTGGAGAAAATAATCAAAAATCGTTTACTTTAATACTTTCGTTTCTTGCAAAATGCAATTTTGTTTTTCAACTGGTCAATTTCGTTTTAGACGGGGTAAGAGTACTGAGAATGCGCTGCTAGTAAACCGTATTGTATTGTCGCTGAATAATGATCAATAATGAATTAATTTTATAGACATTACAAAAGCATTTGACACTGTGGATCATGACTTACTACTATTAAAGATCGATAAAGCTGGAATTCGCGGCATTGCGAATGACTTGTTTCGCTCTTATCTTTCAGATAGACAACAAGGTATCAAAATTTTGAGCTGTGTATTGACAATTTTAGAAAAGTCAAGTGCGGAGTACCACATAGCTCAGTTTTAGGGCCAATGTTATTTTTGAATTATATTAATTCAATTTTCCAATTAAAATTAGAAGGCCATTCAGTTGGCTTTGCTGATGATGTGAGATTGATTTATAACTCCAAGACTAGTGATGTTAATACTCAGAAGATTAATAATGATTTTGAACGCTAGTTGAACCTACATTATGTGGTTCCTAGCTCGAAAATGAATATTTTAAATGTCAAATTATCTAGAAAAGCACCAAACATAGATAATATTATATATCACTCCTCTGACTGTTTTTATAATAATTTTACATGTTCTGATTCTTGTAATGTGCTTGAAGTTGTTGACTCTTTTAAATATTTAGGAGAACGATTGATAGTCGATTTAGTTTTAAGAGTCATGTTGAATTATTGCAAAAGTATATTATCTTGTAATCGACAACTATACCTACTGCGTGAAACTTGTTCCGAAACGGTTGTAAGATCTATCTATTTTAGTCTTGTCCAGTCAACTTAAACCTCTTAATAGTAGCACAAAACTTTATTGTAAGAGCAATATACTGTCAACCGAAACTAACTGCATCATTACCTTTATTTAGGAATTTAAACTTTCTTCCTTTGAGATATTTATACGTATATAAAGTTCTAAAATT
Source organism: Nephrotoma appendiculata (assembly GCA_947310385.1). NCBI lineage: Eukaryota > Metazoa > Arthropoda > Insecta > Diptera > Tipulidae > Nephrotoma > Nephrotoma appendiculata. The sequence continues at coordinate 206,803,381 of OX371225.1, read as the reverse complement.
TTTAATCAGCTACCTAACAGTTTAAAACAAATTCCCGATCGTTCATCCTTTTTGAGCGGTGTAATATCATGGCTTAAGGAAATATATGATATTGAATTTCTTTTTCCCACTTTGAAATGAATGTGCTTTAATTAAATTTTTCATGTGAAAAGGTTCTAGCTCCAACTTTTCGAGTAAAACTATTCAAAATCAAACAAAAAGAACACAATTGTTAAAATCAAAGTTTGTTTATTAGCAGATTATTTCAGTACTCTAAACCTGCACCGACCAAATTAGCCCGCCTCAATGAAACCTGTACTATAATTTGTTACACATTTATTACAATTTATTACAACAACTCCCGATTTTATTACAGTTACCGTTTTCGAGGAACGAGTGGTCGGTTATGCTTGTAATTAAACCTACACCGCCAAAATTGCAACTTTTGATGTAGCTGTGATATCGGGATGGTTCTTGGACCAGAATTTATTACAAATTAATTACACTGATTAAATAGTTCAAGATCAACCCTATATCTTGATTAAGGGTAAATTTCACCCTAAACGGTTATTTATGACAAAAACATCGATTTTACCAATATTAATAAATTATTACACCAGACCGCCACCAGATATTTACTACCAGATATACTCTTTCGACCTTGTGGAAGGCAGATTAACAGTCCATACCTGTAAGATAAAATATCTTTGGCTCCAAACCGTGAAGGGTTCAATATCTGGTGGCGGTCTGGTGTAATAAATTGTTAAAAGTGATAAAATCGAACTTTAAATTAGACGTTTGAACCCTTCACCGTTTGGAGCCAATTCCACGTAACCTGACAAAATGATAATTTATTACACAACTTTGTAAAATTGATTTGCCCTCCACAAGGTCCCAGGAGTAATATTTGACTCAATATCTGGTGGTGGTCTGGTGTAACAAATTGTTGAAGGTGATAAAATCGAACTTTAAATTAGACGTTTGAACCCTTCACCGTTTGGAGCCAATTCCACGTAACCTGATACAAAGATAATTTATTACACACCGGTATAAGGTTGATCTGCCCTCCACAAGGTCCCGGAAGTAACATTTGACTCAATATCTGGTGGTGGTCTGGTGTAACAAATTGCTGAAGGTGATAAAATCGAACTTTATATTAGACGTTTGAACCCTACACCGTTTGGAGCCAATTCCACGTAACCTGACACAAAAATAATTTATTACACACCTGTTAATCTGCCCTCCACAAGGTCGAAAGAGTATATCTGGTAGTAAATATCTGGTGGCGGTCTGGTGTAATAATTTATTAATATTGGTAAAATCGATGTTTTTGTCATAAATAACCGTTTGGGGTGAAATTTACCCTTAATCAAGATATAGGGTTGATCTTGAACTATTTAATCAGTGTAATTAATTTGTAATAAATTCTGGTCCAAGAACCATCCCGATATCAACAGCTACATCAAAAGTTGCAATTTTGGCGGTGTAGGTTTAATTACAAGCTAAACCGACCACTCGTTCCTCGAAAACGGTAACTGTAATAAAATCGGGAGTTGTTGTAATAAATTGTAATAAATGTGTAACAAATAATAGTGCATGTTTCATTGAGGCGGGCTAATTTGGTCGGTGCAAGTTTAGAGCACTAATTATTTCAAGGGTATCATATCGCTAATTTAGTAAAATTAGTTGAAACTAAAAATTATTTTTATCTGGAAGTCGCATTATAATTTCATTCGTCTTGCTTCTGTGCGAAGCAACTAATGATGATACCAAGGACAATATTAAGTACACCCACATGTAACATCTAAAACTCTAAACTTATAGAAATAAAAGTATATCTTCAAACAATGAAAATCCTTATAATTTTGTTCGCAAACAAAAACAAACTCTAAATCACAAACTTTTCTCGCGTACATCGTTGATTTGAAAATCCTCTTTTAAGTACCAAAACTCAGGAAAAACACATCAAGAGTTTTTCTATACAACTTTTCATCTTTTCAAAAAACAAAACAAAAAAAATGCTCGTGTTCATAAAAAAATACAGCGATGATTATTATTTTTATTATTATTTGATATATAATTTATACGTAGTAAATTTCCGTCTCCTTATTTTTTCGTGACTTAACAGTTTTTTTCTGTGTGTGTACAAGTTTTCTTTTTACCAAAAACTTTTCCCCAAAAGCAAAATTCTTAAGATAAGTAAATATAGATTTTCTCTTGAAGAAAAAACAACAAATAAACAAGCAAAAATACAGGAAAATTGCTTACAAATCATTTAATAATTTTCCGTCTCCCCCCCGCATTTATATCATTTGTTATGAGATAAGTAATTATATTTCATTTAATCAGTTTCAATGATACAACAGAAATTATGTGCATGATAAACTGGAAATCCGCATACTTATCATAAAAATGAGCAAAATGGAAAACTTTTCATTTCAAAATTCCTTAATTAAATATTGGATACGAGAAACATAAAATCAATATAGCCAGCTTAAAGATACCGTCCTCCCTTTGTTGCATGTTGTATATAATAGTCAAGATGTTGCGGTTATTCCGCGATTTTATTCCTTGGTACATAATGGGAAGAAATTTATAATTAATTTTTGTTGAAAACTTTTAACCTGTTATGATGCTCTCTAAGTATACGGACTTTTGTGCTATAGAATTATATCCTTGCTATAATAAATTGAATAACAATATAAGGAGAGATTTTAAGCTTTTCTTACTTTACCTACTTTACACCAAACGAAATTATTGAGCGCAAACAAAAACGAACACTTGGAGTGGTTGGTATATAGTACATCTCCCAAAACTTAAGACAAAAAAATATTTATTATTTATTGTCCCGATAAAAACTTTCAATTTTATTCAATAAATTTTCTTATACAATACAGCTTCTTGTTTTTTTTTATTTTTGTTTAAAATACAAGATAGAAAATAAATAAAACAATAAATTATCATAATTCATTTACACTTCAATGCGCAATTTCCACCAATAAACAGTAAGCACCCAAAAAAAATAACAAAAACCTGGCATTCATACAAGGCTGCGTGGATGGTTGGTTATTATATGATAATGAGAGTGAAAATAAGGGAGAGTCATGTACATGGAAATATGAGACATCCAACTGTGCGCACTCTTGGCTCAAAAAGCGGCATGATAAAATTTCCGTCGTCGAGTTTTCCTATTTTTTTTTTTTTTTTGTGTTGTTACTGCCAAAAACATATTCTTCCACATGAAATGGCCTACGTATGGGTAATGTCGATTTTAATTAAATTTACTTCGTATATTTACAATTATTTATGAAACCAAGCCCACATATAAATCATAATTTGTCATATTTATTGATTTTAATCAATTCCCAAACAAGAATAAAAAAATTATATACAAAATTCGATTAAAATTAGAATAATTTAGGATCAGTTTTTGATTATGATATTATGTTATAATTAAAGAATATGTATTTTGTTTACATATATAGATAATACGGGTTAAGCATGTATCAGCTCATACATTATATTATGATATATAGGCAGATGCATGATTTATTGAAAAAAGAGATTAACAAAATAAAAAAGTCGAAACATAAATGTTTAAATAATAATAAACCACCCTACTCCATTCAAATATTGGACGTTTTTAATCATTTTTTAATACCACCCAGGGTGCGTAATTATGATTCTACCATGCTCTCTCTCGTAATGAAATGGGATGATGTTAATCAAATATTGTTTCGTTTTATAAGTTTGGCTATGACATCTTAATATATAAACACGTTGGTGCATTTAAGTTTGTGTATTTAGTTTTTTTTTTTGGGGGGGGGGGGGGGGCGGAGGGGGGATATTCTAGGGTATAATATCGCCCGTGTCGCCCTGCTCACATCTGAGTGTAGCCTAGCCTATTTAAGTAGACAGGCGCCCAATCTCTCTCTCTCTCTCTCTCTCTCTCTCTCTGGCACTATACATCCCATAAAGGGATTTGGCCGCCTCAAATGAGGTTTCATAATCATACTTTCATTTCGGATAATGAGTGATTAATTCATTGATCCTAAACCAGCCGTGAAATTTTTTCCTTGTCACCACCGGGAATCGAACCCGGGACCTCTGGTCGCTGGAGCAAGCATGCTGACCACTTTGCCACCGGGGTGGCAAGGAGGCGCCCAATCACTACTTGGAAAACGGTTAGTTGAAGCTTACGTTTACCCCAATAACTATGCAGAAGGTTACACTATTTACAAATATACGCTTATTGATGCCTTCGTACTCTAAGGTAGTTCAAGACAGCAAATTATGAATGCAAAACGATTCAATTGATCTCTACAATTAATTTTTTTTTGGTTTTAATCAAATGTGGGCCCCTATTCTTGAAATCGGTAGAAATTTTAGTAATCGATCTACTTTAATCATTTTTTTAAATTTCTTCGTAACGTCTTTAAACAAACTCGTTCGATGTTGTCTCAATAGTTGCGTTGCAATTTGTTCTCCTTGTTCCAATATTAATTTGTTCGGCTCATTATCCGAGTATATATCTGTACACGTTCTACGTCTTGCAAGGAACCTGTTAAATGCCGCCACAAAATATGCCTCGAATTGTGCTTCGAATCCCCAGTATCCAATATTTTCTTCGTAACAAGTGTAGCAAATATACTGGACCGCAATGGAAATTGTTGATAGGTTGCTCCACTATCATTTTCCTCACTATCGGATCATGGTTTGGTAAAATAATTGGGTGACATTGTTCATACTGGATTGATGCATGCTCTATTTGCCCACCAACTCGTAGCACTACGACGTCGTCGATGAATGGCTCTAAGGTTACCAATTTACTTTCCCGCAGAATTCGTGTCCCAACTCGCAATTCTGCAGTTCGGATCCAAACGCCTTACACTGAACTGCGCGGTATACCCTCGAAATAGCTTGATTTAATTCGTCTCTATCTAGTTTACCCCTTATTTTCTAATAGGTCTCTTTCTTCTAACAATATCTAATACTCTATATAGATTTATGCAACTACCAAGCTTAATTTCGTAAAACTGGAATATCTTTCTTGCAATTCGTAGATAAAATTCACTTCGAGATCTTGCCAATTTATCGTCATTGCAAAGCATTTATGCTCTGCCGTTGGGTTTTTGAGATTCGAACGGACCAGGTTGGGCCACTGATCTCTTGAATGTAGTATATAATCAGGACCATGCCACCATAAATGAAATCGTTGTAATTCAATGAGAGAGAGCCTGCGTGTAGCATCGTCAGCCGGGTTTAGAGTGGATGGAACGTGATGCCAATAATCTTTCGGTAGTATGCTTAACATTTTGCTAGTGCGGTTTACAACATACATTTTTCACCTCTGCTGTGTATCTGATAACCAGTCTAGCACGATACTGGAATCGGTAAGCCACCATATTGTCCTTTGAAACTTCAAGAATCTCGCCAACTTGCTTCATTAAGTTGGCTAATAATAGCGCTCTACATAATTCTAGTCGAGCTATATTGACACCGTATTAGGTGGTGCAACCTTTGTTTTTGCGGTGATTATAGTTGCGAATTGTATATCCCGTCGGTTTCAGTACACAAGTACACAGCAGCCGCATACGCCCTTTCATTGGCATCCGAAAATATGTGTATTGTATAGCATTACAGTTTGTAATGCCTAGCCATCGCCTAACACTGACTGCTCTCAGGTGTGGAATTTTGTGTCTTAACATTAACCATTCCTGCTGCTCCCTTGGTGGTAACGGCTCATCCCATGTTATTTTCAGTAACCATAGCTGCTGGAACAATATTTTAATCTTTATTATAAATGGGGAGATTAAACCTAAAGGATCGAAGATCCTGCTAAACTCTGATAACATCTTGCGCTTCGTGAAAGACGGCGTTTCGTTTAACAGAATTACATATGTGAATGTATCAGATGCCGGCATCCATTGAAGTCCTAGAACCTGCATTGCTTCCGCCGTTTTTAGTTCTATTGGTGATTGCAACGCCGTTTCAGCACTCGTAAATCCGTCCAGAAGCTGTTGGTAATTTGACCGCCACTTCCTTAATATCATACCGGCGCTCTTTAAAATAGTATCAACTTCAAGCGACAATTTATTTGAATCTGCGATCGATTTGCCACCACTCATCAGGTCATCCATATACATATCCCTCTTTATAGTTTAGGCAGCCTTTGGATAAAGGTTTCTATTTTAGTAACTAGCAATGAGTTAGTGTATTCTAATAGTTGAATTCCACCATGGGTATAGACGGAAAGGTACCTGTGGCCCTATTCTGGCTTTCCCTGGGAATAGAGAATTGGGAAAAATATTTTCATAACATTTTTGAACTGAATATTTTCATAACATTTTTTACTGAAAGAATAAGTTTAGTGCAAAAATTTTCAAAACCAAGTGAATTGGGAAACTTTTGTTCCACAAAATTTTTATAGGGAAAAATATTTTCCCATTTAACTTTGTTTCGAAAATATTAGCACCAAACATGTCCTCTCAGTAGGCCAGAAAAATACAATTTAGACAAAAATGATATGAAAATATCTTTCCCAATTCCCTATTCCCAGGAAAGCCAGAATTGGGCCACTGCAATTTAAATTTTAATTCATTTCTTGTTAATTTCGGATATTGCTTTTATGAATAATTTTTCCTGAGACGGTTAGAACTCTGGAATTCCTATTCTCTTTCACAGTTTCTTTGACATAACGAATGGTTAACTTTGTGCCCAACCTTTTATAATGCTTCACATAAATAGTATCCCCTACTTCGTATTGTTTCACGGGTTGACGCTTCTTGTTGTGATACTTTATGTCTTTAGCTTGTTTCGTTCTTAATTTCTCTATATTACCTAAATGAATCTGTTCGAATTGCCTAGGGTTTATATGGGGTATACGCCCGAGGTACAATTCGACAGGTGTTTTTCCGGTGCTCGAGTGGATGGTGTGGTTATACTCGTTTGATGCTCTCTCTATCAACTGCTCGAAGGATCGAGGAGGTCCTTCTGCCCTCAAACATCTCATAATCTCAACTAAGGTTGAATGGAAACGTTCAACTTGGCCATTTACCTCGCTTTTGGACGGAGGTGTGTTGAAAACTTGGATCTTAAAATCATCTCTCATCATAGAGATAATGGATGCGGAATTTAGTGACGGCTCATTGTCGATTACCACGGGGACACAGAAGTAAAGTAGTATGTCTTGTAATGGTTTCCTAATATGTTCGATTGCTCTGGACTCGATTACCTTTGCGGTTAGCGCGTATTGCTTTTGTGTGGAGAAAATGTCAATATGGATAGTATGATCAGGATAATTCGGAATGAGTGTTGGAAGAATTTCTTGATTGTTGGGATGGCGGTCATACTTGTTTTCTTTGCATATTGCACATTTTATTACCAAATTTATTATTTTCGCTGTCATGTTTGGGAAGTAATATTTCCGTATAATTTGTAAGCGGTTCTCACACGCGTTACGATGGGCTCTTTTATGCAAGCGAATTCTGTAGTTACTGAAATGAACTGGGTAGATTTCTTGAATCTGTCCGAGTATGGGTTCAGACGTATAGAGCCCGTTGACATTGTTTGGGTTAAGATATCTTTTAAAGATTTGGATAAGGTCAGCTTCTGTATAACTCGGTTGAGTAAATATGGGTCTTGTAAATTTCGAAGAGAAAAAGGTTTTTACCTGATAGCTGGTTTCGTAATCATCCGTTTGTAGTATTAGCTGGTTATGGAAAACATTGACTGGAGATCAGATTGTGGGAAGAACTTTCATCGCTGTGCGGGGTAGATGTCAGAACGTTTACTTGAGATTTATTAGGCAGACTTGATAGAGAATCCGCAACTACGTTAGACTTAACAGGCTTGTAAACTATCTCGTGGTTGTATTCCTCTAGGATGGCCTTCCAACGTTTCATCTTACTATTGTTGTTTTTGTTACTAAGTGCGTACGTGAGAGGTTGATGATCTGTGAAAATGTTCACTTTCTTTGACCCATAGAGAAAGTTTCTCAGAGAATTGAGTGGCCAGATTATTGCCAACATTTCCTTTTCATTTGTGGCATAGTTCTCTTCAGTTTTACTCAATGTTCTCGAGATGAGTATTATATAGGCCTGTCGTCTTGCATGAGAACGCTTCCGATGGCGTAATCAGAGGCATCCGGTGTCAATTCGAAGTCCTTTTTGAAGTTAGGGTGAGATAAAAGTACATCCTCCGATACAAGGGTGTTCTTTAATTTCTCAAAAGCCTCTAAGGCTTCGTTATTTAAGTGAATGACTTTATTCTTTGAGATGTATTTGGACACTCGTCCATTTTCCCCTCTTAAAAGGGATGTCAAGGGTTTTGCGAGCTTTGCAAAATCTCTTATGAAGCGGCGATAATACCCTGACATGCCCAAGAAGGATCTCAAATCTTTGAGATTTCTAGGGGGTGGCAACTTTACAATAGCATCTATTTTTTTTTGGTTAGGTTTAATTCCATCTATCCCAACAATGAAGCCTAAGAATTCCACTTCTTGTTGAAGGAATTCGCACTTGTTCAACTGAATTTTCATGTTGGCTTCCTCAAGTGTTTTGAAAACTAATTCTAGATTCCGTAGATGTTCTTCCCGGTCTTTCCCGAATATTATGATGTCGTCTATATAGACGTAACATCTCTTTGCTATATGTTCTCTGAGAATGTCGTCTAAGGTTCTTTGGAAGATGGAGAGGGCATTTTTCAGCCCGAAGGGTAATCGAGCAAATTCGAATTTTCCATTGTTGATTGAGAATGCCGTTTTCTCTATATCTGAAGCTTTAAGGGGGATTTTGTGGAACCCGTTTTTTAGGTCGATGGTCGAAAAAAATCTATTTTTCCCAGGTTAGAAAGCACCTCATTGATCTCTGGTATTGGGTATTTATCGGGTATTGTGATAGAATTTAATTTCCGATAATCTATCACCATGCGGAATTTCTTCTCACCCGATGCGTGCTCTTTTTTTGGAACTATCCAAACAAGGGAGTTGTACGGGGATCTTGAAGGTCTTATGATTCCGTCTTTTAAAAGTTCATTTACCTGTTTCTCCACTTCACCTTTTAAAGCTATAGGATAAGGGTATGCTTTCGAGTAAACGGGAGAATCCGATGTTGTACGTATTTCACCTTCAACTGTTGAAGTGTACGTAAGTCGTTTATCGGGATCGGCAAAGAGGTTAGGACATTTCTGTACAAAGGATAATAGACTTTGCCTTTCGTCATTGTTTAGATGGGAAATCTTGAGATTAAGGGTATTAATATTTTCGGATGTTTGTTGTTTTAGGGGAATTTTTATGTTGGGGTATAAGATCATAAATTCGTCATTTGTATGGATTACGGCTTTAAGATCTCGGAGATAATCGTTTCCTATTATTCCGTTAAAAGATTTTAGGCTTGGTAATATAAACAATTTTGCTTTTTCTGTATCTAGTCCGAATATATTTATCATAGCATGATGCGTAATCTTGATCCTTCTTCCTACGGAGTTGGCAAGAAATGGTCTGTCATTTAATATGGCGTTTCTAACATGTTTAGTTTGAATGTAATTTTTATTGGATCCAGTGTATATTAAAATTTTTAAAACCTCTCCGTTTCTTAACTTATGTTGGTAATAGGGAACCGAAGAGCAGGCTAATCTAAAAAATAAATATCCTCTAACTCTTCCGGTTGGTCGAAGTCTGTGTTCTCGATTGAATCTAAGTAATCTGTGAGGGTTTGTTCAATCCCTTCATCCTCCTGGGTTGCGTCATAATCGTTTTGTTGTTCGGATGAATCTGATTTTTCCGTTATAGGTACCGTGTGGTGTATCCTTTGTAGCTTTCTCGGATTATTAATTTGCTGAGATGAGTTAACAAAAGGTCTTTTTTGAGGAAGATGGTGAGCCTGTGGCCGATTCATATAGTTGATTTGTCTTGACTGTCCACTATGGTCTACTTCCATGGGTATCGGTTTTGGGAGTATTCTATTCGGGTATGCTGGTTGAGAATATTGTCTCTGAAAGGGTTTGGCTGGTTGAAACTCTTGTTTATGGAAGGGTTGGCCAAATGGCTGAAGGTATCTTCGAAAGGTTGAAGGTTGCGGCGCTTGCGGATTGTGCAGGAGTTGGGGAAAAAATGGTTGTTGAATATTGGGGTGTTGTGGACGCCTGGGAGGAGGAGGAGGCGGCAATGTATGTCCGCAATAAATGTTGTTGGTTATTATGAGCATACTGTGTCCTGAAATCAATGTTTTTTAGTTTTAGACACAGGTGTAGCGCCTGTGGTAAATCCACTGGTTCCTTGATGCTGAGGAGTCGGGGTAAATCACCCTTCAATCCTCTGACGAAGGTGTCCAATGCCTTATCCCGATAGGATTGTGTCATGTTTCCCAATGATTCATGACTCATGTCCATACAGGATAACTTGTTCAATATCAACGAAAGGTGTTGGTACACCATTTGATAAAATTCTTGTTCACTATGATTGCCTTGGCCTAATGTGGTTATCTGGTATTCCAGTGTACCCAAGTCTCGTTTATCTGCATAATGCAGCGTGAGACATTTCGATATTTTAGTCCAATTTAGTGGAGTAAAATATTATGAAACCGATAAAGATGTTCGCGAATTATTTAATCCAGCAAAAAAAAATATGTGTTACAGCAGATAGTAAAATTGAAGTGGATAAAAATTTAAATTTGCCAGTTAATAATGGATATTATATTGTTAATGAAAGTCTGGTGGAAAATGTTGAATATTTTAGTGATGAATGCGGTAATGAAAGCGAGTTTTCTTCATTTGCATCTTAAATGACAACGCAGATGGAAAACCTTTGTATCCAAAATATTGCAAGTGATATTGCCGAATGGAGCGTCGCGAATCTCATTACCAACGAAGCAGCCAATTCGCTGCTTAAAATTGTAAGGAAATACCACCCACATTTACCAAAGGACATCAGAACACTACAAAAAACAGAACGAAGTTCAAGCGAAATTATGCTAATGGGGAATGGATTTTATACACATATTGGAGTGTCAAAAAATATCTTAAATTTTTTAAAATTAAATTCACTTTCAACTCCAATAATTAATTTAGACATTGGAATTGATAGTGTTAATATAGCAAAAAGCTCGAATAGCCAATTTCCACGGCAACTAAAAATCATTTTGTGCCAATGTTTTTTTGAAAAGCTTCATAGATAAAATGAAAGAAATTTTGTCTATGGCATTATTTTTGAAAATCGAAAATTCACGGAGAAATTACGTAGTTTTACCTGTGACGCTCCTGTCAGATCATTTATATTGGGTTTGTTCTGAATAAAACCAAAAATTACGTAATTTTTTTTTTTTTTTTTTTTTTAATATGTGTGAAAGGACTTTCAGGTTATTATGCCTGCACAAAATGCACTATAAAAGGTGTTTACAACGAAAATCTGGTGTGTTTTGCGGGACTCAACAATCCTCTCCGAACGATATTCATTTCAATGTGAAATTAGAGAAACTAGGTATTGGGTGTGTAACTAGTTTCCCTATAGACTATATGCATTGCGTATTATTAGGTGTTATGCGGCAAATGTTAAACTTATTTCTAAAAATAAAAAAGAATCCATTTTCATTAAAAACGAATGAAATAGCTGCACTGAACGCGCGCCTTAAAACCATCCGAAGCTGTTTACCGGTAGAATTTTCGCGAAAACAGCGAATTTCAATAAAATAGAACATTGGAAAGCGTTAGAATTTAGAATGTTTCTGTTATATACTGGAATTTAAGTCTTCCATGGCATATTAGAAAAACAATATTACGATCATTTTTTACAATTACTTTGCGCTATTCGAATTCTTTCAGAATTAGATGATTGTAAGACAAATAATGAATATGCCGATATAATTATTAAATGAATTTGTGGACAAATTCGCGGTATTATATGGAGAGAAAAATTTGAGCTATAACGTTCATAGTTTCCTTCACTGGACAAAAGAAGTAAAAGAATACGGACATTTAATTAAATATGGAGCTTTTAAATTTGAAATTTTTATGCAAACTTTAAAGAAAATGGGTGAAAAAGGCACACAACTAATCGTTTGAATGCAAAAGATCATCACCATTTCATTGTCCACCAAATATTCCAACAATTACTGCTCAGCTGATGGAAAAATAGTTAAAATTACCGAGATAAAAAATGATATTCTAATAGGCCAGGTTCTTGGAGCCTTAAAACAGAAAGTTACTTACCTAAACAAGAGAAATTTAATATCAATAATGCTAAGAAAATCGTAAAACTGACTATAGAAGCAAAATATATCTATATTAGATTATTATTTGTTTCATTATTTGATGTAGCCTTCGGAAAATGATTAGTGACGAGAACGTGGATCCAGAGATCCAAGAGACACAACTTGCAGCCGCAGGTAAGCTAATTACAATCAATTTAATTATATTGTTTATTTAATAATTTTTGGCATTATTGCAAAATATGTATTGTACTGTGATACAGCAGAATTTGGGAGTGATGAAAGTGAGAATTATAATGAATTTTTAAAAATTAATCCTAACATAAAACCCGCGACTAGTACACAAATAACAAAAACATATAAATGTCAGGTGGTGCATTATTCTACAAACAAACCCAAACGCCATTCGTCTGCCTATACGCCTACAGTAACACCTTTAAAGAAAACTCAAATATATTACAAGTACATCAAATTCAGGTAGACATAACGAAATCCAAACTATCCCAACCAATTTGGATATAACTCACCAACCAATCGGCCAATTACATAAATGTATCGAGCCTAATTATGTCACAAACACATTCAAAACACTTTCTAGCAAGAGCACAGCCCTAAAAAATTAAAACCAAAATGATGACATCAACAGCCCACCGGAACAAGATAAGTTTCATTACATTGAAACTTTGTTGGAAAATTTAATAAAGGAAGTAAAATATCTTCGACACGAAGTCAAGGAGCTCAGAAATTTAAACGTCAACCTTTTTCAACAAAACAATTTAGCTCCTTTGTCATCACGGAAATTGAAGCTTATTCTACTTTGTAGAAACAAAGAGGATTCCGAAGAATTAGAAAAAATATTACTTTCTGACAACAGCGCAGCCAATACTCTGGTAAATATAATCTTGAAAAATATATTATAGTACAAATGTATGTATTATTTTATGAATAATTGCACTACACTTAACAGGAAGGAATTTTAGACAATCAATGTGACCGATCCAGAAATAAATATACATATTTCACATTGTCTAAGCGCGATAATAAACAATGAAGTGGCCCTTAGCTATTCATGGCATGGAAAGGAACCAACATGTAAAACGGCAATACAGGAATATGCAGCTATGAATATAATTAAAGGTACAAACTCGGTTTTAATTCCTCATATCATTTTGATAGATAAATTGTTTATATAATTTCAGAATGTTCGTTAAAAAGTTTCCGACAACAAAGCCAAGTGAATTTGTATCATTTGCAACTAAATGGTTGCATTATGCAAGAGATTGGGAAAACCCTAAACTATGTAACTTTTTTACAAAAAATTTTCCTTAGCAGAATTTGTAATTATATTTTAATTTATAAGGTTTAATGAAAAGTCCTATTATATTTTATTTTTAATATTTATCTTTTATTTATATTCTATAATTTTAATAGGTAGAAATTAAATCCTGTTAATTGTATTATGTAGAATACAAAACCTTTAGAAATGTAAACTCAAAAAAACGCTGTGAAAAATGTCTCAAAAAGTGGATTAATTTTAAAAATTTAATAAACCATTTAATTTACTACATTTGGATTTTATATTTTATTGTCAATAATATGTATTTTATATATTTGCGATTTAAAAACCAATCGATCAAACAAATCTATTCCGAATCCATATTACGAAGTGAAAAATTCTGTACTCACAAATTAAAGTGGCTAAACTCAATAATCTTAACTTTGCAGGAAGATGATTTGAAAGTTTATTCGAAAATGTCATAAAAGCGGTTAGGTTATTCGTTGAGAAGAACGAAGGTTGGTTGTGCATAAAATATCCCTTAAAGGCTACCTAGTGTACTTGTATTTCCTAATATATGGGTAAAAAAGCCATTAAAACGGAAAATGTGTTTTTATTCATTTTACCAAATTATAATTGTATTTCAAACCATGCTTAAATGGACTTTAGCCGGTATTACAAATGTTTATTAAATTTAATGAACGACCTAAAACTGGTTTAGCCGTTTTAAGAAATTTAGTTAAGCAACTTCAAGCAATCTTTAGCCGATATGTCAACGATAAGGACTGAAAGTTTAAAATTATATCTACAAATTATAAAAACAAATCATTTTAATATTTTTTATTAAACTTAAAAGAAATAATAATACTTCAATATAATTTTAATTTCAATGTATTCTTTTAACTTTTCTAGTCATCATCGGTAGATTCCTCATCTTCATGGTTAGGGTTAAGTTGCACCTCATTTGAGCCAAACGTTGACAAATTTTGGTAAAAATTATGAAAAGCCGGATCAATTAGCGGAAGTAAATCTGTTAGATCTCGTTTTTTTTCTACACTAATTTTTACTTGTTCACTGTAGCACAAAGTTAGATCACTTTACTTAAAGTCGTTTCTTAGTGTTATGGATTCTAAAAGGTTCTCCGTCGTCTAATGTAGTTTTGTATTGTATAGTGTCAAAATCTTTTGTGTATCGTAACCATTTGACGTCTTTCCATATAAAACGATTTCCGCCTTTATCCACGTTTCGCCAATTAAATTTATTTTTCACCACTACTGCAAAGTTAAAAAAATCTTCTCGAATCATATCGTGAACCGTAAATTTGGTTTTCGTGCTAAGACACCAAATAAATTGCGACCAATCTCTTGGATGATGGATTTTAAATGATGTAGTTTTCTTTCTTCGCTCAATAGTGGCATGGTCTACATTGCACTCCATGTGAGTATGCCCTCGCTCCAAAAACTTATGGTCAATGATATTTATGTTCTGATTGTCCAATACAGAAAGGTGGAACATTGCAGCTACAAAAGAATTTTTGTTTTGACCAGCACACGAGTCTGAATAAAACACTATTTGCTCAGTATTTGATGGTTCGTACTTGAGATATTGAAACATGCAGGAAGCTAGTTCGTTCCCCCCTCGCCGCGCTATTGTTTCATTCCATAGAAAACAATATGGAATATTTGAAACGCAGTTATGAACAGTCAGATTAAATGTCCATAACTGTCTCTTGTAAAGAGAAACGGATGTGTTTAGGTAGGGCGTCGGAAGGCATTGTTGCAAATCGAAGGTTGCAACAAGCAGCTTTGGATTCGTATGAGCCAATATTTTGTCATTTGATTTCGCCTTGTACGCCAAATCAGCTTGTTCATGATGCCTTTTTTGTTCCAATTGAATGTCGTCTTTTGCTATTTCTGGCACATACGTAAGTTTTGATGCAAAAGTGTCACATTTATTACATGTGTCCACTTTGGGCTTCTTAAATTTAATGCTCATTTCATGAAATACTTCACGATATTTCGACAAAGAAGCTGCAGCCGAAGTCTCTTGTGTATATAATTCGTACATCTTACTGAAATTAAGATCTGCTTAAAAATATTTTTGAGCTGATCTCTTACGGGAGTAGTGACTCTCATAAGCGGGAAACATATTAATGTGATCTTTAATCTCTTGAAGTTTTTCTTCACTTAATTTATGTTTAGGTGTATTGGTTCCTCGATTGTCCTGTATATTATGTGTGTCCGATTTCAGTTTTTCTTAATGACAGTTTTCAAAAAGCGGTTTGTTTCACCCAATATTGTGCGAAAGCAATTTTGACAAAACTGTACTCGTTGAAGGTTTACATCTAAATAGTACGAACTAGTGTGCGTTCGATTCCTAGGCGCAATTTTGTGTTTAGCTAGTGTTGAAGTTTTAGTGTTTTTCACTTCAATTAGGCCAGAAACGAACATTAACCGTATATTGTATTCTCCAAGTTTCCAGTAATTTTGAAAAATTTGTTTCTGCTGTTCTAGGGTTATTGTGTTTCTACACTTTCGACGGCAATCTTTTATTGGTAAAAATTCACGTTCTTTGATGAGTTTATTTTTTTTCCGTCATGTACGATTGTCCTTTATTTCGTTTAAGTTCTCTTGAAGCCCTACTATCACCTTTTTCCGCTACCGGTAAATCAACTTCCATTAATTGTTCTTCTATTTCGAGACCCATTTGCTCAAGATCACTTTTATCATATGAGGTGTTAGATGGATGATAATTTTGGTCTTTAATCTTTATCGCTATCGTCGAATTTCTCGTCTTCAAGTAATTCTTCCTCATTCTCACGATAACCATAAGATGAGGCAAATGTTGATGTTGTTGGCACTTCTACATGAGTGTTTTGAAATACGCAATCATTTTCGTTTTACTTTTCAAGCAAAACATCCCCTTCATTGCCTATTCAAAATGAAAAATACAATTAATGTTTGATATGTATAATTTGAACCTTCACTCTTACAATTTAATACGTTTTTCATACTTGGTTGTTCGTCGGATATAGATTGTTCTACAGAATTAATTTTGGCAAATGTTGATGTAGTTGGCACTTCTATATGAGTGTTTCGAAATACGGAATCAGTTTCATTTTCTTTTGCGTCGGATCTGGATTGTTGTACAGAATTAATATTGGATAATAAAATGAATATTAAAATACATAACTATAAACTAAGAAGTTACATAACATAGATTTTACCTTGGTTTTCGCCACCATAAATCACTGCATTTTCTCTTAATAAGTTTCTTCGAGCCATAGACAACATTATCCGTGATCTATTTAATGGTTTGTTGCTTTTAAACATATTTTTTAACCTCTTTAAATTAATTTAATTGTCACTTTTAATTCGATTAAAAAACCAATAAGATTGTTATAAAATTAGCCAAAGTTGATTAAATAAAAAGTTATTGCACTGCACTTCGTAAAGAGACTTATTTCTGGTTAATTTGAGTGAATTCAAAACTACAATTTTCGTAAATCAGCTAAAACCGTGATTATAATTTTCTAATTATCCAAAATTTAATAAAATCACTTTTGTAAAGAAGCCAAACTAAAATTTAGCCACATAAAAAAAAATTATTAAATTTGGGAAAAATAGCTTAAATCGAATTTACTCGAATTTGAAACAATATTATATTGAGTTTAGCCTGTCTACCAAAACGTTTTTTACTGATTCGTTTCAAATAAACGATTACTTAAGTAACTTTTAGTCGATTTGGAAAAAAAAAAATTTTATTCAATTTATTTTAGAGTTTAGCCATTTTACCAAATGTTAGGTAGCCACCTGTGAAGTTTAGCCATTAGGTTTTCGTAGTATAGAAACAGTAAAAATGACACAGAAAAAAGTTGTAAATAGGGAAAAAACCGAAATCAATCAAACAATTTCAAAGTAACGAAATTTTGATTTTGGCTAAAGTTGAGTTTAGCCTCTTTAACTTGTGAGTACAGAATTGTTAATTTTGCAATGCTATTCTGTTTCAACTTTCCGATTTATATTTAAATTAGTTTTCCGAATTTAATACGAATCGTAAAACTAATTCAAAATTGTATCTAAAATGCATATAACATTTTAGTTGGAAGCGAATTAAAATGGAATCGAGAAAAAGATTCAGAAATGAAGTCCCCCATATAGAGCCGACTTCATTTTTGAGTCTGCTTGCTTAACGCGAACTAACAAAATGGTAAGTAATAATAATAAATTTAAGATAAGTATCTATGCATTAATAATTATAAAGTGAAATTCAAGTTAATATTGTGTTCTAGTATACGTAACATAATTTGATTTGATTATCAAATCGAAGTTCAAGTTCCATGTTAAATTATGTAATGTATATTGTTTACATCGGATTTGGTTTTGTTTGTACTAATAATAGTTCAAACTAATTTCTTGGTACTCAAGATGAATTTATATAATAACAAGGTAAGTATTAATTAATGGCTAATGTTTACTCTAGGTTTATATACTGCATTTATGCGATGTATTCCAGATTGATTATGTGTTGCAGGTATAGAGAATTTTTTTCAGGTAAGTATTACTGGACTGTTGCCGTAAGTGGTTAGTGCCAGTTGAACATCTCCAACATTTGTACTGGCACGGCAAATATCTAACACAAAGCTAAGCAAAATGTGGGAAAAATTATAATATAACATAAAATTATAATATCGTATGGCACCCAATTTCCTATCTTTTGGATGAATCCCAAGGCTTTCAAAAGTCTGGAAATTATTGCTTGATCAACTCCCAATCATTCTGCAAGTTCTTCTTGCATTTGACATGAATCTTGATCGAGTAATGCCTCTAATTCTTCATCCTCAAACTTTTTTGGCTTACCAGGACGCTCTTTGTCCTTGATGTCAAAATCACCACTTTTGAAGTGTCAAACCACTCAAAGCACTGTGTTTTTGCAAGAGCATGCTCACCATATAGATCCACGAGCAAACGATGACTTTCAGCTGCAGTTTTGTTTGCAAAAAAGTGACTCAACAAAACTTCCCGCAAATGCTGAAATTGGTTGGATGTGCACAATCAAAACAAAAACTTTTAGCTGATTTTGACATGTATTGAATAGGGCTTTCAAATGACATATATGTCCATGATGTACTATAATGCATAAACGAGTAATGACTTCTTTTATCAAATTCCGGTTTTTAATACATAGACCCAATATATCTTACTAAAATCGCTTAGGGTTTTTAAGAGTATGTTCAATACATTTTAATGGACAAACGTTTAGAACTGCTAACGCACACCTAATAATATGGAGCTAACTTCTCCACCAATAATGGCGCTAATATCTCATAACGCCTTCGTGTTCCATAGATTTTTTTGCACTTAAATAAGACCATATCATGTACGTGCGTGTATCATCAACTCCTTACACAATCAGAAGCCTACATCATAATATTGTGAATAAATTATCTTCCATAATTTTTTTTTAGCATAGACAGGCACATCATACAGCACACAGATGAGGATATAAAGAGAGAAAACAAATTTAATTTCAAAATATTTGCCAAATCGAGCATTAAACTTCTATCACTCCAGATGCAGATATTCCATATTCTTCTTACAATTTCTATATATTCACATTTTAAAGAATTTTAATTAAAACCAGAAATAATGGATATGACCATGAAATGAAATAAAAAAAAAACATAAAAAACATTTTTTTATGAAATTTAATATGATTAATGTGACAAGATAACATATTATTATTACGAATTACTGGTGTCATTGTTGTTGTATATTATATAGATATATTCTTATAACTACTTTCAAGCAATAATAAAGATGAAGTGTATAAGAGATGATTTTGCACCAGAAAATTTAATTTTAAACATTTTTTTTTGGTTCTTGCTTGACTTGACACTTTGAAATTTGTCACAGTGGATTTTTTGGTTTCTTTCGTTTTTGTCGTAAGTAGGTTCTTGGTATGTCATATGTGAATACTTATCTACGGTATAGGTTATAATCGGGTTGAATAAATTGTTCAAAAGAAAGAGGTTACATTTTTGATCGTTGTGTGTGGTTCTCGTACTTGGAATTGATTGAATTGATTGATTTAAACGACTCTCATCTTTTGATTTGTGTAGAAGTAATTGTTGTAACGCCTTAAGTTAACATTCACCGCATATTAATTAGCATATATACAATTTTTTACAACATACGTTTCAACATGTACAGAGTCACATACACGCATTTACAAATTATATATACAATTAATGTATTTTTAACATGACAAATAGCTCACGAATCTCATATTTGAGGTTTTCTTTTTTAATTCTTTTTAATGATCTCACGAAATTCTTGTACAAAATATTGTTGTTTGGCACAGCGCATAGAGAAATGGTTTACAATAATTTATAATTCATCATAAATAGAAAATATAGTGGCGTTATATGATGATGGTGTTTTGGTATGTGCAAAAACAATTTGAATTTGATTATAATAAGTTCGCATATTTATGTCAATGTGTCAGGTTAAAATTTATGAGCCGGCTAAAATGTCTTTAATCAACTTAATTCATTGCAAATCAATAAAACTGTTTCTAAAGTAAATTGATTTCAAATTACTTAACGTGATTTTTGTATAATGTAAATGCTTCAGGTTATTTATTTATGCACAACTAGAATTGTTTTCAATCAGAACTACTTTGATACACTCAGCGAAATTGAATTAACCTCACATTGATTTTTAGCAATACATAGACAAATTTGAAATATTATTATTTCTTTTTTTTACAAAAACACAACGGAACTTTTGAAATATAAAAACAAAAGGCAATGGGTAAAATAAAGGATTGTAATAGAAAATAAAACAAATAAAGATCATTTGTTGAACGAACAACAACGAAATTAAATTAGCCTCATAAACAAAAACAATAAACTAGTATTGAAATAATTCGGGAAATCACCCAATTGTATTTTTCACACGTGTTTGATTTTGCGAAGAATATATTTTATTCAAAATAAAAATTATTTAATAAAAATTTTTAAAATGGGACGGGCAAAACGATTGACGGAAGAAGAAATAATTGCCATTAAAGCATACATCGACTCAGGGCTAACAAATCGCCAAATTGCAGCCAAACTGAACAGGTCGCCAAAGGTCATTAATAATGACGTTAAATTAAAGGAGTCATACAGAACGTACGTTGGTAGTGGGGCTAAACCAAAAATAAACGACCGATGTAAGCGTCACATTTTTCATAATGCTGTCGATAGGCACATGACAGCGCCACAAATCCGCGCAGAAATGCAGCTATCAGTTACGGTTCGTCAAGTACAACAAATTTTACGCAGCAATCCGTTAGCTGATTGGAGAAAAAGAGTTGCAAAACCGTCTTTCCGGCGTGTCACAAAGAAGCCCGATTATTATTTGCCAGATCTCATATGAATTGGGACGAAAAGTGGAAAACGGATCTTTTCAGCGATGAGAAGAAGTTTAATTTGGATGGCCCAGATGGTTCAAAATACTACTGGCATGATCTTAGGAAAGATACAGAAATCCGTTTAAGCAGGAACTTTGGTGGAGGCTCGCTGATGGTTTGGGGTGGATTTTGTTACAACGGAAAACTTCCGCTTGACTGGATTTTTACAAGAATGAAATCGAAAGATTACACCGATATGTTGGAGATCAGCTTAATTGAGCACGCGGAAGATCTCATGGGCGCCAATTATGTGTTTCAACAGGATAATGCAGCCATTCACAAATCGAAAGAAACAAAAAAGTGGTTTTGTGAACGGAATATTGAGGCGATGGACTGGCCAGCTTGCAGCCTGGACTTGAACCCCATTGAGAATCTATGGGGTATTCTTTCTCGAGAAGTTTATCGGAATGGGAAGCAATTTGGTTCAGTGGCTGAATTAAAAAATCGCGTTAGAGAAGCTTGGATTGAAATTCGAATAGACGTTCTAAGAAAATTAGTTTTAAGCATGCTCGATAGATTATTCGAGGTGATTAAGAAACATGGTGGGAATACAAAATATTAAAACATAAAATAAATTTATTTTTCAAATCAATTTTGGCATAATTCTAATGGTCTTGGAATTGAGGCTAATTTAATTTCGCATATTTTTATGACATTTGACGCAATAAAATTAATTTTGCTGGCAATTTTTTTGAAAAAATTATAATTTCTTTTTTGTATTGCAGGGAGTAAATAAAACAAATGTTGTTTAATTTTTTTTTACCTAATGCATAAGTTTTATTTAAAAAAAATGCTACGAGGCTAATTCAATTCCGCTAAGTGTAGTTATCAACGTCGTTTAAAAAAAGGTGTAGCTTCAGATCCAAAATGATATTAGTGTAGAAGTAGTAAGTAAATTAAACCTTTATGTCAGCAAGAACATTTTACATACCCTCACACGAACAAATTTTGATATGAAGTAATTTTTAAAAATTAGATCAAAGACGATTCAGCTATTCAAACTCGAAACGGTGGTTTAAAACACCAAACATTTCTAAGGAAACAAACAATTTTTAATAGCTAAAAGCATCTTTTTTTCTCTAGGCTCTTTCTCGAAATCACTGATTAAAGCAGCCCGTGATATTATAAAACATAGTAATGGCCCTTACTAGCTGCGTTTTTTTGAAAAACAGTCGGGTTGTGCTCGCGATAGCTTTTTCAAAATTTGTCCAATTTAAGAATAGAAATTTAATGTTTTTTAAAATAAGAAAGCTAGATTTAACGGCAATCTAAGTATAGCATAAAAAATCCATTCTAAAAGTTGAATGGTTTTCTTGTAACATCGTTGTTCTGTATAACTCTACATAAAATCGGGGTAGTGTAGAAATATACAGAGCAACGATATTACAAGAACACTACAGAACTTTTATAATGGATTTTTTATGTTATACTTAGATGACCATTAAATCTAGCTTTTTAAATTTATAAAATATTAAATTTCTATTTTTAAATTGGACAAATTTGAAAAAAGCTATCGCGAACACAACCCGACTGTTTTTCAAAAAAACGCAGCTACTATGTTTTGTACAATTATAGCTATTCTAATTCTAAATTTTACGCTCTTTCCAAATATGTAACTAGAATTCTCGTATGTGTCTTAGTTTTTGAGATATTGTATGGTGGTTTTATAGTATGTGCAACATATTTAGAAATTTTCGTTTACGGAACATAGTATGCCACACGTGAATTACCGATCGACGAGTGTAGTTACATATTTACAACATGACTTCACGTGGACGCATGTTAGTTGATTTAGTCCGTTTTCGCAATAGTACGCAAGCAATTTGTTTCATTAAAGGCGCGGAAATATTAATAAGGATATAGTCCCAACCAAGCAAAATCTGTCGATTCCTAGTTCTGAAAGTCCAATTTGTGAAAAGCAAAATAAAGAGCTGTAAGTTTTGTTTGAATTATTTTATTTTAGTTAAATTTCTAACTTAATTTTATTTAATTTTACTTAGAATTAATGCCGCAGAAAGTACTCTTATTGGACATGTTGTTCTGTCGAATAATGAAATCGAAATGATGGCCAGTCCGCTGTATGATACTGACCATTAGTCACAAATACATGATTCTGATGCTGATCCTACTTACAAGCTACCAACGGAAGACAATTTAATGCAAAATTTTGTTTATGCACAGGAACGTAACGTTGACCGGCTCTAGTATGTACAACCAACATCAATGTAAATGTTCCTAATGAAATCCACAATGAAAATGTGAATTTACCAACGCCAGTTTGCAATTCTTATAAAAAACATGCACGCCTTTTGAACGCATGTTCATGCAAATTAAAATGCTTCGAGAAAGTGCATTTGTTCAACAGACACGTTGGAGTATTTTTTTTTTATCGATCAATTTCATCACGTTATCGTCTCGTTTGGCGTTTTGCATCACGCCATCAAACAAACCTGTATCGCAGCGTGGGACAAGGTCGCTGGTATCGTACGATTTGTTCCGGTGGTATCGTATGATTTTTTTATTACTGTTATCGTATGTTTTGTGCATTTCGTAAAACTAGTGTTGATAGAATTGTGAACTGCTAAGATACTTATAAAGTGATAATAAATTTCGTTAATAATATTTGGTGGTAGTTCAAATTAAAAAATAAATTGTTAAAAGAGTGTTGGTTTAAAATATATAACATGACTGAAGAAGAAAAAACGAAGATTGTGTTGGCTGAGCTAAAGGCACGACGCACAACTATACAAAAGGCTCAAACTCGAATTAAAACCTATATCGACAAAAATTCTCCGACTGAAACTGAAGCAGCCACGCGGTTAGGCTTGCTTGAAAATCATTTCGCGAAGTTTGAGGAAGTTCAATCGGAGATTGAAAAATTAGATGTATTAGAGCTGGAAAGCGATAAACGGGAATCCTTTGAAGAAACCTATTGTTACGCTAAATCGAAATTATTATCAAAAATCACTGAACTCAGGCGTCCATCGGTCAATTTAAATCAAAGTAGTGCAGATGTGTTGGGACTTAATCGTACGGGAAATCGTTCCAATCTAGTGAAGTTGCCAAAAATTGAATTACCTCATTTCTCAGGAGAGTACAAACATTGGACCGATTTTATAAATGGATTCAACACGTATATTGATGCAGATGATAATCTGAAGCCACTAGAGAAATTCAACTATCTTCGCAAATGTCTGAAAGGTGGAAACGCTGAGAGTATGTTGGCGTCATTGGAGTTGACCGACGCAAATTATGTTGAGGCGTTAACGTTATTGAAAAAACGTTACGACAACGAACGGCTCATGTACGAGGGCAAATCAAAAAGTCTTGCAATATCATATGAAAAAAAAGAGTGAGTGAGACAGCCATATTTTTATTTTTCGACATCATCTCCTTTAAGGTTTATACATTTGTCATATCGATCAATTAACTTGCCTAAACCCTCTAAAAAAAAAGATTTCTTTTGCTCCATAAAATATTAATTTACAACAGACTGTACTTCATAGTCACTGGAAAATTTCCGGCCCCCTAGTATTTTTTTCAAATTGGGAAACAGAAACTAGTCACTGGGTGCCAAGTCTAGATTGTACGGTGGATACGGAATTTCCACGAAGCCGCAGTCTTTTAATGCAGCTTGAGCAATATTAACCTTGTGCACTGGTGCATTGTCGTGAAGAAGCAAGATTTTTTTCCTAACTTTCCTTGGCCGTTTTTCCCGGATCGCTTTTTTCAATTTTCGGAAAACCTCTGCGTAATATATGCCTATGATTGTGGTTTTCGGTGGCATATAATCGATTATCAAAATTCCTTCAGAATCCCAAAAAATTGTTGCCAAAACCTTAACAGCAGACGGTTGAGTTCTGAATTTCTTTGGTGGTGGTTCACTACGTTTAATCCATTGCATCGATTCTTGTTTGGATTCCGGATCCCAGTGATGAAGCCATGTTTCATCGCCTGTTATTATGTTATCCAAGAAATTTTCTGGATCTTCTTTGTACATATCTAAAATCGCCTTTGAAGTTTGAACACGCATTTTTTTTTGTTCTGCATTCAACAAACGGGGAACCCATCGCGCACTTACTTTCGACATGTGAAGGTGGTCATGTAATATAGTATATGTGGTACCGTTTGAAAGGGAAAGTTTCCACGCTAACCCTCACTGAGAGAAAAAATTTGTTGAATCTACAAAAAAACCGATAAATTCAACAATTTCCGGGGTTGATTTTGAGCCAACAAAAAAATTATAATATTTACTGTAATTATTGTTAAAATTAATATTTTTGTTTATTGTAATTTCAATATTTAAGTTGTAATAATTGTTTATTTTACAAATAATTTATGACTATTGTAAAATTAGCAAAGTGAACAAATAAATTGTCGCATTTGCAATTTTTTTCAGTTCTTGTAAAATCAACAAGTAAATGATAGAAATCGTAACACATACCATGAAATTGTAATATTAACAAGTACTACAAGTAAATTGTCATGCTTGTAAAGTCAATAAATAAATGTTAGAAATGGTTGTATTTACAAATAATTTGTACTTTTAGTAAATTCTACAAAAAACTTGTATTCTTGTATTCTCAACAAATAAATATTACAAATGATAATATTTACAAACAAATTATAATCATAGTAATTTCTACAAGAAATTTGTCGTTTTTGTGAAATCAACAAATCACTATAAGAAATGATAATATTTACAAACTAATTGTATTATAAGTAAATTTGCAATTATTGTTAATGTAAGATAAATATTATTAAAAAATCTGGTATAATTACCCATTACTGTAAATGATCATTTATTTTTTGACCTAAGTTCAGAAGCAGTATAAAAGACGAGCTGTGTAAAATGAAACCTTTGATAGGAAAGAAAATAAAATTCTTTTTTAATATTTTTTGATTGAGCTTTATTATAGTTTTAAAGCGATTATGTTAAGAAACAGTTATAATAGTTCATGTCAAATTGCAATTCATATAAAAGAGACAAACAAATTTATGATTTTAACATATTTTTTAACAAAGTTTTATGAACAATATTTTGTTATATTTTTATCATTTTAATATTTATAAACCATGAAGCTAGCTATAACAATAAAATTATAGTGATAGTCTTCTATGTTATACTTTTGAATTTAAGTTCCAACTTGATAACAACTAAAGTTAAAAACTAATACGCTAAAATTTCAAAATTTGTACAAATTGAAAAATATTATTATAACTCTAAACATATTTTCTATCATTTACAACATTTGATAAGAACACGGAACTGCCAGACGAACTGATTGTGTGTGGAATTGGCTAGGTTATAGAATTTATTAATTTTTATTTTTTCTACGTTATAGAATTCTTGAATTTTAATTATATATTCATTCGGTTGGTTTAATGAATATTGTGTCAGTAAGTGTCTTTTAAAAGAATTCTTAACACTTACTAAAACCACATTTATTTATAAAACGGATGTATAATGACTAATATAATTAAAGAAAATAAATTAAATAAATATTTAAATAACAATATAATTTAAAATTAACTAATTAATGAAATTAATTCTGTGGCAATTCAACATAACCACTTAATATCAGTTAAGTGATTTTGTCAAATTTTATTTCTATCTGTTCCTTTTTGCATCATTTATGACCCAAGCCAACTTTAGACGATTTTGTATGATTTTTGACCATGTTGTGGCTATAAAACAAAACCACTTAACTACACTGAAATGCTATAATGTTACTTTATTATTTTGGAAAAAACACTCTGAATATTTACTGAATTTAGGTTAAGTGATTATGTTGAATTGCCACAGAATTAAATTTATACTGTTGGTTTAAAATTGTGTTTTCCAATGTTGAACAAATCAGTTATTAAACTGGCCGCTGCGGATATTGGTTTATCAAAACGCGTGTCTATCGCATAAAAATATATTTAAATACAATACCGTACGTTATATGAATAGTGTGGGTAGGCTAAATTAAAAACTTAAAACGTTTTAAAACATAAATCAATTGCTCACACGCAAAAGTGTATGTTGAATAGTTGCTATCGTAGTTGCTATCTACTCTTGCAATAAATTTAATCGGCAATTCGTTTAACATAATAACGGTTATTATTGGTTGAAGGGTTAAATTATTCGCTATAGATGTTCTTCCCTTAAATTATTTTTGGTTGATTTCTTCTTCATCTTCCAAAATCAGAAACTTTCTATTTATGGAATCTTGACTTTATAGCTTGCAATGAAATGTTTCCTCGTCCACTTTTAAATTATGTTTAATTAACGGAGGCAACAAGTAATGTAACAATTTAAATACTTGTAAATGTTGCAATTCTGAAAGATAAAAAACAGATTTTCTTTCATTTATTTATTTTCACAGATACGTTCGGTCACAGTAACAAGTGAAATAAAACTTACCAGTATTATTAGTTTCAGCAAAAGATCTTTTTTTAATTTAATTATTCCATCAAGCTTAATTTTTTGTTCGAATTTTCCAACCTATGGCCATCACAATCTGTGCTCTCTTTTAATATATCTTTCTGCATTCTTTTAATATTGCTTATATGTACTTTCTTTGGAAAAATTAATATCGGCTTAACTTTGTTCAGTTGTAACTCTTCGTCGATCTTCAAAGGCTACCCAGATGTATATTTATAAGATATCCACAGCTTGTCATCACTGGAGGTAATAGTTTTAATAAATTTATATAAATTGTAAATTTGGTAATGGAAATGCACAAAACTAAATTTCACTTTCCGAGTTTTTTTTGGGTTTTTTTTATCAAACGAATTTATAGTATATCAAATAAATCTTTCTTACCAAGCAATGAATTTATATTTCCAAATTCAAAAATGTTGTATCCAAAATAATTAATAATTATTAATAAGTTTTCACTAAACAAGCGTATTGATTGGTTTAAGAAAGGTTCAACTGAAACTATTCACCACGTTGTTTTAGCTAAATTGGTTTATTATAATAATATTTACAAATTAATATTAAATGATACAAATTGCTTGTAAAATTTAATATATTGTTTTAATTTTTTACAATTTAATAATAATTGCTATTATTGTTTATTTATTTGCTTTATTTACTATAAAAGAGTAAATGCAACAATTAATTGGAAGGAAGTTTAATATTTTATTTTTCATGATATGTAATACTCGTAGATTGCCATTATTGAATCAAAAATTCAAAACTCATTATTCGTAATTTTATTGGCATTAATAATCTGGAACTATAATTTTATTTACAAGGCATGCCAAATAAGATTATCTTCACGTTAAATATCATGCATTATTTGAATGATTACACTGACAACTTCTGGAAGAATCACTAATCGCAATCTTATACTAACAACACACGTTCGCCATTTTTGACAAAATGGAAAATATTTTTAACTTCAAATTTTAAAGATAAGAAACGCATAAAACTTATTTGCACTTTATAGTAAATAAATTTTTCTTTCCAAACAATAATTTTAAATTATTTATAATAAAAACTGGTATAAAAAATTGCCAATTTTTCATTAGATAACTTATAAAAATATAAACTGTTCGTAGTTCAACTGAAACTGATGTACTGAAAAAAATGTATGAACAAATTTTAGTTTAAACAAATTTCTAGTAATATGTAACAATAATTTTTTAATTTTACAATTTAACAATAATTATTACTGATTATTTGTAATAATTACAATTTAACAGTAAATATAACAATATATTTATTGTAATTACAATTTAAAAGCCAATTTAACATTTTATTTTATATTAATTTGTATCTATTGTAAAAGAGTGCCAAAACAAATAAAAACACTTTAAACTTGGCATTACTGGACTAAATATAACTGAAATTATAACCGTGTTTCCTATTTTATATACAGTTACACTTACACTTACAATTTTCCATTTCAAAATGATTAGAATAAGTAGTAAAATTCGCTACCAATTCTAGATTGATTGTTTGTTGATACTTACTCGAATAAGGGTTAATAAAATACACAAACGACTTTGATGACTGACTAATATTTTGTCTGTGGTACGTATAAAATTGAAGTTACTTTTATACGTATAAAATTGAAGTTATTTGGAGATACAAAGAATGGTTTTAGAAGAATGGTTTAGTTAAATATAGCAAATATAGCAAAGAATTATTTTTAGAAAAACGCGTTATCCCTGTTAATCGAAGATAAAGTTCCTTACCCCTATTTAAGTTCTCATGTTTGTATACTGTTCTCATGTAGAATACTGGGACGAGTAATTTTTTTCGGAAAAGTCTGTTACTGGCAAAGTCTGAAAGTTGTCTATATTACAATACGGTAAAAATTTGTGGTGAGTTTAAAACAACTACAAAAACTATTTCACATTTTCATTTCAAGATAACAAAAAAATTTTAACATGTCAAAAGCACCACGACTTGGCTTCGGATGGTAGTTTTTTTAAGGTACGCTCATACTCATGTAAGGACTTTCATTATTGTATATAATTTTCATACTATGCTTTTACCAGGATCCCTGACACACTTGATTAATTTTTAAATTTTCTGTAACAAATCAATATTAAGGCAGTTAATTTTACATAGAAATTTCTTAGTAATTTATTTCTGCAGCAATTTGTATCGTCATTCCTTTCTAACTGTGCCACTTGCTAAGCCCGAGTTTGCTGTTTCTTTGATTCACAGCATTTCTACTATTTTGATGAAAACGTCATAGATCGCAGGTCTCCAGCAAAGCTGTCTAACTTCCAGTAAATGTTTGTAGATCTCTATAGAAATTCGATGTCACGATTTTGCATAGACGAGACAAATATCACTCCTATAATTTATATATGAGAGCGAAGATGTATGAATATTTACTGTGACTGCTGTGATTACTCCGTTCAGCAGCATTGATCGGTGGTTAATTTGCATTTGGGTTAACTTTGCTTTAGGGTATTTTTCCCAATAACATCAAAATACATAGGTGTTTTAGTAAGAATTGCGAATAATTATTACAATGTGAAAGCAGTATAATAGGAAGTGAAACCCGAAAATGTTTCTATAGCAGTAATAGAAAGTATGGATTGAATTACCTTTGAGAATTTAAGGTCGACGACAGTTGCGATAGGATCCAAGTTTAATACATTTGTATCGTGACATAGAACAAATGGCTGAACATTTATAACTGATTGATTACCATACAGAGCAGGTTGCTGATAACCTAACTAAGCAAGCAATTGAGCTGAAGAAAGAACTAAATTAATGAAACTCACTATGAATAAAAAGATAAAAAATAACGACATTGTTACCCGATTGATATAAAACTAGAAATTAACAATTAATTATACATACTTCTACATCGTGGTACTATAAAAAACCCACCAAATAAACAGTGCAGGGATAATGGGCACTAGGAGTACTTTTTGGTGGAAATGAAAAAACAATTAAACTACGGAATTAATAATTCTAAGAAATATTTTTATTTGAATATTATATTCTAAAAGTTTGTTATTTGAAATTACAAATAAAATGTAATAACATATTTTACTATATTTATTCTTTTTTACAATTATCCTAGTACATATAACTATTTCTTAGTAGGTTTTACGAAAGCCTGTGTTGAACCTACAATTTAATAGTAAAAGTAATGTTTGGTGCAATCAACAAATTCTTTTGTAGAATCTACTTATATTTTTTCTCTGAGTGCTGGAACAGAAATACGCCGGTCCTCCAATACAATAGATTCGGCCAAAATTACGTTTTCATGGCTAATAGCATCTGCTGGCCGACCCGAGGGGTTGTCGTCTACTAATGACTCCCGACCACTTTTGAATAATTTTACCCACCTTGTTACTGTGGCATATGATGGTGCAGATTCGCCGTAAACTTTTGATATATAGTTGAATATATAAATTGCATTTCGTCCATCTTTACAGAAAAATTTAATAATGGCGCGATATTCAATTTCATTCATTTTAAGAAAAATTCAAAACACGTGTTACTAAATTGACAAAAACAAACGAACTGTAAAATTTACATCGAAATGTTCTTCTAGAAGTTTCATCGCGACAAAAAATGGTTTTGAAAAATATATTGTTGTCTCACTCACTCTTTTTTTTCATATGATATTGCAAGACTTTTTGATATACCCTCGTATCAAGCTCACATTCGTGAAATAAGTGAAATTCCAGCCACTGGCAAATCAGTGTCATCTCTGCAAAGGCTTATCGATACAGTCAACGCTAATCTTCGCGCCTTACTAGCATTGGGTAATCATGAACAGCTAGCGAACGCATTATTGCTGCATATCGTATTTGGAAAACTGGATAATGCTACTCAAATCAAATTGGAGGAAGACGCACCCACAACTTCTGTACCGACATGGAAGGAATTGGAATCATATCTAGCCAAAAGATGTTTGATGTTAGAAAATTCAAATGCCAATCGATCGCAATCGAATTCGATACCATACAGCCGTCCGCAATCAAGTCAAAGGTCGTCTAATTCGTCGAATTTTCGAAGTGCTTCGTTAACCACAACCGTCAATAATCAAGATAATTTGCACTGTGTTTTTTGTGATCAATCTGGTCATTTGATTGATAAATGTTCTAATTTTATTGAATTATCACCTCTATCTCGTTTTAGCGCTGTGAAACAACATCAATTATGCATTAATTGTTTCAGTAAGAATCACCGAGTTCGCCATTGTCGTGGGGTTAGGTGTCGCATATGTCATCAGCGACATCATTATTTGTTGCATATCGGAAGAAACCTTCATCCATTGCCAACGTCTACTCCATCGTTACCATTGTCACCGAAACCAGAAGCTGTCTCTAAAACCAACTCACTCGAACGCAATCAAGAGGCAGCTGGTTCAAGTTCGACCGTACTACATTCTTATAATAAAGAAGTTCAAGCTAAAAACAGAGAAGGTTCTATTATGTTAGCTACGGCTGTCGTTCTGGTTCGAGATTATGCTGGGCAATTCGTTAAATGTCGTGTGTTATTGGATTCGGCATCTCAACTAAATTTTATCACCGAGTGTTTGGCTGGCCTGTTGCGTGCAGCGAGACGGAAAGTAAATATTTCGATCAGCGGAATAAACGATATCAGTACACAAGTTAAACATCAAGTGAATGTTCTTATTAAATCGCGTTTGGGTGATCATTCGTATATTTTGGATATGTTAATTCTGCCTAGCATCACATCAAATCAACCCAACAGAAGTATCGAAATTGAAGGCTGGAATATTCCATCCGACATAGTACTGGCAGATCCGTTATTCAACCAGCCACATCGTATCGATATGCTTATCGGTGCCGAAATTTCCTATGAGTTACTTGAAACCGGCCAAATAAAATTGGCTGAGAATCTACCGTTGTTGAGAGAGACCAAATTCGGGTGGATCGTGTCTGGTAAGACTGGTAACATTAAAAATAAATATAACTTTTGCACTGCAGTTGCTGAGCTTAAACACGATGAAGATACCGCGTCGTTACATGAACTGCTTGAACGGTTTTAGACTGTTGAAAGTTATGGTGAGAATAAATCAAAATTTACCATGGAAGAGGCTGAATGTGAAGCTCATTTCGTTCAAAATCACAAACGGCTGGGATCCGGAAGATTCGTTGTCAAGGTCCCATTCAAGGAAGATATTTCATTACTAGGCGATTCGTATTGTACCGCTAAAAATCGTTTTTTGAATCTCGAGCGCAAATTATCGAAATATCCAGATCTCAAATGCCAGTACAAAAGTTTCATTCATGAGTACATTTCGTTAAACCACATGGAAGCCGTTCCAGCAGCGAAGCTATCAAGTTGTAAATACTTTATGCCCCACCACTGCGTTATTAAGCCGCCCGCAAAGTTCGACCACGAAACTACGGGTTGTGTTCGACGCGTCTTGCAAGACGTCTTTTGGAAAGTCGTTGACTGAAATTCAAAAGGTCGGACCGACAATACAGAATGATTTGTTTTCGATATTAGTTCGGTTTCGGTTCAAACGATTTGCAATCACGGCCGACGTCACCAAAATGTACCGTCAAATACAGGTCGATGAAGCCGATTCATACGTGCAATGCATCTTGTGGCGAGATAACCCGAACGAAAAACTTCAAATCTTTCGTCTTAAGACCGTTACATACGGTACAGCCGCCGCACCGTTCCTTGCAATTCGTTGCCTGCATCAATTGGGTCACGAGAAGACGTTAAGCCACTCTGTCGGATCGACCGCAATTCTAAACGACTTCTACGTCGATGATATGCTTAGTGGAGGTGATACTTTCGAAGAAGCTTTGAAACTAAAGAAAGAGGTGTCTGAAATTTTAAAGTGTGGCTGTTTTGAATTACGTAAATGGGCATCAAATGACGAACGATTGCTGAGAGATGTTCCGGACGCGCACCGCGAGACATTCAAAAATATCGACGAAGACAAAAGCATTAAAACTCTGGGTGTTTCGTGGAAACCTGACGTAGATGAATTCCAGTTTGTATACACGCAGAAACCTACCGAAGTAAACATAACCAAACGCCAAGTTTTGTCCGACATCGCCAGTTTGTTTGATCCACTTGGATTAATCAATCCGATTATCGTCTTGGCGAAAATATTGATGCAACACCTGTGGAGATTGAAACTTGAGTGGGATACGACTTTACCTGAACAATACACCACACAATGAGTTAAATTTCGAAATCAGTTACCTTTGATCAACAACGTCAAAGTTCTTCGCTTCGTTTTGTCGCCAAATCATGACGCAATTGAGATTCATGGATTTTCAAACGCATCAATCACAGCATATGGATGTTGTATCTACATTCGTTCAATCGTACAAACAGAAGTTTCAATCAGACTATTGTGCGCCAAGTCTCGTGTTGCTCCAGTCAAAACCATCTCGTTGCCGCGATTAGAACTCTGCTCCGCAGTTCTTTTAGCAAATTTGATGGATCGTATTAAGTCCAGCATTAAAATCAACAAAATAGCATCGTATTGTTGGACCGATTCCGAAATCGTGCTCAATTGGTTAGCAGCACATCCATCAACGTGGACTACTTTCGTCGCAAATCGTGTCGCCATCATTCAAGATCTGACATCGTCTTCGGTCTGGAATCACGTCAGTTCAAAGGACAACCCTGCTGATCTCGTTTCGCGCGGGGTATTGCGAGAAAAACTGCTTAGCAATAAACTATGGTTTTCCGGACCAGAATTTTTATCACGCTCGTCATCCAGTTGGCCGAAATTTAACAAGTCATTTGATTCGAATTTGGTTGCAGAAAAAAGAAAGAATAGTGATGTCGTCATTATCGCAGTGCCCAATGAGGTCGATTGTGTTCAAAAAGTCAAATATGTCAACAACTTTTGCACCACTCGCCGAGTATTTGGGTTTGTGGCTCGATTTGTAAATAATAGCCGGTTCAGATTCATACGCAAACCAAAAACATATGGTTGTTTGACTGTCGCCGAACTAGATCAATCGCTGAAGTTTATCGTCAAAATCATACAACGCCAAAGTTTTCAACAAGAATTTTCGCTGCTGTTTTCCAATAAACACATTCATTCGAATAGTTCGATCAAAAATTTAAATCCGTTTCTCGACGACGATGAGATCATTCGAGTGGGAGGCCGATTGCAGAATTCGGATTTATCATTCGAATCTAAGCACCCGATAATTTTGCCGAATTCTCATGTATTTATTTTTTCTTTATGTAGGCATTATCACATGAAGAATTGTCATGCTGGCCCTCAAGCATTGCTCGCTAATCTGAGGCAACAATTTTGGATTATTCGCGGCCGTGATGTAGTCAAAAAACTGGTATACAAATGCAATTCATGCTTTAGAGCTCGACCCAAGTTATACAATCAAATAATGGGAAGCTTGCCAAGACATTGAGTAGAACCTGCGAGACCGTTTTTGCATGCAGGTGTTGATTTTTGTGGACCAGTCTGGGTTCGTTATAAAGGCCGAGGCCAGCGATCGGATAAAGCATATATCGCAGTGTTCGTATGCTTTGCGACGAAAGCCGTTCACATCGAAGTCGTCAGTGATCTATCGAGCAAAGCTTTTCTCAATGCTCTCGATCGTTTTGTTAGTCGCAGAGGATTTTGTCGATACCTTTACTGCGATAATGGAACCAATTTTGTTGGAGGTAGTAGAGAGCTGAAAGAGCTACGCACATAAATCAAAACATGGATGATCAAATAGTCCGAACCTGCGCTGACGCACACATTCAATTTGTTCACATCCCTCCAAGATCACCGCATTTTGGTGGTCTGTGGGAAGCGGCTGTTAAATCCGCGAAGCATCACTTGTATCGAGTGTTATCAGCAGCAACGTTGACATACGAGGAGCTGACCACTATCACCGCAAAGATTGAGGCGTCGTTAAATTCACGGCCGCTGACACCGCTGTCATCGGATCCATCTGATTTCGGAGCCCTCACACCGGGCCATTTTTTGATCGGTTCCCCGCTCTCAGAAATTGTCGAGCCTGACTTCACCCATCTAAATGTCAACAGACTTTATCGTTATCAGAAACTTCGCCAGCTCTATCAACACTTTTGGCAACGTTGGCAGAAAGAATACATATCAGAATTACAGCAGCGCGGAAAATGGAAGACATTGTCGAACAATGTCACTGTCAACACGTTAGTTTTGATAGCTGATGAGGGGGTGCCACCTCAAAACTGGATCCTGGGACGCATTATCGAGGTTCATCCCGGACCGGACGGATTAGTACGTGTAGCATCTGTAAAAACACCAACCGGTATTATAAAACGAGCCATCGTAAAACTAGCACCGTTACCAGTAGAAGAAGATGACAAGACAGGTTGGCAATATGGAGTACTGTCAACGGGGGCAGTATGTTCGTGCTCACCCAATTTGATCCTGCCTATAATTCATTACGTTTACCTAATTTTAATGTATTCAATTATAATACCGTCGTTGCTTTCGGTTCACTGTTAATTAAATATTATATTTATCTACTTATGTATTTGTGAATGTTCGGAATTATAGAACACATTATATACTTTTGTTTTGTAACATTAAAGTAGTCTCTCTAAAATCATTAACGTACTCGCACCATCAATAAAATATGTATGTGCGCATAATTAATTTAAAATAAAATTTATATATTGTGATAGTCTTTTGTTTTAGTGGTGACAAAAGTTTTTCGGTGGTTTCATTAATGAACGTTTTGTCTCGTTGGTTTCATTAAATGAAGATTTTGTGTCGTCGGTTTACTATACGTAAACAAATACCATAGAAAAATAAGTTTACCATAGATTTCTCATTTTGATAAATCGAAAGATAAAAAAGAATTGAGTAAAAAAGTTCTAACAATTCCAATGTCACGATTGTATTTGTGATTTTACATTGCGCGCACAAATACAATCATGACATTGGAATTATCAGAACTTTTTTACTCAACTCATTTTTGTTTCTCGATTTATAAAAATGAGAAATCTATGGTAAACTGATTTTTCTATGCAAATACATTACCGAAACAAAAATAAAGAGGCGTACAAATCAAACGATTAACCAGACGAGGAACCGTACACTAATTTATAAATTCCCGAACGTAGATCCAAAGCAAGAAAATATTATTGTGTGCAAAAAAATGTTTCTTGTAACTTTGGGAACAAGAAGCGATGGAATAATAACTTCTCATCTGAAATCAAAACAGGTAAAAAGAACATTTAGAAGACAAACGGGCATTGGAAACAAACAAGAAACGTAGAATAAATATGATGGAAATCGACGAAAAAATTATAGCCCACATCGAAACGTTCAACCCTGTAGCATCACATTACAAACTAGTGCATGCACCCAATAGACGTTATTTGCTACAAGATTTAAACGTGAGATTTTAGCATAAACATTTTAATTCGAATGCTTCCGAAAAAATCGGGTACGATAAATATCATAAGGTTTTTCTAAAACAAAATATTGGTTCGACCGTACCATCTCAGGATAAATGCCCTTTGTGTTCTACTTACGAACAGCACTGCAAGGAAAACAATATTGTGTTGAGTTCCTCGTCAATTGTCCAAAACAACTTAACAGATGTTTTATCAACATCAAGTACATTGGTGGAGAATGATTTGCCAACCGAAATCGATTAGATGTAGATGGTAAAATTGAACCGTCAAACATAGCTTCAGGTTCCGACACCGCAAAACAAGGAATCGATAATCAAATTGGACTTAATTCTTGTATCCCTATTGAACCAACTACGTCTGTTGAAATAAGTATTGCAGTTCACAATGAAAACGATTGCCAAAAATGTCAACGACAAGAATCGCATAAAATTAGTTACACAGATGCCAGAAAAGCCTATAAAATTGATAGTGGCAAAGAACACCCAGCAAATTGCAACGTATTTACTGCTGATATGCAAAAAAATTGTATTGTACCAAAAATGACTATTAAAAATAGTTATTTTGTAAGTCGGCTAATTGTAATGAATGAAACGTTTGCCCCTTTACACAAAGCAAAAAATATAAATGTGCTTTGGCATGAAGGAATTCGTGGTCGCAATGCATCTGATGTCACTTCAGCTTATTATCAAGTTATAAGACGGGCTTAGCCAGAAGTGGACAATTTTGTTTTTTGGGTAGACAATTGTCCTGCACAAAAAAAAAACTGGGCATTCTATTCGTCGCTTGTGACTATCGTAAACCAAGAAGAGTGGCCGAAGGTTATAACTATTAAATATTTTGAACTAGGTCACTCATTCATGAAAGCTGATTCTGTCCATGGTAGAATTGGAACTGAATGGAAAAAAAGAGCGGACATATTAGATATGGCCGACATCATTGACGTGATTCAGAAAAGCTGACCAAAATAATGATGTCATATATTTACAAGCAGGTGATTTCAGAAAATTTCATGATGGTTCTAAAATACGGAGAAAAAATATGAAAGATGAACACATCATACCATTACTTGATACAGTACGCCTTGCAGAGGCGC
This sequence comes from Nephrotoma appendiculata, assembly GCA_947310385.1. Classification (NCBI taxonomy): domain Eukaryota; kingdom Metazoa; phylum Arthropoda; class Insecta; order Diptera; family Tipulidae; genus Nephrotoma; species Nephrotoma appendiculata. Next base: position 206,765,528 of record OX371225.1, on the reverse strand, counting down.
GTAATCTATATTTTACAAAGTAAAATTGGATGATACTTCTGCTTTCAAGATGAGTGTTTTTTTGAAAGACAAATTTTAAATGAATATACCTCCACCTATTGAATTTAATTTGGGTATCAACACTGTCAAATTAAATAAAATTAAACAAAAACTTATGCCGCATATGCCAGCACGAAAAATTCTTTTCTGGGAGGAGATGACAACTAATGACAGCGCTAGAGACTTGTGCACTTTTTCAGCAGAATAAGTGTTAATACTTCATAAATGAATAATTTAATGAAATATTCTGTTATATGGCTTTGTTAGTAAGTTTGGTAATTCTTTTTTTCTATAATTTATTTATTTTTACTAATTGAATTATGTAAATGAATTTTATGTACCTGAATACACAGAGTGCTTATATACTAAGTACTTTTTACCTGATAAACAATTGTGCAATTAATTAATTTTCAAATAATCTAGACTTTGTCATTTTACGAAACATAGTATGTATTCACTTAATATGTTATGAGAAAGAGAAAACAAAATGCATTTATAAAACATAGTATGTGCTCTTACTAAGTTTTGTAAATGCATTTTTTTAAATATTATTTTCATCCACCTATCGCAGAACCAAGTATGCAACAAAACTTTTAAACCGTTTGTTTAATTGAATATGCGTAACGTAGGTAGGATAGAGCTCATTTTTTATTATACTATTCACTAAATAGTTTTAAATTTTTGTTAGTAACTTCAAACGGCTTAACAAAAAACATAAAAAGACATTTATCTCAAAACTATAAAAATGCACTTACTACGTTTTGTCATATCACGGGAGAGTCTGCTCAGAACGATAATCGAACAACCTAACGTGGTGCTAAAAAAACTTATGTGTGTGTTTTTGGTTACATGGGGTACGTACAAAATAAATGTCCGTTAGTTCTAAAAAGCCCAGAAGAATTGACTGATTCGGAGGCAAACTTCATACGTTTACAGAAAGAGCTTTAACATTTTGTGCAAATATCTTGAAAAATATGTCATTTACGAGAAAAACAACTAAAACAGTTATTTGTCATTGACAGCAAACGTAAATGTATTTCATGTTCTAGGGAGCAAACTCGTATAAAAATTAAAAAGAAAGAAAATGTAAACCCAATGCCATACTTCCTTTCATCAAACGTGAAAATTATATGGAGGTAACAGAAAATTTGGTTTACATTTCGTGTCTGCACTACACTGATTGTAATGCTTGAGTTACTTTTTTAGAGAATAAGATTGGGTCAGCTGGTTAGGTAGATGATTGGGATGCAAAAAATCGCTATGTAATCTGATCGAGATCGGGTTTGGAGAACAAATTTATTTAATGGCCTTTAATAATCGCGTTGAGATTTCGTTCTTCGTTGAACGCAATTTGGATCGAATTTTTAATACATTTATGATCCGCAAGTTTAAAATTTAGATTTAATACTTAAAATCGTATCGTTGTAAGTAAAAGTTTTAAGTTAGCCTCTAATTATCCATAGTCGCTTATATTATTCAGCTGGTGGGTTGTGCTAACTTTAGGGAAGTCGTAAAACTTTAGGGAAGTCGTAAAACGATGGATACTATAATGAAACACTCTCCAGCGAAAAACGCAATGCCCAATGCAATTGAAATCATCAAAACACGGATAACATTTCATTTAAGGAGAGCTGTTCACTTTTCTCTGTTCATTTCAAAAGACCTCGTTAAACAACAAAAGCAATAATATAAAAAACAGAAAGAGCTCATCACTTAATAGCAATCAGGTCGAACCGGTAAACATTCTGAAAGCACATGAAATGGACTCTTGCAAATTGAATAGGGGAGTCAGTTGGATGTTCCAGAAAAATAAATAAAAGTGAAAGGTGCAAAATCAAAAACCGTCAATAATATCTCCTGAGCAGAGTCAAAAAAAATAGATACTTAACGGGGAAGGGAGAGTAGGAGTCGTCGGATTAGAAAGTCAATATACCAACCCAAAGGTCAAACTCTTCCGCATATGGTGCTTCCTGCTACTCATCCGACGATGGTTTTTATTATGACTCACTACCAGTTTCATAGGTCAGGTTTTTGCCGCTTCAATAACCGATTCTAAGAGCCAGAAATTCACAATAAAAAGAATTTATGACCCCTACTACTCCGGCGCGAGATAATCATTACCTCAAATCTTTCGTGCAGAATGGCCATCGTGGCCTGCCCTGTTGAAACCACATTTCGTTGGTATATGCATATCATCCAGGGCCACAAGAAGTTGTTTATCATCGATCTGTGGCGCTCGCTCTTAACGATTATGGGGAAACTAGTTTCATTTCGTAAGAAGTACGGGCCGACAATTCCGCCATACCAAAATCCGCATCAAATAGTGTTTTTTTCGGAATTCATTTAGAGCTGGAGTATTTTGTGTGACTTGATATTGCCCCAAATCCGACACTTTTGCTTCATTTTATATCCACACTGCTCCAATTTAGCGGAAATACGGCGTTGTCTATGGTCGTTTACCTGAAGTTCCTGGGTCAGTTCACTAACTTGAAGGCGCAGAAACGCCAAGTTCTTGTGAACGACGAGAAATTAACTGACTCGGGGTATCCCATTTACTCACGAGTATCACCGATGTTTTCAGCAGACCTTACGTTGCGATGACGTACGGATGTTTTCTTATTAGTTACCGAACCAATTGACTCAAATTTGGCCAAAAACGTCGAATAGTCGACTCGGTAGGACGGTTGTGGTGAGGATACAAGGCATGCAATGCAAAGGCTCTGGAACCTTTCTCGATTGGCGCACTGATTTTGAAAAAAAAAAGTTTGATGATTCGCTACGTTGTTCAACGCTATAACAAATAAACCAATTCACAACCAATTTAATAGCTGTTGCTTTACCAACATGACTGCCATAATCTAACTAATTTCGAGCGTGTCTATTGAAAGAACCTTTAATAATCAGATTTAACTTAACTAAACGTGTAATAATAATCCTTATAACAGTAAGCATCCTTACGCGGGATAACAACAGGTATTTAATCTTTAAATTTAGTATGTAAATATTTGAAAAAGTAAATTTGATTGTGCTTGAAAAAGAGTGACACAACTAACCATTAGTAGGAGAACATTTTTAAAGCACATTTTTCCTGCATTAGATTGAAAAATCGGAAAAAACTATAAATTACTAAAGTTTGATTCGAACAACAACAATAACAGTTAAAAAAAATAAAATTAATTGGAAAAAACACAAAACAGAAAAAAATAAAACAAAAAATCCGGAAAGGAAATATTTTATCTGTCCGCCTTTTTACTGTTTCACCAAAACTACTAAATGGAAAAGTTATATAAAATAATGGCAACAACACAAAGTCCATGAACAAGGAAAGTAAAAAACAAATGGAGAAAAATATAGCCGAGTGGAAAGCTAAAAGCTTCGGGAAAATTAATTACACTTTTATCATCGTTTAGAGCCGGCACAAAAAAAAATAATCAAACGAGCTCGGACCAATTAACGACGATTGGATATTTTCTTCTGAAACTAATAAAACAATAATATAAAAGGAAATCTAAAATTAAAATTGAAGAAAAACAAAATCGTATAATTTTCCATGAAAAATGTATTTAACGGTTTTTTTCTCTCCGATGATATTTTTTATTTTTTATATTATTTTAATGTTCGCCACAGTAGGATCATAAATATATCAACCGTAAATGTAAAATCATAAATTTTCTTAAGTATTTTAATGTGACCATTTGAAAACGGAAAATATGTATTTGGTTTGATCTGGGAGGACGTACATTTCTTTACAAAAAGAAAATATGTATGTAGTTTGTGGAATATGATATTCCGTGTATGTGAAGTCGTTCAGCTATTTGTGAATAGTTTTATGGTTTTTATAATAAATTTTAAAATAATTGACAATTTTTTTTTTTGTGGCCATGGTTTATCCATCCGCTCTGGGTAATTTTTCATTTACGTAACAACGTGTGGGAATTTATTTTGAGCACCGCGTACACGGAACAAACAAAATTTACCCGAAGCTAATAAATTATGTTTAAACTATTAGTTTAAATTGTTTGAATGAAGTATACATTTTTAAATGCGATTGACTACCTTAAGTACCTTAGTACGATTTATGTTCACAATGAAATTCGTTTTTCGTTTTAAACTGTATAGTTATTATAGCACATGATATACTTAATTTGAAAATACAATTTATATTTTACCGTTCTGTATAATTTACTTACATCGTTTGTATATTAAAATAAATTCTAAGTCACATACCATCAGTGTCTTCTGTAAATGTTTTAATCTTTGCAGAAAACCATTTTATGTGTAAATTATACATCATAAATTTTATTAATTGAATTTTTTCTCACCGCCGTATAAGTGATAATTCTAGTTTGATCAACCTTTTTTTTAATTTTGCCTCCAAATTCATATACTGGCCGCAAATATCAACAACCATGGAATATTCCATTCGAGACCCAAAACAGCCTTAATCAAAATAAATAGAGCGGTCATTATACAGAGATTGCCAGCACTTAAATACGAATCTCGAACTATAGAATGGTAGAATTCTGAAAATTTATATATGATTGGAAGTAAGCAAAACAATTCTATACCAATAAAAAGGTATCAATAATACAAATTAGTTGCTTGAAAACTCTTCTACCAATGGTAATGGAACATATTACATTTTTCTTTCCATCAGTCTAAGGATCTAAGCATCATCATGTCAAGCATCATCATAAGAAATTACTCGGTGAAAAACCCAACAATCAAGAATACCGTATGGCGAGAGGCACCCAATTTTCCTCAGTGGGGCAAATGTAATTGCACACCTTAACAGCACCGTTAACGAATCCAAAGGGCCAATAAATAAAAAAATGTTTACCACAGTACGAACTGGAATGTCGTTTACTTGCGGAACCAAACCAGGATGGTTTTTCTCCGTTGGGTATATTGCTTAAGAGTCCATCGATAGGCCAACAAACGTTATTCTGCCTGCGTTCATAAATTAAATTTAATACCAAACAAGAAAAATTTGTAACTCCAGTCAACACAAGAAATGTAATAAGAACCATTCCTTAAATTTTTATTATCAAAACGTTAGAGGGCTTGGTATCAAAATCTTTAATGAATGTTGAATTATTCAGCTCATATCTTGTAGTTTATAGCCGGGATCGCGAGCACTCTAATGGCGATGGTGTTCTGATTGCGGTAACATCCATTTTTTGTAGAGAAAAGTACCCGGTCTAACAAAGAAAACTAATTTTTTTGGGAAAAACACATTTTACTCATCAGCATAATTTCCTTCTAGAGTAATACAATCAGTCCGACGCCTGTCTAACATTTCGATGCCTTTTTTGTAGAACGATTTATCTTTATCTTCAAAATAAGCTTCAGTTTCGGCAAACACTTCTTCATTGGAGCCAAATCTCTTTTCCTGGAGCTTTTTTTTTAGGTCTGCAAACAAATAATAAACGCTGAGAGCGAAATCTGAAGAATGCAGAAGCAATTCAATATGCAACGCGTTGTCGTTTCTGATCCATTGTGAGTAAACGTGCGGTTAAATAAATTTTACAAAACTGTCTTTAGAGGAGTTGAGAAGTCCGTCCCGGTTCTAGCTTATCTTAAATGTTCAAAATTCGTTGGTTTGGGAATGGATCCTCTTCTGCTTAGAACAAAGTTGCGTTCTAACACCAACGGTATTGAAATTGGTATAAAGCATATATCAACAAATTGTGGGTCATTTGTCAACTCCAAAAGTGGAACTCTAGGCTATCTTCGCACTATGAATTAAGGTTAAATTGATTCTATTGTTAGTAATCGGCAAATCAGGTATTTTCCATGCTATTCGTATTATTGTCGAGCGAATCATCGGTTTTGTTTCCTCTAAAAATAAATTTAACTGTTTCTTAAGTCGAGTTGAGTGTATTAATCTATTTCATCCCAAATGGACCATTGCCAGTATTTATTATACGCCCGTGTTCCCAGCCCTTTTTGTTTTGTCGTATAATTTTATTTTTGAATATTTTGGTTGATTCAAGTTTGTAGAATCAGGAAATGCTAACGTTTTTCCATCGTTTGGGTTAAAAATAGTTTTGGGATGAAATAGGTTAAAGAAGAACGACGATTGCAAATTTATTCAAATCTTGCTGGTCTTCGAGTAGCCACAGAGACAGAGGGTCTGTTTTATAGTTTAACCCGATGAAAAAAAGTTATCCTTTGTATTGTACAGCGAGCGAAAGTTGTGCAGTCAAAAATAATCTGGTGTGCAGGAGTGAGTATTAAATTGTTTTTTAATTTGCACATTCGTCTTACACTGACATTTATTTCACAGTGAAATTTGAAGAATCGAGTATACTCGGGGTAAGCTCAGTTCACAATAAAAACGTACTGTGTAGAGTAAAACTACCAAGGGGTGGGTGACATGTTATAACATCATATTTTCACACTGACACTTTTGACTGTTTCGTTTATAAATTATTTCTTTCCTATTGCTATCACAACCTATTAGAATAAATGTGACAATTGCCGTGTTTTTTTGACAATTACACTATTTTTGCATGTAATTAGTTTATTTAACTCTACAAGATTTTCCATTAAATTTTTTAGTTAACAATCGTTATAGAAGTATTTTCATCTACCTATTTATCGGGCGCCGCTATCGAGAGCCGCTATCCATTTCCAAGGGAAATTTGAAAAGGCCTTTGTTTTGTACAACCCTTAAATCAAAGCAAACTTTATTCTCGTGTTCAAATTTTGACTTAATGTCAATTTTATTTTTTGTTTTGTAATTTCGAAAAAAAATGTATACGAAATTGTTTAGTTAATTAGTAAAAAGAGGTTTCTGTGTATTTTTGAAGAAAATCAAGAAAAAATAAACAAGTGACAAACAACAATAAACACAGAAGTAGAACTGTCATTCGACTGCACATACAGAAAAAACACTTATTATTTTAATAATAAATCGTTATTAAAAAAAAATTATCTGAAATTATTATTGATTTTTATAATATAATTAAACAAATAATTTTACGTTTTCATCTAAATAAAGTGAGTTATTATTAATCCGTAGAAAAAATTATTGAAAAAATTACTATAAATTTATTAATTATTAAATAGAAATTCAATTATGCAAAGAAATAGCACATTTCATTCAAATTAACGTTAACTCGGGTCCCTTCCCGGAGAATAATATAATCAAAATGTTCCGGAACCACAAAAAATAACCCAAACCAATTTTGCCAATTCAGTACTCATCGATTGAATATTATACATCACAAAAACATTTTGCACGGGACTAGAGTAACTATACATGAATCACACAACATAGCACACCATTACGCGATTTCAAGTAATTTGGAGGGTCCTCTGAATAAATTTTCTCGAATTTCTGCAAAAAAGTTCATACAATTTGTGCAAAAATTTGTTTAGCATTTTCCCGAAATAAGTATCCATCACACTCGATTTCTAAAACACATTTCAAAAATTTTGAACTAAGCATATGTATCTAGAGCTTAGAAAAATAATTAAAAAAAAAACCAGAACCCAATTGAAGGATCCCTGTAAAAATTTACTCGAAATCAGAACCCATCCCACTCGATTCCTGTTACTCAAAATCCCCTTTCAGCATTTTTTGAAGGCGTGTCAAGGCCGAGAAAAAAAATAGTTTCTCCAAAATCAGGACCTGATGTAAATATAAAAATTTTTTTAATGTAATTTTAATTCGTTGTATACCATAGAGGATACCCCAAACTACCGCTCTTCAAGAATTTATAAAATTCTTCAAGTGTCAAATATTGTTTATAATTTTAAGCTAAGTAAAAACAAAAAAAATTAATCAAAATTTTCCTGGAAAAATTTAATTTCTTATTTTTTGAATAGTTTCTAAAATCGTTTCCTAAATAATTAAAATAAAACCTTTTATTTCAGTTTTTTTACTTTTTTTAAAATATTTTGAAAATGAATTAAGAAGTGCATGTATTAAATCAACTTTTATTATTTAATTTTTATTAGCTTTTCTTAAATCATTCTCATAATGAACTAAAAATACTTATTTAAATTCAGAAAAAACACTTTTTTAATTCAACTTTTCTTAATTCGGGTTAGTCGAAAGTTTTTGAGCTGGGAATAAACATAAGAAAAGAACAAGCACAATTTTACCGAAATCATGAGCAGTCCCAATCGATTCTTAGTACTCGTAAATTTGTTTTCAGCAATTTTAATCAAACACGTTTAAGCTAAGAAAAAATTAAAAAAGGAACCGGACCCTATTGGAGAATCTCCTTTTCGAATTTTCCCGAAATTAAAACCCGAATCAAATCGCAGTCGATTTCTGGTTTTCACCCTAATAGAAAATCTCCTATTCGAATCACCAATAAAGAAAAAATATACTAGAAGATTGGAATAATGAAAACATTTTAAAAACTTGGCCGCGTTATAAAGGTTTCACTGATAATTTTATGTCTAAATTATGCTAATTTCTATATTTTTAAAATAAGCCCATTTTCATTGTATAGGTTGATATTGATTTCAACAATTTATACCGGAATAACACTAATAACCTCTAACAAAATTGGACTGTATTTTGCAACAACGTTTTAAGATACTATCAAAAAAATATTAAGGACTGTAACGATTTATTCATGGGACACCCTGTTGTTATATTTTTTAATGCGATCACATGATAATTCTTGTACATAGATTTTACAGAAAAACAGCAAAAATCGATAAAATCGGATTATGTATTTTGGACCTAAAATTTTGGTTGGAAAAAAAAGGTGTGGCGTGTTTGAGTAAGTCAGTAAATTTTTGAGTTTTGAATCCTATGGTCGATCGAAAAAGCCTTGTGCCAGTAGGGACATATATTCAACAAAAAGATAAATAATAAGTAAAAATATTAATTTGGGTGTAAGAAAAAAAAAATTTCTTAAGTACCCAAAAGAACAAAACTAAGTTAAAATACAACAAAAAAAAATATTTTTTAGTAACTAGTGTAAAATAAATAGCAAAGTAAAGTAGAAAATAATCGGGTGAACTGTTTATTGTAAAATTCATTAGTTAAAACCGATCGAATTGAATCTGCAAATTGGATAGTGAGATTTATTATATTAAGTTTATGATAATAACAGTTGGTTTATACCAAGCAGTGTAATAAGGATAATATAAAATAAAAAAAAAAAAATTATACATTATTATATGGGGAAACATTTATGTTTTAATAAAACAAAGGTTCAACATTAAAACGTAATCTATGCAAAATAACAAACTAATCTCAAATAGTTTGCATAGTGAAAATTCGTTATGGTACTATTCCATGGACAAAACAGAAAAATTTTGCTGAACATCGGACAAAGACAAGAACTAAAATTTACATTAGAACGACTGAGAAACAATATTTTTATTTTATAGTATAAAAAGTTGGGGAAATTTTGAAATCAACAAAAACTAACCTTACATTTTTTAAATAAATAACTAAAAATCTTTATTTTTAAAAATTTGCAATTATTTTTGATCGCAAAAATTAATAAAAAAATTAATATCATTCTTGAGGTGAGCAAAAAATTTGTTGTTTTATTATTTTGATTAATTTACCAAAATATATAAAAAATGTTCTACTATAAAATATGGAGGAGAAATTTTTGACAAGTTCGAAAATTAACCTCACTTCACAGTCGTGTAGCAGCCAAAAAGCATCAAAAAATTTCTCAAATATTTTAAACCCCCACAAGCTATGAAATAAATAATAAATTAGATACAAAATATTTAGTTTTACACAATAATAAATCTAGTGAATAAGTATTTAAGTTTAAAATTTGAGTGCTGTGTGATACTTGTAATGTAATGGTTTCGCCAACGAAAGCATCCCCGAACGTCATTCATATTCAAAACACCGTTGGCCACAGCTACCTATATTTAATCGTGAATTTCATTAAATATCTTCATTTGTTTTGTGTTTGTATTGTAGAATGACGATGAAGATAAAATATGAAGTAGATCGGTGGCCCGTAGTACTAGTAGTGTAAATATTTTGGTACTGGAAGATAATAAAGAGTTGAAAGTTTGCAACAGTTCATGGACACAGGACAATGTAAGTGGTGATGATTGAAGGCCGCTTCGCTAGTCTTTCAAATTAATCTGTGTTTTTTTTTTATATATTCGTAGAACATCAACAAAGGGATTGCATTTCAAACAAATTTAATCGATACATTTGCCAATTTGGTTACTGGCCATAGTAAAAATGTCAAAAATGTCCAAGTATTTGGTGCCTCATTGGAAGGGTCGAGTAAAATTTATGGTTACCGGATCGATATCGTGCACAAGGAAGTGATTCGAATGTGTGGTGGTATATCGTAGGTATATCAAAGCAACGGCCAAGGCTAAAGCAAAAAAGCGATGTCAATAAAGTTCAACCATACAAAAATGTAAAGCAACGATAAATGGTAATCTAGACACGGTATCTTTCTTGGATCTCGTATTTGTCGTTATAAAATCCAATTTAAGCAATATGAATAGTTCGAATCGATCTTTTCTAAATACGGTGGAATCGAATAACTCGGAAATTTTATTTGATTACTATAATCCGTACTGGGATAAAACACCAAATGAATTTATACTGAATGAGGACCCACCCGTTATAAATAAGAAATTTTATATGAAACAATATTTGGGGACAATATTAGTGATAATATAAACAGTTCTATAAGTCAAAAAATGATTTAAAAGCCTTGCAAAGTGTTGGGCAAATTGTCGAGGAGATATTCAAACAATTGACTAAGGATAAATGTAAATATGTACCTCCAATATGTCAGTGATTCAGTGAAACAATAATTTATGTTTATCTATATTTTTAGAGTTATTGTGAAGGCAACAAACGGGCTTCGTTATGTTGTTGGATGACGTCAGTTAGACAAGACAAAATTGAAGGCTGGAATTAGGGTAGCTCTTGATATGGCCACACTTACAATAATTACGGTATCTACCGCGTGAGGTTGATCCCCTCGTTTAAAATATGTCTCACGAAGATCCTGGTGATGTAACATATCCCGATATTGGCGGCCTATCTGAACAAACTCGTGAGATCATTGAACTTCCGTTAATTAATCGTGAATTATTTTTACGTGTTGGTATAACACCGCCAAAAGGTTGTTTAATATACGAACCACTACTCGCTCGTGCGGTAGCATCACAACCAGACGGAAATTTCTTAAAAGTTGTGTGCTGTGCATCCATCAACCGATAGGGAAATTCAACGTACTTTAATGGAATTGCTTAATCAATTCGTTGGTTTCAATTAATTGGGCAAGGTTAAAATGATAATGGCTCGATCGAATGGTGGTTTATGAATACAAGTAAGTCTTTGAATAAAAAAATGGTAATTTTTTTAACTATAACAAGAATTTCGTTTTACTTTAGATTACTAGGCCTTCAAGCCAACTGTCATCAAAACATTGTGGTTTAATCTCATTCATTTTGGCCAAAATGAATTTTCGTCTCCAATCTCGATGCTGTCCAAAGGAATAGCAATTTGTAAGTAAAATTATGTTATGGTCGAAACAATTTATTAATAAAATTGTTTTGTGCCGCCAGTAAATTTCGATCAAGTGCCCTATTCCTCCGGCACATATGAACGCTACACGATGATCGAATTAGCTGATGCTAGTAGTAGTTCACGACGCAGATGCGGTGGTAGGCAAGAAGAGTCGAAAAAAATATTTGGCCAAATTTATTAAAAGTATGCGTTTCATTGTTGCGCCAATTGCACATGCGGGATTTGCGGCGCGGTTTTTGCCCCGAATTTCATCGGTCGACGAGGTCCACGACGATTTCAGATTTGACCACCTATTCAAGATCTTACCCGAGAAGATGAGGATGGGCCACCAATATCGATCAAACAGATTGATCGATTACATTTGGAAGAATATTGGGTAAAATAGTAAAAGTAAAATATTTTAAAACTTGTATTTCTTACATTTATTAATAAATTTACACAGAAAGAACCAGAACTTATTTTTTTCTTTGGTGATTGTATATTTTACTTTCTGGATGGGCAAATATCCATTTAAAAAGGTGATTCATTGGAAATCTAGGCAGACATATGTGCAGTTTGACAAAAACCGCCGAGCATCGCATTAATTTTAACCCATATTCAAAAGGTAACCATCTTTCTAGTGCTACCCTTGTCTGTACAGGTTCTTAAGTAGCCTTCACAAACTTTGAAACGATTTGGAATTCAATGTACATGCGTGTATCAACTCCAATCCTCGTAATTTGAACTGCTTATTCAACAACAACTTCATTAACTATCCATCCTAGACATTCTAATCCACGTTGTCTATTTTGGCTTTGGACAATGTCAAAGTTTATCACCAAGATATAATGTAGAAATGAAATGTCCTTGATGACACGGTGTTGTTTGACCTATTACTGTCACAAACTAAAATACTACAATAACTAAAATGTATGTCCCTTTATGTTTGCATGTACAAAATCTCGCGATGTATTTTATAGAATCACAGGAACTTCCGTTTGATGTATGCACTTACTGAAATTATTTTGAACAACGATTTTAACATAAATGAGTATTTTACTCCTCATTATGATGTTTTTCGAAGGATGGGTTTACAGCCAAGGGATCGGCTTTAATCGGTTAATCATTACAAACACTGATAAAGCTGATATATTGGGTATTAAAATTAATATAAAAATTAATAATTTATTTTTATTTGGTAAAATGAAATAAAAAAAAAACATAAATAAATAAAAACCTGGACATTTTTTATAAACATAAATAAAAATAAATATAATCATCCATATTTTAATTTTTTAGCGTGTCGCACGACCAAGCACAAAAAATGTATGTTTCACTACCATAAAAATATCAAAAAAATAAAAGTTTGCTGAGAGTGGGGGAATTTATTCCGTTTTGCTGCCGTAAAAAATACTCGAGTTGATATTTTTTATGAAAAATTATGGCAGCACAACAACAATTTGCTCAGCAAATGCTCAGCAAGCTATAATCGGATGCGCCATTCTTCCTATATAGTCGATCTATATTTTTGTCTCGTTTTAGTTTTGCTGAGATAATATTGTATGCACATGGAATAGTACCATTATGCTATGTCCTGGATCAACACGAACGAGCGAACAATAATCTACAAAATAACGGTTGGGAACGAGCGCGACATATGACCAGAATACAAGAGTACCCTAAATGGTTTCGGAAATGAACCCACCTAACGACGAACAGTACCCTAGACCAATTCAGCCTGGGAAACCGGAACCAAAGGTGGTTACAGGACAATAATTCCGTCCTTCTTCTGGAAAATTGTTTAGGAACCTGCGAAAGTAATATGTTTTTTATTAAAAATATTCTATAAACCTTTAATCATATTTTTGTTCTGTAGAATCCAAAAACTGCATAGCTATGATGTTATTGTTCAGCATTTTAAAATCACCACGTATATCACTTAACACCAGGTCAAAAAATTCTGGAAACCGAGCGAAGCTCGGGGAGCTCTTATAATATTAATTAATACCATCAATAACTTAGAGAAAACTGTAACGGATCGGGGAAATCAATACGTGTGCTTATGGCTACCCGTCCAACCATTTATGGAGAAAAATTTAATTGCATCACGGAATATTATATTATTTTTGACGACATTAAATATAAAATGCACTTAATTTTTAAATGCTTTGTATGTAACATTTAAATTATATCAGATATTGAACTTTGAGTATCCGGTTGCAGGCAAATCTAGATTTTATTTTATACAAAATGTTTGTACGAATTAACTTCTAGCTTCGATACATTTAATTCGGACGTAACTAATCTTATTAAAGCATTTTAAAGCATTTTAAGTTTAAATTTTATAATTATTTTGCTATAAGAATTATTCATTATTTTTAAAATTGAATTTGAATTTTCAAATTTTGATTTTTTTTATATTATTTTCATATTTTTGTTTAGTTCATCATTATATTTTGGAAATGTATTTGTTTTATTTGTGGTAAATTTTTTATTTTTCATTTTAAAATATTGCATACGGAGTCAATTGACAAATGTTATTGTAAACAAAGGAACTGTTAGAAACTAAAGTGATTTCAAGCCATCCAACGGAAATTGTGAAAGCAGGTGAATCAGAATACTCGTAAGCTTTTCGATGTGTTTAATACTGAAACAATGCACCAACACTTTTTAAATAATGGTAAAAAATATATCCGAGTTAGGAAACTTTGAAATTGATTACCATCAGTTATAGGTTTTGCACTCCAAATTCAACCTTTTACAAATCATGTTCATCAAATTGCAAATAAAATTCACCTATATCCAAAACATTTTCAACCTTTTCCAAATCAAATCCAACTCTATTCAAATCAAATTCACCTTTATTCAAAACATATTCATCCTTTTCCAAATCAAATTCACATTTGTTCAAATCAAATTCACCTTTATCCAAATCCTATTCATTCTTTTCCATTTCAAATTCAACCGGAGTCGTTTGGTTTTATAACGACTCCGGTTCAATTTGTAATGGAAGAGAATGAATATGGTTTGGATAAAGGTGAATTTGATTTGAACAAAGGTGAATTTGATTTCGAAAAGGATGAAAATGTTTTGGATATTGGTGAATATTATTTGCAAATTGATGAACATGATTTGTAAAAGGTTGAATTTGGAGTGCAAAACCTATATATAAATTATGTGTATGTAAAATTATTGTAATAAATAAAAATATTTTGAATACGACTAATTACTTAAGCTTAGTTTTAAGGTCATTACAAGTATTTGGGTACAATATCTCAATATCGTTGTGAGTCTAAGAACGAGATTATTAAAGAAATATCAATTAAAAGTTGTTAAATCATTTTGTAAGTTCTTACTAGTTGATACGTGTCCAAAATACGTGGGTATTCCAATCAGCTTCAAGTCGTATTCATACGACGGATGAGATTCTTGGATTTTTTGTATGAAAAGAGGCGTGTGTGTTGTATAATTTACATGATGTAATTAGTTAAAACAATGGGATAGAAAAATCCCGGATTTTCATCCGTCGTATGAATACGACTTCAATTTATGAAATTTTTTGAGATGTATATAGATTTTAGTTTAAATTTTATTGTCGGGAGAGCAGAATAAAATAATACAAAAAATATTTGTGTTTAAATATAAAATAAGGTTTTAAATTAGCAATAAAAAATCTATTACGACTTAGTTTGAAGCGTGAAGCAGAACGGATCATTTTGCAACTGGAATTTTTTTATCACTGCTTTGAAACCATTGAGGCATGCTACACGAAATTTTAGTTTCTGGATTCAAACTAAGTCGTACTAGATTTTTATTGTTAATTTAAACCTTTATTTTAAATTAAAACACCAATTTTTTTTGTATTGTTTTATTCTGTTCTCTCGAAAATAAAATTTAAACAAAAATCTATATCTCAAAAATGTCCTTAAATTTTTTTATTTTCATTTCTATTTTTTCATTTCGGATTCACGGACAAAAATTTTATATCGCACAGCTTTTGTTCGTGAATCCGAAATGAAAATATAGAAATGAAAATAAAAAAATTAAAGGACATTTTAGAGATTTAGATTTTTGTTTAAATTTTATTTTCGAGAGAACAGAATAAAACAAAACAAAAAAATTTGGTGTTTTAATTTAAAATAAAGGTTTAAATTAACAATAAAAATCTATTACGACTTATAGTTTGATTCCAGAAATTAAAATTTCGTGGAGCATGCCTCATTATTTTATATAACAAAATATCATCCCAATTTTTTTTTTATCCTTTTATCACTATACACAATCGAAAAATAAAATAAAACTAAAATACCAAACATGCACTAGAAATTTTTTTAAATAATTAAATTATAAATAAATTTTAGCACCAACTTTAGCTATTTTTACTTTAAAATTCCAACTGCAACTAACAAAATTATATTCTCATTTAATCTAGTAACTGAAAAAAATAAAACAAAAAAACCAAGAGAATCTAGAAAATTACTCACAGAGAGACAAATGATTTTAAAATGACAATAAAAATGACGTCCCTTCATACATACTCAAATTTAACATCCTTGATTTTACTGGGTCGTCAATTTAACCCACTATTTTAGTTAAATTTGAACCTTGTGTTTACGTTGATCTAGATAACATTTTAGTAGTGTAATTAACGTAATTTAAATTAATATGTTATAATTAATATTTTTCGGTAGTGAAAAGCTATCATAATAAAACTTTATTTTACGAATTTGACTAAGAAAGAATATTATCGCATCGTATACTCGAAGAATGTTAAAAATGACGTCTAACTTTTTTTTTGCATACTGTTTCACTATCATTCTTTTAACCCCCGAAATAGGAAAGACGTCCGAATTTTTACCGTGTAGGGCAAAAGTAGAATAGGACCATAAGGTTTTTGTACTCTGGCTCTGATACCCGATCCTTTTGGTCCTTTACTAGAAAAACAAAGGCTATCTCACAGGCTATATCTGGAGGCAGATGCTATTTTGTCTGATTTTCAATACGAATTTTGAAAATTGATATACGCATTGTTCCGATTCACTCGGACCGAAGCATTGAAATTTTTCCAGAATCTAGTGAACAGCGTAGGGAACAAGGAAAATCATTGTGGTGCACATACAATTACCTCATGCGAAAATGCGAAATAATTTAATGGTCGTTCATTCTAGCACGTAAATTCGGCGAATGAAGTTTTTGTAAATGCTATTACTTTTCAAAATACTTGCAAGAACAGAAAATGATCCTAAGTAGGATTTCACTTCCGATAAATCGATTTACCAGCCAAAACTCATTGTGATCTCGCAGTTTATGAGAAAAGTTTTAATATGAATTTTCATCCCGATCTGGAAGTTTCATCCGTCTTAGAGAACATATAAACAAACAGACAAAAAACTTATTTATTTGACTCCTAAGGAAGCTGTCCCTTTCGGTACAGTCATTTCCGCCAAATTTAAATATAATCTCCACATTTAAGCAAACAAACTTACGTAATCCGTGGAGATAAATGATTCTAATAAACTTTTTATCCGAAACATTTTCGCTTTAATTGTGAAACTATTTTGTGGCAAATTTAACTAAGAAGAAAAATTTTGAAACGCAAAAGCCCCAAATTAAGGTGCCATATCGCGGATTTCCACTTCCATTTTTAAATTTATTGAAAAAGCTGAAGTAAGAAATTTCATCCTAATCTGTCTGGAGTAGTGCGCGTCTATCATCGATTTGAAGCCTCTCTTCGAATCAAGAATTGTTCGCTCATATTTATTTTTCTTATAAATGGTACACTTTTCGAGTACATATTTGCAAGAAATTGAGAATCCTATGTGCAAGCTGTAATTTCGGTCGACCGACTTTGGCCAAAAATCACTGTATGTACATCATTGATTTATCGAATGGTAAAATTGCGAAAAATTCGAGATTTAATTTTTCAATAGTTAATTTAATTTATTTTACTTTGTAAAAGAAGGAAAAATCAACTATCACCACATAATTTCAATTATGCTGTAAACGCTCTAAACGCTTCTGCTTGAGAAAGAAAATAAATTTTAAATTTAAAGGATTTTTCGCATAATTTGGAGAAATACCATAGTCTATATAGGGGTAAAGATAAGACACTAATATATATTGTATCTCTTTCAATTCACTCGTTGACTGAGTTTAATTTTTTTGGCTAACCCACAACCAATAAAGCATATAAATGGCCAAAATACATTTAGCAAGAATAAACTTCAGAACTTCATTAATCATTTGAAAACTGAGTTCAACAGTATTCGATGAAAAACTGTCACTTAGTTTAATTGAACGAAGCGAATTTCAGAACTTTGACCAAAGTTCTTGTCAGAATCCCAATTCAATCTTAGGCAAAAAAAAAAATTTATCAGTAACAGTATTAAAATAAATTTAGACGGATTAGATATCTCTGTACAAATAATAAAATAACACTAAGGACATATGTATCAAGAAATAGGAACTACATGTTACCACATTAATTCAATTCAGCAAACTTAAATTTAAATCAACACCACCCTCCACCTCGAACGAATCATAATCTAATATTCAAATCAAAAACTTCAAATTTTATTTAGACAGGTTCAACTACAGTACAGTGTAATTATACTACTATTGTGCGATAAACTCTTCATAAAAACCGCAACGCACACACACACTGGTCCCACGCCCCTTCGCTATTAAAATAATTATAATTATTATTCAAATATTTAATTAAACTTTATTGTAAAACAAATATTTAATGTTAACAAAAAATTTATGTTTTTTTTATGTTGAGTGTGATGGCAAATTAAACGTAGACTTTTTTTATGTTTGTCGATCAATATTATGTACATATATACATATAGTTTTATGTATATATAATTTGAAGATAAAAAAAACGTTTAACATTGCGAGTTTCTAATTCACACGATCTAGAAAATAGATTTTAGGTTTTATTTATTGTGTTGTCAAAATTCGAAATCAAAACCAAACCGCATAAAAATACCATCTACATTAAATGCGATATACATAATTTCTATTTTGGGAGTTCATTTATTTATGTATAAATGGTTAATTCATTTTTTTATTTTATTTTATTAACCCGATTATACAAATTGTAATTGTGTCCGTAATCAGTTAGCGCGCGCGAAAGGCTGCCATCCATTTGGGAGTTTAATCCAAATTATGTGCTGATAACAGTTCTGATTATAACGCTTTCGGGGAACTACACACTGTTTGGATGTGTATAGATATGAGTTTAATATAATTTTGTTAACGGATTCCTCACGCCACATAACAACAACAACAATATAAACCACATATGTATATATGTTTTATGATTATGTTCAACATAAAATTACACATGAACGGTTCATTAAAATTATATTAATTTTAACTTCCATCTTCCGTCTCATCATTTTTTTATTTTTGTTGTTGTTTTGTTGTCATTTTCCGTTTTCATTTTTTCTTCATAAAAACATTATCTTACACAAAAAATATTTTAAAAAAATAAATAAATAAATAAGTAATTTATGTCAAAATTATGATATTTGATACATAAATTATATATGCGATATAAATAAACAACAATACCAACAACAAAAATATGTTTTTTTAGGAAAGTAGGATGGATCTTGGATATAAGGTAACAGACAGAACAGACAGAGGGTATGTGTTCAGATTAAAATATGACGTATTACCATGACTCATATGACTCCCCAATATAAAATACCGAGCTATGTACATTAGATTTATAGTTCCTTCACAAAGTTTTTTTTTTTACAGTCGGTTTATGTATTCTGAGAAACGATAAAAACTAAATCAAACTATTATACAGCGATTTTCACTGTAACAAATTTTCCGATTGGGAAAAACCCGGAAATTGTAACGAAAAACCTAAAATAATAAAAATTATGAATCTGTATTCGAATATATAATATCCGCATATACATATATAATGTATGGGGTGTGCACTCCTATGTATCCAGGGCAACAAATTAATTTTTCGGCAACAAATTAATTTTTCATCTTTCCAGGCTCGCGCGCACACACACACCACCCTTGTTATCATATCACATCACATCATATGGTGATGTGACAATATTTTTTTTATCTACTTTATTCTCTCGGTCGTATAGTATAGATTTTTTTTTTGTTTTACGTGGGGTGACTCAACTTTTCAAAATGGTTTGTGCAGGGAGCAACACCAACAATAAAATCAGCAACATCACAACATAATTTATAAACATATATATGATATCATGATTTTTGTTTATCCAACTAGAATATCGCTACTGTCGTGATATAAATCGGTCGGAATAATTTGTATTTTGGTTAAATCGTTTTTTTTTTTTTGAAAACTTTGCGCCCCAAAAACCGAAACCAAACTGACGGGAAATATGATTGACACACTTTAATATAGTTTGTGCTGTGTGTCAGAATGAACGACACTGCAAATGACATTTCCGCATTCAATATATAAATGGTTGTTGTTGCTGTTGTTACGGTATTTTGGGTGATTGTCTTGAAAAGTTATGTTGAATGATGACAACTCATAATTTTATTTTATGTTTAAGAAGTTTTTGTTTTGTGAAGACAAATAACGAAGCAACAAGAAAGACATTATGGAACGTACACGGCATAAATGTTTCTAAAACGTGATTGATAATAATACAAGAAAGTAATTTTTTCTCACACAAAACTAGGTACTAGATATTGTTAGAGATGACGCCATCATTTTGGCAAATTCTTGTATAGAAAAGAAAATGCCGCGGAAATCATATATAAAGGATTATAATTTGCTTCATTTCCGCATACGAGAGATAAATCAATTTTGGAGCAATTAATGTGCGTTTAATTGAAGGTTGCAATAAATATTATTGCGGATTTTTATTTAAAAATTTGTTCTCTCGCTGCTAAAATGATTTATTTGGCAGAATTTTTATCAAAAGCAACAATAAATTATTTTTTTCCTACATTTGGTGTATGCTGTTATTATTTTTTTAAATAAAATTTGTAGATGACACTTTTTTATGAACGTTATTTATAACGATTCGAACAAACGATGTTGGAGAGTTTTACTGGGGTAACGAAGAAACTGCACACAGAATTAGTCAATAAATGTTTTGCGTTTGGATTGAATATTCGGCCACACAAAAGTTTAGATTTTAAAAGGTGCTCGATATATAAATCTGGAGGAATGTAATTGTTTGACCTCAACCAAAAGTTGAACTAAAACGAAGGGACTGCCAAAGCCGGACCTTCAAAAAAATCAATCTTCGGTCTAATATGTTACAGTTCATACGACGGCCAAGCTTGGAAGAAATTGTAATAAGATTAGCTGCTCTAGATGGTTTATGTATAAGATAACTTACTATATCCATCATTATTCGGGAATGAATAAATACTCGAGGTTATGAGTGTCCCAAATCCAAAAATACTGTAATGAAACTGATTTTAAATGCTACAAAAATTGAAAATGAACTTAAGGCTGATTCAGTGTTGTGTTCTTTTGTTCCTTCTGAAATTTTTTTAAACCAATTTTATTGGTCACAAGGAAGGAAGGAACGAACGAACGCAATACTGAATCCGCTTTTAACGAAAAAAATCAAATCAAAACAATTCAATAAATTATCATCAACTGTTGATGATTGGACAAGCCTATGGGCCAGAAAATACCTGAACCTGAATCTTTATAATTTCGATTTGTAATTTATATAATTTGGGTTTAATCCGCGTACACGGAAGTTGTGATTCATATAAATTGACGGAACTAATTAATCAACGACTTAACAAATTTGGATTGGTTCTGAAAAATGATATTGTGGCCACAACATGTGACGGAGCATCAGTAAATATTAAATTTGGCAAAGAATCAGAAGATAAAACTATTCTATGTATGAATCATGGTTTACATCTTCGCATTACAGACATTTTATATAAAAAAAATCACCCTGATTTGTGGAAGCAACAATAGAAACAAATAATTGTGATATCCAATATTATGATGAACTCGAAAATGAACGATATTATGAAGTTGAATATTCTGACATTTCATTCGAGGTATATGCATTAATTCAGAACACAATTTTTCAAGCGTTTCAATGTACGCAATACAATTTTACAGCAGTATGTTAAGCAAATGTTCAATGTTGGGATTAGACTAATTTAAGCCTCTAAAACCAGTTGGAATTCTTTACTTCATATGATCCAACGAGTTAGATTATTTACAAAAATTAAATATGCCCGAAAACATTTCTGAAATAATGTTTCAAGATATTTATGATGCTTTGTTACCCGTACAAGTAGCAGTGGAAGCTTTAGGACGGAAAGAAGCTACAATAATTATGATCGAAACCATAATCACATTCATGTTGAATAAAATTGATCAGATAAATACAGAAATCAGTAAAAGTTTATTCAATTCATAAAAAAACGAACGGTGGTCATTTTCCAGAAATCTCATCAAAATTGGTTAAGAATTAAACGAGTTCCGTTCCAGGTGGCCATATTACAGAATTTCTTCTTAAAATTATTTAAGAATCCCATTTCCATCCAACATACCCAATCCCACCACAATCGGTTAAGAATTGATTCAGTTCCGTCCCAGGTGGCCATATTTCAGAACTTTTTTCCAAAATCATTTAAGAATCCCATTTCCTTCTAGCATACCCAATTCCATCATAATCGGTTAAAAATTGACCGAGTTCCGTCCCAGGTGGCCATATTCAGGAACTTCTTCCAAAAATCCTTTAAGAATTCCATTTCCATCCAACATACCCGATTCCAATATAATCAGCTAAGAAATGCTTGAGTTCCGTCCCAGATTAAATTCGAACGAATAGATTAAATTTAAAATCATTCGGATTTAACGGACAATCTTTTTTAACGAGCTCCCCAATTAGTCGAGGTTTTCTGTATAACATTTTATGTTAAAATGTCGCGTAATCAACGCAACAATTTAACGCAACATTTAACATAACATAGTATTTAACGCAGCGTTAGATTTCCGATGGAGAAGCTTAGATTTCCGATAGAGTTTTGTAACAGAAGTAATTTCCTGTTTCGATCTGATAAGATCATGAAAAACATCAGTCCAAACGAAAATCGAAAATTTAAGCTTAATAAAATAACTAGTTTAAAATTAGAAAATGTTTAAGTCAACTTTAAGTAAATTTTTCGGTAAATTCATTTATTTTTCAAAAATTCTATGACAAACTGATCGAAAAATCGGTTCTAAATCCGATTTTTACCATAGTAAACGATTTACCCGACTATTGGTACACAGCTTTAATATGGCTATTGAATAGGAGTGCGTGCCAAAATCATAAGAAGTCCTTAATGTCAACACGTTTAGAAAAGAATCCCTTTTTTCGCAGCAACGCGGAAAAAAATAAATCTCTTCGGCCGTGTGCCAAACTTGAGGTAAAAGTCAATTTTAATTAAATTTACCTTAAGTTTGACACACAGTGATAGAATTGCTTTTCAATGCCTTACTTACAGTTAAACCATCATCAACGGCCTCAGAAAGATCTTTTTCTGTATCAGGAAATTTTTGCAATAAAATTAGAAGTCGTCATTGTGACGAGTCAAGGCTGCTGCACCACTATGAGATTTTACCCGCACTCACAGTCTGAAGTTATTAACTAATAGTTTTTGCTCAATAAAATTCGTCTACATTATTTGACGTTTCTTGCTTTCGATCGAAATTGTTGTCATTGTGAGTTGAAACTACCATCAAAAGACATTTTGTATTGTGGCCTACAATTGAAATTCCTGTATTACTCCAACTACAATAACATCACGATAAAAAAGCGGAGCAGTTTACTGCCTTCCATGCCCCCCTCCCTTCTCCCATCTCCACACGGTAATCCTGAAATGTATTAGTCTGCTAATTTTGAATGCTCCATCAAGTTTCGGAGTTCCATTATGATAAGAGCGGTCGAGCGAACCAATAGTTTCAAAAACGTTTTACAGACGATGCACAACAGGGTCTTGGTAAATCATTGGTAGTAATATACATCGTGAAATCTAGATAATTTTAATCGGATTTTATCTTCGTAGCAATCAAATTAATCTGTGATAAAAAATTCCAAAATCATGATATGATTAGAAAACCTGCATAACTACATATCAATTTTGGAAGATCTGTTTAATTTCCTTAATAAAGCTGGAGATATTGGGCGCAGTCGATATGTCGTCGACATAAAAGCGGGATTTGAACAATTAACATGGGCCTGTATTGAGACTATGAAGCGCGATTTAGATGATGAAAAAATGTTGGACCAGCAAAATGATTGCTGTTTGTTTAGAGCTGCACACAATTTAAATTTTCGCAATAATTGAATTGAGAAAGGAATATAAACTGCCATAAATAATATTTGTTGCCATAAATTATACTCGGGTCGATTATATTTTACGGCAGTATTTTTATTTTATAGCAGCATTTGCTAAGAAAATGACAAAAACGCACAGCAAAATTTTTGCACGATCTTGTCATACACACGAAAATTTTAATATACCACACTCTTCTTTTTTTGCTGGGCCAACATTCATCTTAATCGCCCTTAATTCATGAACAATTAATTTGGCACATAAGAACAATTAATGGAACAATTAATTTGGCACAGAAATATAGACGCAAAGCTATTAACCTACCGACTAAAATTGAACCACTCGGATCCGTGCCACCGTGAAACGCTGCACCGCATATTTGAACGATGTTATATATTCCATAAATAATGGCATACATTGGCCTTTCAAGCAAAAAAAGAATTTCGTTATACGTCACACCCAGCTTGTTTTATTTCATTTCAACATCGACCCGGCCAAATTGTAAACCCCTTTACATAAAAAAGCCTATCCAATTGAGTAAAGGCTATTCAATTTCGGTAATCGACTTGAGTAAAATGTAAGAGATCTGAAAGATTTTTTAGAGTTTACTCCTTATGAATGGATTTTCATTTATAGCCCGCGGTACAGAAATTAAATAGGGAGCGAAAATGAGTGGTAACAAAAAGTGAAGTCGTTATGTTTCCCCTTCGCGCAACATATACACGCATCTTATTTTTATGTTTTGGTATCCTTAGGCGTGGATTCCATAGTGAAACAAATTTTTTCAAAAAACAAAGACGGCAAATTTTGTTTGTTTTTTATATCAAAATGTATAGTCAAATAATGACAGATTGGGGGGCAACATAACCTAAAAAATTTGAAAATACAACATTTTAGCAAACCACAAAATTTTTAAAAATTTATTTTACTATTGTAGGATTGGCGCTTTCAGGTCCCCTATCATGATTAGTGAAAAGTGAAATCATCGCCAATTTGATTTGAAAATTTCATAGTGCTAAACATTTAAGGAAGGAACGGAAAATTTAAAAAATTAGAAGATACGGAAATTATGAACTGGGGAAAGAGTTAACAGAATGGAAGAGAGTAATGATAACTTTACATATCCCTTTTTGGGATTGAAGAAACCGACGTTCTGACATACATGAAGTTTCTACGTATGTTCGATGAAACTGAAGGCCTTAGAATGGCCTACTTAGACATTATTGAACCCTCTCATTATGTTCCTTTGTTGACCTTATTTTCAGGTTTTTGATAGTTTTATTTAATTTTGATTTAAGTCAAAGTGATCTATGTAATTTACATTGCTTGTGCAGTATGCGTTAATTATTTAAGAGCTGCTGAATTATTCGGTGATATGTTGGTTGCATTTTCGCATTAGTAGAGCTGTTGTATGTTGCATCCTTTGTTGCTTGCTCTAATTATTTGGTATAGCGAATACTTGTACGTTTTTGATGTAAATCAAATTTCCGATAGTTAAAAAGAATACGAAAAAATTTGATGTGTTTTTATCGTTGTGTGTGTAAATGTGAAAAGGATGCCGAAAACAATAACAAACCATTTTGAAAACATTTCAAATGATGCGTTTGACGTATTTGGAAATATTTTCGATTGACATATTATATTATATAATTATCTGTATGTCGTAGTTAAAATGGAAGAAAAAATCTACATTTCCATTTTTTTGTACAAAAAAAGAACGCGAAAATGTGATTATCATCAAAAAAATTTGCCAGTTTTTTTGTAAAAAGAAAACGCCATTAGATATTGTACTGCTCAATTTCAGATTTTGCCTTTGCAAAAATGCTCAATTTGCACTCTCTTGTTACTATATACAAATTGTATCCAATTAGTGTGCCGGTTTGTTAAGAAATTGAATCCGAATGTGACATTCACGTGTTCAATGTTATTAAAACCAGCGGGTGGTCAGAAGGTAGTTCGTAGCATGTTGCGGCCCTAACATAATTTCTAGCAATACCCATGTTACACAGAAGTCGATTAAATCGGTGGTTTTTTGTCTATGTATTGAGGACCAATTTGTTGATCTGCCGCCAGATACTTGATCTAGTTGTCCTTCCAGCACACATTCCCACTGCTGCTTGCATTTTGGTGATATTTTTCTGCAGCTTCATTTGATTTGTTAGTTACAGTCACCTCCTGCACACGGAATGTGTCTCGCAACGTCTTGGAATAATTTGCTAATTGTTGCTTTGTAATTAAATGTTTCGGTAGATAGACTGCGAAAAAGTACATTTGTGTCCCTTAGTTACAAAAACCCCTAAAACCAAAATTTTAAAAATATGAGGTATTGATACCAAACGAAAGAGGGCAACATTTAACACATATTCGAAACTAGTATGATTTGCAAAAATATGATATTCCCAAAGAAAATCAAACTGGAAAACCATTGTAAGATGCAAAAACCATTATTTTCTTTATATAATTTGTTTCAAAAGCCAATAATTCCTATAATAAAAGTTATATTCAAAATCCAACAATTCCTTTAGTTTGAAACACTGTGAAATTTTGATTAGTTGCAATAAACGATAATTCTAATTAACTAGATTTTTGCCGTTACTAGTTTACGGTTGGTAGTATTCGTATTAGATTGTATCGTAGTTTATTCGAGTCTTTAGTCGAGAAAGGTAGCTTTGTAGAGTGGCAATATTTTACGCTTATTTATTTTATTTAAAATAAAAAGTAAGGCACGCAAGTTAATAAAGGTCAAAGTGAATTTTTGGGTGCACCATACAATAAAAACGGTAAGACAAAATAGAAAACTTTGATTTGGCTGTGAGTGTTGATGTAAGAGGTTGTAAACCACGAAAGAAACTAGTGAATAAAAGTGGGTGGAAAAGAGAACAAGAGAAAGAGAACAGGTAATTATATGGAATTGTTTTTAATAACGGATTAAATGAAATGGTTATGAATTAGCGTAATTTTAATAGATATACAATGAAGACACCTCCGAAAATGCCATCGTGCAAGCATGTTGGTAAGATATTTAAATGCTCCGAGTTAAATGGTAGAGATGCAATGCAATTTTCGAAAGCATTTCATAATTCGAAAAATAAAATTGAACAGGACAAATTTATCCTTACGAGCTGCAAAATAAAACCAACGGTTAGAACCAATCGGAAGCCGGATCTACTAGATCCAGAGGATATTTCATCGAACTTTTCATTCGAAAAGTAAATGGAAATTTGGTACGGGTTTGCCAAAGCGCGTTCACCAACATTTTAAATATGTCAAAATATCGGGTAACGGGGATATGTAAACGGTTTTATGATAGACGTACTCTCCCAGTGGAAACTCGCGGTGGTGATCGCAGCAGTAGGAATTACAGTAAACGCTCGATTTAACAGACTAATTGGGGGTGTCTGTTAAATCCGAATGTCTGTTAAATCCGAATGGAAAATTTTTAAATTTAATCAACTAAAGATTTTACACTTGTTCTGAAATATGGTCACCTAGGACAGAACTCGTTTATCTCTTAACCGATTATGATGGGATTTTGTTTGTTGGATGGTAATGAGATTCATAAACAGTTTTTGGAAGAAGTTCTGGAATATGGCCATCTGAGACGGAAGTCAGTAGTTTCTTAACCGATTATGATGGGATTGGGTATGTTGGATTGAAATGGGATTATTTAATGATTTTTGGAAGAAGTTCTGGAATATGGCCATCTGGGACGGAACTCATTCAATTCTTAACCGATTATGATGGGATTGGGTATGTTGGATTGAAATGGGATTATTGAACGATTTTTGGAAGAAGTTCTGGAATATGGCCACCTGGGACGGAACTCGACCAATTCTTAACTGATTATGATGGGATTGGGTATGTTGGATGGAAATGGGATTATTGAACGATTTTTGGAAGAAGTTCTGGAATATGGCCATCTGGGACGGAACTCGACCAATTCTTAACTGATTATGATGGGATTGGGTATGTTGGATGGAAATGGGATTATTGAACGATTTTTGGAAGAAGTTCTGGAATATGGCCATCTGGGACGGAACTCGACCAATTCTTAACTGATTATGATGGGATTGGGTATGTTGGATGGAAATGGGATTATTTATGATTTTTGGAAGAAGTTCTGGAATATGGCCACCTGGGACGGAACTCGACCAATTCTTAACTGATTATGATGGGATTGGGTATGTTGGATGGAAATGGGATTATTGAACGATTTTTGGAAGAAGTTCTGGAATATGGCCATCTGGGACGGAACTCATTCAATTCTTAACCGATTATGATGGGATTGGGTATGTTGGATGGAAATGGGATTGTTGAACGATTTTTGGAAGAAGTTCTGGAATATGGCCATCTGGGACGGAACTCGACCAATTCTTAACTGATTATGATGGGATTGGGTATGTTGGATGTAAATGGTATTATTGAACGATTTTTGGAAAAAGTTCTGGAATATGGCCATATGGCCGTATTGCAAATATCTCGGGATTGTGTAAATTTCCGCTTGGTTCGAAAGTTTCTGAAGATCTCAAGTTCTTAGAAAACGTCATATTCCATGTTACCGTGAACAGTTTTTGAGGTCGTTTTTGATAAGAATACAGTAAACTCGATTTAATGGATACCGGTGTGAAGTTTTTAACGAAAAGTGTAGCTACACAAATTAATGAAAAGTGTAACTACACAAATTAACGAAAAGTGTAGCAATTAAAAGTGTAAATAAAACACCTTAAAAAAAATAAAAAAGACCTGGAAAAATTTAACTACCTGAGAAATTAAATAAAATTAATAACATGGAGAAAATTAAAAGACCTGGGGTTGCTTCACGGGAATTTATGTATTGGTAAATTTAATGAATTTTCTTATATTGGTCAAAATACCTGCTCCACTATGGCCGATCCCAGAGAACTCAGAGATGTTATCAAGTGTGGGCATATAGAATCGGCCATAGTGTAGCAGGTATTTTGACCAATATTAGAATATTCATTAAATTTACCAATACATAAATTCCCGTGAAGCAACCCCAGGTCTTTTTATTTTGATGTGGTTAACTGTTTCGAACAGGACGGTTCATCCACTTTTCGAAAATATATGCCCACACTTGATAAACATCTCTGAGTTTTCTGGGATCGGCCATAGTGTAGCAGGTATTTTGACCAATATAAGAAAATTCATTAAATTTACCGATACATAAATTGCCGTGAAGCAACCCCAGGTCTTCTAATTTTCTCCATGTTATTAATTTTATTTAATTTCTCAGGTAGTTAAATTTTTCCAGGTCTTTTTTATTTTTTTTAAGGTGTTTTATTTACACTTTAAATTGCTACACTTTTCGTTAATTTGTGTAGCTACACGTTTCATTAATTTGTGTAGCTACACTTTTCGTTAATTAGTGTAGCTACACTTTCATTAATTTGTGTAGCTACACTTTTCGTTAAAAACTTCACACCGGTATCCATTAAATCGAGTTTACTGTATTCTTATCAAAAACGACCTCAAAAACTGTTCACGGTAACATGGAATATGACGTTTTCTAAGACCTTGAGATCTTAAGAAACTATCGAACCAAGAGGAAATTTACACAATCCCGAGATATTTGCAATACGGCCATATGGCCATATTCCAGACCTTTTTCCAAAAATCGTTCAATAATCCCATTTCCATCCAACATACCCAATCCCATCATAATCAGTTAAGAATTGGTCGAGTTCCGTCCCAGATGGCCATATTCCAGAACTTCTTCCAAAAATCGTTCAACAATCCCATTTCCATCCAACATACCCAATCCCATCATAATCAGTTAAGAATTGGTCGAGTTCCGTCCCAGATGGCCATATTCCAGAACTTCTTCCAAAAATCGTTCAATAATCCCATTTCCATCCAACATACCCAATCCCATCATAATCAGTTAAGAATTGGTCGAGTTCCGTCCCAGGTGGCCATATTCCAGAACTTCTTCCAAAAATCATTAAATAATCCCATTTCCATCCAACATACCCAATCCCATCATAATCAGTTAAGAATTGGTCGAGTTCCGTCCCAGGTGGCCATATTCCAGAACTTCTTCCAAAAATCGTTCAATAATCCCATTTCCATCCAACATACCCAATCCCATCATAATCAGTTAAGAATTGGTCGAGTTCCGTCCCAGATGGCCATATTCCAGAACTTCTTCCAAAAATCGTTCAATAATCCCATTTCCATCCAACATACCCAATCCCATCATAATCAGTTAAGAATTGGTCGAGTTCCGTCCCAGATGGTCATATTCCAGAACTTCTTCCAAAAATCGTTCAATAATCCCATTTCCATCCAACATACCCAATCCCATCATAATCAGTTAAGAATTGGTCGAGTTCCGTCCCAGGTGGCCATATTCCAGAACTTCTTCCAAAAATCATTAAATAATCCCATTTCCATCCAACATACCCAATCCCATCATAATCAGTTAAGAATTGGTCGAGTTCCGTCCCAGGTGGCCATATTCCAGAACTTCTTCCAAAAATCGTTCAATAATCCCATTTCCATCCAACATACCCAATCCCATCATAATCAGTTAAGAATTGGTCGAGTTCCGTCCCAGATGGCCATATTCCAGAACTTCTTCCAAAAATCGTTCCATAATCCCATTTCCATCCAACATACCCAATCCCATCATAATCAGTTAAGAATTGATCGAGTTCCGTCCCAGGTGGCCATATTCCAGAACTTCTTCCAAAAATCGTTCAATAATCCCATTTCCATCCAATATACCCAATCCCATCATAATCAGTTAAGAATTGATCGAGTTTAATCCCAAATGACCAATTCCAGAATTTCTTCCAAAAATCGTCTGTTAAATCGAGCGTTCGTTAAATCGAGCGTCCGTTAAATCGAGCGTTCGTTAAATCGGGGTCCGTTAAATCGAGCGTTTACTGTATAAAGCAAGAACATCGTCTGTGAAATTATTTATAGGAAAATTCAAAGTTGTTGACCTACATTATTGTCGTTCTAAGAAAGTCGGTCGTCAGTATTTGGCAGGCGATCTTTCAATAAATAAAATGTATCGAATGTACATTGCAGATCAACCAGCTGAATTACATGTTAAGCAAAGCTATTTCAGACATGTGTTTAATAAATATTTCAATCTGGGTTTTAAGACACCATCATCTGATAAGTGTTCAACGTGCCTGATGTACATGGAGCAGGCAAAACTGAGACGAACCCCCAAATAAAAAGCGATATAATGATCAAAAAACGAGTTCATAATTTGCGAGCACAGAGTTTCTATCACCTTGCACGAGAGGAAAAGGCAGGAATGATAACGATCTCCTTTGATTGTCAGAAAAATTTGGTTCTCCCAAAAGTTCCAGATCAAGCCGCATATTTTTCGAGACAAATGTATTTATATAATTTTGGTGTTGTCCAAGGATCGTTGTCTTCCAGTCTCAATAAAGATAACGTGTTTCTGTACGTTTGGCTGGAAAGTGAGCACACGAAAGGCTCCAACGAGATTGCCTCAGCTTTGTATCACAAACTTTGCTCCACTTCTCTTGAAGATATTTCCATTATTCGACTGATTTGTGATGGTTGTGGCGCCCAAAACAAAAATTCAACGGTGATGGGTATGATTTCGTTCTGGCTAAAACAAGTGGCACCGGTCCAGATTAAAGAAGTACAAATAATTTTCCCGATTCCTGGGCATTCCTACATTCCACCAGACAGAGTTTTTGCCCAACTAGAGAAAAAGGTGAGAGCTAAAGAGCGGATCATAGATCCATCTGAATACTTAGATATGTACACCGAACATGGCCAAATTATTCGGCTTGGATATGATGTCTGCCCGGGGAAGGACTGGAAGGCAGCTACTGCAACCTATGTTAAACCTCTAGGACAATGGCATTTCCAGTTCAACAAGGCCAAACGCTTCATATTTCGCAAAACGATGAAAGGGTCTATTTCTGTTCGCGGTGAGGTAGCATATAGATCGGACGTTGGTGTGAGTAAGACTGTTCTACGAAAAAACAGATGCATTTCCGCAATTCCGCCAGAACTTATAAGTACCCATTAAAAAAAGTAAAAATGGATGACGTTAGCAAGTTACTGGTAAAGCACTTCGGTGAAAATTGGGAGACGATGGAAGAGCTGGGCTACTACAGATCGGTGCTTCATGCCGAAACACGAGTAGATCCTGTTGACGAACCGTTCAATTCGGATATTGAGGAATGTAACCATGCTGACGAAGATTTAATGATTTAATGTTGGAGTTGATGTTTACCATTGAATATTGAATTCATATTTTTATATTGTTTTTAATGAAAATTTATTATGTTATTGCGTATATTGAAATATTTTAATAAATACTTTTTCAAGGTATTAAAATTACTCAACAAATTATTTATTTTCAAAATGCTTTAATTCCATCAAAGTTACTTTCAAAAATCACTAATTCCCAAACTATCTTGCAAAAACCATTAATTCC
The DNA here is from genome assembly GCA_947310385.1 of Nephrotoma appendiculata. Classification (NCBI taxonomy): domain Eukaryota; kingdom Metazoa; phylum Arthropoda; class Insecta; order Diptera; family Tipulidae; genus Nephrotoma; species Nephrotoma appendiculata. Next base: position 206,733,234 of record OX371225.1, on the reverse strand, counting down.
AAACTAATTGGTTCGAAATACATAATTTTTAAATAAGATAAAATGAAAATTATATTTTAATTGTAATATGAATATAATTAACGATAATTAGCCGAAAAAAAAAATTATTAATTATATTTAGTTTAATAGATATACGTTTATTTCAATTATCTAAAATAACATTGAAACGGAATTATGGCTTTTTGTGACTAAGGGGCACATTTACAAGTCTAGAAAATACATCATCTTAAAAGTAGATGCTAGTTGGCTGCAAACTCAACAAATAAAAGTCGAACCTTGAAATATCCGGAATCGGCGAGAACACAATAACATCAACCAAGAAGAAATCAAGTACAACAATTTAACCCCGATCCGCATCTGATTTTGAAATTCATGTCAATGCGTATGTTTAGAAAAATAATAATTTATAAATTGACAAGAAGAATGCCAAATAAGCATCTAAATAAAGAAACTTGGAGACACATAGACGATTTAGTTTCGGCCAGCAGTCGTAATAATATTCTATTAAGACTAGGTTTACATTTCAAAAATAATAAAACGTGAAACAAGAACCCATAGCTCACTGTACGAAATTCAGGTTAATCATATTTGGAGCTATATAATCAGTTTCCAATAAACATTAGATCAGCCATGACTTTAACTTAAATGATGATCTACAGTGGCTCTTTTGAAGTGAAGCTTCCACAAAAAGAAAACGTAGAACTCTAAAAAATTGGTAAGGATTCCTTCAAATAGAGAAAAACTCAAAAATATTCCTTGGGTAAAAAAAAATTTTATAAAATTTTATGGACGAATATCTGAATAGAGGACATCGGTTCCTGAAAATTATTCAACAAGGAGAAACAATTTTTTACCACGTGATGCAGTCATAGAGGAAACAAGCACGCCAACTAAACTTCGAATTTTTTAAAACCTATAGCATTTAAAATGTTACCCCTAACTGGTCGAATTGATCTACTTGTTGCGGTTGCTTTGCGTAAAGATGATAAAATTTAGGAGTACGTTATTATTTAAGATTCGTTCCAACATTTATATTGGAAGTAAAAATCCATTAGGCGAGCTACATTAAGAATGCGGATTTCGCCAGATGCGTCAAATAAGAAGAACCAACGTAACGCGATTTCTGAGTTACTTTAATATTGATAAAAACTCAAATTTGACGGAAGGTGCATCCTTATCGTACAACTCAATATTACGATAACAAATTAAACGAGTCTGAAAAACCGGTCCACCATAACATATAAGTCGCTTAAAGCTGCCGCATTGTGATGAAGGAAATCGTAATTTTGACTTTTTGGAAACAAAAAATGATTTAACAACAATAAGAAAATTAAAACATTCTTAATGTCGTTTCTAGTAGAAGTCAAATCGAAAATTCGACGAAACCTCAATTTAGAACGCATCCATTGACATACAAGTAGTTTTAGGGCCATTATGGTTTAAATAAATACCTCATTATAGGTTTATGGGCTCCAAGGTTTCTTGACCAAGCTTTAAGTCATTTAATTTAAAGGTAGTACAGTGGAAACTGCAGTGTAAGTTGGACACTCAAAACAAGATATAACATCATACAAACACTTTAGGCTCATTATTGTCTAATAAAAAGTTCCAAAAATTTTAGGTTTACTGTTCCTTAGCCAAGCTTTAGGTCATTTAATTAAAAGTTAGGAAAACCAAAATCGAAAATCGATCCAAAACTAGAACCCAAACCTAAGCATCACCCAAATCGTGGATCAGCCCAAAATCAAAATATGAACGCCAAATAAGATCTACTGACATACAAACTAATTTAGATTCATTGTGGCCTAAACAAATGCCCCAATAAAAAATTAGCCTAATCCAAATGAGCATAAAATAATTTTAGACTATTTTCGTTCTTGACTAAGCTTTGGGTTATTTTATTCAAAGCTAACAGAACACAAATCAAAAATCCGACCATGGGTCGTATTCTTGAAATCGTTGAAAATTTCCCAAATCGGAATACAATTTGATTTGTAATTCTCTACATTATTCGAATTTTTCGCCAACTACTTTGATCATTTTTTTAAATTTCTTTTCTTTTTTTTAAATTAAGAAACATAATTTTGGCTCCCAACTAAGGGAAAAATTCTAACTGGGTAAATTGATTCAAAAATATTCCCTTAGTAGGGAGAAAATATTAGTGAACTTGAAAACAATTTTGAAAAAATGATTAAAGTAGTCGGCGAAAAATTCGAATAATGTAGAGAATTTTAAAGCAAATTGTGTTCCGATTGGGGAAATTTCCACCGATTTCAAGAATACAGCCCCAGAAACGAAATTAAAACACAAAACAAGATCTTTTGACATACAAATAATTTGAGGCTCATTGTGGGTTTAACAAATGTTCAATTAAAATATTTTGGGCTCCACTCATTCTTGGCCCAGCTTTAGAGTTATCTAATTTAAACCTAGCAAAATTCAAATCGAGAAACGGACCAAAACCGAAATTTAATCGCAAAACAAGCCCAACATTATTTGTATGTCAATAAATCTTGCTTTCCGATCTAATTTCGTTTTGGTCCGATTTTCGATTTGACTTCTGCTAGCTTTTATCAGCTAGCTTTAGATGTAAGGGATGAAACCCAACATTTTTAATAAAACATTTAATTACGGCCCATAAAAAAAGTGTTAACCTTAACATTTAATGTTCTACTAGGTGGGTTCTGCTAGCTTTACGGATATATTAATTGGTCCCTTGTTGAATAATTGAGGTAATTACGGGCTCTAAAATTATATGTTATTTTCTGATGCGACAATCAACCACATTATTTCCTTACGCAAATAATATAATTGTGATGGTGCTACGTCATTTACCAAACGGGTATGTAAATTTGTACATTTCCTGGTAAATCTAAACATTCAGCTTTATTCAGGCTGCAGCTATAGCATATTCAACAACTAAAGTAAAGTAAAATCCAATTATCGTGAAAGCACTGATTACCGCTCAGGTTGCAAACTTTTTCTTAGAGTAATAACTCATGATTAGCTGGTAGAAAAAATTTATTATTTTTATGATGTAATAAACTAAATTATATAATATAATATTAAAACATATTTATGGAATGCGAACCAATTTTGTGGCATTTCTATAAACCTGAAAATACCTAAAACTATTAAAACACCGTGAGAGGTCATAAAACCTTGTCTTAGTTCAATGTCGCAGTATTACGTTTATTATACAAAATAACCTCCTGCTCTCTAAATACCAATAATAATAATAAAGCAAACTAACTTATAAGAAAAAAAAACAAGTCTAATAGTTGTCTTAGAAAGCTCAACACTTCCACAATATATGTATAATGATACTCGTTAAACATAAGAATATTAAATAAATAAAAATAGAAATATGTATTCTGTGTCCACTCTAGCATGATGAAAATTAATTAATCATAAAATAAATACACATAAAAATATTTACAATGAAACCATTTGACCATTAATCATATTGCCATGGCTTTCGCATGATGATATGATTCATATACCACATAATAGCAAAGTACGATACCATTACTGTTAAAAGTAAAAGTTTTTCGTTTTATCTTAACTCATCTTAAAGACAAAGTTATGCTTCGTTTCGCCTATATACTTAAGTATACAAATAAATAAGTACTATCTATGTAAAATACGTTGTACATACCGGGTGACTCTTAAGAAAATACAATAAATTCGGGAGGTGATGGAGGACAGAAACGTGCACACAAAATTACATGGCAGGGCATAGCCTATCTGTAACCATTATTGAAATATTCAAGGTTCTACTGTAAAATTAGTCATTTTTGAATTTCACTGAACTCAGAAGTAATTCGCTTCCCCTATACTAGTGGCCAGTGGGTTACATCGGGTGATAGCGGAAGGTTTCACATGTACAAAATAATGTTTTGAAATTATTTGTGTTTAGTATTCGAGATGTAGTCCACTTACACATCGGGTTACATCGAGTGATACAGGAAGGTTTAACGTATTTGAAATAATTTTTTGAGAATTTTTGTGTGCTTAGTATCCGAGATATAGTCCACTGATCTCTGAAGTTATTCGCTGGCCGTATACTAGTGGGTTACATCGGTCAATAGAACTTCTTCTATTTAACTTTAGTTTAACGAACTTCTTCGTTTAACATATTCAAAATAATTTTGTGAGAATTTTTGTTTGTTTAGTATCCGAGATACAGTTTATTGAACTTATTATTTAATGGCCATAGTAGGATCGATGGGAAAAAGGGTAACACAAAATACAGAACGTTTTTTTAATTTTGTTTCGAAAATGTCTAAATTTGTTGTTATATATATGTTTTAGGATTTGCACCAATTTTGTAAAATTATTTAGTTCCACGCAGATTTTTGCTAAATTTAGATTATTTGGAGGTGATATGAAAGGTGCTGAATGAAATGTGCTCGACTCTCGAGCCAAGCCAACAAAATTAAAAATGTGTGATCTCAGAACGGCGGTACAACAACAATTGCATTACAACAATAATTTGCATTATATATCATCACACATTTTTAACTTTGTTGGCTCGGCTCGAGAGTCGATCACATTTCAGTGGCCGCCTTTTAAGTATTTTTTTTTGGTTGGATTAGCATTACCATCATTCTTTTCTATCTGCATTACCATCTTTCGGGTGGAAACTTTCGGACAAGTTTAATAAGGTATAAATTTAGACTGTCATGATAGTTTTAATTATCGTGATAGCAAGTATTTTCGAGGCTGAGAGAAAATATGAGGCTGTTTTTTTTCGCTATTTGCTAAACAGTTACGACAGCAATAATTAGGCTATTTTGCTATGCATATGTATACTAGCAGAGCCTTCTACAAGTTTATAGAGCCGTAATATTAAAATGTGTATTTTCTATGTTTCCATAAGAAACAATGTAAAATAACCAATTTTTGGAATTAATATTTGTGAATGAATAAATTTTCATTTGAATAATTAAAATTTTTATTTAATAAGATTTAGAATATATTCAATAAATACAGATATGAATATCATCCCTTTGTATTTAATATTTAATGAACGAAATTGAATTAAAGAGAGGCATAATATGGTAGTTTTTCTATAGAAATGAACTTAATGTTTGAACGAGTCTCTTCAAATGACAAACTACACGACTAGTGGTAGCGGGGTGCAAATTTATCATTCAAATTAAAATATCTAAGAAAGAACAAAAGCTCCCCCTCTATTTAAAGCTTACAATAAATAAATGGCGGAATCTTACATCTATAGGTGGCTCTGATATAAGTATAATATCTATAGGTGACTCTCATATTAGTCGTACTAACCCGTTACACATTTTCCGAATAAATGCAATTACAGTGAAACTTCGATAACTTGAATCACCACTAGCCAAAAATTTTTGTTCGATTTAGAGAAAATTAGAAAAATAAAAGGTGAAGTAAAATTATTCAAATTTAATTTAATTAATAATATATTTATTAAATTAGTTCAGTTTCAGCCAATGTCTTGTATAAAATATAAAAAATAAATAAAAGTAAACTTAATATGAGGTTATGAGGGAAAATCGAGTTCGGTTCGAATGCTCAAAACCGCTAGTATACCAATAAATCATCATTACCCCATTGTTAATTTTTCAGAAACCCGCACCTTTTTGAAAACTACTTTTTTATTATATTGTCTGTAATATCAACAATACAAGCCGTAGAAAAAACCTTACAGCGTCTAGCAAATTAATAATTAATTATGTATTGGCTTATGACCGTCATGTTTATTTAGCACTAAGGTCATTATTATAATGTATATTTAGACTTTTAAAAATGTCCATATTGATTGGTTGTAGCTCTGATGTAGAATTTTTTGGAAAATATTCTAATTTAATAAATTTTAATTTTAATTGCACTTCAGTTGGATGCGATTTCTGCAGTTGTAGACAAACAGATTGGTTTGCCAATTTTCCCATATCTTACTAGTCATCCAAGGCTTTCTTTTGGACCAATAGCTAACTCCTAGAGATTGAATTCATCGGAATGCTCTGCGATTTTTACCTTTCTCAATGATTGACAATTTTAGTTTTTCAGATCCGCACATATTCTAGACGGTGCAATGTAACACATCTATGACCCCCTGTCGGTGTACAAAACCCATGGGGCAATCAATTTTTCATGCCAGTATAGGCAGGCATGGAGATTGTAATGTGCAGATGGTCTTGAATCAGTCGTATAGCCGTACGTCCTCGAGTTAGCCGGGAGGCGTAAAGTAAGGACGTAAAAAGCATAACCGCGCAAGAGCAGAATTAGCCTTAACAATGAAAAAAAAAAAGTGAAAATAATGTTCGCATATATTTGTACAGTTACCACTTGCTACATGATTATAGTTACTGAATAAAACTGTCAGCATTTTACAGGAATATTATTTTCCAATAAAAAGTCTTCAAATTGTATAATAAAAAATGAAACAGTATGGGATATAAACTGAAACAACTGTATAAAACGATTAAAAGTGAGAAATTAAAAAAAATGCAATGGAAATTGTTCGGTTTGTTTAGACGAATTATAAACAATTTCGAGAAAAAACTACAAATCATATTAATTATTCATTCTTCTGCCAAAATATAAATTCGGCATAAAAACAAATTCGAATAAATGTAGTTCGATTTATTGAAGTTTGACTGTATGTATAACATAAAGCTTCAATAGTTTTATACGTAAAGGCTATAGTATGCAGCTAACGTGAAATGAAATGTTCGCTGGTCTCCAAAATTAAGCAGATAAATATTCCATGAATAATTAGTTTGTAGAATTTCAGAAAATTTTAACGCACATTCTAAATATTCGAAATTAACAAAATTTGTATTCACCATATTTAAAATCACTTTATACACAGCACAACAACAAATACAAATAATTATAAAACGTCCAAAATTTAGCTTATTTTTATCGTACGTGCAGATAAAAGCGCAGTGAAAAATGTTTAGTAGCGGAATTTACATTTTCGTTTTCGCTTCTGTCATTTTTGTATGAAAAATTTCATTTCACGTCAGCTGCGTACTAGGCAGAAAATGTAAAAAAAACGAGAAAACCAGTATTACTCTTACATTTTACCATGGTCAGATATATTAACGGACCTGATTGTAGAAAGTGATGCTTTAGTAAGTGATAAAAGTGATAATTTAGTAGCTTTGCCCATGCCTTTTCATTATATTCATGTCAATTTTAAACTTTCATTGTGCTACCAGTGGCACTATTCTGGCTTTCCCTGGGATTAGAGAATTGGGAAAAACATTTTCATAGCATTTTGGTCTAAATAATGGGGTAGGTACTCGAACGGCTAGCAAGCAAGCAATTTGATAGCCAAAATCGTGGCTATTCAATCAATTTTTTTTCAAATTTGAATTTCAAATTATATTTTTCAAATTTTTTTTGTTTAGTTTTGCAATTGCACAGTAAAACCACGCAAAATTTACTATGCAATTTACTGTGTAGCCTGTTTCAAAAATATTTACACCAAACTTATTCTAATAGTAGACCAGAAAAATATAATTTAGACAAATTGCTATGAAAAGATTTTTCCCAATTCCCTATTCTCCCCTCTACGAACCCCCCCCCCCCCCCCCGCCCCCCCCCTTCTGAATAAATTTTGAGAAATAATTTGTTTAGACAGTTCAGAAAAAAATTGCAATCGCTGTAATTTTTTTCTTTTTTACGATTGAAGTGAATCTAATTTTACCTCAGGAAGAAATTCCTACGATTGTGTATTTAATTCGAAAGTGCTGAAATAGACCAATATACGGAACAATCACAATAACACCATTACAATTGAAAAAACCAAAGTAAAATATATTAAATAGGTAGTTTAAAAAATAAAAATATTTGTATATGTGTATCTATATAAACTATACATTTATGAATGCGCATTTTGCCTCCTTAAAACCAAAAGTGTTTCCTCAATCTTCAATTTTTTAGCAATACCTTTGAGCTGGTTGAATTGGGCTGTATTGACATTCCATTGCACTATTAAATCTTTTAAAATTGTTTGTTGTGTTGTTACCCATCGTTTCGGTATTTCTGTTCGTGCTACTTCCCTGTTGACACCTGGGGTCAGAAAAACTTCTTGGGCGATTCCCGTATTGCCGAATACTCGAGCATTCTCGATCTTTGTTTTGGCATCTTCTCTGTGGAGAAGCACGTTTCCTTGCAGGCCAACCACACATGTTAGATGTACCACAGTCTCTTCAAACGGGTTCAAAGAGACAGTTTTTTGTTTCTCAGAGCCCAAACCTTAAATCAAATATATTTAAGTATCAATGTGTTATTTAAATAAAAATTGTATTATTCCGTACCGTTTTCCGTCCGGCTTCTGTCGTCCAACCGAATTCAGACGTATACTTAAATTTTGCAATGATTCCCACAAACTTCCCGGTGACCATTTCGCTGTAGTTTTCCAAGAAATACACGCCTATTCTCGAATTGTTGTTTTGTGGTTTTTTGTAGGTACGCTAATTAAGGTAAACGTATTGAAAGATCGATGACTTTTGTTTTATACAATCAGAGCAGCATTTCTTTGAAAATTTGCAGTAAAATTTTTTTTTAATATACATCATTATTGCCCCTATATGACTATTTTAATTTTACAGTTGAACCTTGATTATCTCTATAACGGTTTATCTATAATCGTTATAGAGATAATCAAGGTTTCAATCGATATGTGCTGTCACATAATTTTTATGTTCAGTACTTGCTCAAGAGTTACCCTGTGTATATAGAAATGTAGATGCTTATTCATAAATAATTAATTAAAATAAATATTGGATTTTAATATTTCAATTAAAATAATATAATTATTTTATTTTAATAATTCTCATGTGACTACTCTACAATCGTAATACGAATCTATCTATAGAGATAAAATGTTTGTCTTAGCAAAATATATTTAGTCTTAAATACATACGTTCATATATATAGCTAGATCTCTCTATATAAAATAATACGATGGGAGACAAAGTTCGGTATATATTTTTCAACGATTTAACTTTTTGTGGAAATTCAATTTTCATTTTCATTCTAAATATTTAATCTCCTTGAACACAATGTATACTTGTGTAATTACGATATTGGATTATTGTTATATAATTTTAATAAATAAAATTTTAATCTTCTATATGTTAAGTCTTAATTGAACCATTGGGTGAGATAAATCTTTGTAGATGTGGTACAAAACAATCTCTCAAATGGATAGTGTTTTTGTTGCTGTTTTATTAACTTTAATTGTTTTGTATATTCCAGATTATGAAAATAAATTAAATTGAGAAGGTAAATCTGACAAAAGGTTTTGAGATTGAAATGTTTGGACGGGTGATTTAATTTGTATTTAATTAGGGATTGCACTCGTATATACGCCAGGAGGGGCTTAAAATAATTTCAAATTTTATGTAACGAATATAAGTGGATTAATATTAAGAGTTATTACTTAGTAAAATATATAAATAGTAATAAAGTAATAATTTTTATTATGTCCAATTACAATATGTTGGTAATTGGAATTTGTAATAGGGCCGCTGAATAAATAATGTTTTTAAGAAGCCCACCAGATGAGTTATTTGTTACGTATAGACAATTGATTCTGGCGTAGACCATGTCGACAATTCGTAGACAATTGGTTATTTTATAATGAGATACAATTTTTCAATTGGGGGTTTTCAATAAATTCAATTTTTTCAAACCAAATACTTGAGATTAGTACGTTTAAAATATTTCGGCATATTCACATTCGACACATTTTTTACACAGATGTTATTCGCTTTTACTCACATATGGCCATTAATTTTCGCTATTTAAGTCTAATAGTTTTGACCAAATAACGAACTAAACTTAATAGTTTAGTTTAGTCGGAATATTTTATTTAAACTTTTGTTTACAAATTGTCATTGTCAACTGTCATCTGCACAAAACAAAACTACCGACCCCATGTTTATAATTTGTCGTATTATTTGTCGGGCAATGAATTGTGTTCTTAACATATATCGTTATTCAATGGTGGATTCTACGATGCATCAAAGTTATTGGTAAGTTTGTTTTATATATGTAAATTAACAAATTGACATATCCGTGTAAATTAAAAATAATAAGTAATTAAAATACATCAAGAATTCCATAAAAATATAACATTTTTTATAAAACTCTGGACTAAAATTTGATGGCTTTTAAAAGCTGCTTGGGTTTTTGTAATAAGTTTTACTAAAAATTGGAGATATGGTCAGAAAAGGTCATTTGAGATATGCCATCTGTTTTGAGGCCTAAGCACTCCCTGCTCTGTTGCGCTTTATTTTTGAGTTTTACTTTATACATCATCTGCCGAATCGAAGACGTGCGGCTACAGGGCCGAATTAGTCACCTTCTGTGCATTGCGTAGCTCCAGCATATACTGGTCATGGAAGATGGGTCGGCCCATGAGTTTTGCACGCCGATAGGGGTTCGCAGTTGTATTTCCTTTTGCATGCAACTCCTATTGGCATTCGAACCCGGTACCTTCCAATCCAAACACCAAAGCTTTAACCACTGTGCCATTTGGTCGGTCATTTGGGATATGATGGTGTTTTATTTTTTAATTTTGATTTTAAAAAACTAGAATAATTTTTTTTAAATATAAAAGAATTATTTCAGGGAGAACAAATTTACGCTAGCCTAGGAGTTGGATGAACTGGAAAAGTCAGATGATGAAACCATTTTACCAACATCAATTTATTTATTACCACCAAAAGACAATGAGCAAACCTGAAAAAGTTTAACCAAATAAACCACCACGAATAGAACTCGATAATAAGATATTGGTATTATATCAATGGACAAAGGGTGCAATACCTGAAAAAGTGAAAGCATAAAACCGAAATTGAGCAGTTTCGACGAAGTAGTCCCCGATATATCACTAACTGGCGATTCAAGGCGGATTCAGTGTTAGTTCTTTTGTTCCATCCTTCCTTCTGAAATTTTTTTAAACCAATTTCATTGGTTACAAATGACGTTTTTTTTTGTGAATTTTTTCAGCAGCTTGGATTGATTTAAAAAAAATTTCAGAAAAAGAAAGAAAGGAACGAACACTGAATAAACCGCCTTCGCTCACCCCATCGAATTTTTTGAACTGTTTTTCAACGACAAATTGATACCTAATTTAGTAAATTGTACAAACCAGTATTCATCTCAATATAAAAATTCAAATTTAAACGTTTCTTCCAATAAGATATATGCATTGGTAGGGATCCCTATCGTTTCAGGACTTATGATTATCGCAATGTCACAATTTCTAATACTGTGCGAAGAAATCGTTTTGACAAAATATTTCGATCGCTTCATTTTGCCAATAATGCGTCAGCAAATGACAATTTTCTAAAAGTCCAACCACTTATCGACGACGACGGGATGAACAAAACTTGCGGTTGCTGAGTCGAGGATTCCCTGTTTTGGTCATCATGGCTGACGTAAGCAATTTATGCGAAATGAACCGGTTTGTTTTGATTTTAATCGATACTGCATAGAATTTGATGTGGACCAAGGCAGACAAATTTCAAATTCAAATAAACTACCACTCGGGGTATCGGTACTACGAAAACTTGCTTCCGCTGTTCTGCTGCCGAAAAAAGGAAAATATCAGTAGTGCAGCCAAACATTTTACGTATTGTACAATCAATTTGTGGGAGGTGTCAATCTATTTGGTGATCATGTAGCAAATTATAGAATTGGTATAAACCGAAAAAATTGAAGGCACATTCCAACTGGATTTTTGATGCAGCAATAGGCAATTCATGAGTTTTAGCGAAATCTGTGCGATGCAAGTTGGATCAGCTCGAATTAAGATGTTGTGTAATATACCGGAAAAGACGATTCATTTATTTATTTTCCGTATTGTTAGTAAGGTTGTTCAATTTTAACAAAATAAACACATTTGCGTACAAGAAATGAAAATGCAATCTAACTATTTAGCCATAAGCAGTAATCATCAAAAAATTATTTTAAATGTAAATTTAAGTTATGTGAAATTAATAAAATTGTAATAACAGAGAAAAGTAAAATGCAGTTTAAAATAACCTATCCCGAAACCGCTTCGCACAACAATGAAGACAAATTGTTAGATCATTATGCAAAAAATATGGAACACGTCAGTCAGCACCAAGTAGACGTCCAAAGGCTATAAAACCTGGTCCAGCTCTTCAAAGCGGCTCTCATTTGATCGGACTCGAACTTCGAGAAACACATGTAGAGGATGTGGACTAAGAATCGTGAAAATGTACTTGTCCTATATACGATTCAACTACACGTTAAATGTTTCGAACATTACCACCTCTCACTACTTTATATAATTTTGACATTTTTTGACAATGACAATTCCCAAATGGCTCTTTTAGGCCACAAAAGTATTCATGAAATTTACTGGTTAAAAACTAAAATCCAAAACCACCAACCAATTTAGTATCTATTAGAAAAAAACAATAAAATTTTCATTGGTTTAAATATCATTTCTATAGTTTTTAATTATGGGATCAAATGGGGAGACAATACATTTGAGTTGTGGCACTAAGGGTGATAAGTGATCAAGAAAATTATCATTAAACATGCAATCAACTTTTAATTTATTTAACTATGATGCTAGATCGCCCTCATTTTTTGCAAAGGTGTTCACAGGTGTGGCCTAACACGACACAAATCCATAACCCAACCACGCAACAAATTATAAACATGGGATCCAGCAATTTAGGAATTGCGAATGTTTTAAGCGATAGTTTTGTACTACCACCTGATACAAAATATGTCGATAATGCAGTTTTTTGGCTGAAATTTCCGGCTAATTTCTGTAGGATTTTTAATTTCTATTGTATTTAATTTAATTTTCTCGACATTTTGATTTCAGTAATTTCAAACTGGTTAATTTGCTGTTTTCCTTTAGTTTACCTATAAGCTGAGCGACCCATTCGGTTGTTGGGTCTTTGAATATTATATAATTTATCCTAACAATTCGAGTTTAATCATGAAATTTTATTAAAAGTGGTTTGGCTAATTTCGGATATAAAAGTAGTGATTTTTTTGAGGAATAAGTCTAAAGAATAGAAGTAAAAATTACCTAGTTGAAATTGCCTTCAAAGCTGCTGAATTAAATTCATTGCATATACCTTGAAAACAGAATTCTCAACCAGTCACATCGTGACCTCAAATTAACACAGCAACATTTGAAGACAGTTATCAAGAATGACAGCCAGTGCATCAGATATGTGTGTCAATCCGGTGCTTACTGGAGCCCAACACTTTCAGTTTCTTTAGAATGCATTAAGATGAGAGACAGGATCATCATTACGACACCCGAGCATAACCGAGGCTAACTATTTCGAAACTAACTATTAAATTCATTTATCAAAACTATTATTAACCAACCCTCTGTTGACCAACTAACAGTAAGGCAGCTTCGGTAGATTTGTGGTTCCTCCGACGAAATGATTCGCGCAAAACGAGCTTTGGGATAAGAGGAAACGATCGTGACCATTAATGAATTTATTTAAATGTTTGTTTTAAGGAAATAACCAACGCGATATACAAATATCCAGAGCCACACAGTTAGCTATCAAAAAATTTCCTTTATGTGATACCGATATGTTCACAATTTATACGAATAGTTTAAATTTAGGGAGATGATTGTAAGACCAAGGTGTGAATTCATGAAAAATCTCAAACAGATCATGTAAGACATGCCATAAGTGTCACAATATACGTTGCTTCGTTTGCCAGTTAACCGCATCACCATCTCCAGCCAGACCGCAAATAATGAAAATACAACGAAACAAAAAAGCAAAGAAAACCACAGTTTTATTAACTCCACCCACCATGAATACACACAAGTCGCAGCTGCCAAAATTCTATACTAAACTTCTACAAACAGCACTGGTAAATCGAGGGGTGAATAATATTGTATAATACTTTTAGAGGACCATTTCAAAAAATGAACTGTTTTATTAACAATCACAAGATAAACCACGACTGCAAATACATCATCGCTTTACCATCTGACGTAAAAACTGCACCACTTGAAGAATCCACCACAATCCATCATATGCTGCCAGAAAACTCCAATCAGAATGTAGACATACAAAAAATCCTGACCTAAGCAAGGAATATATTTTGTTTATGCAAGAATGCCAGAAGTTTGGACACGTAACGTATGCCCGAAACCGAAGTAGTTATTCTTTGCAACTAGTAATAGAATTTGTCATCCTGCAGTCTACTGTTTCGTCTACTTACCGTCACGTAATGGGCACCATTTGCGTCAACCTGTGTTATGAAGTAAATTGCCTACAACAACCAGCAGACGGTTCAAAGGGTATAACAACCATCATTGGCAGCTATTTATATGTTACGAACTGGTGACCGGAATAAATAAGCTTGAGCAACTATTCGCCATAAAAAACGAATTATCATTTGTAATGAAGACCGCGGAGATCAATCTTCGAAAGTGGCTATCCAAATCACTACCGAACGAAGACACTGTAACCAAAGGCAGTACATTTATTGAAACTAATTATAAGAGAACCACAATCAAATTATTTTACTTACAGAGTTTCGCTGACGGAAGATTTAAAGTACACCAACCGTGGTATACACTCAGCAGCTCATACGCTTTTGACCCCCCATATTATTCGAATTTTTCGCCGACTACTTTAATCATTTTTTCAAATTTGTTTTCAAGTTATTTGTCTCCCTACTAAGGGAATAATTTTGAACCAATTTACCCAACCGGAAGTTTTTCCTTAGTAGGGGGAAAAAATTATGCTTCTTAATTTAAAAAAGGAAAAAAATGATTAAAGTAGCCGGCGAAAAATTCGAATGAAATAGAGAATTTCAAAACAAATTGTATCCCGATTGAGCAAATTTCCAAAGATTTCAAGAATACGGCCCCACAAGGTTTTCTAGACAATTGGCGAGATTTTGGAAGTCAATTAAAATTAAGTTCATTACCATACCAGGATGGCTCAAATTTACATAAAGTCAATAAATTTGCTCGGATTTTTAAACCCGTCGTGTATGATGCATGTAACAATGATCTTGGTGGTATATAGAGGTGGCGATTATGGCAGCTAAAACGAAGGTTGCACCAAAAAAAGTGTGCGACATCTCTTTCAAACTTAATGAATAGCGAAAGAGAGTGGCTTTAAGATTGAAAAACTAAAATCTAAATGTAGAGCGATTCATCGGTTGTTTAGCAATGGCTAGAAAAAACACTAAGACGATCACTGAACGCTTTTGTGGTAAATACCCCAAGCAATAATAGCCTCCTTGCAACAACCCATAATCCAACTGATTGTCCTTTTAGGGGCATAATCCCATCTGAATGGCTGAATCACTAATTTTTGAGCACCGAGTTTGAATTACTTAAATTAGCCATGTCCATAGAGATCATCAGTGATTGGTTTGATTGTGCAAATAATTCAAATTTTAATCTGTAAGTTAAAACCAAACGATTGACTGAAGGGAAGTAAACACCTTCCTATACCAATACACGTTAGCTCATTGAAGTGCAGAAGGCTAATTCTCGATAAATCCTATAATGCTGTACTTGTGTGCCTCATTTCAAAAGGCGATTCACCTTGAGTTAGCGAGAGATTTATCGACTGGTTCATTCGTAGTAGGTTTGCTCTATTTCATAGCATGCCATGGCCTTTGCCGTGAAATTGTTAGCGACATTGGAACTTATTCTAGCTAAAGTACCGAAATTATAAAATTTCAATCTCAGAATAATATGTCGGTACAATTTGTGTCAGTCCTGAATTCCAGACCACACTGTTTCAATTCGTAAGGCGATTTAAAGCCATTGATGGCAGCCTACTTCTTAGATAGTTATCCGTATACATATTGGCTGGAACCACACATCAGCCATCTGAAATCAACCACCTCTTTAGATGGCCACACCTCTAAAGAATACAACAGGAGTTCTGGAAAAAATAGCAGTTGAATTATTTAACAAGAATTCAAAAATGAACCAGTTGCACTATTCTGGCTTTCCCTGGGAATAGGGAATTTGCAAAAATATTTTCATAGGGGAATAAGTTTCGGGTAAAATTTTCGAAACAAAGTTAAATGGGCAAATATTTTTCCATTTAAAATTTCGTGGAACAAAAGTTGGCCAAAGTTTACTTAAGTTTATATTAGGATTGTATCTTAACAGGTTTTCGACAGTAGCAGTAATTTTTCCGGGAAAATTTTGCAATTTTGAAATTTTTAAAATTTTTTTAATTAGTTTAAAATTATTAATAAAATATGACACTTTGAAAATTTAACCTTTGTGGCACTATCAGTAGAAGCGATATCTCTGTCTGCAAGGTTGACGAAGCTTTTAAAGTTTTTATTAAAAAAATAAAATATTGAAAAAATAAAAAAGTGAAAATTTTTCCCGGAAACTCAAAAAAATTTCAGGAAAAATTAAGCTTCCCCCTTCCAAAAACTGATGGTAAACAATCCTGCATTTAAAAATTTCAGAAATTTATACTCCTTACGTGATTTTCTCGATGTATACGTAAAGTAAAATTGCGCCCAAAAGTTTCCTTATTTCCCTCCCTAAAAGATTTCCCTAACTTTGTTTTGAAATTTTTTCACTAAATTTATTCCTGTAGAAGGCCAGAAAAATACTCTTTGAACAAAAATGGTATAAAAATATTTTTCGCAATTCCGTATTCCCAGAGAATAGTGCCACAGGTGGAAAATAATCTCACCAACAATCAAAATCGATGATGTCATTCCAATTCGCGATAGTAATTCAGCACCAAGGAAATGGCAATTGGGACAAGTTAATACATTACATCCCA
The DNA here is from genome assembly GCA_947310385.1 of Nephrotoma appendiculata. NCBI lineage: Eukaryota > Metazoa > Arthropoda > Insecta > Diptera > Tipulidae > Nephrotoma > Nephrotoma appendiculata. The sequence continues at coordinate 206,716,426 of OX371225.1, read as the reverse complement.
GAGCAGACAATATTGATCGTGTAGTCGCTCTGTAAGTCTGGAATTTAAAAACGGCTTCTTCACTGCAGCTGGAGGCTCAATGAACTATCCGAATATTTTTCTTAATCGTTTTGCTATTCATTTGCTTACTGGAAATTTGCGCTGTTCCCAATTTTTGTGGCCGAAGTTCTGATTATTTCGTAAGGCCTCAGCTCCCAACATCTTTTCCATAGTAAAATAAAATAGAGTAAACATGAACAATTTGTGACTTCCATTATTGCAGACTTACCATTCGTTATATCGTATAGAAGTCCGAAAATGTGATTTTCAGAAAGTTCTCTGTGTGTGTGCAGAGTAACTGTGTCTCCTCTTACGGCCCAGATGGTTTGACTGATTGGGATGAAATTTCATGCTTGAGCTTTTTTCATAAAGCTTAGCCTATTGCACAGCCTTTTTGATAACTAAATAAATTAATTTGTAAATAATTAATTGAAGATTTATACCCAGCGCTATACTGCTTTACATAAAAGGCGTTCTTAAATAATTATCGTCTTGATTAAATGAAATATTGCGCAAATTGATTATATCTTCCTAAGAACGAAATAAAGGGAAAACGAGCAAATAGAAATAACTTTTCGTAAAAAAGAAAAAACAACGCGCTTCATGGGAAATCGCTTCTTGACGAAGCTTAAACATACCGATAAAAAAATTTAGGATTTTTTCAAGCGACTATAAATTAAGACATATTAACTTATTTGGTGCCATCTTCCATAGAGTCCAAAGTCATCCCCATTCATTGTAGTTGCTTATTTCTGACGTAATGAAAAGAAACACATCGCAATTTCTATTATTTGATAGAAATTTTATTTCTTTCAATGTTGGCCATCGCTACTAGAATTGAATGTAAAAACTGCATTTATTACAATACGTTTAGTCAGTGTGCTTGCGAGGTGATTTTTTAATAGGTCCGGTGTATCATCAAAATAGCCGTCTTTGAGTGTGCATTGCGTCATTAATTTTTTTTTACAGTTGTAATTGAAAGAAGCTCTTGGCCGTATTTCTCATTCGTGGTTTCAAAAATGTTGCGTTTTGGCCAAAACACATTCCTTCTTCCATTTTTAGTAAATTTGTATAGACAATTTTACCTGTCTGCAACCAATTTATATTTAGTTTTAAAACCTAAAATATCGTTTTAAATAATTTTTGGCTAAACTTCCAGAAACATTTAGTTTGATCACTAATAGAAAAAACGTTAAATTTCTTATGAGAAATTTGTCCCTATAGCTTTTGGCCAAATTAAAATTAGAATCTCGAGCTCTTCACAATCGTTTTTTCACAATCATTATATGGGATCTCGATTCCTCATTCAAAGAATGAATTTATGGATCCGTTAATATTCGAATGCAAAACTTAACCACAAAATGGTTGTCCACCTCCACTTGCTGCATAGCCGAGTCCTCATCAATCACAGGTATAAAGCCGAAAATAGTCCACTAAAATAAACATATATCATGACACAAATTAAACTTTTATCAAAGAAATATGTTTTAAACCGAAAAGGTCCCGTCAAACTGTCGTCTCACCCAACTCACCCATAAAAAAGAACTGTACATGAATTATTCGATTATCGATTGTTCTTGAGCGGTATTAATTGTCATTTAAATAAAGAACTCGACAGCCTAACACAAAACTATCAAAAAATCGGCGTCACACACAAAAAAATTGAATCCTCGTGTCGTCTACCAACGATATAACATTAAAATTTATGTTGTATGTTGTCTAAAAGTAAACATATTTTATATGTTTTGTGTGTAATCTCATAATTATTTTGATAAGAGCATTAAAAATGCATTTTGATATATTTGTTTTGGATATACTCGTAATGTACATAGAAGGTTGGAACCTATGTACAGTGATTTGTGTTTTTTTTTTATTTTTTGGTTGGTCGGATTAATTATGAGTTACAATATTTCATAAACATTTCTATTTTTTTTTTAAATTGATTTTAATTAACTTTTTTTGGAACACACAGCTACTGTATATGACAAATCAATTATGTTTTTGGTACCAGATGCATTAATTTATATTTGAGTACGGCTATACAGCAAATTATGATGTACAACCAATTTATATTTATATGTATTTTGATCTTCGCTCATCTCAATTGATTTTAAATTAAAATTAATTAAAAGAATCATGACAAACATCTCTTTATGGTATTAAAGTGTTCATAGTTACTTTATGTAGCGGAAATATTGTCTCACATGCAATGATCCAAGTTAATTAAAAACCTATAAATAATTTTTGTTGTTGTTGTTGTTCGTGCTACTGCTGCTGTTGATCGCGATACTAAATTAAATTAAAATAATTGACCTTTCAAAATTTTTACACAAAAACATAAAATAATAATATTTTTAAGTTGATTTGGATCATTTTGGATTAACTCATTGACCCCTTTCAATGTCTTATGGAACAGATAGACCAAAACATACAAAAAAAAATTCTTTTATGTATATTATTAAATTCACAAAAGGTTAATTGAATTAATCCAACAATAAAAAAAATATTTATGAATAGTCTATTGAATTTCTCATGTTTTATGTGCACAGCATAACTTGTATGCTGTATGTACTGTCATGCTTATTTTACGATATATACTCGTTGTATATTTGAGATGTGTAAGGTGTTCAATTTTTTTTACGACATTATGACATTAAAAATGAAAGAAGAAAACAAATTATGTGTGAAAAACATGAAAATTATTATGGAAAATCCATTTGGGAAATCTATTGAATGTCACTTTTAAATGAATACAAGAGGTAGAAATTCAATAAAGAGATTTTTGTCTCCATATATTTTAGAAATTATTTGTGTGTAGGTTTGATGGAGGTGACAGTTTATTTCTATTGACTAGATCTACCATGGAAAAGAAAATTAAATTTAAAATGTTAAGCAGGTGGAAAATCGTATCGAACTATTTTATCGGATTTTAGATAAATTTGACATTATTACCTATGATTTAAATATGTAGATAGAAAATGTTGGGACAAAGGTCGTTTATATACAGGTATTGAAAATTGAATGTGTAATAAATCGGATATCCGGGAGTCTGAGGTTATTATCGACCTGACGTCTAACAACAATACAAATTATTTAAATTTACGAAAATTTGTATTGTTGTTTGTCATGAAATTTGGATCATTTAACGTAACAGAAATGACTGAAAAAAAAAATTGTTGCATGCAGCAAATGTTGCAAGTGTGAAATGCGTCCCGAAAAAACCCAAAATTTGTGGCATGCACCAAGTGTTGCATAAAAATCTCAACAAATGTGAGGATTGACTTAAAATAAAATAATTAAATAATAATTATGGTTTCAAAATGCTAATAGCAAAAGTCATCTAAGAGTTACATATACAGGGTTTATTCCTACAAGATTCAAATTAGAAATCTATTCTACAAAATTCAAAAGATTGACATATGGGTAGGTATTCTGGAATGCCCATGATATGGGATCTTTTACCTGAAAAAACGATTCCAAGGGTCGGTCATAGTATTAACGGAATTTTTCCAAAGGGGTTATTGTAGCAAATTTCAATTAACAGATTTGTTCAACAAATTTCCAAAGATTGACATGTGGGTAGGTTTTCTAGGACGCTCATGATACATTATTCTAGTGACTCAAACGAATTGAACAATCTCTGGAATCAGCGATATAAATAACTGGTCTTTTACAAAAAGGTTGTTCTAACAAATCTCAATTAACAAAGTTCGACAAATTTCACTCACATAGTCACATTTGTTGAACAAATTTGTTAATTGAAATTTGTTACAACAACCCTTTAGTAACAAACATGTTATTTATATCGCCGACCCAAGGAATGGTTCGATTCGTTTGTCTCGTTATAAGAGAACGTATCACAAGTGTTCTAGAAAACCTACCCACATGTCAATATTTTGAAATTTGTTGAACATATTTGTTAGTTGAAACTTGTTGCAAAATCCTATTGATTGTGCAACGTTTATTCATTGCATGCAACAAATTTGGGATTTTCTTTTTGGGACATATCTTGGGTGAAAATCTCATCCTTTAAAATGGAATTAAAAATTTTAAGCGATTTTACGATTTATAATTTATTTTAATAAACGGAGGCTTCATCATAACCATCTTAACCATAATCGAATTAGATCTTATTTTTTGTCCGATTGAGGGTTGCTTGTATGTTTTTGGTAGTTTCGAAATCTCAATGGTACTGAAATCGCGTTGGCGAATGTTTTAAATTCTTCGCTTGCTTCAAGAGAATTTTTAAATTAATTTATTCCGAAATCTTTCTCAAATCTTAACCATTTGAATTTGTTCTTCTTAGGAATTCATTTTACGCCAAATTCATTTTTATTTTATAACGGGTATGAAATCATAGAAGTCATTTTGTCCCATTTCGATCACTTCAAATATACTGGTACAGTAAGTGCTTAACTGTTCTGACGAATTGGTGTATTTGAACTTGTGATTTTTTCTTTTGCTCAATGATAGAGTGATCTTTATCACACTCCATTTGTGTGTGCCCAGACACTAAAATGATTAGATCAATGGTTGTAATATGCTCGCGATTTGGTGCAGCATTAGTTAACATTGTTGCGTCAAATGAATTTTTATTTTTCTTAATGCAACGCTCGTTATAGAAAACTACATGTTCTAACTAGGAGGCAATTTCGTTCCTACCTCGTTTGACTATGTCTTCGATACATAATACATTTTTTTTTCTTTTTCTGATTTTGCTCTACTGTAGTTTAAATTGGTCACATTTTAATCATTTACTAGTATTTTGTGTCCTGAACTTCAAACCCATTTCGAACAAAATAAGTTAATTAAGAGAAATCAAGTAAAATTAAACATATTAGTTATACATACTGCGGTCTATTATGCGGGGAACTGTGTAGCCTATAAAGAACCACAAGATTCAAATCGGATTATAAATATTTTTTCGAAGAACGCCACCGAATGTAGTGGTCCTCATATGTCGGAAAGTTATTTATGCGACAGTTCTTCGAAAATGTTGTATATTGTTCATTTATTCGGTGGTGTTTTCTTTCCACGATTATCGATAATTAGGAATTGAAGTGGCACTATTCTTGCTTTTCCTGGAAAATTCCCATTTTCATAGAATGTTTGTTCAAATTGTATTTTTCAGGCCTACTGAAGTAATAAGTTTGATGTATAAGTATAATTAAATTGTTAATTGGGGAAAACCAACCCTCAATAGACCAAAAAAGTACAATTTAGACAAAAATGCTTTGAAAATATTTTTCCCAATTCCCTAGTCCCAGGGAAAGCCAGAATAGTGCCACTGATGCCAATAACTGTTTTTTTTTTGTTATCGTTTTTAAAAAAACTGTCTGTCACCTAAAGTTGGTTTCAAACATGTTTGCCAAACACGAACATCATTGCCTTCGATAAATAATTTGTACATGTATGAATCAGTTCGATTACGTGGCGCACAAGTAGATTTATAAAAATATCACGTTTCTTATCTTGAATGTCAATTGGGCCAGTGACAAACAAATGCCGTGTTTTTTTTATTAGCGCCCGATAGATGTATCCGATAGATGTTTTCTATTTTTGTATATACAGGAAATCCTCCAAGAACACGACTAATTCGTTCCGTGTTCTTTAAAACCGTGTTGTTCGAGACTACAAAAAACAAATAATAAAAAGTTGCGTGTTATTTTTTATTTTTGGTTATGATATACAAAAAACAAAATAAAAGAGAATAACGACATGTCAAAGTAAATGTCAATTGGTATATTTCAGGTCGTTAAAAGTTCGTTTTATGGATGAATTTATTTCTAATGTCAATGACAAAGCGACAATACGGGTAGTTGTGGAATTTCAGATAGATAATTTAACACCCAGCACTCAATAGCAAAGCATTCAGCTGAGGAAGTACTATAGATTCAGTTCTAAACCCAAATTTAAAATTTGCTGCTAGTTGTGTTGTTATGGCTGTTTCTTCGTCGACAGGTGAGGTTATCGCATCGTTGTTATTAGGTTTAACGGTTCGATGAGATTTTGTGCTTCATGCCGAGATTAAATTAACCTCACTTTTTAATAAGGAACAGATAAAATTTTAACTAAAAATTGAGTCTTATGAAAAATTTATTATGTACCTCAAAAGTTCGTCGATGGAGGCTTTCGTTCAGATATCATAGGCTAAGCGGCATCAGTTCCATTTTACTCCCTTGATACAAATAAGTCTACTATTAAACAAGTAATTATTTAATCGATTGAAAATGCGCTTTTGAATGTGAGTAACCTACTTGTAAACACAAAAACAAAACTTTCGAAACAAAAATCCAAGCAAGTGAGCTCAATTTACCTTCAGCATTTTTATTTAGAATTCTAAAGTACATAAAATAAATAAAGTAAATAAATAAAATAAAATAAATAACTTAAATAAAGTACACAAATTTTTTTGCCGCCATCTGGGCAAATATTATACTTGACACTTTGACAGTAATAAAGTACAGACGTAGCAAATTGATCATGGAAAAATATTCGATTGAAACTCTTTCAAATAATTCAATCAACAATAAATTAACATTAAGAAAAATACGTGAAAGTTTCGGAATAAAGTCGTCTCATTTTGCCGCTCATTAATCCGCTTTAAGCGAAGAGCCATTCACTATCCGCATCCGCAAGTCACTACTTGGATAATATCGAATGTTATCTATATTTCATAATGCAACAGCGGTTTTCAGTTATTTATTAAATAAACATTACTGAAATAACCGTACGACCCCTATGCAAATCACTGTCCCCCATCTTAATCTCTGGACCATTTGGCCAAAATATTAGACAAAAATGATATGAAAATATTTTTCCCATTTCCCGATTCCCAGGGAAAGCCAGAATAGTGCCACTGGACAGTTTATGTGAACAAAGCACATAGTAAGCCTACTATTTGTTTTAAGCCCCTAGGCTTTATTTATAGGGGACCACAATAGCTGCAAACCATTATTTTGTGCATACATACAACGCTTATGTGCTTTTAACAGTATTTAGGCAACCCTATCGGATACTTGGTATAAAGGACCCCGCACAAAACGTATGGAAATTGAATTTTGGTCAAGTGATTTTAAATTTTTAGAATAGTTTCTTCAAGTCATGCTGATCAAAAGTTTCCATGGGCACAAAGTGCCTAGATGCTGTTGAAGCCGAGTTTTAAGCGATGGAAAGTTGAAAAACTTCATTATAGGGTCTATTTTTTAATTCAACCCGAGCAAGCAGGCTTACCCCGGGTAGTGTACACCGAGCAAAGGTTGCACTGGGTAAAATTATCCGGTGCGCATAGAGTAAAAAATTGTTTTTTACTTTGCACACTCTTCGTACACTGACATTTATTTCAGAGTAAAATTGGAAGAACCGAGTAAGCTCGGTGTAAGCACAGTTCACAAATAAAAACGCAGTGTGCAGAGTAAAATTACTCAGGTTGAATAAAAAAACACAGATTATTTTTTGACAGCGCACTGCTTGCTCAGGTTGAATTAAAAAATAGGCCCATTATACGCATCATTATACGCATCATATTTTTCCGCCGTAAAATGTAAAATATTTGGAAATTTCCATTACTTTTTTTTGTATATTTGTGTTTTTTGTTTTTATTTAAACATACGCACCAACTGGTTGTAATTTGTTTGTTTGTGCGATTTTAGCATCGCCCGTCCCACGGATCTGGACATTTTTTTATTTCTTGTGGGGCTGTGTAATAGGTCCGTGCCGCGTGCACGAGCGAGTTTTTCAACTTTCCATCGCTTAAAACTCGGCTTCAACAGCATCCAGGCACTTTGTGCCCATGGAGACTTTTAATCAGCATGCCTTGAAGAAACTGAAAATTTCAAATCATTTGACCAAAATTCAATTTCCATACGTTTTGTGCGGGGTCCTTGATTCAATTTGCCGAAGATATCTTCTAAGTCTGTATATACTATAATTCTTTAAAGGAAAATTTATTTATCTCGAGCTTTCTTATAAATATAAAGTGATAAATATAAAATTTAATTTTTTTTCATTTAAGAATTCATCAATCAAATTTCAAGAAAATATTTTTTTTTCATATGCTTTTAAACTTTTGACCCATCAATCAAATTATGGTCACACCTTTAATTTTTATACAGAAAATAACAAATTTTTCATTCAATTTTGTACCTTTCTTTAAAAAAAAAATTGTTTTTGACATTTATGTTTACATGATGATGACATTTTACGATAAACTCGTGATTATTATGTGTTAGTTTCGTTCGGGTCCATGCCCCTTTGTAGTTCTCTTAAGTTGTGTACCTTTAAAAATATAGAATATATTTTTGTTATTACTTTTTTAAAGAGTTCACAATGAGTTTGTTGTTTCGATCTGTTGTATGCGTATCCAAAAATTTAAATTGAACAAATATTTTTGATTGATTTAATGATAAATTATGAATGAAATGTGAAACGTTATTTTTCGTTCTATAAGCGAGCAATGTACGTACATCGAGGTATGTTAAATTACGGAAGAGATATGTTTTTTGATTTTAATGAAATTAAGCAGACGTTTGGGGTTAATAGCAATGTCGTGGAATTGTATATCTATAAAAAAAATTAATATGCGGGAATTTAGCACTCATGTGTATAGTATCGCAGACCACCCAAAATATATTGTATAAAATTACATTACACAGGCGGGATATGATATGCGCGATGATTTTTAAATTTTTGTATAATGTAACGGTTTCAATTCATTTAAATCATCATTTACTTTCATTAAATCGATAGTTTATGTTATTACAGCGCACAATAAACTCATATACCGCGCAAGGTAATAAATCGTTTTGAAATTGCGCGAATTGCAAAAAAATAAAAAACAAGTTTATTAATAACATGATAATTTATTAATTTAATAATTTAACATTTTGTTGTATAGTTTCATGTCTTTGCCAACACAATATTCTGCACATAGTATGCATGATGCCGGTATATCATTGCGATGCGTACACAATGTAAGATGTAAAACGAAGAATTTGCATACGGGTATTATTAAATTTATGTAAAACCTATAATCACAATGTCAAAAAAACTATAAATTGCATATAACACATACTCGCCAATACAAGATGTAATCGTAAATACCAGGCTTTCATTTTATGCGCAGATAACGCATAATTCAAAAATCTCTCGATACTATACACTTTCTGCATGTGCTGGATAAACGATCTTGACAAAGAATGAAAATAGTTTACATCCATAGAATTATTTTCTATAAAACCTTTGAAAAGAAGGCAATCCCTATACACCATAATTTTGTCGGTTTAATAGTAGAAAATAAATAATGACAAAAAAAAATACTTTGAATGAAAATCCTTTTTAAATTCATGGTTTGGTATTTTGGTTTTATCCTTCACGTGAAAATGGAAACCAACAAAAAATACTTGGTAGATTACATTTCATTATTTTGTATTGTATTTTACTACACTGGATACAAAAGCAAACAAAAAATGGTATTTCCAGGATATATTTCATATAATGGCAATAATAGAACTCTAGTAAGTGTAAACTGATACCAAATGATCCTGCCTGTGCGGTTTACAGGATTTTAATGTTTTTTTTATTGTTTCAATAAAACTAAAAAAAACTTTTATTGAATTTTTATAGTGAATATTTTATAACGTATTAATAGATGATATGTACAGTGGATTAAGATACTCTATAGTTTATATGTATATAGTCGGCTGATGTAAAAGACAGTAGTATAAGTTCTATTGCATTTGGGTTTGTTGATTTTGTTAACACACGGTTAATATGTTAGTTAGCGAGTTATATTTGCAGCTAAGGAAAATTAACACACCCAACACCCGACTTTCTACTATGAATGAATATAAACATCTGAAATGCACGCCTCCTGATTTTTAAAGTGAAAAATTAAACTAAGCGGACTTTTGCTAAAACTGTTTTGTATAATCAAAAAACATTATCTCAGACAAGGTACTGGACAATATGTGCCGAATAATGCCGATTCCATTCCTACAGCCTGTCTACACAATAACAAGAGGGAAGGATAGAAAATGTATTTTTTCTGTTTTTTTAGGACGGAATGACCCGGTTGCAGATACGGCGATCTTAATAGAACGAATGATAAAGATTTATTTGGTTCAATGGCTGACAATGGATTTGGTCTTCAACAATTGCTTCTTTAAAACCCATAGCCCCAAAGTGTCAAAAACGACCACACTTTTGTTTGGGAAGTGTTAAATTTAAACTTACTCAAAACATAATATTTTATCAATTGAAACAACATCTACGTTGTGTTAAAATATTATAAACGTCAAAAAACTAACGTAAACGCGGCAAAAGTTTTGTGTGGAACGATTAAGGATAAAAAAAAATTATTGATATAAAAGCTTATCAATAATATTTAATTTAGCCAGTAAACAACAACAATTTCATGTACATGTAATATAAAGATAAATAAATAACATCAAGTTATTCCTAAATTCTGATCTGCTTTTTGGTAAAACGGACCGAAAATTGGTTTGGATGTTAAAGGCAATTTGGGTTACAACGTATATTTGGCTAAAAATGATATATGGTCGAGAAAGGGCGATTGGCACTTGGTGAAATTTTTTACTACATTGTTTTTCGTAGTTTTTACTGAAAATTTAACGAATAAATTATTCAAGGATAAAGTTAAGCTTACTCTAGCGAAAGTGCCGAAGAAGTGATTTTTCAAGCTCCAATTAATTCCGTGAATTGGAATTCCCATCATTGATATATTTAGTCCCACCAAATAATGATTATGGGCAAACGGACGAAGATTTGTAATTGAAGACCAAGTGATTAACAAGGATGGTGAAATAGGCGAGGAAACTATAAATCATACCACCACAAATAATTATACCTCCAAGAAGAACGATCGCAAAATATTGCATCAATGAGCTATGGAAAATGTTGAGCTTTTATTTGACAAGGAGCTTATGATAAAATGAGTGAACTATACAAACCTGTCTTCAACTCAAAATAGAAATTCAAACCTTAACGTTACTTGCAATGGGGTACATGGTCGTACATCTCGCAAGTTAGCTAATTGCGAAAGTTAAAGATGGCTGACTTGCGATTCAATTTTTGATTTGCTAGAAATGGCATTCTCGATACGTCTAGCAAATCCGCCATATTACTTAACATTCAGCACATTGCTGAATTTTTTTGACATGAACTAAACAATAAAATTTAAACATAACCACACAAATATTGAAGCTGGGTGTTACCGTAACGCCATTGTTTTCTTTATATTTCGTATAAAATGCATTCACAAATAAAAAGGCGAAAGCCTAATTTTAGTGATAGTGAAATAATGAATTTTTAAAAATTTGGGAGACAAGGTGAACATTAATAAGTGGTCTGTTTAATTTGTATGCAGTAAATTTTGTGTGATATTTATAATATTATCATTTTAGGAGAATCGAATATATTTGGCGAGGCCTTGAAAAATGCCTGGAAAGAAATGGCAAACGAATATTCCGTAACGGCTTATATTCCAAGATCAGGTGCAGAACTAAGAAACAAATTTACTGACTTAAAAAGTTGAACAAAAAAACGTGTAAGTCAAATTAAAACTCACCAAAATGGGATGGGTGGAGCACCGCCTCTTCAACTAAAACCATACAAAGAGATAATTGTACAATTAGCGGTTGCAAATACCATGTATGGGTTTAATTATTATGTGGATTCATTCACGGATGTAAATATATTTAAAATGTCAAACAATTTCTCTTTTGACATTCAGAATAATACACGCTTATATAGTTTAAGGCCCCACAATTGTAACTGTAGAAACAGAACCAGAATATTTAATTGAAGAGGTAAGCCCATTAGATGTGGATTCAACAATGAGGGATGAAATAGTGGATGAAATAGTAGATGAAATAGGCGCGAATACACCATCCGTTCAGCCCAGAGCAAGACCATTAAGGTGCACACCACGGCAAAGAAAACAACGGCGACTTGGCGTTGATGAGCTTGATGGACAAATGCTACAAATCGCCAAGAAGAATTTATTAATTCAACTGCAGCGGAGCGGCTAAAGGAGTCCCAATAACCTCATTCGTGAAATTAGTTAGAAATAGAAACTCGGCTGCCAATTCCAACATAATGCAGTTCTACAGAATGTTTCGTTAGATATTTAAATGTCCTTTATTATTTATATATTACGTTTATTTATTAACAATTATCTATCTTAAATTTATATTTTTTTAAATTTTTCCTGAAATATTTGATAAAGAAGACTGAAATAAAACGAATATTTAAATTAAATGTAATTTTATTAGTTATATGTAAAATTATGATTTATAAGTGATTGCCTAATTAAATTACCGCGTAATTGGCTTTAGGCAAATTTTCATCAAATTCAATTATATTTGATAATTCTATCTCTTCTCTAGCATCATCAGCAGTCTGTTATTATATGCAGGCATTTTTTAATGCCATAGCACATTAGTCCTCCAGTTTTGCAAATAATTCAAAACCTGCTTTTCAGTACACCAAATGCCTGTTCAACAATTTTTCTGGTCTTTTTGTGGTAAGTATTATAATTTATTTCAGCACTCGTGGACGGACTGATAATAGGGGTCCTTAGATAATGCAACAATGAGTACCCATTATCATCCAAAAGCCACCAATTTTCCAGAAGACGGCTGGAATACAAAAACTGGTATAGGTCGTGTGTTGATCCTGGCCAACGAGGGACGACATCAGGAAACTCATAAGCTGCATTGCACCCTAAAAGATATATTAAACCAAACTAGTTTATGTCACTTTTCGTTTCAACCAATTACATTTGAAAACCCGTATTTTCTGTAGAATTGCAATTTTGTGGTGGTTATATCTTGCAGTGTGGTTGGAAAGTTTATAAATTCTTTCATATGTAATTACATCGCTTCTAAAAACTCTTTCAATAGTTTGCTGATAGTTGTTAGACTAAATTACAAATTCGAAACTTCCTGACCCTAATATGTTTAAAGCAGTAAGCACCTAAAATTAATGAGTATATTACCTATTTCGTTTCCCAATATATGAAATGAATATCTTACTGTTAGCTGTGGGGGAATCGATTTCCTCCTCCCAGTAGTTCTTTGAAGTAGGACTGTATATTTGTCAACTATAAACTCGGCTGCTGATTTCATGAATCTATATCTAAAAGGTTAGATACTCGATATTTTAGCAATTCGCAAATCGCAGTTAGGTAAATATGGCAGATTTACTAACAACAAAGATGCTTGCGGAAAATGACATTCTCGATAGTTTCAGCAAAGGAAATATTTTTTTTTACTCAGCACTTAAACGACAAAGTGCTGAATTTAGTTTTCCTATAGCGACTACATTAGAAACGCAAATTTAAAGGCTGAATTATATATTTTTGGTTCGTTGGCTTGATCGTCCGATTCAGATGATGGCTTGGCTCCACATAGTCGTCACGTGATACCGGAACACGGTTGATTGTGGCAATATTGTGCAGCACAAAGCATGCTGTAATTATTTGCACACATTTGTACACACTGCAAAGTAAACTACCACCTGATACATGTATAATTCTGGGGCGACTCTTAAGTACCCCAAATGCCATTTTGATTATTTTTCTGGTTTTTTTCAGATGTACGAGTATATTATATTTGTTTCTGCATTTCTTGTAAAATCATCCTTTAGCTCCTCTCTAACTTGTTTTGCTATATTCTTCGTGAATCTGTATCGCTTAAAAAATTCGACAGCACTACACTCAAAAGGGTTATCACGGTCTACAAATACTTGAAATCCATAAGCACCATTTGTACAGGTTAAATTAAATCAATTAACTTCACTAGGTAGTCACTACTAAATATCGATTAACTCAACTAAACCAATTAATTTTTAAGAAATATATAAAAAAAAAATATTTTCAAACTTAAAAATTGGCATACGCATTAATTGCACATACTTCAAATCGCTCGCACAATGCTTGCGTGCTTGCTATTCAAGACAAAAATATCGAGTATACCATTTTTAGCAATTTAGCAATCATTGCTTGCTTATTTGTATCGAGTATACCATTTTCCGCAACCTAGTGTAAACCGCTTGCTTATCTGATTGCTAAACAATCGAGTATCTACCACTTTAAATACTTTTCGAGGTATTCGTTTTCGACGCCTAACACGCACAATAATTAATTCCATAATGTTAGAATTTTAAGGGAAGCTAAATTATTTAAATTCTTTCTTTTTAATTTAATTATAATTTTAAATTTACTTATTAAAATACAAAGTATATATTAATCACGCGCACAACAAAATGACCAAACGTCACTTTAATATTTCATGCAGAATTGTTGTTGTTTTTTGTATTGCGACCTCAAAATATTGGTCGCTAACTTTTCTAGATTTTTTGCTTGCTAGTAAATCGCAAAATCGATCCAGCATGTCAAAATGTCATTTTCAGCTCGCAACTTGCTAATTTGCTTGCTAGAACGTATCGAGCATTTACGCCGACATGTATGCTTTAATTGGAATCCTAATTATTTCGGGATACAACCAAATGCCTCGGCGAGGTACTCCGTGGTCACTATATGATGATTGCGACAATTTAGTTGTTTCGAATACAATTCAGAAGAACCGGTTTGATGCAATATTTAGTTCACGTGTATTTCGCTGACAAGCTCGAAAAAGTGCGACCGCTAATCAACGAAATGAATAAATTGTTCATAAAATATACTCCAACCGCAAACGGATTATCGATAGATGAATAACCGATTCCCTATATTTACCTGCAAACTATTCATGCGTAGTAAACCAAATCGTTTTGGTTTTAAATCTTGGTTTTTGGCTCAAAAAAATGGATATTGTATACAATTTGATATTTATTAAGGTAAATATATAACAAATCCCATAGTAAGTTACCATTTGTTGAGTCTATGGTTTGTAAATTTCAAAAATTTGAAATTTGCATTATTTTCTGATAATTTTTCACTAATCCGTTGATTAACATAAGTAATTGATCTAAATTATGGAGGAACTGGCACAGTTAGAGAACACCGCTAGCCGCTGTAACGCAGCAAAAAAAAACAATTTAAAAACCGCTGTACCAAAAATTCGCACTTAGGGAGCATAAACATCCGCAATCGACATCTACACCGGAATTTCAGCTGTTTGATGAATTCAACCACTCGTTGTCCATATGTATACAACCAATATAGGGGAGGGGGGCGTTAAGGCGTTTAATTAAGGCGTTAACCCAAATTAATTATGTGGAATAAGAATTTTAAAATTTTAAACTAATCAAATAATGATTCAAATATGTTTCATCATAAGAAAAAATACAAGACCATCCAGCTTCCAATTTTTTGTTGATATGTGATGGTTTGAGTATTTACTGTAATTCCTTTCAAAATTTATCAGAAAGACGTAATTCACAAAAACGTCTCATATCTTAATGAAATCTTGAAGTCTTATGCATTTATGCATATACTCGATATCTGTTGTAGCCTATAAAACGTTGATGACTACTAAATGGGCAATAAGCGAAGAACCATTTGAAAACAGTGTTCAGATTGTTTCCCAAATTCGGAGTAGCAAAACATTAGAAAACGCCACAAGATGAATTAGCTCTAAAATCACACACCCTCGCACACTGATCATACGCCACGGTGCCAACTGCAAGCCATTCAATCTATACTTGTAAATCGCGCGAATATAGATTGAATGGCTTACAGTTGGTGCTAGATATTAATCCACTTAATAAACACATTTCATTAAACACATGATTTTTTAATTCGGAAAAATTAGAATTTTGAATATTTTAATTAAAAAATTTGTTCAAAAAGCTTAAAAAATCACTCCATCGATTTCGACTTGTTTATAGGTATCAGGATTATCTACCGATTTGTAAAAGTAAAAATTTAGTTATTTATAGTAGAAAAAAAAGGAAAAAGCAAGAAGTAAAAAAAAGAAGGGGAGACAAAAAATAGGCAATAAAAATGAATCTATTTATCATCGCTGCCAATTGTTGTTTATACCGAAAAATTAATAATTAAAAGGGGGGAGGAGTATAGCAGGTAAGCGAATAGTCATCGGTTGAGTAACAACATTCATGGTATATTGAAGTATATTTATAAAAATGGCTGAACAGTTCACACTGAATTTAAACTGCCTGTGTCAATTCTTGATACATTCTTGTCATCGATGTATTTGAAGTATCTAAAGGCAAGAAATCTCCAAAAGCATACACTCGCATCATCATCGATGAAACCGCAATGCTTACCAATGGTTGACTGATTGACTAAGGTGTATTGAGCGACTTTTGCGAAAGGTGATGATGAACTGCGACAAATTCTTTGGTGGAATGATGTTCGTTGTCAGTAAGGACTTTCGGCAAGAGCTTGTGAAGTGCAGTCTTTTGCGCCACGTCACTGAGCCACCACTGACGACAAGCATGCGCAGCGAGGCCCAGGACCAATACAGCGAATGGTTTCTTATGACCCTAATGCTACAATAGGACTTGTAGCACAATCCAATGAAAATGGTACTGGAATTTTTTACAAATTAATTAAAAATTTGTTACACAGTTAGAAAATTTTTTACAGATGCCATTATCCTGCAATTCGTGTGTAGGCTGGCGTTAGACAAAGCTACACCACACTTTTCGTATTTTCGTTAATATTTATTGTATCGTACTGGGGGTGGCTCTGGAATTGTTTGCATATTAATTACAACATATCGACATAGTTCAATCCTCAAAAAACTACCCCTTAAGGGTGCAATTCTTCAAAACCCATATTTTAGGTTAAACTGTGTTTTTGGCATTTAAGTTAATATTTCTTATATCGTACTGGGGGCGGTATTGTATTTTTTTTACAAATTAACTACAACATACTAGCAAAGCTCCACCCCTCCCGCAGAAGCTTCCCCTACGGAATGCAACTTTTAAAAACCTTATGTTTCGTCTCCACCAAGCCTTTTGCATTTGTGTAAATTTTTATTGTATATAGTGTTGGGGTAGTACTATACAATCTTTAAACAATAAAGAGGCATAATTTAACTTATAGAAAACTACCCCAAAAGGGAGCAACCGTTTAAAATCATTGAATCGTAACTATTGATACAAGAAGACTTTACTAAATAAATTACAATATATTAGAATAGTTCAATTGCCAAAAACTGCCCCACAAAAGTGCAGCTCTTTAAAACAATAATTCTCTGTATAGGTAACCCCCTCAAATAGGTACCCATGAATTTATTACAACAGCCCACACCCACAAAAAACGATTAAAATGCTTCGAATTACCTTCCTATGCAAGAAATAGGTACCAATGAAGTTATTACAATAACCCGCATCCCCAATAATCGATCATAAAGCATAGAACTTCATTCCTATGCAAGAAACAGGGACCCAAGAATTTATTACAATAGCACACACCCCCAAAAATCGTTCAAAATTCTTCGAATTACATTCCTATGCAAGAAAGAGGTACCTATGAAACTGTAACAACAGCCTACACCCACAAAAATCGATCAAAATGTAACGAACTTCCTTCCTATTTCTTTCTTAGCAATGCAATTTGAAGCATTTAGATCGATTTTTGGGTGTGTGGACTGTTGTAATAAATTCATCGGTTCCTATTTCTTGCATAAGAATGAAGTTCGATATTTCTCGATCGATTTTTGTGGGTGTAGGCTGTTGTAATAATTTATTGCGTTCCTATTTCTTGCATAGAAAGGTAATTCAATACATTTCGATCGATTTTTGTGAGTGTGGGCCGTTGTAATAAATTCATGGGTACCTATTTGAGGGGGTTACCTATACCGAGAATTATTGTTTTAAGGAGCTGCACTTTTGAGAGGCACTTTTTGGCAATTGAACTATTCTAATATATTGTAATTTATTTAGTAAAGTCTTCTTGTATCAACAGTTACGATTCAATGATTTTAAACTGTTGCTCCCTTTTGAGGTAGTTTTCTATAAGTTATATTATGCCACTTTATTGTTAAAAGATTGTATAGTACTACCCCAGCACTATATACAACAAAAATTTACAGAAATGCAAAAGGCTTGGTGGAGACGAAAAATAAGGTTTTTAAAAGTTGCATTCCGTAGGGGAAGCTTCTGGGGTAGGGGGTGGAGCTTTGCCAATATGTTGTAGTTAATTTGTAAAAAGATTGCAATACCGCCCCCAGTACGATATAAGAAATATTAACTGAAATGCCAAAAACACAGTTTAACCTAAAATATGGGTTTTGAAGAATTTCACCCTTAAGGGGTAGTTTTTTGGGGGTTGAACTATGTCGATATGTTGTAATTAATTTGTAAAACATTCCAGTACCACCCCCACTACGATACAATCAATATTAACAAAAATATGAAAAGTGTGGTGTAGCTTTGTCTAACGCCAGCCCACACACGAATTGCAGGATAACGGCACCTGTAAAAATTTTTCTAACTGTGTAACAAATTTGTAATTAATTTGTAAAAAATTCCAATACCATTTTCATTGGATTGTGCTACAAGTGCTGGTGCAGCATTAGGGTCATTGGTTTCTTCAAATCAATCTAGGTGAATATTCTACACTGGATAGCGTTTCAGTTCAAATCACACAGAAAATCTAATCGAACCATTCGGCAGATAGACTAATCCAATGACCGCCCTTTCTATTGACCTCAGCCAATTAACAGACACTTCAGATGAACCGGAAGATCATCGACATGTTCACAGGTCAGGCCAAAATTTCTGGATTGCGGGTTCAATCATTTCTGAATATGCAAATGACGCACAAAATTATCCGGTTCGATCCGGTAGCGATTATCAATATCCTAGCCTATGCAATCAACATCAACACCATGGGTGCCACATCTGACACCATGTTAAATTAAATGATTATGCAAAACTATATTGTATGTTAATATTTTATTTATTTACATTAAATAAATTTCTTTTGTTGGTTATAAGACTCCCTGAAGTTGGTTGCCTTTTCTATGATTTGTGGCTGCATCGTTATCTGACCGCTATTATGTTCAGATGTAAAAGTATATCAGGCTGAGTGTAGACTAGTACGTTATAAGCATACATATATTTAAGCATTTGTCTGTATTGTTTGAGCAGCCCAAATCGCCCCATTTGCGTGTGACCAATGATCGGACGTTTAAAAGTCAAAAATTTGGTTTGTTTTTAAATTATTACGTTCGAATGATAAGCAACCGGAATCCCTCGATATTAAACCATTAAGGGGTCTTTGTACATACAAATCTTCTGAGTATTTTATTTTCGAATGATCTTTTGCCAACTAAAGTTCGCACGGTCATCCAATTTCATTTCCAGTTTTACAGTCCAGCATCTCCGATCATATTTAGAATCCCAATAAAATTCTCACGCTAAAATGTCGTTACGAAGCTCCTAATATTTTCATATAAACATGTAATAAAAATATTTATAATTTATCATTTATGATTTTTGATTGAATTAATTTAATATTATTTGTTGTAAAATCATCACCCACATTAAACAAGAATGGCACACAACAACAAAACCCAAAAACCACAATCATTTTGTTGCTGGTATGCGATGAGTAAAATATATTCGGATTTGGTGGGTATACAAAAGAACCACCAAAATACCAAAATTGTTTCGATAAAAATCTCAAAGAAATGAAAATAAATCATTTAATTTTTTATTTAATGTGTTGCGTCAAGAGGAAGCGGAGCGAACGGAATATAATTTGATGGCTGTCGTGTATTAAAATTTCGTGTAATGTGAGCACACTATACAATGTAGATATGTTTATCCGGTCCCGTCAAAGTGTTTTTCTCCCTTGCGTATATCGCGCAAAAACCCAAATTATTCAAAACATGAACCATAACCAACAAAAAATAAAAAGATTTCATCTCCTTGAAGACAAATAATAATAATCGTAACATGAGAAGAAGAGGAAGCTTTGGTTGCTAAAAATTCATGATTTATGTTTTATGATAAGAAATACAACAAAAAAATATTGAGGTTATGTTTTCATCGATGATAAAAAATAAATAAATAATTCTGTTTTATTGATGATAAATTGATACAATTTTATTGTTGTTGTTATTGGTATTTAGTTGTTTTGTAAACTACGGTCCAAAGTATTGCGTTATATCAAGGCAAGGAACTCAAATTAATTTTAATCAAAAAATTATTTACATAAAGATGCTTGCGTCTACACCTCCTCCTCGGGTTCACGTTATATATATATATTTATAGCTGTGTATGTACATAGGGATCTTATTACGTTCATTTCATCTCTTCGTGCGGTACCACTTCCTTAGAGTCTGCCATATACGAGTAATATGTTATAAATGTATACATGTTGGTTGATATATCATCAATTTCCGGGATGAGGGAGGTATCTTTTATATGAATCATAAATTTGAACAAAAATATAAATAAAATCCGAAATTATTTATCATGTAATTTGAATAAATTGGTTACATGTATATTTGCCGACTCTTAAACCGTTTATATATTTTTTGAATTTATATCGGATAAGCACGCAATCAATTCTTATAAAGTCGCTTAAATATAAATACCTACCAGAGGAATTTATGTTTGCGATTTATAAATATAACGCTTTGTATAATATAAATACCAATAAAATTAACTTAACCATTTTATGTTTGTTCGACACAAAAACCATAAAATGTTAATTGTTTGATTAAATATTATTATGAGATGATCATTCTGCGGTACAATTTTCTTTGAATTTGAATGGTTTAAATATGCTAATGAACTGTTAACAATATTCCGCTTAAAGAACGATGTGTAAAAGATGCGAAAAGCGCCAATTTAATTTGTCTCAAAAGCAATATTGATTTTGGCGGTATTAGCGAACGGATGATGATGATGATGGGGTAATGATGAGTAATACGATATGTGTTGTATAAAATCATCAAATCGAATATCGTCATCGTAAATTATTGTAAACATCAAATTTTTATGACATTTTCGAATTTTATGTTAGAAATTTTATGCGAAAAAAATTTGGTTGTAATTCTGGTTTTATGGTTTGGAAACAGTGTAATCTTTTATCGTTAAAATATTTTATAAAAAAATATTTTTATTTAATACACAAATAAAGCCCAGCTAGGTACTTCAATCGGATGCACTAAATTAACAGCCGGAAAGATCGTGCATAATTAAAACAAAAGTAACTTTAATTAAAATCTTTATAATGTGGTTTACATTGCTGTGTTATAAATTAGACACTTTCCACCCTAAATACCTTCAAAAGTACGCTTCATTCATTTTCAAATTGTCATAGTGTCTAGTCACTTAAAAATAATAAAATATAAAAATATAAAATAAAATTTGATTTTGGACATATTAAAACAGAAAATATAAAGATAAATAAATAAATTATTTAGTTAATACATTAACATTTGATTGTCTGTGCATTAACTAAATTATTTAATAAATAATTAAACTAATAAGCTTAATTCTAATTATTACAAAATAATTTTATTTAGTATACTGCCACTTTGTTACAACAGTGCAGTGTTTGTTTCCAAAACAATTTTAAATAGAGAATAAGTGAAAATTGTGAAAAATGCCTTAGTGGTATCTCCAAAGCACGCAACCCGGGCGTCAAATATGGCTTGTGTGAAAGTTTGTTTCATATAAAATGTGCCGATATATCCGATGAGGTACTGAAAGACCTTCAAGTTGGTTCTACTACGTAGTTGTGCCCCGATTGTCGATCGAAAGCAAATTGCTCAATCATAGATGATTCGAGTAGTGACAATATTCTAATCACAAGTGTAAAAAGCAATATCTCACTCAGTGATTTAACAATAATTCTGCACGGCATGAAAAAACAATTAGTTCCTTGTCATTCTTACGCAAAGCATTTGATGATATAAAGATGACCATCAACAAGCTGACTAAGGAATGTATGTTGTATGTGGTATTCCACCTAATTGCCAAAGCATCCCGAAAATGATTATGTGTATTGGCTGCAGCTGGGGTAGAAGACAATATATTATCTATCAAACAATTGATACATAAAAAGATTCCGTTTCGTTATTAAAATGATCCTTTATTGTAAAATTAAGCTCACTAGAATTAAAAAATACAATTTTTGGTGCTTTTCGGAAGAAGGAATTTGTTTGCTGCCAAGAATTGGAAGCTGAATATGCTGTATATCCACCTAATCATATGAATTTTTCTGCTTCATCATCTTACCAGGTTTCAGTCGAGGCTTTACAATGCACCTAAAATGGTTAAAACAAACTGTACCTTTCAATTTTTATGTTGCAAAGAAAATAGAATACTCTTACACAAAACAGCTGATTCTCCACTTCATGAAATATTTCCTTCCCTAATTCCCTTTCTGACATCAATTTGTTTAACTTGGGCTCATCCGACACACATCATTCTATCCATCGGGATACTGCAACAGCGGGCCTTTCCAATGGCACAAATTCAATAACCATTGTGGATGAGAAGAATAATATACAGCCAGCTCCGGTTTGTTGCAATAGAATTAAACAAATATCATTATTAGATTTAAAGGGTTATCCAATTCAAGCTTGATAAAGTAAACTTAAAAAAAACACACAAAATATTCGGAATGTATTGTAATTTTTATTTCATTTTACAGATTGATCCTTGCCATTTTTAGTTAAACAAGATATCATTCAAATGTCTTCCACGGGACTTCTTACAGGCCTTGATTCTTTTGAGGTAATTTTCAATGACTTTTCGGCACATTTCGGGCGGTATCTCGGCCATTACCTTACGAATATTAGTTTTAAATTCGTCAAGAGTTTGAGGATTGTTTGCGTAAACACGATCTTTCGCGTAGCCCCACAAAAAGAAATCCAAAGGCGTTAAATCACAGGATCTTGGAGGCCAATTGACATCAGCCAATCGCGAAATCAAACGTCCAGGAAATTTCTCTTGCAAAAGATCTCGATTTGCTCGTGTTACGTGACTGGTTGCTCCATCCTGCTGGAACCACATATCGTCAAGATCATAATCTTCGATTTTCGTAAAAAAATAATCGGTTAACATGCGGCCATAGCGCTCAGAATTGACGGTAACGGTTCGTCCATGGTTGTTCTCAAAAAAATACGGCCCAATCACACCACCAGACCACAATGCGCACCAAACAGTGACTTTTTCCGGGTGTAATGGCTTCTCTACAATCAATTGTGGATTTTCTGAGCCCCAAATTCTACAGTTTTGCTTATTAACGTATCCACCAAGCGAAAAATGAGCTTCATCACTGAAGAAAATTTTGTTCGAAAAATCAGCATGGACGGATTTAATAATTTTAACGCGTTGGTCGATTGTTAAATGCTCCATATTCTTAAATGGCAGAATGTCAACTAAATAAATGACAGCGTACTTGACGTTTATCTTTGACAGATGTCGGTATACAGATTTCTACTTTATCAACCTCGAATTGGATAACCCTGTATATTATATTATTTTCTTAAATTTTCTATTTTTCTTAAATTTTCAAGTACTTGAAAATTTTATTTACACAATTTATTGCTATTTCTTTGTTTTGTTTTGATTTTAATTTTGACATCTGCAATGTCATTGTCAGATGTTTCAGAATTCCTATTTTATTTTCGGGTTGCCCAAGTTGTGTCTAAATGGTCGATTTTTTCTATTTCTGTTTATCTGGTAATTTTTATACCATTTACGATTAATTCACAATTTCATTGGATTCGATTTTGTATGTCATTAAATTTAAATTCACTATAATTGAATTTTGTTGTTTCAATGATTTATTGTTTAATGAATATGTTAAGAACTGATTTAATAGCTCGCTGTCATAGTTTTGATAATGTTAATGACTATAAAATGTTTCTTAACTATTATTTTGTGACCAATGCTCGACAATTAAAACATTACAAATAAATATTCGTGGCATGAATGATTTTGCTAAATTTGATAATATGTTAGAGTTCATAGATAGTCTACAATCGGATGTTGATATTTTAGTTATTTCTGAAACTTTTATTCAGAGTCATAATTCGATAGCCTAGCATATCAACAATTTTAATAGTTGCTTTTCTTGTAGAGATGATCGAACTGGAGGTGATCTTGCATTATACATTTAAAAAGATATCGAGTATATTGCATCTTGAACATGGATAACGGCTTGTACCCATTTAATTTTATTCAAATACTGCTTCCTCGCCTTAATAATACATAAATCTGTGGTATATATCGACCGCCAGGTTCTGATGTTGATTGTTTTTTTAATTGGTTGGATAATCTCCTATCTGGAAACCACTGTACTGATAACATATTACTTGGGGATATAATTATTGCAGTTTATAAAACAGATGGTAATTAATGTCATTGATTATAATAATCTGTTGATGACCCATGGTTTGATCACTACAAATTCGTATGCAACTCGTTCTGCAAGTGACAATATTTTAGATCATTCCGTATCTAGTTTCATAAATATAACTAAAATCGTCAATTCTACGATGTACTCTACTATTAGCGATCACAATTTCTTTTTGTCAAATTTTTTCTTTACTTCTAAGTATATTAAGGAAACTCTTGAAAAGAATATAGTAGACATGGCTAAAGTTAATGAATTATTCAATAATTTTCTACGTACAATGCCATTTAATGTGAAAGATCCGAATAATATTATAGAAATTATTGTTGAAAAATATAATAAATTAATAGATACACGGAAAAAAATAATCTTGTTACCACAAAGAAAATGATTTCTTTATAGTCCAACATTCTCTTTTTCTTAATTTAAAAATTTAGTGTCTTATTTCGTCCCATTTTTTCTTGGTGATAATTTTTTTTTTACTTAAAGAAAGAAACTTTTCTTGACGCAAGAAGAATTTTAATTATTGATTTGAATTAATTTTTCTTGAATTAAACGTTTCTATGAATTCTTTAGTGCAGTAGAATAAAACTTAAATAAAGAAGATTATCATGAAATGAGTAGAAATTTTCTGAAATTAAGAAAATTAGCGCTTTCTTAAACTGTGATAATAAATTTTCTTAAATAAACACATTTCAAAAATAAAATAATTTCTTATTAGACACAAATATAATTTCTTTATTCAAGAGGATAATATCAAAATGATATAAACAACCAAATAAATTTTAAGTTTTTTATATTTATAATTTTTGCATGAAATTTCACGTCAAACTGAAAACTTCTTAGATTTTTAGCTAAAGTTACATAGTTAACGATATGGATCCTATAATGCATGCATTTAGTAGCCAGTCCCATAGCTCTGACACGATCGTTATTACTGATCTGGTGAAAGCTATTTTGGTCGATAGATATTGCTGTTTCTACAATCCAACCGATTTTTTCATTAAAGTCATCTACAATGATTTTTTGGCCTCATCTGATTTATCTTCAGTAGGTGCATGAACCCTTAGGATCATAATACGTATTAAATTGTTTGATGCACAATCTTAGTGTTCATAATTGCACTTTGGTTGAACGGAAAACGGTGACATGTTTTCCAACGTTATGCTGAAGAAAGCCAAAACCAAACTCTTTCAAGCCTGAGATATAGCACAATATGGCAAGATTAAGATTTTTTTATCATAGTGTGTGTGTTGTGATGTCAAGAAATCAGTTGTGGATTGGTAGTCACGAAGCGAATTTTCTATTTAAAATATTTGATTGTTATCTAATAATAATTTTAGTTTAGATGTTGGTTGGTGGTTTGAGGATCAATTTTACCACAATTACGTTTTAGAATTGGTTGTAAAATCGTATTTTTCCATCATACTACCTTACTTACAACTTACCTATCTTACTTACCTTACTTTAAAACCACATTGCAAAATTGATGGAGGAGTAATCAGGGTCAACCAAGGCCATGCACAATTTGAAAATGTTCCTTTGTAAGCCAATTGAGTGCAGCTCGGACTTATGAATGTAAGAAGTTGTAGTTCGTGAACTATCTAGCATTATGGTGTGAGGACTGTTTAGTATTTTGGTGAGACTGGTTGATAATGTATAGTTTGTCATAATCATTATACTAATTGGAAATTATACTTTATGGAATTAATATCGAAAATTAGCATTTCATTAAAAAATGCTCATTTACAAGTACACATTGTACTCTGCTTTTAGAAATTAAGTTCTCGTTAAAACAAAAATTTCTTAAACTAAGAAATATGGTGTTGAGGAAGAAATCAAAAATTCTTTATCAATAGTACGAATAGATTTGTTCAAGAAAAACAATTTCTTCTTGGAAACAAGTTACTCTAATCATTTAAGTATCTTTCTTCTCATTAAAAGATACGTTTCTCGCATCAAAATAAATTTTTAAATTCAAGAAAATATTTCTTCATATGAATTCTAATTTTTTCATAACAAGAAAATCAGAACTCTAATTCGAAAAATGTGTTTCTTGCTCCAAGAAAAATAAAGTGATCGAACAAATTGCAAAATTAAATGTATTTTCTATCATTCTATTAACAATTTTTTTATGGTGAGGTACGTTATGATTTTTTTTTTGTATATTTAATGTGCTTTGTGTTAAAAATAAATAGTGTTTAGTGCCCTATATCCAGAAATTGGTTTAATTTACAATTTGTTAAAATAAATTAAAGTAAGTATAACAAAATGAAAACGAAAAAGGTTAACAAATAAAAACTATGTATATAAAAATAAAAATTACTGTAAATGTAATATTGATAAATTTCGGGGAATCCCGTATTATGCATTTTTAAATAATAATAAATAAAAAACAATGCACAAAAGGATATTCCACGAAGTTTATAACCAAATTGTGTTGTTTGAACTCAGCGTAGCTGAGTAGTGTGTAATCTAATACATAACGGCTTTATAAGCAGTGCAAAATATAATAAATTTTGGTAAAGTGTAATTACTATTTGTAATTTATTATTTTAGTTGTATAATAATATTTTGTGGTTTGGCTATTTGTGTGTGTCTGCGTGTACTCATCACGAAAAATGCAGCAATATCTAAATTCGGAGAATTGCATTTATTTAACTTAAATTCGCAAAACATTGATTTTGGTGATTCGTTAGTGATAAAATTAACCATTAATTAGTTTTCTTTTTATTATCGTATAAAATAAGTGTTGTTGATCAATGATCATTAATAATAAAAATTTTTGATTCAAAAGTTTTAAATTCTTGTTTTATGAAAAATATTTATAAGCACTAATTTGCAATTGTGTATAGTAATTTCGATACAAAATAGAGTTATAAATTCACATTTTTCTTTTGTTTTACTTTGGATTTTGCGATTAAGTGGGAAAGTGTTCGTGATGAGTACATATATTCTTGTTCTGCTTTGTATTTTAATTTTAATTTTCTTATTAGAACAATGGCTGAACAAACTATATTAGATGGGTCATCGCTTGTCTATTCTTACGGTATTAAATTATCTATACATATAAAAATTATTTATCCGCATCTGGTACACTGAAAAAACAAATTTTCTTAAAAGATATTTCTATTACCAAATTACGAGTTGCTTTACAGAAAAGTTTCACCGGGCGCAATTTGTTAACAAAACTAAAAATTTAATTTGTGTTACTAAGTGAAACTTGCTTTTACTGAAATTTGTTTTTGAGTGCAGTTAACGTAACTTAACATACCTATACATTTACTTTTCATTTTGATACTGAGGCTGCGTGTCAAACTTGAGGTAAAAGTCAATTTTAGATACATTTTTCGGTAAATTCAATTATTTTTCAAAAACTCTAAAAATTGGTACTACTAGACAGCCAATTTTTACCGTAGTAAACGATTTACCTTAAGTTTGGCACACAGCCTGAGTTCAAAAAATCATAGCGGCCATTAAAAAAAATCTAAAATGTTTTTAATGTATTTTTTCAAGATGGCACTGTTTTAGAGTTTGTTGGGACGGAAGAAATGTCACACACCGCTGCAATTGTGACGAGCGAGTTAAAGTCAAAAATGATTGAGTGGGATTTGGCACTAGCAGGAGAAAAATTAGATAGTATTTAGTTTTGATATATATTATGCTAACTCAGTAATCATTTAATTTTTTTTTAAGACTGTGGTTTCCACAAAATTTCAGACCTTCAAGCGATAAACTTTTTAGACCTTGATCAGATGTTTCCAGATTTATGTCAATTAAGGACAAAATCTCAATTAAGGTTTAAAATTGAACAATGGCGTGTAGAAAATGTAAAATTTAACCTTAGTTAGCTGCGTTTTTCTGAAAAACAATTGAGATGAGTTCGTTATAGCTTTCTTCAAGTTGATTCAATTTAAAATAACCATTTACTTTTTTTTAAGTCGAATAAGTTAGATCAAATAGTCTTCAATATGTAATATCGTTGTTTTGAGTTCTGAACAATGCTTTTATTATACGGAACTGTTATGAGCTATACAAAATTATAAGAAAATTATAGAACGATGATAGATGTTTTTTGTTATGCTTAGAAGACTTTGGTCTAACTTATTCGTCAACCAACCAACTTAGCGTTGGCTGCTGACCCGATTATTTTTCACAAAAGCGCAGCTGTTATATACACAACGGCATTCAACGACTAATCTATATCCATCACCCAATTGTTCGACCGTGTCAGGAACTTCCAACTTATCGGATTGGATCAAAAACCAATCATTCTCGGTATCTTCCATAGAAACAGGAAAACTTTCATCATCAGATTTTGTTGGAAATATTACCCAAATTAAGTGAAAATCTTACTAATTATTATATAAACATTTTTATTTTCCAGAATCTGCAAGAATTTCTCAAAACCAAAAAAGGTTCCAGAATTTTACAAATATTTAGCAACAGTGCCCCGCCACATCTGGACGAATACGCAATAGGTATTGGTTACTTCGATCGTCAACTGTGTAGTAGACAGCCCTGTAACGGCGGCAATATTAGAAAAAATTTCTAAAGATATTGCGACATTTTCTCCTGGAGAAAATAAGGTAATATTTATTACACCGATATAATGTCATGTTAATGAATAAAAACAAAAGTTTGTCATTTTTTCAGGAGTTGTATTATAGAGGAATGTCTGGAATATTGTACCACAAACACAAAAATCTAAGTTTTAAATATCGAAAGGTGGGATACTTGGAAAAAAAAGATAGACGTCCTCAACAAATAAAAGTTTGCACTGCAACTGCAACAAATACAGGTAAAACTAACTTATGTATTCTACATAGATATTATAAATCAATAATATTTTTTCTTTTTTTGTTCATTTCAGAAGTAAGTCAGGAATTCGAAGGATCTAAGAAATGGTTGTACCATTTCTCTAGCCTATGGGACGATGTCGAGAGGCACTGGATAGGCACACACGACGGCCGACAAAGTAATCTCCAAGCAGAAAAGAACATTAACATTATAAACTTTTTTGATGAATCGCCAATTTTAAAGCATGCAGATGGCTTTCGATTGGTAAAAACAACAATTCGAAGTTTTGTTTCCAAATAGTAACGTTTTTTTCTTATTTGTTTCAGATTGATCTGGGATTTAATTGTTTGTACCCTTGTCATGGAAGCCCTTTTCTCTGTTAGAGATTTAAAATATTAGTATTTTCATGATAAAATATAAAGGAACTGTTTTAAAAAAATCGTATTACCTTTATTTTAAAGAAAAAAATCAACTATCAAGAATAATAGACATTGTAAAAACAAATAGAAAGATTTTCTTGATAGTTCAAAATGTACAAATAATCAAGTACGATAGTCATTTTCGGGTTTATTTTGTCGGTGATGAACAAAACAAATATGAAAGTATTTGGTGCACTGAGAATTACGTTACACATTTAAAACCTTTTGTTCTACATTCCCTTCCAAACGGAATTAAAATATTTAAACCAAATATATCGTATGAATGAAAATTTTAAATAACAGCTTTAATTTTATATATAATAATTATAAATGATTTCATATGTACATATATATTATTTCGTTTTATAAGTATCAATTTTTGTATTAATCTGTAATTTATAGTTATAAGATTTATTTTATAAAAAATCTGCATTTTATAAAGAAATAAAATCGAATATTAATTTGAATTGTATTTTTAATTTATCCAATAAGAATGCACACAAATATTTCTGGTAACAAGAAATATGAGCAAAGTGGACAAGAAGAATATTATTCAATCAAGAATAAATCAGGAAATGATTTCTTATAACAAGAAATAGTTTATTCTCTAGAAGAAATGAGTACGATTATATATAATCAAAAATTCTTTCTATAAGAAAAATTAATACATATTTTCAAGAAAATATATACTTACATCCAGATAATCTATAATTCTCTTTCTCTAAACAAGAAACTAATGATAATATTTGTAGAGATTTATAGATCAAAACAAGAATATTTAGTTTTAAAATAAAAAAGTTAAGCAACCATTTTAAGAATCATTTCTTTAAACTGTATAATAATTCTTAACTGAAGAACTAATTATTAGTAAAAACAAAGACAATATTCTGAATAGAAACCATATTTTCTTCATTTTGTACATTAAACTTCTTCTAACAAACGTTTAAAGTTGATTTCAAAATATAAATTAAACCTTAAATCAAGAATATTTAAGTTTATGTTGAGAAATAAAATTCTTAGCTGAACATGAAGAGCTCATTTTTCTTATATCATTGACTATTTTCTTCGAGTTAGAGAGTTTTTTTTCCGTGTAGATACTCAAAGACAGTAAGTGTCGATGTTAAGCTGAAAAGTACGTTATGTCCGTGGATCACACTTGACATTTGGTGTGACATTCGTAAAAAAGAAGAACGTGTATCTAAATTGTTAGCTTCTAAAAAATATTATGCAAAAAAGCTTTACTGTAGTAATATGTTTACAGATTTAAATCAGAGAGATTTATGGAAGAACGTGAACTTATTTTTTAATAAAAATATCGATTTTCTTTAATTTGATAAAATTTTCTTTAAACCCATGATCCTGATAGTATATTGAATGATATGAGACATGACCTTAGCATACTTTTAGAATATTTTAATTCTAATTTAATAGCTCTCAATATATCTAAAACCATAATATGATATTTCATTCCCCATATAAAACGGTGACTAGTTTACCTCTATTTGAAGTTAGTAGCATTAATATTCAGAGAGTGAGTTCATTCAAATATTTGGGACATATATATTTTGGGATGATCACATCAATATCACAAGTAAGAAAATTGGTCCACTTGTTGAGTTACTCAGAAAGTTATCTTTCTTTGTTCCTATTAGGGTATTGCTTATGATTTATTTTTCGTTTATTCATTCGCGACTTAGTTATGGCCTTATCGTATACGGAACAGCTACCTTAACCAGGCTGAAGAAATTGCAAGTTATTAAAAACGTGTAAAATCGTGTAAAAAAAGTGTAAAATCAGTATACATTTTGCCAATTCTATTTTCCACTAGGTTATTATATAGCAAAGATGATATTTTGATATTGCCCATAAATGTTTTGTATAAGTTTCAATTAACTTTTTATATGTACAAAGCCTAAATGTATCTTCATTTATGTCTAATATAAACAATAATTACGCTCATCAAGTGTATTCAACTCGAAATTGCAACAGAATTGATTCGCATCATATTAGAACTGAATTTGGAAGAAAATCTATCACGTTTATGGGCCCATTTATTTATAATCAAGTACCTGTATTTATAAAAGAATCTGAAACCTACTTAAAATTTAAAAAAAGTGTTAAAAATTATTTTAAATCAAATATTCTATTATTTTGGATCTAAATCTCCGTTATCTTTAATTTTTATAATATTTATATATCTATGTAAATTTTGTAACTCTTGTATATTTATGTATAACAACTTGGGTTATCCTTAAAAGAACATTAAATTCACTGGATAATCCGCCGTTGTTATTGTATGAGAATGAATAATAAAATAAATAAATAAATGTAAATGTAAAGTACCGTGTGGCACAAAATGACCGTTCTAGTGTGAACTTTTGGGAAATACCCTGTTGATAAATTAAATGTTGACAGATTAATTACAGATTGATTACAATCTTCTGTTTAATTTATACAATAATTGAATGCTATCACTATAACATTGAAAAGCATAATTGCACATTTCTATACAATATAGGAACATAATAGTTGTAACATTAAAGTGCATAGTTGCGCATTTTGAAATTTTTACATTACACGAAACTAACATTACGCAAAATTCATTTGGTCAAAACAGAGAGGTAATAATTAAACAATTTTTCTCTATAGCCACAAAAAAAAAACTTTTCAAATTTAGATTACAAAATCACATAAAAAAATATTTAACTGAATTTTCATAGCATTTGGTATTTCTACATAATTACACTGGTGAGTTGTTTATCTTCCTTTTCACGCACATATGCTTGTAGATACAAATGCAGAGCTCCAATATCTTTATGACGGCATTGTTAGAAGAAGAATTATTTCCTCCTTCTCTATCGGTACGGGTTCTTGTATCACGACGTTGTTAATAACATTTCCCGTCGTATCCAACGCCTTGGTTTCTAGTCTCGATTCTACTAATCCCATCATTTAAAATGTTGTCCACTCAAAGTTAATATTACAGTCGTTTATATACTATTACTTTGAAATAAAGAAATTACAAAAATCACGAAATATTACAAATTGGTTTGATTAATTTGCAATATACTCATTGTAGGGCATTAACTTCAATGATTCCAGCAATATTTTTGCAATATCGGTGCTTTTCTTTGGTGACCGCTTTTGTAAGGGAGTCATCAGTCATTCGCTGTGTTAATATATGCTCAACACTGATGTTTCCATTTTCTATATGTTGACGCAAAAAATGATTACGGATGTCGATGTGCTTGTTGTGAGTTCGCTACCCTTCAATTTTTACAAGCTTGATAGCACTTTCGTTGTCACAGAAAATTTTTACTCTCTTTGCTG
Source organism: Nephrotoma appendiculata (assembly GCA_947310385.1). Lineage (NCBI taxonomy): Eukaryota > Metazoa > Arthropoda > Insecta > Diptera > Tipulidae > Nephrotoma > Nephrotoma appendiculata. The sequence continues at coordinate 206,683,519 of OX371225.1, read as the reverse complement.
GTTTATTTGTTATCTCATTGTGTAGTTGTTTTAGCCAAAGTATCTCGCATGTTGTTATTGACAGTACGATTTTTTCAAATCAATAATCTCATCCGTTCGAAACTGATTGTTGAGATTTTTACACGTTTGCCATCTATAAATCTAAAATTCAAATCTGTTTTAACTACTAGTTATTGCAGCAACTACCAAACTACCGCCGTTTTCCATCGCCAGAGCCTCGTTGATTGATTAGCATAGAGCACCACGTGAAAGTGAAGTTTACATTTGGGCTGATATATAGATCTTCTACACCAGCGTCGTTTTATATGTGCAAGAATGAAGGTGTGATTAATTTTGGTATTTTTATCTGAATTTTTAAATTTACGAAATTGTTTTTTACATTGATAAAACGCGAAGACAAAGGCGGAATTTAGATGCTGTATAAGATAGCGGAATTTTGATAGCGGAAAATAAGAGATTGCGCTACTCGCCGCAAGTGGCAGCACTATCACTAAAGAGAAATTATTTTGTTATGTAATTACCAGCGGAAATTTTTCATTCATTATGTACCGCTTTTTCACTAAATAAAATATCCCAGCGGAATAAAATATTAAAAGTGAACCTTAAAATGGCAAATTAATTGATCTCCGAAGTAAAGAAACTCGGTATATGAAATCTTGAAATTTAACAACAATCCGTCTATCCGCCATTTCTTCCACTAGTAACCAATACTTTCGGTTGTTTTTCTAGGTCATACTGAGACTATATGGAAAATTTGGGGAAAATTCATAGACCAGAATTTTCAGTAGAATTTTTTGATTTTCTGCGGCCATATGTGATTTTCAGTTTTTGACCAATATCTCAAAAAACTTCCACTAGTAACCACTACTTTCGGTTATTTTTCTAGTAGCCTAGGTCATACTGAGACTATATGGAAAATTTGGGGAAAATTCATAGACCAGAATTTGCAGTAGAATTTTTTGATTTTATGCGGCGAAATAGGTGATTTTCAGTTTTTGACCAATATCTCAAAAACTTCCACTAGTAACCAATACTTTCGGTTGTTTTTCTAGTAGCTTAGGTCATACTGAGACTATATGGAAAATTTGGGGAAAATTCATAGACCAGAATTTGCAGTAGAATTTTTTGATTTTATGCGGCGAAATAGGTGATTTTCAGTTTTTGACCAATATCTCAAAAACTTCCACTAGTAACCAATACTTTCGGTTGTTTTTCTAGTAGCTTAGGTCATACTGAGACTATATGGAAAATTTGGGGAAAATTCATAGACCAGAATTTTCACTAGAATTTTTTGATTTTCTGCGGCCATATGTGATTTTCAGTTTTTGACCAATATCTCAAAAAACTTCCACTAGTAACCACTACTTTTGGTTGTTTTTCTAGTAGCTTAGGTTATACTGAGACTATATGGAAAATTTGGGGAAAATTCATAGACCAAAATTTTCAGTAGAATTTTTTGATTTTCTGCGGCCAAATAAGTGATTTTCAGTTTTTGACCAATATCTCAAAAACTTTCACTAGTAACCAATACTTTCGGTTGTTTTTCTAGTAGCCTAGGTCATACTGAGACTATATGGAAAATTTGGGGAAAATTCATAGACCAGAATTTTCAGTAAAATTTTTTGATTTTATGCGGCTAAATAAGAGATTTTCAGTTTTTGACCAATATCTCAAAAAACTTCCACTAGTAACCAATACTTTCGGTTTTTTTTCTAGTAGCCTAGGTCATACTGAGACTATGTGGAAAATTTGGGGAAAATTCATAGACCAGAATTTTCACTAGAATTTTTTGATTTTCTGCGGCCATATGTGATTTTCAGTTTTTGACCAATATCTCAAAAAACTTCCACTAGTAACCAATACTTTCAGTTGTTTTTCTAGTAGCTTAGGTCATACTGAGACTATATGGAAAATTTGGGGAAAATTCATAGACCAGAATTTACAGTAGAATTTTTTGATTTTCTGCGGCCAAATAAGTGATTTTCAGTTTTTGACCAATATCTCAAAAACTTTCACTAGTAACCAATACTTTCGGTTGTTTTTCTAGTAGCCTAGGTCATACTGAGAGTATATGGAAAGTTTGGGGAAAATTCATAGACCAGAATTTTCACTAGAATTTTTTGATTTTCTGCGGCCATATGTGATTTTCAGTTTTTGACCAATATCTCAAAAAACTTCCACTAGTAACCAATACTTTCAGTTGTTTTTCTAGTAGCTTAGGTCATACTGAGACTATATGGAAAATTTGGGGTAAATTCATAGACCAGAATTTTCACTAGAATTTTTTGATTTTCTGCGGCCATATGTGATTTTCAGTTTTTGACCAATATCTCAAAAAACTTCCACTAGTAACCAATACTTTCAGTTGTTCTAGTAGCTTAGGTCATACTGAGACTATATGGAAAATTTGGGGAAAATTCATAGACCAGAATTTTCACTAGAATTTTCTGCGGCCATATGTGATTTTCAGTTTTTGACCAATATCTCAAAAAACTTCCACTAGTAACCAATACTTTCGGTTGTTTTTCTAGTAGCTTAGGTCATACTGAGACTATATGGAAAATTTGGGGAAAATTCATAGACCAGAATTTTCACTAGAATTTTTTGATTTTCTGTGGCCATATGTGATTTTCAGTTTTTGACCAATATCTCAAAAAACTTCCACTAGTAACCAATACTTTCAGCTGTTTTTCTAGTAGCTTAGGTCATACTGAGACTATATGGAAAATTTGGGGAAAATTCATAGACCAGAATTTTCGCTAGAATTTTTTGATTTTCTGCGGCCATATGTGATTTTCAGTTTTTCACCAATATCTCAAAAAACTTCTGCTAGTAACGAATACTTTCAGTTGTTTTTCTAGTAGCTTAGGTCATACTGAGACTATATGGAAAATTTGGGGAAAATTCATAGACCAGAATTTTCACTAGAATTTTTTGATTTTCTGCGGCCAAATAAGAGATTTTCAGTTTTTGACCAATATCTCAAAAAACTTCCACTAGTAACCACTACTTTCGGTTGTTTTTCTAGTAGCCTAGGTCATACTGAGACTATATGGAAAATTTGGGAAAAATTCATAGACCAGAATTTTCAGTAGAGATTTTCAGTTTTTGACCAATATCTCAAAAAACTTCCACTAGTAACTAATACTTTCAGTTGTTTTTCTAGTAGCCTAGGTCATACTGAGACTATATGGAAAATTTGGGAAAAATTCATAGACCAGAATTTTCAGTAGAATTTTTTGATTTTCTGCGGCCAAATAAGTGATTTTCAGTTTTTGACCAATATCTCAAAAACTTTCACTAGTAACCAATACTTTCGGTTGTTTGACCTAGTAGCCTAGGTCATACTGAGACTATATGGAAAATTTGGGGAAAATTCATAGACCAGAATTTTCACTAGAATTTTTTGATTTTCTGCGGCCATATGTGATTTTCAGTTTTTGACCAATATCTCAAAAACTTCCACTAGTAATCAATACTTTCAGTTGTTTTTCTAGTAGCTCAGGTCATACTGAGACTATATGGAAAATTTGGGGAAAATTCATAGACTAGAATTTTCAGTAGAATTTTTTGATTTTCTGAGGCCAAATAGGTGATTTTCAGTTTTTGACCAATATCTCAAAAAACTTCCACTAGTAACCAATACTTTCAGTTGTTTTTCTAGTAGCTTAGGTCATACTGAGACTATATGGAAAGTTTGGAAAAATTCATAGACCAGAATTTTCACTAGAATTTTTTGATTTTCTGCGGCCATATGTGATTTTCAGTTTTTGACCAATATCTCAAAAAACTTCCACTAGTAACCAATACTTTCAGTTGTTTTTCTAGTAGCTTAGGTCATACTGAGACTATATGGAAAACTTGGGGTAAATTCATAGACCAGAATTTTCACTAAAATTTTTTGATTTTCTGCGGCCATATGTGATTTTCAGTTTTTGACCAATATCTCAAAAAACTTCCACTAGTAACCATTACTTTCGGTTGTTTTTCTAGTAGCTTAGGTCATACTGAGACTACATGGAAAATTTGGGGTAAATTCATAGACCAGAATTTTCACTAGAATTGTTTGATTTTCTGTGGCCATATGTGATTTTCAGTTTTTGACCAATATCTCAAAAAACTTCCACTAGTAACCAATACTTTCAGTTGTTTTTCTAGTAGCTTAGGTCATACTGAGACTATATGGAAAATTTGGGAAAAATTCATAGACCAGAATTTTCACTAGAATTTTTTGATTTTCTGTGGCCATATGTGATTTTCAGTTTTTGACCAATATCTCAAAAAACTTCTACTAGTAACCAATACTTTCAGTTGTTTTTCTAGTAGCTTAGGTCATACTGAGACTATATGGAAAATTTGGGGAAAATTCATAGACCAGAATTTTCACTAGAATTTTTTGATTTTCTGCGGCCAAATAAGAGATTTTCAGTTTTTGACCAATATCTCAAAAAACTTCCACTAGTAACCACTACTTTCGGTTGTTTTTCTAGTAGCCTAGGTCATACTGAGACTATATGGAAAATTTGGGAAAAATTCATGGACCAGAATTTTCAGTAGAGATTTTTTGATTTTCTGCGGCCAAATAAGTGATTTTCAGTTTTTGACCAATATCTCAAAAACTTTCACTAGTAACCAATACTTTCGGTTGTTTTTCTAGTAGCCTAGGTCATACTGAGACTATATGGAAAATTTAAGGAAAATTCATAGACCAGAATTTTCACTAGAATTTTTTGATTTTCTGCGGCCATATGTGATTTTCAGTTTTTGACCAATATCTCAAAAACTTCCACTAGTAATCAATACTTTCAGTTGTTTTTCTAGTAGCTCAGGTCATACTGAGACTATATGGAAAATTTGGGGAAAATTCATAGACTAGAATTTTCAGTAGAATTTTTTGATTTTCTGAGGCCAAATAGGTGATTTTCAGTTTTTGACCAATATCTCAAAAAACTTCCACTAGTAACCAATACTTTCAGTTGTTTTTCTAGTAGCTTAGGTCATACTGAGACTATATGGAAAGTTTGGAAAAATTCATAGACCAGAATTTTCACTAGAATTTTTTGATTTTCTGAGGCCAAATAAGAGATTTTCAGTTTTTGACCAATATCTCAAAAACTTCCACTAGTAACCAATACTTTTGGTTGTTTTTCTAGTGGCTTAGGTCATACTGTGACTATATGGAAAATTTGGGGAAAATTCATAGACCAGAATTTTCACTAGAATTTTTTGATTTTCAGCGGCCATATGTATAATAAATGGAAGACTAGACTTCAAGTTTGAAGCAATACTTTCGAAATAATTGCTGAACTCATTGGTAATATCAGAGGCATCAGTTAATAAATCCTTATTAGAAGAATTAATAGAATTAATGAGCTTAATATTTGACGAATTTTTACTTAATATGCCATTGATAGTACGCCACATCAGTTTGGAATCTCCGGAACAGTTATCAAATCTCTTTTTATAGTAAGCAACACGAGCAGCAATAGTTTACTTTTTAACCTTAAGACAATAGGCTGTAACATATTGCTGGAAACGTTGATTGTTTCTAGCATATTTAGCTTTTCTCAATAACAATTTTTTTCGTTTAATCATGTTTAATATTGCCTCAGAGATCCATGGTTTAATAGGACGATTACTACGTGACTTAAGTGAATCTAGGCTAGCTGAGAAAACATCATTCCAAAGCGTTAGAAATACATCAACAGCTGCACACGGATCATCAATAGCATAAATAGGAGAAAAATTAACATTACTTAACAGTTCCAAGAATTTAGATAGAATGATTTTTGGCTTAACAGGTAATCCATCATTACTTTTCACCTGATTAATCTCGAACACAACATGCATCAAATGATGGTCAGTAATCATAAAATTAAATAATTCAACCTTGACGCGAGATAAATTATTGTCACGTAATCTGCAAAAGAAGTGATCAATACAGGTAGAAGTAGAATCAGTTACTCTAGTTGGATCATTAATAAGCGATGCTAGACCTACGGAAGACATCATGCAAATATAATTATCGAATCACGGAAGAGCAAGTTAAATTTCAATATTAATATCACCCAGAACAAAAACGTTTTTACCGTTTATATGTCGTAAATATTCAGAAAACTCATCGAGAAAGACAGTTTCCGTAACGGCCTGAAGCCGATTAACGCAAATCAAAATAAACGTTTCATTGCCAATTACAAGCTTTACCTTCACAACATCCACAAAAACAAGGTTAAAAGGTTCAACAAAACATATTAAACTACTTTTATAAAATAGCAAAATACCACCAGCACGATAACTATTGTTACAACAACAAACAAGATGATAGTCATTTAACTGATAGAATTCGATTTCATCATCATTAATCCAAATTTCACTTAAGAAAATTAACCTATTTCTTCCCAAATGGATGAAAACGACCATTGCCAGTATTTATTATACGCCCGTGTTCCCAGACCTTTTTGTTTAATCTGATAATTTTAATTCCAAATATCTTGGTTGATTCGAGTTTATAGAATCAGAAAATGCAAACATTTTTGTACTGAGTTTTGTAACACAAAACAACCGAAAGTATTAGTTACTAGTGGAAGTTTTTGAGATATTAGTCAAAAACTGAAAATCACTTATATGGCCGCAGAAAATCAAAAAATTCTACTGAAAATTCTGGTCTATGAATTTTCCCCAAAATTTCCATATACTCTCAGTATGACCTAGGCTACTAGAAAAACAACCGAAAGTATTGGTTACTAGTGGAACAAATGGCTAATAGACGGATTGTTGTTAAATTTCAAGATTTCATATACCGAGTTTCTTTACTTCGGAGATCAATTAATTTGCCATTTTAAGGTTCACTTTTAATATTTTATTCCGCTGGGATATTTTATTTAGTGAAAAAAGCGGTACATAATGAATGAAAAATTTCCGCTGGTAATTGCATAACAAAATAATTTCTCTTTAGTGATAGTGCTGCCACTTGCGGCGAGTAGCGCAATCCCTTATTTTCCGCTGTCAAAATTCCGCTATCTTATACAGCATGGAATTTAGGCGATATTAAGCAGAGCCAATTGAAATTAATTATTATACATACCGAACCACATAAAAGATACTTTATGCGTCTCTTGTAGTTTAGAAATGAATGTCCCTTGTTGAATTGTATGGATAGTAATACTTAAGGTACTTTCACGTTTACCATAATTTTTTAAATAAATTTTAGTGTGAGAATTTGCGAATTACATTGACATATTAGAGCAGATGATCGTGTGAACTTAAATAAACAAAAACAAGGGAACGTCGTTTTTGTGAAGCTCTCACCAAACACATGTAAAAGGGTCCTTTCTTATAAAACACCGATTTTATACCGTTGTTTGTAAATCTTCAAATACCAAACAAAATATTAGAACATAAAGACATGTAAAGATTACAATATTGGGATTCGTTCATTAAAATATCAAACAGTTATTATACGACTTAACAAATTGTTACAAGACGTACAAAAATAGTAATTCTTATGGATTGTATAATTGAAAATACAAATAAGAGACTACAAAATATCTCAAGTACGTGCTTAGTCTTGTACGAGTACTTAACAAAAAAATATAATATACTCATATATATCCAAAGTAAAGACGATATGGTGTGTCGAGCAGAAGAACAGAATGCTGTAGATAATTTTTTTTTGTATATTCTTTAGAAAATCCTAGACTTAAGAGATATGAGGATATACCAAAGAACAAACCATATACAGTTAAAACATAACCAATAACTAATGAATTCTGTTCATTCTTGTACATACTCGTAGTTGTAGTTTATTATTTTCTATTGTCTGTTTCCATTCATGATTACCATTTATTGTTAACAAAAATAAAAGTAAAATATATAAAAAGCGGCAGATAAGATGAATTAGGTAAGAAGATATTTTTACCTTTCACAATTGTTATGTAATGCATATAGTAAGTAGTCAAGGTATGTTCAGACAAACCGAAAAACCACTTAAAGTAACAACAAAACAATACAAAAAATATTTACCTGTTATCAAAATGTGAAATTTTTATCATCATAGACAAACAACATAAATCTTCTACATTTTGGTTTTTTTTTTCGAACCAAACATTATTTTTATTACATGTCATAAGGAATGCAGCAAACAGTAAAAACCAACAAAGTAGAAAGAAAACTTACACACAAATAAAAGTCATCAAAAAAATTTGTCTCGCCAGGATTTCCTTACACAAAAAAAAAAAAAAATTAAACTGACTTCTTTACTTTACTCGGCGATACGGGATTTGTGTTGTTGTCGTTGTTTTAACGTCGTTTCTACTTGTCTTAAAACCAAACAAATCTTTAAAAAACCATAAGATAACATTAAGACAACGAATAAAATAAAATTATATGTTTAATGGTAAATAATTTTCATGAGATTTTGATAACCATGTCGCCATCGTTAAAGTTCAGGATGAAAAAGAACCCTGATATTTTTTATTATGATAATATGGCGGTAGTAAAGATGGAAAATTGGACCAATTTCGTTTATGAACATTATAGTTTTCCTCTTATATACCTAGACTAATACCACTTTAAAACAGTTCAATAATCTAGAGATGAGAGATGTATATATTTAATGAAACTAATATGTATCCCAAATTCTAACCAAATTAGGAAATAATTATAACAGCTAATTGAGTTTGAGATTAGTAAAGACTGTTTGTTCATTCATAAGTATTTACTCCTGATTTACTCCTGATATTAGATACGTGGTGAAACTATTATCTTTCTAAATTAGCCAATGAGTTATGCAGTAAATGGAAGTGTTTTGGTGTCGGTTTAGTTAAATAACATTGATTGCATGCTAAATAAAAACTTTTAGTTGAAACAAGCGCCTTTCGATCGGCTTACACATATTTGTACCGACGTATCGTCAACGCAGTTCCGTTTAAAATTCTTTATTTTTACGATATTGATCAACGATTAAAATCCGAGGTAACAATTTTTTCTTTAAAAATTAATAGGGCTAACAACCAGGCAGTATTTTGTAAAAATTCAGTGTCCTAAATTCTATGGAATATGCCTCAACATGCTCGAAAATCGCCTGTGAGGCAAGAAATGTCTCAGTTTGTGTAGTAAAACCTGCACCTAATCCTACGGTATATGCCAAGTGGTCAAGAATTGCCTGTGAAGCGAATGTCATACGACTATATCAACTTAATTCCAGATCAGAAGTCAATGTGCTAGTGAATCGCCTATGAAGCGAGATTCAAACGACTACATACGACTACAGAATTTTTCCGCAAATCTCTCAGTTTGTAGTTAAACCTTCAGCAAATCCTGTCCTATACGACATCATGAACATATTTTGGTTTCAAATACGTTTTAATAGCGATACGAAAGCTTGGTTTTAAAACTAAAATGTTCATTGCCATGGTTTCAGACACGTTACAAAACCTAAGCAGAAACTGCTTTTGGCCGCGTTTTTTGATAACATCTCATTTTATTATTAATATTGAGGAACCAATTTTAGTTAGTCTAAAAAATTCTAGGCAAATAATGTAAGGAAAGTATTAGTTAGTCACAGAAATGACTAATTTATTATATAGGTAAACCTCGCTTAACGAAAGGGTTCGGTTCCTGGAAATGCTTCGTTAAGGGAGGATTCGTTAACGAGGTATCAAATTATATGGTTTTATATGAAAAATTGTTAGTTTGGTTGCCGTAGTGCAAATTTAATAAAAAAAAAGTTTTCAGTACAAAAATTCAATTTTATTTAGAATAAAATAAATAATACAAATCGCAAAATAAAAAATCCAAAGCTTATCATAAAAAAGAAAACATTTATAGGGCCTCCTAAATATAAGAGCCGTAAGAATCCGCTATTTTGTTCCATGTGCTTTCCATAGAGGGGAAGCTTTTTGTACTTTTTCATACCAACCAGTATATTTTAGTATTTTTTAAAAGCTTTTTTGTACATAAAAACATAAATTTTTTGTTGGAATTTTCAATGTGAATGGTTAATTCAATATTCAGGAAAAGTATATTTTAATATTGAGTCATATTATGTTGAGTTAACGCAAAAACAAAACATTTAAATTCGTCTAACACAATTTTTTTTTTTTTTTGTAGAAACAAGAATTTGTTTTGTGTATGTACAGAAAATTAGAAATTAGTATAAAGTGTTCCATAAAAAAGTTCAGCAATATTTTTCCAAAACAAACGTTCGTTAAAAAAGGCTTTTGGAGTAGCAATGTAATATGGGGATTATTGTGTTTTGGGTTCTATTTCAACATTGTTGATGACAAACTTCGGGGAACTGTTTTTTCGTTACTTGTTAACAATTTGATTTTTCATCGCAACAAATTCGCAGCCTATATTGTTTCATCCTGTAGTATAAACAAAACATAGCTTCACCAAATAAAAACATTGTTATTTTATAAAGCTTTTCGCAGTTACAAAACTAATCAAAAGATGTCGCTAAATTATTTAAAAAATTTTAAAATCCAATTGTTTCTTTCGAAAATTTAACAATTCATTTATGTATACAGTTCAATAGATTATGGAGATCTCCTGCAACTGAGAAACGCAACACCAGCGAATTAGATTGAAAAAAAAAAATTGGAAAATTTGTGACATTTTTCAATTCTTGTTTTACAGCGCGTAGCAACTATGAAATGAATATATTTTATGACGAACATTTTTATTTACGTTCTACGCCAACCCTAATAAATAAAAATTATAATTGTTTTGACTTTTATTAATTATGTTAAATTATTGTATTAAAGATTTCGTGCTTAACTTACAATAATAATGGTTTATTTTCATAAACAGTTATTTAATTATTTTACACTTTTCTGTAATTTCAAGTAAATTTATTACAGAGACATCTGTAAACGGATTTTCAAATTACAGAAAGCTCTGTTTTGCAATCGGATAAAATTGAAGTTTTTTACGTTTTGTTCTGTTTTGTAATAACATTTAATTAAGAAAATCATGACATCGTTGATTTTTTGTATACAAAAATAATTTTCGTAAATAGACTTTGATGTAAAAATTTTATTATATGAATAATATTATTGTTTCTACATGGAGAAACGTATGATGGCTGAAATCAAATATGTGTTCTTTGAATAGTTTATTAAAAATATAAAATTAAAATTTAGATGATTTGTTTAATTTTTTATTCATAAATTCATGTTCAAAAATTGTCCAATTACCACGGGTTCTTATAGTAATTCAATAATAGCTTCCCCTCTACTGAAAGCTTTCTTTTTAATATTACGGCTCTTCAAAATCATATATGGCTCTGCCCATACACAACACAATCATGCATGTGCAATCGTATGATTGTACATGCTGATTGACAGTGGTATTTTATCGATTGAGTGATTGCACATGCTGATTGTGTGATTTTCAAATTTTTTGATATTTTCTTGTTTGTGCATGCAAAACTGCGTCGTATATGTGTAATTTACTTAGTCTAATATTTTAACTCGTCGTGTGTGTCTTATTACAGTAAATACGAGTATGGCAAAGCTAATAAATAATAAAGAATTTAAGATCGTTGGACGTCATTCCAGTTGCTAGAATTTCGAATGTCCATATCCACTACGTTTTTTATACCATTCTTTCATTCAAAGTTGTCTACTTCTTTTTTATTTCTTTTTTTTTGTATTGCTAGTCAAATTAAAACCGCAACGCAAGCTTCTTCATACATATTTAAAAACTGATAAATGTGGAAAATGCATGTATCGTGATTCGTGAGTGGAAAAATCATGATTGTGTCGTATATAGGCCATATAATGCTTAAATAATTTTTTTAAAAAATTATCGATTGTAAGTTGTTTTTTTTTTCTCGAACTCGTCTAACATTTGTTTATAACACTAACTGTTTTCATATGGATGATTATTTTTGATAATCTCATGTTTCATCCATTTTTGAAAATGTTTCATTCAGTAATTGGCAGCTTAAATTTTTTTGTGGCTCTTCATCTTCTCTTGATGATTCAGAACGTGATTCTGCGGGCTCGTCATTTAACAAATCTCGAATGCCTTCTTCGTTCACTCGGCTTGCGCTGCAATTACCACAAAAATGTAAAAGAGATAGTAAAAGAGACGGTTTTTCTATATTTTTGTTAATGTTTTATTCGTTATTCTGAGGTACTAATGTGGGCAAAAAGTAGTAAGGCTTTTTAATTTAAATTTCGTGCGGAAAACCATTCGTCGAAATATTTTTTTTCTATGTTGGTATGACTGTCAGAGACATCTGTGCCAAATTTCACATCAAAATAATCATTTGTGTTTAGTATACGCTTGTCTTTCTGAAGTACAAAAAGTGCATTCGGCGATTTTTACGTAATGAGTGAAATTATTCAACAAAGATGTTCCATTAAATTTTGTGTACGGAATCAATTTTGTGGTGCCGAAACGTTCAGAATGTTGCAAAATGCCTTCTTCGGTGATAATTGTATGGCGCGAGCAAGTGTTTTTGATTTTTACAAATTGCTCAAAGAGGTTCGAGAACGTGTTGATGACGAACCACGTCTAGGATTCCCGTGAAGTTTGTCCTAACTTGTCCTAAACCCAACAACAATTTTAAGACAAGTTTAGGAAAAACTTCACTCGGATATAGTAACGTGAATTTTTTCCTAGACATTCCTAATTTTAACAGTGTAAAATAATAACATATTTGTTATATAAACACTATTGGCAATATAAAATATTTCAATTAATTATCAATTTATAATATTACAATTTAGTAAATAATGCTCTAGAATAATATAAAAAGTATCAATTTATTAATAAACTTGCGTTTAGAATTTTAAAGATTTAGAAGAATATATGAAAGTAAAAACCCTCTGTCCTAAGATCTTCTAAGTGGTTACAACTTTTGAGGTAAATGTTTTCACTTTGTACTAGACCCAATACAAGTAGGAAACATGTGTTTTCCGGAAAAATTAGGGGAACACTGGGTTTAGTATTCAAAGTTGTATAGGTAAAAATCAAAGTAGAAACCCTCTGTCCTAAGATACTTCTAAGAGGTTACAACTTTTGAGGTAGATGTTTTCAATTTGTACTAGACCCAATCCAACTAGAAAATATGAGTTTTTCGGAAAAATTAGGGGAACACTGGGTTTAGTATTCAAAGTTGTATAGGTAAAAAATCGAAGTAAAAATCCTCTGTCCTAAGATACTTCTAAGAGGTTACAAATTTTGAGGTAAATGTTTTCACTTTGTACTAGACCCAATCCAACTAAAAAACATGAGTTTTCCGGAAAAATTAGGGGAACACTTGGCTAAGTATTCAAAATTGTCTAGGTAAAAATCGAAGTAAAAACCCTTTGTCCTAAGATACTTCTAAGAGGTTACAACTTTTGAGGTAAATCTTTTCACTTTGCACTAGACCCAATCCAACTAGAAAATATGAGTTTTTCGGAAAAATTAGGGGAACACTGGGTTTAGTATTCAAAGTTGTATAGGTAAAAAATCGAAGTAAAAATCCTCTGTCCTAAGATACTTCTAAGAGGTTACAAATTTTGAGGTAAATGTTTTCACTTTGTACTAGACCCAATCCAACTAAAAAACATGAGTTTTCCGGAAAAATTAGGGGAAGACTGGGTTTAGTATCCAAAGTTGTATAGGTAAAAAATTGAAGCAAAAACCCTCTGTCCTAAGATACTTCTAAGAGGTTACAACTTTTGAGGTAAATCTTTTCACTTTGCACTAGACCCAATACAACTAGAAAACATGAGTTTTCCGGGAAAATTAGGGGAACACTGGGTTTAGTATTCAAAGTTGTCAAGTCGATGAAGTTAGCCCGAGCCCGAATTTTTTGGTAGATTTCTTGGATAAGTCTAACCACCCCGAAAAAGTGTAAATACATTAAAAAATGTAGCACCAACCCGAAAAACTATTTATACATGAGAAAAAATAATAAAATACAAAAATAAATTTAATGTAAAAAAAAATTACTGGTAAAACTTTTATTTTTTAATATATTTAACCCAAATAGCGATAATTTGTGTAGTTACTATGGGTCCACATTAAATTGTATACCACAATACCTGAAGATAAAGCCACCAAGCGGCATATACGGCCAGACAGGTCAAAATACTAGCTAAGATATAGAATTGGCCCCAAGTCCATATCAGGTGGAAATAACCTTTTTTTAAATTTATTTGTTTAGCCCGAATAGCGATAATTTGTGTAGTTACTATGGGTCCACATTAAATTCTATACCGCAATACCTGGAGATAAAGCCACCAAGCGGCATATACGGCCAGACAGGTCAAGATACTAGCTAAGATATAGAATTGGCCCCAAGTCCATATCAGGTGGAAATAACCTTTTTTTAAATTTATTTGTTTAACCCGAATAGCGATAATTTGTGTAGTTACTATGGATCCACATTAAATTCTATACCACAATACCTGGAGATAAAGCCACCAAGCTTCACTAGTATCCTGACCTGTCTGGCCGTATATGCTGCTTGGTGGCTTTACCTCCAGGTATTGCGGTATAGAATTTAATGTGGACCCATAGTAACTACACAAATTATCGCTATTCGGGTTAAACAAATAAATTTAAAAAAAGGTTATTTCCACCTGATATGGACTTGGGGCCAATTCTATATCTTAGCTAGTATCTTGACCTGTCTGGCCGTATATGCCGCTTGGTGGCTTTATCTCCAGGTATTGCGGTATAGAATTTAATGTGGACCCATAGTAACTACACAAATTATCGCTATTCGGGCTAAACAAATAAATTTAAAAAAAGGTTATTTCCACCTGATATGGACTTGGGGCCAATTTTATATCTTAGCTAGTATCCTGACCTGTCTGGCCGTATATGCCGCTTGGTGGCTTTATTTCCAGGTATTGCGGTATAGAATTTAATGTGGACCCATAGTAACTACACAAATTATCGCTATTCGGGTTAAACAAATAAATTTAAAAAAAGGTTATTTCCACCTGATATGGACTTGGGGCCAATTCTATATCTTAGCTAGTATTTTGACCTGTCTGGCCGTATATGCCGCTTGGTGGCTTTATCTTCAGGTATTGTGGTATACAATTTAATGTGGACCCATAGTAACTACACAAATTATCGCTATTTGGGTTAAATATATTAAAAAATAAAAGTTTTACCAGTAATTTTTTTTTACATTAAATTTATTTTTGTATTTTATTATTTTTTCTCATGTATAAATAGTTTTTCGGGTTGGTGCTACATTTTTTAATGTATTTACACTTTTTCGGGGTGGTTAGACTTATCCAAGAAATCTACCAAAAAATTCGGGCTCGGGCTAACTTCATCGACTTAAGTTGTCTAGGTAAAAATCCTTTGTCCTAAGATACTTCTAAGAGGTTACAACTTTTGAGGTAGATGTTTTCACTTTGTACTAGACCCAATCTAACTAGAAAATATGAATTTTCCGGAAAAATTAGGGGAACACTGGGTTTAGTATTCAAAGTTGTCTAGGTAAAAATCCTTTGTCCTTAGATACTTCTAAGAGGTTACAACTTTTGAGGTAAATGTTTTCACTTTTTACTAGACCCAATCCAACTAGAAAACATGAGTTTTCCGGAAAAATTAGGAGAACACTGGGTTTAGTATTCAAAGTCGTATAGGTACAAATCGAAGTAAAAGCCCTCTGTCCTAAGATACTTTTAAGAGGTTACAACTCTTGGAGTAAATGTTTTCACTTTGTTCTTGACCCAATCCAACTAGAAAATATGAGTTTTCCGGAAAAATTAGGGGAACACTGGGTTTAGTATACAAAGTTGTATAGGTAAAAAATCGAAGTAAAAACCCTCTGTCCTAAGATACTTCTAAGAGGTTACAACTTTTGAGGTAAATGTTTTCACTTTGTACTAGACCTAATCTAACTAGAAAATATGAATTTTCCGAAAAAATTAGGGAAACACTGTGTTTAGCATATTACCTATACAACTTTGAATACTAAACCCAGTGTTCCCCTAATTTTCCGGAAAACTCATGTTTTCTAGTTGTATTGGGTCTAGTACAAAGTGAAAACATTTACCTCAACAGTTGTAACCTCTTAGAAGTATCTTAGGACAAAGGGTTTTTACTTCGATTTTTACCTATACAACTTTGAATACTAAACCCAGTGTTCCCCTAATTTTTCCGGAAAACTCATGTTTTCTAGTTGTATTGGGTCTAGTACAAAGTGAAAACATTTACCTCAACAGTTGTAACCTCTTAGAAGTATCTTAGGACAAAGGGTTTTTACTTCGATTTTTACCTATACAACTTTGAATACTAAACCCAGTGTTCCCCTAATTTTTCCGGAAAACTCATGTTTTCTAGTTGTATTGGGTCTAGTACAAAGTGAAAACATTTACCTCAACAGTTGTAACCTCTTAGAAGTATCTTAGGACAAAGGGTTTTTACTTCGATTTTTACCTATACAACTTTGAATACTAAACCCAGTGTTCCCCTAATTTTTCCGGAAAACTCAAATTTTCTAGTTAGATTGGGTCTAGTACAAAGTACAAAGTGAAAACATTTACCTCAAAAGTTGTATCCTCTTAGAAGTATCTTAGGACAGAGGGTTTTTACTTCAATTTTTTACCTATACAACTTTGGATACTAAACCCAGTGTTCCCATAATTTTTCCGGAAAACTCATGTTTTCTAGTTGGATTGGGTCTAGTACAAAGTGAAAACATTTACCTCAACAGTTGTAACCTCTTAGAAGTATCTTAGGACAAAGGGTTTTTACTTCGATTTTTACCTAGACAACTTTGAATACTAAACCCAGTGTTCCCCTAATTTTTCCGGAAAACTCATGTTTTCTAGTTAGATTGGGTCTAGTACAAAGTGAAAACATTTACCTCAAAAGTTGTAACCTCCTAAAAGTATCTTAGGACAAAGGGTTTCTACTTCGATTTTTACCTATACAACTTTGAATACTAAACCGAGTGTTCCCCTAATTTTTCCGGAAAACTCATGTTTTCTAGTTAGATTGGGTCTAGTACAAAGTGAAAACATTTACCTCAAAAGTTGTAACCTCTTAGAAGTATCTTAGGACAAAGGGTTTTTTCTTCGATTTTTACCTAGACAATTTTGAATACTTAGCCAAGTGTTCCCCTAATTTTTCCGGAAAACTCATATTTTCTAGTTGTATTGGGTCTAGTACAAAGTACAAAGTGAAAACATTTACCTTAAAAGTTGTAACCTCTTAGAAGTATCTTAGGACAAAGGGTTTTTACTTCGATTTTTACCTATACAACTTTGAATACTAAACCCAGTGTTCCCCTAATTTTTCCGGAAAACTCATGTTTTCTAGTTAGATTGGGTCTAGTACAAAGTGAAAACATTTACCTCAAAAGTTGTAACCTCCTAAAAGTATCTTAGGACAAAGGGTTTCTACTTCGATTTTTACCTATACAACTTTGAATACTAAACCCAGTGTTCCCCTAATTTTTCCGGAAAACTCATGTTTTCTAGTTGTATTGGGTCTAGTACAAAGTGAAAACATTTACCTCAAAAGTTGTAACCTCTTAGAAGTATCTTAGGACAAAGGGTTTTTACTTCGATTTTTACCTAGACAATTTTGAATACTTAGCCAAGTGTTCCCCTAATTTTTCCGGAAAACTCATATTTTCTAGTTGTATTGGGTCTAGTACAAAGTGAAAACATTTACCTCAAAAGTTGTAACCTCTTAGAAGTATCTTAGGACAGAGGGTTTTTACTTCGATTTTTTACCTATACAACTTTGAATACTTAACCCAGTGTTCCCCTAATTTTTCCGGAAAACTCATGTTTTCTAGTTGGATTGGGTCCAGTACAAAGTGAAAACATCTACCTCAAAAGTTGTAACCTCTTAGAAGTATCTTAGGACAAAGGGTTTTTACTTCGATTTTTACCTATACAACTTTGAATACTAAACCGAGTGTTCCCCTAATTTTTCCGGAAAACTCAAATTTTCTAGTTAGATTGGGTCTAGTACAAAGTACAAAGTGAAAACATTTACCTCAAAAGTTGTAACCTCTTAGAAGTATCTTAGGACAGAGGGTTTTTACTTCAATTTTTTACCTATACAACTTTGGATACTAAACCCAGTGTTCCCATAATTTTTCCGGAAAACTCATGTTTTCTAGTTGGATTGGGTCTAGTACAAAGTGAAAACATTTACCTCAACAGTTGTAACCTCTTAGAAGTATCTTAGGACAAAGGGTTTTTACTTCGATTTTTACCTATACAACTTTGAATACTAAACCCAGTGTTCCCCTAATTTTTCCGGAAAGCTCATGTTTTCTAGTTAGATTGGGTCTAGTACAAAGTGAAAACATTTACCTCAAAAGTTGTAACCTCCTAAAAGTATCTTAGGACAAAGGGTTTTTACTTCGATTTTTACCTATACAACTTTGAATACTAAACCCAGTGTTCCCCTAATTTTTCCGGAAAACTCATGTTTTCTAGTTAGATTGGGTCTAGTACAAAGTGAAAACATTTACCTCAAAAGTTGTAACCTCTTAAAAGTATCTTAGGACAAAGGGTTTTTACTTCGATTTTTACCTATACAACTTTGAATACTAAACCAAGTGTTCCCCTAATTTTTCCGGAAAACTCATGTTTTCTAGTTAGATTGGGTCTAGTACAAAGTGAAAACATTTACCTCAAAAGTTGTAACCTTTTAGAAGTATCTTAGGACAGAGGGTTTCTACTTCGATTTTTACCTATACAACTTTGAATACTAAACCCAGTGTTCCCCTAATTTTTCCGGAAAACTCATGTTTTCTAGTTGTATTGGGTCTAGTACAAAGTGAAAACATTTACCTCAAAAGTTGTAACCTCTTAGAAGTATCTTAGGACAAAGGGTTTTTACTTCGATTTTTACCTAGACAATTTTGAATACTTAGCCAAGTGTTCCCCTAATTTTTCCGGAAAACTCATATTTTCTAGTTGTATTGGGTCTAGTACAAAGTGAAAACATTTACCTCAAAAGCTGTAACCTCTTAGAAGTATCTTAGGACAGAGGGTTTTTACTTCGATTTTTTACCTATACAACTTTGAATACTTAACCCAGTGTTCCCCTAATTTTTCCGGAAAACTCATGTTTTCTAGTTGGATTGGGTCCAGTACAAAGTGAAAACATCTACCTCAAAAGTTGTAACCTCTTAGAAGTATCTTAGGACAGAGGGTTTTTACTTCGATTTTTACCTATACAACTTTGAATACTAAACCCAGTGTTCCCCTAATTTTTCCGGAAAACTCATGTTTTCTAGTTGTATTGGGTCTAGTACAAAGTGAAAACATTTACCTCAAAAGTTGTAACCTCTTAGAAGTATCTTAGGACAGAGGGTTTTTACTCCAATTTTTTATTTATACAACTTTGAATACTAAACCCAGTGTTCCCCTAATTTTTCCGGAAAACTCGTATTTTCTAGTTAGATTGGGTCTAGTACAAAGTGAAAACATTTACCTCAAAAGTTGTAACCTCTTAGAAGTATCTTAGGACAGAGTGTTTTTATTATTCCCGAAATAATATATTTTACACTGTTAAATTTTATTATTAATTGGAAACGTTGTTGTTGGGTTTAGGACAAGTTAGGACAAACTTCAAGTACGTCGTCTAAGACGGCCATCAACATCAACTGATGTTCAACAAGTTAATAAAATCAAGGAATTGGTGCTCGAGAATCGACGATTAATAGTCAGAGATCTTACTGGCATCGTTGAAATATCTGAAGGATCAGTGAAAACGTTTGGTTTTTGCACCACGATATTGCATTTTCTCATACTGCATTGGTTTTACGTGATTTTTTCGCCAAAAATTCCACCATTATCGTTCCGCAACCACCGTATTCGCCTGATTTAGCTCCGTGTGACTTCTGGCTGTTCAGCAAACTCAAACGACCACTCCGGGGAAACTGTTTCTAGTCAATTGAAGACATTAGACGTGAAACGCTACGCGCATTGGAGGCTATTCCGGAAATTGACTTTAACAACTGTTTCGAGGATTGGAAAAACGTTGGCACATGTGTAATGAGGCCGTGAGGGATTAATTTGAGTGGGACAAAATAGATTTGGAGAAATAAATAAAGAGTTTTAAAATTATGAATAAAGTCTTACTATTTTTTACAATCAGTAGTATGTATTCGTTAAGGGAGGTTTTCGTATCAAAAATTGATATTCGTAGATCCGAGGTTTCGTTAAGCGAAGGTTCTTTAATCGAGGTTTACCTGTATTTATGATTTGTTAATTATTTAATGTATGTGAAGTTGGCCCGAAAAACCAGCCCGAAAAACGACTTTTCAATTTTGGTGTATTTCTTTGTTAAATTCAATACCATCCCCCAAAAATATCATTATTGTATGGAAAAAGCATATTCTATCCCGAAACAATTTTTTCTTCTTTTTTACGAAATATATGTTAGTTAATTAATATGAGAAAGCTAAAATTATCCCGAAAACCTACTAAATTGATAACGCCATATAATACAAATAATAGTTTAGTAATATTTACAAAAACATGTGTTACATTGTAAAGCTTGCTAGTAAATCGTATAGTTGCACATAACGATTACATATAAGATACAAAACTAATATAATCTTATAACTAAAGTTGGTTAAATATTTATTTGCATAATGAAAAGAAATAACCTCAATCGCAATGTAACAATATTTACGAATCAGTACAAAATTTATACTAAAAATTTAATTGCTGGAATCCAGGAGATATCCCTCTCGAGATTATTTGATCAAAAGTAAGGTCAATCCATCTCAGATATAACGCCAATAGTTCAATTATAAATGGCGGAATTAAAGGTGTGATCTAAAGCAAAATCTCAGCTGTGCCAAGGTGAAGGACTATGTGTTTGTGAGCAGGTGCTATAATTGTTCGAGTCTAAAACATATAGCCAGAGAATGCCCCAGTAAAGGAAAGGCATTGTGTTGGAAGTGTGGAGAAGAGGACCACTTGGCTAGTAATTGTAACAAGGAGCCAAAGTGTGTAAATTGCGCGGAGGCGGCAGAGAAAATGAAGTTAAATGTAGACTACAAGCACTCAGCATGGGATGATAAGTGTCCAGCGTATGTAGAGAGAATAAGGCGAGTAGTGAAGCGTACGACAAAATCAAATTGACGTGGGATTGTGAGAGCAAGTGGGCATGTAATGCTTGTAAATGCGGCGGGAATATTAAGTAGATTGGATGAGATTGTAGAGGTTGTGAGAGATTTTAAAATATCTGTATTGTGTGCAACAGAAACTCAGGTTTTAACAGATGATGGGGATGGTATTTTGCGAATCGAAGGATATGTTGAACCAAATAAAACACCAGCTGAGAAATTTACATAAATTTAACATTTATATTTATTGTTGTCATTGCGGATCATACATAACTGCGGATTACCATCGACAGTATTAAAACAACGGATCAGCTGACATTCCATTGCGGTTTCATCATATTTAGCTATCTAAACAAAAACAAAACAAAACAAAATTAATGTCATACAAAAGCAAATATCTCACTTTTACTTACCAAACAATGTAAATTAATCCAATTAGTATGTAGACACCTGAAATTAAGAACTTAGTTAATAATTTTCTAATGATAAAGTTAATTTATATACTTATCTTTTCTATTATTTTGTAAACACAAAACAAGCTGTCACTATTGTCAATATTTAATGTTGTACTAGAGTAGTAGTACGATGAGTGTATTTAACCATGTAACCGCAGCTA
Source organism: Nephrotoma appendiculata (assembly GCA_947310385.1). Lineage (NCBI taxonomy): Eukaryota > Metazoa > Arthropoda > Insecta > Diptera > Tipulidae > Nephrotoma > Nephrotoma appendiculata. Next base: position 206,661,827 of record OX371225.1, on the reverse strand, counting down.
CATAGTATATTTTGTACTAGAATGGTACTTACATAATAGTACATTTATAGAGTAAATTTTTGATACAATCTACATTTATACCATTTGAAAATGACAGTAGTTATATTAACGTATATAATTGTAAAATTATATTGGAAAATTAATTATAAGTATTGTATGCAATTCTCTGTAATCTGGCGAAGAGTGAAGACACTCAAATAAAATCTAAAACAATTAAATTCAAGAATTGTGATATTTCAAAATCTAAAGTTTATTAAAATAAATAAAATATACAAGTGCATCGCAAAGTTTCATCAACTGGCGTGTTCTATAAGTTCATCACTATACGAACAGGATATACTCATTATAGATGTGACTCTAGCTCCAGGCACACAGGTGGAGTTCTAGTGTATGTGACCGAGAAACTAGGGAGTAGGCTGATAAGTCAAGTTAGTAAGCCGATGGAGTACTGGATGCTAGCGGTAAAAGTAGGACGAGCAAAGAGGTTTGATGATATGGGAATGATAATATGCTGTTACAGGTCACCAAGTGCTAGCGTAGCGCAATTCTTAACTGCCTTTAGTGAGTGGCTAGAGGGATTGATGTTGTTAGGAGCAGTGAAGATAATAATTATGGGTGATTTCAATCTAGACTGGGAGACATCAGAAGAACATTATGGTAAGTGCCTTAAAGAAATTACAGAATCTTTTGGGCTTAAACAGTTCGTGAAGGAACATACCAGAGTAACGGATGCATCAAGAACGACAATTGATTTAGTATTTTCAAATAAATTGTATTGTTGTGGACACCCCAAAAGTTACAGACCATGCGCTTATAATGATCTAGGGGGAGGATGTAAATGGGAAAAAGGTGATCAAAGGAAATATAGATCTAAATGTTGTAGAAGAGGAACTTATAAAAACAGAGGATGGTGTACGAGAAGTCACTGGGGGCATTGAGGAGGAGTGTGGGAAATTAAATTTATGGGTGGAAGAGGCAGTGAAAAGGGGAACAGGCGAGTTACGGATAGTGGACATAGCTAGAAGTTGTCCATGGTTCACTAACAGAGTGAAGGAGGTTAGGAAGGCAAGAGATGATTCGTATAAGAAATTTAGAGTGATGAAGGAGAGAGAAGGAGAGTTGGGGACTGAGACAGTTAAGGAAGGGTGGGTGGAGTACCAAAGGAAAAGAAACAGATTTGTTGCTGTGATTAGGAGTGAGAGGAGATTGTACTATGAGAGAAACATTGAACAGTGCAAAGGTAACCCGGAAAAGATGTGGAAAACATTAAAAAGGGTAATTGGATCTAAGGGAAGGAGTGATATAAATGGAGTGGATTTTGATGGAGTAATGGTGTACGAAAAGATGGGCATTGCGAACAGATTAAACAAGTATTTTGTGGATAGTGTAGAGGATATTATAAGGGAGATACCGGAGGAGCAATACAATGTGGATATAGCATATGATGGAAGAGTAATTGATAATGTGGGCATGGTGCAGGAGGACTACCTAGATAAAATAGTTAAAACGTTAAAATTAGCAGGATGTGAAGGGGTGTTAAGCTGTAAAATGTTTAAGGATTTATGGAGGATTCTAAGAGGATATGTGAGCCACATAGTAAATTTGTCGTTTGAATATGCAGTAGTTCCTACAAGTTTGAAAGTATCATGTGTAGTTCCTGTGCCTAAAGTTATGAATAGTTGTCGGATGTCAGATTATCGTCCTATAAATATTTTGCCAATCTTGGACAAGAGAGAGAGGGAGGATGGAAAATCGACGGTAGCCGTTTTGGTTGCTAGGAAAATTAAACAAATATGGTGTGAGGGGCGAATATGTGAAGTATGGAGTGCCACAAGGAAGTAAGCTGGGACCATTGCTATTTATAGTATAAATAAATGATATGCCACAGATTCTAAATATAAGCAAAATCCACTTGCTTGCTGATACTTTGCTGTATTTGTCGGGAAGTGATGTGGGCGAGATCATAAGTAGTATGAATGAAGAGTTAGGTGAAGTGGCAAAATGGCTTCGTATAAATAAGTTAATGTTAAATGTAAACAAAACAAAATGTATGTATATAGGGAATAACGTAGTAAATGGAAATATTGTTATAGATAATGCCGAAATAGGATGGGTAGATAGTTTTAAGTACTTAGGCATTATACTGGATAATAAGCTAAATTTTAAAGAACATGCTGGTTATGTTACAAAGAAGTTAGCAATGAAAGTAGGTGTATTAGCTAGGTATAAAAATTTGTTATCTGTAAAATCAAAAAACGTAGTTTATAACACTATTGTAATGCCACATATCACTTATTGCAGTACTATACTTTTTATTGTAAATAAGTCTGATATAGATAAAATGCAATTTATCGTAAATAGAGCATTGAGGATTATGTTAAATAGAGATAGATATGCAAGAATCTGTGATATGTTGCTAGATTTAGAGTTGTTAACAGTGGAAAATACGTTGTATATGAACGTAATGACTTTTATTTTTAGGCTTGATAAAAATTTGTTACCACAATATTTATGTCAGTTGTTGTGTAGGAGACAGGATGTGCATAGTCATGATACTAGGCATAAGGATAAGTTTTATTTAGAGTTTAAAAGGCAATCTATAAGTAAAAAATCGATATTTGACAAAGGTATATCGATGTATAATGAGTTACCGGAAAATATAAGAAATTGTAGAAGCATAAAGGATTTTAGGGCAGAACTGTTAAAAGAAATTTCATAATTATTAAGTAGATGATGTATATATATTGTACTGTAAACTGGAAAATTAGCTTAAGAGCTATTTGAAAAATAAAATAAATAAATAAATAAATAAATCAAGCAGATCAGATAATTCATTTTTAAAATTGTCATAGATTATTAGATATGCTCACTTTGTCCATGTTCAGAGCTTGAACCCTGTTTGACTTATCAATGGTACAACTTAAGTTCGAGATCATAAATATTAAGGATTTTATAATGACCTTTGTATAATTAATATAAGATCTTACACTTTATATTGATGGCTGTGGGCACATTATACAAAATAACCCTACGACCTGGAGGTATGGTACTAATTGATGAACACCAAAAATTCTAAAAATGAAATCCATATAGCCTTATCTATGGTTAACAAACAATAGCTTTTTGTTCATAAATTGAATCAATGGAATGCATTCATAACGCGCGTACCTATAAAATGAATGGGCATACCTGTTTAAGAAAAAATAAAATGCGCGCGAGCGGTGGAATAACCTGAAACTGAGCATGATCGATTATCAGAACCGAATCTATGTGGTAATTACATGGTAAATATTTGTACAATTATTAATACATTAAATTGTCAGGGTATTTTGTTACGTTCGTTCTGTACATTTTTTTTTGTTATTTAAGATCCACGATAATGTCACCTTATTTATTTATTTATTATAACGAAATAAAATAAAAATGAAATTCGAAATAATACATCATATATACGATAGGAGTATAACATAAGAACATAATGGCCCGCATACCATCATCATCATCATCGTAATAATCAAATGGATCATCTTAATCATAATAATAATATCTTTAAATATTTATTCTTTCATACTCGACTACGAAAAATACGTATACGAATCAAAATGTACACAACGTACAAATTTGATTAGAGCCGATGTGATTTTGAACACACCTTAAAAATAAAATTGGTTTACGTACCTATAAGGTATATAAAATTTTGTTCTTAAGAGTTCTCTACACATACAAATATGTTGGTCGTAAGAAGGGAATCAATTAAATTAAGAAAAAATAAATAACAGAAATCCAGCCAGATATCAAGTTTTAAACGTATTTTGGATAAATCATTGAGGGAAAATGTAATGTAATTTATATTATGAGATAAAAATATAAAACGAACCACGCATTTTTTTTTTGTTCTTAAGACAATACGCGTATATATCCAACAACACGAAACCAAATGTATATAAGAACAATTTAAGATTTTCGATGGATTTTTATCTTTCTCGATTACTACAACTTTTGGAAGTAAAGTGATTTTATTATTTTTACTTTAACATTTACTTTACTTGTTTGTGGTTTACGTCTTACATTCTCTCGTTTGTTTTCTTTTCCTTGAATTATTTCATTAGTAAAGATATTAACCATTCGATTCGATCATTTATCGTTATCTTAATGGGTGTTGGTAATTTGATATGAGATAAAACATGTCCACATTTTTAATATTACAAAGTGTATATTTAATAAAACCCAACAAAATATATTTCATTATGACATTTACTAAATGGGGGAGAGGGGATAGTTTAAGCTCTTTATATGGGTGTTACTGTGGACACAAGATTTTGTACGTTTCGTATGTTAGTAAAAGCAAATACATATTCTTATCATGGTTGTTACATGAAATGAAATATCAGACTAGTGCGTTCTCGAACATCATTACACATTAACTTACAAAATTTTTAAAATTTATTGATAATTTCGACGTTATCGTGAATGGGATGTTTTGCAACAAACTTGATATAATGTTTTCGGACGGAATTCAAATATGTCACAAATTAAACAACACAACAATTTAATTACAAGTAAATTTAAGAATCATAGCCAGCTCATTAATGAATATTTAGCAGAACTTTCCTGTAAATTCGATGATTTTAGCTTCGCTCTTAGTGATGGTTTTAAGAAAAACAATTATAACATCTCTGAAAATTTACTATCTGGTGCTCTGAGAACGAATTTAAAACCACGAAGGACATCTGTAACGAGTTAATAAATTGCGTGATAACTAACCAACCTACAGCAACAAAAGCACCTCCAAATGCCATCTCTCTTCAACTTGAACTTATATCAACGAATACTCAGTCAATCAACAGCCGTCTTACAACATCATCAGTTCCTGTCTATCACAATTATTTAATCAACATTCTTACACCTCTAAATTAAATGGCCCCTATATCCGATAATTACTCCTTTAACCCTGAAAATATCAGTAACAAAATAGACCCTCCTGCCGACTCAGAGTAGCTCCTAAGCATAAGATTATATATTCGTTTCTAGGCTCAGTATCTTGACGACTAACACAGATATTCTGATGGTTATACGAATAAACACATTTACATTCTGTGTTGCTATATTCGACCTAATAGTCATGCGGACACCTACTAGCTTCTCGTAGATGCTGTCGATTTCTTTTTTGATAGCACTGCTATTTTAGATGACCTTTTTGTCGTTGGAGATTTTAACCTCCCGGGCCTGAATATGGAAAAGAGGACAATACCCATTACATTGCTGATAATGTACGATCTGCAATTGAGATTTCAATTACTGATATTTTTTCTAATTCCGGTTTGTTGCAGATCAATAACGTCAAGAACAATCTGAACAGGCAACTTGACTTAGTATTCTCTTCCGGCGCAAATAATTACAGAGTCTTAGAAACTAATCTGGTTCTCAGTACAATTGACTTGTATCATCCGCCTCTTTCAATTTCATTTTCCAGCGAACTATGTAGAGTTAACATTAATTGCAAAACTTCACCTAGTTTTAATTTCCGTAAGGCCGATTTTAAGAAGTTTAATGAATTATTAGCTAACGTCGATTTTAACTTCATTCTTCATAATAATCTAGAAGCTAGAAAGAAGCTGCTCCTAGAAGCTCAAGCTCTCAATTTTTATGCCGCGATGGTTGAAAGCATTCAACCATCGCGGCATAAAAAATGAGAGTTTGAGCTTCTAGGAGCAGCTAGCAGATTTCTAGCTTCTAGATTATTATGAAGAATGAAGTTAAAATCGACGTTAGCTAACAATTCATTAAACTTCTCCTGAACAGTCAATTTCTTATACTGTACGAAGACACCAACTGGTTATTCCACCCTGGTAAAATATAAAATTGCGATCACTGCGTAATCAAAGAAGCAAAAACTGGAAAAAATTCTTTATGTCGAGATTGAACTCGGATTACTTAAATTACGTGAACGTTTACAATGCATTTTTGATCATGTCTCATGAACTCTATAATGATAACATCAGAAGTATGCAGTCAGAAATAATCGCTGACCCAAAGCGCTTTTGGCAATTAATTAACTAGAAGAAGAAATCAAAAGGATATCCTTCTATGATGAAGTACGGCGATCATTGTTCAGGTGACTCCAAAACCATGGCTGGCTTTTTCACATATTATTAGAATAAACTACTCCAATATCGATATCGAGCTTGATGCAGCCTACTTCAGGTTCATGAATAACACCCAGGGGCAGTCCGCTAGTGTTTCAGCGCCTGGTGCACTTTTACATTTTATTTCGACCTTCGTATATTTATTTTGGTCGATGCTTTTTCTTTTATTTATTGGTTTTTTATTGTACTTAATTTTTGTACTTGATTCTTACGATTTTTCTATTCCACATCACCCAAGTGCCATTGCATTGAGAGTTCTGTCTATTGTTTTGTATTTAAGGTATAGTTTAAACTCAAAGTTAATATAAATCTTAGATTTACAAGTTTTAAATTAAGAAATATAAAAATTTGCTTGTTTAGTTAGAATTTAAAAATATAAGTTAATTAGGTAATTTTATAAATACAAAATTATTTTTTGACTAAAACTATTTATGGGATTACACTAAACGAAGGCAGTTAAAAGTCTGGGCGTATAAATGGCATAAAGAGGTTAGAAAAAAATGCGTTTTTTATGACGCTTTGGAAGAATTTACTAAATCTTACTAAATTTTTCTTGTTGATTGATTGTGTGGTAAATTGAAAGAAATTTTTGATCAATTCAACAAAAACATCAACAAAAATATTATAAAATTATTTTACACATTCACTGAATTTAAAACGCAAGAATTATAACTTAATTAATAAAAGAAGCAATAAAATAATGATAAATAAAAAAAATAAAATATTAACATTAAACTTTGAGAATCATAAAAGTACGTAACATTAAGTATTTTTAATTCGACAGATTACACTTCATTTTAACTAATAACAAATAATTGCCCATTCACAAACGAATATGTTTTGATGGTGGTCGGCGATCGATCGTCGTACGAGAAAGACGTGTTTTTGTCTTTCTCTGTATAGAAAATTAAAACTTAAAGTTTTTTTCTGTTTTAAATAAATAAATGAATAATATGTTATATATAGGGGTTTTTAATTAAATTAAATATATAATATAAAGTGTTAATAAATAAATATTAGTAAATTAAAACGTGAATTAACGTGAAAATATCTAAATTATTATAACTAATTATTTTATTATTTGTGTGACGCACTGACGCAGCAGTGGTGAACGCTTCACAAGCTAAGTGTTTTTTATGTTTCATATTTTTTATTTATACTTTGTTTAATTTATATTTTGTTTAATTTTTACTTTTTTATAAAAAATTTATATACATTTTAATTTTATTAATATAAATATTTTTTAATATGCGCATTTTAATATGTGTCGTATGGTTTATGACTGTGTGTGTGTATGGATATATGTACGTACATTCACGCAGTTTGGTTTAAGGTCAAATAAGACAAAAAGGATGAAAATAAAAATACTCTTCAGTTGCTTATCATTCATTTTCCGTTCATTTTTAAATGAATTTTTATGCTAATTTCTCTTCGCTCTTGAATAGTAAAATGAATTTTCAGAAATATTATGCAGTAAAAAACGAAAAGTGTCTAGTGAGCGAATAGTGAGAAACTAAAAGGGTTGATCTTATTTTTTGTGTTAGTGAACGGGATCTATTGCTATTTTGGTTTTACTTTTCTATTCTAATAAGAAAGCGAAAATTCATTGTAGTACTGATTGGATAAAATGTATTGTTGCCTGTATTGAACTATCGAATAGATGATACATATCATTTCTTTTTACTTTATTCTTGATAAGTGAATGGTAATGCTTGGTTCACGTGTGCGATCGGGGAATGATTCGCCAATCAAGCCAATCTTTGAGCGTAATTATTTCGCATTATTACTCATAATTTGTTTTTTTTATTATGTTGGATGCTTCCGATCAAAATTTTCCCACAGTTAAAATAATTTCATCTCAGGCGGGGAAATTTGTATATGTTTTCAATGATTTAATTTTCCTTTGATTCGCGAATCGTTTTTTGATCGCATGCGTGAACCATTAAACAGAATATTTTTTGTTTCTTTACATTATTCTTGTTGATCAGTTTTACAAATAATGCATTAATTCCGTGGAAGGATTTGCTGACAGTAATTTTCTTTACTGATAATACGCAAAAAAAAACTTTAAATTTCATAAGAGTGACAAAGAACAGTAAAATTCATTTTATAGTAAAATTTTATGGTTTTACATTTTCGCATAACCTACAAATTTCTTAAAATTTTTAATTTGTACATTATTTTCGTACAATTCGACTTTTTTTTATATATTTTAATTTTAATATCCTATACCACAAAAAACCTCTAACGTTAACAAATTTCAACACAAAAAAAAAACAAATCGACATCTGAGTATAAAAATGGCGGGCGACTTATTTGTATGAGCGTGAGAAAAATTTCTTATCTTTACATACATTTTTTGTACATGTGTGAAAAATATTGCCATAAAAAATACTCCAATTTACATTTTTTATGGTAGTATTATGGCAGTAAACTACCAACATCATAACTATTCTCTCAATAAAATTTTACTGACAACATGTTTTGTTTCGTACACAACCAGTAAAATCTATATTTTTTTCTCGCTTTTATTTTTGGTGACAGCAGATTTTTTCCATGGAATAGGGACATGACACTGTTCGATCGGTGTAGAGTGAACAATACATTTTGAAGAGCGACTTTTTTAAACCCTGATATATGCGTATGTGTGGATTTGTGTGCATATGCATGTGTGTATGTTTATGCGTGTGTGTGTAGGTTCATATGTATTTATACTTATGTATATGTTTAGTTTGTATATTTATATAATATGATTGATTGTTTTTACCTTTTTATAATCATTTTAATATTTTAAAATTAATTTGATATATTATCATATTAATATACTTTAATGTATAAATGTTTATGATTAATTCTTTTAATTTGTAATATATATATATGTATGTATGTGTGTATATGTGTATGTGTGTGTATATATGTATATATATATATATATATATATATATATATATATATATATATATATATGTATATATATGTATATATATGTATATATATAGATGTGTGTATTTAATATGTATGTATGTATATAATATGTATGTATGTATATATGTATGGGTATGTGTATGAATATGTGTATGAGTATGTGTATGTATGTATGTGTGTATGTGTATGTATGAATGTGTGTGTGTATGTGTATCTATGTGTATGTGTATGTAGAGGAGAGGAGTGAGCAGGACTTATATGTAGGTGGATTCTGGTATAATATATAAATATTCATGACTTTTTTGTAGATTGATTTAAAGGATGAGAAATCATATGTGTTCCGGCATGGCAAAGGGAAAATGGTTTTAATTTTTTATTTCCATTTGTAATGACAATTAAATCTTTGATGTGATATCCTTCGGCCTTTTAATGTTGACTGTTTTTTTTAGATTGCTTACTGCTTGCACTATTTTATCTAAAAGAAGTTTTGGCTCAATAATATTTCTCGAAACAGGTTCGTCTTTGCATGGGAATGATATATACGAATATCGATTGATTTGAATTCTAAATCCTAATCAATGACCTGCTCATGCACCAATTGTGTAAAAGCCTTCCGCGTGGTTCTATCCTCCGTTCGTGTCATCACCTCACATAAATCATGGTCGTTTTTGTTTGATTGAGACGGTGTACTGCGGAAGATGCATAAAATCATTTTTGGGCATAATTCTAGAAAATCGCAATTCTAGCAATTAGCATTAATTTGGGAGAGGCTTAGTTCGGCTGGGTCATCTGTCAACGGGTTGTCTTGACGGGTAAATGGAGGAATAGGAAAATTCTTTGGCCGATTATTTTCGGATTTATTTTGTTGAAAAATCCAGTAATTCACCCGGGATTTATGTTGAAATCCCGATTCAGCTCAACATATCAGAATCGCACATGATTAGTTAAGACATTGCTTAGCACGGCTGAACTCCAGAACTTCTCTAAAACCCATTTTTAAATTCACATTTAATTCTGCTTACCTGATTTGACAATAATTGGTCGGGATATGGCCAAGTTCAATTCAGAATGATCGAATTTTAGAACTTTATCAAAAAGAAACATTAAAATCCCAATACAAGTTGATCCTAGTTTATTAGAATCCTAGCCCAGCTCTGCAAGCTGAACTGGAAAATTTCAATTGGAAACGGCCTGTTTCTTTTATTATAGCTGAATCCGAAAATTTCGTCAAATTCGGCTTTGCACCCCGAATTTGATCATCATTTGTTTTGAGTTGGCTTAGTTCCATTGAACATACTAGAGTGCCAATCCAATTCTGCGTACCATATTTAACAGTTATTGGTTAAGTTCCATTTAGCATGATATAAATATACTGTGCACTATAATTATACTGGTAATTAATCGAATATTTTCTTCTTTGGTGAACAAATTAATAAAATATTTGAAATTTTTCTGAATTAAATTAAATTTGTTTGAAATATCCTATCCGGTAGTTAATCTGGCATTGAATAACATTGATATTTTTCCGGGAACCATTGCCTTTGGGATGCCTTACATATGAAATTTTTTGTTTTTTGTTTTTTTATATTTTTTTTCGATTTAAGGGTTAAATACTAATGAATTTTAGACTAAGTTTGATATAATTTAAATAATTATGGTTTCAGGAAATCCTATTGTAAGTCGTGGAATTGCAGGAGGATTAAATTAATAAATGTTTATATTATTTAGGAAGCCGGAAAATATTAATTTAGAATTAAATTTCAGGAAATTAACAGACGTGAAATAATATTTCTTTGAAATATTAATTGTTAATTGTGTAGATTAGAATGGTGTTGTCATTGCATTAATAACTATCGACTTTATTTAGGGGTCTGCAACTGGGCCGATTTAATCAATTAAATTTTGCATTAATTTACAATTACATTTTAAGAAATTTCGAGATGCACGTGAAATAATAACATTTTTTCCTAGGTTGCTGATTTAAAGAAGCAATTATTGATGACCAATACCATCAATATCCATTTAACCTATTAAACCTTTATCCTTCCCCAAGTAGATTAGTTTTGTGCTGTCTTTGTGTTACTAACTATCGGCTATACCTAGGTGTCTGTAACCGGGCCGATTCTGTCCCACTTAACTAACCTATCCAATCCTTCGGTTTTGTTATATGTAAAAAAGAGTGTACGGTGGGCCCGGCGTCACCCGGGAGCTCCTGTGTAAGAACTTGGTCGTGCATTCAGAATCAATCAATCAATCAATTCACAAACGAATATGTTTTGATGAGAGGGATGGTCAACTGGACTAGTAGACAAGTTTGAGCATTTTGTCATACTTCTGGTCTGAGATAGGGGGGTGGTTTTGATTGATGCTCAAATTGTTTAGAGTTGAACTATTTAATCGCTTACTAAACTACTATAAACCATTTGCCCGCTCACAAACGAATGTGTTTTGATGAGAGGGATGGTCAACTGGACTAGTAGACAAGTTTGAGCATTTTGTCATACTTCTGGTCTGAGATAGGGGGGTGGTTTTGATTGATGCTCAAATGGTTTAGAGTTGAACTATTTAATCGCTTACTAAACTACTATAAACCATTTGCCCGCTCACAAACGAATGTGTTTTGATGAGAGGGATGGTCAACTGAACTAGTAGACAAGTTTGAGCATTTTGTCATACTTCTGGTCTGAGATAGGGGGGTGGTTTTGATTGGTGCTCAAATTGTTTAGAGTTGAACTACTTAATCGCTTACTAAACTACTATAAACCATTTGCCCGCTCACAAACGAATGAATTTCGTTTCTAGCCGGAATCGAGTTCATCAAGATGTATTTAAACAAAAACAAATAAAATGTGATTACGTTTTATCGATAATCAAAACGTCGAACGAGGGTTAATTCGCGGCTGTGAAAGAGATTTCCCTTGCAATGCCGCCTGTTGTACACATCTTTGAAAATACATAACTTGTATTTAGTCTGAGATTAACGTACATACTGTGAGCATCACGCCGATTTTATTTGCGTAAATTTTCGATTAATTAAATTGATGGTTAGCTCATAGATGACACAAAAGAAACCGCGCCTGATGTTTAATTAAAATTTTCTAAATAAATTAAGATTTATAAATCACCAAAATATTTCTAATTGGAGATTTATAAATCTGAACTAATTTTGCAGTTTAGAATGAAAATCAAACATAATTTTATTTCTGAATATTAGAGATATCTATGAATAACTAGCATGATCTAACCATTAATTTAGTTAGTCAGACATTTTAGCCGAATTTTTTTAAAAAACAGTTGTTCGAGATCGAAATAGCCTAAGTCAAATTTGGTCAAATTACAATTTTTTTTTTTATTTTTTTTAATACGTTAGATGAAATTGTGCTCTGCATGTTGTTCTGAATAGTTCTGTATAATAACAGAACTTTATAGAAAAAGATATTACAAGAAAACCATCGAGGAAACTTTTATGATAAATATTTTTTGTGATATTGGGTCTACAAATAAATTTCCGACTATTTTTACTGAAATAAAAGACATTAGATTTTGTAGAGAATGAAAGAATGTTTTGTTCAAAGTATTCTCCTTCGGAAGCTATAACCTTCGCCCATCGTTCAGGCAATAAACGGATTCCCCGTTGGAAGAAGTCTGGTGGTTTCGAGGCGATCTAGTCATCGACCCATTTTTTGACGTTTTCATTTGATTGTGCTGCTGTGCCAGGGCTGATTGCATCGAACGGAACAAGTAGTAATCAGAGGTAGCAATATCTGGTGAATACGGCGTGTGGAGTAGAATTTCCCAGTTCTGCCTGTCCAAGTAATTTTTGACAGATATAGCAACATGTGGCCTAGCGTTGTCATGTTGCAAAATAATCATTTTGCCTTTTGTCCCATTCCGGTCGTTTGTCAGCTAGAGGTTGCTTTAAAGCCATCATATGTTGTCGATAAACTTGTCACGTAATGGTTTCACGCTCTTTCAACAGCTCATAATAGACGACACCCTTCATATCCCACCAAATACAAAGCATCGCCTTCGAACCATGGATATTTGCTTTTGGCGTCGACGGGCCTGGTTCACCTGGCTTGACCCACGCTGGTTTGCGCTTTGGATTGTCATAATGGATCCATTTTTCATCCCCAGTGATGATCCGATACAAAAACCCCTTCCTTTGTTGTCGTTGAAGCAACAATTCGCACATGGTTTTCCGACGTTTCAAGTCCCTTTCTTTCAATTTGTGTGGCACCCAATTTACCAGCTTCTGACTGATTGCATGTATACGTTGCGAAACACATTATTGGGTAATATTCAACTCTTCTGCCAATTTTTTTTCAGTCTGACAAGGGTCCACATCAAGCAATTCTTCCAATTCTGTATCTTCAAATTTTCTTGGTCTTCCTTCACGTTCTTTGTCTCTTACGTCTAAACCACCAACTTTGAATCGTTAAAACCACTCTTTGCATGTTGTTTTCGATGGCGCATGTTCACCGTAAACTTCCACAAGCAAACGATTTGGTTCCGCTGCACTTTTCTTCAACAAAAAATAATGAAGTAAAACTTCCCGCAAATGTTGTTTTTTGACACAAAATTCGACATCTTCAATTACATGAAAATAATTGTTGTTTACGCTTTGAACAAATGTCACTAGTATTTATTCAAGCTTGACATCTAACCTCCAAAAAACATGTATTGCTCGATTGAATAATATGCAAGCAGTGATACTAACGACACCTATCTAAAAAGGTCGGAAATTTATTTGTTCACCTAATACATAGAGACTGTGTTATCTACCTATATTTGATTTTAACTAACTAAAATTTGATAAAAAAGTGAGTCCATTAGTACATACTCTCAAGGAGGTGTGTGAACATGTCGTGTGTATAATGCGTGTGTACAGTTTACTTTGAAGAAAGAATGAATGCAATTTTACTAACCAGAGATTTACATTTGTTTATTTTCGTTAAATTGGTCTATTACTCTTTCGGTATACTCGACGCAATTGGATTATGGTAGCTGCAAGCATCAAAAACGCGATCCCCTATCTCGCAGTAGATATATTTCGATCTGAGATCTTGTGCAAATCGAATTCGTATCGCAAGAAGTTTATAAGTGATTCAGCTTAGGAAACAGCAAAATGAAATCCCTGCTCATAATCATCGGCTAAAGATGTTAGTCTCCTTGGAGAATTTTTGAAATTTTTTCAGAATATGGAGCAAGGACGAATTGTATGTACTTGATTATGTCTCCGACAGCTTTATTCGGCATGTTGTATTCAACTACTGAAAGCATCGTATATCGCCAATGAGTTGTGTTGTTACGCTCATACCAGTTGTTTGTCCAACGATTATTTCCTTATGCGAGATGAGACTGTATGAGTTCTTCTTGAATTTTTATATATTGCTACTCCGACCGCCCGTTGAATATCTCTCTTGAACTGAACGCACCGTTCAAAATTATTAAAATTGAACATGCTCGTCATTGCGTAGTCAGATCTCGGAGAGCAAGAGAATTGAGGACCCCTGCGCTTGACTGTATCAGTTAGGTTGAGGTGAAGCGTCATGAGATTCTGGCAGTGCAATGTTAAAAACCAGACGTTATTATTATTTCAAAATAAGAAACCAAAAACAATTTGGTTTTATCAAAACGAGTAAAACACAAACTGCTATTGCTAATTTAAATAATTTAATACGAGTATATGACGTAATTGAGAACAAAAAAAAAATGGCGAGGAATATACAAAAGACCGTTGACTGTGTAAATCATAGTATACTAATTTCGAAGTTTAAAGGCGGATTCATTGTTGTAGCTCGTTGTGTTCATTCCGTTCGTTATGTTTTTTTGTAAACCAATAGGATTTGTTGTGACAATGACGTTTTATTTCTTCGGTATTTTTTTCATCAAGTTGATCTATCTTCAACTATTTTACCGAAGGAACATGGCAAGAAAGAGACGACATGATATATAATATAATAGTAGAAACAAACAGACACATTTTCGATATTTTTATTTTGTAGTCAAGTACGTTGTTCATTTTGTGTTTTGATGTTTTGTTTTTTCATCAACAATGAACTGATTAAAATAATACTCCAGTAAAAATACCGAACACAACGAACGGAACGAACACAACGAACGACAACAATGAATCCGCCTTAAGACGTTAAATCCTAGTGAATCTACTTGAAGTTGTTTTAAAGATTTTTTAAGTGGTCGTATTTTGTATTTAGTGTACAAATACCTATCGAGAACTGACATAGTGCTATACTTGTTGGCGCCCCGGTGGCAAAGTGGTCAGCATGCTTGCTCCAGCAACCGGAGGTCCCGGGTTCGATTCCCGGCGGTGACAAGGACAAATTTCAAGGCTGGTGTAGGATCAATGAATTAATCACTCATTATCCGAAATGAAAGTATGATTATGAAACCTCATTTGAGGCGGCCAAATCCCTTGATGGGATGTATAGTGCCAGAGAGAGAGAGAGAGAGCTATACTTGTTGTTTTAAGTGGAGCACCTCGAGGCAGTATTGCTCAATTTTTATCTTAATGACTTATTTTTAATAAGCTTGAAAGGTTTAATTCATGGTTATGCTGATGATTGTATATCATGCGAACAATCCCTGAAATCATACAAGACATGTTGTACGAAACAATAATTGATAATTGGCTTCCAGCAAACTCGCTCAATATAAATTTGAAAAAAAACAAAATACATTATATTTAAAAATAAACATCTATTTGAAAACTTACCAAATGATTTAAATAAATTAAACGAACAAACAAATCATGGAAATCAAGGTACTCCTCTAGGTATCGTCGCCGATTCTAGATTTAATTTTGATAAACAATATATAACTAGCTGACCTGAGACTGAATAATCAGTCACGTGAATACATTTTATTGAAGTTTTGGTTAAGAAATGATTAAAAAGATTTTTTAAGATGTAAATTTGATGCACTTTTATCAAAAATAAAGTAAATTCATATACTCGGTTAAGTTTAAATTTTAAACGGCAGGCACGCGCTCAAATGCACACAGGATGACTTACGTGCCAAGTCAAATATTCATATCTCAAACGGGAAGCACGCATTTGGAATCATATGACAACTTACGCACCCAAACCAAATATTCAAATCTCAAATTCGGCGTAAGACATTTTCATATGCACTGTAGCAGTTGTTTTAAGAAATACATCCAACTGCTTTTCGTTTAGCAGTTGAATTCGTAATTCAGCTTCTTCGGCTTCTCCAACTGTATCGAAGAGTTGCACTTCTACGGGACTTCTCAATGGAGTTGGTAAGCCGCGTAGTCAGATCTATCGTGGAGAGCAAAATTTGTTGTTACATTTTAAATATGGTGTGGGCTGTAATCAAGAGTCATGTCATCTGCATACTTCATCCAGAGATCAAGAGATTTTGAAGGTTGACAAAAGCAACAAATATAAACGAAAGTCTCTTGAAGCCATCTTCACATATTCATTATTTCATTACATATTACTAAGAATAAAATTTTCCTTAACGGGTTTATAAAATATAACGAATTGCCGATCATAAAGTCCATAAAAACCATAATCAAATGTAAGCTCGAATTGAAAGAATATCTCTTTTCAGGAATGAATTATTCATTAAATTAAAAATCATTGAACAAAATCGTCTGCATTTGTTTTCATATTTCGTAAAATATAAAAAAAATAATCAAACCAAAATATTTTATAAATCCAAAAATATAATAATAAATATAATACAAATTACAAATATGTTATAGCCGTTGACAACTTTTTCTATATTAAATGAAATATTTAAAACAAAGATTAAATAGTTCAACTCTAGACAATTTGATCATCAAGCAAAACCATCCCTCTATCTCAGTCCAGAAGTATGGCAAAACGCTCAAACTTGTCTACTGGTTCAGTTGACCATTCCTCTCATCAAAACACATGCATTTGTGAGCGGGCAAATAGTTTATAGTAGTTTAGTAAGCGATTAAATAGTTCAACTCTAAACAATTTGAGCCTCGATCAAAACCACCCCTCTATCTCAGGCAGGAAGTATGACAAAATGCTCAAACTTTTCAGTGCATCAATCAAAACTGTTTTTTTAACAAGCAGGGTCAGAGATGTGACATATTTTTAAATCTTGTCAGGCCAATTAATTTAATCATCATATTCATCAAAATTTATTCATTGATGGACGGCTACATTTTTTTGTGGTGTAGTAGCGATTAAATTGATCGGACATAAATATCTTGAATTATTACTCGATGTCGCATAAACAAAGTGTTATTGTAATTTATACTATAAAAAATTTTCATTAATTTTTGTTATTATTGTGATATAATCATTATTTTTTAATTTATTTTGAAGTCCAACATATTTCTTTACACAAAATAAAATATTTTCGTTTTTATTAATTGATCAATATGCATTCAATTTACGGCACAGTCAATCTACAAAAAAATTAGTAAGATTTAGTAAATACTTCCATCGCCTATATACACGAATGAAGTTTTTACTAAAACATTACTAAATGAAAATGACGTCACTTAGTAAAATTTAGTAAAAACTTCATTACCATTTTTTATGAGGTATCTCCAGCAGGCCTATTATCCTTCTCTTACAAATAACACAAATTAAGTATTTCAGATTACAAATGATTAAATAAAATAAATTATAATAAAACAATCTTATTCAATAAAATAAAAAGAATACATTAAACAATTTCACTCCTACTGTAAAAAATTAATGTTTCTTGCTTTTACGTTAGCAAACTTTTCAATTAAACTATTATAGTAAATTTTTTCGACTATTTATATCTCTTTCGATCGACATAATAGCTAAGCCATTAAGCCTTTCTTGTGACATAGTACTCCTCTCATAATTTTAAATTATTTTTAATTTGGAAAAACTTCTTTCTCCAGATGCTACAGAAATCGGTATTGTTAACAATATTTTGATGGATATGACTGTATTTGGAAATGCAAATTCTAAATTGTTGGTAAAAATATAATTTAGCACATCAATAGGAACAGTATGCGAATCTACCAAAGTTGATATCATTTTAAGCTCATTTAATAAGTCTTGATCGTCAATATCCGAAGAAATACCATTACTAAAATCTTTTTTCAAATTGAAACCTTTTGTTTTCAAATCATCATGCGACAAATTGGATTATTGTTGAATGTAATACACTGAGCGAAATAACTATAAAACACCCATAATTTTGAGATAAATTCATTTATATTTTATTGAAATATTACAGTTCATTGACATTTTTATTGAGAGTATAATTAACCCTTACATATTATACATATAGTGCATTTCAGGCTTAAATATTAATTTAGCCCTCTTTTCTGTATTTTGTAGTACGAAATAGCCATAAAAATAGCTGTATTGTAAAATATTTAACTAAAAAATATATAACATATTTCTAATAATGTGTATTACCGCCATTGTTCTGAATTACTTCAAATAATCTATCAGGCATTGAGTTAATGAATGTTTAAAGTGTTGATGTTGGAATTTCAGTCCGGACTTGTTGAATCTGTCGTTTTATTTCAGATGTACTAGAAAATTGATGTCCATTTTCATATACCCTGCGAGCTAATAAGCTGCATACGTTCAGATCGATCCAAAAATTTTATGTTTTTGGAAGTAAACCAATCTTTTGTTAGCCTGGCAGTGTGTATCGCAGCATTATCGTGCTGGAAAATCCAATTTTCCGATTCATAATGATCTCCATATTCAAGTAGGACTTCTACTAGGAGCTTTGTATATTTAGCAGCATTCATCTTTGTTGAAATAAAGGATATTGGAGAGGCTCCGTAATAATCGATGGCAGCCCAAACTATAACATTCCCTCCACCAAAATTACGACTATACATTGTTCACATTTCTTTGCGCAGATTATGCCAGTAATATTGGTAACCATCAGGGCCATCCAGGTAACATTTTTTCTCGTCGCTAAATATAACATTTCCCCATTTGGCTGTCCATGACATGTGATTATGCGCAAATTTTAAGCGAGCATTTTTATGGTGTTGTTTCTTCATAGGTTGTGGTTTGCGTTTAGTCCATTGCACGGCTTTACTACCACTTAAAACTTGTTGTATACGACGTGTAGTTATAGATAACTGTTAATGCGACATATTTTTCGTTATTGCACACAAAATAATGTTGCGCTTATCCGTCTGAGTAATTTTCGGCACAGGACCAGGTCGCGCATTTAAACCATATTTATCGCCAAGTTTAATGTAATTGTGTGCTAAAGTGAGTGATCTATTTATTTTAGAAGCAATTTGTCTCAAGGACATTCCGCCAGTTACAATATGCCGTTATTTCTCCTTTTTTACTTTCAATAAGCTTAGTTCCGCGTGGCATAGCTATAAACCAAAAAAAAATACACCATAATCTAAATATATTTGAGGTACATATTCTAAAATGGTTATTCTTAGTAATTACCTGCTTTGAAATAAAAAAAACCCTAAGTTTAATAAATAAACAACAAAATGTCCACTGTTTTTATATCTGTTTCGCTACTGAATCAATGTTACCAAGGAAATTTGAATTTCAGATTATTATTTTGATACAATTCTAGTTTATTTTTTCGATTGCACAGTAACATTTGCGGCTTCAAAAATAAATAGCTAATTTTTGTGTTGTTTTACTGTGCAATTGCAAAAATAAACAAAAATTTTATGAAAAATATATTTTGAAATTCAAAATTCCTTGGTAAAATTGGTTGAGTAGCCAGAATTTCGGCTGGCAAATTGCTTGCTTGTTACAGAGCTCTCACAATAGAAAAACGTTTACTTTTGCCTTACAAGTTTGTTTGAAAATAAAACTTGCAAAAAAAAAAATTTTTCGTTTTTACCTTAAGGAAAAAGTTAGCAAACTCTAAACTTTTGCCTTAAGAAAGACTAATGAAGTTAGCTAAATTTCAAAATCAAGGTTTTTGTTGTCATTTTCCAACAAAAAACATGGTTAAAATGCAAATAAGTTCTAATTTATCGGTTTAATATATATTAACATTATGATTAATAATATAAAATACAATTTTAAAAATATTATTAGTATGAAGATAAATAAAACGAAGTTGGTTTCAATTAAATTTTTTTTTTCTCATTGTGAGAGATACTCTTAAGGTAAAAGTTTAAAGCAAAAGGTAAAGGCAAATTTTTTTTCTATTGTGAGAGCTCTGTTAGCCGATCGAGTATCTACCCCGATGGGGTAGAGATTGTTTTAAAGTGAAATCCAAAATCGGATAAATAAGGTTAGCTTTGACTTGCACGTCAGGCAGTCGTTTGTTTCTCCCAATTTTATATGTTTTAATAATATTTATTTCAATACACAAAATGGAAAAAATAAATAATTTGAACAGGCCTTGTCGGAAATTGTATTTTTGTGGCTGAAGTGAAGCAGTGCTTGCCAGTAGAACGTTGACGTACTCCAACAACTACATGCACTACACGAAAATGTGCATCGAAAGTTTGTATATTCAGCCTCGCATTCTAAACGAATATGCGTCTTTACTCAATTGTGGTGTGGGTTTTTACAAAATATTGTCTGCCAACTGGTTTCATCATCGCGACTTATAAACTTGAAGAAGTTAAAGTGTTCAAATTCCACCACGACTTACAGAGCTCTCACAGTAGAAAAACTTTTCCTTTTGCCTTACAAGTTTGTTTGAAAATAAAACTTGCAAAAAAAAAAAATTTTCGTTTTTACCTTAAGGAAAAAGTTAGCAAACTCTAAACTTTTGCCTTAAGAAAAGCATAATGAAGTTAGCTAAATTTCAAAATCAGGGTTTTTGTTGTCATTTTCCAACCAAAACATGGTTAAAATGCAAATAAGTTGTAATTTATCGGTTTAATATATCTTAACATTATAATTAATAATATAAAATACAATTTTAAAAATATTATTAGTATGAAGATAAATAAAACGAAGCTGGTTTCAATTAAATTTTTTTTTCTCATTGTGAGAGATACTCTTAAGGTAAAAGTTTAAGGCAAAAGGTAAAGGCAAATTTTTTTTCTATTGTGAGAGCTCTGTTAAGGAAGCCACGAGCTGAAATATAATTAACAACCAAGTGGGCCCTTACAAAACATCCTTGTAAAAAGTAAGTCAGGAATAGGAAATATTTATTTAATTTACATTTACTAAAAATAAAATTTAATGATGTTATGTGCTACATCACCTTATTCAAAGGCTCTTGCGTTTTGTTTGCTAAGTTTCTAAAGCCATTTCCCTTGTGAATTGGCCCTTGTATTTCTGCCGAAAGTTTCATGAATGTGTCAATGGAAAATAATACGCAATGTAACCTCTCATAACAGAAATCCTTATTAAATGCTATAGTATAAATTCGTTTTAATATTTACCTGCTGTTGTAGGAACAAAACTAGCATCTCCATTTCTCATGTTTAAAGATATATGTAAATTTTACGATTTACTAAATTTGAAGCATGACTCAGTATTAAGTATAGATTGCAAAAACTCGTGAACAAATCCCGACTATTTTAATAAAAAAACAATAGAGAATAGAGCCACTACCATGATTCCAAATGAATTCAAATTAATAGTATTTTGGAACAAAATGGAGAACTATAGAAAAGATACGGTTTAATTCATTGAAATCGGAGTGTACCATGGACATTTGGAAAAGCTCCCATGGACGCTCCTACTACCGGTGGCCATTTCTAGTAAAATTTAAAAAATTATCAGAACTAGTTCGGTTTAAAATGTAATTTAAAAATTAATTGTTTTTAATCGTTTTTTGAAAATATTTGTTTAGGCTGTTGAGCACCAACAGTTATTTAATGTGGAACCAGTCAGGAGTAAAAACTTAACCTAATAAAAAAATAAGAATGCGATAAATGGCATGTCAGTGTTATTACCCAGTAAAACACAATTTTTACTTAACAAACCTAACTAAACTTTCGTTAAATTTAGCTGTCACTTAAAAATAAAATAGTATTCACTATTTCTCGCCCAAAAATAAGAAAAACTTGTAGAAAAAAATTGTATTGAAAATCTGATTTTTCATTAAATATAAAGGCGGAAATTATTTTAATTGTATAATTAATTACTAAATTAATAAATAGGTTCCCAGATTAAATGAAACATTTTGCAAATTATATGCAACCTTTTCCAAACAAAATGTGATACAAAGTATATTCACAGTGCCATTGTGCATGCATTTAATTTTATTGTATTTAACGCATACATGCAACAAAACATTCACATATATACGTCAAATACAATAACATAATAAACAATTGCGTATAGTGAAACATAAGATTTCACTAAGGCATTGTGATTATATTTTGTATGTAAGTTCAACGTATTTTCAATATTTTTGCAGATTGGTCACTGCAGTCTGATGAGACAACCGAAACCAAATTTCCAACGTCTTGGTGATCTCACCTTCCATGAAAATTTAAAAAAAAATATCTGGCTGATTCTGGCCTCCGGGTGATAGAATAGCCCAAAATTTCACAAAACAAGAATTAGTGAGACAATTAGTCCAACGGACTAATCACACATTAATCCTAAAATAACATAACAACAAGTATGTAATTTTGAGGCGGCTACTATGGAATGAAGCGGCAGCATTAAAAAATAGCCAATTAAAAATTGTTTGGCTCCTGTCATTCTTGACTTTTAAGTTATTTGATTTAATGAGCAGAACCCAAATCGTAAATCGACTAAAACCGAAATTAGTGCTTAAAAAAAATGTTTTGCTGTAAAATTGTATTGCTTGATGAAGATGTTGTTCATTCATTGTAATACGAGTACCATGTCATTTTTAAATCACTGTTTGTTATATTACAAATTTTACAAACGGCTACTCACAAAAAATTTCTGTTTCTTTGATTTTTCTATTTTTCGGATCAGTTTCGGTCACCTCGTGGGTCACCTCGTCAGTCGAATTTTTCAGTTTTAGGAAGTAAGTTTGCCATACTGACTGAACTTCTTGGGTCGGAATTTTCAGTGTGATTGCTCACGTTAGCAAGGGGTTTCTCTTAAGTTTGTGCTTTCTTTTCTAGAAATATTTAGGCATAGCTTGTTTAGCAGCGAGTTATTTAACTAAAATGCTTTTAGAGAAGATGCTGGGAATTGGCTAGAGTTTTTTCGTTATACTGAGTCAGACTAGATGGTCAGTGGCAGTTCTTTGAAGTTTTTGTAATGCATAAGTACATCTAATAGGAACCCCAAAGTTTTGAAGATTCCCAAGCTTTAAAAGGCTGAAAACATTCCATGTTCCAATTTTGGAAGCGTTGTCCATGTACAGTTACCGAGGTTGTGTTTTAGATGAAACCGATTTGACAATTCGAAACATAGCTTGCCACAAAACCGCCGATTTGGTAATGCTTTTGGGCGCATTTATTATTATTGTGGCAAAACAAAATCTGAGCATACTTTGTTAATTTCTTTTTTTTTAGTAAAACATAATTAAATTCAAAATGTTTTATTTAAATTCCTTTTTTCATACGTCGTTAAAATATTCAACATAATGAAAAAGCGAATAGGAAAATGTTAAGTAACTAAGACAGACAATAAATGAATGAGTCAAGTCAGTGACATTTTTTCAGCTTTTCGTTATGAAGTACAGCACAAGCTAAAATTAAATTCATTTTAAATTAAAGGTTATTATTTTATGATGATGGAGATGGATATTTTCCAACAATGAACAATGTTACACTGTGCGTTGTTAGGACAAAATGAATAATTGAATTACACATATATTTTTAGACAAATGTTTGTTAGTTTTAATTAATTTTTATTACTACACCATCAAGAAATATTGTTATACGGTACAGGGTCTCATTATATCATGTGTAAGAACGTTATGAAGAAATGTACGTAGTTTTTATTGTTGGTAAGTGAAATCATCACCGGCTTAATTTATTTATGTTGTTTCGCCCACATATATTCGGTCTGGTAAAAATACTTCAAACCCCAGCAAATGTGTATAGATAAATTTTATTGCAATCAAAACCAGCAATAGGATATTGAAAAAAAACATAATTTATCATAATTCTTGTTATGTTATTGAAGGAAGCAGCATGATATCAAAAACACTCTACATTTTATAATAAATGATAAAAAATTGGATGCGGATGTTTTCTCTATAAAACGTTACGGTTGAAAGCGGGGATAAAATTTAATATGTTTTGAAAAATCCCTTGAATCATGAAAATATATTTATACGTACACGACACGTTTATGCGGACTTTATGCATATATAATGTAACGGCATCAAACCATATAAAGCCAATTTCCCAAAATAGAAATTAAATGTAATTATAAACATTTTCATTTTAATTAAAATTAAAAATTGTTGTCACTTACACGAAGAAAATCCGCCAATCATCATAAAACGGATGCCAACATAATATACGAATATTTCACAGTTCTTTTTGCATAAAATTAACATATTTATGTTCTTTTCAGTTTTATAAATAATATCAAAGTAAGAATATCATAAGACGACACCATATGTTGATTTGTGACGAGAGTAGTCAAAAAACATAAAATGCCGTAAAAAATTGTGTTTAAGCGAAACCGTTCACAACTACGCCAAAAAACATGCTGCAGGTAAATAAAAATCACATGAAATTCGTCGAAATTATGTGCAAAATGTAAAACAGAGCACGCACCAACTTGATCCTATTATCTTCTAGAGATTTTTGAAATTTACACTGACATTAAAATGATTATGTGCGTAATAGATTTTGGTTCGGTTGGCATTTTCCAATTTTCTTAAAAATAGAAAGTAATTGAATTTATTTTTATTTTCCCGAAAAAGGCAACAAATTAAAATTAATGATGTGTTAATTTTAGAAAATTACAAAAAAAATAAAAATCTCGTTATTTTGTTGCTGTCGTTAAAAAATTAGGGATTTGAAATTAGACGTTATGTGCCACATGGGGTACTTACTAACAAAATTTTTCAAATCAATTTTGATTAGCATTCGATAGTTTGTTTTCGTCAAAATTTATTTTGTTTTTGTTCATGCATATAGATTTTTTCGAACATATAATCTGGTTCCGTGAATTTCGACTCGATCTTTATGATTAAAAATCTATTTGAAAACAATTCGGCATAGTTTCTTGCAATGTTTCTGTTGAGCGCGCAAATTAAAAACCACAAAAAAGGCAAATCATCAAAGCAAAAAAAACGTTTAAGGTGCAAGTGGGTATTTGGTTAATTTATTTTTTAACACTCCTACTTAAACTGAAACAAAGGTAATTTATCGTTACGTTAAATCACACACCAATCAATGTATGCATAAA
The DNA here is from genome assembly GCA_947310385.1 of Nephrotoma appendiculata. Lineage (NCBI taxonomy): Eukaryota > Metazoa > Arthropoda > Insecta > Diptera > Tipulidae > Nephrotoma > Nephrotoma appendiculata. The sequence goes on along the minus strand of OX371225.1, from coordinate 206,636,476 downwards.
GGCATAACTGGACCGTCGTATACCTTGATCTCCAACATAATTGGCATCACTGTAAAATAAAAAGTAAGATAACGATAAATTGTGATCATCTTTCTACAAAATACTTTTCGCATCAGTCCTTTTGATGCATTTCCAAACTCAATTAACCCTCGGTTATGAATTCAAATCTAGAAGTTGGTCTTGCTTCGCTAGAATTCAGACTGGATCACTAATTCCCAATTAACCATAAGACTAGAAGACTGGTAACATAAACCAATCAAGAAAAACTTACTCAGTAAAGGAAAAACACATCCTTATGGATGTAGATACCTCAATGAGATTCAAAAATACAAAAAAAAACATAAATAACTACGAGGGTACACAACAGACTGAGGAACATTTGCCGTCACCTGTGAACAACGATGATTCACAGGAGTATCAGGAAGGACATTTTCAAGTAAGACTATGTACTCCGACGCTGAACCTTAAACTTTCTCCCCTATTTAAAGTACCAATTGAAACGTAAAATAACACATTTAATCGATACTGCACTAATAAAAATATCATTAAGCCAGTAGTCATACCTTTTAAATTAATAAAAGCCTAAGAAACACAAACACAAAATTGATAAAAAATTCAAAATCAATTTGCTAGGTAATAAGCTACCAGCTCAAAACTATTACGAGTTAAATTTCTACAAATTTTTTGGTGGAGTAAACCCTTGATTTAGTATAATAAATCTATTATAGACAAATACCAATTTATCTAATTATCTTGTTTGTAGAATACACTTATAAACCGAAGTGTAATAAAAACTTAAAACGTATTAATAAGTCAGTCTTAAAAAGGTGGAGTTAACATTTACATTAAAAATAATTAAAATTATAAATATCATTTTAATAAATAAATATTAATAATTATAAAAGCATAAATCATAATAAAAAACATACAACAAAATGTGTAACAATTATTTTATTATAACTTAAAATTATAAACTACAACAGAATTTGGTGACAGCGGTGGGATGATAGTACGTACAAGGACACCGACGGTATCCAAATTATCCACTATCATCTTTAAAAGATACCCGTTGTGGTTTGAATCGCCTAATAAAATAATCGTGTAATTATTACTCTTAATTTATAATCTAAAACTTATAAAATTTTAATAAACGTTAATCTGTATATATATAAAAAGTGATCAATAAAAATTTAAAACGTAATTATCGTTAAAAATATAGCATGAACTCGGTGAAAGTTAGTGTTTTGTGTAGCATTGTCTTAAAATAAGTAAACGGTGATATGTATTGACAGGAAAATCCGTAAACCCCGACATTAATTGAACCGTTTGCAAAAAGACGCCAAAATCACGATGTTCGTTTCAAAAATAACATTTTTCAAAGACACCGAAATTTTTGAGTACCTTGTGAAAAAAATCTAGTGCTATATAATTTAACATTTCATAAAACCGATAATTGCAAGCTTATTGTGATTATGATTTTAATTGAATAAATAACAAACATTCAAAGTGATTATACAAGTAATTAATTAATAACGTAAATTAAAATAAATTATTAATATTAAATAACTTAAATTTAACGTTGTTATTAAAACAACTACTGTACGAGTACAGTTCATAAAACAATAATGGATATTTGTTACATATCCTAATATAAAGTTATCAGTGGTATTCAGAACATTTGCGTTCCTTTATCATTCATCATTTACGAATACCGCATTATACGTATGTGAAGTTATCCCAGGATTCTATCCCAGAAAAAAAAAAATTTAATCAGGCAACACTAACATATCAATAACCAATTTGCTCTTGTGTGAAGTTATCCCAGCCCAGGTTTTGATTCATTTCATTCAAATATATTATATTTGTGAAGTTAGCCCAGCCCATAAATTTTATCAATTTTAACGAAAAAACGAAAAATTATCAAGTTTATTAAATTCGATTTGTTTTTAATATAATAAAAAAAATTTAAATGTAACGTATAAAAAAACTGTAAAATTCTATATTGCATAAAATAATGGTAATATTCAGATAATGTAGGAAAAAATTTGTTCCGTGGCAAGTTCCCGAAAATGAACTCTCGGCTGAGAATTTCATTGATTTTTTATATAATTTTTCGTACCGCCCGATAAATTAAAAACTATTTCGTCAAAACTAAAAATGTCTCGGATCAGGGCAACATGATTTTGAAATCTATACACAAATAGCTAAATTTCAGCTAAATTAGAAAAAAATCGTTCCGTGGCAAGTTCCCGAAAATCAACTCTGGGCTGAGAATTTCATTGATTTTTATATAATTTTTCGTCCCGCTCGATAAATTAAAAATTATTTCGCCAAAACTAAAAATGTCTCGGATCAGGGCAACATGATTTTGAAATGTATACACCAGTAGCTTAATTTTAGCTAAGTTAGAAAAAAATCGTTCCGTGGCAAGTTCCCGAAAATGAACTCTCGGCTCAGAATTTCATTGATTTTTTATATAATTTTTCGTACCGCCCGATAAATTAAAAACTATTTCGCCAAAACTAAAAATGTCTCGGATCAGGGCAACATGATTTTGAAATCTATACACAAATAGCTAAATTTCAGCTAAATTAGAAAAAAATCGTTCCGTGGCAAGTTCCCGAAAATCAACTATGGGCAGGGAATTTCATTGATTTTTATATAATTTTTCGTCCCGCTCGATAAATTAAAAATTATTTCGTCCAAACTAAAAATGTCTCGGATAAGGGCAACATGATTTTAAAATGTATACACCAGTAGCTAAATTTCAGCTAAATTAGAAAAAAACGTTCCGTGGCAAGTTCCCGAAAATCAACTCTGGGCTGAGAATTTCATTGATTTTTATATAATTTTTCGTCCCGCTCGATAAATTAAAAATTATTTCGTCCAAACTAAAAATGTCTCGGATCAGACAAATATGATTTTGAAATGTATACACCAGTAGCTTAATTTCAGCTAAATTAGAAAAAAATCGTTCCGTGGCAAGTTCCCGAAAATCAATTCTGGGCAGGGAATTTCATTGATTTTTGTATAATTTTTCGTCCCGCTCGATAAACTAAAAATCATTTCGCCAAAACTAAAAATGTCTCGGATCAGGGTAACATGATTTTGAAATGTATACACCAGTAGCTAAATTTCAGCAAAATTAGAAAAAAATCGTTCCGTGGCAAGTTCCCGAAAATTAACTCTGGGCTGGGAATTTCATTGATTTTTATATAATTTTTCGTCCCGCTCGATAAATTAAAAATTATTTCGTCAAAACTAAAAATGTCTCGGATCAGGGCAACATGATTTTGAAATGAATACACCAGTAGCTAAATTTCAGCAAAATTAGAAAAAAATCGTTCCGTGGCAAGTTCCCGAAAATTAACTCTGGGCTGGGAATTTCATTGATTTTTATATAATTTTTCGTCCCGCTCGATAAATTAAAAATTATTTCGTCAAAACTAAAAATGTCTCGGATCAGGGCAACATGATTTTGAAATGAATACACCAGTAGCTAAATTTCAGCAAAATTAGAAAAAAATCGTTCCGTGGCAAGTTCCCGAAAATCAACTCTGGGCTGAGAATTTCATTGATTTTTATATAATTTTTCGTCCCGCTCGATAAATTAAAAATTATTTCGCCAAAACTAAAAATGTCTCGGATCAGGGCAACATGATTTTGAAATATATTTACCAGTAGCTTAATTTCAGCTAAATTAGAAAAAAATTTATATAAAAATCTATGAAATTCCCAGCCAGAGTTGATTTTCGGGAACTTGCCACGGAACGATTTTTTTCTAATTTTGCTGAAATTTAGCTACTGGTGTATACATTTCAAAATCATATTTGTCTGATCCGAGACATTTTTAGTTTGGACGAAATAATTTTTAATTTATCGAGCGGGACGAAAAATTATATAAAAATCAATGAAATTCTCAGCCCAGAGTTGATTTTCGGGAACTTGCCACGGAACGATTTTTTTCTAATTTTGCTGAAATTAAGCTACTGGTGTATACATTTCAAAATCATTTTGCTCTGATCCGAGACATTTTTAGTTTTGACGAAATAATTTTTAATTTATCGAGCGGGACGAAAAATTATATAAAAATCAATGAAATTCTCAGCCCAGAGTTGATTTTCGGGAACTTGCCACGGAACGATTTTTTTCTAATTTTGCTGAAATTTAGCTACTGGTGTATTCATTTCAAAATCATGTTGCCCTGATCCGAGACATTTTTAGTTTTGACGAAATAATTTTTAATTTATCGAGCGGGACGAAAAATTATATAAAAATCAATGAAATTCCCAGCCCAGAGTTGATTTTCGGGAACTTGCCACGGAACGATTTTTTTTTAATTTTGCTGAAATTTAGCTATTTGTGTATAGATTTCAAAATCATGTTGCCCTGATCCGAGACATTTTTAGTTTTGACGAAATAGTTTTTAATTTATCGGGCGGTACGAAAAATTATATAAAAAATCAATGAAATTCTCAGCCGAGAGTTCATTTTCGGGAACTTGCCACGGAACAAATTTTTTCCTACATTATCTGAATATTACCATTATTTTATGCAATTTAGAATTTTACAGTTTTTTTATACGTTACATTTAAATTTTTTTTATTATATTAAAAACAAATCGAATTTAATAAACTTGATAATTTTTCGTTTTTTCGTTAAAATTGATAAAATTTATGGGCTGGGCTAACTTCACAAATATAATATATTTGAATGAAATGAATCAAAACCTGGGCTGGGATAACTTCACACAAGAGCAAATTGGTTATTGATATGTTAGTGTTGCCTGATTAAAATTTTTTTTTTTCTGGGATAGAATCCTGGGATAACTTCACATACGTCCGCATTATCATTAATTGGATCGTACAACAACTATACATTCCAAAATCAATACGTACAACCTTAAAATTGGTTGATAACAATTACAACTATACGACATCATCATAAAAGTATTCCAGCATTAGAACGTCATCGATCATCATAAATCATACCGGAATTATATTACTTCAAAAATAAAATCGAGATATTTTATTGTCGGAATCAGCCAGCTGATCAACAATCATCTTGAACGAACTTAGTAAATTGTAAAGTTTATTTCTTAAATTATTCTTATTTATTCCAAATTCAAATTTAATTTAAATTTTAATTTTTCGTAAATTGATAAAATATTTTGATTATTTTCTTATTTTGTTATTATAATATTTCTGTTTATCGTATACTTAAATTATTTTTCTTTGTCAATCGGATACAATTTTTTTTGTCAATTAATAAGTTGGTAGAAATATTGTTCAATACTTAATCAATCCTGCGTACAAATGAATGACAAACCAATTGATTACAAACATTTACGTAATAGAAAAATTAACATTGTTCCTAAAGAAGAACATAAAAGCGAAACACATAAATCGGTGGTCAATAAAGATCTCTTATCTTTAACTTGTAATCAGACAGCATCACTCTTACCTTATTACGGATTTAAATTTCCATTGTCAATTGATCGAAAATTATTAGACCAACATTTCGGTAAGCAGGTAGAACCTTGTATTCCAGCTATGGCTTTCAATTTTGATAGAGCTATTAAATTAATACCAGAGTTCGATGGAACTCCCGAAAAACTCCATAGATTTTTGCAATGTTGCAATCTTGTATTTAAAGATGTAAAAACGAATGAAGATCACTCAATGTTTTTAGAATTAGTGCAGATTAGGTTGATAGACAGTGATTATAATAAAACTGTATTAACTGGCACGTATGAAACATGGGAAAACTTGCAAAAGGAATTTAAATAAAAATTTTCAAACGATCGAGCCTTAGAAAATATCGAAGATGATCTTGTGCAAGCACGACAACGTTATGACGAAAGCGTAAAAGATTTTGGTATCCGAATTGAAAATATTCTTGCTGATTTAAATAAATCGTGTGTTTCAGCTACATCAGACGCAGGAGTCCTCGATAAAAATATAAAAATTATTAATACGAAAAAACTGCTTTGCGAGCGTTCGAAGATGGGTTCAGAGACCCTCTCAAAATTAAAATTAAATTAAAGCGTGTCGGTTCGAAAATTTAAAAGATGCTATTGCTAAAGGAATAGAAGAAGAAAAATTAAATCAATCTTATAAACCTAAACCTAGTCAAGCTCAATCTTCTAATACTTCTACCAAATTCGTTAATTGCCAGATTTGTTTCAAAGGAGGGCACACCGCATCACACTGTTATAACCGAAATTCGAATCAAACACCATTTATTCCATTCCATAATAACTCCAATTTTAATTCAACTTTTAATAACCATAGACAAACGCCATTACGATCTTTTTCGCAAACTCCAAACCAACCAAATCCTAATCCTCGAATTAATCAAATTTCGTATCCGTGTACTGCAAAAAGTTTGGTCATCATATTAGCGTCTGTCGATCTCGCGAAAGATCCACTCAACGAAGGAGCCAATTCGATAACATTCAGCAACCATCAACTTCTCAATCACAAACAACGGAAAACTTAAACGAACTCCATCGGGAACCCAAGGATGAAGCGGTGCGAGTTCAAAACGTTTAAACCTACATTCATCTAATCTTATTTACGACACAAATAGTAAAGATAAAAAATATTCAATAATATCAAAAGAAAATTTCACAACAAACAACATATTTTGCTTTTCAATTAATTTCCATAATGACGATTTGAAATTCGTAAACCTTGATTTAGATATTTTAATTAAACCACAATTTTTCTTAGTTGATACAGGGGCCGACATTAGTGTTATTAAGAAAGATTTAATTAAGCCCGATACTTTATGTTACCCTAATCAAAAGTTAACTATAAAGGGAATAACTGCAGAATCTATTGATACTTTGGGAATTTGCAATTCTAAAATTAAAATTTCAAAAATTAATACAATCTCGCATGAGTTTCACATTGTACCATCAGATTTTCCGTTAAATTGTGCAGGTATCATTGGAAATGATTTTCTTATTAAAAATAAATGTAATATCGACTATTTCCATAACATAATTCAAATATTTAATTATCCTAATGACACTGAATACACAAGTTTAACTCTTTCTTCCAACAATCCTCCAGATTTAAAACAAAAGGTGACAATGAATATTTATGCCCCTCACAAATGATAAAACCAGGCGTGTACATAGCAAATACAATCATTGAAATAATAAATTCGTTTGCAACAGTAAGCGTTGTAAACACCAACGATTTTCCAGTGAAACTAGATGACATGTACATCGAACCAGAAAGTCTAGAGCATTACCAAATTTTAACTTTAAAACATTGGTCAGATTCACTATCAGGTAGATTGCAGAATATAGAAAATCAAATCGACACAGTTCACTTGAACAAGGAAGAAAAGTCATCCATCCTTAAGATTTGTCGCGAATTCAACGATATATTTTTCTTACCGGGTGATCAACTGACAATCACCAATGCAGGATTTCACCATATCTCATTAAAACCTGGTTCACAGCCAGTCAATATAAAACCTTATCGTCTTCCTCATTCGGCAAAATTCGAAATTAACTCACAAGTGGAGAAAATGCTTGAACATGGTATCATTGAAAACAGTAACACCCCATTCAACTCCCCGTTACTAATTGTCCCGAAAAAATCTAGCGATGCATCTAAGCGTTGGCGAGTCGTAGTAGATTTTCGCCGTTTAAATGATTTGACAATTAATGACGTATTTCCATTGCCCAATATCGTAGAAATTTTAGAACAATTAGGAGATGCTGTTTATTTTACGACATTAGACTTAGCAGACGGCTATTATCAAATACCTCTAAGTGAAGAAGATAAATATAAAACTGCCTTTAGCACCCAGATGGGTCACTATCACTTCACAAGGATGCCCTTTGGTTTAAAGGGAGCACCAGCAACATTTCAGCGAATTATGAACAATGTGTTATCCGGACTAAACGGCTTGAAATGTTTCGTACATTTAGATGACGTAGTTATATACGGTTATAACCTTAACGATCATAATAAAAAATTATTGCAAATATTTCAGTCATTTCGAAAATACAATTTAAAATTGCAACCGTTAAAGTGTCATTTCCTTAGAAAAGAAATTTGCTACTTGGGTCACATCATCTATATAAATAAAACAAAGTCGTGTTAGTTACACCATTTATAACTCAAGAACGGCTGGACCGATTTTTATGATTTTTGTTTTGTTGGATTTGACTCCGTTCCGAATAGCATAATAACTATTAAAACATCGGAAAAATTCACCCAAAAAAAAAGTTATCAAGAAAATTCATTTTCTCATATATTTAGTACATTTTGTTTTTTTTATTTTGTTCGTCTCAATACAGTGGTGGTTTAGGAAAAAAGAAAAGTCGGAAAAACTCAAAAGGGAAGCCCCAAAAATCTAATAAAAAAAACCTTTTTTTATATGAATTTTGTAGGTGTAGTTTGTATGTGACGAGTGGTGCAGTGGTTAAAGCTTCGGCGCTTGGACTGCAAGGTACTGGATACGAATCCGACTGGAGGCTGCATGCACATTTACCATTTTATTTTTTATCCAATTTTTTTTTATTTCATCTACTTATCTATCTATATATAAATAAAACAAAGTCGTGTTAGTTACACCATTTATAACTCAAGAACGGCTGGACCGATTTTTATGATTTTTGTTTTGTTGGATTTGACTCCGTTCCGAATAGCATAATAACTATTAAAACATCGGAAAAATTCACCAAAAAAAAAGTTATCAAGAAAATTCATTTTCTCATATATTTAGTACATTTTGTTTTTTTTATTTTGTTCGTCTCAATACAGTGGTGGTTTAGGAAAAAAGAAAAGTCGGAAAAACTCAAAAGGGAAGCCCCAAAAATCTAATAAAAAAATCTTTTTTTTTATATGAATTTTGTAGGTGTAGTTTGTATGTGACGAGTGGTGCAGTGGTTAAAGCTTCGGCGCTTGGACTGCAAGGTACTGGATACGAATCCGACTGGAGGCTGCATGCACATTTACCATTTTATTTTTTATCCAATTTTTTTATTTTATGTACTTAGCTGTATAATTCATGATGGAAATGGTGGATTATTTTTCTTCGATACGCCCGGGAGAACTGGGAAGGCTTTCCTCATGTCATTGATTTTGGCAACTGTTCGTGCGAGACCCGATATTGCTGTAGCAGTTGCATAGCGTTGAAATTGTCGATAAACCTTCAATCGGCTGAAAACCCGACTTGCAACATTGCGAAACACTCAGCAATGGCGAAAGTTTTGGTAGCAAGTAAAATCATCATCGATTATGAATGTACAATGGCGCACAAATTAGCATTGGAAGCACTTAATCGAACTATGAAAGATCTACGCAATGACTCAAGATGTTTTGGAGGCGCGATGATTCAACTGTCCGGCGATTTCCGTCAAAAAATACCAGTGATGCCAAGATCGACCGCTTTCGATGAAATAAACGCTTGCCTCAAATCATCGACTCTGCGTGGTGCTATGTGATGAAACTTCAGCTGACGACAAACATGCGAGTTAAATTGTTAAACCAAAGACAACCTAAGAGAGATATTTCATCCTATGTAAACGTAAAAATTTAAACTGCGAGTTCATTTTCTGTAAATAGCCGCAAACAACCGAAAACATTTTGTTTTTTTTGCTTATACGTATACGCAGTTTAACGAAAAATGACAGATACAACGATGACATTGGAATTATCAGAAATATATTTTGTTTTCATTTTTTAGCTCGAACGAAAAATTTAATTTGATTGTCTGTGGCTAAACGATCCATCTGCCGAAGATTTCTCCAAGCAGTTGCCGACTGTCGGTAATAGCCGTGTTCCGGTCGACAAATCGAACGGATTTCGTTTCCTCAGAACTTTTGCAATTTTGTCTCAACGAAGAACTAGCTCATCAACAAAGTGTTCCCGAACATCATTACTAACCAAAAAAATCACAATTGGGTGAGTGAACGAGTAATTCTTGCGGCTAAGAACAAAGATGTGGATCATTTAAATTTCACAATTCAAAATCTAATCGTCGATCTACTTCATTGCTTCAAATCTATCGATTGTGTGACAAACAAAAACGAAGCAACCAACTATCCAACTGAAATTTTAAACTCATTGGATCTGGTTGGCTTGCCACCTCACAATTTAGAACTGAAAGTTGGTGCGGTAATCATCATGCTACGTAACCTGATACTATCAAAACTATGTAACGGAACGCGTTTGGTATTGAGAAAACTCAAGGAAAGTTCAAAGGTGAGGAAGTTCTTATTCTGAGAATTATGATGATCCCAACCGATATGTTATTCGAGTTTAAACGAATTCAATTTCCGATTCGTCTTGCATTCGTCATGACGATCAACAAATCACAAGCCCATCCTTGAGTGTTTGTGGCTTGAATCTAGAAAATGAATGTTTCTCTCACGGCCAATTGTACGTAGCATGTTCACGTGTCGGCAAACCATCCGCTTTGTTCGTTCTCGCTCCTGACACTAAAACAAAATTGTCGTAGATCACAAGACGCTTTACTGAAGGGAATCGACCCTATTGCAACCCACCCAGCAAATAGTTGAAAAGAAAGTAGTACAACAATGCTACGCGAATCATTTCGAATCAATTCAATAAAACGAAAGCCTTGCTGCCACGTGAATTACATTCATTTCAATGTAATTAAAATATATTTCATTTTGGTTAAATTTAATTAATTTGGAGTTTTCATTTTATCCGCTCCGCAGGTCTCGGGTTCGATTCCCGGTAGTGACAAGGAAAAAATTGCACGGCTGGTTTGGGATCAATGAATTAATCACTCATTAGTCATTATCCGAAATGAAAATATGATTATGAAACCTTATTTGAGGCGGCCAAATCCCTTGATAGGATATAGTGCCAGAGAGAGAGAGAGAAATTCATTTTATCTTAATAAAAAACTCAATTTAATTAAGCTATAATAACTTTAAACAACATTTATTGATTTTGAGGCGGTACGAAGTTCGCCGGGTCAGCTAGTAACTAATAACGGAATTAAGCCAGACCCGTCAAAGATCGATGTAATTCAAAATTTTCCAATCCCCAAGAACCAAAATGAAATTAAGTCATTTCTAGGATTGATAGGATACTATCGAAGATTTATTAATAAATTTTCAGAAATAGCACAACCATTGAATGCATTACTGAAAAAGGATGCACTATTCAATTGGGATGCGTTTTGTTTCGAAAGTTTTCAAAAACTAAAAGAAAAATTAATTAAACCCCCGATCTTGCAATATCCCAGGTACTAAACAAAGCTGAGCGAAACTATTATACTGTAGAGAAGGAATTGCTTGCCATAGTTTTTGCTATAAAACGTTTTCGTCCTTATTTGTATGGTGTAAAATTTACCATTATTACAGATCATAAACCACTATTGTGGCTAAATAAAGCCAAAAATGTATCGTCACGTTTAATGCGTTTGAGAATCGAATTAGATGAATACGATTTCGATATAGTGTATAAGCCAGGAAGAGACAACCTTAACGCAGACGATTTGAGTAGAATCGAATTAAAATCTGCCGATCAAGGTAATCAAATTAATGTTGTTACTCGTTCGCGAGCACAAGCTATTGAACCGAAACCAAATCTTGACCAAACATTAAACCATACTACATTAAATAACAACAAAAATTCAAGTCAACCATCAAATGAATCTCCTCAAAATTGTATCACTTTTCTAGATAATGATATTGACATTCTTAACGTGATCAAAGAATTTCACAACTGTCCGTTAGGAGGACACCAAGGAATAAAAAGAACTTTCAAAAGGATCAAATCTTATTATTACTTCCCAAAAATGTTGATTCAAATTAGAAAATTTATTAAAAAATGTGAATTATGCCAGAAAAAATAAAATCTCTAAACTAACTAAACTTCCCATGGTGGTGACAACAACTTCAAAAACTCCATTTGAGAAAGTTATTCTAGACATCGTTGGTCCCTTAAACGTTTCATACAACAGTAATCGTTATATTCTTACTATACAGGATTCCTTATCAAAATTTTCACGTGCAATACCTATCGAAAATCAAATGTCGGAAACCATTGCTAAAGTTTTTGTTGAACACTTTATATTCAGATTTAGAGCACCATCGTGCATTCTCACCGATCAAGGAACTAATTTTGTTAGTCAGTTATTCCAAAACATGTGTAAATTATTGAAAATGAAAAAATTACAACCTACTGCTTATCATCCGCAAACAAACGGAGCTTTAGAGAGATCTCATCGAACACTTGTTGAATACTTACGATCCTATACCGATAATGACTCTAAAAGCGTTGCCACATACACTTCTAATAACAGACGATTCGTGCGTAAATTTATTTTGCCTTGCCACATACTAAAAAAAAAATACAGACGATTTTTACAACAACAATTCTTTATATTTTGTTTTGAGCTGAATGTTTATACCGCCATTTCTACCCAAAGTGTATATATTTATATAAGTGTATATATTTATATTAATATATATTTTGTTTTGGAATTTTTTGACATTTGTTGAAGTTCACAGACAACAGAGAAAAAATCGTTTAAACTTTTTTGATGAGTTCGGAAAACGTTTTAGATTTTTGTGCGTTCGTTCACGTGTAAAATTATACCATTCAGAGAAAAAATCGTTTCTAGGAACGGGTAAATAGAAAATTGATAATTTTTCAATTAAAATTATTAAATAATTCCAAATTTATTATTTTAACTACTAACTTGAGATATTTTACATATTATCTCATTGATTTGAGTCAAAAATATGCTCTCATTAATTCGTAAATGCGAAATCTGGTTTTAGATGTCGTCCGTAGAAATGTGTATATGGCATCGCCTTAACAACTGGGACTATTGGTTACCTTTTGCAATGTTTACCTACAATTCAACCCCACATTCTTCTACAAATTTAATGCCATTTGAAATTGTTCACGGATTTAAACCAAACATACCATCTTCACTTAAATATAATAACCGTACTTTTTATAATCCCGACGATTATTTGCAAAACCTACGAGTAAAATTGGCAAAGTCAAATGAAATAGCTAGAAAAAATTTAATTACACAAAAAGAAAAGTCAAAAATTTACTACGACAAATCTAATGCCAATGTGGAATTTCATGTTGGGGACAAAGTTCTACTGAAAATTGAAAAAACCAAGGCAAGCTTGATCCACTTTAGACAGGTCCCTTTGAAATAATTGAAATTATTAACAATGTTAATTCGTCTTTACGTGTAGGCAGACAAAATAAAGTTGTTCATAATAATCGATTAAAATTATTTATTGATTAAAATTTGAAAATAAATTTCTTTTATGGAACCCAATTCATTATCTGTTCTCCTTTCCTTCATTCAACCTTAATTAAAAACAGAAAGAAAACAAAAATGTTATTATAATATAATAAAATAAAATGTTATTATTATAAAAATTTATATAAAAAAAAAAAAAAAATCAATATGCTTTTATTCATATTTAAAGAAATTGTAAACCTTAGTTAATAAGAATAAAATATTGTAAAATATAATATTAATTTTTTAAAAAATAAAAAAAAAAAAAAAAAAAATAAAATGTTTATAATAAGATAATTTAAATTAAATTTTAGATAAGTTACTCGAATTAAATAAAGAAATTTAGTGAATTCAAGACAAAACCTTTAGTTGAGTTAGAAAAGATAAATGAATTCATCTTTTTTCTATGGGGTGAGGTGTTGTAAACCCCTGATTTAGTATAATAAATCTATTATAGACAAATACCAATTTATCTATTTATCTTGTTTGTAGAATACACTTATAAACCGAAGTGTAATAAAAACTTAAAACGTATTAAAAAGTCAGTCTTAAAAGGTGGAGTTAACATTTACATTAAAAATAATTAAAATTATAAATATCATTTTAATAAATAAATATTAATAATTATAAAATCATAAATCATAATAAAAAACATACAACAAAATGTGTAACAATTATTTTATTATAACTTAAAATTATAAACTACAACATACTGGATGCTGAATCAATGGCAAAAATGAACGCCAAAATTGATAACAAATTGAATTCACCCAACCCAGAACAAAATTTATATAATCACATTGTCACCATAAACACCTCAGAGGTTAGTCTCTGGGTTCCAAAAATTGAACAACAATATAACTATGCAACCGGGTTTGAGCGAAGCAAATAATTTCAACAAAAATAAACGGTGAGAGTGTTGGCCAGATAGCCCAGATCCACCTGAAAAACTTTCAAAATTGTAAAATGGAAGTAAACAATTTCGAAACACTAAAACCAATTCCAGGTTATGAAAACGAAATAATTGGTAGATATACTATCGAGAACCTAGAGTCCGGACAGAACACTTAAACAAAAGAGAAACGGACATTTTATTTGAAACCATTTTCGAAAACCAAATAGTACTATTGAAACGAATGACGAAGCTGTCATCGTGTATTTGCTAAAACGTACAGTGTTATAACAACAACATCAATGCTATAAAATTATGACTTCGAATATATCAATTTTTCCAGATACGTGTACATCCGTTAAATACTGATGACATGGAATATATCGGTTTTTATATTGACTAGAGCAACGTGTTTCTGTCCAGTCCTGACCAACAGCAAGCGAGAAACATTTTAAGTACATTTATTTTGGTCAAATCACAAATTTGATAGTTGACAATAATGATAATTATAATTATCAATATTGCCAATTATCAAATTTGTGATTTGACTAAAATACGGTCAAACATACAGATACTCACAACATATAACAAATACAGGAAATGTTGGATATCAAAATAATAGATAATTCAGAAAATCCCTAATTTTCCTCAATGTGGGTGGTTCCAAAAAACAGATGCCCCAGGGAAACGGAAAATTAGAATCATGATTGACTATCATAAACTAAATAAGTAAACGTTAGGCGACTGATTTTCAATCCCTCACTAGTAAATATTGGGCAGCTTAAGAATGCCTGTAAATTTTCCAACGTGGGATTTAAAATCTGGCTTGCACCAGACTGCCATGGGCGAGAAATCTAAGGAAACATAAAAAAATATTACGCTGGTCATTACCCAAAACTCCGAAGGGAATTAAACATTTTCTGGGACCTTCGGGTACCTTATTATAGAAGGTTCATAAAAGATTACTCCAAGATTACGAAACCCTGGTCAAAATATCTAAAGAACACTAGACATTTCAAAATGGAAGATACTAATTATAAACTGGTATTTGAGGACTTCACAAAAAAATGTATTCTGACAATGGATGCATTAGATTTCGTGCTTTGCTCGGTCCTCTCCCTAATGAAGGATATGAATAAGACCCATTGCGTTCGCCTCGCGTATCCTACATTCCACAGAAGTAAACTATGCGACGAATCAGAAAGAGTCGTATACGATAACAAATTTACGTTGGTAACCTTCATTAAATCTTAGAGGCTCCAACTAGAAAATTACGTTTGCTACGTTGTCTATAAAGAATGCAGTTGGGCTCCTCAAACTACAGCCACTATGACTGCAAATGACTCATCTCGCATGAAATCGCCGTACAGCTACCAAAATTGCCTTCGCTGTCATGTTGCTCAATATAGCTGTAGATGTACAGCCTTCGTTGCATTGCACACAAATAGAGCAACATACGACGAAAAGACATCAGTATTCGACCAATTACGAACAAATATTACCTTTGTTTAACTTGAGCAGCGTTTAATTAGCATAGCAAGCCAATCACCTATACGATGATTAGAACAACCCAATTCCATTTCTGTTCCTTAAACATGTTCCTTGGTCATTCGCTCTCTGACTTCACCAGCCAGTTGGGCCCATTCCACCACATTAAAGTAAATATTAGTAAATATTTCTCCTGGAAACTGACTTGCCATTTCATCGGATACGATTATATCCAATTATAGATAGGATAATTGATGAATCGGTACATAATCGATACGTACGTGTTGAATTTGAGCAATTTTACAACAGACATCATAAGTTTCGTCAACAATACTGCAGTACAGAGTTTCGGACGTGGAATTGTTACCACTTTAGTCTTCGCGGTTCTATAATTATCTTATATCCCGCAGCCTAGGCAAATTCAGAAGCATCTGCAATTCCGTACAGTTCTCCTTCGGAATACAACCACCTAGTTATTCGGGTATTTTCTATAAGTTTTGACAAACAGTTCTGATGGTCGATCACTCTTGAAATATAGGTCCTGGCAGCAATTCATTCCAGTCAACACCCCTTAGCCATAATTTCCGTATTGCAATACGGTCGATTCGTTTGTTACGATACGGTCGATTATAATGTTAAAAAATATCGGAAAAGTGGCAGTTTTCTTAATAAAAGAAGTAGTGGCAGACCAAGAGCGACAACGTATGCAGATGAGCAGAAAACAGTAATTACTAGTAAGATGAATAGATTCAAAACAACCTCGTAAATAACCGAAGAATTAAAGGTTGGTCGCCCAAAACCAGTTAGTGTTTCTACGGTTAGGCGACGTTTCGGAAGCCGGTCCCCATGACCGTATACTATGAAAAAACCGTTACTACATAAACAAAGTAAGCAAAAGCGACTTAAATGAGAACGTGATTTAGACGATAGAAAATTGGAACAAGGTTTTATGGACGGATGATTCCAAATTTGAAGTATTGTTGTGAAAATCGACGGAATAACAAAAGAAGGATACCAGTGTATAATACACAATTATGTTTTTGTATTTGTATATTTTTTTTGTTTGTATTTGTGTCATTTGTATGATGAACAGTACCAAAATAACGCGATCCGGGCGAATCGGTTTATGTAAATGTTATAGTACTTTTTTCCTTTTCTCAGCACATTACGTAGGAGTGTGTTCCTTTATTAAACATTGTTACAATATTGTTAACAATGACAGATGTAAAGCGTTCCTAAATGTGTATTGTAACAATGGCAACGTGGTTTTTGTCGTTTCCGAAAATATATGTACGATATTAAAACTGTCATTTTCAACTCTGCTCAAAATTGCCTTTTGGGCTGTTAAACATAAAAAATTATTTTGTTTTGCTAATTTTGAAGATTTGGTAATTTTAAATTTGTAATTTTCAAATGTCTAAATTTGTGATGAGTGATCAGAAACAATTTATTATTAATAATAATGAAATATTGGGTGGATCCGAAATGTAACTTTTTAGTGTACATTTCGAAAATGTGCATTTTCGGAATAAAAAATGCGTATTTCTATTTTTCGGTATACCATACAAAAATGTAAATGAACCACACTTCATTGTATACCTATCTGTCAAAAAATAATGTTCAAGAATGGATACAGTAGCTGTAATATATTTTAATTTAAATAAAATTAACCAACAAAATAATAAGAATTTGTTTAGTGTAATTAGATATATTCTGGAAAGCAGAAAGACTCAAATGGTGTGTATAAAATGCATGCGAAGATGATGCAAATTTTATATTTTCTTTTTTTTTATAGCGACAGCCGTATTGTAATGAAAAATTTAAACTTTTTTTTTAAATCATATGTCTTTAATAGGACATTTAAAATGGAGCGACAGGTCCGATGGAACAGACATACATTTGAAAGTTTGTGTCGCTTTGTGAAACAAGAATTTAATTACAATGCTGGTGGTTGGTCAATCGAATTTGAGCTGTACATGTTTTTGTATTGGCTGGCGGCAGGTGCATCATATCGCATCGTATCACAAACGTTTCACGTTCCCAAATCATCAATTTTTGATATAGTGCAAAGATTATTGGATGCATTTGCATGCAATATTAATTTAAGTAATTAAATATCCAAACGAAAATCAAATGGTTGGACACGGATTTTCTAGGCTGGCCAATAATTCCTTTTTCCAAAAGGCAGTTGGTGCCATTGATGGTATATAAATAAATTTCGATATGCTTATGGGAAATTTAAAAAAATATTTTTTTATTTTTTAGGTTGTCACGTGGCAATTATTGCACCATTAAAACAACAACAAGATTATTTTTGTAGAAAATTATTTACATCAATCAATTCACAGGCAATGGTGGACAATAAACACAAGTTTATTGACTTTTTTACCGGTTACCCTGGTTCAGTACACGATTCAAGAGTTCTGTTAAATAGCCCTCTTTATCGTACCGCGACATATCCACCAACTGGTTTCTACATACTTGGTGACTCCGGATATCCATGTATAGTAGCGCCAATTCCAGTAGTAACACCATTTAATTCCAGTAGTAACACCATTCACCACCACCAAGTCCTCTAGAAACGAATATAAAAACATCTGTTAAAATTATTGCTGTATGTGCTATGTTGCATAGCATTTGTATCGATAATGACGATATTGAAAGTGTTGAGATTTCTTTTGAGTCGGAGCCTGATAACGTGATTGCAGCTTACACAGAAAATTCTTCTCTAAGGGATGAAATTTTTAATAATTTCTGCCTCAGTTTGAATATAGTTAATTAATCTTTATAATTGTTTGTAATTGTAACACAAGTAAATAAAAGTGCAATTTATAATAAATGAAATAAATACAATCCAATAGGTTTGTTTAATTAACAAAAAATTCAAATATACACGTAATGTTTTACAAAAATTAGTTTGGCTGTGTCATTTTGAAGGCAACATATTTTTCGAATGCAACGACAGATCTTTCCATTATTTTTCTTCATAAGATTAGTCACCTCATCCAACGCAGAATCTATTGGCTTATTGCGTTTCTGTTTCGGGTTCTGTGAAGCGGTATTCACGGAAGTATCCATTAAATCAATCGGTTCCATTATATGATCACAACTAGTTTCAATTTCATTCTCAGCAACAATTGAGTCATCGCTCACGATTACACTGAGAAAACTCATGTTCAGAAATGACACAGTTTATACATGTTTCGAATATAAAGTAAATTTGAAAAGACGACAACAACAATTTATATCCCAATTTGAAATGTTTTATTTAGTCTGTTTTAAGGTTGATTTACATATGCGACGTGTGACAAGTGGAAATATACGTGACGGTTTCTTGACAACAATTTACATTTGTGACTAATTCCGCCACGCACACTTAATAAATTTTTTTTCATTTTACTTTTTACTGTTATTTAACGACAAGCAAACGTAAAATTTTTGACAATTAAAAATCAAGCAATTAAAAGGAAAAAGCTTAAAGTGCTTTTATTATTGGCTATAATGAAAAAGAAAAAATCAAAAAGGTCTTGGGTAAACCAAATTCTGTTAAAAAGGAATGAGCAAGGCCATTATGATAATTTGGTGGAAGAAATGAGGCTCTATGAGAAACATAAGTTTTTCAATTACCACAGAATGTCGGTTGACTTATTTGATCAATTGCTCGATAAAATAAAAAGTAGAATCGAGAAGCTACGCATAAGTCGAGAACCAATATCTGTAGGAGCCTGACTTTCATTAACTTTGCGGTAAATATGCTGACAAAAATAATTGAACAATTTAATAATTATTTTGATTTTAGATACCTAGCAAGTGGCGACATGATGAAGTCACTTGCCTATGACTATAGAGTGTCTGAAGCGTCAGCAAGCAATATTATTGCCGAAACATGTGAGGTAATATGGGATTCGCTATTTCGTGCATCGTTCGATACTTTGACCGAGGACAAATGGAACTCAGTGGCGCGTGACTTCAATACTAAATGGAATTTCCCAAACTGCATTGGAACTCTTGACGCGAAACATATCACAGTTCAGGTAATTTTTTTAATACGCTGCTTTGCTATGAAAATAATTTTCTCTTAATTTTAGGCGTTTAAAAATAGTGGTAGCAGCTGTTACAACTACAAATCATCACACAGTATTGTATTGATGGTGATTTGCGACGCTGATTACAACTTCTTAGTCGTAGATATAGGAGCATCAGGGAGATATAGTGATAGTGGGATATTTAAAAGCACAACTTTCGGGCAAGCGTTAATCGAACAGAGTTCGTTTCTAAATATACCGTCAGACAAATTATTGCCGAACAGCGCTATAAGTGCACCACACGTGATTGTCGCTGACGAGGCTTTCCCATTAATTAAAAACCCGATGAGGCCATTCCCAGGAAGAAACTCTTCTACTGGACTACCCATACCGGAGTCGGTATTTAATTATCGTTTATCACGGGCAAGGCGAATTGTAGAAAACACGTTTGGCATTTTGTCGGCTAAATGGAGAATTTTTAGAAAGCCTATTCACGCTAAACGGGAAAACGTGGTGAAATTTGTGAAGGCGGCTGTATGTTTACACAACTGGATAAAAAAAAATCCATTATATTGTCCATCAGGATATACGGATGTTGAAACGGGAAGTGGCGAGCTTATTGAAGGACAATGGCGACAAGAAACCGCAACAGACGGTAATGGAGCTCTGCAACGCATTGGCCGAACAGGTTCCAACAATCCCACGTCAAACGCTGTTGATATAAGGAACAAATTTAAAACTTATTTTAATGAGATTGAAATCCTTCCGTGGCAGAATAGAATGTATCATTCATAGGTTTAAATAATAAAAATCTCATTAAAATACTTTTAATTAATCGTTTAATTTATTGTATTGTATTCCATATATTATATTTATAAAAACTGTTACATATACATATTATACATAATTACTCCTTGTACGTAGCAGTGCACATAATCTTCGTGATTTCCAACCGTATACGCCTCTGCTCAGTTGGTTCCATTTTCTTTAAATCGCACGCCAAGGACATACAATAATGATCAATAGAGTCGTACTCTGGTACTGGTTCTTTCAGAATATTAACTAATTCTGAAATGTCCATTGATTTATCTGAAATAATAAATTGTATTTTCATAAACTTAAAAGGCTAATAATTCATAAACACGCACTTGTTTCCTTTTGTTTTTTTTTTTGGTGTTGATGCCACAACTCCAATCGATGTAGATGTCGATTGATCTACTAAGCAATCGTCAAGCGTTTCCGGATCCGTTTCTGCTAAAAATGATCGCAACGTTGTTGGGCTTGCATTGCTGTTTTCCTCTATTGATGGACTTGTTTCGGTATCAATTTTACCGAAACTGCTCGCAAGAAATCTAAACATATAGTTTATGTTATTACTTTTATATAAATCATCGTATATAAATTTATGTATACATACGAGTACTTTGAACTATCTTTTAAAAACGGTTTAAGAAATCCCATTGATGCTAGCAGTGTTGAATATTTTTGAAGTAAAACTTCTTTAGGCACACTTGACTTGGGGACTAAGCTGGCAAATGCGTTACGAAAAGTGTAATCGAACGAGGCGAACGAAACAATAGACGCAAAACGAAATCATTTTCCTTTAGTATCAGGATGTGCCATGACAATTCATAAATCCCTAGGTGGAACATTAGTTGATACCATTTTATTTTAATCATTGGTTAAAAAAATGGGATAATAAGAAAATAGGAAAATTGGAAAATTGGTAATTGGAAAATTGGAAAATTGGAAAAATTGGAAAATTGGAAATTTCGAAATTTGCAAAATTGAAAAATTTGAAAATTTGTAAATTGGAAAATTGGAAAATTTTAAAATTGGAAAATTAGAAAATTGGAAAACAGGTAAATGGAAAATGGAAAATAGGAATATATGAAAATATGAAAATATGAAAATATGAAAATATGAAAATATGAAAATATGAAAATATGAAAATATGAAAATATGAAAATATGAAAATATGAAAATATGAAAATATGAAAATATGAAAATATGAAAATATGAAAATATGAAAATATGAAAATATGAAAATATGAAAATATGAAAATATGAAAATCTGAAAATATGAAAATATGAAAATATGAAAATATGAAAATATGAAAATATGAAAATATGAAAATATGAAAATATGAAAATATGAAAATATGAAAATATGAAAATATGAAAATATGAAAATATGAAAATATGAAAATATGAAAATATGAAAATATGAAAATATGAAAATATGAAAATATGAAAATATGAAAATATGAAAATATGAAAATATGAAAATATGAAAATATGAAAATATGAAAATATGAAAATATGAAAATATGAAAATATGAAAATATGAAAATATGAAAATATGAAAATATGAAAATATGAAAATATGAAAATATGAAAATATGAAAATATGAAAATATGAAAATATGAAAATATGAAAATATGAAAATATGAAAATATGAAAATATGAAAATATGAAAATATGAAAATATGAAAATATGAAAATATGAAAATATGAAAATATGAAAATATGAAAATATGAAAATATGAAAATATGAAAATATGAAAATATGAAAATATGAAAATATGAAAATATGAAAATATGAAAATATGAAAATATGAAAATATGAAAATATGAAAATATGAAAATATGAAAATATGAAAATATGAAAATATGAAAATATGAAAATATGAAAATATGAAAATATGAAAATATGAAAATATGAAAATATGAAAATATGAAAATATGAAAATATGAAAATATGAAAATATGAAAATATGAAAATATGAAAATATGAAAATATGAAAATATGAAAATATGAAAATATGAAAATATGAAAATATGAAAATATGAAAATATGAAAATATGAAAATATGATGATATGAAAATATGAAAATTGGAAAATTGGTAAATTGGAAAACTGGTAAATTGGAAAATTGAAAAATTGGACAATTGGACAATTGGAAAATTGGAAAATTGAAAAATTGAAAAATTGAAAAATTGAAAAATTGAAAAATTGAAAAATTGAAAAATTGAAAAATTGAAAAATTGAAAAATTGAAAAATTGAAAAATTGAAAAATTTGAAAAATTGCAAAATTGCAAAATTGCAAAATAGGAAAATAAAAAATATGAAAATAGGAAATTTTGAAAGTTGGTAAATTGGAAAATTGGAAAATTTGTAAATTGGAAAATTGAAAAACAGGAAAATTGGAAAGTCATAATATAGACTTCTATGTCACTGACTGACTCACTCGAGAACGCACAGGGTGATCAAAAATTTTTTTTTTCTATATTATAACATCTATGTATGTCACTCACTAACTTACTCACTCCAGAACGCACAGGGTGACCAAAAAAAATTCGTCCGTGTGATATATTTTATATATGTATTTTTTCTATATTATAGCTCCATTTCACACGAGGTATCACAGAAACCGATTCTTTCTTCGTTTCTTTCCCCCGATTGCCTATGATACAGGTTTTAATGCGACTTAAACATATTTTCGATGAAACCACATGATGTACTGTGGTTATACATAAATGAAATAAAAAATATTTCAAGGCCATTTTTACTATGCGAAGATATTTCAAAAATGGTTTTTTTGTCCATTTTGTGACACATACACAAACATTGTCTATTACGACTAGTTGGCCTTGAAAAAATTACCAAGTTACAAGGTTACCTCTTGTGGCATCAGACATAAACGGCTAGGTGACACTCGAGAACGCAAAGGGTGACCAATTTTTTTTCCAATATTATAATTTTTCTATATTATATTATAAATATTAAATATATATTAGAAGTTTTACTTCAGTAGTGTGGTCTAAAGCACACTTAATTTTTTTTTAGTATTTACGGCACTACCACTCTTTACTTTTTTATTCATTTCGGTATACCGCTCTCTCAACCGCTTCCATTTTTTTTGGCATACATCAACTAAAATGTTAAAAAAATTATTGTTTTAATTTATTACAAAAAAAAATAAGAGTATAGAAAAACTAACCAGGTAATCCAATTTCTATCGCAATGTCGTTCCATATTTTTCTGCGATAGCCATTATTTCTGTACAAAATATGTGTGACGTCATATAATGGACGTCTTTTCTCAACGGCATTTATAATCTGTTCATCAGTCAATATATTTATTAATTATATAAGCTGTTGTAATTAATTTAATAATTAATTAGAAACACTATTTTTATTTTATTTTGAAAAACACACACTTGACACTCTATGCCTAAACAAACCCAAATGTACCAAAAAACGAACTAATCAAAAACTACGTCGTTTTTACATACAAATTTGTATGTATTTGTGCCACCAAGGCGGAAAAGATAAAATTAAACCATCTCTCGACGCAATGCCTTCTATACTACTGGCCTTTTACTACTCTCATTTTTCGCACATGACGTCAATTTAAGTCTATACCGAGACTGCGCAATAATAATTTTAGGATATTTACACTAACAAAGCAACTAGAGAAAGCAACAACAACGTCGACTTAGCGTGTCGTCATCATTTGGTGTAAGCGGCCAGTAGTTTAGAAGGCATTGCTCGACGTGTGGCGTGTGCCGTGTGACGAATGTCAAAATATTCATCTCTGATTGGCTACAAGCTCCCGTCACACGTCACACGTCGCATATGTAAATTAACCTTTAAGTCCATTTCACAAATAATTAATAATTACGATGAAAATATTAAATACGATAAATATCAAAACTAACATTAAAAATTTTGTTTGTAGCTATAAAATAAAACTGCTACTAAAAACAATGGAATTAATAAAATTTTATGTGCAGGATGGATAGTTAAATTGTAAAATTTCGAAATATTTTATGCCTAACTTCTAAATAAAATATTTGTAATTTAAATTGTTAGATTAAATGAATTGACTATAATAATTTCTAAATAAGGAGACTTTTATGTCAGATTGACCCATGTGCATCAATCTTGTGTCATGTTTGCACTTCTTTTCAAAAAAAAATAAGAAGTTGCTTCTTCTGGATGATAGCCAGTTACCAAGTGTTTGGTAGCTTGGTTCAAATGAACTAGACTGAGTAATCTGATAAATTAAAAAATTAAGTGTGCTTTAGACCACACTACTGAAGTAAAACTTCTAATATATATGTAATATTTATAATATAATATAGAAAAATTATAATATTGGAAAAAAAATTGGTCACCCTTTGCGTTCTCGAGTGTCACCTAGCCATTTATGTCTGATGCCCTTATGTAACCTTGTAACTTGGTAACTTTTTCAAGGCCAGCTAGTCGTAATAGACAATGTTTATGTATGTGTCACAAAATGGACAAAAAAACAATTTTTGACATCTCTTCGCATAGTAAAAATGGCCTTGAAATATGTTTATTTCATTTATGTATAACCACAGTACATCATGTGGTTTCATCGAAAATATGTTTAAGTCGCATTAAAACCTGTATCATAGGCAATCGGGGAAAGAAACGAAGAAAGAATCGGTTTCTGTGATACCTCGTGTGAAATGGAGCTATAATATAGAATAAATACATATATAAAATATATCACACGGACGAATTTTTGTTGGTCACCCTGTGCGTTCTGGAGTGAGTAAGTTAGTGAGTGACATAGATGTTATAATATAGAAAAAAAATTTTTTGGTCACCCTGTGCGTTCTCGAGTGAGTCAGTCAGTGACATAGAAGTCTATATTATGACTTTCCAATTTTCCTGTTTTTCAATTTTGCAATTTACAAATTTTCCTATTTTCCAACACTCCAATTTACCAACTTTCAAAATTTCCTATTTTCATATTTTTCATTTTGCTATTTTGCAATTTTGCAATTTTTCAATTTTTCAATTTTTCAATTTTTCAATTTTCCAATTTTCCAATTGTCCAATTTTCCAATTTTCGAATTTTCCAATTTTTCAATTTTCCAATTTTCCAATTTACCAGTTTTCCAATTCACCAATTTTCCAATTTTCATATTTTCATATCATCATATTTTCATATTTTCATATTTTCATATTTTCATATTTTCATATTTTCATATTTTCATATTTTCATATTTTCATATTTTCATATTTTCATATTTTCATATTTTCATACTTTCATATGTTCATATGTTCATATGTTCATATGTTCATATTTTCATATTTTCATATTTTCATATTTTCATATTTTCATATTTTCATATTTTCATATTTTCATATTTTTATATTTTCATATTTTCATATTTTCATATTTTCATATTTTCATATTTTCATATTTTCATATTTTCATATTTTCATATTTTCATATTTTCATATTTTCATATTTTCATATTTTCATATTTTCATATTTTCATATTTTCATATTTTCATATTTTCATATTTTCATATTTTCATATTTTCATATTTTCATATTTTCATATTTTCATATTTTCATATTTTCATATTTTCATATTTTCATATTTTCATATTTTCATATTTTCATATTTTCATATTTTCATATTTTCATATTTTCATATTTTCATATTTTCATATTTTCATATTTTCATATTTTCATATTTTCATATTTTCATATTTTCATATTTTCATATTTTCATATTTTCATATTTTCATATTTTCATATTTTCATATTTTCATATTTTCATATTTTCATATTTTCATATTTTCATATTTTCATATTTTCATATTTTCATATTTTCATATTTTCATATTTTCATATTTTCATATTTTCATATTTTCATATTTTCATATTTTCATATTTTCATATTTTCATATTTTCATATTTTCATATTTTCATATTTTCATATTTTCATATTTTCATATTTTCATATTTTCATATTTTCATATTTTCATATTTTCATATTTTCATATTTTCATATTTTCATATTTTCATATTTTCATATTTTCATATTTTCATATTTTCATATTTTCATATTTTCATATTTTCATATTTTCATATTTTCATATTTTCATATTTTCATATTTTCATATTTTCATATTTTCATATTTTCATATTTTCATATTTTCATATTTTCATATTTTCATATTTTCATATTTTCATATTTTCATATTTTCATATTTTCATATTTTCATATTTTCATATTTTCATATTTTCATATTTTCATATTTTCATATTTTCATATTTTCATATTTTCATATTTTCATATTTTCATATTTTCATATTTTCATATTTTCATATTTTCATATTTTCATATTTTCATATTTTCATATTTTCATATTTTCATATTTTCATATTTTCATATTTTCATATTTTCATATTTTCATATTTTCATATTTTCATATTTTCATATTTTCATATTTTCATATTTTCATATTTTCATATTTTCATATTTTCATATTTTCATATTTTCATATTTTCATATTTTCATATTTTCATATTTTCATATTTTCATATTTTCATATTTTCATATTTTCATATTTTCATATTTTCATATTTTCATATTTTCATATTTTCATATTTTCATATTTTCATATTTTCATATTTTCATATTTTCATATTTTCATATTTTCATATTTTCATATTTTCATATTTTCATATTTTCATATTTTCATATTTTCATATTTTCATATTTTCATATTTTCATATTTTCATATTTTCATATTTTCATATTTTCATATTTTCATATTTTCATATTTTCATATTTTCATATTTTCATATTTTCATATTTTCATATTTTCATATTTTCATATTTTCATATTTTCATATTTTCATATTTTCATATTTTCATATTTTCATATTTTCATATTTTCATATTTTCATATTTTCATATTTTCATATTTTCATATTTTCATATTTTCATATTTTCATATTTTCATATTTTCATATTTTCATATTTTCATATTTTCATATTTTCATATTTTCATATTTTCATATTTTCATATTTTCATATTTTCATATTTTCATATTTTCATATTTTCATATTTTCATATTTTCATATTTTCATATTTTCATATTTTCATATTTTCATATTTTCATATTTTCATATTTTCATATTTTCATATTTTCATATTTTCATATTTTCATATTTTCATATTTTCATATTTTCATATTTTCATATTTTCATATTTTCATATTTTCATATTTTCATATTTTCATATTTTCATATTTTCATATTTTCATATTTTCATATTTTCATATTTTCATATTTTCATATTTTCATATTTTCATATTTTCATATTTTCATATTTTCATATTTTCATATTTTCATATTTTCATATTTTCATATTTTCATATATTCCTATTTTCCATTTTCCATTTACCTGTTTTCCAATTTTCTAATTTTCCAATTTTAAAATTTTCCAATTTTCCAATTTACAAATTTTCAAATTTTTCAATTTTGCAAATTTCGAAATTTCCAATTTTCCAATTTTTCCAATTTTCCAATTTTCCAATTACCAATTTTCCAATTTTCCTATTTTCTTATTATCCCATTTTTTTAACCAATGATTAAAATAAAATGGTATCAACTAATGTTCCACCTAGGGATTTATGAATTGTCATGGCACATCCTGATACTAAAGGAAAATGATTTCGTTTTGCGTCTATTGTTTCGTTCGCCTCGTTCGATTACACTTTTCGTAACGCATTTGCCAGCTTAGTCCCCAAGTCAAGCGTGCCTAAAGAAGTTTTACTTCAAAAATCAATTATCTCGTCACACTGCTCATTGCATTGGTCACAAGCTACAAACTAAAGATGAGTACTTCAGGTACCTGTAAGAAACAAATACAAGTTGACTTAGCGAATTATATTACACTACTAACAAGCGTTGAACATTTTATTATTCAGGGTTAGTGTAATGTACTTAATTTAGTATAGAAATATATTTTGCTATAAAACGATAAACAATAATTATGATTTGGTTACAAAAATATCTCCTAAAACTATTTCTATGTATTAAACATTATATTTCTAAACTTCATATAATGTAAAATAGGAAATAAAATAAATTAATAGGAATAAAGATATTAACTTAATGAAAATTCCTAATGGTCAATTCAGATGTATTTTTGTCTGAATCATGTATGCTTTATACAATATGCAGATATAATTTGTTTGACATGGTTTATGCCCAATTTTCATATGAGGATTTTTTTCAGTGTACATTAAGCCTATATTCATTTGGTGTAGCTGATATAAGCATTGGCGGTGTAATCCTGTGTTTTGGAGGCATAAAATCGTCTAATTCCGCAAAATATTCCCAATTAGCCGCAGTAGTATCATCCATTTCTATCCCTTTACCACTTGAAATATCGCGTTTTGTACCATTTCTCGTTTTGTCATATCTCGTTTCGAAATATCGCATTTTGAAATATCGCGTTTCGAGCGGCTCCGGAAGGCGGAAAATCTATTATAAATTAAATGTTTGTATATAGAGGACGCTCGTTATTGTAAAATTGTGTTTTTTCTACATTGCCAATCGCCAATCATTAAAATAATGTGAGTGAATCAAACTTACCGTATTTGTCCATATCAATTTAATATTATTATACTAATTAAAAAATTTTTATGATACATTTATTATTTTTTTAACACAGAACAACAAAAAACCTCAACCGAACGCAAATTGAAACTCGAATTGACATTTGACAATAAAAATGGCGAACGACATGAGTGTGTGAAAAATTTCTTATCTTTACATACATTTTTTGTAGATGTGTGAAAAATGCTGCCATAAAAAATACTCCAATTTACATTTTTTATGGCAGTATTATGACAGTAAACTTCCCCTGTCACAACTATTTTCTCAGTAAAATTTTACTGACAACCTGTTTAGTTTCGTACACAACTAGTAAATTCAGCAGATTTTTTTCCATGGAATAGGGCCATAATTCTCCATAAATATTGTCTATAGTACATGTGTAGAATAATTAATAATTACGCAGTGTAGCAAATACGGCACAACCTGTGAAGGTGTTGGCAATGTGTGTGGTTGACGTTGGTGTGGGCGTCGGTGTTGTTGTTGTGGCCGAAGTTGATGTCGGCGATGTGACTGTAAAAGATCTTAGTGCCGGCGATGAGGTTTTCGGCGATCTGGTTGTGTCGGTTAAGTCGGCTATTTACTAACGTTCATTAAGTTACTACATAGTGCATCACTATTACTGTTACACAGTTCTAACAAGTAATTTGTCGTTGAATATGGGTTTATTGCAGTGCTAATCAATTAATTGTTTCTCTACCATTTCTAGTAATAACAACAACAATAAAAATAATTAAATTCGAGTTAATTGAAGAAAACGAAAACAATAAGTTCTTTAAAAAACGAAAAAACGAAGAAATTCTTAACTTCAAAAAGAAACAACTCTCCAGTAAAATGTCAAAACATTAAGACAGAACAAAATAAAAATTTTTATAAATAAAACTCTTTGTTCTCTATATACAACAGCATATAAATTGAACCTCTTACACAGAGAGCTAAGCGAACTACTTGAAATAAAATCTTTAGATTCTGAATGACTTTTTATATGTAGTTTTTTCCCAGTTTTCATCTTAAGTGTCTGTGTGTGTGTACATTAAAACGTAAATTGGAATTAAGAATTTTATTTCACATAATAGAATTTATAAAAATAGAGGAGATCCACGTGTTACACGTATATACGAGTATGTCGATACTAAATTGTTTTAAAATTGGACACTTTTCTCACATGTAATCTGTCGAAAATTGGATGTTAATGTTCATTCAAGTATTCATCTTTAACATGAAATCAAACAAAACAAAACAAAAAAAGTAATGGGGAAAATTTTTGTGTTGAGTGATTTATGATGCTGGGATATGTACTTACAAATTTTGTATATGGCATTGGCAAATGAACCAGCACATCATAACACATACAATGCATTCATTTTTTTCCGAATGATAAATTAATTTTTCTGAAAGACGAACCATCATTAATCCATCTTATATATTTTTTTTATGATGAACTTAAGTAATATACAATATTTTTTTTTATGCTATTATAGTTTAACTTTTTTATATTCACAATAATAACAAAACTAATAATTGTTAAATTATTTACAGAAAGCTGCGGGGATAATTAATGATCTTCGAGATGTTATTTTATTTTATGTATTTGGTTTGATTGATTTCGCATAAAGAAAATATTTATGTATGTATGATCGTGGTTTAGAACCGAAATATAATTCAGGTATTCTAATTTTTTATAACTGTGTGTGAAATTTGTCTGCATAGTATAATAGAGTTATTAAGCACCTTCACAAATTTGTGAACCAGTGAATTCACCTGTCCAATAAAATTTCGATTTTTTATTTTATATTTGTGTCTTCGTCTTAATTTCAAATTCTTTATATCTACCTACGTACAAATGTCAGCCGGTGGCAGAGTACATATTAGACCTCACATATAAACACTAATTTTATCCGATTAGTTTTGGATAATTGATTACTGTACAAATGAAGAGAACGCGACAAAAACACGATATACAACTAAATAACTATTATTATTATATGGTGGATGGGATAGTAGTGTTTCAGTTCAATGACCATTAGAAATTTAATTATACATTTTATGTCTTCTCTGCATTAATACACACATAACGAGAAACCAAAAGAATTATGTAAATTTAATTATTCAATTATGTAATTTTTACTGATATGTCCTTATTTTGTAGATTGAAATTAATTCTGAACAATTAAATATTTGTGGTGTGTGGTAACTGATCGCACGATGAGAGAAAGCCCGACAAATTAAAATTACGGAACCCTTTTTTTTTTAGATATACACACACTTTCAAATTTGTTGATTATTTCTTATCTAAATTATATAAATACTTTGTTATATTCAGAGATATTATCTTTAATTACAAAACTAGTATAATATATCAACTTGATGGGGACCAACTATGTATATATGTACATAAATAATGTTCTCTCTATTTGTTCCAATTATTCTAAAACATAAATTACCATCGAACCGTGAAAATTATAATTAAAGTTGATAACAAAATAATGAAATGAAAATATGTTTGGAACGGGAGTTTGTGTATTTAGAAATCATATTTCCGGTCACATAACAAATTAAAAAATATATTGCTATATGGTGTAGTAGCATATGGTTCCAAAAAAAAAATATGATGACACACGTCCTTTTAATATCAATATGGGGAAAAAAATAAATAAAACGGTTGCAATATTCATTTATATATGAATTCGATAAGGAATTCTACCATTTACCATAGTTAAAACCAGTAAGGATATCCTAATACCACTGACAGACTAGGTTTAGCTAAGTGCGGTTAGTGAACCGTGTGACCCGTGGACAGTGTAAGGCCTATTTATAGAACAATGCCAATGGCATACAACATGTTAACAAAATCTATTACTGAGAATTAGTACAATAATTTTCGCACAGTTTAATTGTACTGGATCGAGATCTAGCTACGAGTAAAAAGAACAAAAACTGGATGAGATACTGGTGTGTGTGTGTGAACGATGGTAAAAAGTTTTGTATATAAACGATCGTGCGATATCGATTTGGGGCTGAAGTATTTTTGAATTTTTGGTTGATGGTTGGTAATGTTGATCGAAAAGAAACTGATCAAAATTGTTATTGTGATTACACAAATTGAACTCTAATAGAATTTTAATTTTCGGACATTACAAATTAGAGTAAAAATGTTGATCGTGCTTATACTGGTGATGTAATCGAGAGTGTTATTTGAATAACGCTTAAAGTATTAACTTTTAACTGAAGCTAAGTCCTGTAATTTTTTCTTGTGTTAACTTCGTGCATGACTAGGACATGGTGTTTCAGGAAACTATTGCCTAATTCTCTAATTAATGACTCTTCGGACGGACGTCCTTACGCCGAGGTAAAAATTTTGGGTACAAAGTTTGTTGGTCTTTTAGATGTGGCACTAACGTGTCGGTACTTGGTTGTGGAAGCGTAAGATTTATGAACATGTCTAATGTGAAATTTCGTTACTTTCCGTCTAAAATTAAAACTGCTGGTGGATCATCGGAGGCTATATTGGGCCATATTCGCATACCTGTAACTTTTATGGGTCAAACCCGTAACCTAACATTGCATATTGCTCCAACACTAAATCAAACTTTGTATTTAGGAGTCAATTTCTGGGAAGCGTTCGGATTAAAAATTCAAATACCACAGAATAAATCGATCGAACCACCTGAAATAAATGAACTAGTGTCTCAAGAATCTAAAGCCTAGGCTAATTTAATATACCACGATCAGACACCTGATCAAAAGCTGAAATTATAAATTGTTATAAAACAATTCCCCTCTTCTGCGATTGCTTCTAGGCTTAGGAAAAACTCAGCTCCTGGCACATGATATCGATGTGAGCAATGCTCCTCCGATTAAGCAACGCCATTACCCTATGTCTCCCGCGGTACAAAATGAGCTGTATAAAGAGTTAGATCGCATGCTCGCTCTAGGTGTGATTGAAGAGAGCTTTAGTTCGTGGAGCTCGCCTGTCACATTGGTAAGGAAAGCAAATGGCAAGGTCCGTTTGTGCCTTGATGCGAGGAAGATAAATGCGGTTACGGCGAAGGCGGCTTATCCTATACCTCTCATCGACGGGCTGCTTGGTCGGCTAGGTAAAACGAGATTTATATCTAGTATAGATCTTAAAGATGCCTTTTGGCAGATCCCCTTAGATGAGAGGTCCAGAGATAAAACTGCTTTCTCCGTAGCCGGTAGACCCCTCTATCAGTTTACCGTCATGCCATTCGGACTTTGCAATGCCCCACAAATCATGTGCTCATGGATAAGGTCATACCTCACGAACTTCATCACAAGATATTCGTGTATTTAGACGATTTATTGGTCACGACTGAAACCTTAAAGGAACACCTAAAGCTTTTGAGCAAAGTTGCGCATTTACTTTCTAAAGCAAACCTTACGATAAATGTTGAACAGAGCCATTTTGCTTTACGTGAGCTGAAATACTTAGGATATATTGTGGGAAATGGTGTACTTAAGCCAGGCATAACTAAAGTGGCAGCCATAGCTGAATATCCGGCCCAAAAACTATTCGACAGTTAAGACGATTTTTGGGAATGATTGGCTGGTACAGACGGTTCATTCGCAACTACTCTGATCTAACAGCTCCTCTTTCAGACCTTTTAAAAAAATCGAATTTAATTGGAAGCCAGCTGCACAGAATTCCTTCCTGTCGCTTAAGAACGCGTTATCCTCTGCACCAGTTCTGTGTCATCCTGATTTCTCACGGCATTTTTACATACAGTGTGATGCGCCTAAAACTGGAATAGGAGGCGTTCTATTCCAAAAATCGGATACTAACGAAGAACGACCCATTGCTTACGGTTCCGCCAAATTGAATTCCGCCCAACGGAATTACAGTACAACGGAGTTGGAGTGTTATGCTGCGGTTATCAGCATAAAGAAATTCAGGCATTATGTTGAGGGGTTTGAATTCACTGTGATAACAGACCATGCCAGTCTGACCTGGTTAATGAGCCAGAAAGAACTGACCGGTCGGCTGGCGCGGTGGTGTTTGAAGTTACAAGGGTTCAATTTCCACATACAGTATAGAAAGGGATCAGAAAATGTAGTGCCAGATGCACTATCCCGAGTAAATGCTGACGAACTCACTGTTAATCTCTCATTTCATTGCCCTATAGTTGAAACATGCTACGTAGATCTGGAATCTGATGCTTTCTTAGATCTTGAGTACCAAGAGTTACTAGAAAAATTAAAATCTACACCTGAAACTCACGTCAATTTCAAGGTGTCAAATGACCGAATATTTTATAATTCAGCATTTGCACCGTATGATGCACCTTCCGATATCCCAAAATGGAAACTGTTTGTACCAAAACCTTTAACAGGCCAACTTCTTATTGACGCTCCTTGTGCGCCCTCTGCGGCACATTTCGGGGTCACTAAAACGTTGAGTATCTTAGAAGACACTTTTATTGGCCAAACATGTGTAAAGACGAATCTGATTTTATACGCAATTGTGAAGTATGTAAGGTTTCCAAGCCAGTAAATTATATAACGCGGCCACCCATGGGGAGTTATGTCGAGGCCACCCGTACGTGGGAAAGAGTGTATATTGACTTTCATGGCCCATACCCCTGCTCTTAATTTGGGAATTGCTTTTTGTTTGTTGCCCTCGATCAATATTCAAGATTTTCTTTATTACAACCAATGAGAGACGCGACCTCCAAAAATGTAATTTCGTTTTTGAAGGAAAAAGTTTTTGATATGTTCTCTGTACCAGAATATATTATAAGCGATAACGGAGTACAGTTCGTTTCGAATGAGTTTACTGGATTTATAGACGAATACGGTATACACCACATTCGAACGCTTAAATATTCACCTCAATCGAATATGTCGAAGAGAGTAAACCGCTCTATTTTAACGGCAATTCGTACATATTTACATGAAAACCATCGAAACTGTGATCAAAATATTAGCTCGATAGGTCTAGCATTACGGAATTTCATACACCAGAGTACGAATCAAACTCCACACTACATAATGTTTGGTCAGCACCATGTGGGACACGGATCGCAGTATGAATTGATGCGAACCTTACATAACCTTGGAGGACCAGAACTCACTATTTCTAATTGTGACCAAAAGACTTTGGCGCAAAAGGGTATTCTACTTCACCTTAAGGAGGCGTATGATAGAAATGCTGATTCATATAATATCAGAAGTCGTGAAAGAGAGTTTCATTTTGGCCAAAAGATGTTCGTCAGGAATTTTGTCCACAGCACCGTAACGAAAAATACTCTGCAAAACTAGCCCGAAAGTATCAAAAGGCGTATGTGATTAGGCCAGTTGGTAACGTTGCTTATGAATTAGGAGATGAGCATGGAAAATCATTTGGCATCTATCATGTTAAAGATATTAAAAATTAGCATGATATCTAATTTTTAGGACATGGTGTTTCTCTTGTCTAATAAAATAAATAAAAAAAAATGCAAAGTGTTTATTGTATAATTTAAGTTCTAGCAGTGTGATATAAGACAAATTAAAATTTATGAAACTGGCAAATTGTGAACAAATCCGTTGTAAAAGATAGTTATAATTTTCTGTCGATTAAAAACTTAAATTCTTGCAACATAACTGTCCAAAAAATTTTACACTTTGATAACTTAATCGGACTTGGTGGTGATTGAATATGTGTACGAGTTAATACAAACTATAATGAATGTGTATCGTTATTAAATCCAGTCCCATAATAAATAGTATAAAATTAATTACATCTGTAATAAAGATAATTTAATAATATTTCCGATCACGAAAATATATAATAATTATAAAATAACATTAAAATCCAACCGCATAAAAATTCATACGACAAAAACAAAACAAATCCATTTTACGCTCGAGCATAATCCATTGAAGAAAATGATGATCAACATGATGGCCACCAGGGAGTTACAATTTAACCACGTTGTGTGAGTGTACAAATATTCAAAAAAACAATGCTTAGTTTAATTAAATTATTATTTTGTTTCCTATGTTTTTAGTTATTTAACTAAATAATTCAAATGTATAGTTTTTCTTTTTATATATCTATATATAATTTATTTTCCTACGCATGCGTCAGGTAGATTTTTTTTTGTGCACAATAGATCATTATTTATTAAACATTTTTGTAAAATTAATTGTAAGATTTGCGAGTTACATTTATTTTGTCGTTAATAATTATTTTGAAACATGAACATTTTTGCATTTAATTTCGCAAGCTGAAAGATTTTGCCATGTCATAATTAGACCAGTTCCGAATGGGAACTTAACCTGGACGTAAGTGTGGTATAATAGGTAAGTTGGTTGCACCTCCCGGTTCCTTTCCGTTTTCCGTTACTTTCTTTTCTATGCGGTTCAATATCATAGATTCATCAATCAACATTTAACACCCACCCCAGGCTGAGCAGCTGGCAAAATACCGCGATTGGTTGATTATGTGAATCTGTGAAATTCTATAACGGGCATAAGTAGCTAATTCAGTGCTTGTGTTTTGTTACAACAGTCCGCCAGATATGGCAGGTATCGGGGAAATCAAATACTCGGGCGGACCAAAAATTAGCACACCTGAGCTATAAGGTGGTACTACATACGCCGATAACTGCATGGCTAAGGGAATGCTTGGTCACTAGTATGTTAACTCCGAATTTGGCGACATTCGGTTTTAACTCATAGCCTTCCTATGATAACGCAGAGCTCTGTCATATAGGTGACCGTTATTTCTCGTGCTACTCGTGGGATTAAAAATGAATAATTACAACTTAAAACAAAAAATAAATGAGAGTGATGCTTCTCAGACAGCTTCAAAACACCAGGAAGAGGTAGCTTTACATGCACCACAGGTAGATGCAAAGCATTAGGCAAGTAAAGAAGTGATCATGAGCGATCTACCGTCGGATAGCAATGAATATATGAATGAGCCGGTAGAAGGCAAAATCTTGCCCAAACAGAATATACATGGCAACAGGATGAGCTTAAATTAACACGCAGAAGTGGACTTGAAAGAAAGGCAGGATTTCCGATTGAAACAGTGCCAGCAGATTATTAAATCTATGAAACAGGTAACCAGCCGGCTAAAGAATACTTCTATGGAAGTTAAAAATGGAATACTTCAGCTCGAAGAGGTAGTGGAGGATATAATCTGCACCAGGAGCAGGCGTCGGAAAGACGAAAAGGTTCAGAAGCTACGACATAAATCGAGCTACTACGTCAAAAACGTCACAGGGGAATAAAAATAGAGGCAGAGATCGTGCCTCTGCAGAAGAATCGGAGGAGGAAGTAAGACCGAGACTACAAGCATCGACAGATGAACCAAACAATTGGATCTATTTCCAGACGGCGGGCTTAATATAATTTATACAGCTCATACCGCGAAGAAAACCCAATCGCTGAACCGGAAACCCGATATTAAAAGAAAAAGGGGAAGAAAAAGAAGAAAGACTCAATGCGCAGTGGTTATAGTGAAACCGGCTGAAGGCAAAACCTACGCAGTTCGGCTGAGGGTAATCCACAACAGCGCATGTCCAGATGACAACGACGTAGAAATAAGGTAGATCCGCAAAACTTCGACAGGTGGAGTGTTGCTAGAGCTGGGCCACTGTGCAGATCTGGGCAAGTTCCAAGAATCTCTGCGCGAAGCAATAGGGTAAGATGGCGAAATCCAAGGGCTGGTGCCACGTATGAAGCTCGAAATAATGGATCTGGATAGCCTTACAACAGTGGCAGAGGTAACGGCAGCTGTTGTGCGAGATGCTGGCAAGGAGGAACCCGGAGAGATTAAGATCACGTTATTTGACTTTGAAAGACGAGGTCAGAAGAAGGCAGTGGTTGAGACCAATAAACGAGCCACCTTGACGCACTTGACGTAGACGTTCAGAGATGCTATTGGTGACTAGAATATGGACATACAAGGGGAGGCTGTAAAGGACCAGAACGCAGTGGAAACTGTTGGAGATGCTGACAGGATGGACATAGGGCTACTGCATGTACTTTCCAGCCTCTTACTTCTTTGCGTGGCCAACCCCAACCACATACAGGGTTCGAATGGTAGTAGAGTTTTTAAAGAGGCGCTAGAGATCAGGTGAAGAATGATCCGATGAGAGTCCTTCAAGGAAACCTGAATGGGTGTAGGGTTATGGATGATATCCTCACGCAACTCGTATACGACGAAAAAGCAGAGCTGGCTGTGATTAGAAAACAATATCGAAACCGGAATACGCCTAGCTTGTATTCGGACCCATACTGAATACAGCAGTAATATGGGTCGTTGACCAGAATAAAATACCAGTGAGGAGTCATGGCTTGAGTAATGGCTTTGTGTGTATTTGTAGTCGGATTATCACGATATTTAGTGTTTACCTTTCGCCAAACGACAGCATATTGGAATTTAAAACAAATTTTAACGAACTGGAAGACGCAATTCGAGATTGTTCTGGAGAAGTATAGTAGTCGCCGGTAACTTTAATGCATGTGCCTTGTAGTGGGCCATACCACAACAAGATTCCAGAGGTAGGGCTATAATGGAAATGGTGTCAAGACTGGATCTGTACGTTCTTAATAGTGGAACAACAGCAACGTACCAAAGGCTAGGATTTGGAAACTCCATACCGGATATAACCTTGGTAACACTAAGACTGTCATCTCTCGCAGCAGACTGGAGAGTAATGGATAGTTACACGGGAGGCGATCATAACTATGTAACCTTCCAAATACACGGTTCTCGGCAAGTGCAGCAAGCAAAAATACCGGAAAAGAGGGGATGGAATATGAATAAGTTTGACGCTACCAAACTAATCGATTTTCTCGAAACCGAAACCGAGCGAGTGCATCTATATCTCCACGGGAGCCACCAACAAGGCAAACATTTGACGCTGAGACTGATCGGATAGTGCAATTTATACAACGAGCTTGCGACTCATCCATCGCTCGTAAAAAAGCATAGAGTGGAAAACGACAAGCATATTGGTGTATGGAAGAGATTGCTCAACTAAGGAAGAAAGCCCTAATGCTATGAAGGACTGCACTGCGACGACGCGTTAGTCAAATTCGCCGAGCACAACAACAACAAGAGATGTTGCCCCACTCAACGAGGAGAACTTACTAGGTGCAGTGAGGTCTATGAAAGTCAAAAAGCGATGGAAAGTGGTAAAACTAACGCTAGTCAAAAAGGACGCGAAAGGGAACCCAGATTTACCATAAACATACAGACTTCTTTGTTTGTTAGACACGATGGGAAACTTCCTGGAGAAACTGCTGAAACACAGGTTGAAAACAGCGATACGCACCGCGGGCGACCTATCTCCAAGGCAGCACGGTTTTCGTAAGGGACATTCGACGGTTAATAAAATAATGGAGGTGCTCAATGCGGTTGAGAGAGCAGAAGCAGCCTGCCATCAAACAAGTCCACTCGTTTTTCTTGTCACTCTGGACGTCGTTATTTAATTCGGCGAGCTGGGAGGACATTATCGAGGCGCTCGGGCAACCTTTCGGGATACCAAGCAATATCTTGGTAATTTTGCGGGATTATTTAAATAACCGTAAAATAACCTATAACACGGTTGGTGGTATTAAGGAATGAGAAAATACAGTCGGGGTAGCGCAAGGCTCAGTGCTTGGACCTGAATCATGGAATGTGTTAGACGATAGTTTGCTAAAGCTAGAAATGCCAGATGATGTTTTGCTGATAGGATATGCAGACGATGTGGTAATCGTAATTACCTCCCGACTGCGGCATTTGCCCAGTATAGGATTAATCAGGCTATGCGCAGAATTAATCATTGGATCATCATGA
The DNA here is from genome assembly GCA_947310385.1 of Nephrotoma appendiculata. Lineage (NCBI taxonomy): Eukaryota > Metazoa > Arthropoda > Insecta > Diptera > Tipulidae > Nephrotoma > Nephrotoma appendiculata. The sequence continues at coordinate 206,596,532 of OX371225.1, read as the reverse complement.
GCAGCAATTACCAACAGCAAAGACGGAGATAGTAATGCTCACGAAACAAATAATACCAATCGTAACGCCCTTAACGATCAATAACGAGGAAATACGAACCAGTAGAGCGGTAAAGTATTTAGGTATATATATACAGCTCATCTATTACGTGCCAGTTCCTGACGGGGTATGGTTACTTCGGTACTTACCTCCATACAATGAGTAAACTAGCATCACCCTAATGCCAGACAGCCAGAGGAGCGGGACGATGTTTTCCACAGTTTGTTTAACTGTGGAGGGTTCGTAGGGGAGAGGAGTCAGCTCACGTTCTCGGTAGGACATGTCACGCCGGATAACTTCATCGAGATCATGCTACAATCGGAGCAGATGTGGAGGGGGGTAACCATATACGTTCATGTGGTCCTGCGTAGAAAGATAGAGTAAGGATGCCTGGTTGTCCAGGAGATGACGAATGGATAGACGAACAAGTTGAGGAGCCCCAAAGTGCAAGAAGCGCGGCCCAGCTTGAAGTTATACGAAAGTGGTCCCGGACTGGTGCCTCCTCGGCGAGTAGGTGATTTTTTTTAGTGAGTAAGAACCTCACACTGTTGGGTGGAGCGCATCACCAACCCGTCGTCTTTCGAAGATTTATATTCCCCTACACAAAAAAAAAACAAAAAAAAGTGCGATTAGTGAATTTTTCGAGTTTGCCTATTCTGTATCAAAACCAATATAAGGTAATCTCGATTTATTTTGGGTTTAATGACTAAAAGCGTTTTGTGAACTAATTTTTCAATATTTTGAAGTTTATCTCGGAATAATGAGAGCGAGATCGTGCGGCTGTCGTGCGTAGAAAACTACGATATTTTCTTACATAGTTGATCTACTTCAATAGATGTTGTAGCTACATGTAAATAGGCAAATATAGCCGTTCTAAAAAAAATCCTGACCAATTCTGGAGCAGAACTAAATTAATTTTGACATGCACAGTTTTGCACAATTAAACTAATGCAAAACATATGCTTTAATCATTAAATGGATCTATGAAATTTCTATGAAATACATTATGCACCAATTTTACCGTTAGACACACAAAAATGCACAATCCAAAATGGGATTTCTGACGTGACTTCACACCCCATATGCGTCACTTTCTAAAAATATAAAAATATGGGTGTTGGTATGGATGAGAATTTTTTAAGACGTTGCACAACTCCTTTAAGCAAACGGGACATGGGAAAGATCTAGATAATAAATAGGTGTTTTGTTTTCGGTATAAATTTTGTGTAGGCATTAGATGATTTCACGCCAAACGTGTTAAAATATTGTTTATTGTTAAATTTGGTTTCATTATATAGTGATTCTTAATTCAATTCAATTAAATGCTGCAGACGTACACAATATTTAATTTTGCTTGACACAACAATAGAGTATCAAATCCTTTTGTTGTGACACTCACATAATAATTTTAAAACAAAATTTCGTGGTGTTCAAAAAATTTATGTGTCATACAAAATGCGACAGCAGCACTACACAAAAAATAAAATTTGTGAAATTAAAAAACCCCAAAATTTAAATTGTTGAGTGGTTGCACATACTGCAATAATTAATAACATGGCTACTGTGTGTGTGTGTGTACATATATAGGTATATCGATTTAATTGGAAATTCAATCAATCAAAAATTATAACAAAACCAAAAATCCACTTTGGTCGTTGTGGAAAATTAATTTTTTTATACGTGCGCTTTTCTGTTTTCTAGTGCATGATAGAAATTTTCGTGATTGTTATTGTCATTTCAATTGAATAAATAATAAAACGTAATAAAATTAAAAATGTAACAAAAAAACTGAGTTCGAACTCACCAAATTCACTAGGTACTCAAATAGGGAGGGACGCGAATGATTTAGACATTGGATTACATTGAGCTTTTTATCTGTACACCAATAAATCACCCTGTGTGTGTGTGTGTGTACAATAAATTGGTTGGTTGTTTATTTCAATTTTCAACTACTATATATACTATCAATTGATTATATCCAAAATGTGCGAATTTTTGCAATAAAAACCGAATCGAAAAAACAATCAAATAAAATCAGTAGAGTCGTTAAAACAAAACAGAAAAAAAAGTACTTGGTAGATTTTCCTCCAGTGTACGTGATATTACAGTTATTTTGTTCTTGTACCAAACAAACACAATATAATACTAGTGTTTATATATAAAAAAAAATCAATTGAATTGTTTTTCAATTTTCCGATTTTTTTCCGCACTGTGCAGTTGAGCGCTATACATTTTGCTGTGTCTTTATATTGTTGTGCAATTTGAAAGAACCGAGCCGAAAGCCGGAGTACACAACAATTTATTACGATTCGGTGTTTTGTTATTTTTGTTTTTCTGCACAATTTATTTGCATTTGATTTATTTCAATTGGATTAAAATGTGTGGAAAAGTGAAAATTTTTTATAAACTACGCTATTGGCGTGTACTCGAATAATGTATGTGAAATGAATTGGTTTTAAGTACTGAATTATAATAACAATAATGATATGGGATCTTGTTGTTGCTGTTGTTGTTGTTGTGGCACACAAATTACTAAGTACATATGCATTACATTGAGATAATACGATTTATAAAGTTTTTTTCTCGTATATCCCGTGTGCATTACTAACTTATTATAATTTTAAACCGTCGTTGCAACCGGTATTTTTACTTATCGTATAATCACTATCATTATCGTTATGCTTTTATATTATAGTTTTTCTTATTTATCTCGTTTGGTGTATACAGTATTTTTCTCATGTTATTATATAGTTTTGCTGATTAAAAAACACTTTGAGGTATTATAAATTGAAAAAATGATTTAGCGACTCGAGGCACTTTTTTTATTTGTGCTATGTATCTCAATTATATTGCAACATCTCTCGTGCAATATTGCATTCATATAATAATTTATTTGTCGGTTGGGGCGATTCTATCACTAAAAAGAAAGTGTAACGATTTGTTAGTTGGATTAGCAAGTCGGAACGTAATTGATTCTTTGATTAAATAGCTTTGCCGGTTTAAATCGCATAATCTTGATTGTGCACTTGAAGTAAATCGGCCAAAATACAAACAACTCCGATTGTCGTTTTTAAATCCTTTCTAACACTATGATAGTGATAGATTATAACGTTAAATAATAGAAAACATCTAAAAATTTCTATATTTAATAATTCATCGAATCACCTGAAATTTTATTGGTCGACCTTGCCCACAAATTATACATATTATTTATTGTGTGGCTAAGTGGCAACGTTTGTGTATAACCAGTTGAATTTCGCCATTTCCTGGTTTCAATTTCGTTAAACAGACTTTCCCATCGTGTGCTACATGTAATTTCAGCACCTTGCTCAGTCTCTAATTATTTATCAGTTGAATGTTCTCTCTGGTTAACCCGAAATGACCCACTTGCAGATTTTCCTCCGCATGCTTCCACTTGATCCTTTGTTATAAGCTGTGAATACATCGTTGGTACCATATCGATTCCATATTATTTGTATCATTTTTTCAACCGCTTGCCGCAATGACTCAAGCTATTATATAACATAGCTTTGTAATATCTGGATAGACTAGCGGTACCCATCAATAATGAGCCTGAGTAAGCACGTCTTCAAACTCTGCATCATTCATACATATCAGTCGATTGTTCAGCATTGATTGTATCTGTGCCAAGAGGGTGTCATTCCGAACATTTGATAAAATTTTGTCACCAGTTGTACCTAGGTACCAAGGCCTTACAAAGCCACCGAAGTGAATCCCAGAATGAAGTGCCAATTGTTTTGGTGCGATCTCATCACATGGGACTCAATTTCATTTTGTTTCTCGATGACAATTGAATAAAACTGTCTAGTATACGCTTATCTCCTAGAAAATTTTACCCATTGTTGGAAAACACATCAGTGTTTTGTGCACATTTTGCAATGAATCGATCAAAGGCGGCCAAAACTGATTCAATTGTCAAATCCATGGTGGCTTCTATATAGTATGCATAGCTTTCGTACCCACGCATATAAATACACATATGTAACTCTTTCTACTTACTAGTTCGGACTGATTATCTTGCCTTGGTACCCGTTTAATCGCCTTACGTAAGGATTCTTTTGTCGGAATTTGAGCCTGGGAAACAGCAGTTAGCTCACTCAAACCATTTTTGAATTATGTTTGATTGCTTCTCTGAAGCAACTAAAGCCTGAGATTCAATTTTTATAATGGTGCACATTACATTTAAATCGCTCGAATTACTAAAGTGATTGTACTCATTGAACGATTTAACATGATGAACGCCGTTTACAAATATTGTAACGGCTCTAGCATTACAGTAACCGTTACTAATATTTGACGAGAAATCTGAAAATAGAGATCATATTTCTTAAATAAATACTTTTATTTTCTGTATCTCCAGTGTACGACTGAGATTTAACACCAAATAATAGTATCGGTGAGAGAATAACTATATATGAGTATCGGTTACGATTTATGGATTGATATTATACTGATTCCACTTATAATAGTCGCTTATCACAATTAATCGCAATTAAAATCACAATTAAAATTAAAAAAAATCATCAGGCAAGATTAATCAATAAAAACACTACTTGCGTGGGAAGTTAGCCCTGCCCAGAATATATTAGAAATTAAATTAAATAACAAATAAAAAATTCGTTTCTTTTAAATTTTGCGAATTGTAGCCATTCAACAGTCTTGAACTCGTATTTAAACTAAAATTACATTTAATTTGACGCGTTAGTAGTATGAGTTTGTCGAATTTAGGCTAAGTGGTTTCGGGATGTTCACACTCATAAATTATTTTTACGAAAAAGGGGGAAAAATAGTGTCATGGCAAAGTGTAGGCTTGTCTGATTAAAGGCTGCTGCACGACTGTGAGATTTTACCCGCACCACAGTATGAAGTTAATAACTATAGTTTTTGGTCAATAAAATTCGTCCACATTATTTGACGTTTCCTTCATTCGATTAAAATTATTGTCATTGTGTTTTTGTTACCATCGAAAGATGTTTTGCGTATTGTGTCCTACTACGATTGAGTTCTTTGTATTACTCCACTGCAGAAACGTCAAGATACCATTTCTGGCACTTAAACCGCCTTCCCTCCTCCCCACGGTAATCCTGAAGCCTATTGGAATGTTCGAGAATTCTAGATAATTTTAATCGGATTTTATCGCTCTACCAATCAAACGACGATCCGTTCAATTTTATTAATAAAGCCGGAAATAGTAGGGGCAATCAATATGTCGTCGACATGAAAGATTGATTTAAACAATTAACATGGGCCTGTATTGAGAATGTAGTTCATGAAAAATTTGGCACAAAAGCTGGTCATATCTTTCGAGGTTAAACAACAGAAATATGAAGAGGCAAACTATATTAAAACTTGCGTTAAAAATTTGTACAGTACCATCAATAAATAAGATTTCAAAATCAAATTATTTTGATTCTCTTCAATTTATAAAAATTTGCGAACACAAACCAAACAAAAAATTTAATGACAAATACTTGTCATAAATAGCAAAAACGCTTGCTCATTTTATTTTAAAGCAAAGTTTTTTATGTCTGTAGGTTGGTCGTCTGCGGACCAAGTAGCACAAAGATAAAAATACTTTAACTCGCAGGGAAATTTTTTTATGGAAAAAAATGATGGAGAAATATTTTCAAGTGTTTTTATTTGTTTAGCTGCGGATCAAACATTATAAATTTTCGCTCGCACTCGTGAAGTCGGCTTAAGGCTACGTGGATTCAAGATTTATTAATTTTTTTTTATATATTCACGTAAAACGAGTTGTTTACGCAATAAACGCAAAATCAAGCAGATGACGCATAATCGCCCATCTCTGGTTGGGTGACACCGATCACCATTTTGGTCACCCATGTGAAGGTCTTATAATTTTTCCTAATACACTTGTTTGTATGGAAAATCACTTACGCTTATTGTGGTTGTCGTGTCGATGTCGATTTCTCATCGACAGCTGAATTTGGTATTGTGAATGACGATATCGATCGACGTTTGTCGTTAAAACGCCTTTTTTTTGTCGATGACATTTTTGTTCACAACTCACAAATTTGAGAGCCGTAACCAATAAAAAAAAAACTTTAGTAAAACGTTAGGAAAATGAATTTTTTATAAAATTATTTATTAAAATCATTAAGTAATTAATAAATACATAGTTATTTTATTTCAAATAATTGTAATTCAACAATAAATTACAATTAGTTTTAATCGACACGACAACCACAATAATAGTAACTATATTAATTCTCCTCACACCTCTCCAATACATTTTCTTCACGCTCAAAATAAACTGATGTGGTCGGAACCTTAGTAGTATATATTTACAAGTGGAGTTTGGACAGTGGGACCCACCACTCTGAATTTTGTTATCGTACTGTTTGTATTTAACACCTCCTGACGTGGCCGATAATACGTACTTGACTTGTTGTACCCATGTGCCTGCTCCATGTACTCAAGCTGCTCATATTTCAACATAAACGTTCCGTAAATTACTGTTCAAATTCATCTTCGCCTACAAATCTCCATTTCCTTTTCCTGGTCTTGTTTTAAGCATCCTCTTCGTATTTTTCTTATTCTGGTTCCCTTCTGATAACCTGAATAACCCTCCTGAAGATTATTATAGCGACTTGTCTATATCTAACAGGATTTCAACATTTTTGGTTGTACTTGTACTACAATCTTCCGTTACTTTTCTGGTCACTACGCCCATTCAAAAATTGTACAAACCATAATGTTAATCCATTTCCCAAGTTCCGGCATTTAGATTCTGCTACTTTAAAAAAAATGTCCACTCCCAGCTGCGACTCATTCAGGATTTCAAGGCGGTCGGCGTTTAGAATTTTAGAAAAACTGGCTGCGACCCCTGAGGGGCAGCTTACAGTAGACCAACGAGGATCTTTGGCATGTGCTAAAAAATTGTCGGCTGTGATAGCCCGGAAAAGGCCCTTCTGTCTAAAAGACAGAGGTCCCAGGAAGAGCTGGAAACGGGCGACAGTAAGCGAGCCAAGGTGCAAATTGAAAAGACGTCGGCTGCTCCTAGCACGTGTTGGTGCTAGCCGTCATTGACAGAAATAAGGAAGACGGTAGCATCACGTCAGAGAAGTGGGGAGTAGTGTTTAATGCACTAAACTCCATTTTTATGCGGATCCTTAGAGAAAAACCAGGATCCCCCGTCCTGCAGAGATGCGGGATGGTACCAGTGGCGCGTGAAGTTGACTGCGTGCTCGGATCAGAGATTGGTCGACCTTTACAAATGGGCAGTGGCCGAAGTAGGCGAGGTGTGGCAGGGCGCGAGGCATGATGCAGTCTGCATGGAGGAAATCCCGAGCAGGCCGAGGGCACGTGTATGGCTGCCAACCGAGCCGGATAAGCCAGAAGAGAACCAGAGTCTGTAGGATTGTAAAGTGAGAGGAAGCTAAGGGAGGCTTTAGATTAGCAATCATGCTGATCAATAAAAAATCCCTGGCTTCCCTTGCAAAATTAAAGGGAGTGATCAACTTCGGGTTCGGGTCTATCACTCTTGAAATATATAAAAAGACCAGCCTGGGGGTGACGGCGAACGGACCCAGCAGGAGACGGTCAAGCGGGCTGAGGACGGCCAGGAGAATGATGCTTCGGCTCTGGTGAGCATAGTTAGGGGAGGTAGCCTCCTCTCTCTGCAGCCTGATGGGGACATCTTGTCAGGTTCTCGACGAGAGGAAGATAGCGTCCGGAACAATGAGACAGATGGCACTATCCCGATGCAGGGAGTGCAGGTAAGGTCGAATAAGGTCGACTACAATGGTTAGCATTGTACAACATCACACGAAGGCTGCCTCGGCAGCTCTCGTGCTCAGACTGACTAAGTCAGATGAGGACTTAGCTTAGTGTTAATCCAAGAACCTTGGATTAACAATAACTGGATATGTGGCCTCAGAACGAAAGGGTATAAATTATTATACTCAAGCAACTCTGAGAAGATCAGATCGTGTATTTTAGCCAAAAATAATTTGAATATTTTTCTTCTTCCACAATTTAGTAGCGGAGACGTTACAGCGGTGAGCGCTGAGGTTGGCTGTGGGAAGCTATGGCTAGCCTCAGCCTATATGGATCGCGAGAAGGAGGTTCCACCGGACAACCTGGGGGAACTGATCCGGCAAGCAGATCAAAGAAGGGTAGGTGTTGTACTCGGATGTGATGTAAATGCGCATCACACAATCTGGGGAAGCACAGACATCAACGAGAGGGGTGAGTTATTTTTTGATTATTTATTAAATACCAACCTTTTAGTTTGCAATATTGGACGAGAACCAACATTTATTGTTAAAGATCGACAGGAGGTTTTAGATGTCACCTTTGTGTCAGAAACGATCTTTCATATGATCAGAGGGTGGAGAGTGGCGAAAGAGCACTCATTCTCTGAGCATCGATATGTAATTTATAACCTCGTCATTAAACCTGTTACCCGGAAATCCTTCAGGAATCCCAGAAGGACAAACTGGAACAAATATGGAGAGGTGTTGAAGGAACTACTGCCGCTGGAGGTTCCTGGACTTCCGGCGACGGTAGAGGAATTAGATGGCATGGTTGATATCGTCACAAAGGCATGCAATCTTTCATTTAATTCTTCGTGCCCCCTAATAAAGCCTAGGGGCAGGCAGAAACCGATATGACGGACCAAGGAGTTGAGAACATATCGGAGTGTGTGTAGAAGAGCTTTTAATAAAGCTAAGAACACAAGGGAGGTTCGGGATTGGGACTCCTATAAGGAGGCCCTCAGAAAGTACAAAAAAGAGTTGAGGAAGGCACCAAAGGGGTCTGGGAGACCCTTCTGTAGAATGGAGGAGGTCTCTGAGACTTCTCGCCTTAGAAAAATTCTAGCTATACCCAACCAGTCCTAATTATTTAATTAGACCAGACGGGTCATGGATAGCTTCAAGTGCGGAATCATTGGAGCTCCTCATCGAGACCCATTTTCCGGGAAGCTTTGAAAACTCGACAGAGTCAATTAGTTCAATAGATATGGAGGGCATCGCGGATAAGGAGCGAACCCGTTGGGCGCTGCTGATCGGTTGTAAACCTTATAAATCGGCGGGCCCGGATTGGTACCAGCAGATTTATACCAGCAGAGATCCAGAAGAACTCAGCAGTCATCCTCCCCTGGCTAGAAGGTATCTTCATGGGATGTCTCAAACTGGTCTATATTCCTAGAAAATGGACGGAGGTCAGAGTGGTCTTTATCCAGAAATCAGGAAAAAGCTCGCATGCCTATCCAAAGGATCTGAGACCTATAACTATATCATCCTTCCTGTTGAAAACCTTGGAAAGGTTGGTAGATATAGGTATTCGATCAAAAATAGAGCCCAGGAGTTGGGCAATGTCGCAGCATGCGTACTGTAAGGGAAATTCGGTGGACACAGCTCTGCACGATCTAGTACGCATGATTGAGAAGTGAATTTACTCGCAAGAGTTCCGTATGGTAGCATTTCTCGACATTGAGGGCGCCTTTAATAATGTTAAAACGGAGGCGATCGTGGAAGGATTGCTATTTTTGAACGTGGACTACCCCATATGTAGGTTGATAAATCAGATGCTGGTAAGCAGGATTATTACCTCGAAACTGGGAGAGGCCACCATTAGAAGGCGTGTGGTAAGAGGAACCCGGCAAGGAGGTGTAACGTCCCCCTTTCTTTGGAGTGTTGTGATGAATGAATTGCTCTTGGAACTGGAGGGAGAGGAGATAGAGGTTTTAGCGTATGCGGATGATGTAGCGATAGCTGTCTCAGGCAAATATCTGGATACCATTACGGATGTTATGCAGAATGCACTCCTGATCGTTATGAAATGGGCCAGCAAATGTGGTTTAGGGATCAACCCGTCCAAAACAGAGCTTGTACTATTTACTAAGAAATATAAAATTCCGGTAGTTAGTCCTCCTACCGTGAACGGCATTAGACTGGCTTTTGGTGACAGAGCGAGATTTCTGGGCATAATCTTGGACTGTAAGCTAAGCTGGAAGCCTAACATTCTAGAAAGGATGAATAAGGCTAATGTAGCCATTTGTTACGACTGTGTTGGTCGCAACCACCATTTTATGTTTTTATTCACCTCTGTAGTTGTCTGTTAAATTGTGCGCTGAACGCACCCGCGACGTTTTGTTTTGTACCTCATCGTGTGGTGGCGCAGAGGTGAGAAGAACGACGAGAGAGAGATAACCATGTGTATCGAGTGGTGTGTGTAAAGCAAAACATTCCATAGGAATGTTTTTCTTATATGAGAGAAACAGAGAAGAAGAGACATTCTTCTGGAATCTTTTGCCCGTCGTTTGTGCGGCGCAAGAATTTTTTTGTTTTTCATGGATTCGAGTAGTGATTTTTATACAGTGTGGTTGTATAGATTCAAGTTGTGATTTTTGATTGAGTGAAGATTTAGATCTTGTTAAAATTTGAGTAATTAAAAAGACAATTTGTGATTTTTCCTTATAATTAAAATTATAAGTTACCAAAAGGTAACTAAAAAATATATTGTTGAGAGTTGTGTAAATTCAATTCACAAACTCTGGTTTTTGGTCCTTATACAAAAAAAAACCAAATAAATAAAGTACAAAAGAAGAAAATTTTTATTAATGATTTGGAAATAAAAATATCCATGTTGGTTTTTGTGTTATGGATGGAGACAAGGGTCGTGTAATATTTTTCTTGAGCCTTCAGTGCAAGGAAGGAAAAAGTGTAATTAAAATAATTCAAGCACCCGGAATTATATAATACGTGAATTGGAGCATAGTGGTGGTATTTGTAGTAGCCAGAAAATTACACGGTGCTTAGAAAGCGGGCGTATACCATAAAAATTGTATTGCAAAATTTGAATTTACTGTTTTGGCAAAGCGCACGATTAACGGCATTTAACCGTAAGGCAAAGTACGCCCAACATTTTTGAGGCCCAACCGAAAAAAAATATAAACGGTTTTGGGCGAGGCAACGCCCCACACATTTTGGGTGACCAGTTGCGGTCACACGGCGGGGTGCCGATTCGGCGGCCAGTTGAGGCCAGCCGTAGTAGTACATACGGGTTGCCAACCGGCATCGCGTGTCATTCATATTTGGTAACGGGGAAAGGCCCCGCAACAATACGGGTGGCCATCCGGCCAGTTGTATTTATTTTGGTAATGGGGAGAGGCCCCGCAACTAACGGTAGCCAACCGGCTATTGGATTATTTATCGGTGGTCTGCCGCAACGGGGTAGCCAACCGGCTTGTTTTATTTATCGGTGGTCTGCCGCAACGACGGCCGCGCAAGGCCGCAACTCGGGCCCCGCAACAACAACGGCACCAAGGCCGCAACAGTTTTTTAAATTAGTTAATTAAGGTACCATTTTTATTTTATTTTTTTTTACTACTTTTGATTTTATATTTACATATTTTTATATTATATTAAAATTTTATATTTTTGTAATCGAGCGCCGCACAGCGGGTGCACGCTCGGTACGCGTTGTTCTCTCTCTCTCTCGTTCTCTCCCTTTCTTGTTTTTCCTCGTGGGAAGTTGTGTTTTTTTTCCTTTTGTGTCTAGATTAAATAAATAAAATGAATTATTAAATTTTTTGGTCGGTATGATGGGAGCGGAGACTCCCTCTGTGTCGGTGTGTTGAGTGCGGTCCCTTGGTGCCCGCATCCAATTTCGTAACCAGGGCTCGACCTTTTTGAGTTCGAATGGATGCGCGCACCAAGGCACCTCTCTCCCATTTATAATTTTTGAGTTGTTCGTTCCTCAGGTTCCGGCCGACGAATTTCGGCGGAACTCCGGGTTTCTATTTTATTATTATTTGCGTTTTATTATATTTAAATTTCTGTTAATCACGGTGTAAGCCAGGAGCCATGCATGCCTCAAACCCCACGACCCTTCGCACTTCTCCCTGAGAACGTGGCCGGCAAAAATCACCGTGGAGGCCTCTGCATGCGCTTAGTGAAAATCTGCAGGATGGCAGTAGCCAGCCTGTAACACATTTACTCGTCTAAGAACGCCATAGGGAAGAGATGGGGTCTAAAACCAGAGCTGGTACACCGGTTGTTTACCGCTGTGGTAAGACCTGTGCTGATGGGGGGGTGGGTGTGTGGTGGCCAGCTATGGAGAAGGTAACATATAGGAAGACGATGGAGAAGGTGCAAAGAACGGCCTGCATGATTATAAGCGGGGCGCTTAGGTCAACACCTACACGCGCTTTAGAGGTCATGTTTCACCTTATTCCAATCAACTTGCGAATCTAGATTATATTAAACCAACGTTGTGCTTCGATAAAGTTTTCCGGACCATCTGTTTTTCGAGAGAATCCTGGAGGAACGGATCAATACTGGAAAACGAGGCACTGCAATTTTTTACGGACGGTTCTAAGCTAGACGGCAAGGTAGGAGCCGGAGTCTTCTGTGAGAAGCCTAATGTTAATATTTCCGTTCGTCTCCCTGACTACTGCAGCGTGAACCAGGCTGAAGTGGTGGCGATAGGCGAAGTCGGGAAATGGTTGAAGCATAACGTGGTATCCGTTAGGGATATCGCGATTTATGTGGACAGTCAGGCGGCGGTCAGGTCGCTAGAGGCGGTTTGTCTGATGTCACGGGTGGCGGTGATTGCCGATCATTTCTTAATGAGATGAGCGAGTATTTCAGTATCCAGATAATCTGGGTCCCTGGTCACTCGAACGTCACGGGAAACTGCAGCGCGGACGAACTAGCTAGGTACGGTACGACTCTCCAGATGCAACCGGAAAGGGCAGGTCTGTGGCGGCCTATAGCAGCGCTTAGATCGGCGCTCAGTAAAAAGGCAATCGCCTTGACAAATGAGAGGTGGACCAACACCCTCACGTGCAGGGTAGCAAAACAGGTTTGGCCAAAACTGGACCTGCGGCGCTCTAAAGCACTTGTATCCCTGGGAAAACGAGAGTTGTGATTGGTCGTAGGGATACTGACAGGACACTGCCTTTTTGGGGAACATGCAAGAAGGCTGGGTAATACAGACGAATGACTTTTGTAGAAGTTGTTTAGACGAAGAGGAAGAAGAGACGTTAGATCACTTCCTATGCTCGTGTCCGGCACTATCATACAGAAGGCATAAGTATTTAGGTGTGTACGGTATGGACAGCCTTTCGGAACTCGCGGGCTGTGGAATGCGAGATATTTTACGCTACATAAGTAGCTCTGGATGGTTTCAGCAGGAGTAAAGGTGAGATCGGATCCTGTGGTATCACAATGGGCCACTACTGGCCTAAATGTGCGATAGCATCCACTCTTACCTAACCTAACCTAACCTTCACCCGCCCGAAATAACCCGATCCTAAACTAACGCTTCCATCGATTTTAAAATTTAAAATTTTTAAAATATCGCATTTTGTATGGTACATCGCGTTTTGAAATATTGCGTTTTGAAATATCGCGTTTTGATAATTCGCGTTTTAAAATATCGCGTTCCAAATGGGACCCGTGAAGAAGTATTTTAGACTGTCTTTCGTATTTCTGTGAATTTACAAGAGCGATGATCGCCACCTCGTTTTTCTTTTGGAGATTTCCCACCTTTTATAAATTGTTTGCTGATGTTTTACATCACTTGGAAATGCCCAAAATATTCAAAAACGCGTTTTGACAAACCTGAATCCGAAAAATGACCTGTCTGAAAAATGTGTAGGACTTACTTTAATGTTTCCGCATAGTAAGTGCGAAATACGAGTACGTGAAAACATTAGAAAATACGTGTAAGTTACGTAATTGAATATTCCTTTTGTTCCTGGTGCTTACGAGATATGTGATAAACACTTGTGTTGGTCTTCTGTCAGTTTCACGTTTTAGAGACGTCCGAAGAAAGACATTATTTTTCCATGGCTTTCGTATTTTGGGAAGATTTTTAGCCTTGTATCTGTAACATACAGAGTTTTGGAACTCACTGAAATTTTCAACATATCTTACAAAGTGTAAAGGGAGGGTTTCGTTTATTTTTCATTTCAGTTATTAAAGCAGCGTGGTGTTATCTGTCAAAAGTCACTGCCATTATGATGTTTTAAAAAAATGCAAGTAGCGAGTTTTGGAACTCAGCGCCTCAATTATTCTTGCAGATCCCAGTCACAATTTTTGTGTACGAATATAGCGATATACATTAAGATGTTTAATACGCCGATTTTTCACTTTTCTACTGATAAGCTGTGATTCACGTACCCACGTCAAACCGATCCTACACAAAAATTTAATCGACGAAAATGATCATTTACGTTAGTTTGTATACCCGTGCATGTAAGTACATGAAATCAATTATGTCACGTCGCGTGCAAAACCATTCATTAATACCACAAATGGTCATTTATTATCGCAGATAAATCGAAAACACCAATTTCAATTATATACATTGCGCGCGCTAATGACATTTATTAGCAGCAAATTTATTGCAACTAGAAAATCTATTATATTGGTACGATTTATTTTATAAAATTGCAACTAATAATTTATGCTTATTTATTACAATAAATATAAATAATTTTTTTGTCGATTCGATTTGAGACAACAAACAAGAATTCGTACTAATATGCATATTATTATAATTCATAGATTGGAGTACATTATAATTTTCCATTTTCTTTTTTATAGTGATACACGATCCAATTCAATTTTTTTTGTATGGATGTGTGTGTGTATGATTCTGTCCAGATGCTACAATTTTTCCACAAAAATAATTATTTTTTATCTACACGACGTGATATGATTTTTTGACCAATTCATTAAAAATTCCAAAATTCACAAAAAATCATGAAAAACATTTGTAGTTTTAAAATTATTTCACAATCGTGATAATTTTTTGGCTTAGGCTGTTTATCATATAGAAAGAAACGTGCTCGCAACTATGTATTTCCGACACACTACAGGGGGACAGACACATACTAAAATAAAGAAAACGTTTTGCCTGTTGCTATAATATGTAGCGGTAAAATACAATTTTTCGGAAAAACACTGTGCACCAAAAGAAAAAAACGGAAATTAAATTTTCAAAACAACTAAGTAAACTCGAATATATCTAAGTGACAAAGACGAGAGAAACACTTAAAATAAATCGTGACTTTTTTCATCTCGAATGGATTTTTCAATTTCGCAAATAGCGCATATAAAAACAAAATTTTCACTATTTTATATTTAGTTTTTGTCAGCTCCCACCCACCAACCATTATACCACCCCCTCGCTTACTAAATTTATACAACACTATCATTATTATTCTGTTGCTCTTATTTCGTTTTAATAATTTAGGTTTTCCAAGTAGAGAGAAAAACACTTTGCAATTTATTATTTGTCTTTTTGCTGTTTGTTCTGCGAAATGGAATATTAAAATCTGGAGGAAGTCTATGTTCACGACACTGTATAATATGCGGATGATAATTGTACTTTATGTACATAAGGAAATATACCCGAAAGGAAATGCTTTGATCACAGTAACGATTATGACATCAAGTTTGTCATTGATGAGACTTTCTTGTATGTCTGGCTGTCAAATCATATACGTACATGTACACAAGAGAGGTATATACCTTGACAATTTGTACGATAATTACACAGAAGACTAATAATACAGCTGTATGCTTGTTGTATCGAGTTTAATATCTCATTATCCAATTAATGATTCAAAAAGTGTATATTTGATATGATTGTCGGTACGCCATTTATCTTGTCGATATACATAGAAAGTTTTATAAATAGATAATTTTCGAATGGCAACGAAAATGTTATGTATAATAAATAACCCTTTCTTTCGATATAATTATTTCGTAAAATATTCAATGTAACATAATTTGTTGCCTTGTTTATATTTTTTATATACTGAATGGATTCAAATCCAAAATTATAAATATTTTAATAGACAAAATGCTGTAGTTAGAAATTCAGTTTTACAAATAATTTATAGTACATTGCTTTATTATAGCAAAATATTACAATTGAATAATTTATTGGAAGTGTTTTGAAATTGTATTTTTATTTGAAAAAATCATGCTGATTTATAAAATATGAAAGAAACACTATAAACAGAATATACCGTTATTAACAATTGAATATCACATATCTGGGACTAGAACCATATGGTGCAATGTTTCATTTAAATAATCGAACATCTTAAAATACATAATATTTTCAGGGTTTTCAGGGTTGGGAAACCGCGAAAGCATCAATGAAGGGAAATTTAAACATATGTTTTAATGGGGCTCAGTTTGAAGGATTCCAACATGACCACGCAATCATGACAAAATGGAAATAAGAAAGATGTAAGTAGCAAGAAATTTCTTTGGTTTCTTGAGGAAAATGTCTTAATTTAATTCTCTTTATTAAGGTAACGATTATGTTCAGCCCCGCGAAGTCTTTAAATCATTTTTTATTCATGAAGAAGTCCTGTGCTTAAAATTTTGTTCTTTATCTTCTAATATCTCCTTCTGCTCCTACTTTTGGGACTCAAAATAGTATTACTATTACAACAGATTGTTAGAGATTTATCAACCAAAGATTTTTAGCATCGATATTTGATAATTAAAGAAACGTTGATTTCCCACTTATCGCTTGAAAGGGAGTTGGGTCAGGTCAGGAAGTCATACCGGAAATAAACGGAAATTTTAGCTTAAAAATCATCATTTAAAAAATGTATGGAAAAGTTGGAGAGGCGTTGAACGTCGTGTATCATTCTTGAAGAAGTCTTTTCTGTATGATTCAGTTTCAGCCAGTTAGCCAGTTTTTCATCAAAAATTGCTTTATTGATTTTCAAAATATTCACCTTTAAGATCTATACACTTTTGCATATACGCTCAAAAGAGTTTTCGAAACACTTTTGCCAGTCCTAAGATGATAGCTCCAAAACTTGGTTTTTGAACGCTTCAATCGCTTCTTCAGGCTGTAAAAATCGTTGTCCACGCATCTTTTCTGTGATTGTTCAGAACAGGAAAAAGTCATTGAATGCCAAGTCAGGGCTGTTAGGCGGATGACCCATCAATTCGATCGTTTGAGTGCTGAAATACTCGTTTGATGTGATGGGTGTGAGCTAGCATTATCGTGATTCAAAATGATTCGCCATTTAGGAATGTTTTCTCTCTATTTGTTGAAAACTTTGGGCAAACAAATAGTCGTATACCAAAGCTGAATTGACTGTTTTGATTTTGAAGAGCCACAGTAGACACATGGCCACTTGGTGCTACATGACACATGGTGCTACATGACGCTTCGAGCTCGCACAACTTTTGTTGCTTTTTCTTCGAAAAGGAAGACCGAAACAGTCGATTGCCCTTTTCTTTCCGGCACATACGCATATATCTGTGACTCGTCACCTGTGACGATCTTGTGTATGTTTTTAGAAGTACCTCCAATGAATTTTTCACGCATTTGGCGGCTGTTTATGTACGATCGTATGGCTGGTGTTACTAATGCGATTTCACGATAAGTCACCTGACGATCCTCTTCAATCAGTTTTCTCACAGCTTCACGAGGCTCGTCTTTGAGTTTAAATTTATTGTACCAAACACTAGCCAATAATGGTGCTTCATCGCCGAAAGTCAAATCAAGTGATTTGAAGCACTGTTGTTGAGTTGTCTTTTTCGAAAATCGTAAAAAATTATCACACGGAAATGTTCACACGATAATTCCATTTTTTTATTGAACTCAAGTTTTCAAGTAAATAAAAACCAGATGATCTAGACAGATGACATCTGAGAAACATAACCTCCAAAAAAGTTACACTTTTTGGCTAACATAGAGATTTGCATCGGAAAACACTAGTATTACCATTTTCTAAAAACTTTAACGGCAGCCCTCGTATCAAATGTTTATAGAAAAAATAGGTGATGAAACTTTTTTTTTGTTTTTAGTCCATGCCATCTGTTTTGGGGCCGAAGCACTCCCTGCTCTTTCGCGGTGTATTTTTCCGTCTTACTTTACGCATTTCTGCCAAATCGAAGACGTACTTCTGTATGACCGATTTATATCACCATCTGCACATTGCATAGCTCCATGCCAACCTATACTGGCATGGAAGATGGGTCGGTAAATAGGTTTTGCACTCCGACAGGGGGTCATAGAAGTGTTCCATTTCACCACAGATCATAATCTGTAGATGAAAATTCCCTTTGCATCCTGCCCTTATCGGAATTCGAACCCGGTATCTCCCGATCCAAACACCAATGCTTTAACCACTGTGACATTTGGTCGGTGTGATCAAAATTATTCGTGCATAAAACGACAAATCTCGCCATTCGTCTTTTTTATACATGTTAGCTTGACTGGTAGCTTCTTTTCCCAAACATCAAATGATCTTGAATTTATAATTTTTGATAAAATCGCGATAAAAATACTTTTTGGCTGGGGTAGGCACCACAACTCCGGATACTAGCTACTTCTTCTAGGCTACCTTGGGACCGTTCAACACAAAACTTCAAAATTGCATCGGATAATGATTCGCTTGTTCCAAGCGTCTACGTTACATTCTTAACGAGGTCAATTTTAGGTCTTTAATACTCATTCCACTAATTGTTTCGCCTGCCTTCATCTATCTTCTCCATTTACAAATTTTACTATATAGAAGTCTCTGTGGACTAAGTTCTGGAGACTGTCTCTACTGCGATTCTTTGTTGCATCTAATTGTTGCACATAAAGAAGGTTTTGTTACTTCGCTCCTTTGCAAGTACTTTTGAAGTATCCATTGCCACTCAATGAGTTTCGTTGTCCATTTCCATCCATTCCGGCGCTTCTTGGTTGACCAGCTTCTTGAACCTAGGAACGTTAGTGTTTGCCATTAGCTTACTAAGCGCCATGACACCTTTTGCTGTCATGTCTGCTGTTGCGGACCTGCTCGGAAAACCAAATTTTAGATTCAATGGGTATCCTGAGGTACTTCGCCGATGATTCATGCTTGCCTTCATTTAAATAATTTTGGAATGGCAAAACAATGTCATGACAATTATATATTACAGTTACACTCACAATTTGGAGCACACAATTATTTTATTTTTCTATTATACAAGAACTCAATTGAGATTAAAATTATATGTAATTCTCGTTTTTTACAGTGTCGATTTTAAATATTCTCTTTGTCCACGTGTAATGCGCATGAAGATTGGATACTATCACATTTATGCTGTATAAGATAGCGGAATTTTGACAGCGGAAAATAAGAGATTGCGCTACTCGCCGCAAGTGGCAGCACTAAAGAGAAATAATTTTGTTATGTAATTACCAGCGGAAATTTTTCATTCATTATGTACCACTTTTTTCACTAAATAAAATATTCCAGCGGAATTAAATATTAACAGTGAACCTTAAAATGGCAAATTAATTGATCTCCGAAGTAAAGAAACTCGGTATATGAAATCTTGAAATTTAACAACAATCCGTCTATCTGCCATTTCTTCCAACAGTAACCAATACTTTCGGTTGTTTTTCTAGTAGCCTAGGTCATACTGAGACTATATGGAAAATTTGGGGAAAATTCATAGACCAGAATTTTCACTAGAATTTTTTGATTTTCTGCGGCCATATGTGATTTTCAGTTTTTGACCAATATCTCAAAAAACTTCCACCAGTAACCAATACTTTCGGTTGTTTTTCTAGTAGCCTAGGTCATACTGAGACTATATGGAAAATTTGGGGAAAATTCATAGACCAGAATTTTCACTAGAATTTTTTGATTTTCTGCGGCCATATGTTATTTTCAGTTTTTGACCAATATCTCAAAAACTTCCACTAGAAACCAATACTTTCGGTTGTTTTTCTAGTAGCTTAGGTCATACTGAGACTATATGGAAAGTTTGGGGAAAATTCATAGACCAGAATTTTCACTAGAATTTTTTGATTTTCTGCGGCCATATGTGATTTTCAGTTTTTGACCAATATCTCAAAAAACTTCCACTAGTAACCAATACTTTCGGTTGTTTTTCTAGTAGCTTAGGTCAAACTGAGACTATATGGAAAATTTGGGGAAAATTCATAGACCAGAATTTTCACTAGAATTTTTTGATTTTCTGCGGCCATATGTGATTTTCAGTTTTTGACTAATATCTCAAAAACTTCCACTAGTAACCAATACTTTGGTTATTTTTCTAGTACCTTAGGTCATACTGAGACTATATCGAAAATTTGGGGAAAATTCATAGACCAGAATTTTCAGTAGATTTTTATGATGTTCTGCGGCCATATGTTATTTTCAGTTTTTGACCAATATCTCAAAAACTTCCACTAGTAACCAATACTTTCGGTTGTTTTTCTAGTAGCTTAGGTCATACTGAGACTATTAGAAAATTTGGGGAAAATTCATGGACCAGAATTTTCAGTAGAATTTTTTGATTTTCTGTGGCCCTATGTGATTTTCAGTTTTTGACCAATATCTCAAAAAACTTCCACTAGTAACCAATACTTTCGGTTGTTTTTCTAGTAGCTTAGGTCATACTGAGACTATATGGAAAATTTGGGGAAAATTCATAGACCAGAATTTTCAGTAGAATTTTTTGATTTTCTGCGGCCAAATAAGAGATTTTCAGTTTTTGACGAATATCTCAAAAAACTTCCACTAGTAACCAATACTTTCGGTTGTTTTTCTAGTAGCCTAGGTCATACTGAGACTATATGAAAAATTTGGGGAAAATTCATAGACCCGAATTTTCACTAGAATTTTTTGATTTTCTGCTGCCATATGTTATTTTCAGTTTTTGGTCAAAATTATATTGGTCAAAAACTGAAAATCACTTATATGGCCGCAGAAAATC
The DNA here is from genome assembly GCA_947310385.1 of Nephrotoma appendiculata. Classification (NCBI taxonomy): domain Eukaryota; kingdom Metazoa; phylum Arthropoda; class Insecta; order Diptera; family Tipulidae; genus Nephrotoma; species Nephrotoma appendiculata. The sequence goes on along the minus strand of OX371225.1, from coordinate 206,575,758 downwards.
AAAAAATTCTAGTGAAAATTCTGGTCTATGAATTTTCCCCAAATTTTCCATAAGTCTCAGTATGACCTAGGCTACTAGAAAAACAACCGAAAGTATTGGTTACTATTAGAAGAAATGGCGGATAGACGGATTGTTGTTAAATTTCAAGATTTCATATACCGAGTTTCTTTACTTCGGAGATCAATTAATTTGCCATTTTAAGGTTCACTTTTAATATTTTATTCCGCTGGAATATTTTATTTAGTGAAAAAAGTTGTACATAATGAATGAAAAATTTCCGCTGGTAATTACATAACAAAATTATTTCTCTTTAGTGATAGTGCTGCCACTTGCGGCGAGTAGCGCAATCTCTTATTTTCCGCTGTCAAAATTCCGCTATCTTATACAGCATATCACATTTTGTCATCATGACATTCTACTATCATGACAAAAATTTTCAAATGATGACCGAGTCAAGATTCGTATGAATCATTGATTTGTTAGTGATCTATCCCCATAGACTGGGGATAATTTTTTCGGGAATTTTTTTCTATGTATAGTATTTCTATAAACTAAAACACAAATTGCGACCTTATTGCAAGTTTAAATTATTTTTTAAATATATGTTTATTAGAAAAAATAATGTTTGAAAATTCCAATATGTACGAATCACAATTCCCTCCAAAAATAATGGGGAAAAATTAACGACAAAACTGCCATAAAATGGAATTAATTTTTCCTAGCTGGGCTGCTTTTTATCGTGCAGCGATAGAGATAGCCACATTATCTACATGTCTAATTATCCGACTCTCAGCAGGCATTTGAATCAGCAACAGACTGTCGTAGAATGCGTTCCAGATGTGGAGACCAATAATCCATCCTTGAACCGCTCCACCAATTACCCACACTATTCTCTAACTTTCAACAGTTTTATCTTGTAGGGTGCGATTCTTGGAGCAGATATTAAATATCCTCAAAAATTATTGAGACATGGAACTTGTGATCCAATGCGTGAGAATGACACACTACCTCATAAAGTGGGGCACATTTTTCACGTCCAGCGTAACTAATAGAACAATTCACCTAGAAATATATCTCTGATTTTGTTAATCCGTATTATCTTGTCTTCCGTTGCGCAAGTGGGTTTTATTCTAATCTATTGCTATAGTACTTGCCCACCGTATCTAGCTAAACTTTTGCTGACATTAAAATCTCATCCAACTCCACTATCTGCCAAATTGTATTTAGGATTCCGTTCTCCAAAGCATTAAGTTTTGCTCGAAATTCTACTATCTTAATAAGTTCGGTGAAACGTAACAACTAAAAGTCCGCTTACATTTAACCAAAACATAGATAGTCTTACTCTGTCCCAAGATTATCGAGTGCACCTTTTCGTCAGAAGTGTAGATAGAGATCCACGTACCATCATGGAGACTCTTATGTTGGTACATGCTCGCTTATCAGCCACCAGTTGCTGTAAGAGACTATCGGTATTTTTGTTGCGATTCATATTGAGACATCTCGCAATGAAGGCTAGGTAAACTTAGGGAGTACGTTTTTGATTGTGGGCTCTAAGTATCTGTAGCAGAGTTTACTTTTTTCTGTTCCATCAGAAAGTTTGGTACCGTTGCTAAACTTAAAGCACTTAAAGTAGCGCGTGGCAACGGCTCCATTTTTATTATTTCTTGATTTATTAGCTTCCTAATAGGCATTGTGTGCACCAGGAATACTGCAATCTTTCGTTTTATTCGTTTTATGGAGCTAAAAATATGTTTGTTTCTCCAACTACAATACATCCCCACGGTATCTCGCTTGAACTCCTCTTCAACCTAGGATATTGGGTAGCAATTAAGGTTATGATTTTGAACAGTTACCATGCCACCAAGGTTCAATATTGTAGATCCCTTCTCTCCAGAAGGAGATGATCTGACTTTGTTTGATGGATTGTTTTTACTTCTGCTTCCGTATTTTCCAGTTTCACAGCAGCATTTCAGTGGAATTTCAGTCTCAATATTCAGGATTAGATTCGATCGTCTCTACGAAACTTTGGTCTTGTTCAATCGTATAGAATTATATTTTTTCTATTTCATTTTATTAATAAAAATAATGAAAAAATATTCTTTGGAAGATTTTTCAATGAAAGCAATCAAGGTTTTCATGTTGCTGTTAAACATAGAAATAGATTTCATAGAATGAATGTTGTCAAGCGTCACAAATTCGGAGGGTAAAAGAGAAAGCGAACCAATCAATAGGGCCCCTATTTAGAATTTTTTTCGACCGAATGCAGTGAAGTTAGGAAGTTAAAACTAAAAAAATTTGTAAATTGAATTATGAAAATGTGACATTGATAAGATAACATATTTACAAAATAAACCACTCCATGCCAACAACCAAAATTGTTTTCTTAATTTTTTCTGATTTATAAAATAGTTTGGTTGGGGTGTTTTCTTTGACATATGAGTCTGCCATATGCATTTTTTATATAACCATCCTGCTCCGACTTGTGACACATAAAATGGCAAATTTTATATGGGAAAAAACTTTAAATTCATTCTATAGTATAGAGTTCCATGCTGTTAAAATCTCTCTTTTGAAGTATTCTAACTCAATTCGAACGATTTTTCTTACTTATATAAGTTGACGGTAATTAAGCAAAACTAGCCTGGAATAACTTTATCTTTTTGGAAAGCATCATAAGTTATTTTTGGGTTTTTGCTATATTGAGCTTTATTGAACTTGGATCTTGATATTTAATAGCAGAGGATAAGTTTATTTTGTAGAACCTGTTTGGTTGTTGGTAGCCGTCACTAATCAACAAAACTAGAATCTTTTGACAATTTTAATTTTCCTCTTTCCAATAAACAGAAGCCGTAAAATTTACGACATAAACTCTGAAAACCAAGTTTCTTGGTTGGCTTAACCAACTCTACTGCGCCTGTACTAATGAGACTTAAAACAAGCGAAGGAATAACCAAGGATATATTTTTGAGGGTTATATGGGCTAGCTTGAGCTTCAAGAACCCTCAAACTGATATGGAGTATGAAAGGTAAGCTATTGCTAACAAAAAAGCCACATCAGTCCGCTTCACATCCCCAACGTTAGGTAAACTTTGAAAATTTTATTTTTGGCATATGCCATTAAGCATTTTCAATTTCCTTTCTTTTTTATTAAAATAAACAAATCATAATAAAAAAATATTTAAATATTACTAACTTTTTAGACTTTATTTGTGAATAAAAAACATAATTTATTATCGTATAATTAATCTAAGTATGTTCAGTGCTGCGTCTATGATTTCTAGCATGTCCAAAAATTAAGGGAAATATCTAAAATAAAGGGAATTACATTTCCAGGTATAGAAATTTGAATTTAAATAAAACAAGAAAGAAAAATAATTCTAACGGCAACGAATGTGAATTAATTTGAAAGATAATTGTATGTCATTAAAGCATGAATGTGATTTCGGACATGTGACCGTCACGGTTCGGACATGGCGTAATCTGCAGATGCAATATTTGATCACCCTTCGCACCATCTCTGGTCGTATTTCGCCAATAACAGTTACTTCAAATACCCCCAAAGAAAACAGTCCAGCGGACTATTTCTTGAAATCACACGAACACGGTGGTTCGTTGACAAGTCAATTTTTCGATATTAATCGTTCATTAAATGTTTCTTTCTGTAAATTAGTCTGATTTATGAATTCAGTCATACCATCCCACAAAAAAATTTATAATCATGTCTCTATATCGGTCTCCGTTGAATGTAACGTTTCACCAGCATCATTTTTGAACACATATATGAATGTAATGGTTTCTGAACAATGACTCTTGGATTATCTTCACTTCAAATGCTACAATTCTGCTTATTGAATTGACCAATATTGGTTTCGGCCCATTCACTGAATTGGCGGCGTGAACGATGGTCGTATGGTTTTAATTCCAGCACAACTTAAATCTTGTAGTATATAAACAAAGATGCTTATGCAAAATCCCTCATAAACATGTTGGATCAAGCTGCAATTGTTGTGCACGATGACGAATCGATTCATTTGGATTCTCTTCAATATTACACACTACAGCTGCAACCGCCTGCTCGGTGCGCGCCATATGAGGTTTTACACAGGACGCGTATTATCCTTTAGAGAAAACGTGTTGTGAAAGCGATCCATAGTTAATCGATCAAAACATAAAATGGACGTAGCGCGATATGAGTTTCACGAACTGCACCATTATTTTTAAAGTAATTTTGAACAATTGGCAAAAGTTGCTCTGGCGTGAGTCAACTCGTTATGACATGACAAAACAATTAGCAAAAATTAATTTTCATCTGTCAAAACGGCTGTCCCTGAAAAAAAGTGTTGTCAAGTTCTATAGCTCGAAATGAAACAATTTATATCACGAATTTTTCTTCCTTAATTTTCTGCTGGGTGGCCACATTAATAATACCTGTGAACTTACTTGAATATATCATATGCACTTTATTTTCATTGATTTCACTGCCAATAGTGTCATCTTTTATGGAATAGATGTACCATCGGTTTTGCATGTAAAATTGTGTTTTCCCAATATGATGTTTATTATTACAGTAGAGTAAATAGAGAAATCAAATTCGTCTTTATCTGGAAATTAAGGTTTGGTTGTTCAGCTGCACTTTACAAAATTGGAAAAGACTCAGATAAAAAAATCGTAATATCTGAGCGTGAAGAAACTTGGTAAAACACTAGACTTTATTTTCACATAAATCTCGAATACACCACACTTAATTTCCGAGGTGAAATACACAACTTACCAGAATTTTGGTAAAAACTGTTTTGTTTAACCAAAAATCTTCGTTTTCGGCTAAATTTTAGAAGACCTACAGTTACCTCCCTTTTGCAAATTTACTTTTTACATTTTTTAGCTTGGTCTGTTTTCATAAATGTTATACTTTTCAACATCATTGCAAAAATTAAATAACTTGTATGAAAGCTGACACTTCTCGTACACCGATTTCCGCAAAACTTCACTAGAACCTCCTAAAATATGGAAAAAACTGACGTATAAAGATTGATACCAATCAATTAATTGGTGTGAAAAACATTTTTGCTTAAATTTTGGACTAATTGTTTGGTATTGTGATAACACAACACTTTGGAAGAGATGTTTTTAATTTTTATCGGATAAGCAATATTGCGAATTGGTAGCATAAAAAACCAAAGAAATCGTCGTCAGTTTCCAGAGGAAATTGTTGTAGCTTTGCTAGCTGTAGTATTTCAAGACCTAAACAGACCAACATGAAATATTGCACGAGATAAAATAATATCTAAAACAACCGTGACTCGCGGTATGAGAGAAAAAAAAATTCATGCATGCCACATATGATTGCTGCAAGAGTTAACTGCAAATGATTTTAGATCTAGAGAATCCAAGTTTTTTTCGTCACGCCCTTTGGACAAACGAGGCAACGTTTAAGAGTGACGGTAATGTGAATAGGCATAATTTATATTATTGGAGTGACATAAATCCACATTGGATGCGTTCCGTAGAATATTAACATCATTGGAGTGTACATGCTTGGGCTGCAATAGCTGGATTTTGCATATTTTAACGTTTTTTATGGAACACTAACAACACAAAAATTTATGAATTTTTATTAGAAGAATGTCCCAATTCATTAGAAGACATTCCATTGCGAGAAAGACAAGGAATATGACTTCAGTTGATGACCTGCCCATTTTGGTAGGTTCTCGACAACAACTAAATTTTATGTTCCCGAATAAATTGATTCGAAAAAGTGGTCCTACTTCATTTCCAGCACGATCACCCGATTTTACATGTATGGATTTTTAATTCAATTCAATTCATATTCAATTCATATTCAATTCATATTCAATTCATATTCAATTCATATTCAATTCATATCCAATTCATACACAATTGATATTAAATCTATATTCAATTCATATTCAATTCATATTCAATTCATATTGAAATCATATTCAAATCCTTTTCAATTAATATTCAATTCATATTCATAATCAATTCATATTCAATTCATATTCAAATCATATTCAAATCATATTCAAATCAAATTCAAATCATATTCAAATCATATTCAAATCATATTCAATTCACATTCAATTCATATTCAATTCATATTCAATTCATATTCAATCCATATTCAATTCATATTCAATTCATATTCAAATCATTTTCAATTCATATTCAATTCTAATTCATAATCAAATCATATTCAATTCATATTCATAATCAATTCATATTCAAATCATATTCAAATCATATTCAAATCATATTCAATTCATATACAAATCATATTGAATTCATATGCAATTCATAATCGCGTCATATTCAATTCATATTCAATTCATATTCAATTCATATTCAATTCATATTCAATTCATATTCAATTCATATTCAATTCATATTCAATTCATATTCAATTCATATTCAATTCATATTCAATTCATATTCAATTCATATTCACTTCATATTCAATTCATATTCAATTCATATTCAATTCATATTCAATTCATATACAATTCATATTCAATCTATATTCAATTCATATTCAATTCATATTCAATCCATATTCAATTCATATTCAATTCATATTCAAATCATATTCAAATCATATTCAAATCATATTCAAATCATATTCAAATCATATTCAATTCATATTCAATTCATATTCAATTCATATTCAATTTATATTCAATTCATATTCAATTCATATTCAATTCATATTCAAATCATATTCAAATCATTTTCAATTCATATTCAATTCTAATTCATAATCAAATCATATTCAATTCATATTCATAATCAATTCATATTCAATTCATATTCAAATCATATTCAAATCATTTTCAATTCATATTCAATTCTAATTCATAATCAATTCATATTCAATTCATATTCATAATCAATTCATATTCAATTCATATTCAAATCATATTCAAATCATATTCAAATCATATTCAATTCATATTCAATTCATATTCAATTCATATTCAATTCATATTCAATTCATATTCAATTCATATTCAATTCATATTCAAATCATATTCAAATCATTTTCAATTCATATTCAATTCTAATTCATAATCAAATCATATTCAATTCATATTCATAATCAATTCATATTCAATTCATATTCAAATCATATTCAAATCATTTTCAATTCATATTCAATTCTAATTCATAATCAATTCATATTCAATTCATATTCATAATCAATTCCTATTCAATTCATATTCAAATCATATTCAAATCATATTCAAATCATATTCAATTCATATTCAATTCATATTCAATACATATTCAATTCATATTCAATTCATATTCAATTCATATTCAATTCATATTCAATTCATATTCAATTCATATTCAATTCATATTCAATTCATATTCAATTCATATTCAATTCATATTCAATTCATATTCAATTCATATTCAATTCATATTCAATTCATATTCAATTCATATTCAATTCATATTCAATTCCTATTCAATTCATATTCCATTAATATTCAATTCATATTCAATTCATATTCAATTCATATTCAATTCATATTCAATTCATATTCAATTCATATTCAATTCATATTCAATTCATATTCAATTCATATTCAATTCATATTCAATTCATATTCAATTCATATTCAATTCATATTCAATTCATATTCAATTCATATTCAATTCCTATTCAATTCATATTCAATTCATATTCAATTCATATTCAATTCATATTCAATTCATATTCAATTCATATTCAATTCATATTCAATTCATATTCAATTCATATTCAATTCATATTCAATTCATATTCAATTCATATTCAATTCATATTCAATTCATATTCAATTCATATTCAATTCATATTCAATTCATATTCAATTCATATTCAATTCCTATTCAATTCATATTCAATTCATATTCAATTCATATGCAATTCATATTCAATTCATATTCAATTCATATTCAATTCATATTCAATTCATATTCAATTCATATTCAATTCATATTCAATTCATATTCAATTCATATTCAATTCATATTCAATTCATATTCAATTCATATTCAATTCATATTCAATTCATATTCAATTCATATTCAATTCATATTCAATTCATATTCAATTCATATTCAATTCATATTCAATTCATATTCCATTAATATTCAATTCATATTCAATTCATATTCAATTCATATTCAATTCATATTCAATTCATATTCAATTCATATTCAATTCATATTCAATTCATATTCAATTCATATTCAATTCATATTCAATTCATATTCAATTCATATTCAATTCACATTCAATTCATATTCAATTCATGTACAATTCATATTCAATTCATATTTAATTCATATTCAATTCATATTCAATTCATATTCAATTCATATTCAATTCATATTCAATTCATATTCAATTCATATTCAATTCATATTCAATTCATATTCAATTCATATTCAATTCATATTCAATTCATATTCAATTCATATTCAATTCATATTCAATTCATATTCAATTCATAATGAATTCATTATGAATTCATAATCAATTCATATTCAATTCATATTCAATTCATATTCAATTCATATTCAATTCATATTCAATTCATATTCAATTCATATTCAATTCATGTACAATTCATATTCAATTCATATTTAATTCATATTCAATTCATATTCAATTCATATTCAATTCATAATCAATTCATATTCAATTCATATTCAATTCATATTCAATTCATATTCAATTCATAATGAATTCATTATGAATTCATAATCAATTCATATTCAATTCATATTCAATTCATATTCAATTCATATTCAATTCATATTCAATTCATATTCAATTCATATTCAGTTCATATTCAATTCATATTCTATTCATATTCAGTTCATATTCAATTCATATTCAATTCATATTCAATTCATATTCAATTCATATCCAATTCATATTCAATTCACATTCAATCCATATTCAATCCATATTCAATTCATATTCAATTCATATTCAATTCATATTCAATTCATATTCAATTCATATTCAATTCATATCCAATTCATATCCAATTCATATTCAATTCATATTCAATCCATATTCAATCCATATTCATTCCATATTCAATTCATATTCAATTCATATTCAATTCATATTCAATTCATATTCAATTCATATTCAATTCATATTCAATTCATATTCAATTCATATTCAATTCATATTCAATTCATATTCAATTCATATTCAATTCATATTCAATTCATATTCAATTCATATTCAATTCATATTCAATTCATATTCAATTCATATCCAATTCATATTCAATTCATATTCAATTCATATTCAATTCATATTCAATTCATATTCAATTCATATTCAATTCATATTCAATCCATATTCAATCCATATTCAATCCATATTCAATTCATATTCAATTCATATTCAATTCATATTCAATTCATATTCAATTCATATTCAATTCATATTCAATTCATATTCAATTCATATTCAATTCACATTCAATCCATATTCAATTCATATTCAATTCATATTCAATTCATATTCAATTTCATATTCAATTCATATTCAATTCATATTCAATTCATATTCAATTCATATTCAATTCATATTCAATTCATATTCAATTCATATTCAATTCATATTCAATTCATATTCAATTCATATTCAATTCATATTCAATTCATATTCAATTCATATTCAATTCATATTCAATTCATATTCAATTCATATTCAATTCATATTCAATTCATATTCAGTTCATATTCAATTCATATTCAATTCATATTCAGTTCATATTCAATTCATATTCAATTCATATTCAATTCATATTCAATTCGTATTCAATTCATATTCAATTCATATTCGATTCATATTCAATTCATATACAATTCATATTCAATTCATATTCAATTCATATTCAATTCATATTCAATTCATATTCAATTCATATTCAATTCATATTCAATTCATATTCAATTCATATTCAATTCATATTCAATTCATATTCAATTCATATTCAATTCATATTCAATTCATATTCAATTCATATTCAATTCATATTCAATTCATATTCAATTCATATTCAATTCATATTCAATTCATATTCAATTCATATTCAATTCATATTCAATTCATATTCAATTCATATTCAATTCATATTCAATTAATATTTATATACCAGCAAGAGTTGTTAAGAACTGGTAAGCACACACCAACTTGCACAGAACTTCATTTGATTCATTCGCCATTACCATAATATTAAATCATGCTCAAGCGGAGTATGGTTTGTGATGCATTCCCACTGAAATAGTTAATCTCACAGGTAATGAATGGAGTTCATCTAAATGATATAGATTCAAATCATTTTGATGAACTCCAAAATTTAACTCAAATATGTTGGTTTACGTTTGGTACTTCTATAACACAATACTTCTAAATATTTTCGTTAACCACACGATCCCACCTCGCGCATAACAATAAAATCTTGAATATTCCTCGAATTTTATGGTTTTATTGTTGTTTTGGCCAAAATACCGAATATAAAAAATGGTTTATGATTTATAATCATGATTTTTAAGTCAATAAATTTAATGTTTATACTTTTTATGTTCAGTACAAGTATTATTTTATTTTCAAAACATAAAAATTGAATTGATTTTGTATTTTATTTCAATTTATTTTTATTTTTTTTTTTTTGTACATAGTTTTTAACGATATTGTGTTGAATCATTTTTATGCATATCAAGTTATGTTGTACATATAATATACATAATTGGCTTGATACAAGTAAAAACATAACGAAAAATTTAACATAACACACACAAGATTGAATGGAATTTCTATGTTTTATGTAGTTCGATTATGTTTTTGCTTTTATATATTTTATGAAATATTAGCTTTTGTAAATTGATTTTTTATTGATTATTATTACATATTTTATGAATAAGAGCATAATTTCAAGTGGTATGTGTATAGATTTTTTTTAACAAAACAGCGATGAACATATTTGAACCACCGAACAGAACTCAAATTAATGTAAATGACTAATGACTTCAATCGCGATTACAAAAAACCAAACCAAATCACAAAAAACTACTTTGTGTGTTCCCTATGCGAAATTTAAATTTGTTGGCGCCAAATTATTATGTGTTTCGTTTGTAGGTGGTGATTTTAGCAATAAGGCTATGATTAATACGGATAATAATATTTTATTATTTAGTCGTCGATATAGAAAACATGAAAAGGTGATTTTACATTTCCAACCCTTTTGACGTACAATTTTTATTTTCCTGCATACAATTCTTAACTATTAATTAGTAAATGAAAATGAATATTTAGAAATTATAAAACGCAAATGGATTTATGTTGTACCAGGGTTGTATGTGTTTATATATGTATATGTATGAATAGCGTAAAGTTACATCTGCGGTTCGATTCAAAATTTTCATGTTGTGTTTTCATTTTTAACGTCCGAATTCATTTTAGGGTGGTATTTTTTTATATTTAGTTAAATGAAAATGGTAAGATGTTTTTGTTTCAAAAAATTTATAAATATTTTCTTGCCACCAGCAGATGCAATACATTTTGTTTTATAATTTAAATTTAATTTTCTCCGGTTTTAGGTAGGCATATGCATCGGACGAGATTTTAATTGATCTTTAATTAGCATAACAGTATTCCAATGCGTTTACATATTATGATAAATTTTATGATAAATTCTGTGGAATATTTAAAGATTAATTATAGTTTAAACCAATGCTTCATTAAAAAGATTAGATGGTCCCGAAATCAAAATTCGATTGAGAAATTAAAGTATTCAATTTTTTTAATGAAAAAGGATTGGTGGCCTGAAAAAGCTACATAGTCAATCACTGATCATGATTTCTATTTTAATTTATGCGATCGCGATTATCACATATAATTGACACACTGCAAAAGCGATTTATAAATGTCACTAATCTTCTTTCGACATAAAAGTTACATTCTGCCTGGTTTCATTTATTTGAAATCTATCTCAGATTAAGAAGGCGCAACAGAAAAGTTTACTAGAAATTCTAAAACTTTTGAAATAAAACGACATTTGAATCCGGTTTTGTAAAAATCGCGTGCTAAAAATGATAAAATATAATCACGCAATCTCGATTTCATAATTAGATAGTTTGTGTCTGGCGCGAGGGTATTAGGGTCGATTTTACAAAATAAAAGGGCATACTCGGTAATTCAAATTTTACTCTGAAATTAATGTCAGTGTACGAAGAAGGTGTAAACAGAATAAAAAACCACTTATTAAGTGCGGTGTAAAATATCCTGGTGAAGCCTGCTTGTTCAGGTTGAATTAAAAAATAATTAATAGTTCCATAGTTTTTAAAAAATACGATTTTAGTTGAACCAACGACATTTGGTAGATGTGATCAAAAAGCGTCGAGTTTGTTTTGGAATATCTCTCAATTTGGTGCTAATTAAATTTCCGACTAACTAAAATTCACAAAAACTTTGTAATTTCGCGCGTTGTACAAGACCGATTCGCATGATTTTCCCGTTGCTGTGTTGGTAAAAATTTCTGAAAAGTATCTGTACAGTGTACAAAAAGGTTGGTTCGGCGTTTATTCATTTGTAATAAAAATGGATCAGAGTATTTGTACTAAATTTTGCTATAAGAATGGAATAAAGTGGTGTACAATTGTAGAAATGAGTATAAAAATAGAATACGAGTGGTATAAGCGGTTCCAAGAAGGCCATGAAGACGTTGAATATGATGAGCACACTGGACGCCCAGCACATCAGCAACCGATGAAAAAGCCGATCCCATAACGGTTTTTGAGATGTCTTGGGTATGAAACATGCGTCAACAAAATTTGATGCAAAATAATTGATGAATTTTGAATTTTGAACAAAAACAGTCGCATATAAATGAAACTCTAATACCGGTGTGAAATTTTCAACATTTATCAAAAGTGTAGTTACCCAAATTAACAAAAAACAAAAAGTGTAGAACTATACATAAAAAAATTATGGCAGAAATGAATTTTTTATTTATCCCACTAGAATTTGTTTTTACAAGAAAATTGGAAACCCGCCAGAGAGAAATTTCAAATAGGTAAGCAAAATATTACAGAGTTATTGGTTTCGATTCCATGTGCAAGTTCGATTTTTCTTTCCGTCTATTCTTCTAAAATTTGCTAGCTTGATGTTCAATCCAAATTTTGTACCTGAATAGATAATTTGCTCGTGTATTATTTCCGGTCATTCAATGTGACCTTCGGGTAACGTACCTACTATAGACACACGTAAAACTGCACACGTAAAGACAAAAACTGGGATTTACGAATTTGTAAGGGCCATTAACAATTAATTTTAGAGATGACTGCACAATTCTGTGTGTACTGGCATTTTGGGGACACTTTCGAAATTTTTTGTAAGAAGCAGCATATCACTGCGTCCTTCGGGGAATTTTTTTATATTTAGTGTAACTGAAAATAATAATGAAAAAAGGTAAACCGGGTCTTGTGGATGCTTAAGGGCAATCAACTCTTAATTTTAGAGAAGATAGCACAAATCTGCGTGTACTGGCATTTCAGGGACACTTTCTAGATTTTTTAGTGATAAACGGCATATCACTGCGACATTCGAGGATTTTTTTTTATTTAGTGTAGTATACTCAGATTTGTGCTATCATCTCTAAAATTAAGTATTGATTGCCCTTATGCATCCACAAGACCTGGTCTACACTTTTTTGTTATTATTTTCATTTAAACTAAATAAAAAAATTCCCCGAAAGTCGCAGTGATATGCTGCTTGTCACAAAAATTTTCGAAAGTGTCCCCAAAATGCCAGTACACGCAGAATGGTGCAGTCATCTCTAAAATTAATTGTTAATGGCCCTTACAAATTCATAAGATCCGGTTTTGGTTTTTACATGTGCACTTTTACGTTTTGAATTTTCATAGAATCTATAGTAAGTAAGTTACCCGAAGATCACATTGAATGACCGAAAATCATCAACCTTAAGGATACTCAAACATATTTGATTTTGTTTTTATAATGGTTGAATGAAGAAATCTCTACACGTACAGCAAAACCAGTATCATGAATCTGAAATTATCTTGGCAAAAGCTGACTATAAGTTAATAATCTTGCTGTTAATAATTGATATTAATAATAGGTACCGAATCAGTGAAAATCTTCTTGTTATCTTTTCTTCAATCCTGCCGGTTCTACATACTATGAAAACCCGATGCATAATACAAGAGCAAATTATATATTCAGGTTCAAAATTTGAATTGAACATCGAGGTAGCAAATTTGAGAAAAATAGACGGAAAGAAAAATCGAACTTGCTACGTGTGCAAGTTCGATTTTTCTCGAACGATCGACACCAATAATTCTGTAATATTTTGCTTACCTATTTGAAATTTCTCTCTAGCGAGTTTCCAATTTTCTTCTAAAAACAAATTCTGGTGAGATAAATAACAAATTACACTTTGCCATAATTTTTTTATGTAGTTCTACACTTTTTGTTGAATTGTGTATCTACATTTTTGTTTTTTGTTAATTTGTGTAACTAACTTTTGATAAATGTTGAAAACTTCACACCGGTACTGTAATGATGCCCCTGGCCTCGTATGTCTCCCAAAGTGGTGGCGTAAGTGTACAAATTGTATTAGGGCTATTTTGAAGGGGATAACACTGATGTAAATTAATAATGAATAAAAGTTTTCTGAAAAACAAAAAAATTATTTTTTTTAACACGGCTTCTAGAAATCGAATGTTCGAAGTACCATCTGTAACGAATTGGGGTGGCCTGAGTAGAATTACCAATTTTATTCGTCACAAAATGTTATCAATCATTTAGAGCTTCGGAGAAAGTGGTCAGTTTTGCCGGCGAAAGGCCCGCGGATTGGGGAAGATAAATAATTGCTGATTTGACCACTACAGTCAAGGAACAAAAGAGAAAAAAATAAGGACATATACATTATAACGTCAGCATAATATGTATACGGTGAGGCACTCATAGATTTTACTATATAAAGCAAAATTTAATTTTTTTTAAATGTATGACAGCCCCACCAAATAAAATGTAGTGTTCTAAGAAACATAAAGGTTTTTCGAAATAGCATTGTTTCAAATAACGTTAAACGTAGACATCTCTTCCATGCGTTTTCATTGACCAACGATTCTACACTATTTGCTGTAGCGAAATTTTAAAATTAAGAAAAATTTATAACTGCATACAACATACATACGTTGGCTTTTAGAACTCAAAGAAAGGTCAAAATAACATGATGTCATGTACCGTTAAGCATAAACGTTTCTGATGCCACAACTTTGATACCTTGTCATTGACCATCGAATTAGACTTTTTGCTATAGCAATATTTTTAATTTTCGGGTTCTGCTACCTTTGAAATGTAAAGCCTTATGTTTTGCTAGAACGAGCAGAATAAAAAAATTTAAAGATGGAATTTAATTAGCCTAAAATTAACCTTAAATTTTCCAATTGTTTTTAAATCATTTTTGATATAGGTTAGGCTAACTTTTTCTTTAAGGGATGGAGCCCAAAAATATTTAATAAACCCTTTAACTAGCTTATTATTAGCCTATAATCCATACTATCTTGTATAATGTTCTGCTGTATGGGTTCTGCTAGCTTAAGGGACGTCATTTTTACTTTGCAAGCTTTGTCATTGGCCAATGACCCATAAAATATTACTGTAAACAAAAGTAAATAATTTATTTAAATATAATTATATTAATTGCAATTGTTTTAAAAAGTCCATCTTCAATACAACATTTGAATAGCTACACACCAGTTGAGAAGTATCCAAAAAGATTGCTAGATAATCATCAATACTTGATTGCCGTTGGGAGATCGACACCTTTAGAGAATTTACTGGCTTCCTTCTGAGCGCTTTCCAATAGATAATAAAAGATAATCCATGTAGAATCTGATAGTAGAAGAACGAAATCAATCATCATACTTAAACTGGATCATGTTAATTAAATTTTTTCCTGATTTTTTTAATCATTTCCTCAAAGTCTCTGAATCGAATTTAAACACGCACAAAGAACGTTTAACACACATATCGTAGAGAACTTTTAAGAGTTTAAATTAAAAGATTTTTAGATCCAAATCACATATCGTCACAGATGGTGCAAAAATACAAATTGCGCATCAGCCCATACAACTGAAGATATTATGAAAATACTAGAAGATATCCATGCTTATAGAAGTAATTGGCCTACAAAATATTATAAATTGTTGTTAAAAGCATTTTTGGTAAGGGGAACTACACTGTGCCAATATATCGACCAGGAACGCGAATGTCACACGAATTACATTTTCCATGAATTAAGGGTTACTCTGCTACCTAAACTTTTGGATACATTGTGTTATAACGTAAACTTGTAGACTAGTGAGGTGTTTTACTGCTTTATGTATTTGAATCTTTTAGTCGTGAACTTTGTTTGATGTCATTGAAGTTTAACTCCTAGATAGTTAAAATAAACTCCATTTGTCTTTATTAACTATTTAAAATCCGTCATGCCAAGTCTTAACATTTGTTAACCACTGAAGAATTCATGATCTTATATAGCTTTTTTCAGAAGGTTTGTTGCTGTACCTTTTATATATTTTATTGTCGGTTCTGGAACGTTTTGGAAATTAAAAAATTCTTCTATATTTCGAAATTATCTCGCTTTTATTAATGGGTTCAGTTTATTAAGAAAGGTCACATTCATTTGATTTTGGTCTTTAGTCTATCTATAGTTCTAGGGTTTCGCAAACAACTCCCCCGCAAACAACTAGGGGCTAAAAACCTCCTTTTATCGATAAAGAGGGTTTTTATCATTAAAATAGGGTGCCCTGATCAGTGCCCGGATCAGCGCCCGGATTCCTTTTAAAATTGTTTTTCCCAGCTCAAACGATTTTGATGAACATTTTTGAGTGCCGGATATCGATTGAACTTATTTTGACGTTTCATCAAAATATAGTGAAAAATGATTATTAATATCAATAAAATAAATAAATTAATAATGTTTTAATAATTCTAAATAATTAAAACCCAATCGGCTTTCAATTTTTTGAGTTACAACTAATTGGGGGAGGGGGGGGACAAAAAGTTGCATTTTCAGTGGGCTAAAAAATAAAACAAAATTTTTTTGTATACTTTCAGTTAAATAAAATGTCAATGGAAAGTTTCATTAAAAGATATCTCTTTTTATTCCATTAAAAAAAAAACTTTGAAAAACTTGTTTTCCAATTTTGAAGGGGCTATGTCCCCTTAACGGAAAAATCCGAGACGGATAAATTTCATAATGAACCTCCCAGTTGAAAGGGTTGTCCGCTGGTTCCGAGTCCTTTTCATTAATATTATAAATTTTTTTAATTTCTAAAAAAAATCGCTGCAGGTGCGTTTTCGATTCCCAAAAACCGATATTGATACGTTTTTATTTCGGTATAATTCATTTGGTGGGTTATCGGGTGGGGTCGAGAATCCTGAAACCAAAGGAAAAAAATAAATATAAACAGAAGTACAGCTACATACAAAATTTTTACGCATATTTATATAGTAAAATATGTGGTTAGGACACGGTTTTATGTTGACCAAATTTAAAATTACCGTTTTATAATCTGATCTGCCGCCCCGGTGGCAAAGTGGTCAGTATGGTTGCTCCAGCTACCGAAGGTCCCGGGTTCGATTCCCGGTGGTAACAAAGGAGAACATTTCACGGCTGATTTAGGATCAATGAATTAACCACTCATTATCCGAAATGCAAATATGATTATGAAACCTTATTTGAGGCGGTTAAATCCCTTCATGGGATATATAGTGCTAGGGAAAGAGAGAGTTATAATATGAACGAAAATAATTTGAAACAATACTAATATGAAAAGCCAAAGAAACATTAAATGTATATTCGAAGAGTTTGTATTTTGTCTCGAGCCTTTTTTAACAATTTTGTTGACAGCAAGACAGGATTTTCGAATGCAAGGAAACGAATACAAGGAGTCCTTATTTCTGTATAATTCATTAAGATTCCCCGGATTGACCGTCATGCTGCACCGCACCGTGTTGAACCATGCTATGTCATGTTGCACCATGTTGCATAATGTTGCACCATCTTGCTTGATATTGTGGTATGTTGCAACATGTTGTAGGATGTTGGACTACGTTGTGGGATGTCGCATCATGTTTGGTCATATAGCATATATTATGATATTACATCTTATTTAGTGGTGTGGTGTGACGTTCCACTAATTGCGTCATTGTGCTTAAGTCCTTTGGCTTGAACGATTTTGATAAAATTTGGCAAGATTGGGTTTTCGAATGCAAGGAAATGATTACTCACAGTTCTAATTTCTGCATAATTAATTTGGGATTCAACCGGATTGACCGTCATGTTGCAACATAATGCGAAATGTTTTCACATGTTACGTAATGTTGCATTATGTTGTCCCATGTTGCATTATGTTGCACCAATGCTTCGTCATGTTGCTTCATGTTAGGTCATATTGCGCTATATAGCGGGATGTTGCAATATGTTGCCCAATGTTGCTTCATGTTGCTGGATGTTGCAAAATATTGCAGCATGTAGTATTGCAAAATATTACACCAATCACACGGATAATGTTGCCCAAATCCTTTTGAAAATATTGGTTATTACGAGTAACAATACTGATTTGAAGCATTCCCTATCAAATTAATGTTTTGACCTAGGTCCCTTTTTCATATTTTGTTCTGCCTCAAACGAATAAGATGTCGTCTGATGCTGCCCAGGTTTGATAAAAATTTAGTTGTCAAGGAAGCAAACGTCTGGAATCAGAATCGGTGGGTGATAATTTCGGGAAAATTCGATTAGGAAGTCCTTGGGTGGGGCTCGATTTAGATAAAAATTGAGATGATAGTAAAGGTTTTCTAGGGGTTTCGGGTTGAACAACTTTAAATAAAAAAAATTGACGGGTTTTCTGTTGCTACGAATCGATTGTGATGAGTTCTAAATTCAGGAAAATTTGTTTAAGGGGTTCTCAAATAGGGTCTGGAGCCCTAATTAAAAAAAGATCGGTTCCTGGGGCTTTTGATTAGCTGATATGTTATGCGTCTAACTCCACAATATGTCCACTATGTTATCTAAATCGAATTGGTTTGAACTAGGATTAATGAGGGCAATGGGATTGATTGCGGTACAACTCTCTTTGTATGATAAACATAGAATTTCGAAATAAGTTCTGGATATAATTTTGAAAAATGAGAAAATTGGATGGAAGGAAAACCTTTCTCAAACAAAAAGTATGGATATCTTAAATTGAAGGGTTCTTTAAATTGATTAGATCTTATTACTTTCTTTTACAAAGTATTAGTAAGCATAGTAATCACGGACAGTTTCGACATCGAGATCTTTGAAGACTTACATTCGTTATACTGCCGAAATCCGAAGGAGTGTTTTTCGGGGTAGTGTATTTACGGATTAAGATGAAATTTCATATTTAATTTTTCAATTATTTGGACAACAAAGAATTCTAAATTGAAATTTGTAACAAGATCGGTTTAAATCATTTCTCCAAAATTTAAGCTTATTAACGATTTTTTATAATAAACTCTTATTACACAATTATTCGACCACTTAGCAGCACAAACAGGTTCAGGGTCGAAATTTTGAAATGTTTATACTTAATGGCACAAAAAACTTTCAATTCAACCGTCTCTTGCCGGATAAGACACGGTGCTATAGGGACTTGTTTAAAAAAAAAATATTATGCATTTTAGGGGTCAGCTAGGGGTAACATTATGATGTAGTAGAATACCTCACGATATCGGTTACATAAACTTATTCAGCCATTCAATCTCTTGAGAAATTGGAAGTTTTGTTGTACATTTTGTTATAATGTATTGTTGAATTCAGAAGCAGCTGGTTTGAAGTATTACATCATGTACTAAACAATCCTTTACTCAGTTATCCTTCATCACCTGGTGGAACATTTTGTGTTCTAGTTTCGTTATGAAACATTGGAAAGAATTTCAGAGCCTTGCGGTATATCAACACAAATCATTAAATATTCATGGTTCTGTTTCCTGCTTTATCAACTTTATCCGCCTTACGTAGCACGGATACTAATCCAAATCAACACATTTCAACTTGTGTGTCATTAAATGTACGGTCTGAATGAGCCGAGGTCATTAAATTGTGAGGATAACAAACCTTCTCAAACGTTTCTGTTGGTGTAACTTCAAGGCCAGTTTTAGTTAAATAATAGAATTTTACATTGTATTGGACTATTTTGAAATTCTGCCACACTCAACAAGGATATACGGGACCTGTTTGCTTTCAAATATTTTTTGTTTGTTTTCTGTTTGATTTCAATTGAGATCCAGCGAAATTGAGATTCAAACGGACAATAATAATTTACATAATTCAACGTAAAATTTACAAACTGATTGAAATGTTTTATTCTCACCATGAATTCCTACATACATTCCAAATGTAGACAGTAATACCAAATTTATGGCTATCGGTAATTCAACAACTTTGTATAGTTTAAACATTCCTTTTGTGAATTCAAATTACCACAAATTTTTCAACAAAATTGTTTTAAATCTTGTCCGATAACTTTATAATATACCAATCTCTACCTTAAATCTAGAATTTCAAAAGATTAACCTACATACCATGATTCAAAGAAGTAAAATGATTCACTTCAAAATGATTTCGCCTACGTTGGAATACCAAAAAATTAATCAAATCCGCACCACCACACATCGCTGTTGCTGCTATATGTAACATGTGCGATATACGATATAAGGCGATATACAGACGATCGATACACAAGACACTCTGGAATGAATAATTGAATCGATTAAATTCTATAAAAAGATAAAACATATTATTAATGGCCCCGAAGGTGTTATAATAGAAGACAAAATGTATTTTTATTTCTTATCGTTGTTTGAAGGTGCGTGTGTTGTATTTGTATTTGTGTGTTGTTGTTTATATAAACTTTAAGATAATTGAAATAAAATTACAAGATTTCTATTATTCATTCATAACGTTTTACTTCGATTTTTTTTACTTTAATTTTTTGTTGTTGTAGTAATTTTTTTACATTATGTGGTCACACAGTCTTAAAAACTAAATAAATTAAGATATGGAAAAGATGTAGAGATTCGAGAGTGTAGAGATGACAGAGGGTTTGGGCAAAATGATGCGGAATATAAAAATGGTTGGGTTTTAGTGGAGGTACGCTGCTGGGTGGGCAACAGCTAGAGGTGCTGCATATTTAGCGAAAGCTGGTGCTGCGTATCCAATTTTTGCAATGGCTGGTGCTGCAACTATAGCCTTGGTTACAACTGGTTCTTTGTGTACAACGGCATTAAATCCGTTGACTGGATCAGCTGTATAATCAACAATACGACGAGTGCCATCTGGTTCGACAAGCGAGTATTGACCTTGCACAACATCACCTTCGCGTGATTCGTGTTGGCTTTTTGAGTCTCCGGTAAGGGCATCGGTAATGTCATAACTGTAGCTGTAGTGTGGATTTGGATCGTAATCATCGGCAATCTTGGCAATAACTGGAGCGGCTATTTTCGCGACAGCCGGGTATGCTAATCCGGCAGCATGATAACCTAAAGGTGCAACTGGTCCAATAGCAATAGCGTTAGCTGCTGCTACAAATGCGGCCAAAATTACAATCTGCAATTTTTTTTTTTTTGTTTGTTAAATTAGCAAATTTTTTTAATCAAATTCAAAATAATTTCGAAATAACTCACTTTGAATGCCATTTTAAAATCTAATTTGTTATTTTTAAACTGTAAACTGTATGAAAATTTGAGGTGAATTGATAACTTTTCAAAATCTGCAAGCGCTTTTTATACGATGGAAACAATAACCTAGGATAAATACACACACACACACAATATGTAATTGGAGACACGAAAAAACGCACTTTAGAATTACATAATCATATAGGTGCGTAAATTAGCGGAGGTTGCAGTTTCAATTGTGTACTATTACCATTTATTGATAATTACGAATTCGTTAGTGTTTTAACTAATAGAGTGAATGTAAGACTTGAACTAGTTCATACTGAGCAGTTTTTGTGTTGTTTAACATGAAAATGGCGAGACAGTCAAGTTTTTTTATTTTTTTTTTTCTAACACAGATATACACCGTCAAACCTATACATGTTACTTTTATGCTTGCTGCAAGAATTGACAGAAAAACTTGTGAATGTCATTTGAATAACGAAGGGCGGTGGTCAGCGTACTTGAAATTTGTAACAAGACCGGCTGTATTATTATAAATTTCTTTTTTGCAGGAACAAAATGATATTTTACTTGACCGCATATCGTTGAGTAAGCTTTTTCAAAGAATTTAATACAAGCATAATAATTGTCTTAATAATAATACTACATCAGCAGGTGTTGCGGTACGGAAATTTCGTAACTATTATATTAGCGGAAATACTAGACTGAACGTCAATACACTTGTTCCTGTGATCTTCTAATTTATGGATTTCATCTCTGAAGTAAGAATCCGGAAGACTGTTGAAATACGCGTCCACGGCTGCTATTACCTCTTCATTCGATGAAAATGGTTTAACACGCATGCATTTTTTTATGTGAAAATAACCAAAAGTCAGAGGGAGCTCATACTTTAATTCATTGATTTTCGTGATGGTTTTTGAGATGTGTGAGAGAATGCGTGAGTGTGAGAGAATGGTGTCAGCGAATGGTGATTAGATTACGAACAAAATCCGTTTAATCCGTTGCTAAGAAAGTTGCATTCGAATGTTTTTTGTTCCATTGTTGTTAGCGAATGTGGCATCCATTGTGCATACAGCTGTCTGAAACCCAAAACTTCGACCAAGATATTGCTCACACTGCTTAAAGAGATCCCTTGGCCTTCTGCTAAATCCCTCCAGGCTAATCAACGTTCTTCAAAAACCATATGCAGTATTTTTGCTACGATTTCTGGTGTTGATGCACTTTCTGGACGTCCTTCAGGTGGATTATCTACAAGATTTGTACGACCACGTTTAAATTCTGCAACCCATCTTTCTACTATTCTAATTGAAGGAGAAGAGTACTTATACACTTTTAACAATCGTTCATGAATTTATTTTGGTGCTACACCTTCCAAAAATAAGAGTTTTATCACTACACGTCATTCAATTTTTTCTATTGGAAAAAGTTCCATGCAATGTAATTTAGAGTGATTTAAATTAAATGGTAAATTAGACTTGTACAACCACTTGCACTATTCTGGCAATACCCCGGGAATAGATAGGAAACTGGGGTAAGGATTCATATGTATTTTCTGTCGAAATATTTTTTTTTGGCCTACTAAGGAAAAAAGTTTCTGATATAAATTGGCAGGGAAAATTATTCCCCATTCGATTTTATTTTCAAAAAAATTGTACCTAAGTATGCCAGAAAATTTTTTTTAAATAAAAATCACATTTGAATTCTTTCCCAATTCTGTATTCCCGGGGAATTGCCACAATAGTGCCACAGAATGGGATTATAAAACGAATAAAAGGAATAGTCGGCTTGTCGATTATGGTGTTCGGCTTGGCGATTATGGTGTGGGCAACTGAAGCAGGGAAACTCTCGAATTTCAAAATGAAACTTTGAATGAACTGCATAACCCCAATTTGTGCTAACTAGTGCTCAGGAGAAACAATTAGTGCTAGGTCCAAGAGCCGAAAAAACTGGAAAACAAAATTTCAAATGTTGTCTCGAAAGACGAAACAAATAAAAGATGTTTTCTAGCAAAAAACAGAAATAATTTAAGCCTAATTTTAAAACTTTCTAAAGGCAGCAAAACTGTCATTCATAAATTGAGGAAAAACAAAGTAGCCCCTAAATGATACTATACTAAACAATCAAAATACAATGGTATACCAGTCAATAATATTTGTGTAAAACAACAAATTAAACAATAGAAATTGCTTTCAGACATGTTGATTGCCATCTGCAAAATATAGCGGCTGAATTTGTGCTAATCCGAATTGGCACAAATTAAATTTGTTGTTCAGAATTAAGAGTGCTAACTTCATTGGTTTCTAGAACACTTTATTTCAGAAAATTGTTCATTCAACGGTCTTTAATTTTCAATGGAATTGAGTCAGCACAAATTTAGTCACCTGACAGGAATATGCTATTTGAATTAGTTATTCTTGGATTTTAGAACATTTTATTTCTATTGTTTAATTTGATGTTCAACACAAATATTATTGACTGTAGTCTGCCTGTTTAATATAGTATCTTTTAGGGGCTAGTTTGTTTCTCTTCAATTTATGAATGAAAATTAATGAAAATTATATTTCTATGATAAGCACAAATTTCGACAGTTTAGCCCGTCTTTGGAAAGTTTTAGAGTTAGGCTTACATTATTTCTAGTTTTTTCTACAAATCGCGTTTTATCTATTTCGCGTTCCTGGACTAGCACTAATTTTTCCCCGTGAGCACTAATTAGCACAAATTGGGCTTCATCGGTGCGCAAAATTCCATTTTGAAATTCGAAAGTTTCGCTGCTGCAGTTACCCCAACCGAATTATGATCAAATATGTATTGTAAAATTTAATTGGATTTTAATACTAAATTGTAAGTTGTAGAGTTCAACCAACATCAAAAAAGCCAGCCATCATACTAATAGCCTGATATTGTGATATTCATAATAAATTTGAGATTTAACATGATTTTTTTTTGGCAAGATTCTGAAAATTAGGACACACTGTACAACTCTCTTGTAGTTCTTAAAATATTATGATCAAATTCGGGTTGTAA
Organism: Nephrotoma appendiculata; assembly: GCA_947310385.1. Lineage (NCBI taxonomy): Eukaryota > Metazoa > Arthropoda > Insecta > Diptera > Tipulidae > Nephrotoma > Nephrotoma appendiculata. The sequence continues at coordinate 206,550,959 of OX371225.1, read as the reverse complement.
AATGTGACTAAAATTCTAAAACTATATAACATGTAAAAAAACATTCTTTTCCAAAATATTTAGCTAAAATCTTTTTGCAGTTGCTCTACGAGCAGAACCAGTGCTGGAAATTAAATAGACAAATCTTACTTGTCTCCCTGCAGATTTGGATAAAACCTGAATTGATAATGTAAATCAATTGCCAAAGAACAAGGCAACTATTGACGGTAAATTAGCACTTGCTTCTATGTAAACACGACATGACAGTTCGCGGTTACTTTCTCATCAAATACGGTCTCGTTCTCAAAAATTTCAGCGTAAAAATAAAGACGCCACAAATAGGGCATTAGGGTTACCTTACACTAAACCGCGATAGCTGCAGCTCCAATAGACATCTTAATCCGCCACACCATCAGTATATTACATATGACACAAAATAATCAAAGACTGACGCCTTTACGCTTTTACGAGTTGTCTTACAACAACGAATCAAAAGATGTTGGCAATTATTAGCATTCTTTTTAAAGAGTTTCAAAAATTTTCATAATTTCGTTGAAGGATGAAATATTTACAAGCCACAAACTCATCGCAACCAACATTGCATCAGATAAAATGTTTACATTTGCTAGATTACAATTGCTTGATTCCATTCTAATTAATTGATTCTCAGAGATTTCATTACATTTTCTTACGATATATGCTCTTCCTCTAAAATCCAGGATAACAAAATTTCCTTTTGAAACATTTCCTCCCAAATATTAAAATTACAGAAATCTTTATCCCGATATTAAAAAAAATTTATTATCCGAAATTAAAAGAGAACGAGTTCTGCTTACGAATTCTTGGTTTGTTCTTAGTTAGTATTTCCAAAATTATATTGTTCCAGTTGAAATTCACTATAAATTATTAATTTCAAACCGGTTTCTAGAATGAGATTGGGTTTCTTATACGAAATTTCCTTTGGGTATGCAGATAGAACAGAATCATTTCTTAACCTTGTTATTATTCGGTATGTAGCGCAGGATAGCAACCAGATTAGATGATGATAATGAAGTGTTTCCTAAAAAATTATTAAAATTTACACTGTTTAATTTTTATTTTTCCTATTGGAATTTATTTATGAACGAAAACAAAATTGGATACAATTTTAATGATCAATGAATGAATGAATCCCAAACAAGCGACGAATACGTTTTAATAAATTTGTTAAATGGGGGATCGATTCCGGGATCTAAAATTGCATGTTATGTAATGTTATTTTTGTTTTTCCAATTCAAATTCCAAAAGGAATCGCGGAAATAAAATAACATAACAGCAATTTTATGCCACAAGAATCGGGCCCAATATTTGGAAAACTATAGATGTTGTATAGGTAATCCGACCTCTATTATGGAATGGTTTGGTAAATTATGATATAAGCGGCGAGGATGGACAGAAGAACTCTGAATGCTTTTGAAAATTACTAAAAATTACCAAATTCAGTAAAAATATTACAGAATTTAGAAATGTATTCCTCCAACAAATTGACAGACAAAACAAACAGTGTAACTTTTTAATAATTTTTTTAATACAAACTTCATGATCATATTTTTGCCATTTTTAAGAATTTCCTTAGATACTAACACTAAACCAAATTCACTTAATTTCTTATCTTCTGTAGATAAAATAAGGTATTAATGACATGAATACCATGAATTTTGGATATAGTTTTAAAATATAATTATTTCATTTCTTATCCTAATTATTTGATTTCTATGATCGGATTGGATTGAACGCTCAAGTTGGTTTTGCTAAGGGTAATTCAGCTATTTCTAAACTGATGGTGATACTATTGAATTCAACAAAAGTTTTGGATGAATTGCTGCAATTTTATAATAATTCATATAAAACTCAATTATATTAGCTGTTTTGCTTTGGCAAAGACCGCTTACCTTTGAAAAATAAAATATTAGAGGCCAATTTTGGCTTCAGCATTATTTTCTTGTGAATTTTAAGGATCAGAATTTCAAGGATGTCAAGGATTATGTTCTATAATAGGCCATGCTGAATAAAACATTCTAATTTCTTACCCAATTTTGATCATATTTGGTTTGCAAATAGTGATGGGAATTTTAATATCAATTATTCACGAAATTCTAAATTTGAACATGCCGGATGAAGTTCGAATATTTGAGAACCTCAAATTTAATTTGCAAAATGTTAAACTATAAGGTTGAATTCTGGTTTAAGGATAGATTTTGGTTTTAAAATGAAATATCAATGAAATTTTAATATTAGCTTTGCTGATTGAAACTTGGCCATTTCTTAACCTATTATGCTCGAATTACGTTTTTATTATAAACTGGTTTATCAAAATTTGGCCAAGTACTCTAGGAAATCTAAATAAATTCGGTTTTATCATAGCTATGAAAATAAATATGCTACAAATTCGAGTTTTCCATTCAATATTTCACTAAACTTTTCTAAACTGGTTTAAATAACCCGCAGTCGGTCCAGGCTATTGCCCAGATCGAAGTATAGTTTTGACAAAAATATTGAAAGATTGTTTTCGACCTCTATTGTCATGGAATATATAGCGATAGTCAAAATGCAACATAGATGCGGCTAGTGCTTGCAGAGTCTATTTTTGCCACAATAAAAAATAATTCTCAAACTAAAATTATTATTAGTTCTCTACTTGAGAAAGTACATGGCGAATTTTTCAACATTACTAAAACACCTTGACTCAACGAAATTTTTGATTCAGAAATTATGTAATCAAGAATTTAGAAATGTATATAGTGAATCAAAATTCAGTGGGGTTTACACACAAGTAAACAATGAATCATTAAAAAAATTATATTCACAAATAATTATAAAAATTTAAAAAATTATTTTTTTAACTTCACAACCAAACTGATCTGAAGAAAAATGATTTTGTAAATCAAGGTTTTGAAAACCCGAATTTTTCAGCCGCATTACAAAAACTTTTTTGAGAATCAAATTACCGGACATCAAAAATATTATTTATACAAGAATTTTAGTTTAGTGAGCATAAGTTTAGTGAGCATAAGTTTAGTTTTGGCCATACTTGTCTTACTATAAGCATGTGAAAGTGTTTATCCACCTTTTTTTTACTAATGCTATCGCTTTTGGTTGGAATACGGGAATCGAACCATGCCTTTGGCGAATATGTTCGCCTTGCAGTTATCTAACAAGAGTAAGTGATCAGGGACCCTAACTAAATAATGCACATTTTTTGCAATTTTTCTACCATTTTCCTGTAAGTGCCTTAACCGTTTGAGTATCAAGCAGCGCGATTCTGCTGTTGAGTTTTTATGTCGAGCAAACCCAAAACAAAAAGAGAAAACGTAACACAAAACGAAAACCAAATTTTTACGAATGTTAAATTAGCTGTGTTGCTTTCGCAAATCCCGCTTAGCTTTTTAATCTGAAAACAATACCTTTGGCTTTAATTTTATTAATGTATTTTAGATTCTTCGGTTTGGTTCATTTTATTAATATTTATTTTATGTTTTTTATTTTACGAAATAGAACAAATTAAATTCGGGATTTTTCGGTCAAAAGAAACGCAAAATGTCTTTTTTTACAACAAGATGACAAAAAAATATTAAAACTAACCGCCTTGTAGACACAATAATCATAAAATGGTTTTATTTCCCCTAAACCTAAAATTTTTTTGCTTACTGTAATTTTGCGAAAGCAACACAGCTTTTGTTGTTTTACATTAATATCAACGAAGGGATTTTGTTTGTTGGATGGAAATAAGATTCATAAACAATTTTTGGAAGAATTCCTTGAATATGGCCATCTGGAAAGGAACTCAGACATTTCTTAGCTGATTATGTCGGGATTGGTTGTGTTTGATGGAAATGGGATTCTTAAAATATTATTGAATGAATTTCTGGAGTATGGCCTCCTGAGACAGAACTTGATCATGGGATTCTTAAACAATTTTTGGAAGAAGTTCTGGAATATGGCTACCTGGGACGGAACTTGACCAACTCTTAACGGACTATAATGGGAGTGGGAATGTTGGATGGAAATATGGATTTAAAATGATTTATAGAAGAAGATCTGGAATATGGCCACCTGGGATGGAACTAGACCAATTCTAAACGCATTATGATAGGATTGGGTATGTTGAATGGAAATGGGATTTTAAATGATTTTTGGAAGAAGTTTTAGAATATGTTCACCTGGGACTGAGCTCGACCAATTCTTAACTGATTATGATGGGATTGGGTATGTTGGACGAAAATGGGATTATTAAATGATTTTTGGAAAAAAATCTGAAAAATGGCCAAATATCGTTTAATAATCCCATTTCCATCCAACATACCTAATCCCATCTTAATCGATACTGTAATATTCAAATAGCGAATTTCTCCGATTTGAATTCATCGATATAAAATAAACAAAGCGCTACTTGGGTTTTTTGTACACATTTAGAGAAAGCGCGATCGCGCTGTTTGGTATTCTTCGACAGTGTTTTTTCGATACCGTCTGGGACTCAAACGGTTAAACAAGGCTGTCCACTATACAGAAATCCACTTATTATACAAGTACAGGTATTACTACTCAGCTTACTAGGAATTATAGTGACCCGAATCTCCTCTTTACTACTAAAAGTGAGGCTGGCTTTTTTCAGTATATGAAGTTTAATTAATGTAAATTTATATGCAGTACCAACACTGTCTTGCACGAATCGACTCCGAATTCTCTTTTATTTATATGACTTAATGTCATTAAGTAACCAATGATTAAATTTATATTAAAAATTCCCCGATGAGTAGCGAATGATATTCTCGATAGGTGATGGCCTCCCTCAATCCCCTAGCTTGCTGCAAAGTTATTTTTGATGACTCTGCTAGAATTCATGAGGCGTTCAGTTTATACAAGTCTCTGGAGTATTTCAATTTGTATAGAACATTTTTCGGTTGCCTAGTCTTGGAGAATTGAATTTAAGTTTTTTGAAAGATAAATTTTTCAAATGAATTAGGGCAATAGTTGCAGTCTTAATCAGAGGCGACAGCCGCATCTATAACTCTCGCTAGTTCGCCTTAAACAATTTGATGCCGATTTTCTTCTTCTGTGTTTAGCTGTCCCAGGTAATGTTGTAACGTAAACAAATAGTCTAGCCTCCATATTGTGAAAATAGACATGCCGATATGATATGATCCTAGAATGTCACATCAAATTTTTGTAGGCGCCCTTGAAAATATTCTGATACTTAGTTTACAAAGAAGAGCCAACAATCAAGCTTTAATGTGATGCAGAAGCGGTTTATTGATTAGCTTCATCCAAATACCAGTTATCGCTAGCTCGTAATTTCCAAGTAGTTAAATGAGTATCAATATTTTAGTCTCTACTCGTCAACCTTAACCGTTATATTGACAGTAATGCAGGATACTGTCAATTGAATTGTTATTGCTCATCATACTCTTGGAAAAGAAGGCTGCTTATCGTCATTAACCAAAAGCTCTAGCACCGTTGAAAATTTGCGAATTTCATTTAAAAATTTGAATTTTATCGTGCAAACCGATTTTTTAACCCTCGTCCCCCTAAATTGGGAACTAAAATGCATGGAAAAGGTAAACGCTTGTCAAAAATTCACTTGACCTACTCAAAATTATTTTTAAAAAGGTCTATTATAAGCGCATCTTGTCTCAAACAAGAATTCAGCTTGCGGCAAGACCAGACGCAGTCCATAGTTTTACCATTACGAGCATGCTCTAATATTCCTCACACAAATTATTATTTTTCTCTCTCAAGCTTTCGCATAATCGCATCACATGAAGGGATTATCCTGCTTGCACTAAGGTCCTACATGCGTCTCGATTCACCGCTCATGCTCTCCAGTTTCAAACCAGTTTCATCTTATTATACGCAGATCTAGTTCTTCGTCGATTCCTTAGACTTTGCAACGTGGCTAAGCCACCAAGCTCGATTAGATTTGTTCGATCCGATGATATCCTGCGAATGCGATATTCGTTTTGCACAACATTAAGGGAACCAAAGATGGAACGAATGACCTACCTTTTGAAAGTAAATAACAATCTATTTACAATCATTAGAGGTCAGGGTCCGGCTGTTGCTTTTGAAAGCCAGCACATGTCATATGAAAGCTTTATAAAGTGTGAGCTTGCAATACTTTGTAAGAAGTTTAGATCGCAAAAATGTTGATTGAGCGTAGGAAACTAATTGTCTGGCAGCAATTCGGGCTTTTTATTCTGCCTGCATATCATTTGACGATATTATTACTGATTCGAGGTATTTAAAGTTTTCAAGACTGTCAAAATTATAGTTTCCGATTTTCCGCGATACTGTCTCCTTGATATCGCTAGATCTTCGGCCAAGGAGCACAGGATATGCATGCATATTTAAAGAATTGGCCTGATTTATTAAATACTATATACAGTGCGAATCTTCAATGTTTTTTTTACCTAATCACGTACTCAGGTACCAAATTGAACAGCACAGGCGCGAGTACAACTGTCTGTCGAACACCAGATGTTATTTCAAAGAAGTCTGATACAGCTCCTTCGGTTACGATTTTACATACTCAGGCGATGTTAATATACACAGAGAAACTAGTTTCTTGCCTTTTTGTGCAGTGGACATATGAGCGAGGTCTTCCAATTCTCAGGTAGCTCTTCATGTTAAAATTAGAGATGATGAGATCGTTAGCGCCAACGGGCTTAATCAATTCTGTGAGAATTCCATCGAAACCTGGTCTCCTTTTTAGTTTTTAATCTGTTAATAGCAGCATCTACTTCCTCTACTGTGTAAATTTCTACAAATACCTCTTCAATTGATGAAGAAATTGCTCTAAAGTGGGTCACTCCGTTAATAAGATTTAGCATGGAAGTAGGTTTGCCATACTGAGAGAACAACGGTCGCGGTTAGTCTCAGCTGTCTATTCCTGTCTACGATGGCTGTACTACTTGGCTGGAAGTCTTTAGTGAGATTTTTCGCTGAAGTAAACCAGTCCCTTGAATTTCTTTGTTCCGTTTGGAGCTTATGTTTTCTATGCATGATCTCATATGATCGCATTTCTTTTGTCGGAGGTATTAAGTTTTAGCTTTCCTAGCACATGTATATTCTGCTAGAGATCTTGTGGCACTGATTATCGAGCCAATTATTAGGGATCTCGGAAGTTTCGTTTTGTTAGTATTTTGTGCCGTGGTAGTTTAGGCTGACTGAATACAGTGCTACTGCTCCTGCATATTAGAAGGAGTTTCTTTATTGTTATTGTGCCCATCTAGATAGTCAGTAACAGGGGAGTGGTAACTCTGGTGGTGCGGGATGTTATTGATGACTTCCTTCAGCTCGAACAAGAATAGATCTATCTTGAGATATCCAAATCCAAATTGACTAATGTGTAACTCGTTGTCTGGTTCGAAAAGTTTTGAAGTTTTTCAGGTGTTAAGAGCTTATACTCGTTCAATTTTTCTTTGTTTAGGGTTTATTCTTTATAGTTGTTTTTTAAGGGAAGGTCGTTAGCCTTCCGCTTCACTCGCTTTATACGTGTGTGGGTCACATATTAGAAGGTGTGAATCTTGCTATTATTTTATAATTATATTAGTTCACCACTTATGCATTATAGACCAACTTGTTCTTGCTATCACTGTTGCCTTTCATCATAGGCCCGGCTTGCTACGCTGGATTTTGACTAAACGGCGTTAGCACATGAAACATTCCCTGCCTGATTGGAGAGGATAGATAAATTTACAATTTTCGTGACGTAACCAAAAATGTACTCAATAATATTGGTATGGGTATCTAAGTTTCAAGTTTTCTCGGGTAACGGCGTTCACTCTAAATGAGATGCGTGTCATGGAACCTAACCTGTGAGGAAACTCACACGTTGTATGATTGATGCAACTAATCGCGGCTTTACAGACCGTAAAGCGGTTCCAAATTCGCTATAGAATGCTGATTCTAAACAGATAAAGAACTGTAAACATTTTGTTGACCTCACGTTTGTAATTTATTGAACCCAAACCGACTGTACCTTTGAGTTCATTTAGCAAGCTAAGCGAAATGTTCTTCCTACCTGTACTAGCCAAAAAAAATATTTTGTTTGTGAGCCCAACTTAAGGTTAACAAACTATGCTTAGCCAATGTAACTTCATTGTTCAATGCTTCAGGTTATTATACCTTCTTCGGTTATTATACGTGGAGGATAGTGGAACCACATATACATACATAGAAACTGGCAGAAAGTGGCAAAAGCTTCTTATGGTGCTAATTGGTGCTGGTGCTTGCAATATGTGTTTTCCGGCTCATAATTCATATTGTGCACAATGCATCCTGCCAGTTGTGTCATGTTGTTTTGGCATCCGGCCGATTTAGTTCCGGCTGGCATGACGGACGGGATTTGAAACATACTCTATAAAGCTAAATTTACCAACATTTCGTCAGGTTCTTGTTAACCGTCTATGCAAGCAACAACTACTCCGCTACTGCCTGGTAGTTACTCTATCAAGAATAAATTACCAATAATTTGTTTGGTCTGAGAGACAAATCACCACTAATAATCAAATAGAAAATCGAAAATAGCAATGAAAAAGACCAACAACAAATTACTATTGAGGTAAAGGTAGGTCATTTAAGTCAGGTTTCTTTCAATTTTATTTTTACTTGATCGCGTTATTTAACTGTGTGCAATTTCACGTAATAATCGCGTGATTTACATTTAATTTAATTGACATTTATGATATAATTATATATATGGAGAAAGAAAATTGGTATTTCGTTACAAAAATTATAAAAATTTATGGAAAATTATACCTGTATAACAAAGTACAATTCATATCCAGCAGTTTGTTCAAAGCAGACAGACGTTAAGCGTGGTTTCTATATATACATAAAAGGAAATATGTTATAAATCAAATTGAATTATTGATTTAATAATCGTTTTTCTAAGAAATGTGTGTGCGCGGTGCGGTGCGGTGTGTGCGATTTCAATAAACCAAAAAATATATAAAATCAAACCCTCCCCGAATATAAATATATACGGACCGATCGAGGAAATATATTACAAATAAACCACAATTTAATTACTGAAATCATTTCTCAGGTAAATAATCGTGTATTCTAACAGAACCACACCACAATCTTAAATAAGTTTACAATAAAAAAAAATCATAACAGACGGTACACACACACCGAGTGAATGATTTAAGTGCCCCCATTGTGTTATTATTCCATAAACACAAAAAATAAAAACCTTTGCCTGTTGTTCCTATGCGAGCACAGAACAAAGTTATGCCCCCGACAAAACCAAATTTGTTTTTTGTTTTAAGAGGTTTTTCTACCCGAGTACACTGAATACCCATTAACACTCGAAGACTTAAAAATCATATATAAAATATTTAATTTTAAAGTTTTTGAAACTCAAATCGACTTATTACTGTTAAAATATATTTTTTTTTTGTTTATTCCTTGATGTTGTTATTGCGAGGGTAAAAATAAATTTCAGCTGTCTTATTCCATAAAAATTCCATAAAACATAAAATTTAAATTAATCTGTCACCCTTTAACTATTCGACGAGTTACTGCGTGAATATTATAAAAAAATTTATACAAAGTAAAATGTAAACCATCCATCCTTGTATCGTCGTACTTACAATATATACGAGTATGTAGCATACGGGAGATGTGGAAGGCAAATGCAATGGCAGCGCGAAGGCAACAAAAAAAAATTCTTGATGATTGATTTGATTCCGGTGAGGATTTTACATTCTTTTAATTCTTAAAATAAATCAAACACAATCATATGACTTATATATGTATATATAGAGTCTTTCTTACTAATCGATATTGAATGATTGATGATGGAAAGACGGTATAAAAATTTGGTGTATACATTTTGATCCCGTTCTTTATGTACCGAACGAACACAAAATGTTGAAATCTTAAAGATTTTGTGTTATCTGATTTAATTTTTTCATGTGTACTCGTATACAGGATATATATTGAATGTGAATGTATGAGACTTGGGATTTTTGTACTTAAAATGCCAACCAATCATTTATACAAAAAATTTTCAGCTCGGCGATAATAAAGACATTTTGACATTCCGTTTACCTCTGGTCTTATAAATACGCAGAGGAAAAATGTTGATTTGCCACAGTCTAAAGTTTCGCGGTGCATAATGGTGGAATTCTTAAAATGTATTATTTTGCCTTTCTGCAACAATGATGTACGACGTCCTTATTCAAAAATACTTATAAAATTTATTGTATTGTTTTTTGGAACATGGATGTGAATGGATTTGATCTCGTTAATTTTTAGCTTAGTATGGTCAGGTTAAAATGCAAACCGAGAGATTAACGCAGGATTCATCTATACTTTAACGTCCCTGTATACAACTTACGTGTACTCCTTCTACAGGGGTTTGCGTTAGGCTAATAACCAACCCAACCAAAATATATTTGTTACGAAACTTCATCCAACAACAGAATCTTGGACGAATAGATGCATTTTGCTTAAATCGTCCAAAGAGACTACTAGTTCTTCGATCAAGCATCTCAGTACAATCTCACTCGCATGGGTTCATGGTCTGCTAAAGCAAAAACTTTAATAGGCACGAATTAAGAGTTAAGTTTCTGATCACTAGCTGCTACGCTAATTCATAATATATTTTAGCCCTCTAAATAATCGTATCTGCGTACACAGATTGCGCACAAGTGCGTGTATGGTGAAATTTAATTTCTACTTCAATTCACAAATTTCACTCATACACTGCTTCACTTTTACTGTTCACTTTCACTGTTCACTTTTACTGTTCACTAATTTTTGCACTGTTTACTTTTCACTTTTAACGTGCACTGTTCACTCATCAATTCTCCTATCTTGATGATTAACACCGTTCTTAGTTCTAGTACTTTACATGATAATTATCGCCACCGGTTACAATTGCTTTCGTTGTCTGCATATTTCCTTCCACTTGGAATGTCATTCTAAAATCCAATTCCCAATCAGTATTAACCAATAATAAAAGTTGTGGATTCTGACTAGGTTCGAGCTCGCGACCTGTTGATGCGTATGTTGGAGAAACCATGCAATACTTACCTGGAATACTTACCGCATCAAAATAAACTCTCAACCTAAACACATAAAACATCATAACATATAAACCTAGAAATAAGAATTATAAATTAATTAATCAAATTCATACTACCTTTTACCATTATAACTTTAAAGATTAATTACGTCCATTACCTGAAATATATAGTTTATTAGAATATTATTTGTTAAAATTAATATTACATAGTTCTTACCTTTAGAGATTTATCCACATCTATCCACAAATAACTTGTAAACAAATTCATGTAATTTATCCTTGAACTTTTGGTTGCTGTTATGTTTATTCCTAAACAAACAAATTTTATATTGTATAAAGGTTTAACTATGAAACACAAATATATTTTAATTGTATATTGATAATTATAGTTACCTATTTGTTAATCACTTGTTAATCACTTTTAATATCACTATCATATTATATTTAAATAACTAATTTAATTTTTGAGTAAATCTTGTTTACAATAAAATGTAAACAAAATATTGACAACTAGATTTAATCGCCATTTAACTATTGTAAAGGTAACAAAAATTGTACTAGACTTTGGTAGCTCAAATAGAATAAGCAGTTCCATGCAGAAACCATTTTTACAACAACTATCGGCGGTTAGATGAACTGCACACAACGTAAAAATTTACTTTTACGAAATATTTCTTTTCAATGAGACCACCAAAGCATCTACACCAATTTAATAAAACATTATAAAATTGTGAATTATAAACCAGTGGAAAAGACTCGTGTTTTAATATCAGCAATTACCCATTACCAACACCAAGTTTATTGCACCTTCTGTACCAACACCCACTTCGGTACATTTTCTGGTCCTTCGAGCCGGATATCGAACCAACGGATTCCGGAATTATATTGAATATTGGAGCATCAACATTAAACAACCCAACCAAATCGTTTGGATTCACCAAATACAAGGAAATCTGAGAGCTTGTAAAGTCCGCATGCAGATCCATCCGTCATTAAGCCCGCTAAAAAACCGCAAGTATAAGCCATTTTTTTAAAAAAACTAAAAATAAAGAAATAAAAACATAATTTACTGGGTTTTCAATTATTATAAAACTGTAAATACAATTAAGCTTTCCTTAGAAAAAACGAAATATTACTCGGCAGTTTTCTTGGATATTGCGCAACCTTTCGACAAAGTATGGCATGAAGGATTAAATTACAAAATTAAAACTCTTCTGCCTAGACAATTTCATGCAATTCTTGAAAACTACTTATGCCAAAGGATGTTCCAGGTGAAACAAAATACGCCCACTACTGATCTAACCGAGATAAAGGCAGGAGTACCGCAAGGTAGTGTATTGGGACCTGTGCTATACTTGCTATTCACAGCTGACTTACCAATACTGAAAAAATTGTCACTTCAACTTTTGCTGATGACACAGTTATATTATTTTCACACAAAAATCCTCAAACAGCATCGAGAGAATTACAAGAACATCTGCACAAAATAGAAGATTGGTTAAAAACTTGGCGGATAAGGACGAATACATGTAAATCAACACATGTAACATTCACATTGAATAAACCTATACGTTTATACATGTCCAGGAGTAAAATTAAGCAATATGTACTACAATTCCTCAACAAACAAATATCATATATCTCGGTCTTTATGTCGTTAGAAGATTAACATGGAGAAAACATATTGAAACAAAACGCAATCAATTAAAAATAAAATTTTCTTAAATGACCGGTGTGAAGTTTCTAACGTTAATTAAAAGTGTAGCATACGCAACAAATATTCTGCAGCGTATGCAACTTATCTATGCAGTGTATGCAACTTATTGAACATGTAAATAATTTATAAGAAAAACCACAAAAACTAACATTAAGTTAATAATTTCGAAGTAAAACCAAACGAAAAATACATGTACAAATATGTACTAAAGTTTTCAAAGTTTTATCATACACTAATATTTTCCAATTGAGGTTAAACACATAATTAACACTACATCCTAGAGTTTTCGCAATATAGCCACTAGTATTCTCAAATAGTAGACATTCGAGCCTTTTCAAATTTGTATAGTCCGTACATATAAAAAGGGTTGGGCTCCTCTGACAAAATTTCATATTTTGATAAAAAAATTATTTGGAAGCTGTACCTGCACTCCCAATTAACACTCCATCCTAGAGTTTTCGCAATATAGCCACTAGTATTCTCAAGTAGTAGACATTCGAGCCTATTCAAATTTGTATAGCCCGTACATATAAAAAGGGTTGAGCTCCTCTGATAAAATTTCATATTTTGATAAAAAAATTATTTGGAAGCTGTACCTACACTCCCAATTAACACTCCATCCTAGAGTTTTCGCAATATAGCCACTACTATTATCGAATAGTACACATTCGAGTCTGTTCAAATTTGTATAGCCCGTACATATAAAAAGGGTTGGGCTATTCTGACAAAATTTCATATTTAGAATAGGCTCGAATGTCTACTATTTCAGAATACTAGTGGCTATATTGCGAAAACTCTAGGATGGAGTGTTAATTGGGAGTGTAGGTACAGCTTCCATATAATTTTTTTATCAAAATATGAAATTTTGTCAGAATAGCCCAACCCTTTTTATATGTACGGGCTATACAAATTTGAATAGGCTCGAATGTGTACTATTCGATAATAGTAGTGGCTATATTGCGAAAACTCTAGGTAGATTGTTAATTGGGAGTGTAGGTACAGCTTCCAAATAATTTTTTTATCAAAATATGAAATTTTATCAGAGGAGCTCAACCCTTTTTATATGTACGGGCTATACAAATTTGAATAGGCTCGAATGTCTACTACTTGAGAATACTAGTGGCTATATTGCAAAAACTCTAGGATGGAGTGTTAATTGGGAGTGCAGGTACAGCTTCCAAATAATTTTTTTATCAAAATATGAAATTTTGTCAGAGGAGCCCAACCCTTTTTATATGTACGGACTATACAAATTTGAAAAGGCTCGAATGTCTACTATTTGAGAATACTAGTGGCTATATTGCGAAAACTCTAGGATGGAGTGTTAATTGGGAGTGTAGGTACAGCTTCCAAATAATTTTTTTATCAAAATATGAAATTTTGTCAGAGGAGCCCAACCCTTTTTATATGTACGGGCTATACAAATTTGAAAAGGCTCGAATGTCTACTATTTGAGAATACTAGTGGCTATATTGCGAAAACTCTAGGATGTAGTGTTAATTATGTGTTTAACCTCAATTGGAAAATATTAGTGTATGATAAAACTTTGAAAACTTTAGTACATATTTGTACATGTATTTTTCGTTTGGTTTTACTTCGAAATTATTAACTTAATGTTAGTTTTTGTGATTTTTCTTATAAATTATTTACATGTTAAATAAGTTGCATACACTGCATAGATAAATTGCATACGCTGCAGTATATTTGTTGCGTATGCTACACTTTTAATTAACGTTAGAAACTTCACACCGGTTCTAAAATGTACTGGATAATCGGTACAAAATCAAAACTCTTCCTAGACTGCAAGGTTCTACTATACAAAGCGATCGAAACAGCAACATCCATAGAGACCCACCCGACAAACAATTATTAACCGTAGCAGAATTGACGGTTTCGAGTCTGTTAAAAGTCGGTTAATAAATTTCACCGACCATTACTCGAATCGTATTCGAATTTAAAAATCTTACAAATCCAACAAAATAGAAAAGACGACTATATTTGAAAGATCATATGTGTACGAAACGAATGAAAAAAAATTTTCGACCGTAAAAACAAAAACATAATTACTGATCAAGTAGTGAACATTCTCAAAAATGAATATGAATTCGAAAGTTATAACCAGAAAATATAAAATAGAGAACATGATATGTATAAATGTAAAAATCACAATTCGGAACGCAACTTTTTCCAATTCCAATACACGGTTTTCATCCCAACAAACATGAAACATATAAAAGCAGGATTCATTAGAAAATCAAATTTTATACAAATAAATAAACATTAAAGATCGAATAGATTTTTTTTTTTACTGTAAAATATCGGTAAAAAACTCACAAAAATTGATCCAAATGATATCTGAAAAAAAAAATGCATCTAATTAAAATCGATTAGATGATTACGATCGGCCGAAAATGAAACTTTTGTTGTGACCGTAAATAGTCGGTTATAAAACCAAAAAAAGTTAATAGAAATTTATCCGAAGTTAAAATTCCTAAAACAATACAAAAGATACACGACGTCAACGCGACTGAAAAGCAAAATGGAATAAAAAGCACATTGTTGTTCGGGATTTCTACATGCTACAGTAGCCTGATTCTCTAAAATGCAAGATAATGTGTAAAAGAGAAAAACATAGTAAGCTTTTCGACTTTACACAAATTACATCAACAAGCCTGTGTGATTTTGTTTATTTTCATAGTTTTGTTTCATATTTGCAAAGCTACCGATAACCAGTGTCGAACATGTTGTGTTGTTAAACACCAAATTATCATCGCAAGCCTATATGGATCAAATGGTATAATAAAGATAATTTACAAATAAATCATAATATTTCGTAAATTTTAATTTTATTTCAGACTCTTGTAACGACGCCCGCATCGGCTGACGACGTTACCGGTGTAGCGCCTCCTTAAGGGCGGCTAAAATTTTCCAATCGCTATTTAGTCCATTTTTGTTGACTAGTACTTCCTAGGTTAATATTTTGTCTCCATCTGGCTATACTAATTATCGATCGTGCCATAAAACAAAACAATATAAATAACGAAATTGGGACGTAGTCGGGGTCAGTATTTTTTTGGATCTCTTTTTGGTTAAATTGTAATCAATAAAAATAGTACAGTAAAATTTGTGATTAGTTTACTTTGCTGCTCGAAGCTTAAAGTGTCATTATAATTCCATTATTGCGAGTAAGAATCCCTGTCTAAATAAAAATAAAGAAAATAATGTAAAGAAACGTAACTGCGTGGGGATCGCAGATCGCAGTATTGTGCTCGAGTAAACTAAGTTTTGGTGAATCCGTGTTTGTTTTCGGTGTTGAAGCTCAGTATGAGCTTAAATATGATTTCGAAAAATATGGCGATCACGATTTATGATGAGTGTTACGAAAAAAAAACACACATGTGAAAAATTTGCGCAGTGAGCTATAGTGTGTTCAAAAAAATAAAATAAAAAAATATACAATAAAATAATAATCCGTCACGGGTAATCACAAGACTAAATTCTGCGCCAAGTATGATTGTGTACGAATGTGCCATTAATTATTGTGGTAAGATTAGCTTATGTTAAGACTTTAAGATATCTGTAATACCAGAGGTGTCTAATTATCAAGCTACCTAAAAATAGTAATAATAAAGTTAACTCTACGAAATGCTACAAGGTTAATAAAAAAAAATGGTGGTGGTGTTCTATACATAAAAAAAAAAATACTAGATGGACTCAGTTATAAACAGTGAATTTACAAAAAAAAAATTAAAATAAATTATAAGTCGTGTAAAGACATAAATAAATAAAACGACAATAATCCCTAATACTACAATATATAATACAACAACAAAGTCAATTACAACCGTGCCTATGGCAGTGCGATAAATTTCAACAGCTCTTTTGGATAATATACAATCAATTCCGATGATCATCGCCTTCATTCACCTAAGGTCAAATTTTTATTACTTTTATTACTTATAAGTTTTGTCTAATTGTATATATTAACCCTTACTATAGTTAACCTTAATTTTAATATAGATAGCCACTTAAGAAAAAATATAGTCCGGACTTTCCTCTGATTTTTGAGTTAATTTAGTTAAGATTCTAAAATTGAGTTTTTTTGTAAAATTTTCGGTTAGGTCAATTAGTTTATTAAGAAAAAAAAAATTTTTGTTCCGCTATTCATTTTCAGTAATTAAAAAAAAAAAAAAAAAAAAAGAAATAAAGCATGTTATCAGAAATTGGTAGCAACAATTTATTCTTGCGATACTTGATCAATGTCCATTTCTAATTGGTTTTAGCCTGCGTATTTTTCACATTTCGGTTTGCTTATTAATTTATTTTAGAGGTTTTGGTGATTTGTGGGTAAAATTTATTTTCATATAACAAAAAAATGATTGAGTGAAAGTGTAAAATAAAATACTGTTGATGTTGGGTAGAAGGTAAGTAACTGCAGAAAGGGTGATCCGTTGTACTTCCCGCGGTATATTCATGATCGGTGCATACTTCTGAAACCCCCCACGACCTCCCGCGAGCTTTAGCCGGCTACAAATTACCGCTCAGAAGTCCCTGCACCGATATTCTGTTAACGGTCCGTCGAAATTCGAGATATGAACTTAAGTGACCTTTGATGAACCGTTACACTCTTCACCTTTATAAATTTTCTTATGCTCATAATATACTTGTATGTCATGATTCACTGAATTCCTTAATAAATATAATATTTTTGAATTACAAAGATTTATTCGATTTTTTATTTAATAGGTAAGAATGTTTTTCACAGTCATTTAGACTTACTCAAGGTGTTCCGAAACTTGGTGTAGTACCTATATTTGTCGTGAATTACACCGTAAATCAACGCGCGGTTCACATTAAGTGGTTTAGGCGCACTTATTGTGTTCTCGAAACTTGGTTTTTACTACTACCAAAAACCGTAAAATTGCCTATCCTGGTTGGTTAAATGTCAGAAAAACTTACTAACTTTTTATCGTTAATTGGACAGCAAAATATCCGTCGGTTGCTCCTTCTTGAGGTGTTACAAATCTTGGTTTTTACTTCTACTAAAAACCGTAGAATTTTCAGTTCTGACTGGTTAAATGACAGAAAAGTTGACATACATTTCAACATCAATTGGCCCGTGAAACAACGCGCAGTCCTCGTTCGGTCGTCTGGTACCGCCCAAGGTGTTCCAAAACTCGGTTTTTTACAGTACTTGAGGAGAGAAAAGTCTACCATAAAACTGTGTGGTCCTCAGTCCCTCATCAGTTATTTTGCAATCCAAAATATTCAAATTGTTTGTCGGACTAGGAAACAAAACTGTTAAAGAGACAATTAAATCATGCAGTCTAACGTACCATCTGAAACTGGAATTACACCCTAACGAATTAGCTAGAGAACTACTAAGGCAACCGAAATACAAACGGCTTCGCAGGGTAGTTCCTCTAGATTTAATTAACTGAGAAATATAATCTAATAATTACGTGCATGTTGAGCTAACACACTAAAATTAAGTAAATAATAATAATTTAATAATAATAATGCATAATAATATTAAGTTTTAAGATAGGTTAAGGCTTAATTTAAAATAAAATATAGTTTTTAAAAATTTCACACTTCTTGTTAGTTTCGTATAAAGCAAGATTCAAGAATAAAGCATTTGGCACTAGTTACAAAAAAAAAATATCTCAATTGCTCACCTGAAACCAGCGTATGGAATATTTTCAACTCTGGATTTGAATAAAAAGATACAAAGGCAAGTCGTTTTCGCGTGAGGATTTCACTGCGAGGGGTACTGCAGCGACCATGTCTTTCTTCTTGAAAATACTTTCTTTTTTATTAAAACAATAAAACCATTTTGTGATCTATCGAACCATCTTTTTAGACCAATCAAAATCTGATAACCGAAAGCTCAGTATATATAATTTTGTATTTATTGTATTATTATATTTTTTGTAACCAGTAGGTAAAAATCTATAACCCGGTCAAAACCCCAAAAATAAATATTATAATTTAAAACTTTTTAATAAAAGTGAATAAATTAATTCTTTTGGCACGGAATAAAATTAATTAAAATTTAATATCAAAAATAAAATGTTAAGTTTCAACTTTAGTTATTTCCTTATTTGAACTCAACATGTCTAATTCATCTTCATGGTGATAAAAAGAGACAAAACAAGAATGTTATTTATCCTTACTAACAAACACCCCAATTCCCATAGTCATATCACGTCACTTCAAGTGACTATAGTCACGTCGTCTACATTTTCTTATTCTCATAGTCGCAACTTACGACTATGGGTCACTTGATGTGACGTTCTGTCACCTAATATTTTGAAGTGACAGCATTTTTATTATTGAATTACGACGTGCCTAAATATAGTTTTATTTTGTGTTTTTAAACCATTTAACCCGCGTCACTTGAATCGACTTCTAAGAATATCAATGTTCATCTCACGTGACACAACTATTGTCACTTCACATGAAGTGACACGACTATGGGAATTGGGCAGAAACTAATTGCTTTTTCACAGAACATGAATGGTCAAAATATTAACGAGGATTAGAAAACTGGCAATTGGTCATTGTATAAGAAAGAAAAACCAAACTGGGGTATGTTGTACAACGGCAATTTGCTCTTGTAGTTCTTCTATTATTAGAACCTATAACATAGCCTTAACCTGTAGAATTAGAGAGCCTCGTAATAGGGTCAAGATACCTAGTCAGTTCGGTCATCGAATCCTGTCTCAGGTTGATACAATTCATGGTGATGGTATTTCAAATTTTAAAGGGGAAAGAAAGAGTTAACTCACATTCCACAGTCAATATAAAAAAATATGTGAATCATGTTGCAAAGCAGAAATGTGGGAATTGCAGGTAAACTCAACAAATTTGATGATGATTGAAGGTTTGATTTTTTTTAATCAATTTCTAAAGCAATAAATTACCTAATATAAACAACAGACAGCCGGCAATAATGCCACTGAGGACAAAATAGCAAATTACCCAAATTAATTTAAGACCTTGCTGTAGAAAAATAACAAATATGAAGAAATGGCAGAATACCAGGACGGCCAAGTGAGAGAAATAAATGATATATAATATGTCGTAATGAACTCTGAACTGAGATAATTAACATTTCAAGAGGCTGTTCCTTTCGGAAGAAAAAGAAAACAGCCTTTGAAAAAATGTCAATCTTTGGTCGGGTTCGAAATCCGTCGAACTCTCTTGTGATTATCTTTACAATATATAATAAAGAGAGCACTAAACAATTTAAATATAGCTACAGATGTATTTAAAGATATGCAAAGTAGTTTTTATGTCCTCAAAAGTAAATAAAAAATCACGACTAAAACTGGATAAGATAAAATCTCAAATAGAAGTAACAATAATTTAAACTTAAAAATCTACGTATATATAAGAAATTTGAAACTAAGATGAATTTTTAAAATAACTACAAAACGGTCCATATACAACAAAAAAAAATCACACGTGCAGACATATAGATTTATCTAGATATGTACATACTTAATGTTAATACGTCTTACATAACCACAATAATAGGAATTTTATTATCTCATCTCTCCAGCATACAACTTTAGAATTTTTGTTTTGAGAAAAGATATCGAAACTTCTGTATTATGCGATCGTCTTTATATTCAGACGTGTACCATACACACAAAAGGCATCATCATCACATAGGGTCAAACTGTAGAAATCTAATCTGAAAATATAATTTCTATTTAATTTCACAAAAAAATTTGTTTAAGATAAAAAAATGTACCAAAAGATAGAAAGCGCATACAATAGAAACATTTTCTTCTTATTTTCGGTATTAAGAATATTATGAATACTTAATAATAATGAAGAAGAATAATGATAGAAAAATTGCATCTGGTCTCGTTCTTCTTCTTATAATATTCTTAACAGTTTTTTTTTGTAGGTTTGGTTTTATTTTTATCAAATTTCATTTTAAGTAACTTAAAATTGAGTACATGAAATGAACAATAACAATGTCGAGAAATCGATAAGATACTTTTATATATTCTTCGTTTGGTTTGTTTGTTGAGAAATGTATAATTGTGAATAGAGACGACAAAATGGCTTTGAATGGCCGACTTAATATTTATACGTATACGTCGTTCGTATTATATACTCGAGAGGTATTGTGTGTGATAATTGAAATGTACACATATTGCATTGATGAATGAAATTTTTGTAGAAAAGAATTAACTAAAATAAGCTGTCTGTCAATGGAAGATAGATTAGACAGTGCGTCAGTACGAATTCTGTTTTTTTTTTCTATACAGATAGTTACATCTTACATCAATGAACTTAATATACGTGGACATATGGTCTCATACTCTCAAATGAACATATGCTAGGTCAAATATTAGTTATGTGAACTTTACGTATTTACAAATGAGGTCTATGCGCTTACAGAATAATGAAAATTTGTTTCCAATTTAATTTGAATTTGTATAAATGCACTACTGAATACCTATTGAAATTTTACACCCCATCCCTTCCAACTAAAATGCGGGTTCTGCTAGCTTTAGAAAAAGTTAGCAGAACCCATATCAAAAACGATTTAAAAACAATTGGAAAATTTAAAGTTAATTTTAGGCTAATTAAATGCCCTATTTAAATTTTTTTGTTCTGCTCGATCTAGAAAAAGCATAAGGCACAGTCACATCACGTAAAAGTTGGCAGAACCAAAATCGAGAATCGGACCAAAAATCAAATCAGAACACAAAAGTAGATTAATTGACATACAAATAATTTAAGGCTCATTATGGCCTGATAATGTCCTACTAAAAAAATTTGAGCTCCACTCGTTTTTGACCAAATTTCTAAAGCTAGCAGAACCCAAATCGAAAATCGGACCAAGATCAATGGACAAACAAGTAATTTTAGGAAGTGCAACTAGACACTACACAGCAATAGGCCCAAAAGAATAAAATTTCGTAGAATACGATGATTTTAGCAAAGCAATATAAAAATTTCACGGAAGCTCAAAAACTTATTTCCCACTCCTTATCTATAAAAAAGAAAATTAAACAATTTTTAAAATTCTAAAATTATTTGCTTTTACATTCTGTCAAAAAAGTGAGGACAAATGATCATTTAAAAAGTCCGTTTAAATAGATTGTAAAAACATTTCGCTAAGTTGCCACAACTGTCCTCTATCTTGACGTGAAGTTTGAGTGCGATCTGTTATTTAGTTTGTATACAGTGCTCTATTTTGTCAGTTCATCACAAGTGTGCTTTACGATTTCGAAGGTTATCGAACAAAGTATTGGTCTCAAATTTTATATTTCAAATAGAATTTTGTGTGCCGAATCGCTGAAAATTTTACCGAAGGCTTATGGTGAATCGAGTTAATCAAAAACTTGTGTATATGAGTGGTACTGTGCATCCAAAAGCGGTCGAGATGTGGTGGTTAACATCAAAAAAGTGAAGAAAATATATTGACGGAAAATCGTCATTTAGGTTTGAGAGAGATAGCCGCCGAACTTTCTGTGCCTCATGAATCAATTCTTATCATTGTACAGCTTCGAAATGGTGCCGTTTGACTGAGCCGAAACCGAAATAAAAACACGTCAAAGCCGATCAAAAGTCAAGGAAATTCTTGAATGTTTTCTTTGGTTATCGCGGTGTTGTACAATATTGGAAATATTGCCAGTTATGAGACGTTTAAGAGAGCAAATTCGTCGAAAAAGACCTGGTTTATCGTAAGAAAACTCATGAATTTTGAACAACGGCAACCCACCATCTCATAAGACTATCAATGTGAACGAATATTTATCGAAAAGCTCAACAATTATCGATTCCCACAGGACATGGTAGGATTTGCTTAATGTGGCTTGAGAGCAGAACGGTTTCAGATTGTAAAATTTATAAACAGCAGCGATAACGCTTTTCCTGAACTTGTAAAGGTGTGAATTCCAATTTAACTGTGGGTCAACAATTAGGCCCAAGTATTTAAACTCATTCACACCTAGAGGCTGAAAGCACTGTGGAGAGCAGGGATTTCTGATGCATAAATATAACTATGAAATGTTAGGTCGTGTAAAATTCATAACTCTAGATTTATCGCTTAAAACCAACGCACGATGGTAATAGAAACTTTTCCTTTTGATAAATCACTTTGTAATGCAAGTTGAGACTCTGATGAATTGCAATCAAATGGATAGCTCAAAGCCAAGTCGTCGGCGAACGTTGTGGCCTGACCCAACAGATTTGTCTTCGAAAATGGAACTAAAGTAAAAAGATATTTATTTTTTATTTTTATTATTTTTTTTTATTCACTAAAACATTGTCAATCTCGTCAATACCCCTGGATGGTTTAGTTTTCCATTTTTTAATTTCGGTTAGAAGTTCAACTGATTGTGTTGGTTCAAAAACGCAAGATGTCATATAACCATTGAAAGAACTCATTGTATATCTTGAAAATTCGTAGAGATCGGAGGATAATGTGCCGGATGTAACATTTATATAAAGGCTTTAAAGTCCATTGGAAATGGGTAACGAACCAGAAACCACCAAATCTGTGTTTAATTTTCTAATTTACTCTCTCCTAGAATCTCATCAATTAGTTTCCAAGTTTTGTTAGAGTGATTAACTACTGGGGCAAATTTATTTTTGTAATAATTATGCTATGTAGCCTTGACACTGCTTTCACAATATTTGACAGTTTTTAACGGATTTTAGTAGTCTACCTTTGATTGGATTACACTTCAGTTTCCTCGAAAACTTGTGAAGCTTATTTATTTGACGTAAAAATGTGAGTTCATCCATGGCTTGAGTTTTCTAGTCTTATCATCAGCTATTATATAACGTGAAGGAGCGATATGCGATTTATGAATGTTAAGAAATTTTTTGAAGGCTAAGATGCAGTTAGCTTCACAATAAACAGAATCCCAAGTTTCGAATAGTAAAGAATTTTTAAGGATATAATAGTTTACTCTAGGATAATAAAATAGAACAACCACCGTATTCACCTGATATGACTTCGACTGAATATTTGTTCTTTAAAAAACTCAAATTTCCACTACGAGACACCCTTTTTCGATAGAAAGACAAAAAAAGGGAATTCGTCAATCGTGGCTAGAACTGAAGTCAATATACTAAAATATTCTAAAGCTAGCCGAACTCGTGTTTTAGTTGGAAGGGATGGAGCTCAAAATTTTTTAATAGAGCATTAAGTTAGCCTGATATTAGCCTATAATTAACCATACTTTCTTGTAATGTTCTGCTGTATGGGTTCTGCTATCTTAAGGAACCTGTTTTAAATAGCGCTGTGGTATTTAGTGTCTCTTTGCGGGCAGCACTTTTTCCGATGTTTTTAAGATCAATGCATAAAATAGCTGAGAGCTAATTAATATCCCAAAAATGATCCACCAAAAAATTTATCGACTCAGGACGATGTACCATCAGGTTATCTACATTCATTTTGTAAAGTTTTGTTTTCGTCATCGAAAAAATTTGACAATATTGTGTAAATATATTAGCCATCACTTTTCATTGATTTAGTTTCGATTTAATTTTAACAAATCTTTAATTTTAACAAATCTTTTCTGGATTGGTATAAAATTCAGAAAAATTAGCCCCGTTTTAGTTTTTTGTCATCATGTTGTCTAATGACCATACTTTTGCACCAGCGTTTGAACGATAAATTTCCTAACTTTAGTGTTGGTGACAAAATTATTGTTTTCCAAGAAATTTTAAACGACATGCCAAATGATTGCATTGGAATACAAAATGTCCTTGCTTCTACAGTCACAATAGTGGTTTTGAGAACTATAAGGTTCTCCATTGTTTAAGATATTTTCAATATGCGACAACGCCTAAGGGTGGATTCTTGAACAAACACAACTGGATCCACATTTTAAACACGATCATGTGGAAATAATAAAAACATTTTTTTATTTTTTTTTCGGACCTATAGCCCCAAAAATTTGATTCCATCTGGCCCGGATTCAAAATTTAGATTTTTGACTCTAATTTTTCCTTTCTCTACATGATTCATTCAAATAAATTTATATATATTCTTATAAACGTTCATTCCCATTTGAAATAATTCAGTCAAATTCCTTGCACTCAAGAGAGCATCGGACATTTATCTGCTCTGGTTAAATGCTGAACGTTACAGAATTAAATATTCGTTTGTTCCACAACCAAACAGCTTTCACCTAATTACGCTCTCAATAAAATTTGGGTTCTTAAAAAGATTTCTTTTCAATGTCCATGATTCAATCTCATCGTTCTAGTACATTTGGGTACCTCAAAGAAAATGAGAGCTTAACAACTCAAAGTACTTCTTGCTTTTCACCTGATATTTTTAAACAAATTTCTCCACAGATTTATCTTTAACGTTCAAAGTACATTTCTTACATCTATGCATACAACCCCGTCGACAAGCATGTCGACCTTTTCATTGCCTTCAACCTGTAGGTGTGAAGGTATTCATTGAATAATGACCTCACTCCACGGTTAATTAATTCCAACCCACCCCGGGACAAAAAGGAATAGTACTACATCCCGGCAACCCGAAAATTATGCGCAACACAATTTAACACACTCACAAAAGTGCGATAAACAAATGTTAGAAATGAATTCAGAGAAGAAGAATTGTACTACAAACAATTGTACACAGAAACAATTGTACACAGAACAATTCATCGAAAAATCAAATATGCGAAAGCAAGAAACAATTCATCGAAAAGACTCGTAATGCATATTAGAAAATATTTATCAATTTTCTCTAATTGTTGAATTTTGTGATATACGAAAAACAAACCAAGATAACTTCAGGTGAAAAAAATTGTATCGTTATTAAGCAGAATTTGAAGCGAATTATTGTGATGAGGAGCATCATTTATTTAAATCAAATTGAATTGTTATAATACGAGTATATCGAACATGTCGGGCAAATGGTGTGTTGGATTTAAGTTTAATTTTGAAATTTTGAATCAATTACACACTAAATGTAGCAAAAAATTGAAAACTGTGTTAAATTTCTATAAATTCAACTTATCTGGGACGCAATGGTTCGATCGCCCCTTTTTTAAAAAATCAGTGTAAATTCCAGGTAATTCACATAAATTTGTAATTTAACATAGACATGCAATAACCCTTTCTCTATCGAGAACAGATAACCGCTTGACGATTTCTTGAGTAGGAGCTGAGATATGAATATTCTCGCCAAGTGATGCTCCAAAATCGACAAATACGCTTGAACAAAATATTTCCCAAGCAAATAACCATTTTCTTTATAAGTCATAATCGCCGTAAAAGTTCAAAGTGGAAAGCTTGCTTTGGTAGCAATGAGAAAATTTCAATTAAATCAATAGCAGGTTTTTGTTTTCAACACAGTCAAATTTGGATAAAATCTTGGGCATTATTTAACAAGCGATCTTCATCTTCCAACAATTAGAAAACCGTCATACAGGGGAAACAAAAAAATACTGTTTATTTTTCCCTTTGAATATTAATAACCAATCGCTAGCATCTCTTCCAAATAGGTGTTACAAATTTAACTAAAATTTAACAATAACTCCTGGAGTACTTTGGAAGGATGGAGTGTAAAATTATACAAGAGGCCAAACTGAAGAAATTGGAAACCAATTTTTGGCTGAAACATGCTACAGTTAATTTAGATCATCCTGAACCACAACAAAGCCGTTTTGGTAGTTCTTCATGTCAAACTAGCAAACTCTAGAGAAAACATAGTTCTTATACAATAACCGCTACTAAAAATTAACATAAATTATGACCTTAGAGCGAACGGGTATTGAATTATATTCTCAGGTAATCCCGGGAATATTAAATCTAGCATTCTTCTGAAAAGTAATTTAAAAACTTTTAATCCTACCTTCTACTCGATATACTGACGGCAATATAATGGTGACTTGTCTAGAGATAAGCATCGTTACAACAAGATATTTGGGGCAGGCCAATAGTAATATGGTTGTCAGTGGAACTTGAGACCTACCAGGAAATAGAGGTAGAAAAACCAACAATAAAACTAAAACTAGTATAAAGGCTCTGGTTTGGAATTCGTACAAGGAGAACCTTAATATTTTTAAAAATGAACTGAGGAAGGTTAAAGGAAGTTTTGTTATTAAATTGAAGAGGTGTACGGTCCATACACAAGCAAGTCTTGGTTAGTTTTATGTGATGAAATGAGGAATAAAATGGCATTTCCGAGCCATCACGCCTTACTAAGATTATTTCTCCTAATCAAACCACTTCCAGTTATTAAATTCGACAGCGTGATGTATGGACATTTTCAAATTCGAAATTCTTAAAGTTTTATTCTAAACTGGCAACTTCTACATGTAACAATACACAGTAATATCCTTCAAAAATGAAGTTCTGCGTAACTATTCAGCATAGTCTAGAAATTATTCATGTGGATTTTCAGGATGATTGGGCTTATTTAAAAAAATGGTTATTTGCTTGGGTAATATTTTCTTCAAGCGTATTTGTCGATTTTGGAGCATCACTTGGCGGGAATATTCATATCTCAGCTCCTACTCAAGAAATCGTCAAGCGGCTTCCTGTTCTCGATAGAGAAAGAGTTATTGCATATCTATGTTAAATTACAGTTTTATGTGAATTACCTGGAACTTACACTGATTTTTTAAAAATGGGTGAACAAACCATTGCGAGCCAGATAAGTTGTATTTATAGAAATTTAACACAGGTTTTCATTTTTTTGCGACATTCACTGTGTTATAAGTTTTAGATTCAGATTTTCACATTTTACTTCTAAAGAAATGGCTAATTTTTTGCAACGTTTTTGTGTTTTCACATTTTTTTCATCTAATTCATGCTTGATTCAAATAAATAATACACTTCAACTTAATAATCTTTTTCAAAATCTACTCAACATCGATATAATTTTATTTTGATGAATAATTGTAAAATCTTCCTTAAGTAAATCTTATGTAAATAGTGATTTTCAACAGGAACTTTTAGGTGAAAAATTTTGTTTCGATGAATTGTTTTTTTCAAAATTGTTTTCACGCACATTTGGTTATTGTAAAATTGTAGTTTTCATATTTGTTTTTCGATGAATTGTTTGTCGCATAATTGATTATCGCAGAATTTTCGGGGAATCCTACATCCCTCCACCCTTGTGTGATTGCTAGTTTGATCCCTTCCACAATCCCTAACAATTTTGCATTGATTTTACAGATGCTGTTGCTCATAACTCGATTATGTTAAACAAAGTTTTTTTTAACGTGGGCTTCGTCATATTGAAATCAATGGAGTGGTAGGGTTGATTAGCCTAGGCCCATTCTTACCGTAATCAATTCTATGATAGTTGATTCGAAGGTTAAGTATCAATCTTGAGAGTTAATATTTAGATAAATCTTTTCATGATTCTCAAGATTAATCGATAACTCTCTCTCTCTCT
The DNA here is from genome assembly GCA_947310385.1 of Nephrotoma appendiculata. Taxonomy (NCBI): domain Eukaryota; kingdom Metazoa; phylum Arthropoda; class Insecta; order Diptera; family Tipulidae; genus Nephrotoma; species Nephrotoma appendiculata. Next base: position 206,522,783 of record OX371225.1, on the reverse strand, counting down.
CTCTCTCTCTCTCTCTCTCTCTCTCTCTCTCTCTCTCTCTCTCTCTCTCTCTCTCTCTCTCTCTCTCTCTCTCTCTCTCTCTCTCTCTCCGATCCACTAACTGTTTTATAATATTTTATTTATTTTAATTAATAATATCAAGATTTTTTAAGAACACAAAATTTAGCGCGTCACCTTTTACAAAAACAATAAGTTGTTTGTTTGGCTTTTTCTTTGACAAATGAGACCGACAAATGAGCGGCCGTTACTAATTGTTAACGCCCGTTAGTAATTGTTGAATGAAAACCGTGTCTGCAGCAACTCTGAGTTTCCTGAGTGGTTGAAAGTCAATTACTTTTAGACAATCTTGGTTTGGAGGCGTAAAGCAAACCGAAGAAATCTACTGGAAGTAATTCAATCCTCTTTTTTGTGAATCTCATGATAAAGTGACCAAACTTAAGTAGTCTATCCTAGAGTAATTAACTGGACACGTTTTCGAGAGTAGGTGATTGTTTGGTATTTAGCCACAATCAACGAAAGGCTGTTTTTTGTACACCATCTGGAGAGATTGTTCAAGTCTGGTTGTAATAGGCTCTTTTCAGTGCAGTAGATGATATCCGTTTTTAAATTTCCATGTCATCGGCATATATGAATGAATTTCGTGAATCATTCACGATCCTTTCAAAATATCATCTTTAAGTTTGGAATATAATTTTCTAGCACGGAGTCATTGTCGATTTGAATGGAAGTCAAGGTGGTTTGAACGCAATTATTCATGTCTATGAAATAATCCTCGGGATTAAAATCTTTGTTTGTAAAAGCCATACTGAAAAAATTAACAAATTGATTTATTATGACTTTAGGATCATTGGAATAATGAACTGTATTCTTCAGAATGGAAGGGTATCCGTCGGATTTTTTCTTCAAATAAATTAAATTTAAAAAAGGATCAGCGATAAGACTGGTTTGCATGAGTCTGAAATAAACAATAATAACCTATAAAGTTCATCAGACAAACTACTGAAATCAGAATCTGATTTAGTTTTTAGACATCTTTGCCAACGTTTATTTCTACGGTTACGCAACTGTAGTAGTTCAGAATAAAGTTTTTTTTAACAGTTATTGCGTTTTATGCAACATAATGGGTGTTATTAACAGAGTGATCATATTTCAGGACTGGTAGATTAACATTACCCACCACAAAAGTATCATTTTGACTACCCATCCAGTGAAAAACGAAATCAACAATAAGACGTTGAAATTCGAGATAAAAAACTCGTTACTGTTGAATTCAATATTCAAATTAGTCTCGGTGAGTGGAAAAATAGCAAATGGGATGCATGAAAAATGTTTGATATATGTAATGGCTGCTATTTGAATGATTGATAGCTGTGACGGGAAAACGTCCTCGATGAAGATTTAAAATAATAAATTATATATTTCCAATAGACGTAGCCTATTGGTTTACAGTTCTTTCAAGTTTCAACATCAACAAACCTTGATAATAAATGAAACTTTTTATACGATTCAAGACAGGTGATCCTGATCTACACATGAGCATAATTCCAGAATTTTCGCCAACAACATCTTTACATATGTCTCTTCCTTTTCAATATGAGTATGCAAAGATCACCATTTCTGGTGCCTAGCGTAACTTTGATTTGGGTTGTGATTATTGACAGTCTTTTTTTAATATTCAAAGGCGGCAGTCCAATGAAAATTTTGTATTCATCTCGTCCATTACATACTTTTGTGTTGTGTTTGCATCTTCAAGGAAATACCTCCACCTTTTACTCTTATTTTTATCGCATTCAGTAATTCCTCTGGAATCGACAAGAGGTTCAATTTTCCCAAAACTATACGGTATCCTGTCTGTAAACAGTTACCGTGTTAATTAGAATTTACGGTGTCATTGTTTTTGGTCACCTGTAAGAAACCGCAATTCGGTCTGTATACAAATGATACTTTCTCGTTGTGTCTGTGAGATCGACGAAACTATTAAGACAGTAGAAATGTTTTGATAATACTTAAGTACAACACATAATTAATATGTTTGGTGGTCGAGCGGTCAAACTGTACTCGTACACCACCAAATGTTATCATCCCGAACAGCGATGCACAAGTATATAAGCGCGAGCATTTTGGAATACTGACACAGTTATAATTTAACAAGTGAACAGTACAAATTGTAACTTTAAAAGCTGAGAATTTTATTTTCAAAGTCTATTACGAATCCGTTTCCGTAGAAGTGTTTCCTTCTTGCAAATATTTTGAAAAGTATATGATTGATGAGAAACACGATTGTAAGCTAAAAGATTTTATATATAATTTACAACAATATTGGTTCACGTCAGTTTTCCAAGCTCATGGTGAAACCCGTAATTATTATGACAAAAACTTTTTTTTTATAAAAAATTGGTCTAAACCCATTGCGAATGATCGGGAAGAATCTTGAGGTGGTGGCTTCCAAAGGTGCATTTGTTTTGCAAATATTTTAGTATATAATGACGAGTTTTGGCAAAATAAATTATTTCAATAAAATTCTTTATCTCTCAACAGCTTTGTCGGATTTTTACATAAATTGGGAAGATCATCCAAATTTATAATTAATTTTGCAAAATTTTGGTAAATTTGGTTACGCTTAAAAATTATCTGAGAAAGAAAGTCGGTGCTACAACAAAGCCACAAGGAAATAGCAACACATAAATCAATCATTTAAGCATGATCTGAAACTCGTAATACCTTAAAGTATTCGGCTTTCTACTGTAATTATGTAATTAGTTATGGATACTGCATGCCACTAAAGAAAGGCGGTATAAAAATAGTGGTAAGGTAATAGTAAGCTAATAGTTTGTCCATCGATCGATCCAAATGTTACAAATAGTTATTTTTTAATTTATCGCGGCTAATGTTTGATTTTAACAGCAAATATGCAAATTATAGTTGAACATCCCATAAAAATTTAGTAAGACATGGTGTTGTGCATTATTCCACAGATATCTAGAACACTAGAAGATGACTGGTAAACATTTTCCGCGTTTTCATTTTAATTTGAAATCTAATTGAAAAAATTGGGTATATTTAAAACATTAACGTCTGAATCTGTAAAATTTGTTTTCTTTTCCGAATCGATACGCAATGTTTATATCGGATTTGGTCAGATGTGTTGAAAATTAAATTCGAATAAATTTTTGTTTATTAAAGAAACCTACAATTATATTGAAAATACTTACTTTTTAATTAAAATACCAGTAATTATCTGAGATTTATGAGATACCTACATTTAGAAAAAAAAAAAACGAAAAATATTAATTAATTCTTGTGTTGATTTGATTATTTATTGAACCAAAAATATAAAAATCTTGTATTTTATAAGAAAATTTTGTATATAAACACAGACGCAAGTACCTTCTTCTGCATGCAACATTTTTAGATAGAATAAGAAAATATTATAAACCTCTGTGGTATTTTTCTCAGTATAATGATACGACAGTGGACTAGTAAAATGGGAACGCTGCATATTTCTGAACAAATTCGAATTTATCTCGCTCGTCCAATGTATTTTGATTTATTTTTATTTTCGATTAAATATATTTCATTTTCATGTTGAAAAATTAAAGAGAACGAATTGAACAGCATTTTTTGATACAGATTGTAATCAATATTGATGTATAATTTATTAAAACAGATAAAGATGTAATCAAGATAAGACAAGATGAAATAAGAAATAAAAAGGGAAAATTTAATAATAAAATTTTTGATCTTCGTATAATGAATCATGTCATATAGAGACTCAAAATTCAAAATAATGGATGTTTCGAAGGAATTGTTGTCTCTCAGTTTTAGTTAGTGAGGTAAATTAGACGGCACATCCAGCAAAAAATACATAGTTTTGGTAATTTGCACAGGTAAATGAGGTTAAATGGAAGAATATGGTGTAGATGAGGCCCCCTAATATCAATTTATGCAATCGGCTAACTTCAAGAGGAAGAAATCATTAACTTCAACTGGTATTGTCCACTGGCGTTTCCTTCTCATTTTTTATAATTTCGATAATACTTCGAACTTAATAACTTTCTGATCAATTGAGAGATCCCAATGAATTTTGGCTGAAATCGGCCACCGGAAAAAAAGCTTTCTCATTGCCTGCAAATATTTTGAAAAATATGTTATTTATAGAAAAAATGACTAAAGGAACTAAAAGATTGTAAATTAATTTTGCAACACCTCTGTGCCTCTGAACAGCCAAGACGGATTGATAGATCGGGATGATCCTTCAAACTTATAAGCTTTTATAAATTTGAAGGCATTGCTGTGCCTTATTGCCTACACCGCGTTTAATTAAAATTCTACACATTTAAACAATATTTGTTGATAATTTAAAAATTGACGTAGACAATGTGGGCAATATGTCGGCCATATTGAAAATTACTATTTCAGTTTAGCAAAATGCTCAGGATTTATTTGATAAATGGAACATTTTCAAGATGAAGAGCGCCATTCTCTACACACATTTGACAACAACGTAAATCCAATTTTGGTTGCGCGCTATTTTGGTTATGTGACGTTTAGCTCAGTTAATTCGCTTTAACCATTGTGTTGTGTAGACGCCCAAATTTTATAATGGATAAATATACGCCACAAGAACGAGCAGAAATAATGACAATGAGAAATAATTTAGTCCATAAATTGCTACCAAGAGATCATGATCAACGAGTTGAGTACAGTAAGCAATCCTAAGGCTGTCTGGTGAAATTGAAGATTTTTCGTCTAAATTTATAATGAGCGATGAAGCCAATTTTCTTCTCAGTGACTACGTCAATAAACAGAACAGTCGGTTTTGGGGAACACCCAATCCTCAATTAATTCATGAAACATCATTGCATCCACTAAAAACAACTGTATGGTGTGGTATTCATGCTGCAAACATTATTGGTCCCTATTTTTTTTTTTTGAAAATGACCGAGTTGTTGAAGTTACTGCTACTGCTGAACGGTACCAAGACGTGATTCGAAGTTTTATTGTGCCTGAAATGGAACAGCAAGGCACTAGAGGGCATGTGATTTCAGCAAGATTGGCCACAGCACACAACAATTCAATTATTGGATGACGTTTTCCACTAAGACTAATTTCGCGAAATGGCGATTTAGCATGACCAACCAGATCTCTGGATTTAACAGCACCAGACTTTTTCTTATGGGTTTTTTTTTAAATCAAAAGTTTATGTGAATAAGCCCAAACGATTCAACATCTTAAAGACAATATTCGTCATGAAATTGAAGAAATTCAGCCTGAGATGTTACAGGATGTCATGGAAAATGCCTTAAAAAGAGCCGAAAGTTGCATAGCGAATCTCGGTCACCATTTAGCCGATATAATTTTCCAATTTTCCAAGACAGTCGTGGTGAGAAAATTAGGAACAGTGTGTGTGTGACGTTATGAAATTTCAAAATTGTTTAACACTTATAATTTATTGGCCCGCACGTCTTATAAGTCTTATTAATTTTGATGGCCAATAACATGTCCGAAGTCCAGAAAATAAAGAATATTGTTCAAAATAAAAAAAAACGGTGCTTCACCGTTGCAGCCACCGATGAAGGCAACATTAAATTATGGGGTTGGTTTTCATATTATTGTGTTGGGCCTATTTTTTGGATTAAGGGTAACATAGATCAACACATGTACGTTGGTAATATGCTACAGAATGTGACGTATTCATGCTGAATACATCATGCCGCTACGGTGAGTTATAAATAAAAATCTATGTTATGGCTTGGCCCGCGCAATCGCCTGATCTCAATTCTCAAAGTTGCTGTAGTCTCCAATGAAACCAAAAATCAGCGCGAATTATAGTTGGCAGTTAAGGTAGCGAGGAAGATGATATAATTTTGACGATGTCGAACCTTAATCGACTCTGCGATACGTAGACACCATGCAGTCATTGATAATAAAGGACATGCTCTCTCCCTCTCTCTGGCACTATATCCCATCAAGGGATTTGGCCGCCTCAAATGAGGTTTCATAATCATATTTTCATTTCGGATAATGAATGATTAATTTCATTGATCCTAAACTAGCCGTGAAATTTTTTCCTTGTCACCACCGGGAGTCGAACGTGGGACCTCCGGTCCGGTCGCTGGAGCAAGCATGCTGACCACTTTGCCACCGGTGCGGCAAAGGAAATACTACGAAGTATTAAAGACTTCATTATGAATTTTGCTCTAAATAAGTTGTAGATTTTCCGCAACATTTCTGCAACTCCCTAATTTTCTGACCACGCCTGTATGTGTATAACTTGTGTCTATATGCTTGGAAAATGAAATAATCAGAAAAGTTTTTATTTCAATAAGTTTTAACCGTTTTAGTGTAGAAAAAATAAACAACGGGCACCTGTCTTAAAATGGAGAGTTAGACTAAAGGATTAAGGCAAAAGACAAAGTCATCATAATGTCAATATACTAAAATAGCCTCCACACCACGCTAAAAACTGTTAAAGCAAAAAGATATCTTTGACTAGTAAATACTTAATGGGCATACAAGTTCATCGATTTATAATCCTAATAAATGCAAATGTTTTATAGAAAGCTCGATGGGTATTTCAGGCAGTATAAATATAGAGCGAAAAAGGAATAAAACTAACAATCGTCGATTGGTTATAATATAAATTGATCAATTTGTCTGCCAAATGTAAATTGCAGTTGATCAGAAGAAAATGTATTATAAAAAAATTCTCCCTCCAAAAAAACATCAGTAACAGCTAACACATTATACAAATTCTTAACTGGTAAAACACCAATACTTAATGTTTTTTTCATGCTGGATCATAGCGGACAAAATAATCGGTTGTATGCCGCCCATGTTACACCAAAAACGATTTTAAACTTGCAAAGGGAATTTCTATTGAAGCTGGTTTTAGCTTAGTATTGCGATATGGTTATAGATAAATCTTTAAAGATGTAAATTGGTTTTGGTAAGAATTGGAATTATTAATTTCTATGAAGCAACCCTGAATGCAGAAAAATCGGATATCCTATTGAATGAATAATATGAAGTACATTACAACGCTCTTGAAAATGTGTACGCATTTTCTTACGCTAATTTGACGAGAGACATGCGACAAATAATTTTGGAACCCACTCCACCCGCTAAAACAATATAACTAATGAAAATATAATTAAGGTTATTGATTTTGGATTTGTGAAACAAAATAACATCAATTCAAGAACGGGAATAGTATCGATTATGATTATACGGATATCTTTTAAACAAAGAACCGATAGAATGGACTTTACAAATGTTTTACGCTGTATATACTGCTGCTACTTGCAATGCACTCACTTTAAAATGATTAAACATTGGGAGTCAATTCGCGTTCAAAGAAATATTGCTAAGGAAAGTTTTTTTTTCATTGGCAATCTAGTAGTTTGAATAATTCGCACACAATTTTCAATTCCACTGAGTGAAATCGAAGATTCGTATATGCTGCCAGACTTACTCGATTATCAATGAAATAAATGTTCCTTATCATATTTTCACGGCACCCGAATTTCTCCTCTGTGACCCTATTCTGGTAATTTCACGGGAATAGGGAAATGGGGAACGATTTTACATATAATTTCGGTTTAAAATAATTTTTTCTGGCATACTATGGTAAAATGTAATTTTTTTTCAAAACAAAATAAAATTGGGAATAATTTTCCCTGCCAATTTCGATATGAAAATATTATTGCCAATATATAAAGACTTACATAAAACTTTTTTTTTCAGTAGGCCAGAAAAAAGTAATTTAATCAGAAATTATATGTAAATTCGTTCCACATTTTCCAATTCCCGGGAAATTACCAGAATAGGACCACTGTACAGTGAAAAATATAAATATTGCGAAGCAAAAGTCGCGATAGTCTTTCGATAACGCTTTATCGACGTCAACCGTTATTCGTTTAGTTCGCTGCGGGTGCTCAATATCGAACGGTCTGAGAAATCGGATTAAACAAATGCCGAAGTTATAGGTAATAATTTAAATGTTGTGATTGTTAATTTGCATTAAATTAATTTGAACTGCCGAAGGATAATTTAACTAGAGATTTTTATCTGCCGGTATTTCTGTTTTTGGCAAGTGTCAGTTGATACGTAAAATTTATAAAAGTTAGTTGTGAGAATAGAATATAGCTGGAAAATGTGAACGTAAAATGAGAATGTAAAATAATATATCAGCCGTCGCAACCTTGTGAGAAGGCTGATTTTTTCCAATCAATAATCTCATCCGTTCAAAAGTAACTGACTATTGTGATTCTTACACATTTGCCATCTTTAACTCAAAAGTTCCAATATAAAATAAACTTTAAATAAAATAATTTCAACTCACTAAAATACTGTTAGTTCTAATATTTTATCGAAATTACTATACTTGCGAAAATAAATGACCAAATACTGACATCTGTTGAAAAAAACTAATTTTTCTGTTAACTACTAATAAAACATTTCAAAATGAGTTTGAATATGTTCAATTATTTTAAACGTACTAATTTTACCTGTTTGGTCCGCAAAAATTTAATTTAAGGGAAAACCTTATTAAAAACTAAACAATTTGTAAGATCGCCTCGTTACTAAAAAACCATTTGGAAAACAACAACAAAAACAATTATCTACATATTCTACCCAATCCAGAATATTGTCCGCAAAAAAGTGTTGTCTACGATATTTTCGACACAAACATGAAGACAATTCTGAAAAATGCGAAGACACGCAACACTGTTTGCAGGGCAAAGTAATGTTTGGCTGAAATCGCCATAAAGCTATTACTGGTTTTTGTAAATATTTTAAAAAGTATATCATTTATGAGTTAAACAACTATGGACTAAAAGATTGTAAATTAATTTTGGAACAATACCGGTTCAGGTCAGGTTTCTAAAATTAAGTCAAAACTTATGATTTTAAAAAAAAAAGTTTGTTTCACCAAAAAAGCAAAAAATCCGTCTCTGTAGTTCAAACCATTTTGTTAAATTTCACTGAGAATGACTATTCAATGTGATATTTGGTGGCTATCCGTGTTCCGTGGATATGGCAGTTTCAACGAGAGTCTTTCAATTTTTGCATTGATTTTAAAAAGAGTAGCATGAAACGACCAAGAATCAAAATCTATAAATAAATTAACCGAATGAATTTTCCGCCAACAATATAGTTGATCTTATTGGTATTCTAAAAAGCTGGAATAATGTTTTTTCATTATACAAGACAGTTGTACCAAAAGCTAAACAAGTTTAGTGTAATCGAGATCTACATATGTGTGCATTCGTGATAAAAAGTCGGTTGTTGGCCACAACATCACCTCTTCATTTATTTTTTGCTGGATTCTCATTGTTGTGCACTTCCTTTAGGTGCTTTCCCCTGCTCCTGTACAATAATCATAATTCGTTTTAACTGTTCATAAATTCATTGTATATCGATGAAGCTGGACCGAAAGTTGATTTTGCTGGAGACTGTGTATTGTTGGCCTACAGAACGTACAGAACGTACATTAAAATACCGTTTATTTCATTATAAGTCTAGATTAGTAAGATAAGGGACAAGTTTAACCTAGTGTAATATGCCTGCATACAAGATATCCTTTGTCGCTATAATCAGTGGCGCAATTGGACGAGTGCATGATTCTACATTATTCCATTGTTCAGTTCGGTTTTTCCTGGTTTATGTCCTCCTTGTTTATGACTGTCTTTGACACTAGAGCTGGCTACAAGTCATTTTGATAAGTACTTTGTGGAGGGACCTTAGTAGTTATTTTCTTCATTTGCCTATTTTCAATACTCTTAGATGATGTGGTAAACTTCTTCTTGTTGGATTCTGCTACTGGTGCATATCTGATAGCTGCTGTTGAAGATCAACATCGGCACACGTACAACATTTCTTAAACTGTCCCCACAGTTTGGAATTTCCATTTTGTCTAGACGTATCAAAATCATTTTCGTTGATATGTAGCTCACTAGTAAAATGTAACATAATCATTTCCGTTGATGTTTATAGTGTATATTTAGTTTAAGAATTGCTTATACAACAAGTGTTTAGTTTTCGTAGAATTGCTTCCTAGCAACAAATTGTTGTTCGAGTTTGTATATAAGCTCGTGAATTTTATGAATAAAATTGACCATAAACCATTCAATTTTACTTTCTCATCTAACTAAACCTCACCAGTGGTAATTTAGTTAGATGATACGCTAATCTAGAAAACCTTAGTCATACAAACTAAGATATAATTTGCTAAATTAACATTGGTCCTTCGAGCCATCAAGATCAACCGGTGGCAAAAGCCAGCACGAGTCATCGACAAGTAATATTGGTAGCAACCATTTTACATTATACAACTGGGAACATCAAAAACAACTGATAATAAATAACTACAATGGAAGCTCTTCTCACCAAGCAGGCCGAAACAGAAGAACAGATAAACGTCCTCCATAGGAACTACACAAAGGATGGAGACAGCCGCAAAACTAAAACATATCTGGAGAAGAAAATCGACCAGTTAAAAACGCTGTATGCACAATACACTGCAGTAAATGAACAAATACTCAAATTCAGACCAGCACTCACCAAAGAACATGAGTACCGAGAATCCAGGATCACGACTTCCACTATATACACAATAAATGTATAGAAGAAATGCGTGAACTTCTAAATAACAAGAAGGAATCAAGCTCAACCAATAGTCGAACGGAAACAACATTGGATCGCACGTTAAAACAACAAGACGTGAAAATGAGGAACTTATACAAAGAGATAAGATCCACACAACAAAAGCTGGACAACGGAGCACCAGAAGCATCGCTAAATTTTCATTAGCTCACATGGAGAGAATGATTAACCATATAACAGATCTTCACGACATCATATGCTTAGAAGCAACACAAGATGAAGAAGAAACAACAAAATACTTCGTCGACTATTACTATGACGAAATTCGTAAAGCGTATGATGACATGGTGGTTCAAGTAATCTCTCTCTCTCTCTTTCTGGCGCTATTATATCCCATCAAGGGATTTGGCCGCCTCACATGAAGTTTCATAATCATATTTTCATTTCGGATAATGAGTGATTAATTCATTGATCCTAAACCAGCCGTGAAATATTTTCTTTGTCACCACCGGGAATCGAACCCGGGACCTCCGGTCGCTGGAGCAAGCATGCTAACCACTTTGCCACCGGGGCGGTTCAAGTAATCACAAACAATTAATCGAGCAAACTCGAAGGAAATCTACCAGCAGAAATCAAACTGCCAAAAGTTCAAATACCACACTTCTTTGGAGAAAACATGAAGTGGATGGCATTTAAAGATGTATTTGAGCAATTAATACACAAAAACAACGCACTAAACAACACATATAAGATGAGCTACTTGAAGACCTACACTGGAGGTCAAGCAGCAAAACTAATAAATCATCTTCAATCCGTGGGCGAAAATTATGAAGCCGCATGGGCAATAATAAAGGAAAGGTACGATAACCACAGGATGAATACAACCAGGTACATCCATACGATGATGTCGCAACCCACCATGAATAATGAATCAGCATCAGCCCTGCGAGTTTTATATGACACCACGAGAGAGTGCCTACATGCAATCAACCAACTAGGAATCCACACAGATTCGTGGGATCAAATCGTCATCTATGCATTGACTAAAAAGCTGGATCATGAATCACTAAAAGCATACGAAATGACGTTAGAAAACTCGAGAGAAATTCAAACACTTCCAGAATTCATGAAGTTTCTCGAGACACGCGCCACAGCGCTAGAAGCAGTCTTACGAGAAAAAACCTCGTATTATCGAAAAACAACAACTACTCCTAGAACAATACTATTAACAACCAACAGCACGGTAAAAACATGCAATATTTGCAGACAAAGCCATCATATTGCAGATTGCTCTAAATTCAAAAGAATGAATAGCTTGGACAAAAATCAACTGGTATCGCTATTGGGGGTATGTAGAAAATGTCTTAACTACAACCACAAGCTAAAAGATTGCAACGAAAAATGTGCACAATGCCAAGGACAACATCATCATCTGCTACATAACAATAACAATTCAAGGGCTGAAAACAATACAACAGCAGTAAACAACTCTGGTTCTACGAACGTCACCAGTACAATTTTACACGCTAGAACAGACGAAGCGTACGTGCTTCTACCAACGGCTCTAGTAAAAACAATCACAAAAACTGGGCAAGAATGTTATATACGTGCCATAATAGATCCTTGTTCTCAAGCCACGCTCATCACTTCAAATGCAGTAAATAAGCTACAATTAAAAACAACCATCGCAGAACTGCACATCGCTGGCATTACCGCAAAGCAAAAAGAAATAGCTAACAAAGCCGCCGAAGTGTCGATCATGCCTAATTTTAAATCAAGGTACAACTTAAAAATGAACTCACGAACTACGTCCAAAACCATCATAACAAACACGATAATCAACCCCTGGTCAAATCCACACTCAACAGTCGTGCCAGCGACAAAAACAGTCGCGATGACAACCAAAGATGATGCAATGGAGGAAATTGAACAAACTCTGAAGAAATTCTGGGAAACAGAAGAGCTTCATCCACCAAGAACCCGCACTGCTGAAGAAGAAATTTGCGAACAACATTTCTATGACTCCCACAAAAGAGAATCAAGCGGTCGATATATGCTTGAAATACCATTCCGTCTGAAAGCAAACTTAGGAGATTCTAGAAAGATGGCAACAACAAGGTTTTTACAACTAGAGAGACAGCTCACAAAGAACAAACAACTAGCTAAACTGTATAAAGAATTCATGCAAAAATATGAACTTCTCGATCACATGGACGAGGTACATTAAACAAAACTCAATGATGGAAAATACTACTTGCCTCATCACGCCGTCTTGAAGCCATCAAGCACGACAACAAAATTGAGAGTCGTTTTTGATGCCTCTGCCAAAACAACCAGCGGACAGTCATTGAATGACATAATGCACATAGGTCCAAAAATACAGCAAGACTTATGGCATATTGTCATGAGATGGCGAAAATACAAGTACGTCATCACAGCCGACATAGAAAAAATGTTTCGGCAAATTTCGATAAACGAAACAGATAGAGACTTTCAACGTATTATTTGGCGAGACTCACATTTGAAAACATTGAAAGAATATCGATTGAAAACCGTTACTTACGGAACAGCAGCCGCTACATACCTTGCAGTCAAAACTCTACACCAACTCGCTGAAAACGAAAAATAAAACTTCCCAACGCAAAGTGTTACAAAAAGATTACAAAAAGATTTCTATGTCGATGACCTTATGACAGGCTACAATACAATCAAGGAAACGCTCGTCATTCAAGACCAACTCACTAAGCTACTTCAAAAAGGAGGCTTCAATTTGAGAAAATGGGCAAGCAACAACATACATCTCAACAATGGAGAAGTCACAGAATCCCATAAAATTGAAATCGACCAAAACATGAAAGCTCCGGGTCTCCTATGGAAACCCAAAGCGGACATATTTGAGTTTAACATAAACATACTAATTCTCAGTGGTCCACTAACAAAGCGAAATATTCTCTCAACTACGGGTAAATTATTCGATCCATTAGGGTGGCTAGCACCGGTAATTATATCACCAAAGATAATGCTACAGAAGATGTGGCTTATGGGTCTCAATTGGGATGAAAGAGTACCCGATGCATTAGCCCAGTAGTGTTCAACATTCAAGGACAATCTAAAACATCTCAACAAGCTTAAAACTCAGAGATGGCTAAACAGCACACCTGATTCACAGATGGAGATTCACGGCTTCAGCGATGCATCAGAACAAGCATACGCCGCATGCGTCTATCTAAGAGTCGCCAGCAAAGACAACGATGTTAGCACCAGCCTCATAGCCGCCAAGACAAGAGTAGCGCCAACAAAGACAAAAGTAACATTACCAAGACTGGAACTAAATGCTACGCTTCTACTAGCCAAGCTACTCAAAGAAGTGAAACAAGCATTGGAAATGCATCAAACAACGACCATCGCATGGACAGATTCAACAATAGTACTTTCATGGATTCAAGAGGATATTCAAAAGTATAACACTTATGTTGCCAACAGAGTATCAGAGATCAGGAGTCTTACAGAACCACGACAATGGCGTCACATCAAATCAGCAGACAATCCAGCGGACTATATGCAAGCCGCGGAATAACCGTCAATGAGTTAATAGATCATCAACTATGGTGGACGGGGCCTTCTTGGCTCACAAACAAACTTTACAACCCGCTAGATACACAAAATCATCTCGAGCTAGAAAAACAAGAAACGATAGAAATAAAGGACATTAATTACACAACAGTCACATAAGATAATGACAGAATAGGTGACCTGATGACAAAGATATCAAGATGGGTGTACCAAATTGAAAAGGATTGTGAAAATCATAATAAACTTCACCAAAAAATGTAGAAGAATAAAAGTGAATGAATACGATCTAAATGAGGTCGAGAGAATAATTGTGAAGCACATACAACGCGACTGCTATAACCCAGAAATATCTCAACTAACGAAGAACAATCCAATAGATAAAAAGAGTAAACTGTTATCCGGTTATCCCATTTCTCGATGCAGAAGGGATACTGCAAGTAGGAGGTAGACTACATAAGTCATTTTTAAACTATGAAGAAAAACATCCAGCCATTCTTCCTGCACAACACCAGTTCACGAAAAGCCTAATCAACTATGCACACCTGAGAATGTTGCATGGAGGTATCGAACTTACCCTCTCATTCACACGCAAGAAATATTGGATAATATAAGAGGCAGAGTCACAACTAAATCAATAATCTCAAAATGCATTACATGTCACAAGTTTAAAATCAAGCCAGGGGGTAATCAACTGATGGGAAACTTACCATCCGCAAGAGTTCGACCAACGAGACAATTTACACACACCGGAATAGATTATGCCGGTCCCGTGCAAATAAAGACAACCAAGGGAAGAGGAAGCAAGACTTACAAGGCATATATAGCAATCTTTGTCTGTCTCTCAACCAAGGCTATACATATTGAAGTGGTGACAGATCTCACTGCAGACGCTTTTATTGCAGCGCTTAAGAGATTCACATCTAGACGTGGATTATGCACACACATAAGTAGTGACAACGGCACAAACTTCATTGGAGCCAATAATCAGCTAGCAAGGTTACAAAAAACACAAAAAATCAACTTTAATGACATTGTTGCTCAACAACTAGCAACAGAGGGAATAACCTGGCATTTCCAACCGCCCGCATCATCACATTTTGGTGGATTGTGGGAAGCTGGAGTTAAATCAGTAAAAACCCACTTAAAAAAATCGTAGGAAATGAAACTCTGACTTATGAAGAGCTAACAACACTTCTAAATCAAATCGAAGCCATCCTAAATTCAAGACCCCTGTGTCCAATTTCAAACGATATAACAGATCTTGAAGTTCTAACACCGGCAACTGCACCACCAGAAGAGAATCTAACCGAATCAAATATTCATCGCTTGACAAGATGGCAGATGTTAGAAAAGCTAAAACAGGACTTCTGGAAAAAGTGGAGCAATGAATATCTCCGAAAATTACAGCAAAAACCGAAGTGGCTACAAACAAGATCACAACTTAAAATAGGTGATCTAGTGCTATTAATTGAAGACAACTTACCTCCCACAAAGTGGGTAAGAGGTAGAATTACAGAAACACACCCGGGAACAGACGGATTAGTGCGAGTAGTCTCAATACGCGGCCCGGGAAATGCTTTATATAAAAGAGCAATTACAAAACCAGTAGACGAACCACAAGAAACAACCGCAGAAGAAACAACGCCAAACTGCACAGATAACTCACAACAAACACGAGTAACAAGAAAAGGCACGAACTCTAACATATTGCTTTACATGCTCTCAATCTTCTGCATATTTGGAATAGTGACATCACAAACATCATCCAAGTATACAACATTTCAAAATTCTCATCACATCCAGGCATTTACTTCTATAGAATTGGCCAAGGCATGCTGATCAATGGCGAATGGAGACTAATAGCCTACTACAATCTAACAACATATTGGGCAAAATTAAATCATATCGAGAAATCCACTCGTCAACTAGGTGAAATATGCGAAGATAGAACGCATTCTAAGACCACGTATACACATACAATCCATTGTGGTCTAATATCAGCTCAAATGCGCAACCTCTACATCGACCTAAGAGAGCAAAACGAACTAATGGACACGCTCGGAAGAAACGAGAAAACTCGTCAAAAAAGGTCTCCATTTGACTTCGTTGGCACAATAGCCAATGAACTATTTGGAGTGCTTGATCAACGTGCCGGAAACTTCTACAAAGAGAGCATAGAAAATATTAATATGAATCAGCAACATCATCAGAAACTACTGCAACAACAGATCACGATACTAGAGTCAACATTAAATATCATGAAGCACGATCACGAAGACACCAATCAGAAATTCGAGGCATTCAAATCAATAATGGCTGAGCTCATCTCTCATGAAGAATTCACTGACATCGCGCTGCACACAATACTAGACATGATGGAACTCCGCACATTCCAATCGGCTGTAATAGACGCAATAACAGAAGTACATCAGGGCAAATTAAATCCACTGGTTGTGACACCGCATCAGCTCCAAGAGCAAACCAGGCAAATAATTGACAACCTCAAGCCGATTAAAGATATACCGTATCGCAGCAAAAACCTATTTGCTCTGTATAAAATAGCAACGGTAAAAACCACAAAAGTCAGAGAAACCGTAATCTTCGAAATAAAGATCCCTTTGATCCAAAGAATTCGATACACATTGTACAATGTTACATATTGTTGTTCATGTGCCTACATTACATGAACAACAATACGTATATATTCAGCCATCTTCAAATTATTTGATGGTAACAAGCCAACAGGATAAATACATACAACTCTCAACTGAGGAGTTCAACGCATGCACCTATCTAAACGGAGAACATCTCTGCAACACACGCCAGCCACTGTATGACTACAGCTCTAATGCAAGCAGATGTGAAATACAATTACTCAAACAGGATGGGCGGAATACCAGCAAGCTGCCAGATACTTCAAAGGGCAGTTGCTACCATTTGGATTCCGTTACATCGATATAACGCATGGATCTTTGTTATAAATTCAAAGTGTACTTGTAACGTGGTTTGCGAACATGAAAGTGATGGCACATTTGAAACAACAACAGTCGCCATTCAAGGAGAGGGGGTCCTCGAGCTGCAACAAAATTGCATTTTTAAGGGCGACGGCTTCACAGTGTCAGGGTACAAAACATTCAACAGCGAGTTTAAGCTTTCTTTCCTACCACAGTTCCACTTAAGCGATCAGATAAATATCACCAACGTCATAAACTTAAAATTACCTTCAAAGCTCTCAGAGTTCAAGGCCGTTGAATCTATGATTCGAGATCATAAAAAATCACTACAAGAATCCACTGCCAAGGTACACGACTACCATCATTATTTAGCAATTTATTTACTAATACCAGCAACACTCCTTATCATCGGATGGTACATGTTCGGGAAAATGAAGCTTCTAATGCATCAACCAGCAGCTCCACGTCTGACACCACTCACTCAGGACCGTGAGGTCAGCAACCCGTAAGAATAAAAGAATATCAGCGAAAGCCAATCTTGGCGGCCTCAGAATATGTTGAAGATCAACATGGGCACACGTACAACATTTCTTAAACTGTCCCCACAGTTTGGAATTTCCATTTTGTCTAGACGTATCAAAATCATTTTCGTTGATATGTAGCTAACTAGTAAAATGTAACATAATCATTTCCGTTGATGTTTATAGTGTATATTTAGTTTAAGAATTGCTTATACAACAAGTGTTTAGTTTTCGTAGAATTGCTTACTAGCAACAAATTGTTGCTCGAGTTTGTATATAAGCTCGTGAATTTTATGAATAAAATTGACCATAAACCATCCAGTTTTACTTTCTCATCTAACTAAACCTCACCAGTGGTAATTTAGTTAGATGATACGCTAATCTAGCAAACCTTTGTCTTACAAACTAAGATATAATTTGCTAAATTAACAGCTGCTTCTTTTGGTTCCTGTTTGGCTAGACTAGCTTAAAAGTTATTTTTGAAACATTAGCTCCCAAGTCTTTTATAAAATACTTTTAAAAGACAGTTATTGATTTCCCGATTTTGAAGCTTATTTCATTCGAGTCTGTTTTTAGACAGGCTCAAACGCCATTTACAAATATTAAGCTTTTGAGTTGATTTTTTAATTAAACAGCGCAGTCGGATGCCAAAAAATAACTGGAACTGCTAAAGTTTGTCTATTGATTTATCAACAGTAGTTGATTCCAGAAACCAACTACTCAACAAATAAAAGTAATTCACGTTTCTTGGCTTATTACTAAAATTAAAGATGCCAAGAATCCAATAGGTCGAATAATTCAACAAAACTATCAACTATGCCTTACAGATCTGTTAGACCAAGGAAAAAAAAACAATCTACTACTTTACCCATTCTGTGGTAAAGATATTGGAACCTTGATTGTTGGACAATTGCAAATAAAGTCAATATACCTGAAGTTAGCGGTCGCACAAGAAGTCTCGAGCCAGCCCCATTCGTAACTGAATTTTAATGTCCTTATACCGAACAAGCCAAATAATAAACATCTTCCAAAATAATATTTTTGCCTTAGAGATAATGCAAGGACATTTTTCTGCGTAAAAGTAAAAAATTTGAGTTCTGATTTTAAAAACAACAGGAAATGATTGTCCAAAATTTAAATTTTTGGATTGTGTCACTCTTGCAGCAAATAGGCGACATTTAATTCATTCAACACAATGATGTCAAATTTCCTTTATTCTACTAAACTACTAAAAACCACTGCAACCATAAATGATATGGTGTATATTGGAATCTCAGCTTTTTTTACTAAAAATATAGCACAATAGTAATCCCCCTCGAAATGTCAAAAAAATAATTCCAGATTATGTTATCAGCACCAAAACCCAAGGAATAGCACACATATGGATGTAATATGGTATACCTACTTACAGCCAGTTACCACCGATAATAATCCAAAAATATGTTTACAGTTATAAAAAACCTGACACAATAGCACAGATAAGAAAATATCCTTAATTGAAAAAAATGTTTGCCTCATTTAAAATCTAAAACCATAATGGTATAATTTATGCCAACCAAAAAACATTCACCACCGGATGTTATCTCTTCTGTATACACCGCAAGCATGAACAAAAAAAACCTCACACCCCGCCAACAATTTTGAAAACGACGATATACGAACGAAAAAAAAAAAATATTTATTCTGGTTCCCTTTTTTTCACGGATTTTTATTGCCCAAAATGCAAAATAGGCGCCAATCTCTCTTGTATATCATGTTTATATTCAAATTTATTTTTAAGACAAATATAACAACCATAAGACGATCATAAATTCGGAAAAATTATAAAAAATATAAAATGCAGGTGCGTTAATTTTCTCCTATACCTTACATAACATATACTTACAATGTACTATTTTGTGTTTTTATTTTTTATTGCGGAAATAAAAAATGAAAATTCATTTCAACGCAGCATACTGGTACATTACACAGCCAAAAAAAAAACATGAAATAACGGTATCAGGATATTTTTGTGTAAGGACACATGTTACACCAACATAAGGGTAGCAGCATTTAGAGCACCATGTAATAAAATTGGGTTGCTGCTGCGCTGCACGCTGAAAACCGGATGACTAATTTTATTTCAATTTAAATTTATGACCGTATCTTCCGTATAAAACACTTTTTTTTGTGTGATCGATAAAAAGGAATTTTAGTGTTCGCTAAAAGATGTCATTATACGTAATATACATATATGTATATTGCAATCATTAAAGTATTATGTGAAATGGTTGGTTTCGTTTTAAGTTTTTAATGACAACGGGAAATACTTTTATAGACTGTGAAAATATATCTTAATATTTTTTTTTTTTTAAGTACGTGCGTGCATGTTAATCACTGCCTTATGTATCGATGGTATTCGTTTTATGTAGCATAAAGTGGATATTTATTTTTAGATGTCTTATATGCTCGACAAAATTAATTTATAACTCTCACATCCTTTAATGTTTTCTTCTTTCTGCTTAATTTACGGGTGTTATTGCAACTAAACGCATTATATGAAGTAATTAGACTACACAAAAGTATTTTTGAGCTAAAGTTAAAATAACTCGCTAATAATGTTTATGATATTTTGCCTGGTACGGTATACCTATGGTATTATATAAGTTTACAATAATTAAGGCCCTTAAAAGTTTACTTCATCTGAACAATGATAATAGGAATTATGAAGAAAAATTAATAAAAGGAAAACCAGCAAATAAATAAGTTTATTATTATTTTAACGTTATTTAATTTTTTTTGTGTGCATAAACTTTTCTCGACTAAATACTTTTCGTTTTTCCATAAAACTTTATCTTTTATTTTGATTTTCATCCGAAACTCATCATCATGAAAAAATTAAATCATTTAGAAATTTAAGGAGAACGCAAAAAAAACTTTACTCGTCTTATTTTAAATATTTAATTACAAAAAAATTATACGAAAACTTACAAAACATAAAAAAAAAATATATTTTATTTAATTAAAGTTATAAATTAAAAAAAAAAAATATTTATAAACATATTTTTATTATCTTCAGATAATTAAAAATGGTACAAGTTCGAGTATTTTTGTTTATGTGCGGGATAAAAAATGTTCAAAGTAGATAAAAGTTGAGTTGTTGTCAGAATGGCTTTTGTGATATAAAAATACTCGAATTCTGAGAAATTGTGCTTTTACGAAATCATTTTTTTGTGAAAGTAAAACTTTTTTTGTGAAAAAAAACAGTCGAGTAATTATAAATGAAACTTAATCGGCTCATCCATGCTCATACTTCTCATACGGTGGGAATATAAACGAAATCGTGTGGGTACCTCGAAAAAATTAACAAGTATTAGGATTAATCGTGAGCTTTAATGCCGCACTGCCAATTTCAGTATTTCACATTTACAAAAATTAAAAATAATATCTCATTTCGAGACGAATTTTTGTTCCAAAACAATTTTCTTAAAACACAATGTTTAAATCAGAAACTAAGAATACCTAACATCGATTTAAGGCGACATAGCACCTTCAAATTTCCAAAAAATCGAATTTTTTTTTTATGATAGAATATGTTAGAATGAACGTTTAAAAACATGATTTTAATGATATAAACATGAAAATCTCAAACAAAAAAAAATTATTTTATTTATTGCGAAGCGCGCCAAAGTCGTTTTTTACGCAGTCATCTCGAAATGACGAACTTTAAACACGGTTATCTCGAAATGACGTTTTTCAAGTTGGCGTGCAAGATTGAGAAAAAACTACTTATCCAATCGTTCTAAAATTTTAACACGTTGATCTACATATATTTCTGCTCAGAATCAACTACGAAAGGAAAAATCGGCTTTCAATTTTTTGAGTTACAACTAATTGGGGGGGGGGGGGGGGGATAAAAAAGCTGCATTTTCGAAAAAATGCCGCCATTTTTTTATTTTTGAACCAATTTTTTTTCTTTTAGAATTTTTATACCGAATAAAATCCGGTTTTTATTTTTTAATCAGACGTTTCTGAGAGTAGTTATGATGCACGCCGCGGATTTTCAGTGTTTTTGGAAAACCCTTGTAGCAGACGACCTTGGGCTAAAAAAAATCTAAAAAAATTGTTTTTGTACTTTCAGTTAAATAAAATGCTAATGGAAAGTTTCATTAAAAGATACAGGGTTATCCAATTCGGATTGATAAAGTAAACTTAAAAAAAACACACAAAATATTCGGAATGTATTGTAATTTTTATTACATTTTACAGATTGATCCTTGCCATTTTTAGCTAAACAAGATATCATTCAAATGTCCTCCACGGGACTTCTTACAGGCCTTGATTCTTTTGAGGTAATTTTCAATGACTTTTCGGCACATTTCGGGCGGTATCTCGGCCATTACCTTACGAATATTAGTTTTCAATTCGTCAAGAGTTTGAGGATTGTTTGCGTAAACACGATCTTTCGCGTAGCCCCACAAAAAGAAATCCAAAGGCGTTAAATCACAGGATCTTGGAGGCCAATTGACATCAGCCAATCGCGAAATCAAACGTCCAGGAAATTTCTCTTGCAAAAGATCTCGATTTGCTCGTGTTACGTGACTGGTTGCTCCATCCTGCTGGAACCACATATCGTCAAGATCATAATCCTCGATTTTTGTAAAAAAATAATCGGTTAACATGCGGCCATAGCGCTCAGAATTGACGGTAACGGTTCGTCCATGGTTGTTCTCAAAAAAATACGGCCCAATCACACCACCAGACCACAATGCGCACCAAACAGTGACTTTTTCCGGGTGTAATGGCTTCTCTACAATCAATTGTGGATTTTCTGAGCCCCAAATTCTACAGTTTTGCTTATTAACGTATCCACCAAGCGAAAAATGAGCTTCATCACTGAAGAAAATTTTGTTCGAAAAATCAGCATCGACGGCCTGTTTTTCCAACATCCAATTTGCGATTGTTAAATGCTCCATATTCTTAAATGGCAGAATGTCAACTAAATAAATGACAGCGTACTTGACGTTTATGTTTGACAGATGTCGGTATACAGATTTCTACTTTATCAACCTCGAATTGGATAACCCTGTATCTTTTTTATTCCATTAAAAAAAATCTTTGAAAAACTTTTTTTTTTTCAATTTTAAATGTGCTATGTCCCCTTAAGAAAACAAAACTTGATGTACTTGATGGATTTGCTTAAATCAAATATTTTTATTCTAAATTGGAGAAAGTTTATACCACATTTAAGAATGAATCTATTCTTGGATAGATATTTGTATAAGTTCAGCTTATACTCTATATTTTTGAATAAAATCGATTTTTTAGATTTTTGAAATTTTTTATTAAAAAATAAATGTTAAACTTGTTTACAATAATATTAAAATACTAGAAATTTGGCGTAAACTGACCCATCATCTTCCAATATCCTTATTGAAATTAGTTTTAAATATATTTTACTATTCAAATTTATAAACTTGTATTCCACTAGTTCCTTCTTAATTAAATAAACATTAAAAATTATCTCAATTTTTTGTGAAACTAAATTTACAACTTATTTTTCGGTTAAAATATATTTAATTTTGAATAACGTTGGTCTTAATTGTACATCCGCAACTGAAACCATTTTTGAATAATAATCTGATTTATAAAAAAACACAACAGATGCTTAAATTTTGTTTAATTGCTCACAAACAAATGGTACTAAATTTTATTATTTTAACAGTGCTATCTATAAACTCTTGTTATGCAATAGAAACTAAATACATTTAATAATAAATCTCTTTGCTATTGGAACTGGAAAATTAACTCTGGAAAATGTTACATTACATACATAGTATAATTTTTAATATCTATGGCTTTAGATTCGTAACGCTTACACCAAAACATGCGTAACGGATCAGATTTTTTTTGGCATATTTTTATCGTATATTTTGCAATGATTATTGTAATAAAACAATAATTGAAAGTTGTAAAAAGCACGAGGACACTGAATTTTCAATCGATGGCTTCCAAAGTTTTTTTTGTATTTTGTGTTTGATATCCGTCCAGTTGGTGGCAAGCAATAGTGGAGCCGTTTTAAAACTTCGAGATTTTGTAAATCTGAAAAAAAACATGCATAATTCATAATTCAAGCAACTAATAATGTACCATTAAATTTAAAACATAATATCGAACAACCGAATATATTTTATACATAAATATGTATAAGCAAAAGACTTTTTAACATCACGATTCAAGCCCAGGGCTTAGATACTATTTTTTGAAATTAGTCTCAAATTTACTCTATTAATTATATAGGGTGTCGGTCTAAAAGCGAAATCGTAGGAAGCGGAGGACGGTGATTGATCCTGAGGACGCAATTATTAATAAACAAATTCTAAAACTTTTAAAGGGGAGTAATAAACTTAGACAAAATAATTTCAAAATTCGTTTGGGCTTAAGATGCTGAACTTAATTCAATGATTCCATTTAAAAAACAAAACAATGTTCATAACGTATATATAATAATAGATTAAACCACCCGCAACCAAATTGCACGTCGTATTCCATAATATTGTCTACGAATACCTAGCCATACAGATAATAAAAAATTTATATTAACAGTGTAGATTATGAAAACAATTGTTGGCGTGAAGTATTTCCTAAAATTGTTTAAATATTTTTAGAATTTTTTTTAGGAAAAAATTCACGTTTCTAGCCAGAGTTGTGAAAAATTTCCTAATGCTAAATATTTGAGAATGTATTAGTGTAAAATATACAAAATCCATATTAAACAGAAATATTAATTTTTAATCCGGATTTTATGTTCTTGTTATTAAGTAGGACGGTTAAAATAGAAAGACATGAATTTGTGTTGTTCAGGCAAGCTCAACAGGGATATGTATAACTTAGTAAAGTAATGTATATACAGTGAAAATCGTCAAAGACGGAATCTCAAGGGTGCAAGCAAAATTTCCGTTTTTACGGATTTTTCCGTTTTTGAGGAGTTGCAAACGAAAACTATCGAAAGTTGAGTGTAATGTATTACATACATATGTACATACATATAATGTATATTTTCCCAGTAAATAACATAAATTTTGATTGAAATCAATTAGTTTATTTTGTCCAAGTATGTATGTACATTCTATGTACTTGCATAAAAAACAAGTTAAATACTATGTTATAACGCCTTCGATAGGACCGTAGCCATCCATTAGATGCTTTAAATTCATTGCGATTTAAACTTCTAGCAATTTTTAAGGCCTGAGACTGCAAAATTGGTCCGGACATCGGAATATTTTTGGTTCTTGCGATTGAGAACCATCCAAACACCGCTTTATTTATTTTGTTGTTTAGTCTCACGAATTTTTGTAAACATACGATGGTTTTCGTTGGATTCCAAATATTTATTAACGATCAGCTCTTTATTTTGAATGATAGAATAAATCTGAGTCTTTCGGCATTTATATTTGTAATTTCCTTCACATTTTTCCCACAATTTTTCAATTGGATTACGTCGTATTTTTGCTTTAATGACAGATTTACTTTTTCTTTCATATTTCTGAAACAGTTGTGCAATTACATTTATTATTCTCATATTTATTTTATTAATGAAATAATAAAAAAGTAATAAATGTAATAAATAAAATTAACTTACAATTGTATGATTTCTTCCTGCCGCTTTATTTATAGGTTATGTAGATAATGTGTAATTCTGTGTCAATATGTATGTACATGTGTACATAAAATAATTTGTTTTTTAACTTGAAGTTGGTAAAAGTTCCGTCTTTTAGGAGTTTTAGAATGAAATTTTACATGGAGAGGAAAAATTCCGTCCGTGTCTAGGGGTTTTCCGCCGTACAGGAACAAATGACTAAGGATTTTGTAGTCACGATATTTAGAATAGTGAAATTTTCCGTTTTTAATGGGATTCCGTAGTAATAGAGTTCCGTCTTTCAGGATTTTTACTGTAGTAGGTTGATGAACCTGTACAGTAAAAACTTGGTTTTGTATTTCCTGACTTCCGCTGTGCAAATAAGTTAAATTTGTAAGATCTGCAAAATTATTACTATGTAAAAACACTATAGTTTGTTAAATGCAATTTGTAAAGCTAGCTCAGCAACTAAATGTTGCTGTAATTTAAGTCCAATTTTTGTTTTTGTGTCTTTTATATACGAAGAAAATTGGTAAAATAAATTAGAACAACTTAAAAAGCCAATCTGCTTGTTCTGTTCTATAATTGAAATTATAAAGTTTATTTAATTAAAAAGTGGTCAGAGCTCCAACCAGAGATAAGCGCACTACTCTAAAAACAAAAAATCTAATTCCAAACTGTGGTTGTAATTATTCATATAGTCTAGACAGTTCGATTAGAATATTCATTGTCCTTCGAGTTAGAACTCAGCGTTAACGAGATCAGCATAGCAGTTTTTACAACAACACACAGTAGCAGCTTTACCGTAACGACACCAAAAGCAGTTTGTGTGCATAAACATCAAAGATTAAATAATTAAATCACAACTAAGCGCAACAGTTTTTCATCTATAACTCATCATGACTCTCGAAACAGTGGAATTCGTAAAACAACAAGATGTCATCTCCGATAAAGATATCCACCATGAGGCGGAACTATGGAAAAGACGGCGACCATCGCAAAACTCAGAGTTATCTACAAGAACGTATTGCAAAATTGAAGGAGCTATATGCAAAATTCATCTCAGCCGCCGTGAAAAACATCGCGATGTCGCCGCTGAGTGATAACCATCCTATTTTAAAGGCAGGAAGCAAGTAGCAGAAAACTACGAAGTTCTGTGTAGACAACAACAGTAGTGATCAAAGCAGAACTCGGCCAACTCGAATTGAATCGATCGATTAGCTTCATAACCCGCTCAAAAGCAAGACGTACTCATGCGCCAATTATATCAACATATACATCAAATCGAGCACAAACTGGATAAAGAAGTTCGTCCACCCGAATACTTATAGATAAACATCAACATACTGCAAAAAAGTATGGACGATATCGACCAATTGCATACGACGATCTTCGACGTTAGAAACAGATGAGAAAGATCGAAGAATTGACCACTTGCTCAAGGATTACTACAGTACCTTAGTGGACAAGGTGGATGCCACAATATTGCGACTGGAATTAAAAGTCAAATATGGCCCGCAAGAGGCGTGCAGTAAAAATCTACCGAAGGTGGACATACAAACATACATTCATCGAAGGCTGTATATACCTATAGAGCTCGTTCAACGATTTATTCACGGAGCTCATTCATCAAGAAAATCTCGGATACGGTCAAAAGGACTTAAACTCTCACGGCCAGAGAGGAGCGGCTCAACTCAACAGCCATCTCTTAAACGTAGGAGAAAAATATGAGAAAACACGATATTTGCTACAGGCCAGGTACAACTATCCTTGGCTAGTTGCGAACAAATATTTCAAATCACTTTTATCTGCACCAACGTATCAAGTGGAAATGATGACATTGGAGAGAGCTAGCTGGTGAACACCTCGAACCGCTATGCGAGATGCTTCAAGCAACACGGTGGCTCATGCATATGCAAGGCAAACGTATGCATCATCTGTAGGGGAAATAACACGTTCCTGCATTGCAACAACGCGGTGTCTTCTTTTGCTAAACCACCTCTGTTGGTAAACAAACAGGCACCAGTATTAGTAGTGTTGCTTTCGCTAATCCGCTTAGCTTAGCTAAGAAATGTGAAAGCAACAACTTTTGGCTTTAATTTTTTAATGCGTTTTAATTTTTCTGTGTTGGTTCATTTCCTTAATATTTATTTTATTTTTTTTTATTTTATGAAATAGAATAAATTAAATTCGGTATTTTGCTATCAAATAACAAATGCTAAATAAATCTACATGGTAAATTTTTCGAGAAAAATAGAAGAAATAACGCCTTGCGGTAAACACCATAACCATAAAAAGATTTATTTCCCCTAATCCTAAAAATTTTTTTCTTAACATTCTAAAACAATCGGCTTAATACAATGCAATTGTTGTTGTAATATTTTGAAAGCAACACAGCTATTGTTGCCTACTACAATAATTAAGGCGCTTTCTTGTAATGGTCTCTTGTAAGGGCTCTGATAGACGTGGGATCCCAAGCCACATTTGTCACTTCCAAGGCGACTAGCAAGCTTAATATCAAAAAAAGAAAAATCAATGTCAACATTTCGGGTATCGAGGAAACCATTTTCAGCCACTTTATAAGTATACAAATTAGCACCAAGGTTCGATGATGAATTCCGTCTAAACGTTGATGCGTTGATTTTTGAGAAGCTCACTCAAAGGGCTTCCGAAATGGGCATCAACACAAATAACTGGAAACACTTCACAAACTGGAAAATGTACAACACGCCGACCCACTTTACAATCAATCACAATCAACTGGTATAATGTTATAGGCGCTGATTATTATCCGTTCATCGCCACCAATGGTCTAATAATGAGCGGGCAACAGCACCCAATAGCTCAAAACACTGAGCCCGGATGGATGATCATCGGGAGCTCCAGGACTATCGAGAATCAAAAAATAACAACCAAGGCGATAGAAGAACAACTCAAGTTATTTATCGAGAACGACTCCATTTCAGAGGAAAGAAATCATACTGAAGTGGAAATACGAATTGAAGTACATCTCCAGACAAATTTGGAACCGAGCCCTGAAGGTATACAAATATACAATAAAGATGCCCTTTAAAAATTCTCACTTAAGCGAATCTAAGAAAGCGGCTGTAGCTAGACTAATACAACTGGAAAGAAAATTTGTGACGGATCCACCGTTTAAACAAATGTATCACCAGTTCATCCAGAAGCAATCAACCTCAATCATATGGAATTAGTGTATCCGGAACAAGAACAACTGGCAGTTAATCAAAGTTATGATATCCCACATCACCGAGCGCTAAAACGTAGCAGCACAACTAAACTCCGTGTAGTAGTCGATGCCTCAGCAAAAAACGACAGTCGGGTATCATTGAACCATTTAATGATGTGTGGCCTTAAGATTCAATAAGATCCCGCAGATATCCTTCTTCGATGACGAAAGCACAAGTTTTGTCGTAACCGCCGACATTGAAAAAATGTGCAGACAAGTATGGATATATAAAGATGATCGTTATTTTCTAAGGGTTCTGAGGATAGATGACCCTAGCCAACTTATCGCGATTTACAGGTTCAGTACTGTAACCTATGGTACTACGGCGGTCAGATTTCTAGCAGAAAGAGCTCTGTTACAACTAGCTCAAAAAAACACAGCAACACCCAACAGCTTCAAGAATTTTACCATCGGACTTCTTCGTATATGACATGCTAACATTAGCCGACACCTTAGAGAAAGCTGTAGCAGCCGTGAATAAATTAAGAACAACTACCGAAAAAAAAATCTAAATCTTTGCAAATGGGCATCCAACTCCATAGGCGTCCTGCAATGTATTCGAACAAGTTTCATCGAACAGTCAACTTATCAATTAAGTTGAATGATTGCGTCAAAATCTTGGGTAGAGTATCATCCTGTCGAGGAGTTTGATGTGTCAAATCTATACTTTTAAAATAGACAACAAACCAAGCAAGCATTATTTATGGACTCATCCAAACTGTTTAACGCCATCGGATGGTTGCTACCAATACCCATTACCGCTAAATTAAAAATGCAAGAAGCTTTTAATTGACTGATGATTGGCTTCACAAGGAAATCATCTGTTGAATTACATGAGTCCACTGATGCTTCGGAGTCAGCATATGCCGCAGCAATTTATTGCCGACGTTCTGATGAGCGAGGCTACATCACCACCACCATGATTTATTAATGTCAAAAAAACGTGTAACACATAGCGGACATTAGATCCTACTGTTGGTCGGATTCGACCATCACATTGGCTTGGACTCATGGTGATCCTCGGAAATTCAAAATATTTCTAGCCAACCAAATGTCTATAATAAGAAGCATTTGCCCGAAACCACATGGGGGCACATGAAATCTTCTGAAAACCCATCAGATTTAACCCATCAGTAAATAACCGTGTTATCTTTTAAATATTGTGGTGGTAATTCTCTTCCGGTGCTTTTTTCAGCGTTGGCTGCATCGAAACTGTCGTACGTCATTTCGAGTTGCAAGAAGTCTGGTTCATTCCAGCGCAAATTATTATTGGCCAAGGTTAATGGCGTAGTACCTCTGCTACTACCTACACACAAATAATAACAAAACAGAAAACCGTTATAACCATAATTCAGCAAACACTGTTATTAATTTAACCACACAACGTAACTTTTTTGAACTATTATTTATACAAAATAGGTAGCTTAAAATTAAAATTACAAACAATTTTATAATATTGTTATTAATAGTATATTCACATATGTATAAAATATTACTCAAAAATAATATAAAACCCCTTAAATTATAATTCATATTTTATGTTATATGACAAAATATCCTTAATCCTAACTACCAGAAAGCCTACTTTTAGAAAATTGTGTTTGATTTTCCAGTTAGTCAGACTGAGACCTACTCAAAACAATTTTCCGCTAATATGCGCGGTGTTTAGAAATATCGGAAAACTCGGAAAAACGATCGGTTTTAATGTATCGTATTTATATGCAACCAAATATCCTTAATCCTAACTACCAGAAAGCCTACTTTTAGAAAATTGTGTTTGATTTTCCAGTTAGTCAGATTGAGACCTACTCAAAACAATTTTCCGCTAATATGCGCGGTGTTTAGAAATATCGGAAAAACGATCGTTTTTAATGTATCATATTTATATGTGACCAAATATCCTTAATCCTAATTACCAGAAAGCCTACTTTTAGAAAATTGTGTTTGATTTTCCAGTTAGTCAGACTGAGACCTACTCAAAACAATTTTCCGCTAATATGCGCGGTGTTTAGAAATATCGGAAAACTCGGAAAAACGATCGGTTTTAATGTATCGTATTTATATGCAACCAAATATCCTTAATCCTAACTACCAGAAAGCCTACTTTTAGAAAATTGTGTTTGATTTTCCAGTTAGTCAGACTGAGACCTACTCAAAACAATTTTCCGCTAATATGCGCGGTGTTTAGAAATATCGGAAAACTCGGAAAAACGATCGGTTTTAATGTATCGTATTTATATGCAACCAAATATCCTTAATCCTAACTACCAGAAAGCCTACTTTTAGAAAATTGTGTTTGATTTTCCAGTTAGTCAGATTGAGACCTACTCAAAACAATTTTCCGCTAATATGCGCGGTGTTTAGAAATATCGGAAAAACGATCGTTTTTAATGTATCATATTTATATGTGACCAAATATCCTTAATCCTAATTACCAGAAAGCCTACTTTTAGAAAATTGTGTTTGATTTTCCAGTTAGTCAGACTGAGACCTACTCAAAACAATTTTCCGCTAATATGCGCGGTGTTTAGAAATATCGGAAAACTCGGAAAAACGATCGGTTTTAATGTATCGTATTTATATGCAACCAAATATCCTTAATCCTAACTACCAGAAAGCCTACTTTTAGAAAATTGTGTTTGATTTTCCAGTTAGTCAGACTGAGACCTACTCAAAACAATTTTCCGCTAATATGCGCGGTGTTTAGAAATATCGGAAAACTCGGAAAAACGATCGGTTTTAATGTATCGTATTTATATGTGACCAAATATTCTTAGTCTTTTCTACTAGAAAGTCGTCGAGTTTGGAAATATCGGAAAACTAGTCATACTGAGGCCTACGTACTTATGTCCATTTATTATTTTTGAATTAATTTTTAACTCGTTAATATGCACTAATTTAATTTATTTGATAATACAATTTTTTACACATACAGACATTTTGTTTTGTTGTTGTTGGTTTTAGGAATAGCTTTTGTATTTAGGAAAATATTCACAACCGTAAACAATTTTTAAAATGAATAAGAAAAATAGTAAGTTATGCATGCGTAGATGTACACTACTGCTATTAGGTATGAAACTATTTGGATGTGTGAATATTATGAAATATATAGCCTACCATGTTCAAGCTCTCCGAGGTTCCCTAATTGTTCTAATGCTTTACCGTCCATAGTGTTTCCGTTTAAAATGTTAACCAACACGTCTTGAATCCTAGGCTAATTCGATAGAGACGAAGTATGTATTTTTATTTGGATAACGAATATCAAAAACCAATATCGATCTATAAGTGAAAAATGTAAACGGAAGATTAATAAAGTAACATAATTAAGATAAAAAATAAATATATATTGTAAATAAAACTTACAAGTCGATATCGTTCTGACAAAATTTACGTAAATTTTTGTTCCTTGAATAGATTGAATTCCTTGATCCTATCTAAGCTGGTTTCTTTCCACCTGATTTCCAAAGTTTCCCATGGCTAATGGAAACAGTTTAACCATGTTTTGTCCTGCTTAAAATCAGGATTTTCGATTGCCTCAGTTTCGGATGTTCCTGTTATTTCATGTTAAAAATAAACCATACGCGTTACACTGCCAATATACCTGATGACTTCGATTTTAAACGTATTTCTGCCGTGTGGTGCCGTGTTATTCTGTCTTTCTCAAACGGTGTAAACAGTTTTTAAACTTATGATATACAATCTTCCTGAGAGATTTCGCTGGTTTGGTTGCAGATGGTCATAATAGTATTCCTGTGTAAACCAAAATATAGCCAACACGATTATTTTATTTAACAATTTTATGTATAGTATATCTATATACGAACACACACATACACTATTAACTCAAAACCATACATAAACTCTTAACCTTATATTTTCATGCAACTAAATGTATGTAAAAGTATACAAACCTAACGGCTTTACACGGGGATGGGAAGTCTCTTTGACGCTTGCAATATCATTTTGCTTTTGTCACATACATTTTATTTTTATTCACTTTTACGTTAAACACTTTAAATTTATAATTTCTGAATTTCTAAGTTTTATTTTTATTACCACCAAAATATTGCTGAAACTTCCTTTTCCTAACAAAAGTAAAAAATATTATTTTAAATCGCACCACACTACATACATATTTTATAAAATTGTTTTAACGCATGACCACTGCCTTTATAATTTTCGATTACACTAACCATTTAAGTAGCGAAAAAATTAACGCTATTTCATTAATTGTCTACTGCTTAAAAGAAGTTAATTCTTAATTCTAGAAAGAACATTCCGCTTAACATTATTAAATTACTCTGCGTTTGACATTACATCAACAAATCTATAGTTTTATTCTAAAAATGAGAATAATTTTCTAATAAACGGAATAAAATTGTATTTTTATATTCAAAAGTAGAGATTTTTTAATCTTAATTATTTTTAATTTCGTTTCTAATTTATTCACTACCATATATACAAGAATAACCATTTTATAATTGAACATAAAATTAAAGAAAAGGACGCTTAATTTTTTTTAATTAAAAAGGTTTTAGTTTTAGAGGATTCTAAAACCCGTCCTTTATATCAAGAGTTCTTCTAAACAAGATTAAATTAGAACGACGACAACACGTACGATCCTTTACGATATTTGGAATACGTAATTAGCGTATTTCGTACTTGTTTGTGAATTTTAAAATCGATCATATGGTAAATTCTGAGAACTTCAACTGTTATATTAAAATTTTGACATAAGGTTGCATTGATATTTTAATAGATTCACAAAGGGGTGCGATTTATCAACTAATTATAGATCTAAAGGAAATTGACTATACGGATACGTATTATTATACTATTGTACACATTTGGATAACTAGTTGACCCGGGTGTTACAGATATGTATAACCTATACGTGTGAATAGATAAATCGAAAATAGTTTCAGGAGCATCATGAGTCTTTCTGTCTATTTCAGTAGATAAAATGTTATTAAAATTATCGCAGTTTTATAATTCTCGAATTAAAGTATCATTAGTAACCGTGCGCTGCCGTACTAAGCTTGGGGTACCAAATAGTTTTATCAGGAAGTTAATTCAATGTATTAAAATTGACCTCTGAGCATACCTCAGAATACCAGCTGTTGTATTAAATTAGGGAGTACCTTTTTCTTGTGCAAGAAGGTAATTCGGTTAAACTTATTGTATGTAAATTGAAGCTATACTCAATACTTATCAACCGATCCTTGAGTGTATGTGCTAACCGGTACATTTCTTATGCAGGATAATAATTCGATGCATTATTGCTCATTTTTGAGAGTGTTATGTGATTCTCACTTTTGAGAATATCTATTAATATATTCCGGGGTATCTTTTTGTAATGATAATTATTATCGAATCCTGAGATGTGTGGGGTGATCGAAGTTCCCATTGTGTTGTACAAAAATGTAAAGCAATCCATTAATTATAGATCTTTAAAGTAATAAATTTTCGGATACACATTTCTTGAACAATAATGTAATTCGATACACTGTAAAACACTGTTATACTATAAATATTTAGATTCCAAGCTCAATACTCTTAAATAATAAAAGTTATTTTATATGGTGGAAATGTATGGATTGTTTTATTTATGTAGTAAGGTACGATCCTGCTGATGTAACCTTTAAAAAATAGATTACATTTCTGGATAATTTGACTTTGTTTTCAATATTCAGTATTTTAAATAGTCGTTCTAGAATAATTCTCAACACGAGAAAAACGGATCGACTATCTTGTTTCGTTTTTCTTGTGTTGAGAATTATTTTATCAAATTTAGAAGACAAAACAAATATGATTTTCAAGAATCAAACATTCTTTATTCAATCGTTAAATATTTTAATAACTTATAGGTTTTATTATACACTAGAAAATAGGTACTGATTAATTTCATAAATAAAGTAAAAATTTAAAATAGAGTCTAAAATTATCAAAAGAAATGTAGTGTTTCTCAAAATTAGTAAATGCTATTGAATTATAGAATTATTTTTCTTTCTTAAACTAAGAAACTTAGGTTTAAATCTATATTGCATTTTATTAATAAAATTAAGCGTAAGTGGCTTAATTTATTCAAATTATTCTTCCTTCAGCTAATTATTTCTTGAATTTTACTAAAAGTTTAATTTATTGATTCATTATTCGAATTTTCTTAAAATTAGAATACGATTTTTCTCAGTGTGGAACCTTACGAGGGCGTTACCAGTGAAACGATTTTTTAGTATACGAGTACTTTTACTTAAATTAAAGAAATTTTTAAAGCGGAATGTTTCAATCTAGTAACATGTGTCGAATATGTTTCGCTTTACAGCTGAATCTTCAATTCTGGTTGTGTTTAAGAACTTTAAAAGTTCCGTAAAATGCTTTAATATCGATCTTTTGACTGACCTTTGTACAATCTTTCACCATATGAAATTGTATTTTATAGATGCAAATTTCAACTATTCTTCTGATTTATCTTTTTGAATCGAGTAGATTGGTTGGTAAGACTCATATTTTTACACATACCTTAATGTGCAAAGGAACGTATTCAGATATATCTTCTTGACTATGCCTCATCTTCATCAAAAATTGTAGACATTGTTGGTTTTCTGAAACTTAGGCAGGAGACCGAATTATTGATTAAACAATGAAGTGTGGTGTATTCACTTTATCTTAACTTCCAACGAAAAAGAAATGGCTGATTCAATTTACTAAGTTTAAGAAAATGATACCTCGCCTGCTTACAGCAAGCAGATATATACCAACTCCTTTCCCCAGAACATGGGGAAAAGAGTTGGTATGAAATAATAATTTAATTTTATTTATAATATTTACTAGGCCCACACAACGTTCTGATCGTAGGCATTTCTATGAGAAACAATTCTATAGGCACGTATCTTTCGCAAAGGATGAGCATTTGATGGATAAGACGATAAAATAGGCTCAAAATGATGACCTGAATAAAGATCAACTGCAGGTACGTTCCCTCAGATATGAGTCTACCTTTAGTAAGACCTATGCGCGAAACCAATAGCCACGAGTTTAAAAAAATGAGCCGAACCCTGAAATATGCCGGCTATAGTCCTTGGTATTAACAAAAACTTTGCCTCCACCCTACAAAACGATCAAATTATGGAATGCAAATTCGGTTAAATTTGTTGTCGTATATATCGTCCTCTATAAGAAAGCCAGGCTTCACTGAAAACTATATTTTACATTGAAAGCAAAGGAAATCATCTGATTTGCAACCCCCCTCCCCTCGTATGGGTCGGAAATATAAAAGAGTCCTTCCTTATTGATGGAAATATTCCGTGCGAAACCCATTTCCCAATACTCCAACCATGATATTTGTCGGCTGTTGTTAGGTTTGCAATTTAAATGCCACTCGTATGCACAAATAACAAAATAAAAACCGAAAAGAGAGAGCAACGTGCAATACCATACACACACGAACAAGACGGGAATGTATATAACGAAATGACGAGATGAATTGTGACGGTTTTTTGTTATATTTTTTGAAAGAAGACGTCAGTTTTGTTTTTTTGAGGTTGTGAGTTGGTGATGTATATGGTGCCGTGCCAAAATTTAAATTTGCGTTTCGTAGCAAAATACCTGAAAATTACCAAAGAAAGGGGGAAAAACCCGGGTGATCGTGGGGACAACTTAAATACATGTACAACCGAGATACATAAATTGTTTTCTTTGGGTGAAAATATAAAATCAAAGAGCGTTTAACTCGTTTTTCTTATATGAGTGCATTGTGCTAAAGCCCATACCTACCCCATCGAATACCATAAACGTGAAGTGAGGAGTAAAGAGGGTGCTCGAATATTTATCGGCACTAATATTTATATGGGTGTAACGGTTTCGAGTGCGAGTGAACCGTAAAGTAGGAGCAGTTAAGGACCGTCAACATTCGAGTGGCGTACAGGTACTAACAACAGTCGGTAAGTACGTTCCTTTGTTTAATTTTTATTCCTAGCTTATTTGCCACACGTGGCTGGCTAACTGGTTTTTGCCCCTGAACATCCACGCCGGCATCCACATCCGCGCTAGCAGGCACTCTGGCTTGCCACAGTGGCGCCCAACAGTATTTAATTTTATTTAGCTTGGAGCCGCCTACGCTTAACGCTTTTCATTCATAATTATTATACTTACCATTGTTGCGGTCCTCCTGTCGCTAACAATTTTCCCGGTTGAAGAAATAAAATAAAAATTTCGTTGGTAAAATTTTAGTCTACGGAGTAGCTCAATAAAGTCGCTATGTGAATCGGCTTTATTCGGTTCCTATTTGACCCGCGCGGTGCGAGTGTCAACTAAATGACAGAGCGAGACCAATGCGCATCGAGCGTGTGTAAAGTAAAACGTTCTAGAAAAATGTTTTTCTTATATGCCTCTCGTTTACATCAATGCGGATTGATGTAAACGAGAGACAAAGAAGAAAGACAATTCTTGTAGAACGTTTTGCGCGTCGTTGTTGCGGCGTGAGAATTTTTTTTATGCATTCGAGTTTTTGGTTTGTATAGAGAGAGTCTATTTTGGTAATTGGAAAAATAAAAGTCGAGTTGTGATTTTTGTTTTTAGTTTTATGCAATGGATCAGGTTTTTATTTGACTGTGGCATTGAGTTTTTGATTAAAATTAAAATATAAAAACTTAAAAATTTTTTGTGGATGTAAAAATAACAAGTTTATTAATCATATATGCATAATAAAAATATTAATTAATTCTATTTGTGAGTGGACATTTTGGGTTTTTTTGTTTTTTGTTTTTGGGGTTGTGAATGACATGAACGCGTATGCTTTGCGGAGGTGTAAATATCAATCGACAAAACTAGTAAATCGTATTTTACAATAAAAGTTTAGCTTTAGTTTGTTGGTGAGAAAATCCATAAATATCGTTGGTGAATTTAATACAAAAGGCGGGCATAATTTTGGAAATATTTTGTTGTGATTTTGAAGTGATATTTTATTGTGATTCTGACCTAATTCTTAACGGGGGTCACATTTTTACGAATGCTACGAACTTCTACGAGTGGCCACCACGAGGCTATTCATATTCTACGTTTAATAACGGCAAAAGTGCCGTATCCAGTACAACCGCTCGAGCGTGAAATACCGTCCAGCGAGATAACGCCCGGGTAGCTAACCAAGCGGTTGTCCATTATTATATTTGGTATCGGGGAGAGGCCCCGCAACTAACGGGTGGCCAGTTGAGGCCACTTATTTACGGTTGGCAAGACAACGCTCGACATATTTTGGCGGCCAGTTGAGGCCAAAATATTTATCGGTCACTCAAGGCCGCAACGGTGAAATAATATAACAAAAGCGAACCAACGTCCATCAACGGTACAGGTGGGCAACCAGCTATCCGTTCATTCAACGGTGTAGGCGAGCCAATGCCCATTATACGGGAGGCTAGTCAACATTTTTTTTTTACAACGGATAGTCAACAAGGGACCCCGCAACAGTGAATTTTTATAGGCAGGGCAAACCAGTTGTAATTTGGTATCCTTTCCCCTTGCCCCGCAACTGTACGGGTGGCCAACCGGCCATTCATTTTTGGTATCGGGTAGAGGCCCGCAACGGACAACCGCCCAAGGTCACACTCGCATATGGTATTGTAATTAAGGTACCTTTTTTCTTATTTATTAAAATTTTTTTTTTTGACTTTGATTTATATATATATATATATATATATATATATATATATATATATATATATATATATATTTAAATTTTTTTTTAAATTTCAAATTTAAATTTTGTAATCGAGCGCCGCATTGCGGGTGCACGCTCGATGAACATTGGTCTCGCTCCGGAAATTTCTTTTTAACATTCAGCGAAATCTTTTCTTTTAGTTTTCATTTGTGGTTCATTTATTTACTCCCATTTCCTTAGTGACCGTTATTAATTTGTTTATTTAACTGTGCTTTACCATCGGTGTGGAACGATCTCCACTATAGTTTTCTCTTTTATGATCATTATTGTTGTTTTCAAAAGAAATCAAAAATGAATTACTAATTTTTTTGTGGTTATGTATGATGGGAGCGGGGACTCCCTCTGTGTTGGTGTGGTATTTGCGGTCCCTTGGTGCCCGCATCCAATTTCTTAAACAGGGCTTGGTCCCCGTTTGAATTCGGATGAATGCGCGCACCAAGGCACCGCTCTCGGGTTATGATTTCGTTGTTCGTTCCTCAGGTTCCGGCCAACGAATTTCGGCGGAACATTCGGTTTTATTTTTATTTTATTATTTGCGGTTTATTTTATTTAAATTTCTGTTAATCAGGGTGTAAGCCAGGAGCGTCATGCAAGCCTCAAACACCACGACCTTAGCACTTCTCCCTGAGAACGTAGCCGGCAAAAATCACCGTGGAGGCCTCTGCTTGCGCTTAGTGATAATCTGCAGGATGGCAGTAGCAATCCTGTAACACCATATTTCTTTTGTTTTCTCATTTTTCTACCTTATCATCGCCAAACACACGGTTATAACCTAACAAAACAACAAACAACCGGAACTACAACCAAATCAACCAAACCAAGGACGAAATGCTTGTGAAACATATAAGCCTTCAGCAGAAACCACTACAATATCAGCTGGCACCAAATGAAGCAGTCGGAACCATGCGCAGCCGGAACCAATTCTACTATAGCACAAAAAAACACAATGCATTCTGTATGTGCTGAGGACCATAGTGCGGGCGATAAAATCATTTCATGGGATGTGAAGCTATAGAGAGGGAGAGAGAGAATTATTTGCCAGCCATCCGGCCTTATTAAACCCGGCATTTGCTTTGGATGCCTATGGTTCTTTCAACCGAAAACATTAAGAGCTTGACAACGAGCTTAATAAGCTTATATGGTTGTGCATCATATAAATTTTCTAAATTTTCAACCTAACAAGGTCAGCCGAAACCAGTTTCATGTCTGACGGAACCATATGCCTGCCGAAAACAACCTTCTATATGGCACACAATAGATAATGTATTGTACTATACATCATTGTGCTCTACCTGACTTTTCAGCCAGAACCATATAATACCAGCCAAAACCATATAAGGTCAGCCACAATAAAGCCAGTTACAACTAATTGAACCTAGCCAGAACCGAGGTTTTATCAAAAGAAACCACATATAAGCAGGCGAGTTGCCACTGATTTCCTGCCATTCCTCCTGATCTTTATTAGTGTAGCCGGTTGTAATGGTTGCGAGTAACCTAAAATGTCGTCGTTAATCTATTCTTATTTCGATAAAATAAGCTGACTTCTATCTACAAAGATCTAGGAAATCTTAAATGTATATTTTATAAGAATTAAGCCATCTCGGTCATGTATCAGTGTGTCACTCGTTGTTTCCAGGAACCCTTAATTTAATACTAGAATTCATGCATAAAATACATGGGCCATACATATGTGAACCTATTACGTCATTCTCAACAAACGGCTGGTCTTGGAATTTTTTACATAGATAGGTCACAATAGGACACGATGATGACATTTTTACGTTCCTCGGAACCATTAATTTAAATCCGAATTGTGTTCTTAAAATCAATCGGCCATATTTACACATGTGACCCCATAGCGCCAGTCCTAAGAAACGGATGGTCTTATGAGATCGGTTACGATACTTTAGGTTCCCGCGAACCATTCGTTTAAATCTTAAATGTAGTTTTTTCGTGGGAACGGGTTTTCTTCTCATCATTTTATCAAAGATATTTGAAGAATATACAATTTAGATCAGTTATTATCGTATTTCGTGTCATTTCCAAATGTTCTGGGATGATTTTAAAAATCCTAGGATGGGATATAATTAGTATTGCCTGAAGAATATTCTTAATTTTTCTGGAATGAAATACTGGGATAACTTCACCCGGTTATTTAAGCTAATATAATGGTCCTGATTGATAAAACTCTGGTTCAGGCTGGCTTTAATTGATTATTTGTTTCGGCCAAAATATCAGTTTCGGCTGGCTTCATTTGTGTGCACAATGATACACATTGCCTCCGCCCCAAATTTGATTCGGCTGAAATGTTTGGTAGTGCATAATGATGCAAAATGCAATATGCTGTTTATAGCGGCAGACTTCATATGCTTCCAGCTGACATCGGCGTAGATAATTAATATTCTACACACCTTATCATGTAGAATTAAAAAGTAACGTCAACATTGTAGAAAATCTAGACAATGTTGAAAATTATTTTTTCTATTAGCGAACAGCAAGAATCTATGATTTATTTGTGAATAGAATAATTTCGGCTTCAAGGCGCTTCATTTCCACTTCACTTTTGAAAAGTTTTATGTCAAGTTTTACGTGACAATGACGTACTCCTATGTATATGTGGATTGATAAATGTTTAGAGTAATGCCATCTATGCGCCACTAGTAACTATTTCTTTTGTTTCTCGTGAAGTGTGTCCTTCTAAACGAAAGCTAGCAAATTTGTATGACATGTGATGGAATAGGTTCTTAGAGTCGTTTTTGCAAAGTTACTTGATTTTTTTTAATGCTTTCATTTAAAAGGCTTAAAACAAAAAGAAATCAATGATATGAGATCAAAAGAGTGTTAAAAGAACATGCACCGTTAAGTGCAATTGTTTCTAATTAGCATCAGTGTTGCTGAACGTTCAGGGAATGAATTTTTGCGTCGATTCATAACGGTTGATGAAACATGGATCCATCACTATACGCCAGAATCAAAATAACGTAGAAGCTATGGTTCAAGTGCTCTAAAGAAATCAAAAGTTGTTACATCAGCTGGTAACGTTATGGACACTGACTATCTTGAGAAGGGTAAATTCGGTCACATTTAAATTTATACACAAATTTTTAAACCAAATGCAGAGCTGTAAAAATAAACAATTTTGCGGCACGGTACTTCAATGAAAACAATCACCTTCACTCTGCATTTGTTTGTCTCCTATCACTCTATCTAGCCGTCCTCCTCAAAACATGGATATTAACTTGGGTAAAGATGGGTATACAGTATTCGTTGTGTTAAAGAAGATTAGCACAATATAGACGGCATTCAACAGAGAATTCATTCTTTCATAGCGCAAATTTAGCCTCGTACGGCGATATGATTATGGAAGACGTCGATACGTAATGACATTTTAATTGGTCAAAGATGAACTCAATTCCAATATTAGCTGTTTCTTGATGCTGATCTGATCTGGTTCAGTTTATTTTCCAAGAAGCAACGAAAAGGCGCTCACTATATTTTAAATCAAAATTTGTGATTTAAAAAAAAATTTGTGTCGAGTTCTCCATAAGAAATTTGAACTGATCCGGATCAATGCATGCCATTAAACTCGAAGCGGATTACATCGATGGCTGTGTATGATCGATTATACAAATAACGTAAAGTAATTATATACACGAGATAGGATCGTATATTAAAAACACCTTGGATTAAAATTAAGGGAGGAAGCGATGCACGTTTATTTACAGATACGTAACTCCTGATTCTACAGTGTACGCTAATTTACCGACTGATACTCAAGAAAAAATTTTTGAACTTAAGCCTATCAAATGGAGAAGCTTACTACAATAATATAACGAGCATGTTACAGGTGCATTTTTAACTAGCAAAATCAAATTGTAGTATACAGTTACCTTTGACAATTTCATATTGTTACGGTGACACCTAGATTAGAATAGAATAACTTAATTTCATTAATTGTTCAATTGCATTTATGATTTATACTCAACATTTAGGCGTCATTTCAATACTAACATATTTGCTCGATGCGCATTTAGGATTATTCTAGAAACAAATATTTTGGTATAAAGGCGTACATTAACGTGGAATGCTGAGTCTTATTTTAAACGTGATAGTGAAAGTTAAATAGAAAGATTATTGAAGTGATAATTAAAAATTGTGTTATAAGTGTAATAATTAATTGTTAATTTTGTGTTGTATAATAAATTGTGTTTTGTAAATAAATTGTGTGAGTTCAAATTTGAAGCAGTGGTATTTATTCACAATCCAGTGATTCGAACCTTGAGTGACAAGGCAAAATCGTAACAATATGCTGTATTAGATAGCGGAAATTTTTTGACAGTAGACAATTAGAGATTACGCTATTCGCGGCAAGTGGCAGCACTATCACAAAAGAGAATTTTTGTTATATCCCATGTAATCTCAGTATGACCTAAGCTGTATTAGAAAAACAACCGAAAGTATTGGTTAGTAGTAGAAGTTTATGCGATGCAAATTTACAATTATTAATTAAAAGACAGCCGAGTTCTGTCCAGTTTAAAATCCATTTAAATCGTGAAGAATGTGCAGGTGCAAATTTTTCATCTAAAATTTATATTTCAATCCAAAATCAATCTAGAAACCAATTTTCATAAGGATTGGTTATGAAATGGCCAAGTTTAGTCCAGCATGAACAGATCCTAGAATTTTGTTTAAAACTTACTTTAAAATCCTTTATTTCTACTGAGATCATTTTCTACTTTTAATATTTTATTCTGCTGGGATGTTTTATTTAGTGAAAAAAGAGATACAAAATGAATAAAAAATTTCCGCTGGTAACTATATAACAAAAACTCTCTTTTGTGGTAGTACTGCCACTTACGGCGAGTAGCGTAATCTCCTTTTTTGCTGTCAAATTTCCGCTATCTTATACAGCATCAATTTCATACAATATTGTGTGTGCTGTTATGTGGCACAAACAACGCGTAACAAAACAATTGGAAGATAAGGTGAATATCAAAATGCCAACAATTCTAGGCACATCTAAGCCGTCTTTTAAATTCTACAACCAAAACTGTTAACTTATGTGTTAATTTGAATTACCGGAGGCAGGTAAAGCTAGTAATTTGTGATTTGGGAAAACCTTACATTATCTACGAATATTCAACATACTTGAAGAACTGTCGACATTGTCTACGACAAAATAAATTGTATATGACGAGTGTGAAGAAAATGCTAAACTTTTGCTAATTTTATTAATTGTGTTTGTGTTAGTGATATTACCTGAGTAAGACGGAAAATTATCGAAAATTAGAGTTTTCTTGGATGTAATTATTAAATCCTATTAAAAATAACTAAATAATATAAAACTACTTTATCTCGACTAGTTACATGAACGTTTAGTTCGACTCAAAACTATATCTAAAATTCTCAAAAAACTAGCATTACACTACTAATTATCAAACTTACTGTACCATTATGCCTTAATTCAGAGAAAGCACAGCAAAAAATTCTTCTTGTTATGTATTTAAACTGTATTGTATCTTGTTATGATAAATGATAAGGAAAACTTGCTCATATTCAGACAATAATAATAAGTAGTATTCATAATTCTAAACAACAAATTATACAGTATAGTAGATACAAATATTTATTAAGAATTCTTGAAAATGAAGTATCCCTAGAGATCTAAACACAATTTCAGGTATATGTGGAGTTAGTTGGGGATCATTTCAGTTAGAAAATATATTCAGATGCTCCCCATCCAAGGGAGGGGCCAGTTAATAAAATTTAGTATTATGACCAAATATAATAAAAATGTTCAGGCTAACTGAGATATCCCAAGAGTACTAAACACAACCTCAGGTATATGGGATGTTATTTGAAAATTATTTCACTTAGACATAATATTTATTTGCTCCCCATCCAGGGGAGGGGACAATTTATAGAGTATTATAATATGTGAGAGAAAAAATGAATAGCGCTGATGGTTTACCGACTCTTGAGCACGTCACGTTCTATTGCCTCTGGGGAAACACTGCAATTCAAAGTTAAGTCCACATACTTCCAACGGTTGGACTTGCGATTTAATAATCGTGATTGCGAATGCAAGGCAAACCGGATACTGAACATTCTTTCTGGATTCAGAATATCCTCGCCTTTGTACTTTCCTATGATTATCTTTGATTACATCACGTTTCCCATCATAACTTAACAGCTAGTCTTGTTTCATTGCATAATGTTCGTTTGTTTAGGTTGCGCAACCTAATTTACATCGAATCGACCTTGAGATGCAAATTGTGCGACGGAATTCTTGGCAAGTCCAACGAATTCAGGTATTCAATTGGATAATTGACGACTTCATCTCGATCTGTAATGGAATTTGATCGACTTAAATAGATGCAATAGCAATTGGCCAGCGATTTTACGTGCTTATGTTTCACTGCCAAAATGGCTCGTTCCAAA
The DNA here is from genome assembly GCA_947310385.1 of Nephrotoma appendiculata. Taxonomy (NCBI): domain Eukaryota; kingdom Metazoa; phylum Arthropoda; class Insecta; order Diptera; family Tipulidae; genus Nephrotoma; species Nephrotoma appendiculata. The sequence goes on along the minus strand of OX371225.1, from coordinate 206,478,106 downwards.
CATGGTTTTTGTAATTTGCACTAATTTGGTTTTTTTTTTTAAACAATCTAGTAGAGTTCACGATAGTTATTTTCAAATTTGTCCAATTTAAAATTAAAAATTTAATTTTTTTAAATTAAATAAGTTAGATTTAATTGGAATCTGTGGATAACCTAAAAATTCCATTCTAAAAGTTGTATGGTTTTTTTGTAATATCGTTGTTCTGTAAAGTTCTGTATAATAACGGAGTAGTTCAGAACTTTACAGAACAACGATATTACAAGAAAACTTTACAACTTTTAAGATGGATTTTTTGGTTATACATAGATTCCTATTAAATCTAAATTATGTATTTAACAAAAATTAAATTTTTAATTTTAAATTGAACAAATTTGAAAATAACTATCGCGACCTCTACTCGATTGTTTAAAAAAAACACAGCTTATATTCGGGAACACTTTTCTAACCAAATTTTCTTTAGAGATTGTTAATTGACAAAAATTAGGTGGAAATGAAGTGAGGCCAATTCGCCAGAAGCGTCGACCTGAATTAGTATTTTCCACTGGTAATTGATTCAATTAGTCCAATTAATGCTAATCCTCACAAATATACCATCTGCATCAAGATCTAGCTCTTTCATCGTTCCACAGTGTATGTAATGTATGTAATGCAAATTGCATTACATATTCATCCTAGGAAGCTTGCATTACAAACTAATGCACAAGTTGCATTATATCAGATATTAATGCTAATTGTATTAATTTTTATTTTATAGTTTACATTAAACTTTAACGGAGTATTTTCTAAAAATTGATACATGTTATATTAAAATTTTACAGCACATTGCATAAAAAAAATTTAAATATCCATTTGGAAGCATCATTTTTTATAATAAGTGGCATTAAAATTGTAAAGCCCAATTTAAACAGTAAAGCACACCACATTAGAAATTCCCAAAAAATTGTATTAAGACTTATATTATTTTGTATTTAAAGTAAAAGGAAAAATCCACAGATTTCACCGTTTTACTTCCAACCAACTCGATTGACGTAAATCAATTTACATCCTTAAGTGGGAACTATAGATAGAATAAAAAAAATAAAAAAAATAACGTAAGAGAGCGAGAGATAGGATTCATATGTATTCGCCCATACTCAGAATAAGAAAAATAAAAACTATAAGAGAAATTGCGTTTTATTTTGCTGTCGTTTAAAAAAAATAGCCGAGCGAATATTTTCGTCCAAGAATAAAAAACTTAACAAATACAACAACAAAACTCAAACAAATTTTAGTGCGTTGAATGTAATATGCATGTTTATTATTTTATATATGGGAATTTGGAATTTTTCGTGTATATTATCTTTTCTATTTATAAAATATTCATGTACACATATACAAATATGAATATAAAATCACAATTACACTGTAGAATTGTATTTTTCTAAACCTAACCTAAAAAATTATTTATCGAATTGCGGTAATTTAAACCGCATATAAATAATTTTTATAATCTTAAACACATATATTTGTTGATATGTAATACGTTTATACTCAAAACAAAAGTATTGTAGTTTCACTCAAGATTTTAGGAAATACATCAAAAAAATATTACATGAAAAATATGAATGAATTTAATATTTTAAGTAATCTATAGCCGTAAACTCAAATTGGAATAATAATTTTTTGTCTTCGTTTCTTACGGTATTTCTGTTATTTTTTTTATTCTACCTATTCTATAGTTGGCCCATTACACTGCTAATATATGAAAAATATTTAAAGCTTATACTAAAAATAAACACAATGCTTTAGCGAATTATTATAAATTTGCCAAAAAATAGTTAACCCCAGATTATATAGAAATTTTCTTTCGACGCACTACTGCAGTAATTTTTGACGCAACTGCATTATAAATATTTTTAATGCATGCTTTGCATCAGAATGTGATACACGATTGCATAGTACAAGCCTCAATGCAAGGGTTGCATTACAAATCGCAGCGAAATTTATAAGTGTGTAGTGTGGTTGAAAAGTGCTGCATGGAACAAACGATGTTGAGTCTGGGACAGGTTTCTTTATGCTATATTTACATACACACTGACACGGAATACACTCTGTAACAGTAGCGCACAAACGTGATTAGCCCAATTAAAAGGTTAAATAAAATGAAAAATTTTCTGTTCAAAATTGTTAACGGAAAATTTTCTTATTTTTTTGTAGTTTTTACTTTTTATTTAGAGTTGTTTAACATAAATTCTGTTTTTTCGAACACTTAGTTTAAGGATTGATGTTCCCACTCCACATAACTTAAAGTCTCTCTAACCGAAAATTTATTATAACTGCCCTTTCCGCTGGATGGGGAGCATCTGAATATATTTTCTAACTGAAATGGTCCCAAACTAACTCCCAGTATACCTGAAGTTGTGTTTAGATCTCTAGGGATATCTCAGTTAGCCTGAACATTTTTATTATATTTGATCATAATACTAAATTTTATTAACTGGCCCCTCCCCTGGATGGGGAGCATCTGAATACATTTTCTAACTAAAATGGTCCTCAATTAACACCCCATATACCTGAAGTTGTGTTTAGATCTCTAGGAATATCTCAGTTAGCCTGAACATTTTTATTATATTTGGTCATAACACTAAATTTAATTAACTGGCCCCTCCCCTAGATGGGGAGCATCTGAACCTATTTTCTAACTGAAATGGACCCCAACTAGCTCGCCATATACCTGAAGTTGTGTTTAGATCTCTAGGAATATCTCAGTTAGCCTGAACATTTTTATTATATTTGGTCATAATACTAAATTTTATTAACTGGCCGTTCCCCTGGATGGGGAGCATCTGAAAATATTTTCTAACTAAAATGGCCTCCAATTAACACCCCATATACCTGAAGTTTTGTTTAGATCTCTAGGAATATCTCAATTAGCCTGAACCTTTTTATTATATTTGATCATAATACTAAATTTTATTAACTGTCCCCTCCCCTGGATGGGGAGCATCTGAACATATTTTCTAACTGAAATGGACCCCAACTAGCTCGCCATATACCTGAAGTTGTGTTTAGATCTCTAGGAATATCTCAGTTAGCCTGAACATTTTTATTATATTTGGTCATAATACTAAATTTTATTAACTGTCCCCTCCCCTGAATGGGGAGCATCTGAATATATATTCTAACTGAAATGGTCCTCAATTAACACCCCATATACCTGAAGTTGTGTTTAGATCTCTAGGAATATCTCAGTTAGCCTGAACATTTTTATTATATTTGGTCATAATACTAAATTTTATTAACTGTCCCCTCCCCTGAATGGGGAGCATCTGAATATATATTCTAACTGAAATGGTATCCAATTAACACCCCATATACCTGAAATTGTGTTTAGATCTCTAGGAATATCTCAGTTAGCCTGAACATTTTTATTATATTTGGTCATAATACTAAATTTTATTAACTGGCCCCTCCCCTGGATGGGGAGCATCTGAACATATTTTCTAACTGAAATGGACCCCAACTAGCTCGCCATATACCTGAAGTTGTGTTTAGATCTCTAGGAATATCTCAGTTAGCCTGAACATTTTTATTATATTTGGTCATAATACTAAATTTTATTAACTGGCCGTTCCCCTGGATGGGGAGCATCTGAAAATATTTTCTAACTAAAATGGCCTCCAATTAACACCCCATATACCTGAAGTTTTGTTTAGATCTCTAGGAATATCTCAGTTAGCCTGAACATTTTTATTATATTTGGTCATAATACTAAATTTTATTAACTGTCCCCTCCCCTGGATGGGGAGCATCTGAATATATATTCTAACTGAATTGATATCCAATTAACACCCCATATACCTGAAGTTGTGTTTAGATCTCTAGGAATATCTCAGTTAGCCTGAACATTTTTATTATATTTGGTCATAATACTAAATTTTATTAACTGGCCCTTCCCCTGGATGGGAAGCATCTGAAAATATTTTCTAACTAAAATGGCCTCCAATTAACACCCCATATACCTGAAGTTTTGTTTAGATCTCTAGGAATATCTCAATTATCCTGAACCTTTTTATTATATTTGGTCATAATACTAAATTTTATTAACTGGCCCCTCCCCTGGATGGGGAGCAACTGAATATATTTTCTAATGGAAATGGTCCCCAACTAACACCCCATATACCTGAAAATGTGTTTTAATTTCTAGGGACATCTCAGTTGGCCTGAGAATTTTTATTTTACTTGGTAATAATACAATATTTTATTGACTGTCCCCTCCCCTGGATAGGGAGCCACTGAATTTTTTTTTCTAACTGAAATGACCTACCTACACCCCATACAGTAGTTCAGTGTGTAGTGTTTAGTACTAATCTGCCTCGGATACCGATTTTCTATGGTTATTTTTTTTAAAACTTTTATTAACTGCAATATTCTTAGTAGAAAATATGAAATGGAAAATACTATATACAATAATTTCTTCTGGTTTTTAAAAGATAATTGCCAAAATATAGTTAAATAAATATACGTTAAGTTCCGTTTTACACAGGTATCATTTTTATATGCACCAACACATATAAATATTTAGTATAGATTTAGTAAAAACTTCACACTGCTATATAAACAAGTGAAGTTTTTGCTAATTTATTTACTAGTAAAACTTTAGCAGTATCTTCACATGCATTTGTATATGCTATTTTGACACCAACATATGTGGACAAGTCCAAATCTCGTGTATATCCACAGCACTGATGGTTACGACTGAAAGCTTTTTTGTTATACAACCATTATGGCGCATTGTGCACGCTTATTATTTCTCCTGATAATACTCTGATTCTGGATGGCATTAAATGGTTCCGGCTAACATGGTTCCTGCGAAACAATCAGGTATCATTCATAGTTGGTTTGGTGGTGACTAGCATGGTCGGACTGGCTTTACTTGGTTCCGGTTGACATTGTTCTGGTTCCAGCTGACCTTTTTGTGGTTCTGGCTGGAAGTTTATTTGGTGTAACCCAATCTAAAAGCATTGCGCGCATTGTTTAAACTCCTAATGTTGCTGATTAATCAAAATCGGTTTCCGGATGGATTTATATGGTTCTCAGAGAGGACAATGATGCACAATGCATTGTGCTACTTGTGTCAGATTAACTGGCATGGTTTCAGCTGTTTATAAAGTTCCGGCTGACATTATAGTGGTTCTGGCAGATCTAGTTATATTTCTGACTGAAAACTAATAATTTGTACAACTATTCACACTCATTGTTCAAACTCCTAATGGTTCCACCTGGTATGGCCCGGTTGAGTATTCATATAGAATGATATGGTTCCGGCTCGAGGGGCGGCTACCCGAACAAAAAATATTGGATACTCATATACTGACCTTTATTTTGCCATTGTGTATAACGAAAAAAATTTAAAAATTGGTTAAAGATATTCCCGCCGCACCTCAGAGGATGGATAAAATGTTCTAGCAGAACATTAAGTTTATAGTTCTTAAGTAAGTTCACAGCTAAGTCGTTTATAAGAACTTAATGTTAACTTAATCTTCAACACAAAATAGTTGTCATTCAAGTATCTAAATAGAATTTTCTTATATCTCAAAACCCACTGTATACATATTACAGTGTAGTTATAGCTTTACATGCCGCACAAAACGAGTTTATAAATTAAGGAAAATAGCTTTTCCGAGACCATAATGAGAAAATACAACAAAAATTTGGGTTAGATTCTAACTAGGTATAGTAAACAACATTAAAAGGGACAATGGTTGGTTTGGTTTGGTACACACATAAAATACACTCAAATATATTTTATTAGATAATAAATTCACAATGGTTCGAGTTATTTATTTACCGTCTATATTTAAGGGTTAACCTAATAGAATCTACCAAAAGTGTATAGATATAAGACGGAAAAAGGATTTTCGGTTAATTAACTGTATTTTGCTCTCGCTCTCTTGTCTAATTGAATTTTTTATTGGTTTTCTTACCAGCATCTTAGTTAGGTATACACCTTGCTTATATACTTATATACAACTAATTTATTTTTAGAATTCTAATTTACTAATTTTCCTTAAAACAAAATGAGTATAGTAAAATTTAATTAAATATTTGGACATCTACTCGAGACATCATAAAAATTTAATTTCTGTTCTGTACGGATGCACACAGTGCTGCTCAACCTACACAAATGATTTATTATGATTTAATTGGTAATAAATGTAAATCATTTTCTTAATTTAAAAACAAAAAAACATATACAATATAAAATTATATTTTTAATTATGAATGTTCATTCATCGTGTACTTTCTTTAAGAAACAGACACAAAAAAATATGTAAACGGAAAATGAAGAGAAACAACATTCAACCACAAAAAAAAAATACCACACATGAATCGTATAAATTTCAACTTAATCAGCATGCTAATGAATTATAATATTGGTGCAATCAGTGAGTCGGCTAAATATCTCGTTATTTAAACGTCGGTATTTTATAAATACGCGTTCAATTATATTCTATTTGAAGTATGTACTTAAATACGTTTTAAATTGTATATATATGTGTGTGTGTATGTGCACTTCACAAAGAAGTCGTTTCAGGTAAAGAACAATAGAGTTGACATTCCAAAGATCAAAAGATTAAGACGTGATTTGAATTTTGTTTTGTTTTGAGAATCGTATTCTACCTTTTTATGCAACGATCACTAATTTACTCTTCACTCTGGAGGTTCACTCGCGATCTACATTAATCTTGTTAAATTAAAAACTGCAGAATATAAAGTCTCTGAAAAAAAATTTACATACATTTTACGTCTGTCTGAATTTTAATTTTAATTAATTTTTGTTTTTGTTTTTTTGAAAGGAAAAAACAACTCCAAACATAACAACAATAAAGTAAAACACTGCTGTGCAAAAAGACGCAAAATTGAAAGAAAAACGGTATAACATTACGACGGTTGTAATTTCTTGTGGGTTGATTTTTCTTTTTTTTCGAATATTTGTTGTATGAAAAAACCGTGGACATAAATAAAATTAAAATTAAAATTGACTATAAATATTAAGGTGACACAGAAAGGCAAAAATTAAATTTTAATCTATTCGTCTCCTTCAACAACACTTTTTCCAGAAAATTGAGTAATTATATAAAAAGTGCAGTGCCTTATAACTAGGGTTGCCAGATGTTTAGTTATAGAACAGAACAAGAAGGTTGTGGAGGCTGTTGAGCGTGCTTTAACATATTCCCGGGACAAATTTTGTTGTTATGGTAACTAAACGTTTCACAGGACTCACTATCTTCTTTTCCTGTGGTGTAACGGTTGGTGGTTATCAACTGTTCTACCACGCAGAAAGTGCTTTATCGTCCAGGAAGGCGAATAGTATTTGAGTCATGCTGTAGTGATGAATATGATGGATACTCTGCGATCTGGTAGAGCGTTGCCATTCTTTTCCAGAGTTGCAATTCGGTGGTCGAGTCATCTGTTACTGGTGTAGTGATTTTCTCTATAGCGAATTGTCCACACATGTCTTGTTCTTTTTCAGAAATCCTTTAGGTGACTATAACTCCAATTAATTCCCCGTGTGAGGTATGAAATGTTTTTGTGATATTGCTCCCGGCTCCCTCAGTAGAACATAGCTCACAGTATAGGCTGGCATGGAGAATGGACAGATGGTCTTAAATCGATCCTATAGCCTTACGTACTCGAGTTGGCCGAGAGGCGTAAAATAAGGACGTATAAAGCATAACTGAGAAAGAGCTGGGTGAGTCTTCAGCCCCAAAAAAGATCGCATAGTTAACAATAAAAAAAAAAAAAAGTTGTGATTTAAAAATGCTTCTGATGACCTCATCTGATTTAGGTTTCTTCGACAAATTCCATAAAGATGTACATTTAGCTAATGCTAGATAGAAAATTTTGGATATACTGATTTATTGTTTCTAATTATTTTCATTAAATCGGTCGTCGCAAGTAGATTTAAAGTGTGACTACCACATCTTAAATGATGCGGAAGTACTGCATTCCGTAATACCTCATCTATGTTGGGAATGGTTTCGATTTCGTGATGTTCTGATATTTCAAGTTCCACATCATCAGTATTATCTAAATTGTACATATAAAATATATTTATGAGGTTAATTTTATTTATTTTTGAATGTATACATTTGTAAACCGCGGACGATTCCAAATAAGTTATTTTTATTAAGAAATACGATAATCGTAAACCAATTTTACCAGAATAATTGGTAATTTGAACGTCTATTCCGCATTCCGCAAATGCCTTTACGAAATTAGGCCCGTTAACCGTTACTGTTGAGATTATTTGGTTTGCATCGAGTTCAAATTCTCCAAATATTTCGTTGAGTAGCTCAGCAATTTTATCATTTGAGTGCGTTCCCGGACACCACCTTCAAGCTAGAATCCCAGAAATTATTTCTAGTGTGTCTGGATCAACCTACATTTAAATTTAAAATAACTGTACAATTATGTATACCATTAGCTTAGCAGAATTGAATAGTTACCCAATGAACTGTTACGCCCATGAAACTTCTATACTTTGGTTATGGGCCAATAGTCGGACAAAAGTCAATTTTAGGTAAATTTTTCGGTAAATTAATTTATTTTTTAAAAAAATATATGGCAAACTGATCGAAAAATCCGTACTAAAATTCATTTTTACCGTAGTAAACGATTTACCCTTGGATTGGTACACAGCTTAAAAATGAATTTAGTTTCAATTGTATCGATGACGTTGTTGTGTTAGAACTATCTGGGACCTCCATCGACAGCGTGGTGCTTTATTTTGTTTTTTTTTTATCGTTCATACTCCTTTACTTATTCTGAGTGGATCCGCTGCCATTAAATAGATTTATTAAACATACATTGGTTGCGGGCCAATAGTCGGGTAAAAGTCAATTTTAAGAAAATTTGTCGATAAATCCATTTATTTTTCAAAAACTCTATGACAAACTGATCGAAAAATCTGTTCTAAATCTGATTTTTAACATAGTAAACGATGTACCCGACTATTGGCCCTCAGCCATAGAATAACAAATCATGGCTGCGGGCCAATAGTCGGGTAAATCATTTACTATGGTATAAATCGGATTTAGAACAGATTTTTCGATCAGTTTTCCATAGAGATTTTGAAAAATAAATGAATTTACCGAAAAATTTACTTAAAATTAACTTTTACCCGACTATTGGCCCGCAGCGATAATTGGCATTCAGCCTTAATAACAATTGCTTTGTTTAGAGCAATATTCATATCGAGTCCATCCTCAATTAATTTAAAAATGTCCCATCTAATATTAGTGGTATTCTTGAAGCACTCATGATTTTATTGCACACACATTATCAATTTACACAACAAACCGTTTTTTTAAAACCAAACTTTTTCACTACGTCCGACATTCGGCATTTGCCCACCCTAACAAAAATATAAGTAATTTAACTACGTAATTGAAATACAGGTATATCCTCCATCCGGTCGCAAATTAAATATTTGCGATCAGAAATATGAATGCTAGATTTATTTTGCCATGCCTACTTTAAAATCGCAAAACAAATTTAAATATAAAACATATGTGGCAATTGGCATAGTAGAATAAATCTAGTAACCATATTTCCGGTCGCAAATATTTAATTTGCGACCGGATGGAGGATATACCCTTAGATGTATTTATTAATGCCAATCCTTGATGATAAAATAGCACACCCTATCGTATAGGCTTTGCTGAAATCGACTGTGACGAGTTCGACCTCTAACTCCACCTCCGTGGTGTCAAAACCGAATGATGTGAATTCAACTAAGTATATTGTGGTCTCCATCGGAAGATATCATAAATCAGAGGTCTGCAGGGAAATGATATTGTCATATACGACAATCTCAAATAACTTAGGAAGCAGGACAACTTCGCAATTATTTCATAGTTAGTAATATCAGACTTCCTCTTCTTCTGAATGTGGATTATGAATGTACTTTTCCACATGTTAGGGGAAATTCTAAGCGGTTCAGGTAAATGGTAAGCACATGTCTTTCCTTCTATTTATAATTATTAATACAATGTGTGTGATGTAACCACGCCAACTAACCGTCTCTGCAGCCTCAATAGAACAATAAAATACAGTGAGTTGAAATTCTGCCAGTGTTCCAAAATAAAAGTTTTCAAAATAACAGTCCAATACGTCTTAATTTGGCAACCGTTTTGTTTAGTTTTGCCTACCCTTTAATAAACTTTACTCACCTCATAAAGCTATTAAAGGCAGTATAAGTGAAACTTAAACCAATATTCAAATGACAATTGAATTAAATCTTTTCATCGCATCTGAGGGTGGACAGTAACGAACTAGTATAATTACAAATTACAAATTGTAACTTACATATATTTTAAAAATTAATAATCCAAATACTGTAATTTATATTTTAATTATTTTGATTTCAAAAAGTTTTATATTACATTTTAACTTAAGCAATTTGTAATTTAAAGGTTAACTGAACACCTCCAGCATCAGCACCATTACATTCATCCAGTTTACTACACAACCCTGGGTTACTGTAGTTTTCCGTTGTATAACCAATCCCTGCACCAAAATCGTCGAAACTATTTTTGCCTAGACGATCCGTTGTCATCCTTTGTTTCTGACTAATAAAAGTCTCATTATGAGAGAATCCATTGTATTTCGTTGCTTTCTTCTTTAACTGTGGCAACATCCCTTTTGAATTGTTCATCATTATTGAGCTGACTCAGCTGATTCTCTTTATGTGCTGTCTTCTCGCAAACCCACGATTCCATAAAGCTCAATGGCCCGTCCCAACCGCTGAGAGTCACTTCGTGATCTTCATCCGATTCCTGCTCTACATCGTTTTCTGAATGCTCCACCTTCCGCTCCATATCGCCTACAACTTGATTCGTTTGATCAACTATTAAGTTTCTCTTGATTTGCTTCAATCCAATATGTTCCATATCTTATAGCAATTGTTACCTCTTTTTACTTAGTTTATCAAAATTTGATTCAGTTTCTGATTTTGTTGATCAAATTTGTGATTCATTTACCCATTTGAAGTTTATATTAAATTAACCCTCAACCCAACAAAAACACAATTTAATGAGAGTGTATTGGTTTAAAGCAGTCATTTAGGCGAAGGCGGAACGCAACAATTATTTCTATTGAAATAATTATTTAAATATTTATTTGTTTAATTAATTCAAAGTTTTAAATTGAAAACAATAATGTTAACATGTAATTGAAGACGTTTATAAAAGTCTAAAATCAAACAAAAAATTTCCAATAAAACTCTATGTTAAATTATATTAATTAAAAAATGATGAAATATTTTCCGAATCATAAAATTTTGAACGATCGAAAAACATGTCAGTATAATGTTTTGGTAGACCCACATGTATACTCGACTAGTAACGACCCGACTAAAATTCTGATGTTGCTCGCATATCTAAAACGACATTTAATTGAAGAACATTATTTCTTAGGATTTTCATTTCTCAATATTTTCTCTGATCAACGGACTATTGTTGTTCTAATATTTATTGTTCTCCTATTTATTGAATAATGGTAAGTTGTTTTTGATGACAATTAGAATTCACTGTGCTTGAATTGAGAACTTTTTTTTCGTGACAAGCGGGGCACCCGGGGGGTAAACCTAATTCGAGTACGCTGAATTCAACGGTGCTAGTCCCATTTTAAAGTTAGTCCCCATTTTTGAGATATCGCATTCGACATGTTTTGGCTCTGAGTCAAAATATACCCTCATTTTCACGTTAATAGCTCTTGAACCATTAAGATTTTCGTTATACTTTCTTCAGCAAAGTTGTTGCGCAGGTCAAGACCAACAACTTTGCCGAACATATCAAGACCGAAAAACCACATCTAATTTTTTTTTTGCTTTTCATTTCGACGAAAAACACTGTTTTTATCATTTTTTATCATTTCGTTGAATTTAAATCGAGTAGAATCGATCGAATAAACATCTCATCGACAAATATAGATACAATAGAAACTATTTAAAAGAAAGCTAAATCGATTCAATTAATTTTATGGTGATTTTTCCTAAAAAAAAAATTCCTAAAATATTAACATTTACTTCTCTTTGACAAAACAATGGCGTGCCGTTGCGATAGTGGATAAAAATCCTGGATTTTTCCATCCCATCGTTTTAACCAATTATATCACGTAAATTATCACTTTGGGCGGCAGTCCAAACGAGTGACGTAAGCACCTACTGTGCTGAAAGTCGAACTCGTATATATACAGTACTGGCGAAAAAAATTGGGCAAACGTATTTTATTGCAAATTTGAGTCTTTTTTTTGTTAAAATTACAAAACTTTTGAACGCAATTGGCTTATTATTTCATTTTAAATACATGTATGACGTAATTTGTTGAAAAAAAAAATGTACCTGCAAATTGATAAATTTTGATAAATTTTTCAAAGTCGTAGGAGGTATGGATTCCCAAATCGTCATCAACAAACTTTTTAAAGCTGGAATCGTTTCTGGGCGCATTCTTGCTACTTTTAGCTTCATTATAGACCAAATATTTTCAATGGGATTTAAGTCTGGACTATACGGGGGCCAGCTCAACACATCGATACTTCTTTCTTCGAAGTACTTTTTTACCTTTAAATGAAAAGATAAGAAAAAAAACAAGTTTTTAACAAATTATTTATGTTTATCTGAAAGCCAATTTTTCTATCTACAGTTCAAATTTAATAACTCAAAACTTTGGCGGTATGGCACAAATAAAGTAAATTTGTCCTGTTGAAAAATAAATTTGCAAGTCTCGCCAAAAAGCTTTAACACAGAAGGCTCAAATTCGTTGTGTAGGACCTGCAGATGAACAGCTGCTGTAATGTTGGAACTAAGAAAGCACAATCGGCGGGTTTCATTTCCACAAAAGCATCTCCAGACCATAACTCCTTCATTTTTTGGTGAAACTCTTAAAAGGCATTCGTTGCCAAGCCTCTCGCTCGGTTTTTTTCGTACGAGAATTTTTCAATTTCCAACATACAGCTTGAATTTTGATTCATCGGGGAAAATTACATCATTCCACATCTCTGAAGCCCAAGAAACATGCTCCTGGGCCCATAGCAAATGTTGTTTTTTCACTAGTAATGTGAACTCAGACTTTTGGACTGGTTTAAGTGCTCTCGAACCAGCTTTAACAAGTCTTTTTCTCACTAAGCTGGCTGAAATTTGTTTTCCTGTTGCTCGCTCAACATCCCGTCGTATGTCCGATGAAGTTTTAAAACGGTTCCGACGCCATTGTAATCCTGAAAGGATCTTCCACTGGCGTTGTCTTTCTGGGCCTTCCAGAGCCTTTCTTTCTTTGTGTACTGCCCATCTCTCGCAATATTTAATATTCCACGCGACAGTATTTTTAGGAATATTTAATCTTTTTGCTATTTTACGCGTGGCTAAATTTTCATGCGCCCAAACCAACATACTGCTTTTACACTGCTCACTAGCTTTTCCCATATTTTTAACTAAAATTGCACTTTATTCTTTAATTGACTAGGATCACTTACAGAATAACTTAATCTTACAAAATATGCACTATTTATGCTCAAAAAATAAATTACAGGCAATAAAACATCTGCACGCTAATGTCGGCCAAGAACAATCGGCTTAAAATAAAATAATTGCTTGACCAATTTTTTTGCACATCAGTTGCGGGGTTATACCGGTGTAATAAAACCAAAAGGCAGTCCACCAAAATATTAATATTAAAGATAGAACTTCTATAAATCAATAAAAAAACAAAAAAAAAATTAAAAATAAGTGTTTAATTTATTCCATTACTTTAACTCCAATCACCGTATTTTGAATATTTTGGCATTTTTCGGGGTTTTTCCCCTAAATTGCAGGTACATTTTTTTTCAACAAATTACGTCATACTGTATTTAAAATGAAATAATAAGCCAACTGCGTTCAAAAGTTTTGTAATTTTAACAAAAAAAGACTCAAATTTGCAATAAAATACGTTTGCCCAATTTTTTTCGCCAGTACTGTATATATACGAGTTTGACTTCTAGCACAGTAGGTGCTTACGTCACTCGTTTGGACTGGCCGGGAATAGCCAATATTTTACAGCCAAATTTGAGTAAGAATGACATCAGTGCCTAGAAGATCAAAATTCGTATCAGAAAATCTAATCTCTAAGTTTTAGTTTTGTGACTTAATGACCAACTTCATGTACCAGCTAGACCTGAATCCGAGGAAAAGACCAATAATGGCCATCCAAATTTGTGTAAAAAGGACATCAATACACCTATAAGATCAAGACTTGTAGCAAAAATCCCGAAGCATTATTAGCACTATGGAATATTAGTTATGAGATTCAATGACCAACTCCATGTACTAGTTGCACCTGAATCATGATCACCAAAAATTACGGATTGTGACGAGTCCAATTTGAGTAAAAATGGCTTCAGTATACACCTAAAAGATTAAAATTCTTAGCAATAAACTCGAAGTCGTGCATTATTAGCACTTCCGATGATTTTAGTTGGATGAGTGAATAATCAACTTCATGTACTAGCCCGATCTGAATCACGATCTCCTGGAATGGACAATAATGACGATAAAAACGCTATAAGACTGAATGTTTAAGTATAAAATTTCTCATCGGCATCCGTAGTACCATTGTAGTTTGGAGAATGTAGGCACTTTCAGGCAAACAAAAGCAATATATTTAGAGTGCTTTACGCCTTTTTGCAAACATATCAAAATTTTGCCGTGTTGGTATTTGTCTAAAAGCTTTTTAAGTTTAGAAAAAGCTTAGCGACAGAGGTTGCCACAAACACAAACCAATTTCGCAATTCCAATACTTTTCCCTAAAACCGTCGTTATTAGGGATAAAGTGACAAAAACTGTAGCTACACATATTTAAAACGAAGCGCATTTTACAAAACAAAAAAAAATCTTAGATATTTTGCTCTGCGCTAAATCTTTCCTAACATGAAGTTTTGTTCCCCGTTTTTATTTTTTTAGGTTTTGATTGTAAATTTAAATGATTCAGAAGGCGTACCATTTCCATGTTATACATAATTATAAAACATAGTTTTTATATAAAACATGAGTCATGTCTATCTCATCTACATAATATATGCATGTGAACTTGAAATAATCCAGAAAAATTTTCCTATCTCAAGACAATAAACGTAGAGACATCATTTGATATATGCTCGTAAATGGAGCGAGAGAAATCAATAAATTATTTATTACTTTAGATACATTAAAACATATCAGTATGGCTTAATGGATCTCTAAAAAAAAATATATATATATACATATTCAATCAGCTTAAGCCCCCCCTATAATAATTTAAAGAATCCGAGTCGCGAGAGAACCTTAAGTGAAATAAAAAAACTACTTTTACTATTTTATCACAAAATAGTTACAGTCATTATAATAAACTATTGGGAGAACACTATTATACTCGTATGTGTATATAGAAAAAAATCTCTATTAGGTGCATTTTAATTTTTATCTTAATTTATTAAAGGGATGTGAGAATTATTTTTAAATTATATTTAAGAAAAATCCATTAAATTTTTTTTTTGGTTTTGTTTTTGATATTCCTAAACTATAAATTTTTTATTTCTTAAGATTTTTCTTATTGTTTATCTTAAAATTAAATTTTTTTTAGCTTAAGTGAAATGTAATTTAATGACTTCGAAGTATAGAAAACACTTGAATTAAAAAAAAATGTTAAATAAAATAAACAAAACCGTGCATGAGAATTTTATTACTGAACTATTTTACTATTCTGTAATTTTTCAAAGTTGTGAAGTATTTTTGAAAACTCCGTGTATAAAGGTAATTATTTGTGTGATGTGGTAATTGGTTTGAAAGTACATTATCACTAATAATTATTACCGGCGCCTACGTCGTTCGACTACGGATTATTTAAACTTAAAACGAATAGAATTTTGTCAATCTGTGTGAGCTAAACACTGTAACTTGAAAATGTAACACTTGCAAAATAAAAAAATGGAAATCTATTTATTCACCAAAAACCACATACATATATTTGTATCGTAGTTATATCATAAAGGCCACCTATGCTGCAAATTAATGTAAAGGGCTATACATTTTTTATATATAATTGCCCGCGCTTCAATCACCCCAAAAGATATGCTCAAGATATGCCGTGGTAATTACAATTAAAGCTCGTGAAGTTTGGCGTGTAGAGGCTTTTTGCGATCATTTTCTGTAGCGACTGGTAAAGAGCGTTGATCTACCAGGTCTATATAATAGCCCAAATGCCTGCTAATCACACAACGTGGCTCTGGCAGCCGAGATACGGTGAGTTAACCGAACACTGAGAAACTATCAAAATATATTCTCTCCACTGACTCAACACCAATCCCCCAATAATTAGTTGGTAACTACAAACAACAATTTTTACGACGCAAACTGCACAGTGGGCTCGTTCACCCTCACATAAGACTGGCTCAATGAGTTCTGGGTTGAGCCGAATATTGCAAGTTCAAGAATTTCTAGATTACCGAAAGTAAACGAAGAATACTGAACGCATGGAGAACGTTAACCAACAAATCCACCACGATATCGCTAGAGAAAACGCTAATTTAAAGAATCGCCCGAAAACATGCAACTCATTGCACAACTATTCAAAGAAGTTGAACAGCTTAAAGAAGAAATTGCTAAAATCAAAAATGAGAATCAAGCCAAAGAAAATATAAACTCCTACAGGTACCTATGAAACAGATGACAATGAATTGGAGTATGAAACGAGTTGTATAAGAAGTTAAATTAAAAATAAACGTCAAAACAAAAAAAGAAAAGCAAAATCTTCGCCTGAGGTGGAATAATCAACACAGGGCGTAAGAAAACCACAATCCCACTTCCCCCGCGTAGTGCAACATAATTATAACCAAGGCAAAATGCAGGCAAATCAACCAATACATAAAGAAACACCACCTCCACCCATTAATATACATAATATGATATAGTGCATATGAATTAGTTATAAAAGTAGTGAAGTTAGTTCCAATTCACTGCGCTGAATAATAACATTTGGAAAGTGATTGCACTTGACCCAGAAACCTTCAGAATGTTGTCAAATGCAATCGTTGCTCAAAACATCGAACGGTTCTTATATGAAAACAACACTGAGCATAAAATTAAAGTCGTGGTTAGAGGGCTATTCCTACATACATGCGAAAATGAAGAAATAATTGAGGAACTTGGCCAGAAAGAATTCAAAATCCTTAAACCTGCCATTTTACTAAAGAAAAAGGTCACTATAAACGCAAACGGTGGAAGAGAAATACCGAAAGTTGTCCTCCTCATTTTCATGCCAACATCTGACAACGCTGAGAGCATTAATATAGTATATGGAATCAAAGTTATCATTAATGTGAAAGTTACGATTGAGACATTAAAAAGGAACAAAAGTAAAATTCTACATTACTATAATTGTCAGTCGTATAACCACACACGCAAATACTGTAATAAGTGGCCGAGATGCATAAAGTGTATTGGGAAACATCCTTCAAAAGACTGCAACAAAAATAAGAACGAACCTGTGTAATGCATACAATGTGGCAATCACCGCTTAGCCAAAGAGCTGCGTAATGAGAGGCAACAAGAGAAATCAAACAAGTAAGAGTTCTCAACCATATAGGGTGTGAAGGAATTCTCAATAGATTCTGGGGTAGGCCAAACATTATTTAACTCATTTGGCCGTCGCTCCAATGAATTTACAACTAAATTGAAAGAAGAATTTACAAATTTAAAGAAAGATAACAAAAATTCAAAAAGTAATTGGTATACACGTGCAACACTTGGAAAGACACCTAACCCTGAAGAAAAGGAAAGCTCAACACTCGCCATAAATGGCAGCAACTTTACCATCAACTTCAAAGAGGTTTCTAGAAACCAGTTAATCATCAAAAAACAACTACCAGCTAAACGAAAAGAGATATCATCTCCACCAATTAACATCGTTTTATTAACAAACTATTCTAGACGTCTTTAATGAGACTTTAATAACAAAGAAAAAATGGAAGTTGTGTAAAATATCAAGGTAATACTTAAGGTGAGAGTTAAAATAGGGCCATTGAAAAAAACGACGGTCTAATACCGCAGTGCAAAAAAAAATCGAGATTTTGTGCAAATTGAAAGCGAAAAAGAAAATTGAAGCGTGTAATTGTTTTACAAAGTGCAAAAAAAGTATTTGAAAATTTCAAAAACACTTTGTAATTTATTCTTAACGAAAAATAAACAAAAAATTTCATTTTTAATATGAGTGCATTGGAAAATAATATATTGAAATTGCGCAGCTCAAATTTACCTAAGTAGCGCCGAATTGCAATATGATTAATCGAATTTGTCATCAAACGCTGATATTCAATAATTTTAATGTTTATAAATGCATTGTAAATATTGCACCGCAAATATAACATCGCTCGTACTTTATTAAAACATTATTGGTAATAATTGAAAATTTGGTTTTACACAGCAAAATCGGTAAATATCTCAGCGCGATTTCTTTTAGTGAACATTAGGCCTTACTTAGTTCGTACTTAGGCAAAGTCGACAAAAATAAGCAAAAACTAAATTTTTAACAAAAAAAACTTACCACTGTTAAAAGAACCGAGTCCAGTCACTATAATATTCAAAACTGTGATACATCTCATGAACAGATCACACTAACTCAGAGGAAAAGACGGCCATTTAAGGCTATATATCATCAGTACGAGAAATTATTTATTAAAACAAAATATAAAATAAATGAGTATAACGAAAATCGTGTTGTTTTAACCGTGTAATTTGAGAAATTAGGTTTGCGTGTTCTTCGAAACCGTGTTCTTCAAATACCGTATTCTTGGAGAGTTACCTGCAAATGTTCAAGGTGTTAAATTATCACGTGTCATCAGGCTTAACATTAAAGAACTGGTAACAAATATAGAGTGGTAGGTAAAATGTGTGTCGACATAATCTTCAAAATAGCTAAAGAAGCTTTTCGCGAAAAATTGGAACCTCATCAAAAAATAACTAGTGTAGAGCAGATATCTTTCTAACAGATGTGTTGAACCATAAAGATCAAAATGTAATGATCAAGGAGGAATGAAGAAACTCATCACCGAGGAATAGATCGGCACCCACTGAAAATTGAATATGAAATTACCGAAACACGAAAAATGCCATTAAAAATTCTGCATGTACATTTTTGTTTCTTTCAAAATCAAGCATTTTTCACAGTTCTAGATAAATTTTCTAAATTTGCTGCAGCCTTCTACATGAAAACTAGCACCAACGAAGAAGTTCAAAGAAGAATCAATTAATTCTTTAGTGTCCATGGCAAACCTTTAAAAATAATATCAGATAATAAAGGAAATATAAACATCCCATCGTTAAGTTTCTGCGCCTGAATATTACATAGAATTACACCCTACCTCGTCATATTCATCAACAGGAAATTTTCCCCTGTAAACAAATCAAGAGAACATTAAAAATCCCACGCACGATTGTATTTTCTCTTACAAGAACACCATACAACAAAATTTAAACCTTTTGAGCTTTTAACAGGTCACTATAACATTTCAATACCTATTTAATCAAACCCCTTTGACCCGAACAACCCATGTTCGCAACAAAAAATGATCTTAAATTAAACCCGGATTTGTGTTAACCCATATTAGCCCAAATTAATTTTTTTCGAATAAAATATAAACTGCTTAGTAAGTATTTCGAATGACGAATTTGGAAAACAAAAAATTGTTGGAAAAATAAAAACCAGCCGTTAGGCAAAGGAAATGCAAAAAAAAAATATGCAAAAAATAACAACTTACCTTCAGGGTCCTTGAAATTATGTAACAAAATATAATTGTAAATGTATTCTGTAAAATTATGGTAATTTGAATAATTCACCTGTGCACCACTGCGATTGCAAAACCATAATGCTAAATATTTTTTCCAAAGCTTTGTATTGATCCATATATAGACCACTGGGCTAATATGGGTTAAGGTATTAAAAGATAACAAAGTGACAAATATATAACAAAAGATGGAAAATATCGGAAAAAACTGATCAGACAAGGTTTTCAGATAGATAGCAATCAGTAGAGGACAATGGGCGATCTACAGTTGTTAAGGGTAAGATGTTGATGTGGACAATCGTTGGATTACTCTATATTCGTCGATATTGTTCAAGGATTTTGAGGTTCACACCAATGTGGAATATAGTAAATCCGGCGATCGACGCAAACATGTGAACATAGGGAACAATATGGTTGTTTTCGGTGTGACAAATGCAATCGACGAAGTATCTCAGAATTAAATGGGTCGCTATGTGAGCAGCAACGAGGCGATTTGGCGATATTTTACTTTGCGATCCACGAGAGACACCCTACAGTTGTTGGACACGAATAAATGTGAGACCAGCCTCGAGTAAACGGCTTTGACAAAAAATGGGATTTTTATTTTAAAGCACCCACAATGGAGGGGGTCCAATATTTTCGAATGGCCGCAATTTTCGCACCCACGTGAAAATAATGCGTTTTCGGTGCACTAGCAATCGTTTTTTTACGAACACTATAGATGACAAATAAAACCAAATTAGATTTTCCCGTATTGCGTATTAAAGAGGTAGCGTTTATTTGCTTTGTAATATGGAAACTCAATCCAAAATAAACGGCATTCGTATGTCCAATAATTCACGCACAATGGTTGTATTATAAATGGCGTTTGGTTAAATTAATTGTAATTGAACTCACTGTTTTAATTTAATTTAACGCTATGATACTTTAGCATCTGGCGGTAGACTGGCAAGTAAATAAGTTTTTTAAAAACTTGTTCGTTACAATTTGGCACTGCATCTGAAAAACAGGCAAAGAGTGTATTTTAATCCAGAGAACGCCGAATCCGACAACATTGACAAGCTTATTTTCGGTTTGTGAAGCATTGGTTGTTTGGATTTCGCTCCCCCTTTTCTGTATGCCGAAATGCCACGTTACTACACATGGAACGCATCATCGAAATCGTTTCAGTATTGGAAACAAGGTTCACGAGTTGAAGGACATCCAAATGTATTTGTTTCAGAAGCTCTGGGTCGCATCTACACTGTGCATCCAAATAACGTCGTATGGTACTATCTTCGATTGTTGTTGGTGAATGTTCGTGGTCTAACGTCGTTTCAATAACTGAGAACCGTTAATGGGCATCTATGTGCGACTGGCGGTGAGTTAGTTCAACTTTTACAGTTGCTCGACAACGATTCGGATTGCGACAACACGCTCAAAGATTCCGTCATATCTTCATCATCGTATCAAATCCACATGTTTCCCTTCGAATCTGAACGATTTGTAGGTGAAATATAAGGACGACAGCAGAAATGCACAATGACGCATGATAGAAGACATATGGCTTTATTGATGGCGAATAAAGTATTGTCGTTCACGGAAAAACGTTCTTAATTTTGCCCTGGCATTGGCTTCATTAGAAATAGCAACGACGTGGCGGACGAATGTTACATTCTACACTGAAATTGCCACTGAACGGATTTGCAACGTGACACCAACTTGCAACATCACCAAAAACAGCGCAATGGCAAAGTTTGTACAAAGATACAAATTGATCGTTTGGGACGAATTCATGATGGCCCACAAAAGGTCACTGAAAGGTTGAAAGATTTTCGTGGCAATTAAAACATTTTTGTTGGAACCGCGATCTGTTTTCCGGTGATTTTCGTCAGACTAGTCCAGCTTTTAATTTATTTTTACTATGAGGCTACATAAAATATGTCCTGACTTTTGGCACAGGTGTTCACTGTTATAGTGCCAAAACTCAAATTTATTGCTCCCTAACACGAAAAATTACAAATATGGGATCCAGCAGTTTACGAATTAGTTTAACTTCACCCAGTTCATATTTCATTTCAATTTTTTTTCGGCTAATATCAACAGAAATTTATTCGATCAATTGATCAAAAAATATGTCGATAATGCAGATTTCTGAAATTTTCGCCTAATTTCAGTAGCATAAAATTGTCCTGCAGTTGATTCGAAAAACTTTTCACATCGCTAGAATTTTGGTCAAAACGCACCAAGGAATCACTGTTTAACGGATAAATGTCCAAAACAGGGACTCACCGCATATTCTCACTCAAATTAATTAGTATTAAATGCATTTTCGAACAATTCAATTTATGATATCTCTAAAGCTTTAAAGCTTTTCATATCATACGGTAAAAAAACGAAAAATATGTTAACACTTGTGACTCTTTTCAGATTTTCGCTGTTAAAGCTTTGGTTGTATAGCACATGTTATGAAACTTTTAAGAAAAACAAATACTCGTTCTCGTATATGTACAAAAAGGCATATAGCCAAGAAAACTTTCACGAAAGTAACATACACACACGCTCTATACATTACAGAGAAGGTAAAATACAAAACAGGTATACTTAATATCGTTATAGCACAATTCGTAGAGCTTTTTGTTTGGAATAGTTTTCATCTGTTTGATGTGGTATTTTGGTGGAATTTAAAGTTTCGATTTTTTTTTGTGGTTGTTGCCTTCCAGTAAGATTTATTTATTGTTTGTGATCAAAAAGCTACTCGTAAAGGCAATAACAATATACACGCATACCTACATACAGTTTAACTATGTGTACTCCACTACAAAAAAGTTATAAAGTTCAAATGTAATAGATATAGCGTTTTTGTATTACTTTTATTAGATTTGTTGTTTTTTAATAAGAATAGTTGGGGTTTAACTTAGCAGAGGGATAATAAGGAAATTAAATAAAGTTTTGCTTTTTGTTTCATGATTTTTCGCTCAGTTTGTCTTAAGGAATTAAGTTTCTTCGTTTTTATTTTGTTTTATTGTTTAATTAATTTTTATGGGTTCGATGTGGGGTTTTTATTGCAGGGATTCGGATTTTCTTTTAAATTGGTCATATTTAACTATAATGGGCTATTAAAAAGTTATAAATACATTTACAGGAGTAATATTTTAATGAAAGACGATTGCTATCAAACTTCTCAAAATTGAGTTACATATACTTTTGCGTTTGAAAAGTTCATCTCTCCGTCGCTATTCATCGTTTAACTAAATGTTGCAGGTTTATTTCGATTTGAAAATTATTTCGTTCTTACCAGATGAAAAAATCATAATTTTTCAAATGGCGTGTAGGTGCATTCAAAAAAACCTATTTTATGTGGCAGGCTGCTACAGGAAAATGAAAAATTGTACTCTCAAAACGGCCCGTTGTTCATTCCAAAGTTTATCCTAAGCTCTTACACCGCTTTCATATCCAACGGATATGAATTCAATATATTTGATAAACTTTGTTAACGATGCTTGCAAAATCGCTTCTACAGAAGCTGCAACTTCTGGTACGTAGATGTCCACCACATTTCGCATAGCTCTTCTACTTCATACAAAAAGCTACAGTATTAAGTTTTATCAGACTATAGTCAATCAACCAGGCTGGTCAATAAAAATACCGAATTTTGGTAAAATAAAGTTTTTTTATCAATACTCGTCATTTACGGTAAAATTTAAAATTTCATCTGATCTAATTTTGTTTGAAATTTAATTTCCAGGGACGGATTTATAAACAAAATAGGTGATAATAAAATTTCTGCATTTCTTAAGAAATTATATGCCATATAAGTAAATGAGATTTATTAACGAATGCATGGAATTATTGTGGTATTCGCTGATTTTCTGTTGAATTACTGCGACAAGCACTGGAACTCTTTGTGATGCTGGTTTCAAAAGCTTTTAACTCTCAAAATAAAATATAGAAGTTGTATACGGTGGTAGATATTTCCAGAGGACCGGCAATGATGATCAAAACATGCGGTTGGCCTTCCAAAATCCGTTAGAGAGCTTAATTTTATCTACAATTTAAAAATGTTTTCCATTTCAAAGAATTTGGAAGCTAAAAGGATCATTGGAATAACTATGATACCTAGATTTCAATTTATGTCCTTTAGTTAGCCAGTGCCATTTCCAGGTTCTTCTAGGTGGAAGTATTTTTAAAAAATTAAGCTGACCTGGGCTCCATTAAAATAAAAAATTTAAAATAATAAATTTTGTTCTGGAGAAAATGCTAATTATTTTGCAATACTAAAAAGGAACATCATGTCTGTTTGTTTCGAATACCGCTTAACTGATCGTCATGAAATTTTTTACAAGGCACAAATCGAAGAGACGATTTTTTCTAAATTTCGTTTCCTTTGCTATACTTCCCAACAAGAGTTCGTTAAATTTTCGCTACCTCCCAACAAAAGTTCGACCAATTTGTATCGTATTTGGTGAGTAAAGTTTCGGCTCTATGCTCAGAAAGTACGGGTTACGAATCCCACCAGAGGCACGACGTAGAATGGAATTTGGTCATTTAATCACGATCGTTGGTGATATGTCCTGTGCCAGAGGGGGTCCTAGTTCTACTATAATCAGATAAATTTGTGGTGATTTTTGTCTTCCAAATTATCGGTCTCTGAATTTTCGGATCTTATTACTAATTCTTTCCAATAATTTGTTTGTTTTGTTTTAGTTCTTTAGACCAATCACTTGGTTAAGAGTTTTAAAATGGTTTTAACTATTATTAACAATTGCATTTGAGATAAATATACGATGAACCAATTCCAAACCATTCCGGTTACTAAATCGGATCGATATAATCAGATGTCGATTAAGCTTGAATCCCCATTGAAAACCCATCCATCAGATTAAATTATAGTTTAAAACTCTCAAGTGCCCAGCAGCAACCACCAACTAATTTTGAATGATTAGTTAAAATAAATTTCAATTTTTATAAGCCAGTTTTGCCACGTGCCCTTCAATAGTTGCGATAAAAAAATTACGTAGCAACAGTTTGTTTGTCATAATATGCTAGCCTGCAGCGCATTTACCATAGTACTAGTACCTAGAAAAAATGTAGCAAACAATCACATAATTACCTGAAAAAAAGAAACCCCTCACCTATTTTCTGATCCATCAGCAACATCACCATTTAGCATACCGTTTATGTACTTTCAACATACAGTAAATAGAAAACAAATCAAATATAAGCGAAATATACAACAACAACAAAATTTAAACAAATCAAACAAACAATAAACAATTTTATTTATTTTAGATTTTCGAATTTTCCCTAAAATCAATACACCACCGGAGAAAAGGTCAAAAGAAGAAGAACTTTTATTGCTTTTAAGGATTCACTTCTGTTTACGAGAAATTTTA
Organism: Nephrotoma appendiculata; assembly: GCA_947310385.1. Lineage (NCBI taxonomy): Eukaryota > Metazoa > Arthropoda > Insecta > Diptera > Tipulidae > Nephrotoma > Nephrotoma appendiculata. Next base: position 206,452,895 of record OX371225.1, on the reverse strand, counting down.
TATTTTTTTTGATATTTTTTGTGCTTCTTTTATATTCGGGTACGCTCTCCTCTGTACTAAATTTGATCAAATAAAAGCTCCTGGATAATAGACAAAAAAATTCTAACAAGGATTGGAAAATCTATTAAAAATGAATTTTACTTCTTTTGTATTCAATTAAATATTTACACGGCTTATTGCTTTCAAATTCGATTTTATATTATTTAAGTGTTTGTGTATTTGTGCATTCGTTTAGTTTGCTCCTGTGTATATGTTTGTAGGTGTATGGTCGAAAACGAAAGTTCAAGGATTTATTGGTGAATTTAAAATCCAATGTGGGATGGAAAGTTTTTGTGAAATCATTAAAATAATTTGTTTAGTGAATACAGATAGATTACATGAACATAATTGTGAATTCGAAGGATGACGCAGTTCTGATTTTGAATATGTATTTCCTTTTAGTCCATAAGCAGTTTATCTAGCTTTCTAAGAGGAGAAATGATAAATATTTTATTTTTCACTGATTAGTAAGGATCAACACTATTACTACAATTTCGACTCATAAAAAGTGTGGTAAACTTTTTTCATAACGGAAGAACAATAAGAACGTAATTCGTACGAGCGAGTCCCAAAACTTCTCGCGGTTTAAACTATCATATGCTAGTGAAAGTTTATAGCTAATGAATTGTTATATTTTCTCCCAACATTCTTCTAGAATCATACAAAATCGTATAGATTTGATGCAAGAACAGAACCTCCATTTTTTAATTACAAATAGTTGCTTCTACTTCTTACCATACTGAAAGAACAATAGCCACGTTTTTCGTCAGTTTTCCATTTCTGAACTGATCATCGAACCGTAACTATTCAGTATAATGCTCGATATTGTAAAGCATTGACATTGCAGCTGACGTTCTTTTATGTTTGCCCATTGAATCTAGTTGACATTTGTATACTTATATGTAAAGCCGACAAGCATGTGGAAGCTGTCAATGTCGACACCTCTGTAAAATTTAACATTGAATAAGCGTGTAATCGACTTGGTTTTCCGTTTTGAAGGAATTGGTGTTTCCGAATTTTATAAATCCCTGTTACACTCAATGCGACGAGTTCAACTGGAGTAGGAACGTTCTGACGCAAATCGGTGATGATGCTGAAGAACATCGTATATGTATGTCCAAAAATTTAACACAGTCAATACAGTATTACTTAATAATAGAGCAGACGTGCTATGTAGCAGTTTTTAGCTTTTAACATTTTTGGGTTTGTATTGAATGAAATCACTTCACTATCATCACCGATCAAGCGTCAGTAAAATAGTTCATGAACAGTAACGATTTAAGTGGGAACTTAAATCTTCAAGATTTTGATTTTAATATCAAGAATGTATAAATACCACTCACCCCCTCCCCCACCACCCTCCCCGTTCGGCTCGTACCCTCGTTCATAGTTCTGGGTCCTTATAGTTCTGGATCATTTTAGTAATTATATGCTTTTCAAGACGTGTACAATTTCCTTGAAAACACCATTTTTCTTCAATATTCGGTGCCTGAATCAATTATAGCGGATATCACGCAATAATTTAATAAAATAACGTAAAGTAATCATGAAATTTTTTGACCATGAGATTTTTGATAAATTACTTTTCGCTATATCGCCGCAAACAAAAAAGTGGTTTTTAAAACATCTCTTTGTGTATTGTGTGGTTCCGTACAGACTAAATGTCTGTGACCTTCCTATGTGGGTCTCGAATTTTAGAAAAGCCCGTTAAATTTAACATCGCTGTTGCTCCTCATATTTTCTGGCCATTTATTCAACTCTTTCATATTCCGTCTTTCTTGCACCACTTTGATGGATATGTTCCACACACCGCAGTTTCAAAACCCATACGGCCCGTACTGGATAGCCTTCCTTTGAAATGACAATCGCCAAACAACGCTTCCGATGACCCTTAGTACCCTAATAATTACAATTGGTTGACCTTTTGCAGTATCAACTAACCTAGGCCAGTATCTATCCCAGGCATATTCCAATGTTTCATCCAACGGAACGAAATTCGTCCCTAAGTTATGTTTCTCCAGCCCGTATAAACGAAGCTTCATCCGAAAGCATCACCGCATCTGCAATAAGTTTCTCCTTTATCTGTAAGTCATATTTACCGACATCAACCATGCGCTGAAATCTGAGTTCGATTTTCTCCATCACCTCAACACCTCGACACTTCCAGCACCAGGCATCATCACCTTCATCAAGTTTGCTGCACAACTGTGGATTACTTTCCACAGCATTTCCACAATTATAAATTAATTCACTTAAATCACCATTTACAATTTCTATTTATACCACTATTTTCACTTTACCACACTTGAAATTTTCCCACTATTCACTTTCGCTTTTAATCTTTCGCGTAGCGAATCTCCCAAATGTTAAAGCAAGGTTCCCCTATTCTGTTTGCTTCACTCGTTTTTCTACAACGATTCTACATTCACCGAGATTTATTCTAAAGGTAATGTTCTAGAATCTAGACTATTATAATTCACTATACAACAAAACTGTTATAAAACCACTTTTAGTGCAACTATTCAACGCCAGATGTGACCAATCTCATAGAAGATGTAATTGAAATTCTAAACTGAGCAATCATTGTTGAATAAGGGTCTTGCCAATGCCGAATTATAGCAAATTCTATCGAACCAAATTTTTGATCTTAGATTAAAAAATTGACTGACAATACATAATAAATTTGCACGAAATGTCATTGAAATGCATTGCATTGGAAGTAATTTTTTTGATCAAAATTTTGTTTTCAAAGAATTTGCTATCATTGCTTATCAACGCAATAGACGAGATCATAACAATATTAATAAATATAAATAAATATTTACATTTAATAAAATTGTTGCTGGTAAAAATATCAACAGAATTCTTTTTTTGTGAAAGCACTGTCTCTAGCGGTGAATAACAAACACAAATTTTTCTTACAGATAATCTATAGTTTTCTTATACAGCACCCAGTTTAGTAGACCTCAATAGGGATAATCTACTAGTTCATTAAAGTATAAACTTTTGCTGACTTAATTTTCACAGAAGTTAGTTTTTTTTTAATTATTCCTGCAATCGGTTCTGGGCGGCAAAGGCTCTTCCAAATCTTTTGCGGTTCGATTTGTCCATCCTTACTTTTACGCCGTTCACGTATCACGATCTGCACAGCTCCATGCAAGTCTATATTGGCATGTAAGATGGGTCGGTCCATGAGTTTTGCACTCTGACAGGGGGTCATAGATGTGTTCCAATTCGTCACAGATCGTAATCTGTAAATGAAAATTCAATTTACATCCTGCCCCTATAGGAATTATAGTTCAGTACCTCCCGATCCAAACGTCAAAGCTTAAACCTCTGTGCAATTTGGTCGGTAGAAGTTAGTTTGTAGCTAGTAGTCAGCATATAAAGTTAGCACGATATGTGCGATGATAACACAAAAGTGAAATTGATATGAATTTATAAAAATTAGCAGGGAAGAACTTGAATAATTAATGGCTCAAAAAAAATTAAATTGAAAATTTATTAATTTAAAATATAAACAGGGGTCGGCGTTCGAAGTGTTACCAAATTCACGCTGCTGTAGCAACCAAACAGCGCGCTCATTTTTTGACAAGCTTCAGTATGTTATCTGAAGCCGTACATGTTATCTGTGTAGCTGCTAAAACACTTCCACGTTGGTAGCGAGCTTCAGAATTTGGTATATTCTGATGAAAAAAATTTTACGGTTCAGCAATATAAAAACAAACAAAACGGGTGCGTTCGGTTAGAGTGCAAATCAAAAGATAATTTAGAGCAGCAAATTGCTCTGCGAAAGCAAGCGCCTTCCACAAGACGCTCATCTCAAGATGCAACAAGGGTTCTCACCATCTCATAAAGCCCATGAAACCCAACGTTTTTTACAAGAAAAACTTCCCAGCATCATTTCTTTACAACAATGATCACCATAGTTCTCGGACTTAACCCCAATGGATTTTTCCATATGGTCCATTCTGGAGGCCAAAGCATTAACTAAAAAATATGAGACGGTCAAAGATTTAAAGATCGCACTTCGCCGAAAATGAAACAATATACTATCAGACCACATTCGACCACAAATTTACAGCATTTTCAATTGGTTACACTTCGAGTGCCGATCTCTGTATATAAAAAAATTAAGCACAAAAAACATAACAGTTGTTAAAGAACAAAACGAAAAGTAAAATTAAAAAAACTAGATTGTACTTGATTTACATCTTCGAAAGGAATATTATTTAAAAATTCTAATGGTCCGAACGGGCAAACATTTGTCGAAAATGAATTTATTTTTTTATTGTCACTGAAGTCATGACGAACCTTCTAGAGGAAATTCAAGAGTACTAAAAATTTGAGCTGACCTGTTTCTAGCATTTGTCGGACATGAATTTAATCACTATTGTAATGGAGTCTCTAACGAACTTCCGAAGCAAATTTCAAAACAATCATATATGGATCAGGCAGTTACTCTAAAGGCTTGTTCTGGCCTCTTACAAGCATTTGTGGGACATGAAAATAATTTTTTTATTAAATAAGAATCCATACTGAATTTCCTTTTAAAATTTCAGAGCAATCAAATGGATCAGATGTGAAGAAGACATCTTAGAATCCTTACTGAATTTCTTAGACAAATTTCAGAGCAATCGTATTATCTAATGGTTCGAAGTGTACTTTTTCAAGCATTTGTGGACTTGAATTAAAATTTTTATTGCCTTAAAGAACCTCCTATTATTATAAAATAATCGTATGGGTCAGACGGTAGTATGGTTCGAGCTGAAATCTACCAAGGATTTGTTGGAAATGAATTAAATTTTAGATTGTAGTAGAATCCTTGATGAACTATATAGGCAAATTTCAAAGCAATTCTAAGATCCAGACGGTAGTACTGAACCACTAGTATCACTAAAGCTAGTCCTTTCCAAGCCAGAATTAAAATTTTTATTTATATATAAAAAATTATATTTATTTTATTTGGCAGAAAAATGCTTGCAAGAATCAAACTCTTAGAATACTCATCACACTCATATGATTATTTTAAAGTTTGCCTAGAATCTTTGTGGATTTTCCTATAACAAAAAATTAATTTTATGTCCGACAAATGGTTGAAAGAGGCTAGGTTGAACCTACAGAACATCACCCTAGCCCGTACGATTTTTAATAAATTTGCCTAAATACTTTGTTAAGGATTCTATTACTATAAAAAAATTAATTCTTATCTGAAAATGCACGTTTATGAAGTTGGCCCAAAATTCTGGCCCAAAAAATTATTAAATTTTCCGCTGGCAATACCGTCATCTATTTTAATAACTATCATGACAGAAACCTGAAAAAACATTGAATATCACATAAATTCAAAGATTAAATATGAATTTGAATGAAATGACTATAAATATTAATTGTATTTTAAATTTATAAAATTATACTAATATTAAAATAAAAAGTATACTCATTTAACTCAAACATATTCATGTTTTAAATGAAAGTGATAAAGAACATTTCTCAAAATTCTAATAATTTTTTAACACAAAAACTATAGATGCTATCACGTAAGAACTGTCAGCCCAAAAAACAAAAATGTTTTTCGTTATAGATTTTTGAAGTAACCACAAATTTTTTATATCTTGTTGTTGTCTTGAAATTTATGTGTATACACTCAGCTCAAAATTTCAATTTTCATAGTTAGAGGAATCATTGGGCGCATTCAGCTCCGCCAACTGTTGGCAACATGTTGAGGAAAATCAACATGTTGAGTACTGAATGCAACCGATACATCGAGAAAATTATGGCAACACTGATGAGTTAAATGTCATATTTTCCATCGGTATAATCATGTTGATACATTTGATGATCATTTTATAAGTGAATATACAAATAATTTTTAATTTTAATAATCAATAAATATAAAATACTAAACTTCTAAATATTATTATAATAAGGGGTTATTTAAAATTTAAATATAAATATTAAAAATGGAAAGTAGTATTTTATTTTAAACCATAACCTCAAACAACAATTTTTGAGTTTTTTTGCATAAGGTACATTTAAATGGACGAAGGAGACTACCTTACCGGTGTGAAGTTTTTGGACAAAAGTTTTTGGACAAAAATTTACGCGAGTGTTCTTTGTGAAGTTTTTGGACACATTTTTATTTCTTGGACAAAATTTTTTGTAAGTGTGCAATTTTAACAGTGTATTTATTTTATATTAAAATCGAAATAATATTGATAATAAATATTAATATAACAAAAGAAATTGTTTAACATTAAAAAATCTAAAAATTATTATAAATTTTTCAATAAATCACGTACCATACTGTATAAAAGGATACACCAAATAACAAAAATCTCAGAGATTGGCTCGCATAGTGACTATATACGTTCGAAAGAAGATACTTTGAGCTATTTAAATCAGTTAGCCCCATCCCGCAGTATGCAATTATTCTACTGTGTGGAAAAAACTGCTCAAATGTCGTACAAAATTCCGTACTACAAAATATCAAATACACAAAAATATTGATTTTGGAGAAAATTAATTGTTTTTTCTTTCTATTTCGCGGTAATATTATTTTCGTTTTATAAGTTTCGATTGTATCTTTTATTTTCAGTTTCTTCTGACAAGTCGACGTGCACGGTTGCACTACATAATTAGTTTTTTTTACTTTAAAGTGTTGTGTTTCATTATAATATGTTTCGATTTGTTAAAGTAAATAATTTTAAATTTAAACATATGTATAATAATAATTATTAACTTATTTAGTGATCGCGATGTGCAAATTTGGACTAAAAAGGTAATAGAGATCTGTCTCACAATGGCGTTGTCGCGAAAAACATTTACGTTGTAAATTTTCAATGATTTTATTTTTCAAGATCTCAATATGCTGGCGGATGCAATACAACGTGGCGGATGCAATACAAAACTCAATTTATGAAATTTAAATATGTAAATAAATTTTCTGTTTTTTTTGTACACAAATAAAAAATAATGTGAATAAAAAATGAATATTTATTTAATTATAAATGGAAAATTTTGTTTTATTTCAAATAAGAATTATTTATTCCAATTGGAAAATAGATATACAAACACGTGCTTTTTGTTTCTGTGGTTTTTTCTCTTTTTAGTTGGGATTCACACCGACACCGGAATTTTTGTGACACTTTTCTTTGGCTGGGAGTACGAATTTCCGCGTGATACACATGGTTCTTTCCATAGAAGCAGTGTGGTTTTAGAAGCGCGAATGTAAATGGAATTCCGGCGGCATTGCATATTGGGATCTCGAAATGATGAACTAGGCTCATGTATTGAATTTTTAATTTTTACCAATATAGCGAGTCTATAACCAATATAGCGGGTCTAAATATCTAAAAATATCTCCTTTCGAACGTATATAGTCACTATGCGAGCCAATCTCTGAGATTTTTGCTATTTGGGTTAGAGCAGTAGAACATCCGTGGACACGTAGACTCGCAATATTGGTAAAATTTTAAAAATTCAATACATGAGCCTAGTTCATCATTTCGAGATGGGGCTAACTGATTTAAATAGCTCAAAGTATCCTCTTTTGAACGTATATAGTCACTATGCGAGCCAATCTCTGAGATTTTTGTTATTTGGTGTATCATTTTATACAGTATGGTACGTGATTTATTGAAAAATTTATAATAATTTTTAGATTTTTTAATGTTAAACAATTTCTTTTGTTATATTAATATTTATTATCAATATTATTTCGATTTTAATATAAAATAAATACACTGTTAAAATTGCACACTTACAAAAAATTTTGTCCAAGAAATAAAAATGTGTCCAAAAACTTCACAAAGAACACTCGCGTAAATTTTTGTCCAAAAACTTTTGTCGCAAAACTTCACACCGGTGACTACCTTGCTCATTATCAACGAATATAAAATAGAAAAAATGCATTTAGAGATCGCAGGGGGGTTACTGGGGGTTTAACAACCCCCCCCCCCCCCCCCCACATGATCCAACAATAGAAAATGTAAATTAATTAATGAGACGACTCAAAACGTATTTATGCAACACAACGAATGAAGATAGGCTAAATGGATTAGCGTTACTTAATATTCATCGCATAATGTCGCGGTTTCTGTTGATGCAGTTCTAGATGAACTAGCAAAAAGTTCACGTAAATTATAAATTCGCTTGTAGTAGGTAATTATGAAAAGAAAAAATCTTTGAACTTCAGTCTTAACTTCTATCGCTCTTTAATTCTTTCAGAAAATTGTCTTTTGCTGAATCTGCCATTTTTATTCTATTTTAAAAGAAAAAATATATAACTTTTAATATATGTATTAATTTTCCTTGTACATACATCATATTATAATTTTTTATTAACTTTTCTTGATGAATTTTTTATTAATTTTTGTTATATAATTTTTAATATATTAATTTTTTTTTAATAGTTAAGTTCTTTCTTGTATAGTTTATGTATTTATACTGAAATAAAATACAAAATACAGCGAGTAACTTTAATATTCGGTTTTTCTATAATCTTCAGGTTTCAAATGCTTTTTGGCATTAAAATAGCAAAAATGTTAATTTTTCTTTTTCAATAATTATAATTTTATTAATTTTCAATAAACTTCAAATATTTTTATATTAAATAAAATTACCGTAATATTATTAATAACATTAGAACAAAATATACTACTAATTCATCGTTACTTTAATATTCAAAATCAAAAAATCGGTTATTAAAGTAAACAATTTTAAATTAATATTTTGTGGGATATCCTTTCTGCTTCAAAACGTGATGTAAGTGTTTTGGCATATTCTCAAATAAAATTTTTTGCAATAATCTTGGCTGATTTTTCAGACCACTTCTGCTCCAGTCTCTTTTTTAAATCAGCTCTGAAGTAATCGAGGTCTTTCGAATTTGTCGGTCTAGAGAGTCCCATATATTTTCGATGGGATTCAAGTCAGGTGATTGGGGGGGGGGGGATTTCTTTCACTTTTGGACAGTTATATAATAGCCATTCTCGAACCAAATAGGACTTATGTTTAGGATCATTGTCCTGGTAAAATTTAAAAGTGGACCATATTCATAGATTTTCAGCGCTTTTCTTTAAACTTTTCCTTAGAATGTCTAAATTCATTTCTTTATTGAAGTTTCAATTTATAAAATCTAATTCCAAAACCCCATTAGCTGATATACATCCCCAATACATGATACTCCGCATATCCCCTACTACATGTCCATCACCATATTTTAAAGTTGGAGTAATATTAAATGGTTTGAGCTCCTCATTACACCTGCGCCACACCATATTCCGTCCATCTGATCCAAATAGATTATATTTGCTCCTATCAACAAATATTACGTGTTCCAGAAACTGGAATTTTTCCCAATATATTCCTTGGCGAAATGGATTCGAGTTTTTTTCTGATTCGTTGATTTAAAAATGTTTTTTTTCTGGGTACGCGGCCGTTATAACCTTGCGGTTTAAATGTTTTGCAGCCGGTTTGTGGATGTACTCCTGTTCCCAGTTCTTTCAGCACCTCTGATGCAATTTTCGGCGCACTTAAATGCGGATTTTTTTAATTTTTTTTGATATCCATCGTTCATTACTTTCTGTTAATTGGTTGGCCTTTTTGCTATTTCAAAATAATTCTCCCTTCATTTTTATATCGCCGAACGATATTGCTAACTGTATCTTTTTGGTGTATTCAGCCATTCTGCAATTTCCGCATACGTATGACCTTTAGCATAATGGCAAACTATTAACTTTCGTTGCGCCAATGTTGAATATTTTCCTTTAAGGCCCATAAAAATTTTATTTTACAATATCATGGCCAACAGAAGAGAACTAAATAATAATTAACAAAATCCTTCAAAATATCGAAGTACTGTTATTTCACAAATAAATGCATGCACAATGGAAAAAACCGAATATTAAAGTACTCACTGTATATTAGCTAGTTCTATTACGTGAAAAAAAAAATTATATAAAATATGTTTTCTGACACCCCCGATGGTTTCATCCTGCGTACGCGCCTTCTGATATTACGGATAAACATAATCGGACGAGAAGCGGTCGAATTAATTAGGAGTTTTTTGATACATCCGACGAGATATTTAGTGATGATCGAAGTCGACAGTGAGAATTGCCTCAACGAAGTAGCAAATCTCGTTGAAACGAATGGCTGTAGTCGAAAATGTGCTTTAAGTGATTATCGACAGCAACAGGTGGATATTGAACGAGCAAAACTTGTAAAAATTTGATAGACTGATCGATAATATCGAAAAAAATACTAAAGTCCATGAAGAACGAAATGTTTTGCTTAAACAAATTATTGATAATAGTTCATCTAACCATTTATATTAATGAGCTTTAATATTACTAAAATAGATTTTAGATAAATAAAAACCTGAAGTTATATTAAATACCTATATTTTTACAAGAAATGTAATTTGATACCTGAAATTAAATTATGTTAGGAAGCATATGTATTAGGAGTTTTGAATTATAAAATAAATTTATTTTTTGTTTAAAATTTAGAGTTTTTAATTAAATTTTTCTTTTCAGGTATGCTAACCAAACTTAACAAATAATTTCTCTAATCATTTTTAGGCCGTTTCATTAAAAAAATCCAATTCCATCTCTTCTATAAACTCATCGACGATGTTTATGGTTTGTTTTCATTTGTGTTTTAATTACATAAACTTAGTAAATAATTCCGTTTTACGTTAGATGTCCCAAAATCTTCATGATGAACATCTGGGTCATTTAAATCAACTTCATCGACTTCTTATTCGATAAATTCGTCCCCAGGGTAAATGTCGTATTCCAAAATAAAATTATGTAGGACGCAAGCTGCTGTTATGCTTTCGTTAATCCGTGAATAGAAATATCGATGTACTTCAGTTTACGAAGCTTTCCTTTCAATAGGGCAAAAGTGCGTTCAATGCACGATCTCAGTCCACTTATCGTAGTGTTAAAAGACTCTTGGGCTGAACTGAGATGACCATTTTGTTTAAATGGTGTAACCAAAAACATGCTGTTTGGATAGGCGGTATCACCAAGTATATGACGTGATTCATCTAACAACGGATCGTTACTATCAGTCAGTTTTTGAAATATCGGACTCTTCTTGAAGATCCGAGCAACGTGAATTCGTCCTAGGCTCCCCACGTATATGTTGATAAATTTTCGGTTGTTATCACAAATATAGCTAAAATTATAAAACACGTTTCAATTTTTACTTAATTTACAGCATTATAGTTTCAAGCTGTACCTTGTAGTACTATCGAATGGAACGATTTTCTGTTGTAAAAATCACCAGCATTCCCCGTGGGCTGCTTAATTTGAATGTCACATCCATCAATAGCTCCTATTACGCCGGGTATTCCTGACTAGGCTTTAAACTCCTATGATGATAAAATTAATCAGTAATTATTTTCAATTGAATTAATAAATACACTCACGTTAGAAATTTCCAATTGCTTTATGAGATTTGGGAACGGGATATATACAGATTTCAAATTTGATATGGCCTTTATACATTTTTCTTTTAATAACACAACTACACCCATTCGTTATATTAAAAGAAACACAATTCTCCATTTGACATTTGATCAATCAGATGCATTCAGGTCAGTTTACGTTCCCATAACATATATCATCAAATATGATACCGATAGGTAGTGGTATCTATGATGGCGGACCTGAATGCTTCCATTGTAACCGTGTATAATAAATGTATAAAACAGCCAAGAAGCAATTCTTATTATTTTCAATTGGTTCATGAAAATATTATTTTTAAAGAACAGTAATATGTGGCCTCAAGTTTCAAAGATGGACATACACCAAAATTACCGCTTTTCGAATGTAAATTCAACTTTCTATTTTTGTTTACTAACTTTCGAAATATGTAAACTACTATTAAAAAACTTGAGGTTTTCGGAATTTTTCATAACTATCTTTGACATATGTCAGACTTTCTTTATAAACGCTTTATATACGATTAGTCGATCCGTTCATAAACAGTTTCATTTTAATATACTATGCATATACATAATATTATACATCCTCATACTGAGAATGGCCTATATTCGGCTGCTTTACGAACAACCATAATATGTAATCAAAGTTGCGATTTTTGGTATTGCTCATCGGTATCACTATATGATCTTCGGACAAATTTGTTGTCAAACAAAAGCAAACAAAAATCAAAAAAACCACTAAAAATTATAAAACAGAAAATCTTAAAAAAAAAATAATTGAAATATTAGGTTGTGCAAGTAAAAGATCGACTCTGAAGTTGGTTGCATTAAAATTTACTTGAACGCATCCCAATCTCGCGCCATTTTGGATATATGGAGCTTAGTCGGCATGTATGCTGTAGCGGCTCAAAATAAATAAAATCCTTTTCACTTCGTGGCACTCCTCGTAGCAAAACTATTTATACACCGCGCCGCTTAATTACGAGGCATTGCTCGTTTTGCTGAATATAACTATTTCGTCACCTACATTCGCGAATCTCGATATTTATCGATTATCGATAAATATCGAGATTTCAATTTCTTTGTACGGAATGAGAAACGAAAAGGAGTCGCGTTTAGAAATCCAAGAGACACGGTCTCACAAAATAATAATAATATAGTGAAAAAGTGCCGCGAACAATCGTCACACACCAACCATCTTTGTGTGAACTAATTTTAATAAAACATTTGTGATAAATAATAAATATACTAACTAAATACAATAGTTTACTAAACTAAAATAGTGAGTGTTAATCATTAAAATCATAATACCCGATAACACCGCTATAATGCAATAATTTTAAGAGATGGATGTCGTTAAACAACCTTTACTTCATTGCATTCTATTATGTTCAAATAAAAGAAAAAATGCTGCTCAAGCCATGGAATTAAGCGGGTATGTTAAGTGGCTAAGTTAAATACCCATCAGTTAATTTGTCTGAAAAACATTTTCGCTTAACTTTTGTACCAATTTCAGAGTAAATTATAATTATAATATTTTGTTTCTAGCGATTTTTTGAAATTTTTTGAAAAACCTGAAAAAATCAAGAAAGTTTTAATTAGAAGTTGCTGCCAATGACGGTTCACAAATTTCCTCTAGATTCCAGAAAATAATATGGTTGTTCGTAATGGGCTGAATATAGGCCAATCTCAATATGAGGACCCTATCACAACCTCCTGAAACTTCTTACTTGTATAGGCTAGAACCAGGTCTTTCCGAAAGTTATAGTGAGATCGATGAGAAACACCGAAAATCTCAACTTCCATTACATATTATGGTTGTTCGTAAGGCGGCCGAATATAGACCATTCTTGGTATGCGGACCCCAGCACAACCTACTGAAACTTTATACTCGTAAAGCATATTATATGCATATTAAAATAAAACTGTTAATGAACGGATCGACTAGTCGTATTTACATATGAGGCGTTGATTGACAAAGGCTGACATACGTCATAGAATTTTTAGTTTTGAAATATTCCAGAAACTCCGATTTTCTTAATAGAAGTTTACATATTTCGAAAAGTAAAAAATTTCGTTTAAATTCGAAAAATCGATGATTTTGAAATAAGTCCGTCTTTAAATTTTGAGGCCACATATTATTCGTAACTGAGACTTGAAGTTAGCGGAAACCTATTGGTATAAATATCGAGGGACTTTTAAAGGGGACTTTTAATTAAAGTATCGAAGCTGGTTATGTCATACCTCCAATTATGTAACTAAAATTGAAATGGGTCAGGCAGCGCTGAACGGTATTGATGTGACAGGGGTTACAAATTGTCGCGCCTTTAGTTAAAGCAGTGTCGGCGTTAAGCGTTTGAATGGCCATGGATTGGCGTGATCGAAGAAGATAGTTTAGTAGACATATAAGGTGAAAGAGGAAATGTGTGTGAAGCTTAACAGTTAAAATTGCAAGTTTGAAAAATATATAGTTATAAGAATCCTGATCGCAGAAGAATTTAATTATTTTGTATATAAATATGACGAACATGTCTAGAATCAGTTCAAGAGTTTCAAAAATGGTTGAAATAATTGTTGAGTGATATTCGAAATTTAGAAATTTTTTAGTTGGTTTCTAACATAATTATAATGTTTTTCATATTTTTAAAAGATTTAATAAGATTAGTATTTTCTTAAATTTAGTCACTATTAGAAACATGAAACAAACAACGTTAATGTCTTAGCAAAGGCACAACATATACAAAATAGTTTTCAGCATGTATTTAAACTGAAATATTCCACTTTGATGTATTTTGTCAAATATCTTTTTAAGCAGCATCCAAATGGAAAATATAATCTTGGTGGTAAATCAAATTTACCACAGTCAGCCAATAAAACTATCAACTTGAATAATGTACAGCCTTATTTATAAATCATATTTTAATTGTTTTTCCATTAAATATTTAAAACGTAACCCATCACGTTTTAAACATCCTAAATGTATGTTCTGGATATATCCCGCACCAAATCAAAAACACCCATCTGTTACATCACATCAAAATATATAAAACATTAACCACGAAAACCGAAAAATATTTCACATTTTGACGCGGTTCTATCAAATCTCATAAAAATTATTAAATTAAACGGAAACAATCAAAATTCATCTTAAGATACCACCAAATCGTATAATAATTTAAGACGATAGAAAGAGAGAGAGAGATCGAGTGAATCAATCCAAAAACCAGATTTTCATTTAATTTTCATGTTTTTTTTTATTGTTACAAATTAAAAAGTCGACATAAAACGCCACAATCTAACATCGAAACCATATAAAGTGATTTATGACTTTGGTGGCAACAAAGTAGTTACAACTAAATAACTCTAAACATGCATCCGTAAGTGAAATATAAAAAAAATCTTAAAACCCTTTTTTTGTTTTATTTCTATAATTCCATTAAAATTATTATAATTTAATTTTCTAAGAAAGTTAATTAAATAATTCTTATAAAAAAAAAATAGAACCATAGTTGATGTCAACGTCAAGTTCAATCGTACGTCACATCACGTATAATTGACATGGAAAGTGTTAAATTTTTGTTTGAGTAATGCACGCATACAAAACACAATTTCAAGAAGGTCTCCAGTCTAAATTATAATACAAAGTCAATTGGTAAGAATATGTCAAAATATTATCAAGTTTTGTTGCATTTGGACCCTCCACACCATATAAACTCGTACCGCACCGTACGTAAAATTCTGATAAGTGGAAATTTTAATTGAGGAAGTTAACGTTGTTTTCGTCTCTTTAAAATGATCAAATTGAAGTTGATTTTAGAGTATCTTTAAAATGCATTTTCGAAAACGCCGTAGGATGATAATTTGTTGTTAAAAATAGAATTAAATTAATTTATAAATAGTTGCGTGTTATTGGTTATTTATTTATGAATTAATATGTGCACGCGGTATAATAGCGCACGAGGTTATGCTCGACAGACAGATCAAAATTTAGATTTTGTGTATAAATGGTCGGATATCCTCGGATGGGGTGAAAGGTACTTCAACAACTTATATAGTCTCATGTATTCTCGTTGTATCGTTATGTTGTATATATTATGATTTATATAACGGAAACACAATTCTACTTTAAGTTAATAAAAACAAATTTCCCAACCACCGCCATTAATTAATTTAACCAAAAAATAAAAAAATCTAAAATTCATTACACAATTTTTTATTTTTTTTTATTTTACCTTCATGGTATTTTAAATTCTTTATTCATTTACATAAATGAAATATATAAAACTTTTATATAAATTTAATTAGCGGAAGAAGGGAATTTGAACAAAATTAGGAAATAAAATATTAATTTAAATTATAAATACATAAAAATGAAAAAAAAAATGATGTGAATGAATTTAATTTAAATTTGTTTAAACTTTTCATATATACATACATACATATTTAAATATTTCGTTTTCTAAGTGAGTTAGCCTAATTAATTGGCCTGGTTTACCAAAATTGAATTGCACGATTGTTTTTCGGCGGTAGTACCATAACCTTAAGAAATTGCAGAAAAAAACTAGATTGCGGTGGAAGAGTTGTTCATCGACACGGACGTAATAATGAATAGGTCCAAAAAATTAATGTTGCATCGAATAGCTGCTTCAGTACGAGTTTAAACGATTCTTCAGCTAGAAAAAATTTATAAACTCGCACTCAGTCCACGAATTTCCACATATTAAAAAATATCTCGCAAAAACAAATCCAGCAGGGATACTCGTAAATGGTTATCTTTTTTTTAATTCTGCACTAAAAAATTGTAATAGGTAGATCGGTTTGAATAGATCAGAGTCGATGCACTATAAGACTGCGGAAATTTTCCAGGTGAAAATAGGGAATTACCCTACTCGCCACAAGGGGCAACACTATCACAAAAAACAACTTCTGTTGTTATTTATTATACCAGCGGACATTTTTTATTAATTTTGCACGTCATTTTTCATAAAATAAAATATTCCAGCAACATTTTTGAAATTTATTTATGTTCCATCCTTCTCCGCAATTCCATATGAATTACGAAAAAATTTGGTATGTAGTATGGTTCACTCATTTCTAAAGTAAGTTTTGAAGAAAATTGTACGATCTTTTCATGCTGGACTAACTACCATTTAATAATTAATCTTTATGAAAGTTGGTTTCCAGATTGACTTTTGATTGAAATATAAATTTTAGATGAAAATATGGTATCTTTGCATTCTACACAATAAAGGTGGATTTTGAGCTGTAGAGAACCCGGTTAATACTTAATCAATAATTGTAAGGTTCTGAAATGAGTCAATGATAGGCGCTTTTTTGCTTCTTTACAAGTAAATATTGAAATAGTAATGCAACCATTTGAATTTTGAATTGGAAACTTACGAATTGAATAAGAAAATTAAAGGAGATTATCGTTTAAAATTCTCTAAGTATTATTTTGACTTTTGTGGCCAAATATAATATTTTAAAATTATCAGTAATATCTCGAAAGCTCAAACAGGTAACCAATATGTACGGTTGTTTTTCTGATAGTTTTGCTCATGCTGAGACTATATAATTGGGAAATTTATCGTTTAGAATTTTCAGAATAATATTTTGATTTTCTGCTGCAATATAAATTCGTTTCAGTTTCTGGCCAAAATCTCAAAATTTCCTACTAGTCTAATCTCCTTTAGTTTCTTATTCGTTTCTTAACGAATCCAACCCAAAATTCAAAAGGACCTATCTCATTTCAGAATTATTAATTAAGAACAAGCCAAGTTCTCTCAGCTCAAAACCCATTTTAATCGTGTAGAATGCAGAGATGCCATATTTTCCAATAAAATGACTATTTCAATTGAAAAATCAATCTAGAAATCGAATTGCATAAGGATATGGTTATGAAATGCCCAGCTTGAACAGATCTTTTTTTTATTTAATTTTTGCAATCTTTTCTGAGGCCGACGCACTCCCAACACTTTCGTTGTTTCGAACGTCCTACAATACACACTGCCTGCCAAATCGTAGGCGTACGGCTATAGGTCCGTTTTACGTAGAACCATTGCCCATTGCATAGCTCCATGCCTGCATATAGCACTGATATGGAAGATGAGTCGTGTACTCACCGATCGTAATCAGATGATGAAAAATCCATTTTACATCCTGCTTTTATCGGGATTCGAACCTGTACCACTGTGCCATTTGGTCGGTCATGAACAGAGCGTCACTAACCAATACTACTAAGCAAATTTTATCGTAGTTCCTCAAGAAATGACGGAAAGACGGAACATTGATTAATTTTAAAATGTCATATACCGAGGGACATTTTAATTTTTTACTGTGTTGGGGTGTTTTATTTTGTGAAAAAGGAATTACAAAATAATAAAAAGAATTCCGCTGGTAATACAATATTAACAAATATTCTCCATTGTGATAGTTGGTGCTGCCATTGGTGGCGAGTAGCGTAATCTCTTATTTCATTAATAGAGATTATTTCATTAACACTGAATAGAAAGGTGCTTTAGGAATATTATTGGAATTGGAACCAAAGGATATTTTCGAAAATATTAATGGACACTCAGTTTAACAGCGCTAATCTGCGGATATAACTTCGCTGTAAATGTACGAAAAATTCCATATTTCAGGCATAAGCTTGAATTATGTACCATTTTCCGTGACAATCACTTCTAAGGCCGTATTCTTGAAATCGGTGAAAATTTTCCCAATCAGAATACAATTTGCTTTGAAATTTTCAGATAATGGGGTCGATTCCTGGTTCTAAAATTTATGTTATATTATGCTATTTTTGTTTTTTCAATACAAATCCCAATAGGAAGCGGGGAAATAAAAGAACATAACAGCAATATTAGGTCACGAGAATCGGGCTCATTTTTCGAATTTTTCGAATTCGCCGGCTACTTTAATCATTTTTTTAAGGAAGTATTAATTGTCCAGTGGATTTAATGTCCTTTGAAGGTCAAATAATACCCCTTTCATTCACGCACAGACCACCCATTCACACAATTACAGTATACCACCTGTACATTGTAAGCTCCATGTCAACCTGTAAACTGACATGGACGGTGGTTCGGCGCTGAATTCTGCACTCCAACAAAGGGTCTTAGTTGTGTTTATTAACATTACCGATCGTAATCGATGACGAAAATACGCTTTGCAACCAGGCTCTGATGGGATCCGAACCCAGTACCTCCCAGTCCAAGTGCCGAAGCTTTTAAATTTCTTTTCTTTTTTTTAAATTAAGTAACATGATTTGTGCTCCCTACTAAGGGAAAAATTCCGTCTGGGTAAATCGATTCGAAATTGGGCCCGATTCTTGTGACCTAAAATTGCTGTAATTTTGTTTTATTTCCCCGTTTCCTATTAAAATTTGTATTGAAAAAACAAAAATAACATAATATAACATAAAATAATGGAGTCGATTCCGGGATCTAAAATTTCATGTTATGTTATTTTATTTCCCCGCTTCCTATTGGAATTTGTACTGAAAAAACAAAAATAACATAACATAACATAAAATTTTAGATCCCGGAATCGACCCTAATGTCCGAGAAAATTTTACTAATTTCTTTACGAATTGTTTAGCAAAATTTTTTAGTAAAAATTTCTCGAATCGGATGGATCATGAGAAGTTTTCACTAAGCCACATTTTTCTTTATATGTGTATTAGTGAGCTAACCCTTTCTTTATAAGACGAAAAACAAGGTTTTCATTTTAGATTTTATTTAATTTCAAAAGACCGTTCATTAAGATGTTAAATATCAAAGATTAAAAATGTAAAAACAATGGCCACGTACATAGTACAATAGATTAAAGTTGTTAAATTTCACAAAAATATGTCACATGTCTATACGGATCGTCAGAGTGTCCCATTCTGGCCCTTTCATTTTGTCATAATTAGAACGGAAAAGTCCGAAAATGGAAATTCTGTGGAACGAATCCTGGAAATTTTTCCACATGGTCACATACATAGTGCAAAAGCTTTATATTATTACATTTCATAAAAATATGTCACATGTCTATGCAGATCGTCAGATGGCCCCATTCTAGTCCTTTCATGCCCTTGCAATTATAATACAAAAGTAGGCCTATATAAATCTTTTGACGAATTAAAACGAAAGAAAAGTATGTTTTCGAAATTTAACCGCTTTCATTCCGGGTATTCCGGACTTTTTCGCCTAATCATGTGACTTATTTTCTCAAAATTTGACAGCTTCGATCTAATGCACTATGCCATAATATCCAGAATACTCCCTAAAAATTTCAATTTACGGTCATGATAAATGAACGGGCGAAAATGATACACCCTGACGATTCGCGAGACATGCGGTATATTGTTCCAAATTGGACTGTTTTAATCTGAGACAGTTAATGAGACTTATCATCACCATCGACGTCAAGCAACTGTTGCTTGAGTTTGCACCACTTTGAGTGGAAGTGGATCAGGCTAGGACTCAAAAAACTTATCATTCATTAATCTAATAAAGTAATATGATATTTTTTCCTCAATTAGGCAGGCAAATCCTTATATAGGATTCGGCGACAGCGAAATAAACATAAAAAACCGGCTTTAATCTATAATAATATATTGGTTCCGGACCATTTTATTACAATTTTCAAATAATATTCGAGCCAAAATGAAGCACCCGATCACGATAAACATGTGACGTATTTTTACGAAATAGGAAATATTTTATCTACTGAACTATGTAAGTGGCAAAACCTCCAAGATTCGCTTCACAGAATTTCCATTTCTGGACTTTTTCGTTCTATTTATTATAAAATGAAAGGGCCAGAATGGGGCTATCTGACGATCCGAATAGACATGTGACATATTTTTGTGAAATGTAATAACATAAAGCTATTGCACTATGTATATGGGCATGTGGAAAAATTTCCAGGATTCGCTCCACAGAATTTATATTTTTGGATTTTTTCGTTCTAATTATTATAACATGAAAGGGCCAGAAAGGGGTGCTTTGATGATCCGCATAGACATGTGGCGTATTTTTTGTGAAATTTAACAACCTAGCTCTATTGCACTATGCATGTGGCCATGTGGCAAAATTTCCAGGATTCGCTCCACAGAATTTCCATTTTCGGAGTTTTTCGTTCTAATTATGAACATCGAAATGGCCAGAATGGGGCACTCTGACGATCCGCATAGACATGTGACATATTTTTGTGAAATGTTACAACTTTAATCTATTGCACTATGTATGTCAATTTCCAATGTCCAAAAATTTCCATGATTCGCTCCACAGAGTTTTCATTTTTGGACTTTTTCGTTCTAATTATGATAATATGAAAGGGCCAGATACTTGCCAGATATATACTTTGTACCAATTTTATTTAAATTTGTCGAGTATAATTCAAGTTTCGTCTTGTACAGGTAATAACACTAATACATATGCAATTAAACCGAGACGCAAACGTGTCGTAAAAACTTCCAATACGTCATAAAATATTAGATCCCAGAATCGACCCCAATATTATTCGAGAATATCAAAGCAAATTGTATTCCGATTGGTAGAATTTCTACTGATTTCAACAATACGGCCCCTCGTACGGCGATGAGTATGTGGGTGAGCGACAGAAGATTGTCAATTTACAATGAAAAGGTTGATTCAATAATTAATTTTCAATTCATAATTAATTGGCTTATTAAGCCTTGCACAATAGACATGTCGATATAACGAGATGGACATAATAGTCAAAAGAGTTACATAAATAATGCCGTTTGAACAGTTCTACGATTTTAGTAATTCCTAAATAAGCGGACAATAGTGCGTAAGAGGCCGAACTAATAAGATTTAGTTGAAAATCAGGCGGTATGAGCAGTTTCAAAGTTGGTAAATCAAATTGGTTGAAACTGGCTGCAAATGAAGATATAGATATTTGACAGAACCAAATGTTGTTGGACCTATATCTTTGTTATATTAGGTGTGCAAGTAGAAACTCTGCTTTTTTGTTCAAATTTAACTTTATTTATAATTGTTAGATTGTTAATACAAAGATTATAATTAGCGAAATATTCGCCATTACTATATGTTCGGTATTTTGGCATTTATCAGGTAGATGATGAATGCCTTCGCGATAGAAACTTGGTGATTTTGAAGCAAAATAGTCATAGAGCTGTTTTTGCACATCTTCAACTTTCGTGATCAGATTCGGTATACAGATAAACTAACGTCTGAAAAATACGCCGCATGCTGTAAAACTTCCCATCCTAAGGAGAAGATGAGTTCCTGGGCTGATTTTGATGTATGTGGACGAACGTTGTTACGCAGCTATATCACCTTCCTTCCACATTTCTTCCATCTTTCTTGGTCCGTACATGGTCTTTTTCCTCCAGAGCATCACTTAATTCGATCAATTGGGCCGGGTAACGTTCAGCTGTAACAGTTTGATCAGGCTCGAGAAGTTCGTAGAAAATGACTCCTATCCCACTAGAAACAGTAACACTTTTTTGGCATGAATATTCGTTTTTGCAACTGATGATGATGGCTGCAGCGCTGGATCAACCCTTGATTTTCTCATCACTTTTCATCACCCGTAATTATTTTGCGCAAAAAATTACTTCTGGTGTACCGAGAAAGCAAATTCATGCAGATGTCAACTTTTCGCTTTTTGTTTTCTTCAGCCAGTTTATGAGGAACCCCCATTTACTTTCCTTCTTTATTTTTCCTATTGCATGCAATCGAAGTTGTATTGCTTGGTGAGTAACTCCTAACTGTTCTGCAAGCTATTTTCAGTTTGACACGGATTTTCATCCAGTAAATCTTTAAGTTCTTCGTCTTCAAATATAGTTTTACTGCACCTGGACGTGGATCATCCTCTCATTCTCTGGCACTATATCCCATCAACGGATTTGGCCGCCTCAAATGAGGTTTCATAATCATATTTTCATTTCGGATAATGAGTGATTAATTCATTGATCCTAAACCAGCCATGAAATTTTTTCCTTGTCACCACCGGGAATCGAACCCGGAACCTCCGGGGCGGCAACCGGGCGGTGAATCATACCTAACACTAAAACTGTCATCATGAAACCTTGCAAACCACTTTTTTCACTTCATTCCAAAGCTTGAGCAACCTTTTGTTAATTTGAAAACTTAATAGAATGCAATGACGGAAATGTTGCTTATCGACATCCATCTCTTAAAACTGATGTATACAAAACGACAGTTTCTAAATGACTGAAACGTAAATCATAAAACCAGCAATGACTAAGCTAAACATATATCCCAAATGGCTCGCGATTTGGATGCACTCAAGTATATTGTAATACCACCAGCAAACCTCGAGATTCTGCAGATTAAACATTCCGTATATTGCCGAAGTCAAAAAAGGTACTTTTCAAAAAGTTCTGTGTGTGTGCGTATGTAGTGCCGTATACACGAAATTTCTCTTGGTTCATCAGAAACGAGAAAACAATTTTGAACTAAAAGCTTCTAAATTAATTTGGCAATAATTCAGATCCAGATCATTTTTTTCAATATATAAGCAAAAAAGACATTTATTGATTGAAAACTGTCATTAACAAAACTCAGCCCTGTACATCTCAGAGGTCCAGACGGACTGATTGGTTGAAATAAAACTTTATATTTATGGTCTTTTTACAAATTGGGAGATCCCAGAGAATTTTTGGCCGAATTTGGTCTACCGGAATTGACAGTTTCCATAGTAGCTCTCACATTTTATACAAATGTTTTGTAAAGTATTTCATTTCCTCATTCTGTCATTTTTTCAACGGTTCAGATTTGTTTTCCACAGTTTAAGCGGAAATGACGTTTTTCAAGAAAAATTCGGACTTGTACAGCCCACACGGATTGATTGATCGGGATGAAACTGCATATTTAACCTTGTCTCATAAATTGGGAGATCCTAATGACTTTTCATGCATGTGACGATACTGCTAAAGTTTTGCTAATACAAAAATTTCCAGAAACTTCACATGTTTATATAAGGTAGTTCCAAATTTCGCAAATACTAGGCTAAACATTTAGAAGTGTTGGTGAGTATCAAAATGATAGCTGTATGAAGCGGATATCAATGTTACTTTTAATTAAATAACATAATATTAACAGTAAACTTTAACAAAACCGAAAGAAAATATATTTTCCATTTCAGTAGATTAGTCAAACACTGCACACTGAATTACATTTGGATGAATTATTAAAATCGAATGAGATAATCACAGAGGTCAATAATTCAACATTGAGTAAAATAATTTGGGTTATAAAAAAATAGAAAAAAAATAAGAAGCTTCAAGGGCAGGAATCTCCTCCTTATTAAGAATTAGAAACAAATTTAATAAAAATTATTAGGGACACAATAGATATTCACAGAAAACTTAACACAAGTTGAGGTATATGAACTGTTAGTTGAAGTCCATAATAGTTAGAAAAATTAATCAAAGCCTCCTCATCTACGGGTGCGTGGACAAATTATATAATTTCGTATTATAACTAAGACTGTGTGCCTGAGAGCGATTTTTTCGACTAAATTGCCGACTAAACTAAATTAATGAACACTTATGCTATTAGCCACCAGGTTTTATCTTTTAGACTCCTGCTGAGGTTGCTTGACTATTTAGTTGTCATTTTCATTTTTTATTTTTATTATTTTTTTATCGTGTGCATGCGAGCAAAAATGCCTAAAAGAAAATATTCTAATTCTTAAATTTCGATTGTAATTTATAATCATATTCATGAATAATGCGATTTCCATATCCACATTTGTTTTATTGCTATTTTCTTGGTTTTAAATAAAACAAATCGGTGTTGTTGAAAACAATATGACGTATGAAAAGTCATAATTTAGTTTAGTTTACAATTTAGTTTACAATCGGAGGCACAGCATATTTAAAAGATACTGGTGCCACCTTTGAAAGAATGATATGAATCAGTCTTTAATTTAGTTTAGTCGGCAATTTAGTCGAAAAAATCGCTTTCAGGCACACAGTCTAAATATCTGACCTAAAACCGATTTTTTAGCATAATAAAAGATTTACCTTAAGTTTGGCACACATCCCGAAATGTGAGTTTTGAAAAGCGATGCTGATGAGACAACCTTTTCAAAATGCCACGAAAAATGTTGTGATAAATACTACAAAATTCTATGGTCACAAGTCAAAAGTGTTAAAGTTGACTTAAGTACAGATGCATATTTTATATTTTCCTAAACTTATCACGAAAAATGCATTTAAAATTCTGTAAAGTTTCTATTATCATATACTGTTCTTACGAAAGAAAAATTACTAGATGAATTGTATTCAGTTTTAATAATTTAAATAAAAAAAAAAAAAAATATACTGTTCTATACTTGACTGTTCTATACTACTGTTCTATACTTACTACTACCTGGTATTCTCCGGAACGCCGTCCAATTCAATTTCAAACTGGCAAACAAACTTTCACAATTCATTGCCATTTAGACTCTTTACAATCAGGTTGTGGGACTGAAAATATACTCAACCCCATCGCAGGACCGCCGGACTTAAAATGCCTGCTCAACAATTTTGCTCCAAAGTGGTTCCAACTATAGTCCCGTGATAAAAACTTTCAAATATAAAAATATACAAATGGGAAATGTTCCTGACTTTTGACCCACCATATAGACAATTCGACATCATTTAAAGTCATTCAGCTATATACTGTATAAGTTGATAAGTATTTAATGGAAGTTACCTTCAAAAAGAAACATATGTATTAGAGATCCTTTTGAAGTAAATGAACACTACTTGAACACAGACTTTAGCACTTTTAGCCCGTGACCACAGAATTGAAACCTATTTAATTTTCCGTGATTTTAAATTTTCTTATAAAATTAGTCCGAATACCATTTTTAAACCAATTTTGTATGGAATTAAATCGAAATGACAAAATTGAAAACTAAATTCTAAAATAAAAACTTAATAATAAAATAATTTATAAAATTTGTATAATGGCTGCGGGCCAATAGTCGGGTAAATCGTTTACTATGGTAAAAATCGGATTTAGAACAGATTTTTCGATCAGTTCGTCTTAGAGTTTTTGAAAAATAAATGAATTTACCGAAAAATTTGCTTAAAATTCACTTTTACCCGACTATTGGCCCGCAGCCATAGTACCCCCACAGGTGAGAACTATCTATATAGAATCTTCTATTTTAACCAAATATAATAAAAAATCTTATCCCAACTGAATTATCTCTAGAAATTTTAATACAACGTCAGGTATATATGATGATAGTTGGAAATTATGGTAGTATTAAAAAATCATCAAGATCTATCCATCCAGGGGTGGGAGCAATTTATAGAATTTCGCATTATAACAAAATATATGAATAATCCTTTGATCAACTGACCACCACCAGAGATCTAAACATAATTTCAGGTATATGGACTGATAGTGGAGTACCATGTAAAAAACGACGCCACGTAAATTACGGAATACCATATTACGGAATACCATATAAAATACGAAAATTATTGGAATGGTACAAAGGGCCGAATATCGAAGGACCGAATATCGAAAGGCTGAATGTTTCGAAGGGCCGAATGTGTCGAAGAGCCGAATGTCGAAGGGCCAAGTTTCTTTTTTGTTTTTAGAAATATAATTTTTTAAATTTCTTGTTTTATGGAATGTTTTGTAAATTTTTTTTATTAAACTTAATGAATTTCTTATGAATTTATGTATTTTACTATTTTTCATCTTTGGATATTCATGAAATTCCACGTATCCAGTCAGCGATACATTTTAGTGAAGGAACATTCTGTCATGCGCCACCAGAGACTTTCGGCCCTATGTGTCAGCTTTCTGATAATAGGTATATGGTACAAAAAATAAAATAATAATTAAATTAAATAAAAATTAAAAATAATATATTTCTAAAAACAAAAAAAAAAATCGACCCTTCGACCGATTCGGCCCTTCGACACATTGGACCCTTCGACACATTTGGCCCTTCGACATTCGGCCCTTCCACATTCGGCCCTTTTACATTCGGCCCTTTGAATCATACCAAATTATTCTCTTTACGCATGTCACTCGTTTCATTATTTGTGAGGCGGGTAACAAAAAAAAGGAAACAGTATTTCCCTTTTGTGGGGATTTCAACTGGCCTTTTTTCTGTGTCACTAGCCATCAGATACTGTATTCGCATTGCTATGAATTTAAACAAATTATTTGCACAACGGTTTAATATTGTTCTTTTAATTTTAATAGAATTTAATGATTACATTGAAAGAACTGTAAATTTCAATAACTGTCCGTCTTGTACAGGTAATAAACTACACTAATACAAACACAATGAAAAAATCCGGCAAACTAGCATTTTCCTCACATTTGTTGGTATATGACCCAAATCGATCGACCAGAAATAGCAGTGGCAGCTTCCAAAGGAGCTTTTTCATTTTTTGTAAATATTTCAACAAGTGTATAATTTACAAAAAAACCGATTATGAACCAAAAGATTGTCAATTAAATTTCCAGTATTCTAGTATTGTGAGCATTTTTCCAAAATTTAAGCGGAAATAACGATTTTTGACAAAAAAATTGTTTTTCAACAAAATGTTGACACCGTACAGTCTAGACGGATAGATTGATCGGGACGCACCTTCATAATCTACCTTCCTTTATAAATTGGGACATCTCAGTGAGCTTTGGTCGAAATTGGTCCACGGGAAGTGACAGCTTCCGCTTATAGAAGCTTTTTCATTTTTGAAAATATTTTGAAAAGTATATAATATTTATGAGAAAAACTGTTATCAAATTTTTTAAACGAATTTTGCAACAATACCGGTCCAAATCAGTTTTACAAAATTTAAGCGGAAATGACGATTTGTTTCAATAAAAAAAAATTTCAACAAAAGTATTGCCCCCCTTTACGCCCATTCGGTTTAGTTGATCCACTTTTTCTTACTATTTACCCATGCTACGGAAAAATTTCATAATTTAACTTTACTTAGCCCAAGTTGTAGTAACAGTTTTTTTTACGGGACAAGTATAGTGGTTACTGCTTTGACACTTCGACCAGAAGATACTTTTTTCGAATCCCAACAGAGGCTGGAAGCAAAGCGAATATCGTCATCGATTACGATCGGTGATGTTAATAAACACAACTAAGACCCTCTGTTGGAGTGCAGAATTCAGCGCCGACATAATGTCCATGTCAGTGTACATGTTGACATCGAGCTTGTAATGTGTATGGTATACTGTAATTGTGTGAATCGGTGTTGTATGCGTGAATGAAAAAGGGAGTATTTTAACCTTTCAGGATATTAAATCCGCTGGTCAATTAATTTCTTTATTTTTGTAATAATTTTTTTTAAATTGAACGCATTAGTACTGGCTTTAATTGATTTTCACAGTGTAAAATTTATTATGAGGCATCTTAAGTCCCAATAACTAGTTGAAATTATTAAAACATTTTATTTATGGCAAAAAATCATTTTAAGCAACGAACCAAATTTTGACTTGGCTGGCTTTGTTAATAAATAGAGAGCCGCTATTAGGGCACAAAAGCCCTCAATTTATATAAGTCCACTATACTCTCGTACAGTAATTGTGTGGTGCGCCAATTAGGCCGGCCGCAATTTTTCTTGGTCCATTAAATGCAAAAAGTGGTGATATTGACTGGCCCTCATACGATTCCCTGATTTGACCCGTCCCGATTTCTCCTGATGAAGGTACTTGAAGGGAAAATTGTACACCAATAAACCAACAACGACCCGCCTGATGCTTAAGAATAACATTTGCTGAAATAACACTAGTAGTCTGCGGAAATGTCTTGAAAATGTGTTTAAAAGAGCTCGCCTTTGCGCCACGGTCAGAGGCGGCCACTTGGCAAACATTATATTCCATACATAATGTTAAAAATCATATAATCAATCAATAAATATAAATATAAATTATCAAATTGTATTTCATTTAAAAGTAATTAAAACAACATTGATCTGTGGTCCTATTCTGGTAATTTCTATTTGTGACCTGTAAGTCTAAGTGTTCAACAATTTTTGTTTACTTCGTAGTGTCTATTGTAATAACCAAACCCGGCCACCCCCCACCGACCATATTGCGCGTCGTAATCCATAGCATATTGAAAGTTGCACAGCTTATGGAAGGCCCAAGATGTCAAAGAGGGAAAATAAGACTGAAGATAAACTAGCACAATGGGTTTATACATCATACTGCACACTCACGCCTCAGACCCCTAAAAATTGTACCGTATGTAAATAAGTAATATAAAACCATTCAAAAAATATTTTCCCACAAATTTTTAAATTGAATAATTTCTATTTCTACGATTAATTAATTTCCTTATTAGATTAAAAATAATAAAATAATCGTTTTTTGTTAATTTATTTGTCCCACATTAATATGCTGCCTTGTACTCATATAACGACGTTTGTTGTACTATATAAGCAAATTCGTGGTTCTTCTTCATGAAATTCATTTTGTTTTATATTTTAATTTTTAATTGAAAATAATTGATGATTAACTATAATTTTATATAAAAGACTATATGAGAAAAAAAACTTCAATTGAAAATTATTAGAAATAAAATCAAACTAGAATTCTAGAATTTAAATTAATGTTCATTTTTAATTAGTGAAATTACAATAGTATTTTACCTGTGCTTGAATTAATAATAATAATTAGATCTAGCTCATTTTTTAAATATAATAACTCAAAATTAATATTATATAAATCCGGTTAATTTCAATAAATAATAAAAATGAATAAAAAATATTTTAAATTAATTTTTAATTTTTTCATCAGTACACGTACCATATAATGACTATAGTATTGTATGTAATCCCAAATGAGATAATCTCGGAAATACATCCGAATAATAGAAAATAAAATTATTATTATTAATATTTAAATTTAATTAATTTTTTTTGTGTCGATTTATTAAAATATATTTTTTTTATAAAATGCATATAATTTAAAAAATAATTAACAAAAACCATAATAGGTGTGTGATTCGTGTACGGTGCTGAATGAGTGGATCGGAAATATTTCAATTAATTTTATTTTATTAAAAATATAAATAATAAATTTATTAATTATTTATATTTATTCACATATCCGATTTTTTATTTTGTTAATATTTTTTAATAAAAAAATAATATTATATTGTCAAAATTTTTTACACGACGTTGATTGATCACAAAGCTTTATGTACACCTCGAATTAAATTGTAATCAATACAAAATTGCGTTTAAAAATATATTGACAAACGAAATTTTTAGCAAAAATATTTTTTGTAGAAACCGTCTACACTGCGTAGATAATTAATATTCTTCTACACGTGTAGCGAATGTATGTAGAAAATTTAAAAACTGGCGTCGGCAATGTATAAAAAATTGTTATTTCTCTTAGAGATCCCATGTTTTTATATGGTAATGAAGCACATATGGATATGTTACCGTTAAAGTGCAAACTTGTTCACCTAAACACCTGCTGTATTGTACATTCACCTTGAGAGGATTAAATGGAATAAAGGAGGTGCAGCAACTTGCCGCATGTCTGTAATACTTATGTCGGCCATTAACAATAGTTCCTGCTGACTAAGCAGTAAAATAGTCATTTTAAACGTAACATATTTAGTTTACATATGTTAGAAAATGTCGGAAAATGGAATAAGTCGGAAAAATTGATGTTTTTTGTATGTACCATGCTTTAACTGTTTCAGTACAATTTCAAAAAAAATGTACAGGATCCGGGTTTAAAAAGTAGAGCTTTATATACAGTTCAATTTTTAAAACGAACCAAGGGCTATCAAAATAATAATATACTTACTACAATGTACATCATTACAGGCAGATAATAATCACATATAGGTTTATAATGGGTACCCCACTTAATTCATTTCAAAATCAACTGTTGCTAAAATCCATTCTTTTTTAGAAAACCACATTTGAACAACCCCCTCATTGTTAAAATCCATCTTTCCTATAATCCGAACCTAATTTTGTCAAAATCAACTATTGACAAAATCAATTATTTACGAAAATCACCGTTCCCGACACGGACACGAACACAGACACAGATATAGACACAGACACAGAGATCTGACATCAGACATCATACATCAGAAGCAGACATCAAACATCAAACATCAGACATAAGACTTCAAACATCACACATCAGACGTCAGGCATCAGACATCGGACATTATACATAAGATACGACACAGACATCAGACACAGACACAGGCGCAGACAGACATCAGGCTGCCCAGTGCTTCGGGGTGTCCGATGGTTTTTGGAAAAATGGATTTTGTCAATAATAGATTTTATGATAATGGAAACAGGAAAAGGTGCATTTTGTCAAAAGTGGATTTTAGAGAAATGGATTTTGATATAATGGATTTCGTGGGTAACCCATGTTAGCAGAAGCGAAACAACTCGGAAAGTCAGTGTGAAATCAAAACAATAGCACCCAACAGAGTTAGATGGTCCATCCCAGAAAACACCCTATTCTCCTAAATTGGAGATAAATCGGGAAAAAATATTCAGTGATCAAAAGGTCATATTTTGGCATTTATTAAGATTATGACTGGGTTATAAATACCAAAATCACTGAATATTTCAAGCAATATTTTTCCCCCATTTATCTCCAATTTAGGAGAATAATTTTCTGGGATGAACCATCTAACTCTGTTGGGTGCTATTGTTTTGATTTCCACACTGACTTTCCGAGTTGTTTCGCTTTTGCTAACATAAATAATTTGTATGTTACAGATGGTTGTCCGATTCTCTTTTTCGCTTGTGGGTTTCATTCCAGGAAATTTCTTGTCATGTCTATCTTCCACCTCCTCAGAGTGGCCAATCCATCTCCACTTCTACTTTCTTTTTTTGATCGCAATTACTGCTTTATGGTTTGCCTAAGGGGCTCATCATTTGTTGTTTTATTGGGCCAGAAGCGCCTCAGTTATTAAAGAAATTGCTTATCTAGCTAGGTCACATTCGGACGTAGTAAAAAAAATTAACCCCCAACCAACAAATCAAAAATAAATCAAATCATTTTTGGATACGACAAACGCTTTATAAATAGATATTCTGACATTGCAAAACCCTTAAATATTTTACTAAAGAAAGGTCAACCTTTTATGTGGGATGCATTTTGCGATTCATCATTTTCAAAATTAAGAAGTGCTTTCGTTAACCCGCCAACCATTTCATGCAAGTTCTTTAAATCGCGTTTATCTATTCGAATTATAATCTAATGCTTTTGATCTTGTTTTGTTAAAAAATGAAGTATTTAAAATAAATTTTCCCCTTTATGACTCGGGCCCTCTAAAATTAAAGAAATTAATTCTCCCGCTTATTCAACTTTATATTAATAAACAACAAATTAAAAACTGTGCATAACAATCGGATCAAAATATTTCAGGAATAATTACCTTTCAGATCGCGAACATCACATTCAATTTGAAATTCGTCAAACTCTAAGTACTCGACATCTATTGTGATAAAAAAATGTTAATTGAATTCAAAATAAATCAAGCCTATCTTAAAACGAAACAAAAATTGTAACCAAACTCGAAAAAACAAAATGTAAGCACAATTAAAACTAATAATACTAGCCTATTGTCAGTGCTGCCAAATAGAACCAGAGAAGCACTAGAATTCCAGATAACAATATCATTATGTACTGAAAATCACTTAAATGGCCGCAGAAAATAAAAAAATTCTATTGAAACTTCTAGTCCACAAAATTTTCCCCAAATTTTTCATATAGTCTCAGTATAACCTAAGCTTTTAGAAAAACAACCGAAAGTATTGGTTACTAGTGAAAGAAATGGCGGAAAGGCGGAATATTGTTAAATTTCAAGATTTCATATACCGAGTTCCTTTACTTCGGAGATCAATCAATTTGCCATTTTAAGGATCACTTTTAATATTTTATTTCGCTGAGATATTTTATTTAGTGAAAAAAGTGGTACATAATGAATGAAAAATTTCCGCTGGTAATTACATAACAAAATTAATCTCTTATTTTCCGCTGTCAAAATTCCGCTATCTTATACAGCATCACTTTTATGATCAGCTCAATCATATGTTTTTCTGAGTGTAGAAAAATGTGGACTTTGTACAATTTCTTACCATTGATAATTAGTTCTGACATACCTTCCACTGACGAAGATTACAAATTTCTACTGGTTTTTATTAAATTGGTTGATATGTGTATTCAGTCTCACTACAACGAAAATAATTTAAAAGAAATGGAAACTTTGATTATGCAGCATAATACGCTTTATGTACAGCAGAATGAAAAGCTGAAGCCGAAATATCATTTCCTCGTTTCCATCCATCAATTATTCGGGAAAAAAATCCGTTAAAATTCTTGTGGTGTTTCCGTTGCGAAACGGAACATCAAAATCATAAGCAATATGCAAGAAATATTATGTTGCGCCTCAACATTCCTCTTACGTTATCAATAAAAGCTTCTTTGAAGTTTTCTAAGCTTTAAATGTTAAACGAATTTTTTCAAAATGAATTTGAGTTTTTGAGTAAAACAATAACCAGCGAGTCTGTAGGAAATTTAAGTAACGAAGCGACATCTGAAAAATGTATGTTTATTGACATTACTGACCAGCGAAACTCAAAGTACTTTTCGTTCAGTTTCATTACATTTGAATTTTCATTTAGCAATCTGTAACACGAGCGAAAATTATCGCCCAAACTGAAGGAAACGTCAAAATTTTATATTTGAAATGGCGGTATGTTGGTATGTTTACATTTTTATAATTTATGTGTACAACTATTTAAAATAAAAAAATAAATAAATTATGTACATATACCTTTAAATATTCGTAGTTACATTTATTGTATTTAGTCATATGTAAATACCTTATAATATCCGAATCTGTCTCTTGTGCGATTTACTTTTCGTACCACACAAGACCGTTTTTTTATTTTTGCCCCTTCCTCTTTAAATAGGGTAAGAAGCTGTTCAATTTTCTCAAATAGATTCATTTTTGACGAAAATCGTGGTGTGGTTAGTTTGTAATTTTGCATATTGACATTCCAAAATTCAATTGACAATAATAATCGTGTTACAGATTCGTTAGTCAAACTGTCAAATATTCTGTAACAAAACGTTCTCGTTAAATTCTGTAAGGTTTCGTTACTGACTCTTACAGACTCGCTGGGTATAACTTAATTTAGAAAACATTAAACAATACAATATAAACAGTCTAGTTTCCTTGGAACCAAATTTAGAGTAGTATATTTTTTCCTTCAAATGGATACTAAAATTATCCATGAGATAAGAGATACATTAATTGTTGAAAATAATTAATTCACGGTCTGTAATTATTTCTTTAATGTTGAGGAGAACCTTCAACAGATTTGAAAGAATTAATTTCTTTAATATAGATAGTGTGCCAGTTAATTCGTGTATTTTAAGTACGGGGCAAAAGGTTATTAGAACTAAATCACTGTAAGCTTTGACAATATGTTGCGCTCTACTCTTTTTATATAATGTGTCGGAGAGTAATACAATTATTGTGATACTAAGATATATTTTATATATAGTCATGTTCAAGCACATAACATTAGCGACACAAATATGTCATCAGCATAAATAAGTATACGAAGAGGTTAATGCACTTAAATCGCATATACGCCAAATATATTACAAATCATTCTTGACCGTGTGTCAATAATTCTTATGTGTCGGATCAGCAACTATAAAGTTCAATATACGAACTATAAATTTATATTAAAATTAAGTAAACTATATTGTAAGCAATTATATTTTGTTGCTGTTATCAATATTATAAAATTTGTATATAAACCAAGGCAAAATTAATAAAAGTTAAGTAGTTAAATACACTTCAGACTGTTATTATCAAACACCAGTGGTAAGATAATAACAACTCACTACGAAGCTAAGTTAAAAATTACAACCCGACTTAACATTGGTTCTTCGAGCCTCCAAAAACAACTGGCGGCCAATCAAAAACATAGACCAATAAGATTATCATTGTTAAGATAACATTGGTGAAAAGTTCGAGCTAATAACCAACAAGCATCGAAACTGTAACCATCACAACAACAGGTGGTGCAGACAATACATCGGGAATCCAAGCCAACGGACAACAGGCAACGGATAATTCGAGCCAATCAACAACCGGCACCAGTTCAACCAGCCATAGTCAGTACATCAGTCAAGGCCAGAAACCAACGAGCAGCAAAAGTATCGACAAAGATGGAAAGTCGTTTGCAGGATCAGGAAATCACAGGCGACAAAATAGTTCAGCTCAACAAGAACTACCAGAAAGACGGGCCAGGCAGGAAAACAAAAGCATATTTAGAGTTCAAAATAGCAACATTAAAGGAACTCTATAAAAAATATGTAGACACCGATGAAATGATAAGAAGAGAGATTTCAGCATTAGAAGAAAATCACCCATATTTCAATGAGTGAAAAAAGATATCGGGTATTTATGACACCCTAATCGATGAAATGCGAGGTAAGCTGAACCAAAAGACACCACTCACACCGATAGCAACAAAATCGGGTGATAATACTTTAAAAACCAAATTTCCGTTTTCGAATTCGGACAAAGAAGAATCTTTAGAACCGAATAACAACGATCGAATAGAATTCGATCACATGGTGAAGCTACAAAGCGTAAAAATGAGATCGCTGTATAAAGAAATAAATACAGCGAAAGACTCATTACTACAAAAAGTTTCAAGACAAGCGTTACAACTGTTAATGAAACGAATATAACGCATGATGGAAAAAATCATGGATCTAAATGAAAAAATATGTGTCGAGGCCACAGAAGAAGAGGAAAGTAATTTAAAATATTTCACTGACGGATATTACGATACCATCAAAAACAAACATGGTGATATTGTCGAAAATCGAAATTCCAATTTTCCACGGGGAATACACGAAATGGAAAGGATTTGCAGACACATTTGAAAAATTAGTACACAACAACGATAAGCTTACCGAAACCCACAAGATCAACTATTTGAAGAATCATCTAGGGGGTTCAGCTGCTAAGCTAATAAACCATCTGGAGTCAGCAGCAGACAACAATAGAGTGGCGTACGAAATAATAAAAAAGAGATACAACAATGAAAGAATTTTGTCAACAACGTATTTCAACCAGCTGATTAATCAGCCTAATATAACAACAGAGAGTGCTTCAGGTATCAGAATAATGCATGATACCACAAAGGAAGCAATCCACAATATCAACAACATTATCAAAGAGGAGGATAAGTTCGATGCTCTGATCACTCATATACTACAAAAAAAATTAGATAATGAGACAATCAGAATCTACGAAACAACATTAGATGACCCAAGAAAGGGTCAAAATTTAAATAAATTTTTGGAATTCTTAGAAAAACGGTTTCAATCTCTAGAAACAATAAGTAATAAAGGTACTCGCCAACCAATAACAACCGGTAACCGATACCAAACAACTTCAAGATTTCAACCGCCCAAGGTATTAACAATGGTAACAACAAATGTACATAACTGCGTTAATTGTAATGGATTACATAAAATTGAACAATGCAGATCGTTCCTACAAATGTCAACTTTGGAGCGCAATAAGATATGCAGTATAAACAACCTTTGCAGAATATGTCTGGGTGATCATAATCTCTCCCGAACTTGTCGATCAGAAGCAAAATGTTTGGTGTGCAAAGGCAGTCATCACACTCTGCTTCACACAAGAGAAGGTCCCTCTAAAAATACCAGTGAATACTATAGCAAAAAACAACTCCTGCGCCTCATCACCCAACCACAGAACCGGTAAAACCAACGATCGGGACACATATGTTCAACAGTACAACAACAGAATCGCAAGTACTTTTAAGCACAGCATTAGTAAAAGTTATGACAAATAGCCGTCATCCAGAATTATTAAGAGTACTCATTGATCCCGGCTCTCAAGCATCCTTCATAACTTACGAGGCTGCCAAGAAACTTATAAACATACAAAGTAAAAGAACACACGTTGAAGTAAAAGGAATAGGAGGAATTAAAGCAGGTATATCAGATCAACAACTAACATTCCATATTGAGCCTAGATTCTCCTCAAAGTTCAAAATGCAAATGAGTGCATTGGTTGTTGATAAATTAGTAGGAAATCTACCGAAGTACAGCTTTGATGCCTGGAACTGGCCTCACGTCAATAATCTATTATGGGCAGATCCAAATTATAATATGCCAAACAAAATCGACATATTACTTGGTGCAGACTATTATCCGCCCATAGTAATGAACGATATAGTAAAAGGTGCAACAAAAGAGCCAGTTGCACAAAAAACAGAACTAAGATGGATAATATTTGGGCCACTTCGTCATGGAAGGTCCACAGCCATTCAGTGCATGATAACTCAAACAGAATTGGAAAACAGATTACGGAAATTTTGGGAGATTGAAGAAATACAAAATGGGAGAGTACTAACTGACGAAGAAGAACAATGCCAGGAACATTACAATAAAAATCACCAACGAGACATCAATGGGAGATATATAGTGCGCATTCCATTCAAAACAAACCCACCAATCATCGGAGCATCAAAGAATAGGGCATTAGCCAGATTTATACAGTTAGAAAGAAAATTTGCAGGGTCACCATCATTCGCAACTGACTATAAAAAATGTATAAAGGAGTATATAGAGTTAGGTCACATGAAACTCTGCAATAAGGAAGCTAAAGTAAAAACATCGACAACAGAAGAATACTTTATACCTCATCACGCGGTGATTATTGAAAGTAGCACGACCACAAGACTACGCATTGTGTTTGACGCATCCGCAAAAACGAGCAACAACAAGAGCCTCAATGATCAACAATTGATCGGGCCAACTTTACAAGAAGAGCTGATATCACTCCTGCTGAGATGGAGGAAACATAAGGTCGTTTTCAAAACGACAATTTTAGAAGACTGCTATGTAGATGACATTTTAACAGGTAGTGATTCCCTAGAAGAAGCACAACGACGACAAAAACATTTAATGAAAATACTAGTGAAAGGAGGATTTCAACTTCGAAAATGGGCAAGTAACTGTCAGGATCTGTTGGAACAAATTCCACATGAATCACGAGCAATAAACAAAATAGATATAAAATTAGACGAAACTATAAAAACTCTGGGAATTTTATAGAACCCTAAAACCGACACATTTGAATTTATAAATAAATATTAGAACAAATAGATCGGATGTCGTTACGAAAAAGAGCCTGTTATCTGAAGTATCACAATTATTTGATCCACTCGGTTGGTTATCACCAACCATCATCGTAGCAAAAATACTACTACAAAAACTATGGTTAACAGGACTAGAATGGGACAAACCAGTACCAGAAAACATAGCAACAAAATGGAAAAACTATAAAACCTCGTTACGTGCGCTAGAAAAAATAAAGGTGCAAAGATGGATGGAAACAACTGCCAATTCACCGGTAACATTGTTTGGGTTTTGTGATGCGTCAGAAAATGCTTATGCCGCTGTAATATATTGCCTCCAAAGCAACAATAACGGAAGTAAGGGACACCCTTATTTACTTATCTCAAAAACTAAAGTCGCACCAATAAAGTCCAAACTATTGGCAAATGTAATTAAAAGCCTACGGATAGCCAAAATAAATACATATGCGTTTACGGATTCACAAATTGTACTCGCATGGATCAAATCAGAACCACATCGATTTAAAACATTTGTGGCGACCAAAGTATCCGAAATTCATAGTTTGACAAATCCAACAGCCTGGAACTATGTTAAATCACCTGAAAATCCCGCGGACTGCGCCTCAAGAGGAGTAGAAGCCGAACATCTCATTAATCATGAATTATGGTGGAACGGACCAGACTGGCTTACAAACGACCGAAATATATGGCCAACTACTAATCCGGAAGTACAACCTGAAGACGTTCCAGATCAAAGGGTACTCGCAGCACCAGTAGCTGCAATAACAACGCCTGTCAAAGAAAATGACCCCTGTAGGGATCTCTTTTTAAGACACTCAAATTTAAAAAAGGTTCAGCGAATAGTGTCGTATTGTAAACGCTTCATTAATAAGTTGAAATTAGTAAAATACGAATCAACCAACATAATTTCACCAAACGAAATGCAAGAAGCTTTGCATCATTTAATTAAGAATGCTCAACTAGAACAATATAAAGGTGAAATATACAATTTAAAAAGGAACAAACCACTTTACATTAAAAGCAAATTGTTACCATTGTCTCCATTCTTAAAAGATGAACTATTAAGAGTTGGGGCAGACTACACAATTCAACAGCCTGGTCATATGATGAGAAGCATCCTATCATTCTACCACAATCACATCCAATAGTAAACTTGATAATCCAAGAGGGCCACAAAACAACAATGCATGGCGGTACCCAATTAATATTAGCACACATTCGAACAAAATATTGGATTATTAATGGCAGAAATCTTGTCACACAACAAATATCTAAATGTTTAAGATGTCATCGTTTCAGCAAAACTATAAAAAACCAACTAATGGCCAATTTACCAGAAGCCAGAATAACTCCCACCAGACCATTTCTAAAAACAGGAGTGGATTACGCTGGGCCATTCAGCGTCAGAGTATCGAAAAGTAGAGGTAATAAATCTTATAATTTGCAATTTTTGTGTGTATGTCCATCAAGGCTGTGCACATTGAAGTGGTCAGCGATCTAACGCGTTCATATCGGCATACAAGCGCTTGATTTCACGGAGAGGAATATGCACAGATATTTTTTGCGATAACGGCATTAATTTTGTGGGTGCTAGCAAGGCAATGGAATTAAAAACTTTGAAAACAATAGAAGAAACAGCTTCCAATATTATTATTTCTACCGCCGACCAAGGCACGAAATGGCATTTCATCCCTCCAGGAGCATCACATTTCGGTGGCTTATGGGAAGTAGCTGTAAAATCTGTAAAATATCACCTGAGACGAGTGATAGGGGAAGCAACATTGACGTTTGAAGAACTAACAACCGTAACATGTCAAAAAGAGGCCTGTCTTAATTCAAGACCTATATCACCAATGACCAATGATCCAACTGATCCTACATTCTTAACTCCCGGTTATTTCATAATTGGAAAATCTCTCTCAACACAATCAGAAGAAAGCATTTCAGAGGAAAATATGAATTTGTTAACCAGATGGAAATTAATCCAAAAAATGAAGGAAGACTTCTGGAAGAGATGGTCACACGACTATTTGCATCAATTACAACAACGAGCAAAATGGACCACAAGTACACCTAGTTTAAGGATCGGACAATTAGTTCTTGTTCGAGATAACAACATTCCACCATCAAGATGGGTAACTGGACGGATTCAAATCCAGGAGAAGACGGAATTGTTCGGGTGGTAACACTTCGCGGCCCCGGAAGGGCTCTTATAAAAGACCAATAACAAAATTGGCGCCTCTTCCTATCGATGATAGCATCAAAGATTGTATCATATTTCAATCTATCAACAATGTTAATAGAAGCACAAGGATATAACGCGCAGCGATCGAAAGAATTGACAACTTCTGCCAAGAAGATAATGGGTGGTTACAACTAAGGCAAGTGTGTAGGACCGCGATCATACAACTAAAACAACAAATGATCAACATAAATCACAGTAACAAAATATTCCAACCTAGTTGGCACACTTACCAACCAACTATTTGGGATCCTTGACCTTGACCAAGACGATGCACAACGATACGATAATGAAATAAATTCAATAAAAAATAATGAAGAACAGTTGCTCAAATTACTGAAAGAACAAATTACAATCACTGAATCAACAGTGAATATTATAAAAAAGGATAGGATAGCAGTCAATAATCATTTACACGAACTAGATAAACAAACAACGTCAATCCTCAATTCAGTACAGCGAAATGAGAATGAGAACCTAGCAATACAAAAATGTATAGCGCTATGGATACATTTATCAATAGAAATAACAACCTTCACTTCAACACAACAACAACTAATCGATGTCATTACCGATATCCATCATAGCAAAATAAATACTTTCATTCTCAAACCAGATCAATTTAAGATGGAACTGCAAAAATTACACGAAAAGATCCCAGCCGATGCTACCATATATGGAGAAAACAGTATGATAACATTGTACCAAATGATGACAGCTAAGGTTGGACAAGCAAATAACGTATTAATTTTTGAACTAAAAATGCCTTTACTGACCAACAAGGTATATCAAATCATAAAACCAATCGCTATTCCAACCAGACACAAAGACATGTTTGCGTACATAAACCCATCAAGTGAATTGTTTTTGATAAGCTTAAATAGAGAATCTTACTACGCAATGTCAGAAGACGAACTTTCGGCCTGCAAGACCACAAAGAGCACTGAATATATATGTATGATCCACAACGTGATTCAGAGCACGCAATAGGAACCAACACCATGTGAGATTAATTTGGTCATGGACAGGGAAACAAATACAGACAATTGCGAGATCGAGTCATAACACAGCGAAATATGTGGATTCCCACACACGATCCAGGTACATGGATTTTTATATCTGAAAAGGATCACAAGATAAATATTAGTTGCAACAAGGAAGTAACGACCACAACTATAAAAGGAACAGGAGCTATAACGATGCACAAGGAATGCACAATTACCGATGGAACAACAATTATACATTCCATTCAAAACTTTAATACAAAGGTAGCAGTATTCTATCAGCCAACGATAAATCTCAGCAGCCTACTCATTCAAGCAGAGACCGTAACGTACCCGACCTCTACCAAAAGAATTTCCACACAAAATAACGAATTCAGTGACATACTCATGGATTTAAATCAACTGTCAACTAATATTACCCACCTGAGGACTTCGATACAGGATAAAGATCAACAATTCAATATCCATGATGTTCACCACTACATTGTTCTATATGGGATCATCATTGCCTTTATAGGATTCATCATTGCATGGATTTGCTGTCATAAAGCCGTAACATCTTTAAAACCACAATCATCTAGTGAAAGAGTTCGTCCACGTCCATTGCCACGTCGGTTTATTTCTACTAATGCCGGCCCGAAGGATGTTCAAGCACATAACATTAGCGACACAAATATGTCATCAGCATAAATAAGTATACGAAGAGGTTAATGCACTTAAAACGCATATACGCCAAATATATTACAAATCATTCTTGACGGTGTGTCAATAATTCTTATGTGTCGAATCAGCAACTTTAAAGTTCAATATACGAACTATAAATTTATATTAAAATTAAGTAAACTATATTGTAAGCAATTATATTTTGTTGCTGTTATAAATATTATAAAATTTGTGTATAAACCAATGCAAAATTAATAAAAGTTAAGTAGTTAAATACACTTCAGACTGTTATTATCCCTCACCAGTGGTAAGATAATAACAACTCACTACGAAGCTAAGTTAGGAATTACAACCCGACTTAACATAGATGGTAATGAATGTTTTATATTATTATTATAACTATGTTTCCTTTAAAATCAAATAATTTTATAAAAACTATTAATTTTAATATTAACAATATTTAAATAAAAGAATTCCAAACAAACATTTTTGCATTTTATTAATTATGGTTAGTTAATATCTCACCTTCGAAGAACAATCCCTTTAAACATTCGTTAAATTAAAGCATGGCATGAATTAAATTCGAAAATTCTTTAAAAATTCATAATTTCCACACGATTCGAAGAATTCGGGCTGGGAATTTATTATGAATTATAAGTTAAAAGAATGTAAATCATTATCTATAGGATTGACCACACAAAATGAACTAGTGAACGAGTTATGAAGAACCAAAAAATTGAATTGAATATACCGTATGTCTTCCACTTTAGATACAATTTTTTGAAAAAAAGAAATATTTTATCTAAATGGTAAACTCAAATTGGATTTTTTATTAAGTTCGTAAAATGAAATTCCCAAATAAGCGACGAACCTGATTTTATTGAATTAATACAACTTTGATTTTGTTTTTTCGCAATAAAAACGAACCCATTGGTGACTAAACACCCAAATGTGGTGACCAATCCTGACCTAACGATTACCTAACGAAATTTGATAAAAGCGGTATGATTTTCTTGCAATGAGGTGCTATACCTGGGCATTTTTTTTTGAATTTTTCATTATTTGTTTACCGTTTAGTCGTAAGTGATCAAACGATAAAAACTAGTGGCCAATGCTGACCACACAATGACCAAACGTATTCAATCATGACTTTTGTCAAAACCTTTAGACGCGGTGCTAAAATGGTGGAGCCTTCTTGTT
Organism: Nephrotoma appendiculata; assembly: GCA_947310385.1. NCBI lineage: Eukaryota > Metazoa > Arthropoda > Insecta > Diptera > Tipulidae > Nephrotoma > Nephrotoma appendiculata. Next base: position 206,410,089 of record OX371225.1, on the reverse strand, counting down.
GTCATTGATTGTATCGCTGTTGAATTGTGACAATCGACTGAGGCTCGGCCAGGACTGTAAAATGTTGATCAGGACACAGCCCACAGGCTGCTCTAGCATATCTTTCATGGCTAAGCTATATTTGGAGGGAAGTCTTGGCTTCAAGGTTAATTAAAATTTTGGGTTTGTGTTTGTTTGTATTAGCCGGTTTTATATTTTCTGATGCAGATCGCGTACTGTTGTTTCTATAAAGCATATAAAGCAGGCTGTGATGCGAGCCTTTACATAATTCACAGCTTTTATTATAAACGGTAGTTTATGTTCTGGAAGCAGGCACCGTCGATTCACTGGTTTATAATATACTCTTTCTGTGTTACTTCTTTCGATTTGTGATAAATTTTGGAACTTTTTACATTCTGGTAGAATGTGCTCTCCCTATCAAAAGCTACAGCTACATTTACAGTCTTGTTTTATCTCAAGATTGTACTCCCAAAAATTGGAGGCTTAGTTTCGAGTTCTACAAGGACGGCTCGTATAAGCGGTGAGTTTCTTTGTCCAATTTCCATATTAGAATTTTCAACAGAATGTATCCCAAGAATCTGTATTGATTTCTTGGTTTTTGATTTTCCAGTAGTTTCAGTGGGTTACAAGCTTGGCTAGATCTCCTCCCGTTACTGAAAATCGTTTATGTATCTTTTCTTGACTTGATAAATCACTATTACAATGGTAGTCTTATTGACTATAGTTTGAAACCTTGCCCATTGTTTATAATCTCTATTGAAGTGTGGTATTTTAACCCTGGAAAGTTTATTACTTGACCTCTTTAGACCTTTTTTTTGGAGAATCTTTGTTAACAACGTTTTCTAGATGATGTTGAAGGTAAACGCTGTAGGTTGCTGTAGGTTCTCGTACATGGTTTTTTGCCGAATTTTTCGTTATGAAGCTCTTCAACATTCGTATTTCCAATAATCTCTTCATGATTGTTGGTAAGAGAGGTCCATAAGTATGTTAGTAGTTTGGTCTTCAACTCGTAGTACGTTCTGGAGTGCTACACCACATCTTCGATTGGATGTATAGCCTTAATGGATCTTATAGCGCATCTGCTGTTGTTGATCATCAATTTGGGCCACTTTTGAATCAGGTTGGCCTATTTGTGGTACTGTTGCTACGTATGTAGAACCACTTACGACGTGTTTGTCCCAATCCGGTTTTTCTTTATCTCCTGCTACCTTTTGCCTGGCTTCTAGTAGTATTTTTTCATTTATTCGAATGCTTGTTTAACTTCATCGTAGAAATATTATGCGATGGTTCAAAATTTATCGAAAAGTAACTGCAAATTTATTAGTCTCATCCACATTAACCGCAATATACATTGTCTATCGTCGTTATTCGTCGCCTTATATTTCTTCCCCAATATATTTTAATAACCTGAAGCGAAAGTTATATATTGTTGTATGAATTAATTTCGTAGCTTGGACCTTCAAATTTGCTGACCTAGTACATTTTATAACATACAACTATCAAGAAAATATAGCTAACTAACACACAACATATTATATCACTAAACTACCATATACAAAATTACCTATATTTCGATAGTTGCACTAAACTATCGTGACACAAATACATTTTACTATCACTATCACGACACACTACTAAATACTATACGATACATATAAATTCTCTTTACAATAAACTTCCTATTTCTGTCGTAATTCTATCGTCTCTCTTTCATCGTATTGTTTTTGGTTGTACAGTTATTACAATTCTAGTCATCTCACTCTGGCGTACAATTCATTCAATAATAATTCGGAATCAAAACAAAAAAATAATGCTTGTTAGTACGAATAATACCGGGTTACGGTCAACTCATTTGCGTATCGTGTTTTTTTATATGTTACCTACATACAATTTTATCGGCGTGGAAAATCGGGAAATAAATTTTTTTCATGTTGTTTGTATAATTTGTAATTAAATAAATAAAAATTAATTTACGGGATATTTCCGATTATTGAAAATATAATTACTAATAATTAAGTTAAGTGTTTTTTTTTTAGTTTTCGGTAATTTTTGTTGGTTTGGTTTTGTTTTAAATTATATTTTGGTGATTTATTAATTAATAAAAAAGCGAAGCGAAAAGAAAAAGTTTGTTAGTGCCAATTAAAAATTTAGAAAATTTTTGTTAAATACGAGTGTTTGTGTGCCTCTGTCTGTATATATTGTTATGCACAGGGAAAGTGAAAGTGGAAATTTTATATATATTTTTATTGTGTAGAATATATTATCATTATTATTATTTAAATATAAAAGTGAATAAATTTTTTTTATGTGAATTATTAAAAAAGGATTTGTGGAATGGATAAACCATAAGGACGAAATCGTTTTTATTTTCTCGTATTTTGGTAAGGATTTAGAATTAATTGTATATAACCCTTTTGGTCCCTGTACCTAATATACCTTCCTACCCCGTTCCACTTATTTTCCCAAAATAAAAAGGTATTAGCTTTTATTGAGTGATTAATTGGTTTTTCAATTTTATTTTTAACCAAAACAAAAAACATTCGGATCTGGGGTATGTGTAAGTACGAGTATATAGAGAGGATGTTTATGTACCCAAAATTTATGTAAATCAATTTTCAACTCAATTTTGAAGGATTTCCGCAAGTTTTCCAATTTTTTTTGTACGCCAGCAAAAATGTTGAGTTTGATTTGGGTCGATGTCGGCCTTCCAACGATTTCCAATAAATACAAAGTGTGCTCGTTGTCGACGGTAGTGCGGTTGAATTTTAAAATTTTTCTGATTAATTTGTATAATTGATAAACGCCAACGAATTAATCCACTTTAAATGTACAAAGCACACTATTATATCCTATTTATATATATTTAAATAAAATCAATATCATATCCGTACGTACGTACACACGATGGTTATAATCCAAAAATATGTTTGGTTATTATAAATATTTTACAACACATGTTTCAACATAAAAAAACCATAAAATTTTTGAATGCTCCAACGTGACCGGAAATAATGATACGATTTGAAAAGAATAAATTATCCCTTTCGTACATACGAGAGAGTCCTGTTATATGTATTCAAAAGTACCTGTGTATTCTCATCAGATAACAACATAATATATAATGATAATAATAATGGGGAGACCGATGCGTATCCGCATATTGGTAATTTGCTTCGATTATCGATCTAAGTACCAAAAATCATTGTTTATATGACAAAGACGCAGCACGCAGCATGAATCATTAGTTTTTTTGGCAACATAACAAGTGACTGTTGATTGATAGATGAAACCAAATATAATACATATATTTTATCGAGGCATAGCGCATTGTATACATAAAATAGAATTCTAATTGAAATTAATTAGATGTTAAGAGGTCTAGGGTAAATATGTACACTCTGAATACCCATTGATTTGGATGATGATTACATCATCACTCTTCTCGTTGGTTGTTTATATATATTTTCAGTTTTTGCTCAACTATATGCTTATATACTTAAGCAATAAACTCAATGCCAACGGATTAAAAACTATATGTATATAAATCATCCATAAATGGGGGGCAGTCACTCAAACTTCCTGTAACAAGCGTAGAAAAGTCTAACACATATCTAACAGGTAGAGTAGGCAATTATAAAATTTGACTCGTGGCTAGAATTTAATTATAAAATGAATTCATTTTTAGTATATTTTGATCAGTTAATGACTTCATATACATTTTTAACATGTCACAGCCCTATGCGTTACAATAGAGATTTTAACCTTGCCCGTTCAAATTCAATGCCCAAATAAACATTTTATGCGCCAACAATAAATTAATTGGTATAAAGTGTTCTTTATTTGGGCACATTATAAAATGTTTCCCGCTGTTTTATTGTCAATGAGACCACTTCGCTGTTGATCGTAATTATATATGGAAATTAATCATTCATTGATCGTATTTTAATGTAGGCGTGTAAAAATTGCGACATTTAGCGACACGTTAAATTTTTTTGGAAATTTATGTATATGTATTACCAAATTTTAAGAAATTAGATGCTCCAGCTATTTGTATCAGTTTTTAGAATACAATCCGGAATAATCAACGACAAACCAAATTTTAATTCGTGAGTATAAGTGGTCTTAGAACTATAAGAACCAGGTTAATGCAGTTTACATTTTGGTTTATAAAGTTCACATGTACTGATTTCATTTAATAAGATGCGCAATTTTTTAGTCCGCAGTTGCTTCCAGTATAACTTTTCCAACTGCTAGGATAGCTGTATCGTCTGCAAATCTTGCTATTGTAGTAGAGAATATCTCCTATTCCCAAGTCTATTCTAGTGATATTACCTAAATTCAAATGGGTGTCGTGAAATTGAGCAGTATTTTTTCAAATATTTTTGAAATGATCGGTTGTAGTGGTATCGGTCTTTATTGGTTTAGGAATCATAATTACCTCAACCACCATCCATTGATGTGGAAACCATTTCAGCTTGAAGGCTGCATTTATTATTTGAGCTAATTTGCTAGACCTTTCTCGGGAATGGCCTTGACAATTTGCTCAGAAATTAAGTCACATGTCTTATGTTAAGATCATCTATTTTGTTTACACAGTTGTATTTTCATTTGCTGTTAGTATCGGCAACGATTGAAATAGGCAGAAAATAGAAAAAATAACTTTCTGAAATATTTATGCTTTCCGTTTCTCTCTAGCTAGAACAATTTTAAGTTTTGTTTTTAATTATTATTGTACTCGAGAGTCATGATCATAGGTGAGTGGTCAGATAATAATCCTTCTCTGGCCAATTCAGTAGGCCAATAAGTTGGTTTATCCCCAAAATGAAATCACAGTTCTCGTCAGCTGCATTAAATAACTCTTTTCATTTAGAGGGTCGTCTAGATCTCCAATAGGTAGGAAAGGATGAGTACTAACGTAACAGTGGGCAGTTGAAACAATGTTATTTTTAAAACTATACGTAAACACAGCGTTTTTTGTTGTATAAACAACTACTGTGATCTCCTCCAATGTTTGTATTTCCTTTAAAAAAGTTTCATGGCCTTTTTTGTAAAGGGTGGATCGGTGGGTTGCATTTTGGCCACAAGTAAGTCTGGCTGAATTCAGACGGAATTTTTACAATTCATGAAAAATTCAGCATTTTGTAAGGCACACAAATGCAGCTCAGAGCAACAAAAAATTAATTGTTCTAGACAACCACCAGTCAAATATTTCCATTCCAGTAGTTTTTTGTTGCGATTGTGACATTTCATCCTTACTCCTACCGAAAGCTGCAAAGGTTGAACCGTAGTGTGTTTGGTCCAAAATACCAATCGTCTTTCAGAAAATTGGATGAAAACAAATGCAGGTAATAAAACAAGGTGAACGTTGGACACTCAACACTTATGTGATTACGTTAAATTTGCATTAAAGCAAGCTGCCACTTCGAAAAATATAATATCAGGATTTAACGTTTCCGGAATTTGGCCAGTTAATCCTGATATTTTTGGTGATGAAAAATGTTCTCCAAGTCATGTCACCAATTGCTACCAGTAGAAGTACAGGAGCTAACACCATCTGCGGCATCAATGCCACCTGGGTATTTAGGCCACCCATCGGATTCAGCTTTTTCTCCCGAAAATGTTATTCCATACTTAAAATCGTCTCTTGTAAGCACTCCTGCTCGTTAAGGCAGAAATAGGAGCAGTCCTGAGAAAATACACTTTGAAAAAAGAGAGATCAAATTAAGAAAGATTCTTCAAACAAAACTAAAAAACCGAAAAATAAAATTAAGTCATTAAAAGAAAAACTGTTCCCCAAACTCTGAAGAAGAAGAGTGCATTTGCACATACTACTGTGAAAAATATTCTGAATCCATTCCAAACGATAAATGGATAGAATGTACGTCATATCGACTTTGAGTCGATGAAAAATATGTGGGGCAAAAGTCCAACATTTTTCTTAAATGCCGCAACTGCGATTTGGGATAATTCCTTATTATTGTATATGTGATTATTTTAATTATGTTATCGCTATGTTATGAGATACAGTTTAATTTAAATACTTTAGATTTATTTGTTCATTTTAATTATGTTACAACCATCCTTACAGACCTGTAGGACGATTGTCACGCACTTTTCGTAATTAATATTATTCTTAATAATTACGGTAGATCCACTATGGTTTCCTCCTAGATTAATAGCATGGTAGAATTCCTAGTCGCGTATTGAAGTTGGCAGCACGCATCAACAAAAGTGGAAAGTGTGTTTAGTCATTCGTTGAAAGATACTCTGCGAAATATCAGCCATTTTTTACGCGCAGTTGTAGTTTAACAATCGTTTTAGTGACACGATTTGAGCGTTTTTGTAAAAGTGCAAAAAATCGAGTGTCGAGCTATCATTAAATATTTATTTTTGAAAGGCAATACGCCTACGCAAATGAAAAACGAGTTAAACGCTGTATATGCAGACTGCACCGTTTTTCACCACCGTGAAATTTAGGGCAGCTGAATTTAAACGTGCCCGTACCAGCTTAGGTGACGATGTACGTTCGGGACGTTTGAACACTGTAACTACTGACTATAAGATCATCAATTGGTGCTAGACAACCGTCGAATTAAAGTTATACAGATAGAAGAGGTTATGAATACGTTCAAAGAACGTGTTTGTCACATACTAATTGATGGAAGATTAAAGCAATGATTCATGTACGATCGGAGAGACATAAATAATAATCGCTCTGATTGGTTGAAGGTCGGCCATATTTTTTTATCGTACGACAAAAAATAACAAAAACAAAAACGCTTTTTAGGTTGCTTGCTTAATTAGATGTATTGCATAGATGTATCGCTTAAGAGTGAATTTCGTTTGTATCGACAAAAAAATATTAACCAATCAGACCGATTATTATTAATGTCTGGCAAACAAAATTTCAACAAGAATCATCGACTTTAAGCCTGAAAAAACTATCCGCGCTTTAGGTACAGCCTTTGCTCACTGTGAACCAAAACTTTGTACGAATTGGCCCCGGCTAATTAATGTTAATGAAACTTGGATACATCATTTCACTCGAGGATCAAAAATACAGTCAAAACAGTGGACTACCAAGCGGATTCGATTCCAAAATAAAGGTTGTTTCTTCGGCTGGGAAAGTGATGACGACTGTTTTCTGGAACAGTCATTTAGTTATCTTTTTCGATTATATTCAAAAGTCGGTTGCCATGGTGAAAATCCTCGAAATACAGTTTTGAGCTGATTAACTACACTCTTTACTCACCAAATCTAGACCAAGCGACTTTTTTTTGTTCCCTTACTTAAAATTTGCGTAGGAAAGAGTTCTTCGTCAAATGCGGAGGTCATCACCTTCGTAAACAACTGTTTTGCAGAGAAAGACGCCGAGTACTATTTGGACGGGTTGAAGAGATGGGCCGAGCTGATTTTCTTTAGCTGAATCAGTTAACTGCTGCCTTATTTGCGAGTAAGATCTCCTCTCTTCTCCAATAGACTGGTGGAACTCTAGTTGTAGTTGAAATCCACTCTCTTGGAACAATAGAGTTTTGATTTGATTTGCGCGTTTTATTTCTTAATCTTTTCTTATTCTTTTTTCACACATTGCATGTTCTTTTCGGCTAACTGGGCAGCTTTTCCCGTTGTGTCTAACGGTATATTTTGCACATATAATTAAAGCCTCTAACATTTCTTAACCCTCATATTAAATTTTGTTTTGATATACCAATATTTTTTTTTTTTTGCTTTTGTCGAATGTGAGCATAAATAACGAGAGCCCTCTTTTATTGCTCTTGTTTCCTTGACTATTTTCAATTGTCTTCCTGCAGGTGGGATGAAGACCTCAGGTCATCTTCAGCTTCTCATCTTCTTCACTTTCTCGTTTTCGTTCTTTTACTTAGTTATTTCATTGTAACGTTATGACGTCATTTTTCTATTTCACAAAGTCTTCTGCGTAGTTTAGCATTTTCATTTTTCTGCTGTCGCGGAGTGTGTTTGGCTTGGTGGTGATTTAGCCAGTGGTTGGCTCATCCCAGAATCCATTGAACTGGCCTCGTTAGACAAGTGTTAAAATACACTTTATGTTCATGACGGACGTTTCACGGTAACAAACACAAAGAAATAAATCTCGTGTAGCGTTCATGTCTAGTTCCGTGTTCTTACCATTAAGCCTCTCATGCGACACTGTGTTCAGAAGCATCGACAAAAAATTTCGCCACTGATGTAGGAGGTGTCTTGTTCGCATTTGAATTTTTTTATAATTTCACGTACTTACTTACTTTTCATCGGATTTGTGCGATTGGATTTTCATCGGATTTGTGTTGTTGGGGTTCTCAATCTCGATTTTGTGATCTTATCGCTTGCCCAATTATATCCATAAGCGCGATGTTGTTCTCGTTTGTCAATTCTACAAATTGCAGAAATTGATATTGATCCATTTTATTTTTTGTATACAATTAATCGTGATTATAATTGTTAATATCGTCGTCGGCAGTATGTTATGTTTGGGGTCATTTGCAGATAATGGTGGTGGAAATAAAACAAGATGCTCTCGAATAAGGTGTATTTAATTTAATTGAAATATATCGAATAAAATGCGTGTTGCATGTTTGACAGTACAGACAGAACATATTTAATGACGATTCATGCATAAACTATTCTAAATTAGTTTTGCAATAATGTCGGCCTAGATCAGTTCTCTAAAATTAAAGCGAAAATTGCGATTTAAAATGGCGAACAAAAATTCGAAACCTATTCACCCTAGACGGATTAACTTATCTGGATGACACTTCATACTTTAGTTTTTACTATAAATTGGAAATCGGTTCAGTGGAAACGACAGCTTCCATAGCAGCTTTTTCGTCTTTTTCAAATATTTTGGAAAGCATATTTGTAACATGTGCAAAAAGCGATTAAATCACGTTCAGTCTACGTTCAAATAATCTTTTGTTTTACCGAAAATGACGAGTTTTGAAAAAAGTACTTTATTTCACAAAAAATTCGGCTTCTCTACAGTCCAGATAAGGACTTCATATTTGAACTTTTTCAATTAATTCTCCTGGCGAAATATGCTGGAACTCTGTATACCAAAATTGGCAGCTTAAATGAGAACTTCTCAATTTTTGCAATGATATTGAAAACAGTTCATTTACTAAAAAGGACAAAAAAAATTAAAAGATTTACTTAAATAAATTTATAGATAAAATTTATAACGAAAAGATCGTGTTGGTTTTCCACAATTTAAGCTGGGATACTATTTTTTGATTATATTTACAAGACAGTTTTTACAGAAGTATTTTTAATTTTTTCTTGTGAAATCAAGTACTTAGGTTTGGCGTATCGATATCTATGTATATGTTCGTTTTAATAGATAATCGGGTGTTGGTTACAACATATACACCCCTCCATTTATCATTTACACACACACCAGCCATTCACCGATAGTCACACTATTACAGCTTACCACCTGCACGTTTCAAGCTCCATGTCAACATGGACGGTGGGCCGACGCTGAGTTCTGCACTCCAATAGAGCATCATAGTTGTGTTTATTAACATCAACGATCATAATTAATGAGGAAACCACACTTTTGCATACTGCCTCTTGTGGGATTCGCATCCAATATTTTCCGGTTCAATTACCGAAGCTGTAATCAGTGCACCACTTGTCCGGTGGATATACTTAATATTGTACTTTAAGAAGTGCTAACTTTATACTTCAATTAGGGAAATATATAAACTACAGTATAAGTTTTTACAAATTCATCGATTTATCGTATTTATTTTATGGATGTCCAGTTGCACTGAAACATGGCTAACTTTACATTTTCTATATTTTTTGAGCTACATGGGTATGACAATACATTTTTAACTCTTGAAAATTTTCTGTCACGACATCTTTGGACCTAGGATTCGTTAGCTCTTTCAAATAAAGCTATATAGCGGTAATTTATTTCGGTTTTAAACTTTTATGTACCTTTCGAACTGAAACTGGTGATGTGAAATTAAAGAAACACTAACAACTCCCCCGACTCTGATTCGTGCCATCTTTACTTATGCGGGATTAAATGGATACTTTTAACCATATATGTGAAATATTTATCAACCAGGTTTTGAAACTTCTATAAATCGATTCTAATCGTTAAACTTCATTGTGAACTGGAAATTCGGATAAAAACTTAAAATTTCTGATATGCTACTGAAGTTAATCGGAAATTTCATTGGAACAAAAATTGTGGATTATCGACTTATTTGTATGTAAAATATTAAACAACAAAACTTTGCTGATGTTAACCAAAAATTGTATACTACTGAAACTAAAAAATAATTTTCGCTGAAAAAAATTTAGATTATTGATAAAAATATTTTTCACATAGAAACAAAAAATAGTATGGTCATGACTTCTATAGTTCAATACCATTACAAACATTCTATAATGACAGCAACACAATTCCGTTGATCATATTTGAGAAGTTCAATTTCACTTCTGACACTTGTGGGGAATTTTTCGTAAAATCTTACTCCCAGCAGGAAGCTTTCGTAAAAGCCTGCTCCCAAATAAATTGTTAACTAAATTGTCACTTAACGAATTGAGTCCTACTGAAAAAATTCTGTACCCATTGCATACATATATCTCGCCGTGTTAAGGGGAAATGATTTCCAATTAAAATCCTAGTAGAGAAGCTTTGTGTTAAAAATGAATGATAGAATTTATGTAGCATTATAGCAGAGCCACCTATAGATATAAGAGCCGTAAGATTCCGCCATTTTTTATCGTAAGCTTTAAATAGGATGGAATCTTTTGTCCTTTCTCATAATAATCAGCTTACATTAATATTAATGAATACATTAATATTTTTAAATAAATTTTTGTTAACATAAACTGAAATGGTTTATTGGTTTAATGGTTAAATTAGGTAACATATTCATGTGAAAATTTTCATTAGAAATTTAAAATTTGATTGATGAATTTCCCCCCGCTACCGCTAGTCGTGTAGTTTGTCATTTTAAGTGACTCGTTTACTATAAAACCAGTGCTCGGCCATAATATGTATTATGTTAACGTTTTTTAACATAAATGCATTGCCATCTAACTCGAAAAATTATAAACATTACGTCCAAGGATTTTCGAATTGGTCTAATTTCATCCTGTATAACGTCTAAACATACGTCCAGTATATAAATTATTTGACTATCTAGATCCCAAATACTTCATTAAAGATTCGGTTCGAAAAAATGAAAAACTAGAAATTTGATGGATAGCTCATCATCATAGATACATAGTTATTGTTTCCAAAACCGAACACACCCTTGCCCACATTCTTATGGCACAAGACTTACAAAAACGTTGATGTTATCCAAATGTTGTTATCTAGATGCTAATTGGAGTATCTCTTATATGTATAGGTGGTTTTATAATTCGTTGTAAAACTCCTGTTTCTTTCATGTTCCTCTTCTCCTCTCTTTTTTTGGCTCGTGTTAATTTTTTCGCTAACGCTTTTTCCTTCCCAGCTTCTAATTTCTGGAAATGCTCAAAATATTTGTTGGAAGTAAACGCATCAGGCATTAAATTTTTTCTTACGACTTTTTTTTTACTTTCCGGAGGTTCTTCCAAAAGGTGTGGGAAATTCTTCCTTAACCCTAAAGCTCTTAACATAATTTTATAACATATCTTCTTAGCAAGAGCCTCTCAGTCTCTGACATGGAACTGTTTGTATATTTTTAATTTTATTGAAAATAAACGTTTAATTATTTTAAAAAAATAATTCATTTATTAAAAAACATAACTTAAACTAAAAAGATAACAGTTAAAAAAAATTAGAGACTCTCAGGCTCTTGTTAAGAGCTTTAGGGTTAAATGATGAATACGAGCAGCTAGGCTGTTGATCAGTTTTCGCAATTGTTGTTTCATTTCTTAGAGGTTAATGGTTTTTTGTTGAATTCTGCTCGACTGCATGTGATTAAATACGCACAATTTCCTTCAGAATAGCTGGTGTTCTATCTGGGGTCTTAGCTGGTGCCAATAGATCGTTAGGCAAAATGAGAATACCGTCACGTCCAATAGTACAATCCAATAAGTTCTCGTAATACCAGACCAAAGTTCACCATCCAGGATGATCTCTAATAATATAGAAATATTATCAATGTTTGGAAGTACATTGGCACTTTCTGTTTTTAGGTCATCCCAAAAATAAAATAGGATTTTATCTTTAATGTCGCCCATCCATACATTGCCAGATTTTTTAAACTCCTGTAGTTTTTCATTTGGCGCAGTCTTTGCTTAAAAGCTTCCAGAATTGGTTTTGTTTGCTCGGTGCACTGTTTGTAACGTTGTAGTTGCTCGCAAGTCATTGGTATTTGCATTTCTAGAAGCTTAGGATAATCAATCGCGTTTGCATCGAATGGGTATAGTGCGGACGTTTTCAATCCATTTACGATTGTTTGCTCCTTAAGAGTCTGTTCTAAACAAATTTTAAAAAGAGGCGCAAAATCTATTCTACTTAACTTGACCTTTTTGTTTTCAATTTTCCAGTTTCTTGGAACATTTCACCATTCAGTTTTAATTAGATGGAAGCATGCAACATCCAACGGTTGAAGCAAATGTGTCGCGTTTGGGAGTAAGGCAATTAAAATAATTTCATGGTCTCTGCAAAATTCAACCAAAGGAAGAGACAGGTGAGAACTATGCCCATCCATAAATAGTCACACCGGGAATTGTTTTTTTTTTGATTTAACCAGCCAAGGATAAAATAATTTAGCTATGTACTCAAAGAACGTTTGGCACGTCATCCATCCACTCTCAGACTTCCCAATACCCCAATCTGGTGGATACTTTTTATTATATTAAGTGAAGTTCTCTGATAAGAGTAAAGTACCATTGGTGGAGCCATTTCGCATGCCATTTCAAGACATTTAGTACTAAAACGGCTTTCTCCTGTGGGCGTAAGAAAAATGCCGTTTCATCTGCATTAAAAACGCGGGATGAATCTTTCAAGACATCTTGAAAATGTTCTTATACAAAAGAAGATATTCTCCCAAACTAAGCCCGTATATCATTTTCTGTGACAGAAGTTCTACTAATAGTTAAATTTTGAGACACCCTCTCTAATATTATTGGGTATCTTTTTAAAAATAGTTCACACCAATGTCTGTCAAGAATGCCGTTCTTAAAACAATTTGTGCGTTTTAGTTCCATCACCAACAGCGCTACACTGTCAATCAACTGACCTTTTGTGACTGGAAAGCCAATCTTTCCCATGTGTAGTACCCATTCAACAATCGGATCTCCTCTTTCTCGGTTAAAATTGTTGGTGGTCCGCTTTTCTTGTTCCAGGCTGTTTCACCTTTCACCTTATCCTGGATCGTAGATCTAGGAACGCTAAACATTTTGAAATACTTTTAATAAAAATCAAAAAAACAATATTTTCTGGTTTACTATACCTTGGACCTATTATCGGGTTTGTGCCGATAATTAGAACATTTTTGATTCTTCGCGTTCTAATTATCGACAGTTTAATTATGACGATTTTAATAAAAACTTACCTCAAAATACGAAATAAATCTTTTATTTTAATTAATAAATGTATTAAATGTTGTAATAACACTAGACACATATGTATATGAAATACTTAAAGTTTTTGTTTAAAACGCTTATGAGCTTGATGGCACAGTTTGGAGTTTTTAAGTAACGTTTCTATTCAAATGACACAGTATTACTAAAATTATAAAACGCTCACACGTGGAAGGACAAAAAACTAAATTATTACAGTTACGAATAGTTTTGTGTTCCTTTCTAGTTAAATAATAGCAGGTGTTTATTTATATGTTGTCTGTCTCAATGCAATAGAAATACACATGTTCTTGTTTTTTCAAATTTTTTGTTAAACTGCCGATAATTGGTCACTGACTAATTGGGACATTTGCCTTACCTTAGCTGGTTGGAAAATCTCCATTAGTGCGCGTCTATTGTTAATCGTGTTCTTCTTTTTTGTTATCCGAGTTCTTCTTTTAAGTTTGCCAAATATTCCCAGATACAAGTTTTTGAGCACGTTTTTGCTCACTTTACGAAATCTCAATGCAGTGCAAAACCAACTATTTTCCGGCTTTCTGTTTGTTGTCTGCTGGTATAGTTCGTTCTTACAAATTTTGAATGTTTTAATTCCGTTAAATGGCGATTTGAAGCTGCGGGCTTCGAATGATTTTAAACAAATGCTTGTTGATAATAATTTGAATAAAAATTAAAACTAGTATAAAGTAAATTATGTGAATAGTTTTGGAACACTGAGTATCTGCTCGATTCGGCTGTAACTGGCAAAATGTTTAAAATACGACCACACGGAGGCTAAAATAACGCACAATTACCATTTCAGCTCTCTCTTAATTCCCTGTTACATAGTTTTGAAGTTATACAAACCGATTATTAATTATTAAATAGAAATTTACCTGATTCCGGTTGGTCACGGGGCCGTTAATTAAAATAATCTGGGTCAAATTTTCTGCTTCGGCTAATTCATATTTCATATTACGAATAAGAATGCCATAAAACCTAACTTTAAATTGGCGTCATGTTGCCCAATCATTTAATTAGTTTTAATTTTATGTGCTTAGTTTCGTTTTTGTGCGGTGTTTTCGAAAATATTAACATATTTTTTTTATGTTGTGTGCGCGATGGTCAGTGTAACACAAAAAATATGTATGTGGGCAACATAATAATAAATATGATCGTCGAAGCATGGCGCGCGCGGACAATATAACATGTTTACCCTTTATGTGCTTTTGATACGTATGTACGAAGAAAGCATAATTTGTTGGTTAATTAAATTACAAATTGTCAGGCAAGGCGTTTGGTTGAGTCATGCCATATGAGTAACTTACATAATATGTATGTTACACATAATATTTTTTTAACAATGGTATATGTATACATTATAGATTATCAATCAACCAAATTTCTTATCATAAGGTAAATAAACTGAAGTATAAAAAATGTCTTGTACATTTCGTAGAAATATATATAAGTTAACACAAAAGTGTTAATTGATTTTTTATCAAGAGTGTTGTGTCAATACTTTATAGCGCACTCTTATGTGATGGCCCCGGATAAAGCACTTGAACCAAAAATTTAAACCAACAAAATGATACGCGGCGTAATGTAAAATCGGAAATGTTCCCACAGGTGAAGTGTTCTTTATGTATTTTAAGTATCAAAAACATGTTGAATCTTTTCCGCCTTCGTTAATTGTGATTACAATACATATTAAGCATTTTATCATCGTTCTGTGACATTCATTTTAATTTTTGCCTTAAATGTAAAATAATGATAATTGGATTTGTCCCATTATGCTGCTCCAGTGTGTATTATAAACACAACCTCTCCAGTTCAGGTCCCTTTATATTAACATTACCGTTTTTTTTTTGTATTTTCACACGAGAGCGAGACAGATGGGAAATTTATTTCTCCGTATATATATCTGTATACGTTTATATTCAAATCATGTAACAAGAGTAGGGAAATTTTATTCCATTAGGTCACAAGGTTTATATCATTATCATTATTTTATACCATGATGATGGCGCATAAAACAAAAAAAAATTAAATTTACGGTGCTCTGTAGAGTCGGCATAAAATGAAAAAAAAACGAAGATGAAAATGACCTGTTACAATAATTTTAAGGACCCTTGTCTTCTCGAACGAATGTTTAGTTTATGTGTGTAATCCAATAAAAGAATAATGGGAATAACAACGCACCGAAATAACACCAGTTGGTCGATAGAGATAAACAATTATAATACACTTACATATATTTATCTTAAGAGTAAGATGGTTCGGTTGGGCGCTTTTGTCTCCACTCGGATACCGTACGTATATCCAACAAGGATATATGTTTACATGTATCATCAAATACCATTACGATAATTTTATTTTATTATTATCATCTTGGGTATTTCATCTCAAGATGAAACGAATCGATTCTTTCCTTTTCTTTATATACATAGCACAAAGATGTATGGAACTGAAATAATAAAAAAATATTGAATTGACTTTTTGATTTTAAATTAAAAAAAAAAAACGTTCAGGTAAAATTAATTTTATTTTATTTTTGTGTTCGGTTGGATAAGCAACACAAAAATAAAGGCCAAAATTATTTTATATATATAGACATGATTGATGATTGAATAAGATTTAAAAATAGAAAAAAGGGTATTTACGAATCTTGTAAATTCAAGATCCCAGAACCTTGAGAGCATATTTATACCAATCTTGGTTATAACAGGGTGATAGTGGCCTATGTTTGATAATTGTACAAACTTAATTTTCCCTCGCACTCGTTCACCACTGTAGCCGATGCGCCGCAAGACTAATTTGACCGGCGAATGTTTAGAAATGCGATCGATAATATCATTTTAACTTTTATATAGGATTGATTTAGTAAAACTTGTTACTTACTAATACTGAATACATGATGTCGCACATAAGGGTCTCAAGTAGTGTTTAGTCCCAAAAATGTCTAGAGCCTAGAAAAATGCACCAAATTGAGTATTTTTTTTTTAAAATACTCTTTATAAGATTCTTAAAAGATCCCTCATGAGTATTTTGTCTGAAATTTTTTTGTATGCATAGAAATCAGTACATACCCAGACCCAAGAAACGTACTAAATGAGAATAAATTCAAGATTTATAACAAGTGAAAGTGATTTGACTGCTAATTGACAGCTGTCAACTGTCAATATCGAAAATCTAACTCCATATTTGAACGTAGCGACCCAAAAAACAATGTGTACCAAATTTTAGAAAAAAATATTAAACACAAAAATGTACGCTTCAAAGGGTTAAGAAAAAAGTGATGTTTTTAAACAAATACTCGTATCTGAGTATGTACGGATTTCTATGCATACAAAAAAATTTCAAACAAAATACTCATGAGGGATCTTTTAAGAATCTCTAAAAAATATTTAAAAAAAAATACTCTTTTTGGTGCATTTTTCTAGGCTCTAGACATTTTTGGGATTAAACACTACTTAAAACCCTTATGTGTGTCGCCTCGGTCTCTTTATAAGTGATGAGAAATAGTTAAGAAATGTTCGGGTCATGAGTTTAAAATCCTTGGTAAATGCAATTATTATTTAAAAACAACACAGAGATCTCAAAAGATTAAATAAATCATATTAAGTAAGACTTTCTTTTTGGTTTGCCTTATACATGATTTCTGGCCATCCCATTGTGGGTGGTGTTTCTCTTTGGCACTGTTGCAATCTAACTCAATTTTTCCAATTATTACTTCTAATTTACGCTCCTCGGAAATGGATGTGCCTTCAATTAGCACATGTTTGTCTGGTATTTATCTCCGTTTTGCAAAATAAAATAAACCAGCTCCACCTGTGCTGCCGAGAGGATCAGCACTGTACGCCCAAACTTTTGTTTGTTTGTCGAATATAAGTTTGGCTGTCAAGTTAACAACCGACTCTTTCTTTGGTTAGTTTAGCAGAGCGCTTAGGGTCATCGTCATGCTTGCGTTTATTATAACCATCGACCACTTTTGTATTATCGTTTAAGCAGAGACAATCATTCTTCATTATAAGGTAAATTACCCAATTGCGGATCGCTATTTAAAACTTAAGGGTTTCATGATCGCTATATTATAAGAGCTAATTAAATATTTACTATCGTTTCTAATTTCTTCGAGTTCGAGGTCAATATTTGAAAATGATTTTGTAAAATATTGTATTTTATACTTATTTAGTTCATTTTTTAACATAAATGTTACTTAATACTAAAGTATATAAAGTGGATCGCCTTAAAAATTCCGGTTCCTAAAGTGGATCGATTGGTGTCCATAAAGCGGATCTCGCTATCAGTTCCCACAAAATAAAATTAAAACTAATATTATTTTGGAATTTTATTTTTATAGCTAATAATTCAAGTTGCTATATACACAACAAATAAGTCAGTTAATATATGTTAATAAATATATATATTCGTACAAAAATTAAAAAATAATATATAGAAGCTCCGTGCTTTTTAATTTAAAAATTAAACATCACAATTCTAGAAATTTATAGTTCACATGTTATCACATAAAAATTATTTTATTTAATACTTCAGATCACAAAAAGATACTTAAGATTTTAATAAATTCTCAAATGCTTAAAATTCTTAAATGCTTAGTTGCTGTAATCGCGAACCAATCTAATTTCGTTAACAGAATAAACTCCTCTAGCGTTCATTAGTTCTGGCTCTGATATGGCTTGAACGACATTGCTCTTGCTGTACCAACTGACGTCATCTTTGTCGGCCCATCTCCAATTATTACCGGACATACACATAACTTTTACAAAATACACTCATCTTTATTTTTATCTTGTATAATCCCAGGGAAGAATTCACCTTCATATTGCACTATTGCATATTATTGAATTTTAAAGTCATCAACCTTTTCCACTTCAATGTCAGTTTGTTTTTCTTCTTGCTTTGTTGATCCTATTTGATTATGTTTCATAGTTTGCTTTTTTGCTTCACGCTGCCTAGTACGTTCTTCTTTTTCGTTTTGTTCTTTCTCCTTTTTATCCAATTTTGATTTGGTATATGTAATCCACTGCTCAGAGGATACCACTGCTGGCAATTTTTTTTTTATTTGTTGGTAATGAATCTACAGGCGACGGCCAAATTAAATTTTGTTTAAATGGGGTTGGAAATTTTGTTGATTAATTTTGGAACACATATTTTTCCCTAAAGACCTTTGATTGCTTTTTAGTTCCTCTAATGGCAATCCTTTACTTTCACGGCTGATTAGTTTATTGTAGTTAATCGCGTTTGAGTCTAGTGCACACAAACCACACACTTTAAAGCCGCTGATCAAATTTTTTTCAAACCTTGGATTTCCTAAAATTGATGAAAGTATTGGTGCAAAATCTTCACGACGCATTTTCATCCCATTATTATCCATCCGCCACTTTTTAACTGCTTCTCTCCAGTTTTGTTTTAACGGATGAAAGTATGCCACATCCAATGGTTGCAGAAGCGCAATCAGTACAATTTTCTTTTCATGGCAAAACTCACTGAGCGTCAATGTCATGTGAGACGTGTGGCCATCCTCAAAAAGAATAATTGGAAATTCAATATTTTGGTTTACAAGCCAAGGATAGATGATATTGGCTATATACTCAAAAAACAATTCTCCTGTCATCCAACCCGAATCACTTCGTCCAGATGGTCAAATATAGATAAATATCCGTTTGTTTCCAAGTACAATATTATTTCTCTGAACCATTCCTTAATTTTGGTTTCTGTAACTTGTGCACGGCTTTTAATAAAATATTGCGCTACTCTCTTGGATACTGAAGGGTTTCTTCTCAAGAAGCCTTCGTACCAGTGATGACCTATCAAAAATATAATATATTATACTTAATACAGAGATGATGATGAATGGAGATTTAATGTTTTTAATTAGTTACCAGGTCTACCATCCTTAAATTTGTGTGTAATTTGTAAATCTTTAGCAAATAATTGTACACAATCTAGTAATATTTCTTTTGATATGGGAAACCCAGTTTTTGCCGTATAGGCAATCCATGAGCATAAATGGCCCTCTTGTTCCTTAGAAAAAGTGCTTGGTGCTCCTTGTTTAACATCAGAGCTTAAATTCTTTTTAAAGTGGTTATACAAGGTTGTTTTCGGCACTGCGAAAGTTTTACTAGCTGTGTGTACAGTCATACCATTTTTGACAGCTTCTAAGGCATGATTAAGCATCTTTGATTTTCTTTAGTTACTGCGAAATTTTTGGTTGCCATTCTTATGTTATTCTAATAAATATTTATTAAAGATCTAAAAATTAAACAATTTATCAACACGATCCTATTTATGTACCAAATAATTTCTTACTGTCACCTAATTCGGATCGCACGATCCACATTAGAGCCTTCATACAATTTTTTAAAACTCGTGGTTTTATTTAAAGTAGCTATTAAATATATTATTTAAGAGTAATTTTTATTGCAAAATAAATGGGCCTAAGTTGAATCTACCAATTTTTGCTTCCTGTAATACATATTTTACCAATCAACTTTCCTGTTCAGACTAAAATTTTTGTCGTTTTTAATTAGATTGTCTTTCAAAAAATAAGTAAATTCTTAACAATAATGTAGGTCCAAATTAGCTCACAACAAACCAGCATATATAATTTATACTATAAGTAATTATTTCGAGATTTAATTAAAATTATTGTAATACTTAAATTGTATTAAAAATTAATAGGTTATGTACATAAAGTGGATCTCACGATCCGCAATTAGGAATTTGTGAAAAAATAATGTACATAATGTGGACCTAGTGAAATTAATTAACACGATCATATTTGGCTTAAAAGTATAGTTTTTTCATAAAATAACAATTAATTACTTACTGATTAATACTAAACCAAATACTAGTTATTAAATTACATTGATTCTAAACCTTAAATTATAATTGTAAATTCCTTAAGAATTTGGTAAGCAATATTCTATTATCACACCTGTTGTTTCACACCTGCGTTACGACTGCAAACTAACAGAAAACTCTAATATGTATGCATTATAAGTCCCGCCAAAAAACTAATACTAACACTATAACATATTAGTGTATATGATAAAATATGCCATACATTGATAAACTAACTATTTTTCATATTTTTAACAAAATACGGTTAGACGATCCGCAATGGGTACAACGATCCAAATTATGGACGCATTTGCCGTATTAAAAATTTACAAAAAATTCTTTTTCACTCTTTCTCTAGCTTTCACAACCATGAACGGATTTTACCACTTGCAAGGTAGTCCTCCAACAATTTCGGCCATCTTTGGCTACTTCCAGTTCCGACATCATAATATAAGAAGATCTTGTTCTATGTCGTCGTGCCTGCATAGTCTAGATCTTTTCCTACGGCGTACTGCCGATCGTTTTTCATATCATTCGTTGTGATGGGGATCTTTCAACGTGGCCCAGCCATCTAACTCGGTTCGATTTAATGAATTCGACAATATCGTACTCTCCCAAAAACTTTATTTTTTGATTCATCCAAGGTACTCGTTGCTCGCAACCTTAACGGATTCATAAATAGTCGAATAATATGGCTGACGTTCTTGCAGTGTTGCAAGAATACTTGCTTTCTCTAAATTTTTAATTCTCTAAATCGGACCAGACAAGGAGGAATTTCTGCCATATTTTACAGTAGAGTAAGAGGCGCAATTATTAGTTAATTAAAAAATGGAAGATTACCAGGTCTCAATGGAATCCTCGTAGAATTATTAAAAAATGAAGTTACTACTCTTGCATCGTATATTATTGATTTTAACGTGATGATCTGGGACCAAGAGGAGCTCCCCGACTAATGGAAGTCCGAATTCATTTGTCCGCTACAAAAGAACGGTCTCAAATGTGAAAATTACCGTGGCATAGCTCCTTTAAACAATGGATTTGCCAGGATCATTCCCCTCGCCGAAAATATCATTAGTGACTGCCAAAATGGTATTCGCGCCAACCGATCAAACACTGATCAGTATTTCACGTTGAGCATGATCTTCGAGAACCACTCTACCTAGGCTTCCAACAGGCATATGATAGCATCAATCGCAAAAACCATTGGGCCGCGCTCATATGTCTTATAGAATTCCAGAGTAGCTTTTCTCTCTGTGTAAGTTAATAACATTTTTCGCAATGTGTAGAATCATAGTCAGTATGGGGTCAGTCTTTGACCCCTTCGAAATAACATCTGGTGTGCGACAGGGAGATGCTTCTTGGCCAGAGACCAAAAGATATCATAGACAATTTAATACCACTTGATCGTAACGAGAAACGACTTGGTTTGGAAATCAAAAACAGCAATACAAAATTGTTACTAACACCTCGGAGCATTCCTACGGCTAATTTCGAGTCAATCATAACATCAATGAACGATATGTAGGCAGATATAAAAGCCCGAACAGCAGCCGGACATCAAATCTTTTATGCACATTCAAATCTGTTGCCACTCAAATAGCTTTTGCAGTCGTGTAAACTCGCACTAAAAAGCGGATTCAGTGTTGCGTTCTTTCGTTCCTTCCTTGCGTCTGAATTTTTTTCCTCCTTTACAAAGTAGTAATTAGACCTATGTTAATTTTCGAATGCGTTTAAAAGCAGTCACTCGAGTTTCCGTTGTCTGCTTGCAATCTGATGTTTTCGATGTATTTCCTCATACATTTGCACTTCTTTGGTCAGCGGAATTTTAACCATTTAAAACGTTTTCCATCCTAAATGTCGTTTAGAAGCTAACCATTTTTTGAGCAGCTTTTGTTTATTTTCGACGAGTTACACAGCAATGATCGTCGAATCAATCATTGGTGGTTGATCTTGGTGATTTTCTTTATAGTTTGCACTTGTAAATATTTACGTAACGTAAAATAACGAGCCCATCATCACTGCCAGTATCAGCACCTATATATGATCTAGAGTCAATTATACTGGTCTCTTCGAGATCATGACGTGGTAAATTTTGTTTTCCGTTGTTCTATCAATTGATCGCCCAACCGTATTTTGCATTAAAGTCGCCCACGATGGGTTTGATGTCATGATGTGTGATGTTGCCTGCGAGATAATATCTTCCTGCTCTACAAAGAATAAAATTTTCACATCACCTCACTTAGTATGTCTTCAATTGTCACATGTCCATTGTTCATTGACAATCGTTCTAATAAATTTTTCTTTTCCTCTATTATGATGGGCATTTTAGTAGAAAGTGTAACTACTGGTGGAAAAAGGATCCATCTTCCAGGCCATCTAAGCTCTTGTAGTGCAAGCACGTCCATGTGTAAATTTCCACCTGGTTCGAAAGGACCAGGACTAGTCATAGCACTTTCTATGTTCCAATTTACATTTTCCGAGGTTGTTGTTGTGATGAATCCGATAATTTAATCCAAGGCCTTTGCACTTCGTTCTTATTTTAGCATCTCTGAAGAATCGTTTCGTTCATTGAATAAACATCCGATTTTTTCTTAAGGTCTAATTATTTACGGTTTCATTCGTTGTTGCAATTAGTTAGATCTGTTCCACCTGTATGCGTCATTCTTCTTAGAATCGATAGACATTAAAGTTCTCTAGATTCTCAAACACTTTTTTGTAAGAAATTTTATTAGAAAATTTGTTTGTTGAATGCCTTCACTTGTTTGGCAACAGTAGGATGCGGCATGTTGTTCAATGGCTCCAACCACTTTTCTGATGAGGTTTTATCTTGTTGATTGAAGATATGTCCAATGTATTCTATGTTTTGTGGTCCGAATGTACATTTGTCGATTTTGCAGCGCAATCCATACCTGTCAAGTCGACTCAACAACTCTTTAAAGATTTTTGAAAATGCTCTTCTTTGCTTGCACCGGTGATGATTATGTCGCCGAGATACTCTACACACATTGGAATGCCGGCGGTAACTTCTTCCATTAAACGTAGAAAAATTTCAGGAGCACTGTCGATGCTCAAAGGTAAATGTTGGTATTGAAAAAGCCCAGAGGGTGATTAATTATTGTTAACTGGTAAGACTACTCTGAGAGCTCAACCTGAAGATAGGCATTGCTTAGATCGATTTTATAGATGAATTGCCCTCCTTGAATCTTGTGAAATAATTCTTCTATCCGCGGAATTGGGTATCGTTCGATTTCGATTTGAGGGTTAATGGTTGGTTACTTTAAAATCTCCACAAATCCGCACTTTACCATTTGATTTTTTTACAGCTACAATTGGGGCGGCCCGGCCCATCGAGTGAAATTAAACGATTTAAGGATGCCGCTAGACGCTAGTCTCTGAATTGTTTCATCCACATCCTTCTTTAAAGCAAATGGCACATTCTAAGGATTGAAATATTCGGGTGAGCGTCAGGTTTTAATGTAGTTTCCGCCTGGAAGGAATTGCTTAATCCGAGAGCAGGCGAAAGCAGATTTGGATAATCCGATCAAATCTTTGAAGCACAGTCGACTAGGTATTGCTTAGACGCATTCATTACAGAATAAATACTGGCTACATTACGATTTGTATTCACTGCTTACCTTCCCACATAACTTGCATCGTAGCACACCCTTTAAAGAGAATGGTAGTATCGCCGTAAGCCTTCAGAACCTTATTCGTCACTT
Source organism: Nephrotoma appendiculata (assembly GCA_947310385.1). Taxonomy (NCBI): domain Eukaryota; kingdom Metazoa; phylum Arthropoda; class Insecta; order Diptera; family Tipulidae; genus Nephrotoma; species Nephrotoma appendiculata. The sequence goes on along the minus strand of OX371225.1, from coordinate 206,385,976 downwards.
CGTATTTTGTAGAGCCCAATTGGTAGTATCCCTTAAGTCCCACAATCGAACAGGTCGCTCCCGTGTCGACTTGAAAAAATATCTGCTTACTATTGACACCCATTTCAACTAAAATTTTTTCCGGGTAATGCCCTCTTGCAGTTGACACTTGATCGACCTCTTCTGGTGGTTCCATATTGAAAACAGAGTTTATGTAATGAAAATCGTTCACTTCGTTAATTGTTTCATTCCTCGATGATTGATAGTTTTGAGCACGACCTCGTCCACGGTCGTAATTTCCTCCTGACTGCTTTTGATTTAACTCATGCTCCCGCTTTATTGACTGGCATTCGTTAACAATGTGACCTCTATTTCTACATTTGTCGCAAATAGATGTGATGTGCCGACAATCACGACGTTCATGGGTATCATGACATCTAAGACACGATTTAAAACTGTTAGCATGTATATTACCAGCATTACGTGACCGGTTATATAGCTTCGGCTTCGACCTCTTGTTTGATTTGAACGTTGTTGATTTGGACCCTCATTTGGTTTTATGTAATTAACCACAGCCGAATGTGGCAGATTGAACACCTTTGATAATTGCACCGGACCTTTTAGAGCACTCATACTCTTGTGCTATTTCGATTACTTTGTTCAGATTAGGGTTAGATTTCATCAAGCCACTACAAATGTAACCCTAGGTATATCTAAACTATGATATAGTCACATTTCAAGAATTTTACTGAACATTCTGCTTCTTTCTAGTTGTTTAGTACAATAATGATCTACATTGCGATAGTCTAGATAGCAAAAAAATTAATTACGATTTTTTGTGCACAAAAATATTACAAAATCATTTCAATTTATTTTTCTCTTTAATTCAATTTAGTAGCATTCTTATAAGATGACCGTTACAATTAACTCAAATCAAATGAATTTCAATTAATGTTGATTACAAGCTTTCATTGCCAAATGGCTTTTGTGCATAATATCATATCCGCACTGTTATTCGAGAATATTAAAGAGAAAGGACTTTCCAAAGTATAGATGAACAGTGGCGACTCCTCATAAATTATTAACTCAGTTTCTTTAACTGTATTTCCAAGAGTGTATCAACACTATTGTATAATTTCAAAGAATTACAACTTTATATAATAGGATTCGGTCGCCTACACGCAACCTGCTTTATCGCCATAAAAACACTGGCTATATACACAAAAGCCCTCAACCGCATCACAAGACAAAACGAATTTATATAAAAATCAATCAAACTCCACTTTCTAATCTTATTATATTCGTATTATTATAAAAAAAAATTAACTTCTTCATTTAGTTCTTATATACATTTCATTTTGTATTGCTGTTGTTATTTAATTCTTAATGCATTAATAAATAAGAAGAAAACAATAAGAATAATAAAAAAAGATGTATAATATATTTAGTATTTCTGTACATAAAACAGATTATTTTCACTTCATTAAATTTATGATAAAGCAAGCAAAAAACACAATCTTCTTCTTAACATTATTTACCATAAGACTATAATATTATTATGGTTTAAGTTAATGATTACAAAATTGAAAATAAAATAAAGAATTTATACAAAATTTGAACGTACTCGTTTATTTATATACGAATATCCAAAATGATTATTTAATTATTTGGAATTTATCTATATCTGTATTGCATAACAAAAATTAGACATAGGACTGGAAATCCATAAAATAATAATCAACCATCCGATATTATAAATAAATGCAAGGGATGGGCGAACAACGTAATACGTGTAATAATATATTCTTGCAATAGTGACAACAACAATTTTATGAAATTTTACTTTTGAGGTTTCTTCTTTTATTTGTGGACTACTAGGTAAATTATCTAAATTACGGAAGAAATTAGAATAACTTTGCACTTCGAATATTTTGCGGGAAATCTCTCGACATCGCTATAGTTGCAATCATATATATGAATTTAGTGACGGGAGCATCACCTTCCCACTATTGCAGGGAAGTGACCACATATTGATATTTTTTAAAAGGTTTCCGCCTTTATTGTAAACGCCTTCTTACAAGCGAGAATGGGAATATATGCAGATCATTCCGTAATAATAGATCGTTTATATCAATGTTTCCCAACGGGAATAAAATATTGAAAAATGGTAATGTTAGAACATCCCAGCTCAGATCTCAGAACCATATGATTAATATTTGCTAAAGTAAACATAAATAGGAGAAAGCAATCGCACTGCTCTCCTGTATAGTTAATTGGCCACTATCGAATTTATTATAATTGCTCACACCCCTCGAAAGCGATCGTATTGTTTCAAAATACCGTTCTGTACCGATAATGACTACTCTCGAATTTATTATAACAGACCACAACATTAAAAACTCGATTATAAAGCATCGCAATACCTTCCTTATTCCAAATCGACCACTCTTGAATTTATTACAAAAGCCCACACTATCTATATTTTAAATAATGTATCAAAACGCAGATCTTTTTCCACTTAGAACATCTGCCATAGGTGGTCTTCCACGAGGACTAGCCTCGAGAATTCCAGCCCAATTAAATTTTCTCGATTCTCGATGAATTTTTTATCTATTTCTCGAGAATTTCGCAAAACTATGCACATTTCAATTATTTTTGTAAGTATCCTTTAGTTCCCGCTAATTATTTTAAAAGGAATCTTCATATTCTAAAGTGTTTGACCTTCTAGTTGACGAAATCAAGCTATATGATATTGCTGATTGAAGCTAATTTTACTTAATTTTGTTGCTGGCAATAAGTACATATAAGCCATAAGTGTGAGCCCAGCTTTCTTTTGTTCCGATAGGCAGTGTTTTATTTAAATTTCCACTGATCAATTTTATTACCGGCAATAATTGTTGGGTGTCGTAATATACTAAATTGCGTCCGATGAAAAGTTGATTTACAACTTTTTCTGTTTTCTGACTCTTTAATTGATGTACAACTTTGGTATGGCGCAATAACTCCAAAATATGACACTGATTAAAATTTAATGACAAATATGCGTTTACTTATATTGCCTAGTATGCAACTGACGTGAAATGAAATTTATCATTCAAAATGACACAAGCGAAAACGATAACGCCGCTGCTAAATTTTATTTTGCGGTACACAGTTTAGCTTGTAAATTGGTATTTGTATTAAAATATTAGATGTTTCTGTTTAAAGCGCGATTTAAGCGCGATTTAGATGATGAAAAAATGTTGTCCCAGCAAAATATTTGCTGTGTGTTTTGAGCTGCACACAATATAAATTTTTCGCATTAGTTGAATAGAGAAAGAAATATAACTACCATAAATAATATTTGTTGCCATAAAATATACTCGGGTCGATTATATTTTATGGCAGTATTTTTATTTTATGGCAGCATTTGCTCAAAAAAAAAGACAACGCACAGCAAAATTTGTAATTCTTTTCTTATCATACACACGAAAATTTTAGTATACCAAACTCTTCTTTTTTTTGCTGGCTAACATTTTTTCATCATGTAAATCGCGCTTTAACTTTTCATTTTTTACAGGAAAAAAAATTGGAACATGTAAATCGTTCAAAAATCGTGCTCTACTCTACACATTTTTCAATGCGTTTTTATCTGCAGGTATGATAAAAGTAATCTAATTTAATGACGTTTCATATACTTAATTGTTTGTATTTGTAGTTGCGCTGTGTATCAAGTGTTTTTAAATATGGCGAATAAAAATTTTGTTAATTTCGAATATTTAGAATGTACTTAAGTATATTAAAATTTTACGAAATTCTACAAACTAATTTTTCATGGAATATTTATCTGTTTAATTTTGGGGGCCTTACTTCACAGATTTACTGTGAAATATAAGTAAAAATGTACTCACAATAAGTAATATTGAAATGTTAAAGGAAACTTATAAATTGACTAGATTGCCATCTCAATAACGAAGGTACCATCCCGAACCACTATTTTTAGCTCTCTGTATACATTAATTCTCAGTAAAAATTAAAAATTACCTCAAGAACAATGCTTTGCTCAAATTTAGTGAAAGAATCACTTTATTTTTATTCCGAAATAAAAACATAAATATTTAAGTTTTCGCTAACAATCTTGAGAATTCCCAAGAAGACCAAAAACAATTCTCAGTTTATCTGAGAATGAACTAATATCGAAAAATGTATATCTGTAACGAGGACCCACTTTCGAACCAGTTTGAGTTTCGGCATCCACAGGGTGATTTTTACCTAGAACATGATTTTCATTTTGCATTTCAGTAGGTACTACATTTGGTGTAGTTGCTGCAAGCATTTTTCCAAAATTTTGATGTGAACCTGATTCCCCTTCCTCTGTTTTAATTATGCCTCTCTTTCGTATTTGATTCTGATGTCTCACATTTCTCCGGCTAGTAACAATCAAATACATATGTCTTCCAATAAATTCAATGATTTTGCCATCTAGCCATTTTCTCCTTCCCGAAAGATAAATTTCGTACATAGACTAGTTGATTTAATCAAAATTTTTATGTTGCATTTATTTCTGTTTTCTGTCGCGTACATGAAAGTAAATGTGACAAAAGACTTCGATGTTGTCGTCCATTTAATAGTTCAGACGGTGACTTACCTGAACTGTTTGGTGTCGCACGATACGTTGAAAGAATTTAGGTAAAGCGCGGTCTTTGTTCGATCCAGAGGTCATTTCCTAGGTATACATTCTTCGTACAGAACTGTTCAAACTCTATCGATGTAAATTGAGGACCATTGTCGCTGACCAATGTTTCATGTAGTCCTTCAATCACGAAAATATCTTGTAACCACACATATTAACCACATTTTATCAAAAAACGGCCCTACCGTGTATTTATGTGTATTTACTGTATTTACGTTTTAAGCTTGCCAACTAATATTCACACACATCACACTGATTTACCATGTTTTCGATATCCTTGTCGATACCAGGCTACCAACAATTACGTCTTGCGAGTTGTTTCATTCTTGTTTGTCTCCAGTAACCTTGATGTAACAGTGAGGGAATATCTTTTCGTTATTCTGACGAATAACTACTCTAACATACTCAGTCTGCAATAGAAGAATGTTATTAAAAATATTCAAGCAAAATCGTCTACTAAAATAAGGAACAAGTCTGGCTTAGTCCTTGTTGAGCACTTCAGGCCTTCCTTTTTGGATGATCTCAACCACTTCCATAATCAGTTTGTCGGAAATTTGGTGTGTCCTAACAATGTCTTCATCGATCACTTGTTCAATCAACACCTGTTGGTACGCGCTATCCACATCTAAAAATGTTTCACTGTCAATTTTTCTGTCGAATTCTGGATTGCTGCCTATTGGTAACCTTGACAAACCATCTGCATTTCCATGTAAGTTTGTTGGCTTATATTTTATCTTGTACGTGTATGCCATCAACGTAATTCCCTACCTCTATAGCTGCTGAATCTGACTGTAGTTACATTGTGATAAAGTCAATGTTTTTGATGCATGCGCTATTGGTCGCTAAGAACCATCAGGGAATCGGTGTGACATCACAGCTCCAATTCCAAATGCAGAAGCATCCGTACTCAAAATAATCGGATAATCCTCATTAAAGTGAACTAACCGTGTCACATCCATCAGAGTTCATTTTAGAGACTGAAAAACGTCTTCTTGAGGCGTTAACCATCGAAATTTGACCCCTTGTCATCTCAATTCGTTAAGCGGTGCAGCTATTGAAGAGAAATTCTTAATATAAGGATTATAGTAATTTAATTTGCTTTACGCTTTGCGGGCTCGGCAGTTTTGCAATGACTTTTAGTCGACCTTCTGTTGGTCAAATTCCTTTTCCGTCAATTTTATGACCCAAATACTCAACAGCTGACTGCGCAAATTGACATTTCTCTAAACTGCAATGAAGTCCATTTTCTTGAAGCCTGTTAAGCAATGCACGAAGATGTCGTATATGTTCTGCATCGTCTCCACCAGAAATGATTATATCATCTTAATAAGCTGCACGATGCGGAGGTCAAGCAGTTATTTGTTCCATAAACCTATGGAATATACTGTGAGCATTGCTATCCCAAAAAGCATTCTCTGATATTCATTCAAGCCCCAAAAGAAGTGTGTATGACGACTAATTTCTTTGGCTCGTCATCCAGTAGTCAATTTGTAGATAGCATCCTTTAAATCTATTTTAGAAAATTTGACGCCTCCTTGCAAACGATGAAAAAGATCCTTTACCCTCGGAATGGGGTAAAGATCGACTTCGATGTTGGGATTCACGGTTATTTTAAAATCACCGCAAATCCTAACTTTGTTGTTTGGTTTTATTACCAAAACTAATGGTGTAGCCCAGGAGCTGAATTTAACTGGTTTGAGGATCACATTATCCTCAAACCTCTGAATTTCATCTTTCATTTTCTCCATGTAAACGAAAGAAATCGGTCTGGGTTTGCAATATCTTGGTTGAGAATTTTTTTTAATTTCCAGATGGGCTTAAAATGTTTTACAAAACCCCAAAGAATTTTTAAAGAGTGAATTGTACTCTTGACAAAGACCCTTAATGTCTGACGTGACCAGATACTCCAAAATTCAACGCATCAAACCAATTCATACCCATCCCCACCAGCACTGGTAGATTATAAATTTTTTCTTCGTAGCTGTAACCTTCGGTTAACCCATCTCAACATAGCCTTTGCTACCAACCATCGAGCATGTTGCGCCCGAATCTATAAAATTTAACTTTAACATTGTTTACGTCCAACACAATGAAAATTCTGTTTGGTTTTCCAATTTCAAATTTATCAAATGTTGTGAGTGCCTTGTGCGTTAGTGTCACAGCTATTCACATATGTTTGTCAATTGTCTGTGAAGTTTGATGATCAAATCCCTCTAATTTAATGATTATCAACTGTTTGAACAGAATAACTGGAGTCTTCCTTGCCTACATTGCTTGTATTGCCGTTCAGATTTTGTGAGTGATCTCGTGACCTAGAACGAGAATAACAAACAGAAGCAACGTGACCATGCTTACCGCAATAATCAAAAATCGACTCTCTGTTAAAGCACTTAGGTCTGGGATGATTAACTTCACACTTGGAACACGATATTTTTGCCCCAAAATTAACATTATGTCCACTCCTATCAGTACTTTTTTGACGACTTGATTTACGAGACCCACGGCCTCCGCCTCTGCTTCTCTGACCTCTGATTTCACTGTAATTCACTGTAACGAATCCTGATTCGCCTTTGATAGAATTGAACGATTTTTGTGTAGATTCAAATCCGGTTGCAATTTATAACCCTGCTTCAAGTGTGGGATTAACCTTCTGTAATGCCGCTGCTCTAACTGGATCGTGAGGTGTGTGTAATACGATCATATCACGGATGTGCTTTTGCACACACGAAATCACAATCACGCGCAACCCCACACAATTCAGCTACACATTCGCCATAAGCTTGTCCAGCTTTCATCAAAGTCTTGTTGAAATCGCAACGCGCAGCCAACACGTGTTCTTTGATATAAAATGTGTGCTCAATTTTGTGAACAAAGTTGTTGGTGACCATTACTAACTCTCCGGATTAGTTGCGAATAGTGCTGCTACGAGGTTGGAAATCTTTAGTTATCTCTTTTCCATGTTAAGTACACGTCTTGTAATCGTTATATTCCACTGATCCTCCGTGGAATCGGGCAGTGGCTGGTTGACAAGAACTCTTGATTGATCGAGTGTATTCTCAAAATTGATTCTGCGAATGTGGTTTTTAAAAGCTCCATTCTTCCAAAGCGGAGTTCATCTTATTTGGAAATTAATCAAAATAAAGTCTGGTTTAACGTATTCAACGGTTTTGTTTTGCTATCGATAATCGGTATGATTTTAAAACAAAGAACACATTCGAAGCGATTGGTTGTGAAACTTTAATGCTTGACAATGCAAACCAACGTTATCCATTTGCTAAAGTGAAACATTGGAATGAATGCTATAGCATCATCTTAAACGTAATTGAATGCTGATAATTTTAAATCATCTCTGAATTCTTCTATCGATTGGTGATATCGTAAGCAATTATTTTCCAGCCGTGTCTCACTCTGTTCGTTTACTTTAGCAGCTCTAGAAGTCCTCTTCAACATTGTTCCCTTATTTTCACTGCGGCGATTTCATTCCCAATTGCTGCCGGCTACATTCTAATTAATATAAGTGGATACACCATTTGGTTCACTCCCCTTGACAACATTTTTGCATATACAATACTATACTTTTTCGTTTATATGGACTCCATTTATTTTACATATAAGTGGAGTACCGAACAATCAAATTACTACAAAATACAATTTCTTGATAACTTGGATTAATGGTGTATGGTCACAATAACGCGAGTAAATTGAGACAGGTGAGATAGTATTTATGTGATTAATAAAAATAATCGACACTGGAAACAATTTTATGTGAGAATCGTTGACAAAAGAGGACCCATCCCTAATAAAAAACTGCTCATTTTGGTAAAATATTTCCCATGCAAAGTTTGAATCAGTTTGGATGAATGCTGTGCAACCTTAAGAGGGTCCGTCGATCCAGGGAACGGATTCGAGCATGAAGCTATTTTCATGATGTCCCTTTGCTTAATTTATTCCCCTGAATGAAAATATTTAAAAAAACTGAATTTTTAAAGAAAAAAAATTCTCCTGGGTCACAAGACTCCGGCGTCCAACCCATTCATAAAGATCGTAATTTGGGTTCTGGACATGTAACTTTTAATTTCTTGATGATCGGTTGGGCAGCTGAAACGCTCTTTCGGAACAGGCAGACATTTTTGAGGGAAAATTGTGTAGGAGCACGTAGATCCAGGATCCCGACACCTTCCAAATTATTGCCAAAATTCGCTCATTTTGATAACAAAAACCTACGCAAAAATATTCATTTGTATAGAAAATACCTATGCAAAATTAGAATCTGATAGGATGAATAGCGTGTAAACTTATTACAAGAGCCTCCTTGGTCCGGGGTACATAACCCCTCAGATTCGAGTATGTCACTAACTTCATATCACTTTTTTCCTAAACTCATTCCCACGGAAAAATTAGAAACAAATCCAATTTTAGAAACATTTTGTACCGGTGTTTCTATATCACGGGGCCCAGCCCTGGTTTACCAACTCAGACTGCTTTGCGGTAGTGCACACAACCACTTATGAACATTTATGTTAGTATAAGTAAATATATGTTATTGCCGACTAAGCGTGCCTTCTAAAGAATTGTTTATCATAAGATTCAAGAAAATAGAAAAATTCTTTATAGACTTTTGGTTGAAGGACCAAAGATTAAAGACATTTGTCAATTTTTAACCATTTATATCATAACAGAATCCCGGTAGCCAATTTTTATTTAATTTGTGAGGAAACATTAAACCAACACAATTAATCATCATATCACCTAAATTCAGCTAAACGCGTCAACACCATAAATTCCCAGCATAATATCCACCCAATGATGGGTGTTTTAATTTTTCACACAAACTTCCCATGTCTTTAATACAAACTCTTCTATAACAAAAAACTGTTTCATTTTTATTTAATAATTATTCATCCAAAAATTGTTAAAAGGGTCATTCAACCAACACAATTATAACTAACTAACAAAATTTTCACAAATACAAACTCGTATACAACAGTTAGCTACCATGTATAAAATGAAAAGTCATGATGAAAAACTAAAACAAAATTTTAGTTTTTCTGTTTTCACAATATATAAACGTGCATTACATAAACGAATAAAAAAATTATAAAAAAATTAACAGATAATTTATAAAATTTAATTATAGTACTTACTTGTGTATACGCAGCCTGTCGAAAATAGAAGAAAAAGTTAAAATTTTCACACTTGAAAAATGATTTATCCATGTTTAATTTTGCTATAAACGCTTTACTTGTACATATACTTATTTATTTTTGGTGTGTATGTTTGAATTTTCATTCGAATTCTTTAATTGAAGAACATGATTAGAAAATTGTATAATTTCGTTTGATCTTGGCAACGAAAGTGTTAATACATAATAAGTAAGTATTTCACAAAGAAAATCGATTTAGATATAGATATTTCCACCCTTTTTAATCTTAATTAATGTTTAATTGGATTTCTTATTTTTATTTTGTTTCTTAAGACGATAAAGGAGAAAATAAAATAAAAAATTGTAAATCCCATAGAAACCTACAAATAACTTAATTTCACCGTGTACATAGAGCAATACAATTTTCTTTGTATTTTGTGTAAAAGGTATATAAGTACGAGAGTATTACGGTGTGGAATTTTTTCGCACACAGGAGAGAAAAAATATTTTACAAAATTTGTCAAGTCATTGAAGCATTTCAATATAACTTTACTCACAACATGCAGAATTAAAGAAATACGTCAAGAGGAAAAAAAAATCTAAGAAATTTTATTCCATTCAATTTACTTCTTTTATACATCACCTTCTAACCAACCATATATACCAATCCGTTCTCATCTCATAAATTTAATCTCGTTAAATTACGTTGTGTGGTGCTTAATTTTAGCGGAATTTTATTCTACTTTACTTCTGTTATTCTGTTGTTATAGTTTACCTTTGATGTTGTTGTTGTATCGCTGACTTACTGTATTACACACATACAAAAAAAAAATCAATTGACTTCTTAAGTCATAAATATTTCTGCTGTACCTTAAAGGTAGAGACGAAGATTTAGCATTTCTGTTTTTGCTTTCTCGTACTCGTATAAATGATTTCGTATTGTTTTGGTACTACCGTAAGCAAACTTTCATTCGTCGTCGTCTCTAATTTAAGTTGAACCGTTTGTTATTCTGCTTATTTGCTGGGTACATGTATCATATGTACTTTGTAATGTAGTAGGTATGTGTATTAAATGAGAATGTATATAAATTTTTTTTTTTGGTAATCTTACACAAAACCAAACCAGCATAATATAAAAAATTTATCTTAAAAACATGAATTTTCATTTCCTGGAAAAATTAAAAACATAAAAAAAATGTTTTTCCTCTTTATTTTCTCGGTATTACGTATACATGCATATGAGTACAAAATAGTATATATAAAACCGCCTTCATACTGCACATACGTACATACATGTGAACATATACAGATAGTTACACTAATGATAGTTCATTTATGTGCGAAATAAACACAAACATACTCAAACCAATTATACAGTGAACATGTTGTGCCCGGGCCTAGTTTACATACACACACACACATATATAGAGCCACATATTTGGGGAGGGGTGGCTTTTCCAAAAACAATGCAAAAATGTATACCTACATAGAACCTTTTCTTCTTGTTTATTGCAATATTTTATTTTATTTTATCACAGTTTTTCCGAGTAAAAAAAAGGTTTTTATTTATTTATTTCATTTCCTGTTTTTGTTGTTGGTCTGTTTTTTCCGTGTATAATACGGAAATAAGGAAATTAAAGGGTGAAAATTAAGGTCTGCCGGAGCGTAATGTGTTTTCGTAGTGCGGTTGTATATGGATGTGTGTGTGTATATACGAACGAAAGTTTATCGTTTGTTTATCGAATGCGGGATGGAAATCCTGAAAAATTTCATCGTTTTGGGTTTTAATTTGTGATTTTTAAATTTTTAAACACATTTTAATTTTTTTATGACAATTTCGAGATTTTATGTACGAAATTATTTATATAGAAAGTGTTGTTTGTGTGTCGTGTATTAGGCGATATGACCTATGATTCAACTTATTTTATCAAAGTGATTTTAATATTTTGGGAAATCTTCATTAGTAGCTCAAGGAGGTCCGCGCTACTGGCCACAATTAAACATTTTGTGTTGTATTGCCTCTCGATTTAAATATGATATCTATAGGCATCATCTGCATGTAGTTAATGAAAATTCATGGAGTTGAAAATATATAACGGGAAATTGATTTGGTTATTAATGAATTATTGGTGCAAACTGCTTTTAAAATACGATAATGAAATATATGTGTACCTGTTCGTATTATATGCAGCACAGTAGTGCCTGTCTAGAAGAATGTTATCTATATAAATAAAACAAAGTCGTGTTAGTTACACCATTTATAACTCAAGAACGGCTGGACCGATTTTTATGATTTTTGTTTTGTTGGATTTGACTCCGTTCCGAATAGCATAATAACTATTAAAACATCGGAAAAATTCACCAAATAAAAATTTATCAAGAAAATTCATTTTCTCATACATTTAGTTCATTTTGTTTTTTTTTATTTTGTTCGTCTCAATACAGTGGTGGTTTAGGAAAAAAGAAAAGTCCGAAAAACTCAAAAGGGATGTCCCAAAAATCTAATAAAAAAACATTTTTTTATATGAATTTTGTAGGTGTAGTTTGTATGTGACGAGTGGTGCAGTGGTTAAAGCTTCGGCGCTTGGACCGTAAAGTACTGGATACGAATCCGACTGGAGGCTGCATGCACATTTACCATTTTATTTTTTATCCAATTTTTTTTTATTTCATCTACTTACGAGTATCTATTTATATAGATAAAATCTTCGTCCGAGTTACGATTTCAGTGCGAATAGTAGATTTTGACAGCTCCAAAAAAAGTTTTTTTCCTTTGCGATTTTAATATTAAATTTAATTTATTTTTGGTTTTGGTTATTTCATATTAGTTAAGTGGTTTGTGGTTTAGCATATAATATTAAAATAAGTGGTGGAATTTAGTGAAATAAGAGGTTGTGTGGTGTATGCCAATTACAATAAGAAAACAGTACTTTTTTGCGTACAATAGTACGTAATTTTTTTAGTGGTACAGAGTGTCCCAACACCGGACACCAGTTTTTTTTTTTGGTTTTTTTAATTTTTTTTTTATTCTGCGGAATTCTATTTTCGATCGGGATTTTTAAACGGTAAGTTCCCTTCGAAGATGTTCACTTTGTGAGGTTATCACATTTGTGATTGTGCGCACATCGATAATTGATTATGTAATTTTGGATTGTGTGATTAATTTTCCAGTATTATTTACAATGCCGCGAGCCAGAAGATCTAATCTTTCACCACGAAGCCGTAATGCAATTAGACTTCGGACTATTGCGAATCAATCCACTGCAGATGAACAAGAAATCACACGAGAAGTGCACCGCGTTAGTATGGCCCGACTTCGCGCTTCACAAAGACAAGCACAAAGAGAGGCAGTACGTCAAATGGCTCAGTTGACAATGAGAAATCATCGAGCTTATCGCACAAATCAACAACGAGATAATTTTCGACGCGCAAGAAGAAATCCTTCAAGTGTTGATTTGAATCGAATAGCGTTTCAATACGATTGCACAATTGACTACAACTCGCATCCTTTCGTTCGAATTGGCCCAATGGAGTTTGTGTGCGACCATTGCGGTGCATTGAAGTTCGCTGGAGAAACGCCTGGATTGTGCTGTCTCAGTGGCAAGGTGAGATTGCCATTATTGCCTGCACCACCTGAACTGTTGCGTTCATTGCTTCGTGGCGAGACACCAGAATCACGACATTTTCTATCCAACACTCAAAGATACAACGGATGTTTCCAAATGACTTCATTTGGAGCAGATATTATCGAAGAACGCGGATTCAATCCAACATTTAAGGTCATTTCTGCTCGAGAGAGTAAACATTCATTTTCTTTTGGTGATCAAAAATCTATAATTCTGACTTCGTCTTCGACTTTACAGATTCAAGGCCAAATTCACCACCGAATTGGGTCATTGCAACCGATTGAAGATGGACAGCATAAATTCATCCAAATATACTTTATGGGCAATATGGAGGATCAACTTGATCGGCGCCAAACGATCAATACAGCAATGAAAAGGATAGTTCTGAAAGATTTGCAGCAACTACTCCATGAACATCATGCATTGGTTCGATTGTTTAAATCTGCGTTGGATCGCATGCCAAGTGACGACTGCAAAGTCGTGATCAGAGCAGACAAACGACCCGCTGGAACACACGAACGCCAATTTAATGCTCCAACAATAGATGAAGTCGCAATTGTGATTTTTGGTGAAAGCGTGGAACCGCGCGATATTGTGCTTACACGTCGCGACACTGGACAACTGCAACGATTAAATGAAACACACCGTTCATACGATACATTGCAATACCCGCTGATGTTTTGGCAAGGAGACGATGGATATCACTTCAATATCAACATGATAAATCCATTGAGCGGTGAGTACTGATATCATAATTTAGATTATGACACTAATTTTACTGATTTCATTTCAGGTGAGGAAACTAACAAGAAGGTTAGCTCGATGAATTATTATGCATATCGTTTGATGATTCGTCAAAATGCTGACAACTATTTGCTGCGATTTCGTCGTTTGCTTCAGCAATATATCGTCGACATGTACGTCAAAATCGAAACAGAGCGCCTCATTTTCATTCGGTTGAACCAAGCTAAACTGCGTTCGGAGGAATATATCCATTTACGCGATGCAATCAGCACCGAAGGAGATGCAGCTAATGTTGGTCGATTGACTATTCTACCGGCGACGTACATTGGCAGCCCGCGTCATATGCATGAATATGCGCAAGATGCAATGACATATGTTCGTCATTACGGTTGTCCAGATTTATTCATCACTTTTACTTGCAATCCGAAATGGATAGAGATTGTTCAACTGTTGCTACCCGGGCAAATAACAAGTGATCGGCACGACATCATCGCACGTGTCTTCAAACAAAAAATCCGGTCGCTGATGAACTACATTGTTAGGCATTGCGTCTTTGGGGATACTCGATGTTGGATGTATTCAATTGAATGGCAGAAACGAGGCTTGCCGCATGCTCACATTCTTATTTGGTTAGCCGAAAAAATTCGACCAGACCAAATAGATGACATCATATGTGCCGAGATTCCTGATCCCGAAACCAATCCAGACCAGCATGATGTTGTAATTACGAACATGGTTCACGGTCCGTGTGGCTCCATCAATCCCCAATCACCGTGCATGGTCGAAAACAAGTGTGCCAAGCGTTATCCACGAAATTTAACCGCAGAGACTATCACTGGCAATGATGGTTATCCACTGTACCGGCGTCGATAAGCCGATGATAACGGTAGAACTATCACAACGATAGTGAGAGGAAATGAGTTCGTGGTCGACAACACTTGGATTGTTCCATATTCGCCACTTCTTTCCAAAACATTCAAGGCGCATTGCAACGTGGAGTACTGCAATTCAGTGAAATCCATCAAACACATTTGTAAATATGTCACGAAAGGTAGCGATATGGCAGTTTTTGGTGTTCAAAATCCCAATACAAACGATGAAATCACGCATTATCAAGTTGGTCGATATGTGAGCTGCAATGAGGCGATTTGGCGTATATTCTCATTCCCTATTCATGAACGTCATCCCACTGTTGTACATTTGGCGGTGCATCTGGAGAATGGTCAACGAGTTTATTTCAACTCATCGAATGTTGCTCAACGTGCTGAGACACCTCCAGCAACAACATTGACCAGTTTCTTTTCGATTTGTCAAAGTGATCCGTTTGCACGAACATTGCTCTACTCTGAGATGCCACGTTATTACACTTGGAACGCCTCATCAAAAAAATTTCAACGTCGGAAGCAAGGCGATGAGGTTCCTGATCATCCAAATGTGCGTTCTACTGATGCTCTTGGTCGCATTTACACAGTTCATCCGAAGAATCACGAATGCTTCTACTTGCGGTTGTTGCTGGTGAATATTCGTGGGCCGACATCAGTTGAATCACTTCGAACTGTCAATGGTGTAGTGTGCCCAACATTTCGTGCTGCATGTCAACAGCTCAACTTGCTTGAAAACGATACTCATTGGGACATGACAATCGCTGAATCAATTATTTCTGCAACTCCAAACCAGATACGCACATTATTTGCTATCATTATTTCGACATGCTTCCCATCAAATCCACGTGAACTATGGAGCAAGTACAAGAATGACATGTCAGAAGACATTCTACATCGAATTCGTGTCAGTTTCGGAAATCCCGATCTCGAGGTGAATGAGGAGATACATAACCAGGCTTTGCTTTTGATCGAAGACATGTGTTTTCGCATGTGCGGCAGTTTGTTAGTCAAATTAGGAATGCCAACGCCATGTCGTGGAATGAACGACGCTTTCAATCGAGAATTGGAACGTGAACATGAATATGATCGAGATGCATTGAACCAATCAGTTCGAACCAATGTACCACTGTTGAACCTCCAACAGAAAGGAGTGTACGATACGTTAATGAAGGCAATTCATGATGGAAATGGTGGATTATTTTTCCTCGATGCGCCCGGTGGAACTGGGAAGACATTCCTCATGTCATTGATTTTGGCCACTGTTCGTGCGAGATCCGATATTGCTGTAGCAGTTGCTTCTTCTGGGATAGCGGCCACATTGCTAGAAGGATGCCGAACAGCTCATTCAGCGTTGAAATTACCGTTAAACCTTCAATCGGCTGAAAACCCGACATGCAACATTGCAAAACACTCAGCAATGGCGAAAGTTTTGGTAGCAAGTAAAATCATCATCTGGGATGAATGTACAATGGCGCACAAACGCGCATTGGAAGCACTCGATAGAACTATGAAAGATCTACGCAATGACTCAAGATGTTTTGGAGGCGCAATGATTCTACTTTCTGGCGATTTCCGTCAAACAATACCAGTTATTCCAAGATCGACCGCTGCTGATGAAATAAACGCTTGCCTCAAATCATCGACTCTGTGGTGTTATGTGAAGAAACTTCAGCTGACGACAAACATGCGAGTTGCATTGTTAAACGATCCATCTGCCGAAGAATTCTCCAAACAATTGCTGACTATCGGTAATGGCCGTGTTCCGGTCGACAAATCGAACGGATTGATTTCGTTTCCTCAGAACTTTTGCATTTTTGTCTCAACGAAGGACGAGCTCATCAACAAAGTGTTCCCGAACATCATTACTAACCACAAAAATCACAATTGGGTGAGTGAACGAGTAATTCTTGCGGCAAAGAACAAAGATGTGGATCACTTAAATTTTACAATTCAAAATCTAATCGTCGGTCCACTTCATTCCTTCAAATCTATTGACTGTGTGACAAACGAAGACGAAGCAACCAACTATCCAACTGAATTTTTAAACTCATTGGATCTACCTGGCTTGCCACCGCACAATTTACAACTAAAAGTTGGCTCGATAATCATCATGCTACGAAACCTGAATCAACCAAAACTATGTAACGGAACGCGTTTGGTGGTGAGAAAACTCATGGGCAATGTAATTCACGCGACGATACTTCAAGGGAAGTTCAAAGGTGAGGAAGTTCTCATTCCGAGAATTCCGATGATCCCAACCGATATGCCATTCGAGTTTAAACGAATTCAATTTCCGATTCGTCTTGCATTCGCCATGACGATCAACAAATCACAAGGCCAATCCTTGAGTGTTTGTGGCCTGAATCTAGAAAATGAATGTTTCTCTCACGGCCAATTGTACGTAGCATGTTCACGTGTCGGTAAACCATCCGCTTTATTCGTTCTCGCACCTAACAATAAAACAAAAAATGTCGTATATCACAAGGTGCTACAATGAAGGGACTCGACTCCATTGCAACTCACCCAGCAAATAGTTTAAAAGAAAGTAGTGCAATAATGCTACGCGAACCATTTCTATTCAATTCAATAAAACGAAAGCCTTGCTGCCACGTGAATTACATTCATTTCAATGTAATTAAAATATATTTCATTTTGATTTTTGTAATTTCATTGAATTTAATTAATTTGGAGTATTCATTTAATTTATTTAATCTTAATAAAAAACTCAATTTTATTAAGCTAATAACTTTAAAAAACATTTATTGATTTTGAGGCGGTACGAAGTTCGCCGGGTCAGCTAGTTAAAAATAAAATAAAAATTTTATGATACGCGTGTGAAAAAAATCCTTTCGGTCATTTCAACTTTAATATTAAGCTGCCCATGTAAAAAGCATGGATACCCCAAATTTGTACCGCAAATTTCCAGAGTCTGGCCTTGTGCCTAATTAATTGTGATTTCACAAGCAAAACGAACATGCAATTGAAGTTGCTTAAAATCAAACGGAAATTGGTTTGGACTCATTGGAAACGGCTTGCTTTGATGGCGTTAATGAAATTTTTCAGTGCAAGTTTGTTACATTTCACAGTCGTGGTTGAGTTCGGTAGGATAATTCACCACGTCGTCTTGATCCATAACAGTGTCCACTAATTTGAATGTCACTAATTGCCCTGATATTTTGAACAGTCGTGTTCAGATCATTGACATCTTTATTTTGTGCTGACAATATTGTTCGTTCGCTCAACCAAACATTATTTTTGCGGTGCTGTGCTATGTTTGGGAACACGCTTTAAATCAGTTCTTCTTTGGATTGTGTAACACTATAAGACGAGGTCGGTCGTGCTATGACGCCAGCTAAAATATCGATTGGAATTTTTGTCCATTTCCGATACCTTACAATTGTTTTAAAAACTCATCTTCTAGCTAATCAGCAGCTGCAGTAAATCGTGGATTAAAAAAAACAGTTTGATTTAGTTGTAGATCCTGCAATGTTCTATCTAATACTTCCAATGATTTCTTGTGTTGCAAAACTTGCAACTGCTGTTCCATCAATTCTATTTTATTTTGCGACCGTGAGGCTGTTAAAAGCAATGAAACTAAAATATTTTTCCTGTGCCGCTAGGCGCATCCAAAAAATACATTCCATCACTTTGGTCGTTACAACTTGCATAATCGAACCGTAGGCAAGTTTTTGTTGATAATTCAATTTTTTTTAGTATTTTATTGTACAGATGTACTCAATTCATTGCAATCAAATTGTTGTTCGCGTTGCAAATCTCGGAAAATGTGTCGTTCATTAGACGGAAATAATTGTGATAATTCTTTATTTGCGATTTACTGAATACATGTCTTCAATCACAATGAATGCTTCATTATTCATTGTCAGTATTTGATGACCAATTCTGTTTTTAAGTGGTTCGGCACGTTTGATGTAATATACCATTGACCATGTAATCTCGATATTTTTTTCCATAATCCCCTTAGATTTGATGAAGAACATGCTGGTACTATTTTGAAAATAATTTCTATAAGTATTTGATGCGGATGAACTTAAATCAATGCGTTGGCAAGTGTATCACTTATATGCGTGTCGTCCTCAATTAAATGCAATCAACTGCCTCACGATACGTCGCACACAATCAGCCAGCAATTGTTCTCAAATTTTGAAATGATGTTGGTCCACGAAAGTTTATGTCCTACAAACGCAATAAAAACATTCAGCATTGCTGAGAAGAGCTGTTAATTCATCTCAAAGCATCTATTGAAAAACATTTGAATGACTCTCAACTGGTTTTCCTTGTTTGCGTCGTTGAAAAACTTTGGACGATTGATTAAGTGTAATATTGTTTTAAGCAATGTTCTAGCAAATGTATCAGCTTGACACAATTTAAAAGAGGCAGTCAATGTTGTAGATGGTGATTAATTAAATACGTTGACAATTTTCAAGATGAACTACTGAAGCGGCTACTCCAGAAACGGCCATATCATATATCTTTATTAACGTTTTTTCAAATGCATTTTATCGATTCGGCACGATCCAACGATTATCAACTTCAATATCTTGATTTCAAATTTTGACGATTTTCGATGATATAACGGATATTCATCGTTGCCTGTAACAGTATCTAAAATCAATGCCCTTGGGTAATGTTTTGAACATTTTCCATCAATCGTGCATGGTGAATTGATATTAAATCAATTCTCATCAATTCAAAACAATTCTGGATCGATTATTTGATCTAAAATTTTCGCAGAGGTCACATTATCAATTTCATCTGGTGCGTTATTTTATGAATCAACCAAACCAAAATGTGTGCATGAGATAAGTAATACTCTTTTCCGCCATTCAACGCCATACGTGTCGTTATGTTATGACGATCTGTTCGCGATTGACCGCTCAAATAATGATCTCTGATTTCAGTCCATTGTGGTTTATCATTGCCAGTTATCCAACAAATCTGTACGACTATGATGATGAACAGATGACATTACATCCTGAGCACAGTCATGCATTTGTCTCGGGCTTCCAGTGTGCTGGTAATATTGTTATTTTCCCAAGTTATTTAAAACCTTCCCAAAATTGAAATTTTGTTACATATTTAATGAAAATTCTCTAGTTTTTTTATTTTATATTTTTTCTTAAAAACAAATATCAGCATTCTATGAAATTTTGATACGATTTCCCGAACATTTATTAATTTTTAAAGGCAAATTATGGCCTGTTTTTTTTATTTTATCTGAGATATCCGGTAAATCAGAGACATTTTTTATCTGACAAATCGGATAATATTTTATCTGAAAAGGCTTTTTACCAAGTTTTATACACTGCACTTAAAATATATAATTTAGGTATCTATACCACGAAAAAATGATAAATTAGCGTATTATTAATTTTACAATAAAAATAAGATAAAAATATTTAGAAATTAATTTATTAACTACCATTTTCCATAGCGTCCGCCATATTTTCTGTCAAAATATTTCAAATGTATGTTTTTTCTCTGAACTATCTGAAAAAAAATCAGATGAAAAAATGACGATCCAGAGGAAATGGTCAGAGAAAATAAAAAAACAGAAAAGACTTACTTTTTATCTCTGATCTCATCCGATTTAATAAAAAAACAGCATTTACTATCATAAATAGTAGCATTTACTATCATAATTTAGCGCCGAATCGCCCCGTCAGTGTGCAATTGTGTGAGTAGGTGAATGAGTGCATGAAAATGGAAAGAATAGTAGTACATGACCTTAAAAGAACATTAAATCTATTGAATGATAAATACTTTATTTTTTTCAATAAAAAAACTGTGCAAAAAGAAAATTGCAAGGGCGCCAAATCAATCAAATCTAGTATGAACAAAATAGTGTTTTGTGAAGAAAGTAACATGTTGATATTTTTCTGCTCTTCTGCAATACAACAATATTTCTTGAGATAGCGCAGTCGGACGCGAGTTACATTACAATGTTTGGTGTGTGTATCGCCCATCGAGTTAATAAAGGAGTTTTCTTTATCCACTACATTTTCCGGAATTGTATATTTGGAGATGTTAGTGGCTTGTTAGTCTCTTCTGACTGCAACGTGGCGTTTCTGTCACTTGCTATCTAAAGAACTATTTTCTAGGTTCGACTACTTCATCTTGATGGAAACTTTTACTTATTGACTCATCTCACTCTCGATCATCATCACCCAGTCTTCTTAAGTTCTTACAATCCAAAAAATGTTCAACTCGGTGCGAATCGCTTTATCCTGAGCAACCAACTCCGCGAGTTACACAGCATCCTTGTAAAATTACGTCTCCGACTCCGTGTTGAGGTTCCACTTTACTAATGCCTTATCGGATACACCTCATTTCCATCATCTTAAAGTGATTTTAATATACACTAGTAAACATTTCAAACAGCCACAAGTAAACATTTTGTGTTGTATTTCATCTCGATTTAAATATAACATATATAGCCATCATCTGCATCAAACGAGCACCGCTGACTTCAATAAAGTTGTATCCGGCTTTATTAGTACGCCTCTCGTTCGCAAGGAACGATGCATTGTCTAAGATTATAAGTTGAATTTACGGAATTGTACACTCATGTTGGTAAACCAATGCAGGAATAAACAACCTTAATCTTTGGACGGGTCCTGTCTACCTACTCGACCGGTACTTTGGTTAACAGATGAATATTGAAATTACATAAATATTTCATTCCCGTAAATTAAAATCCTTTTGTTTTTCAAATCTGGGATCAGTAACATTAATTATATAATTATTAAATGTTTGTTTTATTAATTATTTTATTAATTATTTGTTGAAAAATTATTAAGCAGCTCGCGCGATTAGCATATCGGTAAATAAGCGTACACCGGCACCTCCCATAACCTAATTGAGCCTATATAGGTGTTTAGTACGATCCTGTATAACATTTCTTGATACGTTATTTGTATCGGTAGTCTCGGTGTCGCATCGTCGCCTATCTAACCCAGATCCCGTTATTTATTAAGGGAATCGAGTTCATCAAAATATATTTTAACGAGACAAAATATATTTAAATTATTATGTCGTACGACGCTAAGTTCGCAGCTATGAAAGAAATTATTTGTGCAATGCCGGCTGTCTTGTACATCTTCAGAAAAATGCTGTATCAACTTTCATTACCCAAGTTTAACATTGTTTAGCATCCACTTCTTAAGATGCGTGTGAAGTTAGACCTAACTAGAGTAGAACTAATATTAGGAATAGTTTAGCACAAACTTCACACGCCTGTACACGATTTTGAAGTTAAAACTAAATTGATCCTAAACTATCAAACAAATAAAAAATGAGAATGTATTGGTAAAATAAAAATAAAGATGGCATTTAGGCGAATTTTTAAAATATTTCAATCAATTTTTTATGTTTGGTAAAACATATAGGGGATTAGTTTTGGGTTCATGTTTCACTTTGCGTTAAATACTGCTATGTTAAATGTAGCGTTAAATTATTGCGTTAAACTGTTGCGAGTTACTCGTAACATGTCACTTAAAATGTTATACAGAAAAACTTCGATTTAACGGACTAATTGGAGAGTCCGTTAAATCCGATTGTACGTTAAATCCGAATGTTTTTAAATTTAATTGATTCGATCGAATTTAATCTGGGACGGAACTCAGGCATTTCTTAGCCGATTATGTTAGGATTGGGTATGTTGAATGGAAATAGGATTCTTAAACGTATTTTGGAAGAAAATCTGGAATATGGCCACCTGGGACGTGTTGAATGGAAATGCGGTTCTTAAATGGTTTTTGCAACAAGTTCAGAATTATGTCCACTTGGGACGAAACTCGACCAAAACTTAACTCGTTACGATGGGATTGGATATGTTGGGTGGAAATGGGGTTCTAAACTGTTATTGGAAGTTGTTTTGTAAAAGGCCACCTAGAATCCGGCCATTCTTTAACTGAGTTTAATGTAATTGGATTTATTTGTTGAAAATGGGATTCTTAAATGATTTATGGAAGAAGTTTTGGAATATCGCCACCTTGGACGGAACTCAGGCAGTTTTTAACCGATTACGATGGGATTGGATTTGTTTAATGGAAATGAGATTCATTAATGGTTTCTAGAAAAAGTTTTTTAATAGGACCACCTGGAGCGGGACACGGATATTACTTAACCGATAATGGTGGCATTCGGGACGTTGTATAAATATGTGATTATGAAATGATAAACTGTTGTACTCGCCAGAGGATGAGCAACCGAATCATTATTTTCCTCATTTCTGATTATTGCTGTAGTGGAGAGTATAATTATTGGTTGTTTTATGGAATTAACTCCCAGTCTATTTATGCTCTTGTATTGCAAGTACCTCAAAATTGTAAATTTTTGCTTGGTTCGAAAAGTCTTGAAAATCTCAAGGTCTTAGAATTCATCATATTCCATGTTCCCGTGAACAGTTTTCGAGGTCGTTGTTGATAAGAATACTATAAGTTTATTTGAGCCCTTTGTGTAAGCTTCATAAAGTGATTTTTGTGAGGCAGGTAGTTGGCCTGCCACTCAACCACTAATTACATGAGTGGGTCACGTATTGGTGATAGATGTTAAGTCATCAAGCCTTATAAGAAATATGTTAACATCACGAGCCGCACTTATTTCAAGAAAGACACCTGGTGGCCATATTCAAGAATTCGTTCCTAAAATCAATTAAGAATCCCATTTTCATTAAACAAACCCAACTACATTATAATCGGTTAAAGAATGGCTGGGTTCGAGGTGACCTTTTCCAAAACTACTTACAATATCATTTTAGAATCCCATTTCCACCCAACATACCCAATCCCAACATAATCAGCTAAGAAATGCCAAATTTCCGTCAAATTAAATTCGATCGAGTCGTTTAAATTTAAAAACATTCGAATTTAACGGACATTCAGATTTAACGGACTCCCCAATTAGACAGTTAATTCGAGGTTTTTCTGTATAACATTTTACGTGACATGTTAATACAACAATTTAAAGCAACATTTAACATAACATTAATTAACGCAGCGTGTGACATGTACTCAAAACTAATCCCCTATATGTTTTACCGAACATAAAAAATTGAAGCAAAATGGAGCGTCCGTTAAATCGAAGGTTTACTGTATATCGCTAAAAACAATTTCAAATTTTTCCATCACCTCCAAAATCACACTCTTAAAATGCACGAACTCCGCAACGACCTGCTGTGCTTGGCAGTGCTTTGATAATAAAATTAATTCTCGAAATATTCAATTTCTTAAGAAAATCATAAATTCTTACTATAGCACAGGTTATTAAAGTATTTATTTGACCACGTGAAGCCCATTAGCTTTTTAAATGGTTAAATGGCTAGGAACTTCTAATCTTAACCTATCAGAAAATCATACAGAACTAGGTGATAATCAGGCGAATTCTCGAAATATTCAATTTCGTAAAAAATCATAAATTCTTACTAAAGCGCAGGTTTATTAAAGTATTTATTGGACCACGTGAAGCCCATTAGCTTTTTAAATGGTTAAGAGGCTAGGAAGTTCTAATCTTAACCTTTCAGAAAATCATACAGAACTAGGTGATAATCAGGCGAATTCTCGAAATATTCAATTTCGTAAAAAATCATAAATTCTTACTAAAGCGCAGGTTTATTAAAGTATTTATTGGACCACGTGAAGCCCATTAGCTTTTTAAATGGTTAAGAGGCTAGGAACTTCTAATCTTAACCTTTCAGAAAATCATACAGAACTAGGTGATAATCAGGCGAATTCTCGAAATATTCAATTTCGTAAAAAATCATAAATTCTTACTAAAGCGCAGGTTTATTAAAGTATTTATTTGACCACGTGAAGCCCATTAGCTTTTTAAATGGTTAAGAGGCTAGGAACTTCTAATCTTAACCTTTCAGAAAATCATACAGAACTAGGTGATAATCAGGCGAATTCTCGAAATATTCAATTTCGTAAAAAATCATAAATTCTTACTAAAGCGCAGGTTTATTAAAGTATTTATTGGACCACGTGAAGCCCATTAGCTTTTTAAATGGTTTAGAGGCTAGGAACTTCTAATCTTAACCTTTCAGAAAATCATACAGAACTAGGTGATAATCAGGCGAATTCTCGAAATATTCAATTTCGTAAAAAATCATAAATTCTTACTAAAGCGCAGGTTTATTAAAGTATTTATTGGACCACGTGAAGCCCATTAGCTTTTTAAATGGTTAAGAGGCTAGGAAGTTCTAATCTTAACCTTTCAGAAAATCATACAGAACTAGGTGATAATCAGGCGAATTCTCGAAATATTCAATTTCGTAAAAAATCATAAATTCTTACTAAAGCGCAGGTTTATTAAAGTATTTATTTGACCACGTGAAGCCCATTAGCTTTTTAAATGGTTAAAAGGCTAGGAACTTCTAATCTTAACCTATAAGAAAATCATACAGAACTAGGTGATAATCAGGCGAATTCTCGAAATATTCAATTTCGTAAAAAATCATAAATTCTTACTAAAGCGCAGGTTTATTAAAGTATTTATTTGACCACGTGAAGCCCATTAGCTTTTTAAATGGTTTAGAGGCTAGGAACTTCTAATCTTAACCTTTCAGAAAATCATACAGAACTAGGTGATAATCAGGCGAATTCTCGAAATATTCAATTTCGTAAAAAATCATAAATTCTTACTAAAGCGCAGGTTTATTAAAGTATTTATTGGACCACGTGAAGCCCATTAGCTTTTTAAATGGTTTAGAGGCTAGGAACTTCTAATCTTAACCTTTCAGAAAATCATACAGAACTAGGTGATAATCAGGCGAATTCTCGAAATATTCAATTTCGTAAAAAATCATAAATTCTTACTAAAGCGCAGTTTTATTAAAGTATTTATTGGACCACGTGAAGCCCATTAGCTTTTTAAATGGTTAAGAGGCTAGGAACTTCTAATCTTAACCTTTCAGAAAATCATACAGAACTAGGTGATAATCAGGCGAATTCTCGAAATATTCAATTTCGTAAAAAATCATAAATTCTTACTAAAGCGCAGGTTTATTAAAGTATTTATTGGACCACGTGAAGCCCATTAGCTTTTTAAATGGTTAAGAGGCTAGGAAGTTCTAATCTTAACCTTTCAGAAAATCATACAGAACTAGGTGATAATCAGGCGAATTCTCGAAATATTCAATTTCGTAAAAAATCATAAATTCTTACTAAAGCGCAGGTTTATTAAAGTATTTATTTGACCACGTGAAGCCCATTAGCTTTTTAAATGGTTAAAAGGCTAGGAACTTCTAATCTTAACCTATCAGAAAATCATACAGAACTAGGTGATAATCAGGCGAATTCTCGAAATATTCAATTTCGTAAAAAATCATAAATTCTTACTAAAGCGCAGGTTTATTAAAGTATTTATTTGACCACGTGAAGCCCATTAGCTTTTTAAATGGTTTAAAGGCTAGGAACTTCTAATCTTAACCTTTCAGAAAATCATACAGAACTAGGTGATAATCAGGCGAATTCTCGAAATATTCAATTTCGTAAAAAATCATAAATTCTTACTAAAGCGCAGGTTTATTAAAGTATTTATTGGACCACGTGAAGCCCATTAGCTTTTTAAATGGTTTAGAGGCTAGGAACTTCTAATCTTAACCTTTCAGAAAATCATACAGAACTAGGTGATAATCAGGCGAATTCTCGAAATATTCAATTTCGTAAAAAATCATAAATTCTTACTAAAGCGCAGGTTTATTAAAGTATTTATTGGACCACGTGAAGCCCATTAGCTTTTTAAATGGTTAAGAGGCTAGGAAGTTCTAATCTTAACCTTTCAGAAAATCATACAGAACTAGGTGATAATCAGGCGAATTCTCGAAATATTCAATTTCGTAAAAAATCATAAATTCTTACTAAAGCGCAGGTTTATTAAAGTATTTATTGGACCACGTGAAGCCCATTAGATTTTTAAATGGTTAAGAGGCTAGGAAGTTATAATCTTAACCTTTCAGAAAATCATACAGAACTAGGTGATAATCAGGCGAATTCTCGAAATATTCAATTTCGTAAAAAATCATAAATTCTTACTAAAGCGCAGGTTTATTAAAGTATTTATTGGACCACGTGAAGCCCATTAGCTTTTTAAATGGTTAAGAGGCTAGGAAGTTCTAATCTTAACCTTTCAGAAAATCATACAGAACTAGGTGATAATCAGGCGAATTCTCGAAATATTCAATTTCGTAAAAAATCATAAATTCTTACTAAAGCGCAGGTTTATTAAAGTATTTATTTGACCACGTGAAGCCCATTAGCTTTTTAAATGGTTAAAAGGCTAGGAACTTCTAATCTTAACCTATCAGAAAATCATACAGAACTAGGTGATAATCAGGCGAATTCTCGAAATATTCAATTTCGTAAAAAATCATAAATTCTTACTAAAGCGCAGGTTTATTAAAGTATTTATTTGACCACGTGAAGCCCATTAGCTTTTTAAATGGTTTAGAGGCTAGGAACTTCTAATCTTAACCTTTCAGAAAATCATACAGAACTAGGTGATAATCAGGCGAATTCTCGAAATATTCAATTTCGTAAAAAATCATAAATTCTTACTAAAGCGCAGGTTTATTAAAGTATTTATTGGACCACGTGAAGCCCATTAGCTTTTTAAATGGTTTAGAGGCTAGGAACTTCTAATCTTAACCTTTCAGAAAATCATACAGAACTAGGTGATAATCAGGCGAATTCTCGAAATATTCAATTTCGTAAAAAATCATAAATTCTTACTAAAGCGCAGGTTTATTAAAGTATTTATTGGACCACGTGAAGCCTATTAGCTTTTTAAATGGTTTAGAGGCTAGGAACTTCTAATCTTAACCTTTCAGAAAATCATACAGAACTAGGTGATAATCAGGCGAATTCTCGAAATATTCAATTTCGTAAAAAATCATAAATTCTTACTAAAGCGCAGGTTTATTAAAGTATTTATTTGACCACGTGAAGCCCATTAGCTTTTTAAATGGTTAAAAGGCTAGGAACTTCTAATCTTAACCTATCAGAAAATCATACAGAACTAGGTGATAATCAGGCGAATTCTCGAAATATTCAATTTCGTAAAAAATCATAAATTCTTACTAAAGCGCAGGTTTATTAAAGTATTTATTGGACCACGTGAATTCCATTAGCTTTTTAAATGGTTAAGAGGCTAGGAAGTTCTAATCTTAACCTTTCAGAAAATCATACAGAACTAGGTGATAATCAGGCGAATTCTCGAAATATTCAATTTCGTAAAAAATCATAAATTCTTACTAAAGCGCAGGTTTATTAAAGTATTTATTTGACCACGTGAAGCCCATTAGCTTTTTAAATGGTTAAAAGGCTAGGAACTTCTAATCTTAACCTATCAGAAAATCATACAGAACTAGGTTTTAATCAGGCGAATTCTCGAAATATTCAATTTCGTAAAAAATCATAAATTCTTACTAAAGCGCAGGTTTATTAAAGTATTTATTGGACCACGTGAAGCCCATTAGCTTTTTAAATGGTTTAGAGGCTAGGAACTTCTAAGCTTAACCTTTCAGAAAATCATACAGAACTAGGTGATAATCAGGCGAATTCTCGAAATATTCAATTTCGTAAAAAATCATAAATTCTTACTAAAGCGCAGGTTTATTAAAGTATTTATTGGACCACGTGAAGCCCATTAGCTTTTTAAATGGTTTAGAGGCTAGGAACTTCTAATCTTAACCTTTCAGAAAATCATACAGAACTAGGTGATAATCAGGCGAATTCTCGAAATATTCAATTTCGTAAAAAATCATAAATTCTTACTAAAGCGCAGGTTTATTAAAGTATTTATTTGACCACGTGAAGCCCATTAGCTTTTTAAATGGTTAAAAGGCTAGGAACTTCTAATCTTAACCTATCAGAAAATCATACAGAACTAGGTTTTAATCAGGCGAATTCTCGAAATATTCAATTTCGTAAAAAATCATAAATTCTTACTAAAGCGCAGGTTTATTAAAGTATTTATTTGACCACGTGAAGCCCATTAGCTTTTTAAATGGTTTAGAGGCTAGGAACTTCTAAGCTTAACCTTTCAGAAAATCATACAGAACTAGGTGATAATCAGGCGAATTCTCGAAATATTCAATTTCGTAAAAAATCATAAATTCTTACTAAAGCGCAGGTTTATTAAAGTATTTATTGGACCACGTGAAGCCCATTAGCTTTTTAAATGGTTTAGAGGCTAGGAACTTCTAATCTTAACCTTTCAGAAAATCATACAGAACTAGGTGATAATCAGGCGAATTCTCGAAATATTCAATTTCGTAAAAAATCATAAATTCTTACTAAAGCGCAGGTTTATTAAAGTATTTATTGGACCACGTGAAGCCCATTAGCTTTTTAAATGGTTAAGAGGCTAGGAAGTTCTAATCTTAACCTTTCAGAAAATCATACAGAACTAGGTGATAATCAGGCGAATTCTCGAAATATTCAATTTCGTAAAAAATCATAAATTCTTACTAAAGCGCAGGTTTATTAAAGTATTTATTGGACCACGTGAAGCCCATTAGCTTTTTAAATGGTTAAGAGGCTAGGAAGTTCTAATCTTAACCTTTCAGAAAATCATACAGAACTAGGTGATAATCAGGCGAATTCTCGAAATATTCAATTTCGTAAAAAATCATAAATTCTTACTAAAGCGCAGGTTTATTAAAGTATTTATTTGACCACGTGAAGCCCATTAGCTTTTTAAATGGTTTAGTGGTTCGGAAGTTCTAATCTTAACCTTTCAAACAATTACAGAGAACTAGCGTTGGTGATAATCAGGTTAATTCTCAAGATATTTAATTTTTGAAGAAAATATTATATTCTTTGGACGGAATTCGATTTTTTTTTTTTTTTAAAGAATAATTAAAATTGGAAAACTATTCAAATATTTCATTTTTTCGCCTAATTGTCATTTTTATTTAATTTTTACCAATCCAAACACACTTTCGATTGTTTTTTGTTGGTTTAGGACTAGTTTAGGTCTAACTTCAAAAGCGTTTCTTAAAGCAAAAAGGCGGCATACAGATATAGCGGCAACATGAACGTTTTTCTGCCTGCTGGATTTACAATAAAATTTGCACTATGTGATAGCTGTTATTAATTTTTCCATGAACTGTGGTACTATTCTTGCTTTCTCTGGAAAAAGAGAATTTTGAAAAATATTTTCATAGCATTTTTGTCTAAATTGTAATCAATCAAAAAATCTCGAGGTTCCCAATTCAAGGGTTAAATACTAATGAATTTTAGAGTAGGTTTCAGTGATTTTAGAGTATTTTTTAATATAATTTAAATAATTACGGTTTCAGGAA
Source organism: Nephrotoma appendiculata (assembly GCA_947310385.1). NCBI lineage: Eukaryota > Metazoa > Arthropoda > Insecta > Diptera > Tipulidae > Nephrotoma > Nephrotoma appendiculata. The sequence continues at coordinate 206,355,603 of OX371225.1, read as the reverse complement.
ATTCTATTCTAAGTTGTGGAATTGTAGGAGGGTTGAATTAATAAATGTTGATATTATTTAGGAAGCCGGAAAATATTAATTTGGAATTTAGAAGATAAGAATTGTGTTGTCATTGTGGTACTAACTATCGGCTTTAATAAGTGTCTGTAACCGGCTGATCCAATCAATCATATTTGTTTAAGAAGCCGGAAAGTATTAATTTAGAATTAAATTTCTGGAAATTTCCAGATGTATGTGAAATTAAAAAAACTGTTCCTCAGGTTGCTGATTTAGAGAAGCAACTGTTGAAGACCAATACCATCGTTATCCATTAAACGTATTAAGCCTTTATCCTTCTTCTTTAGTACATTAGAAGAAAATTAGAATTGTGTTGTGCCGTACGACCGCTAGGTGTCTGAAACCAGGCCGTTCCGTCCCAAAAAAAAATACATTTCCTATCCTTCCTATTGTTATGTGTAAACAGGCTGTAGGAATAGGCCCGGCGTTATCCGGGACACTTGTCAAGTACTTGGTCTTACAGTCCAAACTCCAATCAATCAATCAATCAATCAATTTTTGTCTAAATTGTGTTTTTCTTGCCTACTGAGTAATTTATTGACTCAGTGTAAATATATTCGAAACAAGTTGAAAATATTTGTCCTTATAAAAATTTATATTTAAAACTACATAGTAATCAATTATAACACGATCAAAATTTTACAAGAAATGTTTTATTACCAACTAGGAAAATTAAAATGCATCGAAAAACTAACGCCAAAAGCTGTTGCTTTGAGATATTAAAGTAAAACCCGCTTAATTTTCCCAAAGCATAACACCATATGTTTTGAAAATTTTTGCACTAAACTAATTCGTTCAGATAGGCCAGAAAATGCAACACATATAATGATCTGTTTTGACGACTTTTTGAAGCTGTGTTAGTCCAATGATTTCATCTCTATTGGTAATCTGTTGTAAGCTACTATGGATGCGTATATGATGGATTTCGTATCTGCTTTAATTACATGTATGTGTCGTTTTATTCGGGTAGCATATGTGTGCGTATCAGCATTGGATTTGAATTTAGTGTTAGTGTGAGTTTGGCCGTTGATGATGTTATGTGTGATGTTCAGTAAATTATGTTGGTAAATTAAACATATTAGAATCAGGTGGTATCGCTCGCATTTATCAATTTCGTTCGTTCACGTTTATCTAAATTGTAAAGATTTTGTATAGCTCTATTTTGACTTATTTGTAATTCGGCAATTTTGCTTTTATTTACAGATCCCCAAATTGCAATCCCACATACTTATTATATTACTATTAACCAGTGCATAGAATGCATTATTTCTCATGCTATCACATAAATACGCTGATATTATTCTGAATATCCCAACAATTGACGACAATTTTCGTTCAACCACGTCAACATGAACAGTAAAATTCATTTTATTATCAAGTGTTATTCCGAGATATATAAAAGACTCGACGCATTCCAAACTGAAACCCTCATAGCAAATACTTAATGGCAAACTTCTGTAAAACAACATGTATTTGGATTTTCGGACATTCAGTAGTAACTAGTTTATTGTTATTTAACCATTTAGCAATAATCCCTAAATCAGAATTGATTGATTCTTGCATCACTTCGTTGGTGGGAGATTCGTATACAATTGCTATATCGTCAGCATATAGAAATATTTTCCAGGCAAGTGGTAGCATTACTATATCATTTATAAATATCAAAAACAGTCCCGGTAAACCACATGTCAATCATTCGCCGACACAATCGGAAATTCCGAATATTGTTCGTCGGCAAACGGAGTGACTAATTTGTAACGGTAAGTCAGTCTAGTGGACATATAGTTAGCAGGCCAAATCCCGTCTTATATTTGACTTTTACCGTGAAACGAAAGCTGTGTTGCTTTCAAAATATTACAACAACAATTGCATTGTATTCAAGCCGATTGTTTTAGAATGTTAAGAAAAAAATTTTTAGGATTAGGGGAAATAAAATCATTTTATGGTTATGGTGTTTACCGCAAGGCGTTATTTTTTCTATTTTTCTCGAAAAATTTATCTTGTAGAATAATTTAGCATTTGTTATTTGATAGCAAAATGCCGAATTTAATTTATTCTATTTCTTAAAATAAAAAAACTAAAATAAATATTAAGAAAATGAACCAACACAGAAAAATTAAAACGCATTAAAAAATTAAATCCAAAAGTTGTTGCTATCACATTTCTTAGCTAAGCTAAGCGGATTAGCGAAAGCAACACTACTGAAGTCACTTTATCGTCAGTGTACTTGTCGACTAAGTTTTAACTTGAATGTATATCTAATTTTCGACTTCAAATACGTTTTTATGTCTCACTTTAACCACGAATACTAACCATTAACGTCCAAATAACATCGAAAAACTTACATTCATTCCAGTTATAAGGTTGACATTGAGATTAAGAGCGGCCAACAGTTTTTGTAGTAGTTCAAGTATCCAAAAAGCCTTTAAAATGTAATACTTCATTCGCAAGATGGCTTAGTATGATATTATTGGGTATACAAACAAATTTCCGACCTTTTTAGATAGGTGTCGTTAATATCACTGCTTGCATATTATTCAATCGGGCAATACATGTTTTTGGAGGTTAAATGTCAAGCTTGAATAATTACTAGTGACATTTGTTCAAAGCGTAAACAACAATTATTTTCATGTAATTGAAGATGTCGAATTTTGTACCAAAAAAACAACATTTGCGGGAAGTTTTACTTCATTATTTTTTGTTGAATACAAGTGCAGCGGAAACAAATCGTTTGCTTCTGGAAGTTTAAACAACATGCAAAGAGTGGTTTGAACGATTCAAAGTTGGTGATTTTGACGTAAGAGACAAAAAACGTGAAGCAGACCAAGAAACTTTGAAGATACAGAATTGGAAGAATTGCTTGATGTGAACCTTGTCAAACCCTTATCAAGGACATGGAGCGTCGGAAAACCTGCTGAAATAGCGTGAAACCATTACGGGACAAGTTTATCGACGACGACTGATGGCTTTAAAGCAAGCTCTAGCTGAAAAACGACTGAAAAGGGACAAAAGGCACAATAAGATTATTTTGCAACATGACAACGCTAGGCCACATGTTGCTATACCTGTCAAAAATTACTTGGACAGGCAGAACTGGGAAATTCTACCCCACCCGCTGTATTCACCAGACATTGCTCCCTCTGATTACTACTTGTTCCGGTCGATGCAATCAGCCCTGGCACAGCAGCACTTCACTTTATATGAAAACGTCAAAAAATGGGTCGATGACTGAATCGCCTCGAAACCACCAGACTTCTTCCTTCGGGGAATCCGTTTATTGCCTGAACGATGGGCGAAGGTTTTAGCTTCCGAAGGAGCATACTTTGAATAAAACATTCTTTCATTCTCTACAAAAACTAATGTCTTTTATTTCAGTAAAAAAGGTCGGAAATTTATTTGTAGACCCAATATATTAACCATATCTGAACCATAAATATCCATATATATCTGTATATTCCGCAATAAAATCTTTCAAAAGATGCTTTGCGACTAAATTATATTTTATACACCAATCTGGGCAGCAAATAATTTTTATTGCTATATGCAGTTTTAAAAAATGATGATAAAATTTCAGCAAGTGCAGCGGCAATGATTTTTTTAGTACATAAAAGAGTAAAAAATTTCTCAGTTCGTTTCCTTTGAAAACAGCTACATGCTCCAATGATCGAAGCTGTCGTTGAAAATTATTTCGTATTATTTGTTTAAAAACATCATTTTGCTTGTGATTAACCTTTTCACATGATTTGGAAGTAGAGGTTTTTTTCCAAACCAAATTTTTAATAATTTTTTGATAACACCGAGCAGTACTATGCGTAAATAATCTAAAGCAACTTGTGATACCATGCCTGTACCAAGATCCTGAAGTGGATCAATTTGAAGTATGTAACTCTTCAGATATTCGTAGATCAAATGTAGAGTCTGTTCGAGGAGGTGCAATTAAATCATTAAAACACATTCTGTGTTTTTGTTATCAAATACTTCTCTAATTACACATTATGGGCAACCAATAACGGCATTGTATTGCTTAACGCCATAGACACTTGCCATAGCACAAATTATTGCTCGAATTTTAATTGAAATAGGTTATATTCTATTATCATCAAAAGCATTTTGAATTCCCTTCATTTCATCCACAAACGGGTTTAAAAAATCTCCAAAAACTATTTGGTTTTTTTGGAACATGATAAATTCCAATTACAAAGACATTATTTGTGATATTGTTAACAACGCGACCTAATATAAGCCAAAACGAATGTTTGGTATTATCGCTGAATACAGGAAGCCCGTCAACATTTAAATCAATATACAACGTTTGTGGTACTACGTTTGATGTTTCTTGCGCTAAAATCTTTGCTAAATTATTCTCTAGCCGACATGAACATACTCTCCTGGAAACAATACAACTTTCTAACTTTCGTGGTGTTTTCAACAAAGTTCGGTAATCCAGTGGCAATTTCGGAAAAAAGGTTTTGAAAATTTTTAACAACTTTGATAGTGAATTTTTGTTTATATTATGCTCAATCGGCCATTTTTGCAAGAAGAACTTTACATACGAATTAACTTTTGACTCGTTGTTTGGTTCTATAAAATTGACAAAATTTAAATTTTCAGGAAAATTGTTTGTATACTGAGGTCTATTAGGATTCTCTTCTTTCACATTACGGTCACAGCCACTTTAAGTTACAACACTAGTCTCACAAAGTTCAGAATCATTTTCGTTGGGTGATTCCTTTAAATAAGATACATTTTCGCTTGTATTCCGGAAACATGATTGGGTTTGAATATTGCCACCTATTTGTGAGAGCGTGTTAGTTGAACTTTGCATTACTTCACTGTCTAACAAAATTTTGTTCAAAATGACTTTATTTATTTTTTTTTTAAATTTGTATTTTAAATTATTAACTGCTTTATTTTTAATTTTATTACTTGTTATTACTGAATTCATTTTTAATTTTCACTTTTAAAGATGTAATAACTCCAAATGGCAATAAAAAACTGTGTACGTACCTGAACGCTTATTAAACTAAACCTTTAGAGCAATACACTGAACTCGATTTGATCACTTTCCCAAAACAGACGACCATGTCACTTATTTGATTACTAAAAACTGACTTTCATGTCAGTTTTCTGTGTCTGACTTAAATATACAATCACACCACTGACTTCAAAGCCAAACTTCTGTAAATGGCGTTGAAGCCCATCGAACAATTCAATTTTAAGTCATTGATAAGGAATCGACTTCAACGTCAGTTAAATAACAAACTTCAAAGTCAAAATACTGTAACTGGCCTTTGAATGCGTCTTATAACAGGTTTCATAGCTGGAATAACAAGTATGCTTTTCAAATCTCATTCAATTCAAATATAGAGCCCCAGATTTAGTTTTAAAATGTAACTGTTTATGAAATTCTACTTGCTACGAGTAGGTTTCTGACTTTTTTCGCAATTTTTATAAAATTGTACTAAAACAACTCAAGTATAATGTAAGAAATATTCAGTATTTCCTATCATTCTGTTTTCCGAGCATAGCGTGACATATTATATACAGATAGTCACAAAATTGAAGGCACAAGCAGTTTTACTTATAGAAAAGTTATACATTTTATTGAAACTGCATGTATAATTATTTTTTTTTAGTTTTTATTAATTATTAATTCATTTCAAGTAATACAATTAAAAAATTCATATTGACAAGTTCAATTTCTTAAAAGCACAATAAATAACATTAATTATAAAAATCCAAAAATAATTGACTTAAAATTAAAGGCACATCCAAATTATTAAACTTAATATCTAGTTGCATACCCTTTTGCATCAATCACTGCCTGTAATCATCTCGTCATATTTTCAACCAATGTTTCGGTGATAATATAACGGGATAATAATTTGTCATCCCTTAGCAATAATAACAATAATAACCCCTTTGCGTCAATCACTGTATGTACTCGTCTCGGCATACTTTTAATCAATTTTTCGGTGATAACTGGACTAGTAAGTTGCCATTCCTTAGCAATAATAACCAAATTAAAAATCATTATCTTAAAAGCAAGTCAAAATATAATTAATTTTTAGTTCGTTAAAGTGTTGTGCCTTCAATTTTGCGACTCACTGTACATAGGAATACGTCATTGCCATACAATAACTTGTTTTCAAATTTGTTATATTCAATAAACCATGAAATCATAGAATTTTACTGATTGATAACAGAAAGCATAATTTTAGACATTTCCTACATTCTCTACAATGTCGACGTCAAATTTTTGATTGTCTACGTATATTCTCTACACAAGTAGGATATTGATTATCTACGCGGTGTCGATAATACGCCATAACACTGCCCTATATATGCTTACTTACATCGAACTAAAAAAAAATGGGCTGGGTTTTTTTTTATTCTGGTGTATGATTCTTAAAAAAGACCTTTTCACATAATAAGACTAAATGCACAACGCAGAGCAGATGTAAATTCATTTATTACAAAGGTCATTCTCTGGTTAATTGAGACTAGTTTGATCCATTATCTCACACACATATATACATTTTAGTTTTTCCATACACCACAATACTACACACACACATAACTTAAAATAATTTATCACATTAATGTAGAAGTAACAACCATTATCCCAGAATATAAAATCCAAACTACATACATGTACATAATATCTCAAAATCATCCCCATGACTATAATTTATTAACACTTAAGATAGTATAAAGTAGTAGTCCACCCCAAACATCCCGTCGTAAGTATAAAATAAAGGAAAATTCCAGGATGAGTATATGGAACGCCATAAATTTAATGTAATGAATTTTTCTTCATTTTTTATTTTATTTTAGTTAGAATTAGTGTTGTACATATCCATATAGTATGATGACATAATATGACAACCATTTTTACCACAAGATGGTCATCATATAATCATTATCGTATACATATCCAATATTTATCCAAAAATAACAAAACCTTTTGACCTAAAAATAAAAATATGAACGCAAAATCCATAAAAAAAATATGATTTCCAAACCGAAGATGATGATGATGATGAACTGAGCCGCAGCCTCTCTGCTATATACAAATTTATATAAATATACGTCTTGTGCGCTTCGGTGTGTACATGTTGCTACATAACCGCACCACCAAGTAAACTAAAAAAAAAAAAAATTCCAACCATAAAACTTTAATAATTTATTTTGATGGTTTGACGTGACATGACTTTGAATTATTTCATTGCATTTTTTTTTATGTTGTTCTTTGGTTATGCTTTAATGGAGTTAGGTTTAGTGATTGTACGTACATCCAATATCCACATTACATATATTACACAAATAAACAAAAACAAAAAAATAAAATTTTATGTCTGTTTGGTTTTTATACCCAGTGACCCGTTTTATGCTTAGAAGAAAATCGTCTATCGATAAGGCTTAAATACTAGACCAAATTCAAAATAAATGCGTTCGGTTAATCCCTACACAACATACATTGTATATATACATAATATGATAATTTCTTGGAGCGATAAGCATATTTGTTTATTTTATGTAATTTGATTTTGATGAATGAAATTGTATTGTGAAATGTCGAGTAATTGTTTGACTTACTTGTTGATTTGGAAAAAGGCGGAGTAGAATATCTTGTGGCATGACGACGACCGTGTTTGATAACAATTTATGCGTAAACAGTAAACACTACACTTTTGTATCGTTGTTTCATTTACCTACTTTATAATGCCTAGTATAGGTTGGATATGCTGCAATACTTTGTACACTGGACTTGAATATATAATTGATGTTGATCAAATCAGTTTTTTGTTGGATTTGATGGTCTATTTTAATGAAAATGTATATGGTAATATATTTTAATGTGTCATCATTATCATTACTTCCGATTAATGTTGTGATATAAAATGGTTGAGTAATATTGTGAGCTAAAATCGATTATACCGAATTTAAATTTGATCGCACTTACGTCCAATCTCATAGTAGCGGTTGAAATGGCTCATAATGGTTTTCTGCCTAAAGGAGTTCTTCGTCGTTTTTTGTAAATGCTAAACTTTTCAACATCATAGTAAAAATTTAAAAATCTGTCATTGATCCTGTCACTTCCGGTACACAGATTTCCACCAAAGATCTCGTAATTAATCCAAAAGGTTGAGTATGAAGTCTGATTCCTAAAAGATAATCCGCGTGGACTGTATATAAGCCAAATTTTGGTGAAAGAAAGTATTTTCTTTTATCAAAACTCGTCATTTCCTAAATTTTTGCGTAGAAAAAGATTTGCTAAAACATCGTCAGTTCTGCTAAAATTTTGGAAAACTGGTCTGGGCCAGTATTGTAGTAAAATTGAATTACAATATTTTGGTTCATAATCGTTTTTCTCCTAAACTCCCTATTGAAGCCGGTGAAAAAACAAAAAAGCTCGTACGGAAGCTGCTACTTCCAGTGGGCCTCCCAATTTGCTGAAAACCATAGGTGGAGGTTTCATCCCGAAAAACAGTTTATTTGTCAATTTCGTCATATCCGCTAAAATTTTGTGAAACTGATCTGGACCGATATTGTTTCAAAATTTATTTTGCATCATTTATTTCATATTCATTTTTCTCCTTAAAAGATACACTTTTCAAAATATTTATTAAAATCATTAAAGCTCCTATGTTACTTCTGGTGGAACTATTTTGGCCTTAATTCGCTGAGATCTCCCAATTTGTAAAAAAACCTAAGTATGAAGTTTCATTCCAATCAACCAATCCTTTTGGTCGTTAAGGGCCGATTTTTTATTGAAAAACAGTTTTTTGTCGAAAAAAGTCATTTTCGCTTAAATATTGGAATACTGATCTGGACCGATATTGGTGCAAATTTAATTTAGAATTTTTTAGTTTATAAACATTTTTCTTCAAAATGATATACTAATATTCACAAAAAACGAAAAAGCTCCTATAGAAGTTACCACTTCCAGTGGTCCGATTTTAGCCTAAAAACATTGCTGTCTCCCAATTTTTAAGAGAAACTTAAGTATGAACGAACACACACATCATAGAGCTTTTTTAAAAACCACTTTTTTTTGACTTCGGCACTGTAGCGAATGGTAAATCTTACTACGATCTTTACGAAAGGTAAATTAACTGGAATTTTAAATCGTGTTAGGGTATTGACAAAAATTACCGTTGTGGCTACATTTGGTTTTTTGAAAAATGTCATGTTTCAGGTGTTCCTCCATTTGACGTTAACAGTTTCCCAACTCTTTAGATTTTAACTGATATAGAATATGAAGCACTTTCAGTAATCTACACAGGCGGAGAAATTTGTTTTGCATTTTTGCTCTCAGACTTTTAAAACACGGAGAAAAGTTATTTTTGACTTACGGTATTTTGGTAATTTTTGGTCAGAAATAATTGGTTCCTAATGATCATAGTCAGATGTTCTTCAATAAAGTTGAAATTACAATAGTGCTTGACAAATAAAATATTACAGAAAATTATTTGACAGGACCAATGTATATGTTCCGGTTTCCTCGGTTGAATATATTTGAGTGTAATATAAAATTCTTAAACATTAAAAACAAATTTGTTTTTTATTATTATTTTATCTTCGCAATCTGTTCTGGGGCCGAAGCACTCCCAACTATTTCGCAGTTCTCTTTTCTTTTCTTTTTACCTTACATGAGTTTTGCACTCTGACAGGGGTTTATAGTTGGGTTCCATTTAATTTCTTGACAGATCAAAATCTGTTGATGAAAATTCCCTATAGCATCCTGTCCTTATCGGATTCAAATCCGGTATATCCTAATCCAAACGACCAAGCTTTAACCATTATGCCGTTTAGTCGGTAAAAAAATTTAAAAAAATTCTTAAATATTTAAAAAAATTCTCGATATCACAATCTTACTCAGGTATTTAAAATTCACGTTCTTGGATTGCCCAGTCACATCACATAATACAAATTTAAAGAATGTCTGTTGGTTTTAACCGAATTTCACCATTTTCACAGTTTTAATTTTATCTTTCAATGAATTTTAAATTTAATTTTCGCTGGTAAATTCATCTTTAAATGCGCAATCATATTTCATATCCATATTTGGTTAAAGTCGTATATGAAATGATTTGAATTTGAACACTCTTTTTCCTATAACTCCGGAGTCTACTTTATTCCCCATCGTAAAGTGGAATGAGGGGTTAGATTATTGCTCCGAAATCTATAAAATGGGCATGCTGGAAATCATGCCCATTTTATAGATTTCGACGCAATAAAACAATTTTTGCTAATTTTGATTCATACACTGCAAATATAAAATTTACGTTTGTACAGAAATCCAGGGGCCGTGTTCCTGAAATCGATGAAAATTTTTGCATTCAAATATAATTTGCTTTAAAATTATTTATATTTTTCGGCGGCTACTTTAATCAATTTTTCAAATTTGTTTGCAAGTTTTCAATTATTTATTTCCCTACTAAGGGCAAAAATTCCGACTGGGTAAATCGATGCGGAATTATTCTGTTAGTAGGGAAATTCTCAAACAAATTTGAAAAATGATTAAAGTAGCGAAAATTCGGAAAATATAAAGAATTTAATAGCAAATTATATTCGGATGCGGAAATTTCCACCGATTTCAAGAATAGGGGCTCATCAGGTGCCGTATTCTTGAAATCGGTGGAAATTTGCCCAATCGGAATTCAATTTATTTTGAAATTCTCTATATTATTCGAATTTTTCGACGGTTAATTTAATCATTTTTTACCCAGTCGGAAGTTTTGCCAAAGTAGGGGGAAACAATTATGTTTCTACATTTAAAAAAAGAAAAGAAATTTAAAAAAATGGTTAAGCCGGCGAAAAATTCGAAGAATATAAAGAAATTTAAAGCAAATTGTATTTCGATTAGGGAAATTTCCACCGATTTCAAGAATACGGCCCCAGTAGGCTAATTAGTGGCAAATACAAAAATGTATGCGTCATTAAATTTTCTTGTTAATCGGTCAGTAAAAAAACCGTATTTGTATTTTTTATATACATTTTAAATTATTTTTAATGACAAGAAATAAAAAAATTTACAAAATAATAAAAACAAAATTCTATCGGAACTTAAAATGATGAGTTCTGTTAAAAATAAAATTTCTATAGGAGTCAACAAACCTGGTATCTGTGTAGTTCTTCAGGAGAATTTATTAATCCAAATGTGAAATATAGAGTTTTAACCGGTCTACCTTTTCGAAACCGGTCAAAGAGTCGAGTAATTCAACATACTCGAAGTGACTCGTACTACAGCAGACCGTACTACAGCAATAAGTACTGCCGATGCAGACTTTCTTATCTTTTAAACTTAGTGTGTGGATAATACCAGAATATGGTCCATTTAACGGTCAATTGAAATATATTTGAAAATCTCAACCAACTGCTACACATGCAAGATGAAATAACCTAATGGTTGGTTATGAATGTGTGAAGCCTAAAATTTTTTAATAGAGCATTTTATTAAACCATATAAAAATTTTAATTATTTTTATGTCAACAGGTCTTGTTTTACTGGAGTTCCAACCCGTTTCTTCGTTTGAGTTCTGCTAGGTTTGAGTGAACCAAAAAAATATTTAAAGGGGCATTAACTTAGCTTAAGATTATCCTTTTCAATTTTCACTTGGCTCTAAATATTTTTTGATTTTTTTTTTTGTTAACTTTTTGTAAAGCAGAACCCGTCATTTTAATTGGTAGAAACGGATTCCAAAAAATTTTAATAGACCTTTTAATCTGAATATAAAGGGTTATCCAATTCAAGCTTGATAAAGTAATCTTAAAAAAAACACACAAAATATTCGGAATGTATTGTAATTTTTATTTCATTTTACAGATTGATCCTTGCCATTTTTAGTTAAACAAGATATCATTCAAATGTCCTCCACGGGACTTCTTACAGGCCTTGATTCTTTTGTGGTAATTTTCAATGACTTTTCGGCACATTTCGGACGGTATCTCGGCCATTACCTTACGAATATTAGTTTTCAATTCGTCAAGAGTTTGAGGATTGTTTGCGTAAACACGATCTTTCGCGTAGCCCCACAAAAAGAAATCCAAAGGCGTTAAATCACAGGATCTTGGAGGCCAATTGACATCAGCCAATCGCGAAATCAAACGTCCAGGAAATTTCTCTTGCAAAAGATCTCGATTTGCTCGTGTTACGTGACTGGTTGCTCCATCCTGCTGGAACCACATATCGTCAAGATCATAATCTTCGATTTTCGTAAAAAAATAATCGGTTAACATGCGGCCATAGCGCTCAGAATTGACGGTAACGGTTCGTCCATGGTTGTTCTCAAAAATATACGGCCCAATCACACCACCAGACCACAATGCGCACCAAACAGTGACTTTTTCCGGGTGTAATGGCTTCTCTACAATCAATTGTGGATTTTCTGAGCCCCAAATTCTACAGTTTTGCTTATTAACGTATCCACCAAGCGAAAAATGAGCTTCATCACTGAAGAAAATTTTGTTCGAAAAATCAGCATCAGCAGATTTAATAATTTTAACGCGTTGGTCGATTGTTAAATGCTCCATATTCTTAAATGGCAGAATGTCAACTAAATAAATGACAGCGTACTTGACGTTTATCTTTGACAGATGTCGGTATACAGATTTCTACTTTATCAACCTCGAATTGGATAACCCGTTACTTCACAAAAAGACATTTCAAGCGTATTGAATTATTAATATTTTTATCCACAACGCATGAATTTTATTTTTTCCTAAAGACTAAAATGTGCTTCATTATGAACAGAAAGTAAACCACACCCAAAAACAATTTTCACACTTTCCGAGTCTTTCAGTTTAGTCGTCATTCAGTCATTTAAAAGGAAGCAAAATAATTTTATGGAAGACAATTTACTAGTTTAACACTTTCCTGGTTTCTTTCACAAATTAAAATCAATAGTTGTAAAGATTAGTTTCTCACCTCCCTTAAAAATTAATAGAAAAATGCCTTAAATAGTAATTATTAATTAAAATTATTTCAAAAATTATTACACGCTTAATCTCGTTGCACTAAATTACAAAAATAAAAATTAAACCTAAGTAAATTTTTAAATTGCATAATAAATTCAATAAACTAATTTAATCCAATAAAATAAATTATCTCCAATAAACTACAGATTGTAGGCAGTTTTGGAAGAAAGCGTTTTATTTCTCAACATAGTCTGCTTTAAGCTCGATACACATACTTCCGCGTTTTTGTAAATTTTACTCCTTGCAAATTATAGGTTTTCTCAAGGCCCTTAAAATACGCGTTTGTTTCAGTGATGACCTCTTCGTTAGACTCAAATCTCTTACCGCCTAGCCATTTCTTTAGGTTTGGGAACAGGAAATAGTCGCAGATGGCTAAATTTGGAGAATATGCTAGATTGGGCAGCAGTTCGTAACCCAATTTGAAGACTTGTCATAGTGACTACACACGTGTGCACCCGTGCATTGTCTTGACGGAACAGAACTTTTTTCTTCACCAAATATTTATGTAAAATGCGATATAAAGCTCCCATCGTACAATATCATTCAATGGATTTTATTATTTATTTCTGGCATGACGACGCCTTTTGGACGAGCTGAACGTTCGGCGTCACTGTGCTGGTTCGACCACAGTCTTAAAATAATGTTTAATCAGCACACGAAATTCACTATTTTTCCATTTTTGTTAAAATTTACTAGGTTGTCTGCTTTCAATGGCTCTCAAATAACTAAATGAAGCAGCTTGCTCAAAATTTGATAGTAGTCGATTAATAGATTGCAGTTGCAGGAGGGAGCAAGCAGTATTGCATTTAAAGTTACTGCGCGGGAAATTCAAGAAGTCCAACTGCCCTCGTAAATAAAGGTTTGTGGCTCTATTCTAACTTTCCCTGGGAATAGGGAATTGAGAAAAACATTTGCATATCATTTTTGTCTGAAATGTATTTTTCTGGCCTTCTGAGAGAATTTGTTTCATGTATTTATTTTAGAAACAAAGTTGAATTGGAAGCGTTTGTCCCAAAAATTTTGCCCAAATTCTGGGCTAGAATAAAATTTCGATATTGAACGAAATTACTTTAATAAATTCTGGGCTGGAATATTATTGCAGTGCTAGTGTTACCCGATGAATTTTTTTTATTTTCCTGCGATGAATTTCTGGGCTAACTTCACATACATTCAGAATAGTGCTTCTGGTTTAGATAGTGGACAAACTGCGATACATTTTTGTAAGGCATCTAAAATGTAACAATTGCAGATGCTCAGCAATTTTGAGAATATTTCAATCTACTCACTTCATTCTAAAAAGAAAATAAATACAAATGACTTACTGATGTTCCCATTACGATTAAGTTTTGAAAGCTATTTACCTTGAATTGTGGTTTCAATTGCTTCATTAGAATGAAGTATTAAAATTGTTTTGACAACTCTGGATTTATTTTCCCTTGAATATGTTTATGGTATTATTGAAGCTCGTTAAAGGATCAAGTTTTTTGTGATACGATTATTTCAAAACCTATTTGAATCTAAAAAAAAGGAATAAATTAACATTTCAAATAAATTGTATTATCTGTTGATGAACAAATAGTCTATGGTAACAGCAGACTCACATTCTATCGGTAGGAATATAAATTTTTCCGTTCGGTCGCAAATCCGTTCCATTTTTTTTATTTGTATATTTCCTTTTCAATCTTTGACAATATTTCAGGCGGTCATGAAACCATCCGGATAGTGATTTTGGACAATAAAATAAATCCTAACATCAAGGAAATGATTAAATCATTAAATTTGTTTAGATATATCTACCTTTATGAATATTTTGAATTCCATACGAAATTTACATATCAAAATGACACTGCGTTGAAGACAGTTGGCAAACCTAAAAGCGCCCATTGATTGCGTGGTTTAAACGAATTGGTTTGTGATGTAGTGATAAATGCATCAGAACATATAAAGAAACTGAAGAACACTGTGAAACGCAACGGATGTGAAGTTGCTAACAAAACAACAAAAAACAAATTTGTTAAATTAACAAAAACAAACAGTCGGTAAAAGCAATGTTACCAATGAGAACCTGACAACAGACCAACTCGTTTAACTGAAAACTATTGATAAGAGTATATAAAACTTAATTTAAATTGAAATAAAAAAAAATTAACATTTCATTTTAAAAATATTTACATACTTAAGTAAGACAAAATATTTTATGTAATTTAATAATTTTAATAAATTGTACCATTTAAAGATTCAGTTATATATTGCAACAGCAAAGAAATCGAGTTGCATATACGTATATCAAATGATGGCATAAGAGGTGAACTGTGAAATAAAATTGGTCTCATCAAAAAACTACGAGATTTTCCCATTTGTTAATGCGTTGGAAAATCGAATCGCCTAGAAAATTTTGGCGATATTAGGGTTCCAGTGTATTAATTATTGGCCAGATCACAGAGACACTACCAAGTAGTGGCTATTATCATTAAACTCGTTTGAGTTGAGCAAAAAAACTTAAAATAAACCATGGGCCCACCAGACCCCTTACACCATTTTTCCCTAAATGAGGATCCATCGCCGTCGGTTCCTGGTATTCAAAAGCCTCTTTCGAGTAATTTTCACTAAAATCGTTTGAGCGGAGAAAATAATTAAAAATAAGCCTGGGGCTTACTAGAAAACTCATTACACGATTTTTCCAGAAATAAGGATCCATCGCCATGGTACTCGAAAACCTCCTTCCAGAAATGTTCATATTCCAAAACGTTTGGGCTAAGAAGAAAATTAAAAATAAACCAATGGCCCCCAGACAAGCCCTCTTTATACGTTTTTCCCGAATTCAGGATTCATCGCCATCGGTTTCTGGTACTAGAAAACTTCCTTCCAGAAATTTTCATTTAAATCGTTTGAGTAGAGCAAAAAAATTAAAAATAAACCCGGGGCTCACCAGAAAACCCATTATACGATTTTTCCGAAATGAGGACCCCATCGGTTCCTGGTACTAAAAAACCTCTTCCAGAAACTTTCATTAAAATCGTTTGAGTTGAGCAAAAAAAAAAATTAAATTCACTTTTTACCGAAGTGAAGATTCATCGCAATTGGTCTCTAGAACTTGACAACTTTCTTCTAGAAATGTTCATTAAAATCGTTTGAGTAGAGCAAAAAAAAAATTAAAAATAAACCAGGGGCCCACCAGAAGACCCGTTACACCATTTTTTCCTAAATGAGGATCCATTGCCATCGGTTCCTGGCATTCAAAAACCTGTTTTAAGTAATTATCATTAAAATCGTTTGAGTGGAAAAAATAATTAAAAATAAACCTGGGGTTCACCAGAAAACCTTTTACACGATTTTTCCGAAATAACGATCCATCGCCATCGATTCCTGGTACTTGAAAACCTCCTTCCAGAAATGTTCATGTAAATCGTTTGGGCTAAGAAAAAAATTAAAAGTAAATCAGGGGCCCATTGCACAAGTCCTATACGTTTTTCCTGAATTCAGGATCCATCGCCATCAATTCCTGGTACTATAAAACTTCATTCCAGAAATTTTCATTTAAATCGTTTGAGTTGAGGGGAAAAAAAATTAAAAGTAAACCCGAGCCCACCAGAAAAGCACTTACACACTTTTTACCGAAGTGAAGATTCATCGCCATTGGTCTCTAGAACTTGACAACTTTCTTCTAGAAATGTTCATTAAAATCGTTTGAGTAGAGCAAAAAAAAAAATTAAAAATAAACCCAATGGTTCACCAGAAAATCCCTTTCACGAGTTTGACCGAGGCTTTTACCGACTATTTGTTTTCGTTAATTTAACAAATTTGTTTTTTGTTAATTTTGTTGTTTTGTTAAAAACTTCACATCCGTAAGACGCAATGTCAGCAAAAAAGAACAAAATCTCCAAATTCTTCATAAAGCATCGAAAGGCAGTAGATTGTATCGATTGCAGCGCGCAGATCTAATCTATATATTACAACACTATCAAATTACGTTTTTATTTGCTAACGGACAACGAAATAATTGGAGTATGATTTTCTATACAGCCTATATTGAATAGACGCTAAACGCAAACCCAATTGACCATAATTTCGATGAAATATTTACCTCAAAAACCCGATTATATTAAAATGATTTTAATAATATTAAAATTAATTTTAAATATATTCTAATTGCAATTATACAAGCCAACCAAGGAAGGGATCGTATAAATTAGAATATATCATAAACGCAGGCATGAATATAACGATATACGTGAACAGACAATGCATATATGCTTTCTCGTAAATTGAATATTCAAGGTAACCAATATAGACAAAAATGTTGTGTTTTTAAATTCACATGGGGTCTTTTCATATTCCAATATTGTTTGTAGTAAATATGTATGTTCATTTTACAAAATTGTCTAAATAAAATTGAAAATTAATGATGGGTACAGTATATACCCACCAGCGTTTACCACACATGTTATTATACTAGATGCATTGGTTTCCTTGTACCTAACATATATCATGACCTATCTTAATTCGAAATAAACAACCTATAACTATATATGTACATAATTTATATACGATGAGACTTAATGTGAATGTACGTACATAATTATGTACATATGGGGATTCTAATTAAACCATGTAAATTAACATAATAAACATTATATGCAGACAACAACAAGAGCACCTATCATAATATAAAGGTATAGACGACGTATACATTATATGTATATGAAATTCCAAAATGATGATACACAAAGTGTTTGTACAGCATATAAGCCAACCTGAAAATAAATTAATTTAAATAAAAAAAAATCATCATGCTCTTCATTTTTGGATGAGTGTTTACGTTTAAACTTCCCGAGACCTCCCATTTTATGATATGAACGGAAATAAGCATACATCAAAATTTTTCCAGCTCGTAATTCATTTTTTGTTACGTAACGCATCAACGAGTATATTGATCGAATGCCCACTTTATTAATTAATATTGCGTTCAAATGGATAATTTAATTATAATTAAGCATTTATGTAATTCAATCAGGAATAGTAATTCAATCAGGAATTAACAGGGTCTATGGGACATAATGACCTTCGGAATAGATTGACGATGGATATATCGGAAAAACTTCTATTTATATATTTTATCAGTAAAATTTTGGAAACAGAAAGTAAGGAGCTTTCTGATTATGAAATTATTTATTTAATTTATTAATGGTAATTTAGTATTACTAATTTTATTTTATTAAAATGTTATTTTTAATTAACTGCAATTAACTAAATTTAAATATTATATTTAAATCAAATATAATATAATAATACAATAATAATTATATTTTAATATTTTTTGTTAGTCATTTGTGAATTGTTCAGTGATTGAATGATCAATGATCATTTTATATTTTAATGTAACAAATTATTTTTTCTATATATAAAGGGTTATCCAATTCAAGCTTGATAAAGTAAACTTAAAAAAAACACAAAAAATATTCGGAATGTATTGTAATTTTTATTTCATTTTACAGATTGATCCTTGCCATTTTTAGTTAAACAAGATATCATTCAAATGTCCTCCACGGGACTTCTTACAGGCCTTGATTCTTTTGAGGTAATTTTCAATGACTTTTCGGCACATTTCGGGCGGTATCTCGGCCATTACCTTACGAATATTAGTTTTCAATTCATCAAGAGTTTGAGGATTGTTTGCGTAAACACGATCTTTCGCGTAGCCCCACAAAAAGAAATCCAAAGGCGTTAAATCACAGGATCTTGGAGGCCAATTGACATCAGCCAATCGCGAAATCAAACGTCCAGGAAATTTCTCTTGCAAAAGATCTCGATTTGCTCGTGTTACGTGACTGGTTGCTCCATCCTGCTGGAACCACATATCGTCAAGATCATAATCTTCGATTTTCGTAAAAAAATAATCGGTTAACATGCGGCCATAGCGCTCAGAATTGACGGTAACGGTTCGTCCATGGTTGTTCTCAAAAAAATACGGCCCAATCACACCACCAGACCACAATGCGCACCAAACAGTGACTTTTTCCGGGTGTAATGGCTTCTCTACAATCAATTGTGGATTTTCTGAGCCCCAAATTCTACAGTTTTGCTTATTAACGTATCCACCAAGCGAAAAATGAGCTTCATCACTGAAGAAAATTTTGTTCGAAAAATCAGCATCAACAGATTTAATAATTTTAACGCGTTGGTCGATTGTTAAATGCTCCATATTCTTAAATGGCAGAATGTCAACTAAATAAATGACAGCGTACTTGACGTTTATCTTTGACAGATGTCGGTATACAGATTTCTACTTTATCAACCTCGAATTGGATAACCCTGTACTTATTGATAATGAGGACGAAGCGTTTGAAATCAATTTAGTTAAATTTGAATAAATAGGAATTCCTTTGTCTGGTTTGAACTGCTGCTGATTCTCGTGTATATTTAATTTATTTATTTATATGCCGTATTTTAGGCAACTAGAGTGATTTATAGCGATTGCAATAATTTTGATTAAATTATAACTTTAAATTGTACTAGCCGGTGCTAGTCGTTATCATTTCTCCCCCATCTTGAACACTCTGCTGTTAAATTTTTACTGGCAAAGGACATAGATTTACAGTGGCTCGTTTGTGTAATTGTTCCAGTTGACGTTTTTACTGATGCCATTCGTACTAGGCCATGTGGGCCAGGATCTAGATGGTTTAAATTCACAATTGGAACTAGTAGGTGCGATCCTAACTGCGTTCGGGTTCTAAAAAATTAATTTTTTATTTTTTTAAGATTTTTCGCATATCAGAACATATAACCTTAACGTTAACCCTTCCATGCATATTGTATCATATATGATACAACCATTTCATATTACAAAAAAGTGCATGTATACATAAACATTTCTTATTTGCTTCATAAAAGAATCTTCTTATACACATTTTGAAAACCTATACCAACACATAATTTAGTTTTCCCGCTTAATTTTATAGAATAATGTCGGTTGAGTGTCGCTTGCTGTGGTGATTAATTTTTCGCAACCAACGTAGATTTTTTGTCGTCTTTTTCTAGGGTATTTATAAACTATTTCACATAATAAAAATATTTTATTAAATATATGTAATTATATTATGTGTTTCAACCATTTTGACATATATATGTCTATATTATAATTGTAAATATTGAAAAACATGGGTTGTATCATATATGATACATCATGCAATTACGGCACAATTCTTGGTTGTATCAAATATGATACAACCGTATAAATTGAAGAAAAGGTGGAACTCTTCTTTAATAATAAATTTTATTCAACATTTTTGGTAGTTAAAAATGACTGATCAACGCTACCTAGTTTTTAAATGCTATGGAAATCGAGGAGTTTATTAATATGTAATTCTATTGACATTGATGAGAAAGAAGACAGTGGGGGCGATGATTTTTATAATTAAAATCCAACAAAGTGCCACTTCCGAATCGAACCACCATCTGAAATGGATGACGATGTACCATTAGACATTCAAAATATACCTGTGATACTACTAAGTGATAAAAATGTGATTTACAAGATTCTGATATTGGCAACGCAATTGAGGTGACAAGTGAAACAAGGGAGGTCAAGGAATTAAAAAAGTTGTATAGTAATACCATAGAAAAATCAGTTTACCATAGATTTCTCATTTTTATAAATCGAGAAACAAAAATGAGTTGAGTAAAAAAGTTCTGATAATTCCAATGTCATGATTGTATTTGTGACTTGCAATGTAATGTCACAAATACAATGATGACATTGGAATTGTTAGAACTTTTTTACTCAATTCATTTTTATCGTTCGATTTATCAAAATGAGAAATCTATGGTAAACTTATTTTTCTATGGTAATACTATTTGGAAAGTAAAACATTTGAATGTTCCATCAGATAAATATAAATTTAACGGTGATGAATCACCACAAGAACTTTTCGAACTACAAACTCCTCTTGAAATTTTCTATTCTAATTAAAATGATGATAGCGTTAGAGAATCAAATAACTACGCAATGGAAACTAACATCAAAAATTCGTTTTCAATAAACGGGAAGGATGTGGAAAAATTTCTCGGAGTGTATATTTTTACGTTCATGTACCAACTAACAAGTTTGCGCTGATACTGGTCCCATGAAGTGGAACAATATAATACGAAAAAGCAATTCGAAAGAATTCGTAAGTTTCCTCATTTCAATCGCAATGAGAACAATATGCCGCACACAATTCCAAATCACGATCGCCCGCTCACGATCAGATGCTCTCATTAAAAACTTTCAGAAGATTCCAATCGACGAAATATATCTATTGATGAACAGATGTGCTTTACTAAAGGTGGAAGTTACTTGAAACAGTACACGCAAATGAAGCCGCATAAATAGGGCTACAAATTTTTCTTCTCAGTGAAAATTTACGTACAATTTTGAACAATTTTCGGGGCAAGAAAATGATAAACGTATTTTATCAGAAAAAGATTTGGGGAGCTTATCAAATTTGGTCATTCGACTACTACGAAATGTACCAAGAAATGTGAACCACCACGATTAATTCGATTATCATTACACGAGCTTACCATCGATTATCGAACTAAATAAAGTTGGTGTTCAATCAATTGGCACAGTACGTCGTGACAGACTACCTTCAAGCAAGTTATCAACCGAACGTGCTCTAAAGAATATATAGGTCACCACAAAAACGCTCCAAGAAATGGTGCATACGAAAATTTACCATCTTAAGAAATATCTACGGTGGTAAATTCATGGTTACTTTCTAAAAGAATCGCTGCTGATTTAGGATAGGAACATCTCGCTCTAATGAATTTTAGAATTCAAGTTGCTGAAAGTTTGTGCAGAGTCAAACGAAAAAAGGCCAACGCAAGTTACACAGCTGCAATAGACGTCGGCCAGTGTATCGCATTTTCTCAACTGGACATCTGAAAAACAGCGGTGTAAGTTACCCGGAAGTTCCAAACTCACTTTTATAATGTGTGAAAAATGCAACATACATCTTTGTTGCAACAAAGACAGAAATTGTGTTATGTCCTTTATTATTTTAATTTTTATTATTAAATAGTTTTGTTAAATTAGGCTGTGAAAAACTATGTGACATTTTTAGTTATTTAAATTTAAAATTGAAAAAAAAAAAAAAATATGTTTGTTTTTTAGTCGTAAATGCATGCCGTATCAAATATGATACAACCACGAAAATCAATTTTCCGAGGAAACTACAAATAATTAGAATTTCTTATTTTGATATTATAAATAAGGATTGCAGAAACTATAATGTGGAATTTTTTCAACAAAATAGAAAAAAATCATGCATTGAAGGGTTAAACCCATCCTCGCAGATATCAGAACATATAACCTTAACATTTAATCCAGTCACAATTAGGATCAGTACGTAGCGCTACGATCGATTTCTAGGAATTTTTTTTTAATTTTATTTTTATTTTTGCAGGTTTTTCGCTTGTCAGACCCTTCAGCTCAAAAATTGCACCCCAAACCCCACCACCCCCAATCTTTATATATAACTCTCCCGTACGTGTGTATATGTCACTGAACTCCTTCTAAACGGCTGAACCTATTTTTATGAAATTTTTTGTGTGTGTGTTTGAGTGGGGGTCCCTGTATGGTTAAGATTCACAAATGGTCCCGGTAGGTGGCGTTGCGATCGGGTTCTAAGAAATTATATTCTTTTTTAAGATTTTTCGCGTATCAGAACATACAATCCTAAATTTCCGCCCTCCGTATATCAGAACATATAACCACAAAATTTCGCTTTACATTGCATGAAAATACACAACAAATGCATAAAATTGCCAGACAATTTGAAAGCATATTCACAGATTTGTGCGCTTATTACATTTTTCTGCGTGGCTACGTAAATGAGCTATTTTGGACGCAAAAAATATCCCATGACTAAGCAGTCAACTATCTTGTGGATTTACCGGTAATGCGATCACAGAACTTGTGATTAAAAATTAGTTCACCAATAATTTTGCTTGGGAATTTAAATTGCCGCATTGCTGTGCAATGGCACGCGATTATTCATAAAAAAATCATGGGCAATGTTCTTGCTACTCGCAGTCCATCTTAGGTGTACATGTGTGGTTCAGTGAATCCACAGCGTAGAAGCGTCCATTTTCATAATTTACCACATCTCCAGTTGCCCGTAGATTCGTTATATAAGCTCACGGTCCAACTGATACCACGCAAGACTACCTTCACACCGCAGTTTCTTCCATTCTCATGAAAATTACCGCCTCTTTCGTAATAAGCCAATGGCAAGCACCAAATATCGTCTGGCCATGACACGAGAATTGAACGGCGCAGGATAACGAGAAATTTTTCATTTTGGTTTTGAGAACATCAAATCACACAATGACGCAAGATTATCGAATATCGAAAAAAAACTTGGGTCAGCCTAATAGCAGGCAAGCCAACGTTCAAGCGGGATGAAAAAAGGTTTTGTAAATTATTTTGCCACATTTCTATTATACGAGTAAAACTCTCATTATTTTTCGAATAGACTCGTTTTTAATTACGAAAAACAACCACCGAGTCATTTTCGACGGATAGTTGGCACGTTACGGCTAATTGCTAGTTTGAAATATAATTTAGGCCAGTTTATCACTAACAGTTGTTATGCCAATTAAGGTGTGATCCTGGTTGGACCAAATATCGGATGGCGGTGAGGAGTAATAAATTATTGAAGGTTTAGTGAAGGTGGTAAAATCGAACTTTAAATTGCATATCTGTAGCCCATATCGACTGAAGTACAACTACGTATAATCTGACATACCTGAAGCCCAGGTCGTTTGAAGCTAATTTCGACTACTGTGACACAAAAATAATTTATTACATTCCTGGATAATATTGAATTGTCCTTTACAAGGCTCATGTAGGCCTGACCCAATATCTGGTGACAGTCTGGTGTAAAAAATTATTGAATTTGTTGAAAACTAAATTCCACCTAATTAGGAACAAAAATCATTTAATACACCCTTGATATGAACAAGCTGTCCTCTACAAAGCTCATTTGACCCAATTTCTGATTGCAGCCTGGTGCAATAAATTATTGAAGGTGGAAAATCGTTCAACATCTTACATATCTGAGGCCCATCTCGTCTGAAGCCAATTGTGTCTAATCTGCACAAAAGTTATTTATTGCACATCTGAATAAAATTAACCTACTTTTGAATTACATTTAACCCAATATCTGGTAGGGGTCTGGTGTAATCAATTATTAAATATGGTAAAATCGACGATCATATTATAGATTGGAGACCCATTTCGCTTGAAGGTAATTCCGTCGAATCCGAGACAAAAATAATTTGTTTCGCACTTGGCTAAGATTGACTAGTCGCCCTCCAGTTTCATGCAGTAACATCTAACCCCATATCTGGTGACAGTTTTGTGTAATAAATTATTAAAAGTGGTAAAATCGACATATAGTATATATTATATATCCGAGGCCTTTTTCTATAAATAATAAATTAATTGGAAAATTATTCCAAAAATTTCAGTATTTTGCCTAAATGTCATACATTTTAATTTTGACATATGTATATTACACAGTACACATCTCTCGTTTAATTTTAGTGGTTTAAGACTAGTTTAGGTCTAACTTCAAACGCATACAGCCTCACCTGGCCAATCCGTATAGCTCTAACTGCTTGCAACAGCAAATTATTGGGGAATTGGAACAAAAATTAGCAGTTGATTTGATTAGCGTAAAGAAAGCCAGTGTATTTTTTATAGCACTTTGCACAACATCAGTTGACCTTATGCTACCATATTTGACAGTAAGCTGGCAATATGAAACGTAATTTAACAATGTGGAAAATGTTTTTGCCATAAACAACCATAACAACTGATAAAAAGTTGGTTTACTCATCATGTGAGAGTTTCCAGAAGTTTTTGATTTTGTGATATAATTCGCCAAAGCGAGAGTTGAATTTTTGCAGTTTGGTTGTTGCAACCTGTGGCCCTATTCTGACTTTCCCCCCAATAGGCAATTGGGAAAAATATTTTCATAGCATTTTTGTCTAAATTGTATTTTTCTGGCCTACTGAGGGAACAAGTTTCGTGGTAATATTTTCGAAACAAAATTAAATGGGAAAATATTTTTCCCTATATAAATTTTGTGGAACAAAAGTTTCCCAATTCACTTTGTTTTTGTCAATTTTTGCACAAACTTGCTCGTTCAGTAGGCCAGAAAAGTATAATTTTGACAAAATTGCTATGAAAATATTTTTCCCAATTACCTATTCCCAGGGAAAGCCAGAATAGGGCCACTGATGAGTAGTCGAACTTTTTATCAGTACGAAACCAAGCTGCTAAGAAGAGACCTAAGGAAGTTCTCATTTTTGTAATAGTGTGTGTATTTTTACACAAGTACGCTGGGGTTAAACATGGGGGGGGGGGGGGGATTTTTGTTTTCTATGACTAGAAAAGTCGTAAACATTGTATAAGTACATGGCATTAAAAATAATATTTTGTCTGAAATGCCGTATTTACTGCACTTTGCAATACACAAAATGTGGTAAATGAGGCGCAAAATAGATTAGTAATTTTTGGGCAGGGTTTTGTTCAATTTGAAGATCGTGTTAGAAGTTAAATTAAGATAAAGTTGACCTTATGGATTAAGTTCAGTCTAAGCGCAATATAATTATCGTATTCAAATATTTGCGTAACAATTACTATAACCAATTAGCCAAAAAAATATATAAAGAATTTTAACAACATTGTATATTCTGAATATGATGTGCACAAAAATATTTATACATGAATTAGTCTCGTCGAGACTGAACAAAAACCCATTATTTTTCTACATTATTTGAATAATAATTCTTTGTAAAAGCCAAGCCACCAACAAGAAAAAGTAAAGTCAAGCAATAAATCATGATAAATTTCTTATTCATCCAACAATAAAAAAATTTTAAAAGAAAATCAATGACAACAAAGTGGCGTTTAAACTTTTTAACCGAAGAACACAAGTTAAATCTGTTGTTGTATATTTAAAAATTATAACAAAAAAAAAATACTATTATTATTATCATTCATTATTATTATTATGGTAATTATTGTGATAAATGCATTTAGGATGTCAGTTCGTACACATTTCGTTCTGTTTACATAAAAAAATGTAATTATTTATTTAGCAAAAATACGGCAACAATAACAACAACAACAACAACGTGTATATGGAAAATGGCTTTTACACATCAACGGATGTATTATTTTTCAAGTGTTAATTAAATATTTAATTTTCGTGAAAAAAAAATAAAACGAAATGGTTGTAAAATATTGTAAATAAATTAATTAACAATCGTAAAACGCGTTACAAATGTGTCGTCCGCCCCGATATGTTTATATAAAAACGGTTTTTTTTTGTATAAAGTTCGATTGGTAATCAGTGAACGGGCAGACGGAATAGACTTTGTGTAAATAATTTTTTTGTTAATAAACAAAATATAAAAATTCCTGTTAAAATTAATTTTTAATTTTATTTGAACATTAACGAAAAACAAAATTCTATAAATTAAAGTAAAATTAAACAGATAATTTTTTTTATTTTTACTTTCATTTTACTTTTTTATGTTTATTTTCTTGAAAATTTATGGAAATGAGATGAAAAAAAAAATTTTTTTTGATTTGTGTGCCGATCTTCATCCCCAAAACAAAACTCCATTATGTAATCGAATATTAATCAATCAAAAAAAAAAAAAAAAAGTGAAATAAAAATTAAGAAAATCGATAAAACGTACTCGTATCGTAAGAAAGGAAAACTACTGTATAAAACTATAAAAATAACGAATTTCTTAATATTTTTTTGTTTTGTTTTATACTTTAAACGAATACTAAAAACGTTTCGTTTTATGTCTTTTTGATATTCTTTTGAACAAAATAAGAATATTCTTATCTTTATTGCATTTCCGGTAATAATAACGATTTTGTAACAAGACGTGGAATGTGTATACAAATTGTATTATGTAATTATAGGTTACTGACTGTTGTCGTAGATGATGTTCAATGAATTGCTTATTGTTTTTGATTATGTTCGACGAGTGTTTATGGATTGATTACAATGGGAGTGGATTCAATTTCAACTTGTTTTGAATATATATATTTGTAACAGGTGGATTGATAAGTTCTGCTCATGATTCACTGCATTATACAATATTCCTTTATTGTAGGCCATTAACCCTTTGAGTGATATGGAGCGCGATCGCGCGCTCCTTAATACAATAATCGAAAATGCTAGGAGAGCGATTGCACTTTTGCTCCTGAACAAACTAATACGATCTCTATTTCAATAATTGTCGATATATCACACAAAAATTTATTTCATATATTTGTACTACACACTCGAAAATGTCCCTCTATAGCAGCGTGCCATTTTAAGCTAATTCTATAAAAATTATATTAGCACTCAAAGGGTTAAATAAAAATAAGTTTCAATATTATAACTCATAGCTATAGTTTTAAAGTTCTTCTCATCTTTCGCTTCTTTAACCGAATGAAATTTTCTGCTAATTTTATGCCACTGTGTTTTAGTAGGAAAGAATTGAAAATCTAAAGTGAGTTTTGGCAGAAATTCTGTTAATAAAACGGTAAAAGTTGTTTTTAATAAGTGATTGTTGAAATTCGATTTGTAAGCTGAAATTGGAATTCTACTAAATACTACTGGAATTCTACTGAAATAATTAACGATTTAATATTGAAATATGTGAAAATAGAGGATTTTAACCCCTTAAGGACCGAACTCGAGATATACTATCTGGCCCAAAAAGACCAAACCCGAGATAACTCGGGCGGTCACATGTTATACGTTCCACTATGTATTTGCTCGAAATAACTAGTGAAAATAATCTTATAAAAAAATTATTATATTAAATCAATTAAGAAAATATATTTTATTCTCTAGAACCTACGTCCATGCTTCCAGGTTTACCAAAAATTTAATTAGACAGAATTAAATTATTGATTATTTTAATTTTTCCACCTATTATTTTTTCAAATATTATATTTTTTCCCCATATGTATATCTATACTATGTATCTATATGTATTTTAATAATATGCATCATTTTTACATTTGTTTGAATTAAAAAACAACATATTTATAAAAATAAAGTTTATATTTAAAAACAGATTTTTTTTTGTGCATAATATGTATGTCAAAATATTAATTCTAATTATTAAAAAAAATCATTATTTTGATGCACTTATTTGAAAAAAAAAAAATCGCTCCTTACGGGGTTAATATTGGCTTGTGATGCGATAAGCTATATCAAGGCTATAATAACAATAATAATATTATTTTTGTATTGTTACACAAATTAATTTACAGGAGAGATTATCAAATGAAAGGGATTTATCGAAGCTTTCGAAAACCATGTGCATAACAATCCCAAATTAGACGATTTAACTAGATAAGGGTTTTGCGACCAAACGTTTCGAAAATTTAGATTTTATAGCAACGAATTATCGAAGCTCGACGTTTATTGGTTGAGCGTTTTAATAAACCCAATCAAATTGTTGAACAACATATAAAAGCGTTGTTTGCTATTAAACCGATTGATAAGCCAACTTCCCAAAAGTTGTTGAACTTGTTGGATAACTTCAATTATCACGTACGTTCTCTAAAAACTATATTGTACTTAATTACTTCTAACTTCGATTTACATACAAAAGCTAAATGGGAGGAAGCGTCTTTACCGAATGTGCTTCCATCATTTGATGACATTTCAAAGTTTATTCAAGTTTGAAGTCACAAAATAAATGGATATATAAATCGGAACTGCCATCTACATCATACAGTTTAAAAGATTCATAAGTGTAACAATTTCAATCGAAACCTTTTAAACGAACAGCATTTTCAATACAAACGGGACATAATTGCGTCATTTGTAACAAACTCGGTCATTCTATTATTCAATGTTATAAATATATTGCAATGTCGGTTGATGAACGAAAAAAAAGCTGCAACTGAACTTAAATTGTGTACAAATTGTTTGAGGTCATGACATTTAGTTGAACAAAGTTGTTTTTGTTGAGACAAAACATCACGCTATATTGCATCCGAATAGTTCTGTTTCAGCAATTAGCGTCACGATCCCACCTCAAATCAAATCTGAATCATCAGCCTTTTTTACCGCAATCAATTAAGCTAAATATTAGCGAAAATCGAAGGATAACTAGAGTGATCTTCTGCCTCCATTGTACATTTTAAATCTTTGCCGAAAATTAAAAAAAAAGTTACAATAAAGGGTTCTGATCGGTTGTTTTCCCAAAAAGCTTCGGCATCTTTAAATTTTTGCGATCGTTTTAGTGATAAAAATAAGACAAAAACAAAGCACGACATTCTAAAAAGTGCTAAAATCCCGCTTAAAATTTTGGAAAAATTATAATAAGCAATCTTCAGTCCGGATTATGCTTGTGTAATACAGTGCGATTCGATAAGATTGCAAATTTTTAACTAAAACACCAAAATTTGTCGAAATCATTTCTTTTTTATTTCATTGTGTTACTTAATGTGAAACTTTTGTATGATTGTATGACAACAATATCTGCCAAATTCTGGCTGTATATCATTTAAATCTGGTTGAATTTGTCCTTCAATTCTACAATCATCTCATGCTTTCTGGCATACACCGTAGTTTTCACGTTGCTCCATAGAAATAAATTCAAATGGATCACAAATTTTGATTTGGAATCAAGTAAGTGCCTGTGTGCTGTTTCATGAGATATAAACCGGATTAGATCTCGTATCAGGAAATCATATAATGATCGCTTAGTTGCTTGCTCTCTTTGTAAAAGTTGCAATTTTGGCTTATCAAACTTAAATACGTTTGTTGGTTAATCGTATTGCAATGTTTCATTCCAATAATTTAAATCAAATATTTTTATTTTATATTTTATCTTTGCAATCTGAGATTATTACGTCTTTGCAACCAAATCTAAGGTATATGTACTTAGCTATTTTTTAATTTTTCATTTGTGATACAAAATTAATAATTGTTACAAAATAACTAGTCACGCGACAGCTTTTGGGTCTGATTTAATAATCGCCACAGTTTAATACCATACGTCCAAAGGGATTGAGCACTTGTTTATAGAGCATAAGTTTATTGTTAATGTATAATTGAGAATTTCTTTCAATTAACCAGTAAATTTTTCTATATTTCAGTTGAAACTTTTCTGCTTACTTTTTGATGTGTACTTTCCACTTTAACTTTGTATCCAAGGACTTTTGCTTGGTTTGCATATGGTTCAGGAATGTTATTAAGAGTTACAGGTATAGTGGTTCTAATGTTCTGTTAGTGAAGATAATGTGCATAGACCTCAATTCATTTACTTTAAATCTCCACTTGACCAGCCACCCTTAAATATTATTTATGGCTATTTGTTGTTTGAATGTGGCTTCACCGATTGTATCACCAACAGCTCGAACTGCAGTGTTATCTGCAAATGTGGCGGTAGTTGTATTATTATTTGTCTGCGGTAAGTCGCTTGTAAACAGAAAGAGTAGAAATGGCCCTAGGACCCTTTCCTGCGGGACTCCTGCTTTAGCTTCTTTTATGCTGGAGTAAACTCCTTCCTGCTTAAATCTAAAATTTCTTCATTTTAGGTACGACTTTAGAATTTCGCAATACTCAAATGTACAGTTTTCTCTAATTTATGTATTAAACTATCTAGCCAGACTTCATCAAATGCCTGTGCTATGTACAGAAATATAGCTGAACAAGTCGAATCAAATAAAATATTTTTTACTCCACAGATCGATCTATTAGATCTCGTTATTCTATTGACTTGATCGATTGTAGAGTGTTTCTTTCTAAATCCAAACTGATGGGAAGGAATCTGATGGGATGGCCATTTCACATTTGACTCGTTTTAATAATAGTCTCTCAAACAGTTTTGACATAATTGGAAGAATTGATACTGGGCGATACGAGGTTATTTCACTTGGCGGCTTACCTGGGTTAGGAACCAATATTACTTCCGCAAATAGAGGGACATATCGCAGAGTCTGAAGGAAGTATTAATCTGATATTCTATTTATAGCTTTATTAGGTAGTTATCTAAAAACCTCTCAAAGTCCACATCCTTGTAATTTTTTAAGTACCATAAGGTTCTTTATTTCTTGTAAAGGAGTATAATTTTAGCATTAGTTAATGGCATTTCTTGCCTCCAGATAGTTGTATGGTTTTCAATCAGTTTATCCTGTTGATTGAGTATTGTTAAATTGGGCTGAAAGGTATGCTCAATTTGAAACTTTCCGCTTTTTCTTTTGTGGTTTTGGCCAGGCAACCATTATTTGTTTTGATTGGTGGTACGTGCGTAACTGTATTTTCAAATATTTGAATGTTTTCCACAATGATTAATCAGTTGGGGAAATAGGGGGTGGTTTTAACATTTTTGAAAATACAAATTTTTGTATTTTGTCTATTGAAAATAATTTAATGACAAACAATTAACTTAAATAAGTGATATCTAAGCTACAAAACGTTATATAAATATAGCCAATATTCCAGTAGGAACTGGGCGAAATTTAGGGTTTCTCTAAATTTGGTAGAAGTTACTTTTTACCCCGACCTCAGGGTTGAAAGTAACAAGGTCCGTGGTAACAAAATTTTCTATATACTATATATACAAATAGTTCAAAATTATGTTTTTTAATTTATTCAGTCTATATATAAATATAATTTACGTTTCATTTAACATTTCAATAAAAATATCTTATTTTTTAGCACCAGAATGACAATAAAACATGCCTTTGGTAACACAATCGTATAGTTAATCAGATAAATCATCTGAATCACAATTTAAACAGTTATAATAAGTTACATCGCCCTTAATACAGCTAGTATGTGACCATTTTTTGTGGGTCATACATTGAACCCACTTCTCTCCAGGCCGACTTTCTTTAACAGATTCGCACCAAAGATCTCCGCAAATTGGAGAAAAACAAAACTCGCTTTGGAATTTGATTGACCTGGTTGTTATTAGCTGGTCGTTTTAATCTCTCGAAATGAAGGTATTTGGTTAGAAATCTGTGAGGTCTAATATTCTTCAATTTGGGAATTTGTAACGCGTGATTTACTCAAATCTAAGTAATAAAAAAAACAAATACTCGACCGCAAGTTTTTTTATAGACATTATAAAAAGAAATATATTTTCATAAATATAAATTCTTAAGAATTTAAATTACAAAAAAAAAATGTAAATCCTCTCAGCAGTAGAACAGATTCCCCGGTGTTAAATTATATTTTGCAATTGCTCCAAACATCCACGGACGATAAACCTTTCAAATAAACCAAAAAAAAAAAATAAGTATTTTATTATAATTAAACAAAGAAAATTACGATTTTAAATCTATGAATATAACCATCACACGAAATCTCTTCACTTTCGGTCATATATTTTTATTGGGCGCCATCTTGTCATTCGACAAGAAACCGAAGAAAGAACACGCGTTTATTAACTTTTTATTCCCGACTTTATCTGGTTAGCGCATGAGTTAGGGGTGGAAACTTACAGGATTTCACGTGTAACGATTACAAAAAAAAAAACACTATAGATAATGTAACCAAGAAAAAGGAATTACCGAAATCAATTTAACAATAAAACATTTATCTTTCTCAAAAAAATACCACTCCCGACAGAATAAGGTATCTGAAGGGTGAACAAAATATTATACTAGATGGTAACAAATCTCGTGACGATGCTTGCTAATATGATTCGTCCGCCTCTGGATCCCCTTTCAACATCATACGTTTGTATTTTCTAGCGTTATACAGATTTAGCTGGCGATTTCCACTTTGACACTTTTATTTACAATACCACAAGCACAACCACTTATAATGTTTCGGATTATGGTGCGATTTTAATTAAATCTCACAAAAAAAAACTTCGGCTTTCCACATTGTCCACAATAATTAATCTTAATCATATATGCAAGTTATTAGTAGACAATCAATTCGGATTTAGACATGGTCAATTTACAATACACGCGATCACCAAGCTAACATCTAACGTTTGGTGCAATCTGAATAATAGTAAATGTACGGGAGCAGTAACAATCGACATGAAGAAAGCATTTGAATCAGTTTGGCTAGATTTATTCAAACACAAAAAGAAATTTAACATTGATCTAATACACCTTTTATATGAGATGCTCTACGACAGGCAATTTATAACGACCACTGGAAGCGAAATGTCCAGTAAATTATTCAAAATTCACAACGGTTTACAGCAAGGATCGATCACTGCCCCGCTACTATTCAACCTGTACACAGCAGATCTGTTAGGAAACACAAACCTGAACTCACACCATATTCAAACCATAGCGTATGCAGACGCCATTATCATATACAGTGCAAACTCAAAAATCAACATAATACAAAATAATCTCCAGCAA
Organism: Nephrotoma appendiculata; assembly: GCA_947310385.1. Lineage (NCBI taxonomy): Eukaryota > Metazoa > Arthropoda > Insecta > Diptera > Tipulidae > Nephrotoma > Nephrotoma appendiculata. The sequence continues at coordinate 206,322,146 of OX371225.1, read as the reverse complement.
GCAGTTAACTTCACCGTTGATTACATTCATACCTGGCGGAAACCGATCAACCTTGCAACAAGAGACACAGAAATTGGAAAATCTTTACGATTCGTTACATTTGCAATATTTAAGTGTGAGGGGCAGGTTGTATATTTTTTATATATCTATCAGATCATTTGTTTTGATGATTGTTACTACTCGCCCCTGTTACAACCAACTCGTATTTCCCCTATCTTTGCCGTACACTCAGCCTCGCGTATACATTACCATTCCCTTCAGCACCACTCTTCTCTATAACTGATGAATTTATTTCCATTGGGTAGCATTTGCAGATATATTTTTTTGTTTGTTGAATTAGTGCTATTCCACTCTGCTTGCCGTATTATATCTTTGACGAGCTTTTTACCTCTTGTTCAAATGTTTCTTTTGTTGAAACCTGTTTGTTTTAAAATGATGCTACTGTTTGGATAATTTCTAAAATTTGTTAACATTACCATTTGTAATTATTGTATCACCTATTGTCACCTATGGCTATAGATTCGAATTTAATTAAATCATCTAATATTTTACACATTGTACATTTTTCCAATCTGGTCTAAAGTACTGACAAGGAAGATAAGTGAGCATATTAGTTCTACACTTCCAAATTGGGTCATACGGTCATTGACATGAAAAACTCCAATAAATTACAAAATGTTTCTATAAACCTAACTATTAAAATTTGCTATGGAAAATTTACACCTTAATGTGAAGATAACATTGGAAATCTTTTTTTTTTTTTTGGTATTTATAACACGGACACTTTCTTCTCCTTATAGTTTTCTTTTAAAATTGCTTAAAAACTTTTTTTAATCTTTACAACATGACTGTAAACATTATAATGTCACAAATGTTTCATGAGCTTCTTTACATTTCTTTCACGTATCGATTTAACCTTAGAAAAATTTTCGCAACCAATCATTAATGTGGAATGAAGGCAAACATGGCTATCGTTTCGATGCTGTTATAAGTAATCATTTTCTTAAACATTTTCTGAATTGTTATTCCATGCTTAAGAGTCTCATGATAACACAGAAATCGAGGGTTCATTGAGACTGAACAAACTGAATGGAAAAGTTTTATCATAAATTTAATACTTACCCAACCAAATTTTATCAAATTTATGTATCTTGCGTCTTGGGTCTTCTGTAATATCTGTTTCTAATCCGCAAGCCATATTATTTATAACCTTTCCTTATCTTACAACAACAAAACATCCCGTACAACACGAACGAAATTTCCATATTTTAAATTTCCTCACCATCATCAAAGTTAATTTAACCATTTAATACCAAATTTCGTCTTTGAGAAAAAGAAAATCAATTTTCATTTAAATATTTCATTATTTTTTTTGTATTTCCAGATGAATCTTCTGCTATCTCACAGATCATCAGCCAACAATCAGCAAAACAGCAACAAAACCACAACACGCACCGAAAAAAATAAACTTGGATACAAAAAATTTTCATCAAACGAAAATTTATAATTCATTCATTCAGCCCATCATCATTACCATAATCATGAGTTGAATTAAATTATCTGTAAAAAGCTCGAGCTTTTCATTTTCTTTTAATTTAATTTAATATTTTTTTTTTTTACTTTACTGTATTTTTTGTTTGGTTTTCCTTTTTAAGTTTTTGAAACATTTTTGTTTGTTTATGTTATTTTTTATTTTGTTGTCTGTGTACTGTAATCCGCACACCAAAATGAATAATATATTTTTAAAAAATATTTTAACGTGCCTAATTATCATATTACTACAAAATAATAATAAAATACTCGCAGATACTAGTAATACGACGAATAGTAATAGTAGTTTTAATACTAGTAGTGATAGTAGTGATAATAATAAAAAAGTTGATGTAGGGACAGCCGCACTATTCGATTTAACGTCGGATTTACCGACAAAATTCGGGGACGAAGAAGATCTGCCGATCGATGTGGCGGCGGGCGGCACCGGATCTAAAAAACTGAATTTCAATTATAACGGTTTTAACGCAAAGAAAAAGACTGATAAGAAAAAAATTGCGGTAGACGATACAAAAATAGATTTACCGCCCACCATCATCGACGATGATGAGGATGTTTACGATGATTTCGAGGACGATGACGATCTGGATGATGAGGACGATGAGCATACGAATTTAAGTCATAGCTACTCGGGAAAAAACGAGGAAGACTATGATGAGGAGGAAAATGGTGGTACACTAGATAATTTGGATACTAGTTTGGATGTCGGCGGACCGGACGATGCACTGCCCGTATTTTTAGTGGAGCCACAAAATACGTATGTGGTAAAAAATCGACCAGCGATTTTAGTGTGCAAAACGAAGCATGCACTAAAATTATGGTTTAAGTGTAGCGGAAGTGCCAAACCACCACCATCGTCACTGGAGCCGCATGTTGATCCGCAGACGGGTTCACAATTTCTTGAGGTGACCGCCACAATTTCACGTGACCTTGTCGACGAGTATTTTGGCAATTCGAAATTTAAATGTGAATGCCTGGCATGGTCACCGCGAGGCAAAGTAAAAAGTCAACCGGCCACAATCGATGTTGCTTGTAAGTATTTTTTTTTGCTTTCTATATTATTATAACATAATAAAACTACCCAGTCGCCATTAAAACTGACGTCGCCCAGTATTTAATTGTAACACATAATTTTTATTTTTCGGGGGGGCCCATAAAATATTTTATTATCCCGATCTCTTCTTGTTTTGTATAATTTCTGTTCCAGAGGCCATAAAAAAAACTTAGAAACTATTTATCTCCGACCAAATTGGTTTTTATTCGATTTTTTTAATTATCGTGATGAGAATTTATTGATGTTTCTCGTTTCAATTTCCTTCTACTGTGTGTTGTGTGTTGTTCATAGAAATAAATTTGATTAGAGATTAGAATCGATTTCAAAATACGAATATACGAGGAAACCAGAAAAATTAGAAAATATATTGTTATGGGGATTGAAACATGAAACAAAGACGAGTTATGCGTTTTTCGATTTTGGCGGGAGATATACAGTGTGGTGTGTATAGTACGTTACTCGTACGTACCACTTCTCACACCACCATCATTACGATACACAATATTTTATAGAGGTGGTCTCTCTGTATATTATAAAACTACATACAACAAACATTAAAACTATGTTATGCATTCAGGTTTGTGTTTTTAAAATTTATGCTGTTAGCATAACTAAACAACAGGTGCAATAACAGTTTTTTAAATTATGCTTTTGCTGTAAACATTTAAAAAGAGCGAAAAATTATAATTCAACATTATTTTGTTGTACCTTGCAAGACATGAAATTTGTTTGGTTATATTTTGTATTCTTGTTAAAATTTCCAATACCAAGTATGGTGACTCATTTAGGAAGTATTTTCAAGTAGAATGCACGCAAATTTTAATTTGTGCAAACAATCTGAAGAGGTTTATGAATTTAAATAGTTTTAGAAGGTTACTAGAAATACAAATCTAATATAGTATTCAATGGTATAAATAAGTCATTATTAAATTAATGCTTTTAAAATCCATTAATTCATTTCTTACATTCAAAGAAGCAATCTACATTTGTTAGATACAAAATTGATTGACGGAAACGGAACGACCCGATTGCAGACATCTAGCGATCGTACAGCACAATTCTAATTTACCAAGAGAAATGACATTGTGTTCTGGGATTACTAAAAGTATTAGCCATCATCAATCGCTCATTTAAATCAACAAACTAAGAGAAAAAAAAATTATTGCGTCACTTTAAGTCAGTTTTATCGCAAACAGATATTTGTCTGATTCACGAACCATACCTTTTTGATGGTGCTGATTCTGGATTGAATATGTTTAATTTCCCAGCTTGCAACAACAAAAAGTATTTTATTCTGTAATTAGAAATTTTATCTTTTTAGGGGGATCCCTGTTACTAACCGGTGTCGAGTTAGAGATTTTCGATAGAATAATGCCGATGTGTCTAACTCGGGGTTTGCTTCGGGTCTAGATTGTGAACTTTCAGAATCGTACGACGACTGCACCAAACTTAACCTCAAATAGATTGAAATCCGTTCACTTTTTTAAACGTAACCAACAACGTTTTTTTTGCGGAATTTGTCGGGCTTGTTCATTCACTATCTTATGTTTCTTTAGTTTGCAATTTAATGACTCATTATTGAACTGAAATAAATCAACTTACAACAAGGCAATAACATTTGAGCATCAGTTACGGCTTGCTGCATCTCAGGCAGACATATGTCTAATTCGAGAACAATACTTTGTCGAAGGTGTGATTTCTGTATTAGATCCAGTCGTCGGCAGAATCCTCTATAAAGTGTTCCACGCGTTAATGATATAACTTGCGTGTTTATTTCACATAATATTAGTGCGACTCTTATTCATGAATGCATAGTTCGATGTTGCAGTTGTGCTCGTTATTCTTAAATCAGTGAATGCATGCAAATATGTGATCGGCGGTATATTCAGTGTATCAATCTATTGATTATAGGATTCACCTCCGCCTTCGGAGTTGTTTTTTAACCTTGTTTCGTGGAGCAGGTCAGACCAAGTATCGTTAGTGGTAGCTGGACGGGTAGCTCGAATATTAATAACAGAGCTTAAATATCTAACACTGGGAGTATTTTTTTAGATTATATTCCTGTTTGTATCTTTAGGTAGGATTCCTTACATGGTCGCTGACGAGCGCATTAATAGTTTTCGAAAAATTCTGTCCTCTTAATACCAATTAAAAGGCCTATTTGGTGTTCTGAAAGGCCTACAAGCCTATTTGGTGTTCTGATATTTAAATAAATTTAGGAACACTGTAAGGAGACTGAAAAATAAAGCCAAAAGTGGCCTTCAGGTTGGGATAATTTTTTAGCAAATCAAAAGATTATAAAAAAATATTTGATACACTCGCAAGTTATCAGATTAACAATCTTTCCCTAATTACCAGGGTCAATAGGTCCCTAGTTAAAAATGCATCTTGCAGACTTTATGTGCTGGGGCTTCCAGATGGCCGTCTCATCCAAAAAGGAAATTGTCGAATTACTGCTTTCTGTACATTTTCCAGGTTGTGACGCTATCAATCCTATAATTTTGTTGCTTTCCAGCAATCTAACTTTAGGTACTAGAGGAGATGACCCCCTGACGCTTTTATATGCCAAGGCAGGGCGTCATCTCTGAGTTCGCCAAAAGGAAATTTGGTGATGAACATACTCGTATTTTCAACTGAAGAATGTATAGAAATTGGTTTTCGGGACGATCAATAAAGTTGATTTAATTTATTAATGGATTGTGGAGCCTTTTTACTGCAAACAGTAATATCATTTTATAATTTTTTGGGGCTCTTTATTTTTTTTTCTTTAATTTAACATCAAAACTTTCGGGATAGAATTATTTTTATGTGATTTAGCAAAGACACAAACTTTATGAAAAAAAAAACCATTTTGGGATAGACATTTCATTTACATCCGATCCTGAGGTATTTCGTCCTATTAGTCTTTCTTCAACTTTTTTCAACTGTTCTGCATGAACTGGGTACAAGGCTTGAAAGATCGCTAGTACTAAGGAGTTTCTTGTGGGCGCTTTCCTGGATACAGCGGATGCCTTTGACAGTAAAACCGCAGGAATCTTACTTTACTGTTCAGGGCTGTATGCTAATGACTTAATTGTTTTGGTTGCGGGTAAACAATGTGGTGCCCTGAGAACGGCTTGTACGGTAATGTATTTATTTAAACTAGTCTGCTAGTCTTTTATAGATGTATTAATTTTAGCGAACTGTTTTCTACTTTTCATTTTGGTGATACGATCGCCAGATCCGACATAGTAAAACATCTTGAAAGCAAATTTCAAAAAGTCGCACTATCATTTTTTCGCATTTTAGAAGAGCATTTTGGAAATCTTGAAGCTTGACTCCTAATATGCTAAAAGTTCATCTACAAATCTGTTTCTCCTGTTGTTTGGTGGTCTGTGGTTAAATTACTGGTTCTATGTTTCGACTTTGCATACTTGCATTGCAGACAATCTTGTTTCTGTCCCCATTGCAGTCCTCTATCCTAGACACGGGTTGCTTCGCTGCCTTTTGGTTTGATTGCAGGGTGGACATCTTCAATCTCTTGAAGGAAATTAGATAGCTGATGCCTTAGTTAAAGCAAGCTCAATTCTCTAATTCATTGAACCTGAACCGGGGGCAACCTGGACCAATAACTATGGTAAAAAAGCTGTTAAGAACTACATTAATTACCAGGCTTAGCTTAATTGACTTGCTTCTAATATTTGCCGAGTGCTATGACTAAAAGGTCTGTCTAAAGAGGACAATGGCACTAAAATGTATTTGAGGCAAAAAATACTAAAAAAGCATTAATTAATGATGAAAAAGATAGCTTATGTCAGCTAACTCATCAAATATCTGCAAATTGATGATTATTAACATGCTAAATTTGCTGGACACGAGGTCAGACAATGTTAAGGACAGCATAACACTGATCTCCTTTGTATGCAAGAACCATACGCGGTAAAATGTAGAGTAGGTGGCATAGCTATGTCGACACGTCTTATTATCGGACACTAAGATAATAAACAAGCAATATTTGGCATCTACAATGGAGACCTGGAGGTACTCAAAATTCCACAGTACTGCGACTCGCATTGCGAATGCGTTGAAGTCAGATGAGAGATTTGCCTATTTTCTGACAGAGTAAGCATCTACTTCAAATATTCAGACGAGGGGGAAAGGAAACCGTCAATTGATAGGGAAACTGTCATTGAAGAATTTATTGCTCGGTCACGTCTTCATTGTGAACCAAGTTGGTCAGTGAAAGTAAACTGGACTAGGCGGCTTTGTATGCCCTTTGCCAGAGTTACCGACCGCATTTGCGTATTAAATAATCAAAGTAATTTTAACGTACTATTTGATGTTGAAAACGATCTTACTACTTACTAAATATGACCTGCAATTTTTGAGAATTTTGTTATTTGAGACAAAATCATCACACAAAACTTCTAAATTTTTAACTTTGAACCTACAGAATTGATAGAAGTGATTTTTAAGCAGCATTTACAATATTTGAGTAGAAACCCGATCGTATCGTAAATTTTTAAAATTTTATAATTTTAGTAATTTTAATTTGACATTTGTGTATGTAAATTTAGAAACGCGTTCTTACAAATATGAAATATGAGGAGAAATCTCCGAAAATAGTTACTTGAGAGAGAATATCATTAAATCTAATACGAAATTAGTAAATTACTAAAATTTCTTAACTTCGCCTTTTTTACTGCAAAATTTAGTAGAATATGCAGATTCGATCCGATAAGATTATTAATTTGTAAAAATCAATTATCTCATCAGACCGTGGCTACCCAATTTGTGTTACGTTCTTGATAATTTTTCGGCCGAAATGGGTAAATGTACTATAAAAATTGGAAAAAAACTGTTACTTGATGAGGAACAAATAAAAGTACGCAGATGTAGGGGTAAAGTTGGCAAACATTTCGGTAAAATTCGACCTTTGTACAACCGGGTTTTATTCGTGTATTGAATTTAAAAAATAAAAATTTCGGATTCCCGATTTTTCGATTTAGGACTTTAACTTATATAACGTACCTTGTCCTTGTAGTACTAGCGAAATATTTTTATAGTCCTCAAAACCCATTCTTTCCGATTCTTCATCCAATTTCATTCACACACCAAACTTCGTGTGTTAGAATTTTTATTTCTATTTTTAACTTTCACAATACGACCAGTGAATGTCGAATAACAATATTTCAAATGGAATGGGTTAGTTTGTAAGAATTGATTGATTGATTACACTGTAAAACCAAGTACTTGACAACTGTCCCGGATAATACCAGGCCTATTCTTCCAGCCTGTTTACACATAACAATAGGAAGGATAAGATTTTTTTTAAACGGAACTACCCGGTTTCAGACACCTACCGATCGTACAGCACAACACAATTCTAATCTACTAGAGCAAGGATAAAGTTTTAATAGGTTTAATGAATAACGATGGTATTGGTCATAAACAATTGCTTCTCTAAATCAGCAATACCTGAGGAAAATTTTTATTATTTCCCGTATGTACATCTGGAAATTTCCAGAAATTTAATTCTAAATTAATATTTTCCGGCTTCCTAAATAATATAAACATTTACTAATTTAATCCTCCTGCAATTCCACAACTTATAATCGAATTTCCTGAAACCATAATTATTTAAATTATATTAAAAATTACTCTAAAATCCATTAGTATTTAACACTTGAATCGAGCAACCACGAGATAGCAAAAAAAAAAATGCAAAAAATATTTGAGACATCCCAAAGGCAATGGTTCCCGGAAAACTATCAATATTATTCAATGCCAAATTAACTACCGGATTGGATATTTTAAATAAACTTATGCTCAATGGAACTTTACCATGCCTCGCCTCAACCAATAACTGTAAAATATGGTATGCAGAATTGGATTGGTACTCTACCGTGGTGCTCAATGGAACTAACCAATTCTAAACAAATAATGATGAAATTCGGGTTGCAAAGCCCGAATTTGATGAAATTTTGGGATTCGGCTATAATGAATGGAACCAGGCCGTTTCCTAACCGAAATTCTTCCAGTTCAGCTTGTAGAGCTGGGCTAGGATTCTTATAAACTAGGGTCAACTTGTATTGGGATTTTAACGTGACTTTTTGATGAAGTTCTAAAACTCAACCATTCTGATTGGAACTTGGCCACATCCCGTCCATAGTCAAATCAGGTAAGCAGAATTAGATGTGAATTTGAAAATGGATTTTAGAGAAGTTCTGGGACTCAACCGTGCTAAGCAATTTCTTAACTAGTCATGCTCGGATTTGGTGTGTTGAGCTGAACGTGGTTTCCAACATAAATGCTGTATGAAGTTCTGGATTTTTCTACAAAATAAATCCGAAAATAATTATCGTATTCCTCCACTTATCAGTCAAGACAACCCGTTGAGAGAAAACCGAGCCAAACTCAGCCTCCCTAAAACTAATGCTAATTGCTAGAATTCCAATTCAGCCCAAACATTATTTTATGCATCTAAATCAAACAAAAAGATCATGATTTACGTGAATGGAAGATACGAATGGAAGGCACGAATGGAAGGTAGAACCATGTGGATAGAACCAAGCGGAAGGCTTTTTACATAATTGGTGCATGAACAAGTCGTTGAATAGGATTTAGAACTCAAATTGCGAACCAGTTTCCAGAAATATTGTTGAACCAGATAAATTCTTTTAGAGAAAATAGTGCCAGTAGTAAGCACTCTAAAAAACAGTCAACATTAAAAGGCCGAAGGATATCACATCCAAAAATTTAATTGTCATTACAAATGGAAATAAAAACTAAAAAAAAATCCCTTTGCCATGTCGTAACACATATAAGTTAGTTTGTAAAAATGGTATCAACTCAAATTTTAATTTAAAACCTACTCAACGATTCCTTTTTGGAATCAAAATTGTTAGAGATTTATAAACCAGTATTGCGAACAACATTATGGTTTCCTCCTAACCACTTGTACTCAACATGGTAATAAGCTACAGAACTCCATCCAAAATTAATATTATGTAGTATCACTAATCGAGTTCAAAAAGCACGGCCAAACTCTAAAAGGACGTTCATATTTTTAAAAAAATATCAATCCTATCCTACAAGCCAAGTGACACCAAAATTCCAACTGCGACATCAGAATTTTGATGTTGACTAACCAAGAATTAACTACTTACGATATGTAAGATCAAGTTATTGAAATCGTCGCCAACCTTCAATTAGTTTTAAATCGGAGAATTGAAAAGTCTTTAGCATACCTCATTGTAGTCGGTACATGCCATAGGTAATCATAAGCAAAATACCATCCAAAATCCAGATATGTATTACTTTAGATTTTGCAGATATACTCGAGTAGTATATCGTTTAAAAGGTCTTGGATTAGATAACTGTTTGGACATTAAATCCACCGTTTTGGCGCTGGTACCTAATTTTTAATTTATTATAGAATATTTAATTGTCGTATTTCGTTGGGAAGTTCCTGAAGAATTCCTTAAATTTTTCTGAACACACTAGTACTCAAAATCAACGTTGTGGCGCTGAAATCAACTACAACTGTTATTATCCCCCTCATAATCATTTTGCATATTATTTCATAGGTCTTAAAAAAGCAACATTTTTGAAATCAAAGCTTTAGTTCTGAAATATAGCGCTTTGGCGCTGGTAGCTAATTTTCGAACATTTTAGATCACAACATGGAAACACCATAAAAAAAATTTTAGTTGGAAGGAAAAAACGTAATCATCCCTCTTTGTCTCATCCGGCAACAGTATGCACCTTCCAGCACCCTCGAACCTGGCTGATCAGATTCAATAGACAAATCACACATCAATCCGCAAATTAAAACAGATTGTGCGACCTTAATAATAAGGCGACCTTTAATGGAATGGAGCGCCAGTAAAATAAAAATAAATAACCATAGTACCCAAAATTACCGTTTCAGCGCTGGAAGAAGTAAGAATTTTTCTCATTCCCATATAATCAAGGCCTTGGAATTGGAAAAGCAACAATTTTTGATTTTAATTATTTAATTGACTAATCCACCGTTGTGGCGCTGGTATCTAATTATTGATTTATTTAATTTATTGTCTAAATAAAAAAAAAAAAATAGAAAAGTGACAAGTCAAAGAAAATGTTTTGACATCATTGAAAAATCTTTGAAGAATGTCTCAAAATTATTTGAGCTACATTAGTACTGAAAATTACCGTCGTCGCGCTGGAAGTAGTTAAATTTAGTTTATTTCAATAAAACCTTCTGACATACAAATTCATGGTTGAAAGGTCTTTGAAAAGCAACAATTCTATTACCAACCCTTTATTTCGCAAATTCACCGCTGATGCGCTCGTTTCCTTTGGTAATGATATTTTTAAAAATAAATTTTTATAAAAATCAATGAAAAATCCGAAAAATTTTTTGAGTCGTTTTGTGATAAATTTTTTAATGTAAATTTTTGTTCTTTATTTTATAAAAATTTTCCAGATTGGCACAATGGTAATTATATTCTTATAAAAGGTTTTCTTCATCATATAAATGCATTTCTTATCAAAATTTGAGCAATTCAGATTGGTTATAATTATTTTTATTCACCGTGACGGTGATGATTTGATGAAAAATTTCATAAAACTTTCCAAAATTTAAAATCGTTTGATAGTATTAGTGAATCTTTCAATTATTGCTTATAATAAAGCATTCAACAAAATAATTGAATATAACGATTAAAAAAATCGCTAGTGATAATTATTAACAACCGGCGAGAGCTTTAATAAAGAAAAATTATTGTTCAAAAATCTAAAATAACCAAATAATAAAAAAAACTAACATTATCAATTTTATTTTAAAATTATTATTCAAACTAAAACGTCAACGAAGAACTGAAATAATTTGTAGATCAATTGAATAGATCAGAACTCATGGTTTTGCTTCTACAAACTATCTATGGATTCGAAGGCATCAATAAGCGAATATTGAGGCAATTTAAGATATGTGAAAAGTTTCAAAAAAATTACGATTGGATTAAAACTCCAATAATTAAATTGTACATTAAAAATTAAATCGTTTTGCATTCAGAATTTTGCTTGCTCTAATTCAGAATATGTTTGGTCAATTCAAGATGCAAACATAGTTTGAGGAAATTCTCTTGGCAATAACAGGGTCAAAGAAGACAAAAACACCCCTTGCTATATTTTGAACGGAAAAATTTCAATATATCCGTTCCACAAACCACTATAAGGTCTGGGCCAAAAATGAGACTAATATTTTAAGATTGTGTTTGAATTCTTGCACTTCCAATGTCTAATAATTACTTTGAAAACACGTTTGCCGATTCATCATTTTGTAACGCGACTCGTATATTCGTTGTAAACTTGAGAGTTTTCACGTACCTCCATTAATTCGATTACTTCAAGCAAGCGCCAAGTAAGATCAGCAGCTGTTGATTTTGGAATGACCGGCAGCGTCTGGCAAAAATCAGCGTGTAGATAAAGGGGTTGTTTTTGAAGCATTTGACCGTGTTATTGTCAAGAAAATTTGTTTAAACTGTACATGCATCTTGAATGAATCAAACATGAGCTTAAAATATTAATCTCATTTTTGGCAAAGACCTGATAGCGGTTTCTGGAACGGACATATTGAATTTTTTTCGTTCAACATATGATACGGGGTGGTTAAGCTTAAATTACGTTATCCAATTTTATCCCGTTGCAAGAAAAAATTCTTCGTTTTCTACCATTTATGCAGTTATAATCAGTATTTATCTATATGTGTTGTAAAATATAGTTGTATTTTTCGTAAAATTAATATTTTACCCTATTAACCCAGATATTGCTGTTGTCCTTTATAACGCCACACAAAACACTGTAGAAAACTCGAACACAACTTGTGGAAAGTTTTTTTTCTCGAAGGTCCCAGATATTGCCGTTATCCTTTATAATGCCACACAAAACACTGTAGAAAACTCGAACACAACTTGTGGAAAGTTTTTTTCTCGAAAGACCCTATTGCCGTTGTCCTTTATAATGCCACACAAAACACTATAGATAATTCGAGCAACTTGTGCAAAGTTTTTTTTCGAAAGTCCCGTTGGGCCTTTTTACTATTTAAAGATTCATTCGTTGCAACGTTTTTTAGTATTGAAATGTTTGTATTTAAATAGGTAACATCTGGCTTAAGATGAATGATAACAGTTTTGCAAAACATACTTACAAACGGTGGAAAAGCGCGGAAAGTAACAGTTAACAAATCGAACTGGAAGAGGGAACCGCAAAAGAGAAATAGGTGGAAACAGTTTAATTGGATACATTTTTAACATCTAAATTAAATTAAATTTATTTTAGGTATATTCGAAAATCACTGCCGAAAATGCCAAAATGTTCCCATAGAAAATTTGTGTACCATTGCAAACGAATAAAAATTTACGATGCATTACGTTTTTCCGACTCATTCCACAGATGTACAAATAAAATATCTCAAGATGCTTTCATTCTTATGCATACAAAAATAAATGTGCCAACCCGACGACGAGGTGTAGGTGGGCCCCCAAAAAGTGTGCAATGCCTAATGCGAAAACGAAATTCAAAATTGGTTAGAATATGTCAAACCAGCTTTGCAAATATTTTGAGGATAACGAAGGTACGAATAAAAAGAGTAACCAAAAGACATTTCAAGCAAAATACGGCACCAGCAGAAAATCGCGGAGGCGATCGCACCTCAAATAAATTCCTCGAAAAACGAGAAGCTATTATCGGATTTGTTAAGCGATTTAAGATTTTAGAAAGGCATTATTGTCGATGGCGAACACAAAGAAAGTACATGTGTTGGGAACTGTTTATTAATAGACTTTACCGAATGTTTGTACACGATTTTCCAGATCTCGAAGTAAAAAAAAGTTATTTCCGATACATATTTAACCAAAATTTTAATATCGATTTTAAACCCTCATCGTCTAATATATGCAGTATTTCCTAATCCACAAAAGAACAACTAAAAGCTAAAACGATCCGTAGAAAAAAAATTCCTAATGACGACTTTAAGGGTGGCGAAAGAGAAAAAGGAAAACATGGAATCGTTTTCTGGCGATTGCCAAAAAAATATGTTATTGCCGAAAGTAGCTGACCAAGCTGCCTATTACAGCAGACAGCTGTACTTGTATAATCAGGTAGTTATTCAAGGAACTTTCATAGATCACATTAAAAAAGGAAATGTATTTCTCTATCTTTGGACTGAAAACGAGCGGCCCAAAGAGTCTAACGAAATTGCGTCAGCTGCTCATTACAGACTTCAAAACTCCGCTTTTAGCAGCAATATATCGGAACTCAGGCTTATATGTGATGGTTGTGGGGCGCAAAATAAAATACCACTATGATGCTAAGTGCTCTTATTGGCTAAGCTTAAAGGTTTCTCGTCACATAAAGGAAATTGAAATTATTTTCACTATCCCTGGACACTCGTTCATCCCCCCCCCCCTTCCCCCCCCCCCCCCGTGTAGAGTATTCGCTAATTTCACTGTGTATCATAAAAAACTGATCTAATTTTCCAAATCAATGATGATCGTATATTAAGAGAATGTTTTCCTAAGCCATTTTGCGACCAATGTTCTTAGAGAAAATTTGCGAACTTACCCAATTTTCAGTCAATTCAGTGAAACGAAGTTCTGATTACCTCGTTAGGTTTCATTTTGAAAATATAAGACTCAAATCCGAAATTTCGCAGGTAACCAATTTGTAATTAGCTAAATAATTTTGTAAAATTATACCCAACCACTATGGGTATACGCATAGCGTGTAACACAAGAAAACCCCGAAAAAATTAACAATACCAGATCTATATTTTACTTGGCTTTGCCCATTAACTAAAATAAAAAATATGTTCCTGAACTAATTACAATAAATTAAACAACACAAGCGAACGTTAAAGCACAAAGAAAACCCATTTCCCTGCAAACCCAACAATTATGGTGTACAGAAAAATAACGAACGAGGCAAGCACACAAAAAAAAAGGAATCCAATTAGATAAAATAATTGTTGTCTTGTCTTAAAACATTTATATCGTATCTACACAATATTTAGGGTAAATCTTCCTGAGTTGTTATTTTTTATTTAAACGTGTATAAGACGTTTAGAGTTTGAAATGTGTTCAGGTTTTAATTTTCTAAATGAAACAAGTTATATACACACAGCATAGAGATTAAAAACTTTATCTACATAGAGATAGCTATAGAGCTACGATTACATATTCTTTAATATACTCAACATTTATTTCTTATTACCATGATTTCTTTATGTACGTTATATTTTGTATATCCGTATGTACGAGTATAATAATATGTTCATAACACCAAATCGTATCGTTTATAATAAAAAAACTATAAATTAAATTCATTTCACATTTAAATCGGTACACCTACACAAAAATATCGTTTTTTTTCCAACATTTCAAAGTAGATTTTTCCGAAGATGAAAATATATTATTGTAATATACGATGTACATAGAAACTAGAAAGTCCCATACAACATGGTAATTAATTAAAATATCTGCATACCAAAAAACTAAATAAAAAATTTAATAATAATCAACTATTTTTTGCCTAAGGATATTTTAATAATTTGTACCGTTTTCATGTAGTTTTATACAATTAATTTAGACCTCACATTCAACGGATTTTTTTTTTAATTTAAAAACTGTAATATGGAAATGCCATTTGATGTAAATTGGCATCATATCGTAAATTATAACTTGTAATTCAAATCAGTATTTTAAAAGTTCTCACCGCTACAAAGCAATAAAGCTTTTTTAAGAGCACCATAAGATGGACATTTCGTTGGAATATACGTAAAAATATGTGGGCTGGAATTAATCACATGGGTTATAAAAATATTATGTAGTTTGTGGAATTAAAACAGCACAAGCAAAAGCTTTTAATAGTCACATATAACTGGTGAAGTTCTAAATGGCATCCAATTAGATTTGCAGTTAAACGATATAAGTGCATCAAAATTTTTAATATGTTTTCGAGAACAAAACTGCCCAATATTCCCTTTTACATTTAAGACTTGGCCCGATTACAGAAACCTAATAAAGTCAATAGTTAGACAAGACAGCGCAATTTATTTTTAATTTAATTATAACTAATTGAAACAATTTCTAGTATTTATTTAAATAAAGACAAATGGGTTAATAAAGATGGTCCATTTATTGCGAAAATAGTCGTTCTGTAAACAAAAACATTTCGTAAATTACATAACCTGGAATTCGCAAAATTGATGATCGTTTTGAAGAAAATGTGTCAGGTGCAGGTCTTGGAGCATATAATCACCATCGTCCAGTTGGTACTCGTAATAGCTATAAGTGAAAAGGTTCGTGAAGAGCCAAGCATCTTTTTGAAACGTGATTCAAAACAATTAAATTAATTACATTTAAACAGTCTCGTTAACCACTTTACATTGAATTTTGCACGTTGATCAAGATCATGCGATTTGACACCGTTAGATTATTAACAATTTAAGACCTTAAAAACAACATTCTGTAACAGAAGCCCCATGGTCACATGAACGATGTTGTATTCCACACATAAAAGGCATAGCACCAACCTTCATTTTCAATAAAAAAAATTGAATTTCCAATAAACATTAGTGTTTGTTTATAAAAAAACTAACAAATGGAACACCCTTTAAATAATTTATATTTTATTCTGCAATATAAATTAATTAAAAAAGCGACTAAGGAATCTAATTTAAAAGTATTTGGAAGCAAACAGTTTATTAGAAGTAAAAAAAGCCGAAAATAAGTATTTTGTCCCCAAAAGAAGTACACTGCGCGAAATAGGTATATGGGACAATTAATTTTGTTTTTGTTTTATAAACATACTCGTATTTTATTTTCATATGCCTCAGAACATTTGGCAAGAGAGTAAAGCAGTTTATTCTGATTGGTCGAAGGAAACAGATATATAGTACAAAACTTAGAATTCATTTAGCTTATTCATTTATAATAAAAATACTAACAAAAAGAGCATTTTAGTAGCTTGTATGACTCCCATTGTTGTTAATAACATCCATCAATCGTCGTGGCGAAGAACAGAAACATATATTTTTACCCATTTCCTTGAATGATTTTCCTAAGCTCCGCTAAAGTAGTAAATTGACGTCCATTTTTATAGATTTCCTGACTAAGAATGTTGCACAGTATTTCCATTGGATTTAAGTCCGGACTAATAGCAGGCCACTGTAATACTGGTATATTTCGTAACAGAACAAATCCTTGGTGCATCTTGCAGCGTAAGAAGGCGCCTTATCCTGCTGAAATGTTCCACTTTAACCGTACATTTCCTTTCCAAAATTTATTAAAACGTCGTCCAATAACTGCACATACTTCTCCGCATTCATTTTACGGGAAATAAAACAAATTGGGGTCTTGCCCGATAGCAGAAACCACGCTATGTCATTAGTGATCATCAATGAAAGCTGCGCGAATGACTTATTTGAGGAGACTTATGAGCATCTCGCCAATAATTCTAGAACCCTTTTTGTATGTCAAAATATATTTACGTACCCGTTTCTGATATTATACAAATTAATATTCTCTTTTAAAATCTGTTGTATTCTTCGGTTAGTGACGTTCAGATGCAAGCTACACTTTATTTGGGATGTACTCAAATTTTTCCTAACTACAAGACGCCTTATTTCCCTTTTACTTCTTGCGTCAACTTGTCAACTCTTCAACCAGTTTTGTCCTTGCCTTTTTATTGTGCCATATGTTTGGAGATTTTTTAAAAAGTAGTCAATTGTATTTTTATTTCTCCGTGGTTTTGTGGGTATCTCACGAAAGGTAGCGGCAAATTCCCTAAAGCATTCGATCCTTGCTCGTTCATCAGTCGATAGTTGCGTTCCTCGCAGCATAATTTTTTAAAAATTAGCTTTGACTAACAAAAAATTATACTTTTACTGTAGAAAATAATTAACTTATGCTGCCGAATATTATAATTTTTTTTTACTACACAATATTAAAATTAACAATAAAACACTTTTAAAAACGCATTTGTCTCATATAGCTTTTTCGCATAGAGTATAAATGATATCTTTACTTTTATAAGGTGCGACAGGTCTGTTCTTCTACTCTATCCAGTAGATACTCCTGATGATGACCTAACAATTCGAAATCGATCGAGTGATTTTTTAAACTTTTTGAAAATATTCAAAAAATATAATTTTGCCAAATAAAAAACATGTGTTTAATAAAATGTATTTATTAAGTGTTAGTGTGTTTCACCAAGTGCCTACGGCAAATAGTGTAAAAAGTAATAAATATTGAGTATCACAGTACAACAAAAATAATTTTATATACCTTCGTTACAAAAAAAAAGAAATCTTTTTAATTCAGAAAATCTTTGAAACCATAAGTGCCAAGTGTGTTTGTAAAACAAAAAAAAATCAAGACAATTTGCAAATTGTGATTTGCGATATGGTCCTACACGTGGAAGTGTATTTGGTAGCCAAACTGGCTTAATTCTTTAATTAATACAAAAACTCATGGGAGCCATGAGTGCCGAATATATGATTTAGTGTTCTCGACTTGGGATGGTGACTGCAATTAAAAAAAAATTAAAAACAGCATGCTGGTTGTGATTAGCGATATCGCCTTACACCTGCAATCGTCTTTGGCCAAATTGACATAATTCGTTTATTAATTCAAAAATTTATCGGAACAATGAGTGTGGAATTTAGCGTTCTCAACTTGGGATGGTGTTTGAAAAATTGTAATTTGAAATTTCAGGTCAAGTTGAAGCGTCTGTTTAGGCCAAACTCATTTAATCCTTTTTATACTTGAACTATAAAAAAACTTCGGAGCCATGAGTACCAAGTGTGGAGTTTAGTGTTCTCAACTAAAGCCGAGTTCATTGTTGTGTTTATTCCGTTCGTTGTGTTTTTTTGTAAACCAATAGGATTTGTCGCAAATGACGTTTTATTTCTTCGGTATTTTTTTTCATCAAGTTGATCTATTCAGGGTGGTCCAAAAGTCTGGAAACGGTGAATTTCTTTTGGCACGGGTGGAAAATCGGAATTCTGATACTGGAGTCTTTAGTAATTTCACCCGAGGAATCGAATGGGCCCATTAGATTTTGGGCCCGATAGGGCCTTATACGAGATATGAGGCCCAACTTTGAAATTTCAAATGCAAACCCATCTTTTTTATTGCAGATTCGGATTCAGCGGGAAATTTTACATCCGAATTGGTTAAAACCCGAATTCTGCTGGTACATTTAAAGATCTCTTTTTTTCTTGACAATTACCACTCTTGACTGATCTTGATTGTTCTTTGGGCTTAGGAAGTCTCAAAGCGATGTTTTCTTTCGCACTCACTAAGCAAAATGAATACAATAAGACTCGACGCACATGTGCCCATATCACACAAGGGAAATATTTTCCTGTGTGGTACTGGATTTATGTTATCAAATCCAATATTGAAATCAATACTGTCAATACAATGTTCCACGGTAGTAAACATTTGTCCTCGCAAATTATTTTGTGTTTGAAAATCATAGTCACCACCTGTGGCCGAATTTTGATCAAAAAATGGAAATAAAAATTATGAGAATTGCAGTTGTTTTACTTACCTACTAGACCTAAAACATTAAATCATATAATTATATTTAATACAACCAGCGAAAGAATTAAATATTTACGTCTAGTACGTATGTAGATTGTTATTTGAATTCCCAGGGCTGAGCCTTTTACGTGCCCTATGGGCCTATGAGTGTCAAATGGTTTACTTAAGGTCAGAATAAAACATATCCCATCACACTTCAATTGAGCCTTGTAATAGCGAAAATCTACAGTATCAGAATATCGATATGTGTCCCCTGGTCTGAATGATTCAGACGCCCCCGGATTTTTTAACAAAAAACGCTGCATAGGACCCAAAAATGGACGAATTTTTGGTTTTAACCAATTCGTTCCCGCTGAATCCGAATCAATCTGCCATAATAAGATGGGTTTGCATTTGAAATTTCAAAGTTGGGCCTCATATCTCGTATAAGGCCCCATTGGGCCCTAAATCTGATGGGCCCATTTGATTTTTTGGGTGAAATTACTAAAGACCCCAGTATCAGAATTCCGATTTTCCACCCGTGCGCGAAATAATTTCACCGTTTCCAGACTTTTGGACCACTCTGTATAATAGTAGAAACAAACAGGCACTCTTTCGATATATTTATTTTGTAGTCAAGTACGTTGTTCATTTTGTGTTTTGATGCTTTGATTATGAAAAACTCTAAAACTACAAAACTTCAAACTACAAAAGTCAAAAATTCGTTTTTTCGACGACATGTGAAATAAAATTGTTCTGTAATTTTTTCATCAACAATGAACCCAAAAAATAATACTGCAGAAAAAATACCGAACGAAAAGAACGAAACGAACACAACGAACTACAACAATGAATCCGCCTTTAGTGTCTGGAACTTAAAAAAAAAATTAAATACAACTTGCATGTTGTGATTGGCGATGTGATCCTACACGTGCAATCGTCTTTGGCCAAATTGACTTAATTCTTTTATTAATTCTAGGAGTTATGAAAACAATAAATTCCGAGTGAGAAATTTTTTGTTTTCTTCTTTTTTTTTGTTTATTGACAGTGCAATCTGTTCTAGGACCAAATCATTCCCAACTATTTCGCGGTTCGCTTTTAATGTCCTACTTTACGCAGTAGCCAAATCAAAGACGTTCGGCCTTAGGTCCAATTTACGTAAAACCTTATGCACATTACATTGCTCCAAGCCAGCCGATAATACTAGCATCGAAGATAGGCCAGCCTATTTTTGCATCCCCCCTGTGTCGGGATTCGAACTCAGAACCTCCCGAGCCAAACGCCAAAGCTTTAACCACTGTGCTGTTTGGTCGGTGTTTTCTTCTTGGAATGACGCCTACAATTAGTATAAAAAATTGTAAGACAACTTGCTTGTTGTGATTAGCGATATGATCAAAAGGTGGAAGCGTCTTTGGTGGCCTACTAAATTCTTTTATTAATTCAAAAACTCATCAAAACAATGAGTGCCGCGCGTAAAATTCAGTGTTCTCAACTTGGGATGGTGTCAAAAATTTATAAAAAAAATTTGAACACAAGTCGATCGCCTAATTCTTTTTATACTTGAACATTAAAAAATCATCGGTACCGTGCTAAGTGTGGAATTTAGTGTTCTTGACATAGGACGGTGTCTAAAATTTGTAAAACAAATTTTGAAGCGTCTTCGGCCAAATTGGCTTGATTCCCTTGGATGGTGTCTGAAATTTTGAATTTTTTTTTTTTTTTTTTTTTTGTAACTATTGCCAAAGGCTTTATTCTTGAATCTTTCTTTATACGAAACTAACAAGAAGTGTGAAATTCTTAAAAACTATATTTTATTTTAAATTAAGCCTTAACCTATGTTAATACTTAATATCATTATGCATTATTATTATTAAATTATTATTATTTACTTAATTTTAGTGTGTTAGCTCATCATGCACGTAATTATTAGATTATATTTCTCAGTTAATTAAATCTAGAGGATCTGCCCTGCGCAGCCATCTGTATTTCGGTTGCCTTAGTAGTTCTCTAGCTAATTCGTTAGGGTGTGATTCCAGTTTCAGTTGGTACTTTAGACTGCATGATTTAATTGTCTCTTTAACAGTTTTGATTCCTAAATCTCTATGGATGTTGCTGTTTCGAATATACCAAGGGGCATTTGTAATGCTACGAAGTATCTTTGCTTGCGTTCTTTGTACAATATTTATATTTGATGCACTAGTTGAGCCCCATAGTTGGATTCCATATGTCCATATGGGGATTAGGATCGCTTTGTATAGTAGAACCTTGCAGTCTAGAGAGAGTTTCGATTTTCTACCGATTATCCAGTACATTTTAGAAAATTTTATTTTTAATTGATTGCGTTTTGTTTCAATGTGCTTTTTCCATGTCAATCTTCTATCGAGATGAAGACCGAGATATTTGACGTTTGTTTGTTGAGGAATTGTGATATTGTTTAATTTTACTCCTGGACATGTACGTTTATTCAATGTGAATGTTACATGAGTTGATTTACATTCATTCGTCCTTATCCGCCAAGTTTTTAACCAATCTTCTATTTTGTGTAGATGTTCTTGTAATTCTCTCGATGCTGTTTGAGGATTTTTGTGCGAAAATAATATAGCTGTGTCATCAGCAAAAGTTGAAGTGACAATTTTTTCAGTTATTGGTAAGTCAGCTGTGAATAGCAAGTATAGCACAGGTCCCAATACACTACCTTGCGGTACTCCTGCCTTTATCTCGGCTAGATCAGTAGTGGCCGTATTTTGTTTCACCTGGAACATCCTTTGGGCTAAGTAGTTTTCAAGAATTGAATGAAATTGGCTAGGCAGAAGAGTTTTAATTTTGTAAATTAATCCTTCATGCCATACTTTGTCGAAAGCTTGCGCAATATCCAAGAAAACTGCCGAGCAATATTTCTTTTCTTCTAAGGAAAATTTAATTGTATTTACAATTCTGTGCACCTGTTCTATTGTGCCGTGTTGCTCTCTAAATCCAAATTGGTGATCTGGTATAATGCGACCTTCAGACAGTATAGGTATTAGTTGTTGTAGTAGCATCTTTTCAAAAAGCTTTGAAATTATCGGGAGTAGACTTATTGGCCTGTACGACGAGATTTGGGTTTCGTCTTTACCTGGCTTACGAATCATGATAATTTGAGATATTTTCCATTTTTGGGGAAAGTATCCACATCTCATAATCGCGTTAAAAATATATGTTATATATTTTATGCATCTATCTGGTAATTCTTTGATCATTTTTCCAGTTATTAGGTCATGACCTGGCGCTTTCTTAGGATTTATACTGTTTTTGATAACCGTTTTGACGCATTTCCATTTAAATTTTACTGGGTTTGGGTTCGACTCGTCCCTCGTAAACTGTGGTAGTACGCAATCGTTATTTTGTTCGTTTGGGGTGAACACTTTTTGTAGATGGTTAGAGAAAGCGATGGCCTTTTCTAAGTCACTTCTGGCCCAGTGACCATCTGGTTTCCTTATCGGTGGGTTCGATATCTCTGGCCTTTTTAAATTTCTTGCTGCCTTCCACAGTGAGTAATCGGTTTTTTCTGTTGCTGTGAGCTCACTTAGGTAATTCTGTATTCCTAAATTTTGTTCTTCCCGAAGTGCTTCTCTCAGAGCTTTAGTAGCTCTATTTAATTTCCATTTATGCAAAGGAGATCGGTGGAGCTGCCACAGCCGCCGAATTGCCCGCTTCTCTGCCAATAATTTTTGAATGTTACTTGAAACCCTTGTATTATTTTCGGAATTTTTGTTAACCGGAGTAGCTTTTTTTGCAGCCATTTCCATTATTTGACTTAAGTTTTCTATCGCGGCATCAATGTCTTCTGGTGTGCGAAGTGGAACATTGAGATGACAATTCACATTTACTATGTTTCTATAGAGAACCCATTTTGTTAGTTTGTTTGTTAAACGTTGGGGTGGTTCAGTTTTTAATGCTTGGGTACTTAGTGTTACTATGTCTTAATTATTTTATTACTTTCATATTCACGACAATTTGCATGTTGTGAATGACGATATGGCCCTAATCGTGGAAATTGTTTGTTATGCTTATGACCGTAAGTACTCGTGCATGCCGACATAATGTATGTCAGTTTGAGTGATTTATGCTAGGCTTTGTTGAGCTACATTTACATCTCGGATCTATAGCGAGTGTGTTAGAGAGATTTATTAGTTTTAATTAACACACTGTATTTATTATTTTAATGTATATTGTATTTATTTATATTGGAACAATATTTTCACTATATATTTTTTATTATGTTAGTTCACAAAGATGGTGGTGGTTCGCACCAATGCGTGAACGATTGTTCAGCAACACTTTACTTTTTATTATATATGAGACTGTGTCTCATGAACTACTCAAACACGACTACCAAAACGCGACTCATTCTTTTTCGTTTCTTATTGGTTTTGCGTAAATTCTCGATATTAATCGATAATCGATTAATATCGAGATTCGCGAATGTAGATGGCGAAATAGCTATATTCAGCAAAAAGAGCAATGCCTCGTAATTAAGCGGCGCGGTGTTTAACTAGTTTTGCTACGAGGAGTGCTATGAAGTGAACAGGATTTTTCTGTTTGAGCCGCTACAGATCCTCTTCATCATCCCCTTTTTTCTATAATTCCTCTCGGAATTGTAGAATTATAAAAAGAACTGCATTTCTCAATGATTCTTTCATTTTTTCTTTATTTTGTGTACAAAAAAAGTATTGTAATCACGAAAACTTTGACATCGTGCGTGCTTGTGTGTGTGTGTGTCTGTGTATGAGACTAAAGGTATAAGACTAAATGTTTGTGTTCTTTACAGCCCAGTAGAATTGACTGATCGGGATGGAACTTCTTGCTTCAGCTTTTTCTGTACATTGATCCACCAGAAGTGGCAGTTTCTGTAAGAATTTTTCGTTTTTTGGAAATGTTTTGAGAATTAAACGATTAAAAAAAGGATTGTAAATTTTACCGGAAATGACGAGTTTTGATAAAAATAAACTTTATTTCACCGCAATTCGTCATTGCTATAGTCCAGACGGATTGACTATGCGGAGTGATACTTTGATACTTTATACCAAATTACTATTTCGAAATTTGGTGGAAATCTGTATGCCGGAAGTATAAGTTTCCATTGGCGCTCTTTCGTGATAGAATTGAAGGTTTCAAAGGTTGACTTGTTAGTTTCCTGAAATTCAAATAGGAATTAAGATTTTAGATTATACAAAAAAGTTTTACCAAAAATACGGTAAGTTTTATTTCGCTTCAGAAATCAAGTAAGGTGCAGAGATCTCTGTAAACATTCATAATATATAAATAACGTCAGGTGCGTGCCACATCATGCGGTCACTCAAATTTGTACTTACCCAAACTGCGGTTGCTTGGGCTCTTGAAAATGTAGAATCTCACTACTTTTCATTACCCCTATCTCTTTTTGTTCAAATTGGAATATTCAGAACTTCATTCAAATTCATTCTTCTTCACTCATTCAAAGCATAATGTAATATATGTAATATAGTCGTTTTAGACTGCGGGCGATAAATACATATGATGAAATTTAGAGCATCCAAACTAATAAACTAACAAACTCTATTGAAAGGTTTGATATTTTAATTTTAATAACTAACCTATTATTTATTAACAAATTTATCAATGTAGATAGACAATAACTTTGCTGCGGTTATCGCCCTGGTTATTTCTGTGACTAACATCCTATCCCCACAAACCCTTTATGTCGAGGATGCAGGCAGGGCCTGGGCCCGCATTATTTTGGAATGTAGTAAGAAGCAAGTTTTTGATAATTTGCGTATATTCCAGGAATGTGCTATACGGGGTTTAACATAATATTCTCTCATCTCGGAATATTATTCTTGTTGTATCCGTTCTCATAAAATGTACATACACATTTATCTCTGTTTCTTTATGAATACACTAATCCCTCGCTTAACGAAGTCTCTTTTTAAGAAAAATTCGATGTACGAATTTCATTTTTGTTATCGATTTGTGAATAGTTGCTCCGTTTTTTCGCTAGGTTAGCTACTCGTATTTTACATATATTAGACAAATGTTCCTAAATTAAATTTGTTCCTTACTTGAGTCAATTAATAAATTGAAATTTTGTCGAAAGTCCTGACTTTAAACAATAAAGTTGTCGGCTAATATAATTCAATTTATTTTATTATTATTTTTATTTATTATTTTTTGAACATACCGGAAGGTCAGGGAAGATTGTGATTGCAACATTCTTGATCAGGGGGTCTATTTAATAACCTACGCTTTGAAGATAAACTCAATACAATTAAATATGTTATCGATCCAAAGATTTTTTGCTATGGAATGTTGTTTTCCGAAGATCTTTCTGGTTGAATTCAGGTTATGTTTTAGTGTAGTAGTGTGAATGTTAGATATAAATCAACCCTGCTTTTAGTTGAATGAATTTAAATATAAGTAGTAGCTAAATGACAATACCGAATTTAAATTTAATTTTTACAATATCAACGGAATATTAACGTCATCATATGTATGATAATGCTGTCGAGTCATTACGAACGTGAAGTCCCCCGGTTAGATGGTGTTGGATGGGAAGATAGGGCAAAATAAGGTTATAAACAGCATGTGATGAGATGACCCGTAGATGTGATTTAAATAACCTAACCAGTCTATTATGACTGATGCCGAATACATATGATGAATATTAGTATCCCTTACCTCAACCACAACTAACCCAAATTAATAAACTAACAAAATCTAATCTAGAGTGTGAATTTAAATGAGACTAACAATTCAATATATTTAAGTAGTTAGAAAATGACTTTGATGCGGTTATCGCCCTAGTTATCTCTGCGACTAACATCCTTTCCTAAATAACTTTATCTATTAAGGATGCAGGCAGGGCCTGGGCCGCATGATGCTGAAATTTTATTCGCATTCAAATATAATTTGTTTTTTGATTGTTGATATTTCAGGATTATGGTAACATACCTAGGATCACCGTTATGGTTGGCCTGTATGCCTCTATTATATCATATCATGTTAAAAGCTTACGACTCATGGAAACGTCTTTACTGAATCCCAACTTGTTTATTTTAGAGATGTTGTATACTGAAAATGATTTTCTTATGAGAGATTAAACTCAGTTCAACTGGAACGATATTTAAGATGTTTAGCAGAGGAATTAGCTAAGTTCAGTTCAGAGGAATTAGCTTAATCAGTTTTAAGCTGATCTTAAGATTTTTGTTTGTACAACCATTTTTTTTTTTTTTTTTTTTTTTTAATTTCATTTGTTTAGGTCAACTAGCACTTATAGCCGTATACGACCTTTTATAGTATAAAGTTTGATTTTCAAAGTATATTATTTAATTTTTATTTTATTAATTGTATTCAATTATATTTTTGATGTATTATATTTTAATTGTTTATTATTATTTTTAGTTTCAAATATTAATGCGTATTAACGATCCGAATTCTAGCACCCAAACGACGAAGTTATCGATTCAAGTTCTTGAATTCGAATGAACAACCATTTATGCCTATCCACATTTTTGACATTTGATGTGTGCAACAAATTTTGTTTGTAAAATAAGGCAGATTTTTTCTTTTTCATTTTCGTTTAACAAAAAAGTTTGAAACATTAAAAATATTCGCGAATTTTATATGAATAATAAATTTAATCATTTTTATCTCGCAATGTAGAATCTTTCCAACTTGCATAGCCACTACTCTCTGATATTTGTGTAACTCGAATAGCTGTAACTGCGACAATTCAAACAATTCAAATAGCTGTCTCGTACACGTAAATTGCGGTCTGGATTTTAAAAGTGTCCAGAAGCTTTGAAGATTGAATAACGAAAATCAAATCTTATTTCATAGTTTGTTCACTTTTCCTGAAAATTCTTTAAAATTGTCTTCCATAGAGATACATTACGAGCACCGGCATTTCTCGGAACGCGTATAATTTCTCGTCCATTAGAGTCGGTTTATTAACACCACATCGGTTTTTAGTCAATTACGTTTAAATTTACCAACTACCAGTACGAGATTTAGAACGCAATTTATATCTTCGGTTTCATTATCCATATGCCTTAATTAAAGTAATAGGCAGGCGCCATATTCAAAATTCATAAATAGAATCCATATTTTATGATGCAAACCTTTATATGGGAGGTTTAAAATCACTTACATAAGAATCCCAAATGTTTCGTTCCGAATGGTTCAAAAAAGGGTTGGTTTAATTATTGGTCATGAAGCCATGTGCCTTGTTCCTTTCACATTGGTTATTTTCATCATTCAAACTTTATTCTTGGAGTATCTGAATCGGTTGCATATATCTACTTAGTTACAAATTGCTATTGAAAATTGAAATGGCACTTGCATTGTGCAAACAGAATGTCACTCCAATCAGCTATTTAATCGATCCATTTTAAAGTAACATCTGGAAATACGGCGGTATTTAGGGGGTTTGAAAACTCATATTTTGAAATTAAGAATTTTTCATTTCCTGTTTTTTTAATTCTGTGATTCTATTCTGTGATCTATGATAATTTAGCATTTGAATCCGTTCCCATTTCAAATTACATTTTATATAGACGTCCTTATTCTACTAAAATAATGACAACTACCAACAAGTTCAACGAATATTTCAATTAAATCTAGAAAATTTTAAGCGTTACGTATACATAATACCATCTTCATCTTTAACATCTCACCCATTTATCATTAGTCTCTAGAACTATAATTAAAAAAAAATAAAATGCAATAAAGTAAAATTCAACAATTTTTTATTTTATCGAATTGATCATGAACGTCAAATAAAAATACGAAGACGAAAAAGAAGAAATTTCTTAATTAAATTGCATTTTTGTTGTTCGTTTGCGTTCTCACTCGAAATGATAAAATTTTTATAATTGTGCTTGGGTTTCTAGCTCGACGTCTGTATATACGAGTATCTATCTATAACTATATACAGTTTTACAATTTTATAATCTTATATGTATAGTTATAACACTGTGAGATGTGAAAATAGTTTATAGTTTTTTGAATGGATGAATCAATAAAATGTATAAATAAATAAATTGAATTAATTAAAAAAATAAAAATAAAAACTTTTAAAATATTAAATTTTGTGCGGGTTTCCTTCCTCTCTTTATAACGTGCTTGTGTTTGCGCACTTAATTCCACCGGACAATATAAAACGTTAAAACCACTCGTATACACATAAATAATTTTTTATTTTATTCATTTATTAACAAATAAAAATTATATTTTATTATTTTACTATTTAGGTACATGATTTTATTATTTTAATTCAATTAATTTTAATTAAATTGCGTAAATGTTGTACGTAGCGCGCGGTTTAGGGTTTTGCGGTTTGGTTTTGTTATTCATCGTATCGGATTCTGTTTTTATTTCAAAACCTTAAGGCCAAATCATGAATCTAAGTACAAATTTTTATGTAACTCACTTGTGCATATATACGCTACACATATCTACTTGTTAGATAGATAAAGTTATAAAATTTTTTTTTATTTACATTTTGGTTACACTTCTCGTTTATTATTTTACGCAAAAGTAATTAAAAGTTGTAAACTGTTTTAAAATAACACACCCAATAAACAATTTTTGTAAAATTGTGTTTATATATTATTTTACAGTTAAAATCATTTGTACACGATTGCGGTCAATTTAGAAATTTTACTACTCCATTTTTGGAAATTACATGCTTTGTAAAATTAAATTAATCGGGTGTAAGATTGCAGCCGTAATAAATTCATTATACCATAGTAAAACGAAATGTCAGGTTAAGGACATTTAAGGTTAAGGAAATTTCATGATAAAAAACATAGAACCACTATTATTGAGATCGATTTCAAGGTGGAAATTTCCGTAATCGGAATACAATTTGCTAGGAAATTCTTTATATTATTTGAATTTTTCGCGCCGACGACCTTAATCGTTTTTTCAAATTTGTTAGCAAGTTTTCTATTACTTATTTCCCTACTAAGGTAAAAGAATTTTAAAGCAAATTATATTCCGCATGCGGAAGTTTCCCCTGCAATGGGAATATCAGGTAAAAATATTTAAGTTTAAAAATAAGATATTTGGTTCAGCAACCATAGCTGAAGTTTACCTGAAATGCTTTTTATGTTGGGTGGATCAATTTAAATATATTTCAGTCGCAAACATTTTTTCTGCAAAATTATTTTGTTTGGTTCGGTTTTCCACAGAAATATTGATACCTTTCTTTCTTACTCTATATATGCTATGTGGGTTCTCAACTTTATTATTCCGATAGTTACTTAATATATCTCCAATTGGAAACGATTGACGATAAAAATTCAATAAACAGAAAATATGTAAGTATAAGCAACTCTGAAAAATGACTGGGACAAACCTTTATTTTTCTGCAATATCACTTTGCAAAAAATTGTCTTTTATTTCGATGCTAACGAAATATAAGAGTGCTGTACTTCAAGTAACCTTGTTACCGATTCAGCTGAAGAAGTTATTTTTAAAAAGCGAATAGAACAAAGAACTCAAAATCGGATTAAATTCGTAATAAAAACATAAAATTTTTCAAACAAATATTAACACCTTGTAATTTCTGCAAATAAAGTTGCACCACATTGGCAAAAGTGTTGTTTTTTTAACCTTCACCTGGCACACCTCCCCTGAGTAACATACCTGGCATTGTAGAGTTCGTACGTGAGAAATATCCTTGTAAAACTTGAAATATTCATTATTTTTTTTTTAGAAAAATTAGAGATCTTCTTTAGATACATAGTTCAGAAAAATCAAGATTAGCGTTCAGAAAAAAATCGGAAACTTGAAAAACTTGAAAAAAGTGCGTTTTTTTACAAAAAAATTCATAACTTTTTTGTTTTTTGATAAAAAGGGCTAACATTTTAGCTGTGTCTTCTTCTATTACATCACTATAAAATAAAAATATTACTTTTCATGGGTCTTCCAAAAAAAGTATTTATTTTAAGAAATGAAGGTATGGATTTCACGAATTTTTTTTTCGAAAAATAGTGAAAAAGTCGTTGTTTTTATTTTTTCAACAAATTTATTACAAAATAGTCTTTTTCAAGAAGTAGAGTTGCTGAAAAAATCGTTGAAGGTTATAAAAACAAAATTTCAATTAATAAGCGGTACAATCGGGGCACATCAAAATTCTATGCATATAGGGCGTTTGCACGATGCACATCCTTTATCTGGTTTTTTGTCTTTTTTTCGTGCACATAAGGCGCATCTTTGTTTGATGACAAGATTTAAATTTTGTAAATGGCGCTCTGCTAGTTCTTCTTGGTTTTGGACGGCCCTGCAGGCTCTCAAAATTCGTTCATTCACGATCGCAAAAAAACGCTGCGGCCACCTGTACGTCTTTTTACGCACTCTGAAAGAGTGGCACAGCTGATCAAAGGTGTCCGTGCCTCTTATGTTTTTATTATAATACAGAACAATATTGGGTTTCTGTTCTGTTATTTCTTCCGTGTGAAGAAGCGAGGAGGCCAGCAGCAGAATTTGGTCTGATTTTTTTTTTCTTCGAAGCATTGCTGAGAAGGGTTAAATTGTCGGTATGGCAGAACTTAATGAGTGGCCGATCTTTTTTGGAACCTTCGCAATAAAATCCGGTGGAATTTCCCTTTTGTTCTTGCGAATGGTACCGGAAATTCTCAAACTATATGGTTCATTGTATATTCGTTCAAGCATACTGATTGACGTATACATGTACGTTGTGTTGTAAATAGGTTCAGTTACTTATCTAAAATAATACTCAGAAATTTTTTTATCACTTTCTACGATTACAGTATTCTTTCCTAAATATGGAACCGCGTAATTTGTAATAGAAGTTTTTGGATAAATGCCTTTTAAATTTTTAGAAAAATCAATGGTAAAGAAACACGTATATATTTACCATGTACGAAGTTTTTGCTAACTCTGCTTCGTTTAAGCTAACGACCTTGAGCCCATATTTATCCGGCTTATCTTTTACAACTCAGAACTTACAGCTTCCTCTGAAACTCAGCAGCTGTTCGTCAACAGTACATTCGTGACTCGGGCTGTAGTTACTTTTACAATTTTCTATAAACATGTTCCATAAATTCCTGATCGGAGCAAATCTGTCATCCTCTTCTCTTTCGTCTTTATTATCGAAACGAAGGCAAGTTGATAAAAAAGTAAACCTGTGCCTTGCAAATACGCATTCGTAAACTGTGAGGCAATTACCTGTTGATCATATAATCAATTAATATCAACGTTTGCAGATTTCCATAATCCACTGTAATACAAGATTCCGATATAAGCTCTGATCTCAATAGCATCAGTATGATGATGGTAACTTTGCTGTTTTTCTTCAACAACCAAAGATAAACATTCCTGTTTGATCTTCAAGTTCGTATTATGTACGATTAAATTTATCATCTTATCAGTAAATTAACAAACCAAATAGCTTCTATCGTTTCAGCATTTACAGCGTTACCAGCTGGACCGGGCTCTAACGGTTGCAAATGTCTGTCTGCAAAATCAATTACAGACATTAGAACGAATAAATATGAAATAGTTATCGATAATTAATCAATAAAAAATTATCAAATACATAGTGGCTTAATTGAATGCTTAATTGAAAAAGATTTCTGATTTACGTTGGTATTCTTACCTGATCTACGAGACGGAGTTTTTCTTGTCCACTTGAAGCCATCTTTCCCATAGATGTGTTTTGGCGGGCGGCCACGTTGTGATTCACTTCGACGTGCATTAACCCTTTGATTTTCGCTTGGTCCCTCCATGTCAATATCCATAGCATCGTCATCAGATTCTTCATAGTTATCATCTGAAGAATCCTCCCCGCTTGAAAGATGGTCAGCACCATTGTCTTCTCTTGATTCTTCCTGCATATCATCCTCGAGCAACCGCTCTCGTAAATATCGAGAACGTAAATGATACGCCATTCTAAACATGAACAAAAAACGTAGAAAATCGTTGAAAAACGTGAAAAAATAAATTTTGATGTATAGAAACGATGATTGCTTACCTCTCTTTTCCTTTTAAACACGAAAAAAACAAAAAAATCCACAATTCACGAAAAAACAACGTTGATGTCACGGTGGGGTACGTACACTCCCCAAACTGATTTTGACGACTGCTGCAGACGAATTAACGGTCGCAGCGCTATCCCAGTGGCATATGTATAAAAGTGTACCCTTGACTACCGATAGATGTCGTTACGGTTATGTCGGTCGTGTTATGACTACGACCACAAATGCAAGGATGCAAGCTGTCATTTTATCTGAAGTGATCCTTTATGCATTGATCCTAATACACTAGTTTTTGGATTTTCAAGCTGTTAAAAGTTGTTCGGTGCCGGTTTGAATATGAGGTGTGGCGCTCTGTTCGGGTTTATGAAGTTTTCGGGATTGTAAGGGCCCGTATTTTGGGATCCCATTTGAAACGCGATATTTTAAAACGCGAATAATCAAAACGTGGTATTTCAAAACGCGATTTGGTACAAAACCCGATATTTAAAAAATTTAAAAATTAATATGAGCGGGAGTTTATGATCGAGTTATATCATGCGGGTGAAGGGGAAATTTAAATTCAGTTTATACAAATTTAAAAATCGATAGGAGCTGGAGCATAGGAAAGAGTTATATCGGTATCGGGTTTCGAGAGTAAGTATAGGACCGGTTTTGAAATATCGCGTTTTAAAATATCGCGTTTTGTACCATATCACGTTTTATAATATCACGTGTTGAAATATCGCGTTTTGAGCAGATCCCCGTATTTTGGCAGTGTTGGTGTTTTGTTTTGGATGAAACTTTATTTGCTTAATTTAATTTGAATATACACGGAACTGTGTTCTTAGCACTGGTTGGACTAACCTTGAGTTATGTTGCGGGATAGATGGCGAATGTAAAATGGTTCTAGTATTTCTGGATTGAATAGTGAATTTGGATTTTTGATATAAACACCGTAGAAACATTTTTCTTGGGGTGTGGTGTGGGGTTGTAGTAACGTCTAATTGAGTGTATTTTATGAGTATTTTAAGTTTGTTTATTTTTTAAGAAGAGTATAGTAGTGATAGTGAGTATCTGATTTCGCAGCCTGGTATGGGAGTTTAATATCAGCTTGTTTATTTGTGCGACTATTATTTTGTTTAGGAGTTTTGTTTTGTAAAAGTGCTCGATAATGAAATAGATGTCGAATACAATTTTGTCGTTAAGTTTTCGTTTATTTGTGTTTTAATACAACATATCTAAGCTTTGATCATTCTTTGAACTTTTTTGTGTTTGTTTATTGGAATATTTTGAAGGAACTGATTTTTCCGGTCGGATCTCATAATCTTGCTGCAGGATATAAGTAAGAGCTTTAAGCCTCATATTTCGGCAGGACCCGATGACATTATACTGGCGGATGTCCGACAAGCAACGAACTTAACCTTACCCTAGCTGGAAGTTGTCTTCTCGGGCAGCCTAAAACTCGGAAACGCTAGTTTCGCGAAAAACAGCTCTCATTGTAGTTCTAAAAATCTTAAATCTATAAGTTTGGCCAATTCTTTACTCAAATTCTTAGAAAGACAGATTTAAGCTCACATTAACAGTTAGATTTCGACTTCGAGCCAAATACGCTAACAAAATCCCAACAAGCATATTGCAAGGGGAGATATGCTCTTCACTGTAGGTCAGTGAAGTTAGCCCGAAAATCCATCCCGAATTTTTTTGGTGTATTTCTTGGCCAAAGTGTAGTCAACCCGAAAAAAGTGTAGTCGTTACAAAAATATATTGCTATCCCGAAACCCCGAACATTTTGAGCATTTCTTGCATAAAAGCAATTGTTACATAAAAAATGTAGGATTATCCCGAAAATAAAATCTAATACAAAATTAATTTTAATTTACACATTTTTAATAAAAAAAAAATTGAAAACTGTCAAAAATTGTTGCCAACCTCTTATTGTAGGCTAACCGTGCAAAATTATAATTTTACAAAAAACATTCTTAAAATTTAATAAAACACACAAAAAAAATAAAAATTAAAAAATTAATCTAAATCGAAAAGTGCAATGGCAATTCTTGACAGTAAAATAAGCAAACCATAATACCAGAGCTAAATTGCACTAGTGGTATATACGGCTATTTAGATCTTGGCTGTGCATAATAAATCCTGCGTATTTCATTTTCATATCAGATGGAAACATGATGTAAACTTTGATGTGAATTTGTGTGGATAAAGAATTCTCGAGTGAGAATTGGTAGCAAACTTTAAAATTCTGTGGAGCTAATACCGCAAAGATAAATTGCACTAGCGGTATATACGGCTATTTAGGTCTTGACTGTGCTAATGAACCCTGCGAATATTATGGTTTGCTTATTTTATTGTCATGAATTGCCAATGCACTTTTCGATTTAATTTACCAATTTTTTTTGTGTATGTTTTATTCCAATAGTCCTTGAGCTTTTTAAAATTTTAAGAATGTTTTTCATAAAATTATAATATTGCACGGTTAGTCCACAATAAAAGGTCGCAACAATTTATGACAGTTTTCAAAATTTTTTTATTAATAATGTGTAAATTAAAATTAAATTTGTATTAGATTTTAATTTCGTAATCCTACATTTTTATGTAACATTTGCTTTTATGCAAGAAATGCTCAAAAA
Organism: Nephrotoma appendiculata; assembly: GCA_947310385.1. Taxonomy (NCBI): domain Eukaryota; kingdom Metazoa; phylum Arthropoda; class Insecta; order Diptera; family Tipulidae; genus Nephrotoma; species Nephrotoma appendiculata. Next base: position 206,287,354 of record OX371225.1, on the reverse strand, counting down.
GTTCGGGGTTTCGGGATAGCACTACATTTTTGTAATGACTACACTTTTTTCGGGTTGACTACACTTTAGCCAAGAAATACACCAAACAATTCGGGATGGATTTTCAGGCTAACTTCACGGAATTGAAAGTGTTGACTGGTTGAGGTATAATGTAATATTTGCAAGGGATATTCACATTTAACCGGAGATTCAGGCTTCTTTTAAGACACTCAGTTCATATTTCCTTACATCGACGGTAGCCCAGAATTGTTTATCATCTCTGGCAGATCAATTCAACATCCACGATGTAGGTGCCAGGGCATTTAAATATTATGTGAAATGAGAAGGCGGATGAACTCGCTCGACAAAGCACAACTTGCCTCATTTCACAAAGCAGACTCCTATTCCTATGAACTGCCCTCCTAAACGACTTGGAAGTTTGGAATAGGTACGAAGGGCTGAATGTCGAAGGGCCAAATGTCGAAGGGCCGAATGTCGAAGGGCCGAATGTCGAAGGGCCGAATGTGTCGAAGGGCCGAATGTCGAAGGGCCGAATGTGTCGAAGGGCCGAATGTGTCGAAGGGCCGAATGAGTGGAAGTCCCGAATTTTTTTTTGTTTTTAGAAATATAATTTTTTAAATTTGTTGTTTTATAACAAAATAAAGTATTTTAAGAATATTAGAATATTTTTATATTTTTTTATTTTTGATATTTTTTTTTTTTTTATAGTATATTTTGTAATTTCTTTTTATTAAACATACATAAATGAATTTCTTATGAATTTATGTATTTTAATATTTTTCATCTTTGAGTATTCATGAAATTCCACGTATCCGGTCAGCGATACATTTTGGTAAAGGAAAATTTTTGTCAGCCTTCTGATAATAGGTATATGGTACAAAAAATAAAAAAATAATTAAATTAAATAAAAAAATATATTTCTAAAAACAAAAATAAAATCAAAAAAAATTCGACCCTTCGACCCATTCGGCCCTTCGACACATTCGGCCCTTCGACACATTCGGCCCTTCGACATTCGGCCCTTCGACATTCGGCCCTTCGACACATTCGGCCCTTCGACACATTCGGCCCTTCGACATTCGGCCCTTCGACATTCGGCCCTTCGATACATTCGGCCCTTTGAAATTCGGCCCTTCGACATTCGGCCCTTCGACATTCGGCCCTTCGACATTCGGCCCTTTGATATTATACCGGAAATTTCACCTACCTCACCTTAAATTGAATGAAAAATTAAACCCATTTGTGTCATGTCTATATGATAGAATTACGGTACAAACTATACACGAAATCCTGATCTTGACCATTTAAAGACACTCAATAAAATCAATGAACGAGTTTTGTTCAAAAAAATCACTCTATAACATTTGAAAGCTTAAGCCTATAGAAATCATTGATAACAGTAGCATTGTTACAACCTCCGCGTGCCATGGCATTCGCTGTTGGTAGATATACTCCAGTATCAATCCGTTTTGCCTTTTATTAGGTTAAAAAAAGGTATCGTCCGTATTTCAAGACATTTTTGTACAAACTCTAAGATGTCTTGTTGCTGGGCATTAAAGAGTGCCATTTAATAAAATCAATGAACGAATTTTATTTAAAAAAATATTTCACTGTCATTTCAATTGGTAATCAGAACTTATCATTTGAAAGGTTTAGCTTACAAAAATCATCCGATAATAGTTACATTTTGGTATAAACCTTGCGATGTTTTGTTATTGGCCGTTAAAAGTAAACAACTCAAACTCTCTGAGTGCACTGAATACATTCTACTCAAAAATCATCCGGAATCGATCGGTTGCGAGACCAAAGGTGTCATCTGTATTTGGTGATATTTTGGTACAAACTATAAGCTGTCTAGTTAGGTTGTAGGTTGTTGAAAGTAAACCACTCAAATGCTAGGTTTGCACTCACTAAGTTCTACTCAACAAATCATGTGGTGTAATTTTATAATCGAATTAGTGTTTTAATTTATATCAAATTGCGCATTCTCTAATTGTTATTTATTTACACGAATTTCAATATTTTTTGATTTGCTAGGTTCTTTTAAATTGATTAATTAAATCATTTCCATAATAAATTATTATTATAAGAATATCCCACTCAACGTTGCCTCATAATTCTAATTAACATGAAACCAACAATTTTTTCATATTTTTCTCATTTCAGATATAAAGAAACAATTCAACATTGCACCAACCCCAGTTCGAATCGAATTGGGCGGTCGTGCCGAAATACGTTGCAGTCCGCCAAATGGGGCACCACCACCCAAAATTTCATGGCTCAAAAACAATCTACCAATAAATTCGGATTCAGCTGTTTTAGTAACCGCCGAAGGCAACATTTTAGTATCTCATGCAACATTACACGTAAGTTAAATCTAAAAACCAATTGCATATATGAAATAAACCAATTTGTTTTATCGCACACTTCAACAGGAAATGGCAAATTATACATGTGTTGCTGAAAATATAGCCGGAAAACGTGTTTCAGACCCGGCTCTATTAACAGTCTTTGGTAAGTACATAAAAATTAATTAACTTAACCTAAAAAAATTATAAGCGATTACAACAAAAATTTGTTAAGTACTTGACAGACATTTTACTAAATAAAACTTATTTTCGTTAAGATCAAATGTAGAGATAACGGTTTATGTTATTATTTAATTTTTCGTGTCTTAAACTTTAATATATAAATAACAATAATAACAGTATTTGTGTTTAATGTTAAAGGAAAATACACCGCGATATCCACCCACACATCATGTCTTTCCATTTTTTTTGTTATGTTTAGTTTATGTTGATTTATATTCGTTTGGTATTTATTATGTATATTTGCCACATTACAGTACATATGTTATATGTAGCATAGCGTAGCATGCAAATGAAAAACTCGAGTGTTAAAGGGGCGACGACAAGTGTATGAGTTCATAACTTTTTGCCGGTGTAATCACTTTGAAGTATATGGTGTACCGGACACCATGGATACCTTCTTAACATTTTGGAAACGACCGTACTCACATTCGGTGGACAGCCCTCAATTTTGATAGTGTACACTGTATAAATAAAAATTGTTCTAATTTTGTGTGTATCAGATAAAATTTAAAGAATTATTTTTTTTTTCGTTGTAAATATTTAATATTTAATTCTGTACGGTGTTATTTCGTGCGTGATCAAATTAATATTAATTAAAAAAATAAAAAATTATATTTATTTTATATTTAATTTTTGATCAATATTTTATTAGTAATTATTGGTAGTTTATGTCATGCAATCGTACTTCACATCTGATACCAAATATACCGTTTGTGTGAGTGTTTATAAAATATATTTTGTTGTTTTTACAAGGAATGTGGGTTGGAGTGTATTTTTATTCTGTTCTTATTTATGAAATAATACAGTATCGTGGATTAAACACATTTCCGGGGTAAAATGTGAAATAGATTCTCGTAATATAGGTGTTGTACTCGTGTTCTAGTTATACCACATTCAATTAGCTAGCCACACATAAAAAAAATCGAAATACCATAACCTTGATACGAATTTCACTGAACCAAAAAATTAAACCACTCAAAACTCATGTCCACATATATCACATACATATATAGCAGATATACACACAAAATATGATTGATTAATATTTACTGAACTAATCAATATATACCGACAATTTTTTTTTTAATTTTATTTATTTTTCTAATTTAGAAACATGTTAGCTAAAATTGAAAAACAAATAGTAAAACATTTTTTTTTTGGGGGGGGGGGGGGGGGGGAAATGAGATTATGAATGAATCGTACACTAAGTGGTTTTAGAGCAGCGGAATTTACTTATACTCATAGCATATGGATTCCATAATTAAGATCTCAATAGTTTAATCATAATTTATTTAATTATGTGGGTTATCGGTTCACTACTCGTTTACATATCGCAGATATGTATAAGCTGTTAAAAAAATCGAGTAACAGTTAATTGGATAAGAATGCGCGAAAGGTGTAATTGATTGATTTCTTAATATGTGCAAGTACAATATCACATATCGAGCGTAAAATAAGATCTAGCCACTGAAGTGTTTTTTGATTGATTAATTCTGAATGTAGGACATACACTCTTCTTACACATAGCAAAACCGAAAGATTGTATAGGTTAATTAGGTGGGATAGAATCGGCCCGGTTACAGACATCTAAATGTAGCCGATAGTTATAGTAACACAATGGCAACAAAAATATCATACAATTCGTATAATAAGATGACTCCAATTCGGTCACGACAAATTTTCCTTCTTGATGTACGTCAAGATTTTTTCATGTTTTTTTTTTACCAGAAAGAACATAAAAAAGTGATTTACATCAAAAAATTTTGATGTACCAAAAATTTTTTTTTGGTCGAAAAGTAAATGTACATTACTAATTAAATGAATGAGCTTATGGCTTCAACTTTCATTCAAATTTAAATTTAGAAAATTAAACAAATTATACTAATTATTGCTCTGATTAGCCTCCATAGTCAGTTGCCTGGGATATTTATCTGTAACTAGAATTTATTTATTTGAAATCACTTACTACACAACCATCGGTGTGAAGTTTCTAACGTTAATTAAAATTGTAGCTACACAAATTAACAGAACAGGGTAAAAATATTATTAGAAGTGTATGCAAATAATCTAACTTCAGTTAACAATTTCTAATTAAAAACAAACAAAAAATATCCTGATATACTTATACACAAACAAAAAGGGTGAATGACCCCTGAGAAAATTCGAAATGTTGACAAAAATATTACATGAGGGCCGATCGTTCACACTAAATTTACAGTCCATCCTAGATTTTCCGCAATAAAGTCACTGCTACCATAGCTCGTACATATAAAAAGGGTTTGGCTCCCCTTTAAAAATTCGATATGTTGGCAAAAATATTACATGAGAGCCATTCTCATACACACCCAATTAACAGTTCAACCTAGAGTTTCCACAATATAGCTACTACTACCACGGATTAGTAGGCACTCGATCTTATTTAAATTAGTATAGCCCGTACATATAAAAAGGATTATGCTCCCCTGATAAAATTCGAAATTTTGAGAAAATAATTGCATGAGTGACGATCATGCACACCGAATTAATAGTCCATCGCGAAGTTTTCGTATATAGCTACTACCGCCATCAATTAAACGGTGGGCCATTTAAAAGTTTGTTTTTAAAACCGCTATAAAATGAGTATGGTGAAAAATTCCTGAAATCACAAATTTTTGGAAGTCATGTTTGAAAGTTTGTAGAATTTTTTTTTTGTTGTTGTTGTTAAAGAAACAGGATGTCAAATTTTGATAAAAATGATGAATATGATGTATGTATGGCTATAAAACGAAAACTAATTATCCGATACATATAAACCTGGGCTCATTTTAAAGATAAATGAATAGGGATTCTAAAAAAATTATAAAATTGGTACCATGTTTCAACTCTTCCTATTCAAAATGGCCGCCAAAATAGTATTTTAGAATTTTCTCAAAAACATATTTTTTATTTTTTTTTTTTTTTAAATTTTTCCTCATTTAACACACCAATAAATTGTACTTGTGTTATTTTTTGTTTTCTTGCAAAAGGAATTTAAGTAAAGAGATCTAGGTACCTTTTTTTTGCAAGGAAACAAAATATCGCAAGTCCAATTTTTTAGTATACATATTTTTATTATTATTATTTTTATTATTATTATTTTATTTAATGTATTACAAAATAAATAAAGAAATTTAAAAGTATTTACACAATCAAAATTTACATGTTACATAATGTTCACTATTTGAATATTTTTTACATTTTAACTTACCTTCTCCTGAAGGTATAATTGCGTGAAAATCGCGGGTTCCTTTTATTGTTTTAAAATTCCCTAGTCTAGTCTCTAGTTGAATTTGTTTTAACTTATATTCAGCATCTGAGCAAAATTCAAAGATCATATCAGGTTTCAAAGTTTGAGCCCCTTTGAAAAATTCTTCAGCATTAGTTATGGTATCATCATATTCTTTGGTGAGACTGGCTCTGTACGCCATTCTCTTAATAGTACCTCCTAGTCCATCGCGTGGTCCGTTTCCATGAGCAGTTGCATGAAAATGCCACTCACAATCGACTCCAAAATCCTCTTTGTGTTTAGTTGTATTCATAATTTTTTTTTTGCTTTTATAATGCGTTACTGCACCATCAGTAACATAATAAACTTTAGATAAATCCGGAATTTTTGTTTTCAAAAACTGCAATAATTTTTCTATGAACACGTAAACTGCTACGGCGTCATGATGGCGACAATCTGATATTATAATGGTGCAATTTATCTCCTTGTTTTTTGTAAATTACAAACGGATGAATAGTTGCTTGTTTGTCGTTCCAATGAAAACCCAGTGCTGGATTTTGCGTTATAAACGCATAATTTTCTGCAAAGTCACACGAAACCAGTACCTCTGTGGGCTCCAGAGTTAACTTTTTCTTTTTGATGAAACCAGATTGTTGCAGTGTTGAAAAGCAATGGGGAATCAGATTTTTCAGCTTTATTATCAAGTAATCCAGAAAATCATCTAATGGTTTTGAAAACTTTTCCAAATTGCATCGGTCAGTAGATACCCACTGACTGAACGATAATTCAGCATCCAGACAATCATTGTCCAAAAATGCGTTTCTCAAATATTCGCGAAAATTATCCAATCCTGGGCAGTTCTCGCATTGCAGAAGATAATATGTTGATGTTGGATCTTTACATAATATGGATGAAATGCAGTCCTGGTATCGCGAAATTTTTCCATTGGTGACAATTTCCATCCTGGTTCCATAAATAATTAATTTGACAGTTTGGTGTATTATACAAACACAAACTGTATGTGTTCCGCTGCTTCTTGGTTGCACACAGTATTTAGGATGAAGCAAAGAAAATTTAGAAAAGCCAATTTTTTTTGACTCATCATCCTTATATTTGATTTTGTACCCCTCATAGCACTCCTTTAATGTGCACATCATTAGACGTTTCTGAATTTTAACTTTTTCAATAGGTATACAATCGTTTTTCCCAGGCATTATACGATTAACATCATTATCATTATAAAAATCTATCACTGAGTCTCTGAGTTCATCACTCATCCGTTTGCCAGCCTTGGGTACTGGAAGGCTCAGTGACCCATTCTTGTTTTGAATATTTTTCGCTGTTCGTACCATATACTGTGTTGTGTTAAATTCTTCCTGGATTTCTTGTATGTATTTTATCACAATTTTTCTTCACCTGTTGAAGTTTGGCTTTTAGTTGATCCATGATTCGTCATAAAGGCGTGCCTTATGATGATTTTCCGCTGAGTGAGTCAAAAGAGGCTCGATACCAGATACCGAAAATGTTGATGATGGAGTCAGTGAGGTAGTTAAATTTAGTAATTTTTGCTGCTCATGATATTGCTTGGATTCCAACTTACTTGGATATATAGGAGACATGCCAATGTCTGATAATATTTTATTAAGTTTTTCACGAGTGATAGCACTTTTTATTTGGCACTCCTCACTTTCACTCCTACTCGAAATATTCTCGTCCCTGCGTGTTGATAATGTCTCCGGGGTAACAGGTGAATTTGATGAATCAGTAACGGGTGACACTTCGCTTTCAATTTTCTGGCGTTTAGAAGATACCAGGTAACACGTTGTACAAATCGATGAATCTTCATTTACTTCAGTCGAGCGCGGCAAATGACTTTTAATATAATCAGAAACGTTTCTTAAATTTTTCGAACATTTCGTCTCAGGAAACGGCTTACAACACTTTTTGAGCCCAGACATTATTACACTTATTAATTGAACTACTTTAAATTAATTTTTTGTTATTTAAACAAGCAAATGCTTCAAATAGAACTTCACGAGTTAAACTAACTGAAATATTATTTTAAACTCTAATTTATACAAAAATGTTAATAAAAGCCACTGGTTATGTTATTTTACAGGCCTACTCCCCCTTCTATAGAATCTCAAAAAAATTATTTCAGGAGTACAAATAAATTTTTAAAAATTCGATCCAAAAGGTTATATTCAGGTACAGAAAATAGTGATTAGACCTAACAAAATAAATGAATCATGCCAAAATTGTATTATTCTACTAATTACTTTAGGGGCTATCCATTAACTATCTCACATTTTTATGGGGAAAGGAGTATCGATTGTTGTGACGTGTGTCGCTGGAGGAGGAAGAGTTTTATAAAATGACAGATTGTGACGTGACGTCGCGTGACAACGTGTCTAATTATAATTACAGCAGTCACTTTGATAGGATAAACATTCAATATAACAATTTGCAATCAGAAGCTATTGTTCCATCTTTTGAACAAGATAGCGTTGAAAATCGCAAAAAATTTTAATCAAACGGAATAATTTTGCTAAATAACCACGAGTAGACGCAAAACACTATAAGGAAGTTAATAATGATCAAACCTAGGGTGATGTAATTTATGAACGATTTGTGAACTGAATAATTCTAAACATTTACTTTAACAAGTTGATCGTAAAAATAGTTGAAAATAAAAAATACCACATTGACTTTGATTTTATATACGAAAAATGGGTAGATCTTCAAACTCAAACGTCTTTTGGAAAAAAACAAAAAATAACACAAGTATAGTTTGTTGGTGTGTTCAATAGAATTAAATGAGGAAAAATAAAAAAAAAAAAAAAATAGGTTTTTGGGAAAATTCTAAAATACTTTGGCGGCCATTTTGAATAGGAAGAAGTGAAACATGGTACCAATTTTATATTTTTTTTAGAATCCCTATTCATTTGTCTTTAAAATGAGCCCAGGTTTATAAGTATCGGATAGTTAGTTTTCTTTTTATAGCCATATATACAACATCATGTTCATAATTTTTATCAAAATTTGACACCCTGTAACTTTAACAACAACAATTACAAACATTTTTTTTGTTCTACAGTTTTTTTTAACAATTACTACACATTCAAACCATAAAAAGTAAAAAACTTAAACACGACTTCCGGTTCCATATACCAAATTTGTGGTTTGATGTAATATTCGCCGTATACATATTTAGTTTGTGGAAACTTTTTTTGTATTGTGTATAGGTTGAAGTTTCCGATTTAAAAATGAAAAACAATTTTGTCTCCCTCTATATTGGCCTTACCATGGTGTGAATTTAGTTTTCAAGAACTTTTTCATTGATTTCGGCGCTTATTTCGCATATAACCGTCGCAATATTATGTTTTAAAGCTCGGATTATCTCTGGGTTGAAACCAATTTTGTTCATATTCGTAGCGTCAATTTAAGGCCTTAAAAAAATGGTTAGCATGGCTCTATAACGGTCGCCATTGACGATAACGGGGATTCCAGTAACGTTTTCGAAGAAAAGTGGGCCAATTATGCCTCCATACCAAAATCCATACCAAACATTGACTCTTACACGATTACATGTAGCTGTTCCGAATCCTAAATCGGTCAGTTGTGCTTGTTAACATAGCTTTGAGATGGAAATGCGCTTTTTCTGAAAAGATGATCTTTCGACCAAAATTGACGTCATTACGATGCTGGTATCGAAAAGGATGGTCGTTTTCTTTCAACTGCTGAGTCATCTGGACATTGTAGGCGAATAATCCAAGATATATGTGAAGTATTTTCAGTATTTTCGCTGGTGCGACTAATGGCCAGTTGCTGTGATCTGCGTTGAGTTATGGTCGCTGGATTCTGTTCTATACACTATGGACGACAACCGCAATATTGTCGGGCATCCGCACGTGCAATAGCAAGCCTTTCTCATGACCTTTCTTCACCAATTTCATTAAAACGGCTCCGCTTGGCGCTCTTTCACGACCCATATTTATTTTTAAAATTCGCACGGTTTCGGCTATACAACAATGACTTTGAAAATAAGTTTTCAATATTTCGAAACGCTCCTCAAGCGAAAACATGATTGTTTCATGACGCGGAATATCAGACCAATGAGCTAACCGCTCCAGAAAGTGTTACCATGGATTTAAAATCAAACCAATATATGCCACCGTATAGAACTCAATTTTATTTAAATTAGTTTAGCCCGTACATATCAACATGTTAAGCTTCCCTGGCAATATTCGAAATCTTCACAAAAATATTACATGAGGGCCGATCATTCACACCAAGTTAACAGTCCATCCTAAATTGTTCGCAGAACCTATTCATATTAGTATATAGCTTGTATATATAAAAAAGGGTATGCCTCCCCTGACAAAAATCGAAATGTTGACAAAAATAGTACATGCGAGGGCCAATCATACATACCCAGTTAACGTAGGTACTCTAATATACTTAAATTAGTATTGCCCGTTTATACAGGGTGGTCCAAAATTCACAGCGCCATTTTAAAATCCTTTAATTTTGCTCTTATTCTTTCTAAGGCATGAGTAATCCATCACCTATTGTAATGTTTCTTGGCTTATGCCTTCAATTTCTTCACAGATGTTGGCCTTCAATGCAGGACCTACAGGACCCACGAAATACTCTATCCATTTCTCGATATACCTTTCGCCAGTGATTGTTAGCGCGTTGTCTGCCTCATCTTCAAAGAAGTTAGAACCAACAACTCTTCCTGCAGTTATACCATACCAAACCGCTATTTTTACGAAATGAAGACTACGTTGGTGGACTATTCTTGGATTTGCTGTCTCCCAGAATCGCATATTTTGTTTGTTAACAACTCCGTTTATAGGGAACTAGGCCTAGCTGCCCATAATGAGCTTTGAATGAAATTAGCTTCTTGCCTTGCCAATTCTTGGGTATGGACAGCTTACGCTGATCGATTCAAATAATCTGCTAGCATCAGTTTCTGCACTAGCTCTATCTTATACGGAACAGACATATGCAGCTTCCTTTGGACCCTCCAGATCGAGGTTCGGGAAATTTCCAACTGCTGGGACCGCCTTCGAGTTAACATTGAAGCCTCTTCTTCAATGCTTCAAAGTACATGACAAACCTCTGAATTTGAATCCGCCGGAATAAACGAAGTATAGCGGTTTATAGAGTGGTGGTTTGACCAAAAACTGACGAGTGTAGGTTCTTTGCGTTTGCACAATTGATCGTTGGTTTTCTATATAGAAGTCGATTATTTTAACACGTCAGTCGGGAATTTCTCCATAATTATTTTTTGCGGATGGCGCTAATATGAAATTAGAAAAAAAAAATAATTAGTTATAGAAAGTTAAGTATTTGGATTTTAAATGGTGTTGTGACTTTTGGGCCATCCTGTATAAATATTGTTGGGCTCCCATGACAAAATTAAAATTCGGAATGGTGGCAAAAATATTATATGAGAGCCGATCATTCACACCAAATTAACAGTCCAGAGCGGAGCGTGAATACGCAAACCGTTATCTAATTAGGCGGGTACCAGATCATAGAATGTTTGAAACAGTTCGCAGAAGATTACGAGAATGACGAAGATAACGAAGATTATCACAGAAGATTACGAGTGATCCTATGAATATGAAAATGTTAGCCTCATTCAACACGACATCGATGTCGGCGAACAAATTTTGAATTATGTACGAAGAGATCTCACCATTAGCACGAAACGTCTTTCAGTACAATTTGGAATTAGCATAAATAAAGTCTGGGAGTATTTCAAAACAATCATCTATCTATACACATTCCATTACAGCAAGAATTATTATCGGTCGATTTACTTAAGAAAGGAAATTTTGTCGTTTACTCTTTAACATAATTTGTCATCCATTTTATGGACTGGAAAATCGACATGGGATGGAGGTAACAAATGTCTACAATCTTCATGACTGGCAACCACAAAATCCACATGTTAAGCGAGAATCATCATTTCAAACACGATGTTGTGTTAATGAATGGTGTGGGTTAATTGGAAATAATTTTATCGGGTTAATTTTATTACTTGAAAGATTGAGCTCGCAAAACTATCTCAGTTTTTGAATGAAACAGGTCCCATTGCACTAGATCCAGTTCCACTCGTCATGAGAAATACTTTCTTCTATCAACAAGATTGAGCTCTATTTATTATCCAAGGCGATGGATCCGAGTTACGAACTTATAGCTTGGCCGCCTAGATCTCCAAATTTGGTACTTTTATGGAGACTGATTTATTTGAAAGTCTAGAATAAGCCACCTGTTGGCTGGACATAATGTAGACTTTTTTGACTTCAAGATTCCATTAAGTCTATTCGACAGGAGACTTATAAATTGTAAGCTTTTAAGTAAGTCAGTCTCCACAAAATAAGTCACGAACTTAACGACATATTGCAATCTGTATAAATCTAGGCAAATCTAGAATGTTCTGCATACAGGAGAAAAGTTGACAGTAAAAATTTATATCAATTGGTGACAGCGGTGGGATTATCAATTTCAGAAAATGAGTCTAGAAAAGTTGATGGTTATCGAATTAAAGTTCCAGTTAGAGCGACGCCCGCCAATCACAGAACAGTTTCCATCGGAATTTTTAAATTCCTGAAATAGCACACAACGGAAATGTTTGAGATAAAGCGAGTCGTTTGGCAGAGAGCCTGGAAGTTGGGGTAGCTAAGATATTATAAACACACTCCGGAGATGATCGCAGATATAACTGTTGCAAGGAGATTTTGAGAAAGTGCCCGAAGCGAAAACTATATTGTCTAGGATTGAAGACAAGCTCTGTTAGTCTGGGTATCACTGAACTCGATTATTTTTTTTAGATTTTTCCATTGTAACAAAGGGAGTTACATCTTGCATTGTTGGTAGAATAAATGATGAAATCTCAAGTGATGGGTTACATCTAGAAACAAAGCACCTGTATTTTCCAAGGACTCAGATTCATTCAAGAAAGCGTTAATATTCGCCAAAAAGACAAGGGAAAATAGGAGTGAATGGCAACAGTAAAAGATCCCTCTCACGGAAAAGAAGGGAAGGGTTTTTTGAAAAGACATATGGTATAGCTAAGATGGCATAGCAAAACAATCAATGGAGGTTGTGCCGAAGCATGACTTGCTCAGATAGTTGAGTTATAGGTGCTTGTGTGGTGACCTCAGAATTAAGCAAACCCCTCCATAAATTCACTAATCACTGCTTCCATTCCCTAACCCTACTGAACAGGATATAGAAAATCAGTGACATGGTCCTTTCAATGCTGCCAAAAATGTGTGCAATGTAAGGAGGTAAAGAGGGGTGGAATCATGAAAAACGATCGGTAATGCTTAACGGATTAAAAAATATTTTCCAGCCTACTCGATCACAACTGTTGAAATTTTCCATAGTGGATGAAGGGTGATAACTGATAGTTATAGTGGATATGTAAATATGTATAAGTTAACTAATGATTTATCTATGTATAGGGAGATTTTTCTAATTCAATTTCTACAGGTGGTAGATTGTTGTACATATCTGCTCGATAGTGAGTGAAGTCGTCGGAATTTTATTTTCATGGAATTTTTGTTATTTGTGTTTTCTCGTAGGGTTTCGCACGCCAGAATAGTTGACACAAATTATCGGCAATGAGGCAATAAAGGATTGTGAACTTTTTTACCTCTTAAAACGGGTGGCGACTGGTGAGACGCAGCAGTGATAGCCAACAAATATGGATTATATACGGCCAGGATTTATGATATGGAACTTCAAGAAAAAAACTAGAACCTACTTCGCTCAAATTCGAGAAGGATGGTGGCGACAAAGTCACCGATGGACACTGGTGAACTGATAGCAGGGAACATACAGCTGATACATACGGCATAGGCAACACAAGTGGTATAATTTCTTTGCCTGCAGTGACTGCATGAATTATCAACAAGAACGATGATGCAATAAAAATAGAACGGACCGTACGGGGTTATTGAAGCACGAGTGGCATCATGAGACCAATAAAAAGCAGTTGGTTTGGTACAATTTTGTAAAGAGCTCTCATTTTTACATTTTGTAGTTTTATCAACTAGTGGAATTTTCGTCTATTGGCATATTCATAGTTTTCAGTTTCGTAAATGGAAATTTATAATTTATGGGGTTGTCCCCGATGTTATTGGGATCGGCATGCTTGGTGGTTCCTGGTTCAGCCGACTTCGCATTTAATCGATTACGTTCTCTTAAATACACGGTATCTTATTGTGTTTTCGAAATACTGATGGTTTTGTTCTAACGGTGAGATATTAGTTCCGATTCTTTCATCAGTCTTTACATATTTTTATAGAGTTCCTTTAAAAATACTATTTTCGGCTCTAAATATGTTTTAGTCTTCCTTCTTGGCCCGTCTTAATGTAGTTTCTGCTTAGATAAACGACTTTCTATGCTCGCCATTGTTGACAAGTTTTTGTTGTTCAAAGCTGCTGGTTAGATGGCTGTTGGTTAGATTTTTCGGTATATTATATTAATATTGAGTGTAACTCAGAACAGAAGTTGATTTGCTTAGTGGATGCTAGATTTTCATAAATAGTATAGAAAATGAATCACAAAGTTTGTCGAAAAATAAAAGCCATAGGATAACAGTCAAGTGCCCTTTCCAATGTGAATAAGCGTATCATTTTTGATCTCGTAAATTAATCAATTTTATAGGTTTGAGTGGTTTTAGTTAAGAATAATTTTGAATATCGTAGGGCTTCAAATTAGAGTTCGAAAACGAGGGCAGAGGTACGCTTTTTCTTTCTAGTAACTCAATTTGATTTGATTGGTTTAAGTAGTTTTGGTTTAGATAAATTATTGCGGTTTAGAGTTTGTCGAAAAATTCCACTTTGTAGAAATGTTAGTTTTAAGTTGACACAACGAAATGATTCAACAGCCATTTAGGAAAGGAGGGGACAGGTATCCTTTCTCGTTCTCGTAAACATTATCGATTTTGATTATTTGAGTAGCATTGTGCAAATATTAGCCGTAGGTTAATATAAGCAAAAAAGACAAGACCCACTTCGACATGTATTTTTTTAGAGAATTTATCTATACTAAACTACTCAAACCAATAAAAGCGATTTGATTTACGAGTAAGAAATGGAATACATCTCTCCCTTATTGAGAATTGTTCTTCACTCATTTAGAATTTTCTGATGAACTCTACGCTATATAGAATTTATCAAAACAGATTTTGCCCAATCTAATAAAATTGTCTTGATTTACCAGAATTAAAAAGGATACCCTACTACTCATACCGATCGAATTGTCTAAATTTACTAGAACAAAATTCAGACTTATCCTATTTTTATGAAAATGGCAAATTGTCTATATCCGGCATTTATAGATATTTAAACAGCTAGTATTATCTTCTGTAAATCTACTAAAAAAAATGAAAATTTTTCGAGGTACTGTGAAGAATGTAAAATTTATTTTTTTGAGTTTTTTAGTTTTGACTCAAAGTTCTTATAAGAATTGTTTTAAAAGTGCATTTACTAATACTTGCATAGTCTTGGTATTTTGGACATATTTCACTGCCATGTAATTGCATATGAAAAAATTGGTTTATATTACATATTATTGAACATAATAACTTTGCTGATTTTATAAGTTTAACGGAAATCAGGAAATATCATCACCACTCTAATGCTGAACCAGCACTTGTAGCACAATCCAATGAAAATGGTACTATAATTTTTACAAATTAATTACAGTTTTGTTACATTATTTACAAATTAATTACAACATATCGGCATTCAATCCCCCAAAAACTACCCCTAATAAGTGCAATTCTTCAAAAACCATGTTTTTCGTTGCACCATGCTTTTTTAATTTCAGTTAATTTTTGTTGTATCGTGGTGGGCGTGGTACTCATTTTTTTTTTGCAAATTAATTACAATAAAATAAAATGGCGTAGGTTTAACCCTAGAAAACTACTCCAAATAGGAGCGACCGTTTAAAATCATTGTATGGACGACGATACTTAAAGTTTTTACAAAATAAATTACAATATATTGAATATTAGTTCAATCCCCAAAATCTGCCCCTAATAAGTGAAACTCTTTAAAAATAAATTTCTCTGTATAGGTCATAGATGCTATGAATGCGACAACCTACCCCAATTAAGATGAAACAGCCGCCTGCAAGAAATGGATAAGCATGAAATTATTACAACCCATCAAAACTGATAATATTGCATCAAATTACCTTCTTGTGCAAGAAATAGGTACCACCGAGTTTATTATAACAGCCTACACCACCAACTAATCTTGTAAGATGGTAATTCGATGGTTACGATCGACTTTTGTTGGTACAACAACGAAGGTAATTTACGCTAGGAACGATTTGAATTGTAAACATATCAAGCTCAACTTTAACACTTTTGATGGTGCAGGCATTTCCTTCATGTTAGGGTCAAAACTAGTATATGTGCCTTCTGCATCTACAGATTAAATTCCCAATTCAACATTTCCAATTTCATTGCGGAATTCAATATGATTTTACAAACTCTAATATAATAATTATGGGCGACATTAATATAGATTTTTTATTAAAAAATACTTATGTCGACAATTTACTAGATGTGTCAGGTCTTGGTATTCTTCTGTCTGAACCTACCAGAATTTTTAAATCTTCAGCAACCTGTATCGATAACGTACTTTGTAGGTTTGAACAGAGGTATTGCCAAAGTTCCTCGTGCAATGTTGTAGACTTGTAACATGTCACATATTACAATTATGTATATTTCTATTCTTATTTCACCGACTGTACAAAATTGTGAGCGCGCGACAGCTGATCGATATTCCGTATGCAAATCGATATTTATGTAATTGATGATTGAAATTTTTTTTTGGGAGGGAGTCAAGAATGTGCTTTGAATACGAATACATCGTCGTGTCTTACTGTGGACATAATTAAAATATTAGTTATCTCGGTGAAAATAATAAAAATAAAATTGCAAAGTATTGACTGCGATTCGAAAAATATCTTGTGTCCGTGTATATAGACGGTTAGTGAGTTTATACAAATAATATCGGGAGTGATTGGCATAAACTTTTAATGCATTTAAATGAATTGTGTCATGTCTGATAAAAAGTACAAACTTTAAGTGCAATATACCCAAACCAATTCGTGGTAATTTTTATATTGATTGTTTGTTGAGCACATTTACTGCAAATTGTACATAAGAAAATTGTATGCTCCAAAGTAATACCGATGGCGCGGTTTTCTAACTTTTGATTTTTAATTGGTGCTACATTTATGAATTTAGTTATTAACTTTATAAAATAAGTGATCCAACTTGTAGTTTTTTTATTTATGCGAAAAAAATGTAAAAATTAACCGGGGAAACAAAAACGGTCATTGTGAAACGTGGAAGGACGTTTCGATAGCTTCGCTTTGATCATGGTTGCACCATGAAATTGAACTATCAACCAATATATATATATATATATATATATATATATATATATATATATATATATATATATATATATATATATATATATATATATATATATATATATATATATATATATAATAATATATCTACACAATAATAATATATATACAAAATAATATCAAAGAATAATTTACAAACCATAAATTAATCAAAGTGCCCTCAAGTAGAATATGAACCTTTCGTGTGTGCATAAATCGTGCTATCTAAAATTAACGTACGAAAAATGTCCTTGTGATATCTAAGTCATCACGTTCTAAGTCATCGAACCATCTATAACGTACTTCTCTTCGGTATATATATACATGCTGCGAAATAAATACTGCCTGCCGTGGAATATGTGGATTACTACCAACCAACGTATCGCATAAAAACCGTAATTAAGATTTAATTAAAATTATTGTATATTATATTTTTTATTACTCTATATTTATTTATTATTAATCTAACTTTCCTGAATTGCATTTAGTTTTCTAAAACTTTCTAGATTGAATTGCTCAAATATTGTACTATAATGTTAGTACTTTTCTTTAAATGTTCTAATAAATTATCGAATATTTTTGTAATAATTTTTGCTTCTCAATTTTTTTTATCTATTTTTATTATTTTGTCTGAGAAAATGAATAGGCGTTAAAATCTTGTGTGTGTGTGGGGACTATGATGAGGGTAAGTAGTGTGGGTCTGCAGTGAATCTTCCTTAAAGATAATTTCGCTGTCATCAATCCAGCAGTGAGAACCATGAACTTCCAGAACTATCCACGACAAATAATTAACCTCTCCGACGAGCTAGGGGAAACGATGACAGGTAATATCAACTTAGTTCATGGCCACTGATATCTTTTATGTTAACGGAGGTCACAATTTTGTACCCCGTTACAGACTTGGGCATATCAGATCATAGTTTATTAGAAACTAGTTTCTTTGGTGCTTCGATTTCGAGACCAGTCATAAGAAACTGTGTTAAGATTGTCCGCATTGATTATTGCCAACTGCAACTGCCAACTACTTCTATAAGAGAATTGGCGCGATTTTTATAGCCAATCCAGTGCGGGTCAATTGCCTTTGATTATTTTCCAAATATTCTAAATGGTCATCTTAGAAGCTGCACAAAAACTATCTCTAAAGCTGGAAAAGCAGTTAAGCTTCAGTTAGCAGTTAGGCCTTGGAAGTCTGATCACCTATTAAATAATATACACAAGATTTTTGTGGGAGCAGGTGAATCCAGTTGTTCGACTGTTACTTTGGATGAGTCGGTAAAACATAGATTGGTGACAAAAAATTACGATACGACGAGAAGCTTTTATTTTTCCCCGATTTTCCGGGTGGATTATAAACAATTATCAATTCGCTTAAAAATAATTCATCGCCTGGACATCGTTTCGAACGTATTAGTTAAGAAGACGGCTTGTTATCTTGTGGATGTCTTAAGTTTCATCATGAATCTAGTGTCAATATAGGGATTTATCTGTTAGCCCTAAGGCGAGCCTAATTTAAAAAAAATGATAAATCGAGTTTAGACAACTACCGACCAATATCAATCTTCTTCCAATTTTTTCCAAAATCTTTGAAAAGACCATGAAAAGTAGGATGACACATTTTATGAATAAAAATATTTTTCTGTCTCCGTTGCAATTCGGGTTTAGGAAAAATAAGAACATGGAACAAGCTATTTTAATAGTTCTGGAACAAATAAGTGGGAACATTGATATCGATATCTGATCGATCACAAGTAGTGCGTGGTAATCACCAACTAAGCGGAGAACTGCCAATTACGGCAGGAGTTCCTTGTGGATCGATTTTGGGACCCCTGTTTTCCCTTGTGTACGTGAATGGAATTTTCCCATTTTTTTGCAGGCTCCCTCATCGCTTTCGCTGATAAATTTTTGTTTGTGTACTCTGGTTGAAGTAAACAGGTTAACATATCAGGGATCGAACATGATTTAGATTTACTTGCGGAATGGCTTAAAGCTCACAACTTACTTTTGAGTGAGATAACTACCTGATTTTCTTTCTTTCCATGGTTTTCGCTGTAACAAAGCTCAGACTTGTACGTCGACTGGCTGTGTTAAGATTAGTGTAGTGAAATAAATTATATATTTAGGTATTTTGATTGATGTAAATCTAAATTGGAAGGCCTACATTGAAGGCTAGAAACATAAACCATTATTATCCTATTCTTCTCTACGGACTGGCGTGCTGGGGGAGTGCCTGTAAAACATTAATGAATTTGAGTTTGGTTCGAAAGAAACATATTATCCGCTTAATGACTTTTCATGATGCGCTATCTCCGTATATGGGGCCCATCTTACTGGTTCTAGACATCCTGCCACTGAGACACATGTTTGTCATCAAGGTCTTACAGATGATCTATATTATGAGTGAAAATAACTTTGACACTTGTTCTGGCTGGTCTTCGATTGAACTCGCAATACAGAGAACATATAACTAACTGGAGGTTAGATTTCCGTGTACCTAAGATAATTTAAGTATTTTTGTAATTTGCTGCTAATCTAATTTTATTGTTATCATTGTATTTTTAGTTAATACGGAGTCATTGGGCCCGACACGATCCTAAGATCTTCACTATTCCAATGTATTGTAATTTATTTTGTAAAAACTTCTAGTATCACCCCCAGTACCATACTACGGTTTTAAACGGTTGCTCTTACTTGGTTGTTTTCCAGTGGTTAAACTATGACATTTTATTGTAATTAATTTGTACAAAATCTCCAGTACCACCCCAGTACGATACAACAAAAATTAACAAAAATGCAAGAAGCGTGATGTTCCGAAAAATTAGGTTTTTAAAGAACTGCACCCCTTAGGAGGTTTTTGAGGGGTTGAACTATGCCAAATTAATTTGTAATAAATTCCAGTACCACTCCCAGTACGAAACAAACGCATGGCGTAACGAAAAATAAGGTTCTTGAACCGGTGTGAAGTTTTTGGACAAAAAATTTTGGACAAAAATTTACGCGAGTGTTCTTTGTGAAGTTTTTGGACACATTTTTATTTCTTGGACAAAATTTTTTTTAAGTGTGCAATTTTAACAGTGTATTTATTTTATATTAAAATCGAAACAATATAGCTAATAAATATTGATAAAACAAAAGAAATTGTTTAACATTAAAAAATCTAAAATGCTCATCATTATTATAAATTTTTCAATAAATCACGTACCATACTGTATAAAATGATACACCAAATAACAAAAATCTCAGAGATTGGCTCGCATAGTGACTACATACGTTCGAAAGGGGATACTTTGAGCTATTTAAATCAGTTAGCCCCATCTCGAAATGATGAACTAGGCTCATGTATTGAATTTTTAAAGTTTTACCAATATAGCGAGTCTGCGTGTCTTCGGAGACTCGCTATATTTGTTCAATACATGAGCCTAGTTCAAAAATTCAATACATGAGCCTAGTTCATCATTTCGAGATGGGGCTAACTGATTTAAATAGCTCAAAGTATCCCCTTTTGAACGTGTATAGTCACTATGCGAGCCAATTTCTGAGATTTTTTCTATTTGGCCTAGAGCAGTAGAACATGCGTGGACACGCAGACTCGCTATATTGGTAAAACTTTAAAAATTCAATACATGAGCCTAGTTCATCATTTCGAGATGGAACTAACTGATTTATATAGCTCAAAGTATCCCCTTTCGAACGTATGTAGTCACTATGCGAGCCAATCTCTTAGATTTTTGTTATTTGGTGTATCATTTTATACAGTATGGTACGTGATTTATTGAAAAATTTATAATAATGAGCATTTTAGATTTTTTAATGTTAAACAATTTCTTTTGTTTTATCAATATTTATTATCAATATTGTTTCGATTTTAATATAAAATAAATACACTGTTAAAATTGCACACTTATAAAAAATTTTGTCCAAGAAATAAAAATGTGTCCAAAAACTTCACAAAGAACACTCGCGTAAATTTTTGTCCAAAAACTTTTGTCCAAAAACTTCACACCGGTGGCTCTTGAAGAATTTCGCTCCTTATTGGTAGTTTTTTGGGGGTGGAACTATCCCGATAAGTTATAATTAATTTGTAAAAAACGCCAGTACTGCAAAAATCCTTGAATACCTCCAAATCATTTACAAACGTGAAGAATTATCGATAGCTCAATAAATGATCGACAATTAAAAGTTTTAGGTAGGCAGATATCTGACTGTCCGAACTATCAGACCCCTTTATTTTTATAACATTTATTGTATTTTATTTTTGTTAGCTTTTTTGTTTTGGTTTCAATCAATCATTTCATTCCTTAATTTGTACAGTTGTTGATAGCTAATTAAGAGTAATAACACCCAATAAAATGAAATATAATAATTGTTTAATTTGCTCTGCTAAATTTTTCAACAATGTATAAGCTCAATTATTATGCTATGACTAATTCAGCAGTTAATCAAACTCAATCGATCTACTATAAAATGAATCAATCTGCGTGGTGGTAACTGTTTACCATATACAGGCACAATTTAAACTTTCATAAATTCGTACCATCCATATGGCTCAACAAAAATTGCAATCACTTGTTCCGCGCGAATTTTTAATTTACTCTAAAACGATTTGCTAAAATACCAAATGTTACATGATTTGTCTATGTACACCGTAAATAGATAAAGAAATTTTGCGGCGTGCCGCGTGCGCACATTTTACATACCGCAGCTAAACATGACCCACATTTTTCACCTATCACCTTTTGTTATTATATGTATTTCGATTAATTGATTTTCTATTTATTCTTAATTTTTAATTTCACGGTATCGTTGCTTAATAATAGTAAATAAATTCGCTATAATTGCCCATATCCGTGACTAACGCTTACAAAAATGGCGTCAAACTATTTTTTTTTTGTTGGTAATTTTTGCCTTCGTCTGAACATTAATTATCAGCGGTAAAGTGGAACCTGTCTTAAAGACATATCCATCTATATATCGAGTCAATTATAAACCATTGTGTGGGCGATTTCTATGTAGTTTTGTGCATAGTCTTGTGTTTACCATACGAACAATTAAACATTTTTTTATAGAAAAGTAACAATGACGATAATGATATAGGAAAAAACTTAGTCTTAACAAGCACTTGGCGCCTGGGTAACAGTAGTTAAGTATTATAATACAGTTTCATTGTTTAGATTGCGGTAAAGGGAATGTACAGGGAACTGAATGCATATAGACACCTAGTTATGCATTCAAATGATATACATTCACGAGTAATTACTTTGCAATAAAATAATGTACGAGTACTGTGCAGCGTATTGTGTTTAGAATTTCTAATTCTCGGCGAGTTATCTCATTTTACGAAACAGTGTCTGTCATTCACCAAAATAAAATGTGATGTAAAGATCATAATCGCTTTGTAATGAGAAATTCTATTTATCTTATTATTCCAAAGCAACAACAATACGAAACTAATTAACGAGCGATAGTAATCGTGAGAAATAGTTTTTTTTTAAATACTATAAAACTCAACAAAATGTTGGATATTCTATCTCTTCTATATGCTATATAATGTATGAAATAGATGAGACACCACAACAACTATATATAGATAGATATAGTTTGTGTGTATACAAATTGAAATATTGCATGAGAATGAAAAATCTTAGAACAAATTTTCGTATTTTCCTTCGTGTTGAAAATTTATTACACTTCCATTCATGAAAGATTAAATGCGATTCATTGTTCTGCGTCTTTTTTATATATTTGGTCGAATATACACATAGAAGATTTACTAAGCTTAACAAAATTCCAAACTATAAAATTATCATTAATTTATTTTGAAGAAGAATAGTGCACGTAGTGAATAATGTCGTGTTTTCGAATGTTCCCATAAATGTCTTAGTCGTTTTTCCAGTTGGGTTCAATGTATAGGTTTTGCACTTCAAATTCACATTTTTTTCAAATGATTTTCAGTTTTTTTTAGTTCATTCACAACTTTTTACAAGTCAACTACAATTTTTTATACTTCATTGTCAATTTTTCCTAAATCAACCTCAATTTTTTTACAAAGCAAATTCGTGCTTTTTCAAAGTAGTTTCAATTAAATGTAGAATAAATTCAAATATTTTAAAATAAATTTAATTTTTAATATTTCAAATTCAAATTTTTACATTTTAAAATCAACTTTTTGCAAAACAAAATCAGCTCAACTCCTTATGCTGGATGGAAATGGGATTCTTAAATGATTTTTGGAAAAATTCTAGAATATGGTCACCTCGGACAGAATTCGATTATTTCTTAACCAATTATGCTGAAGTTGGATATAGTGGATGGAAATGAGATTCTTAAAAAAAAATTTGAATGAAGTTCTGGACTATGGCCACCTGGGACGGAACTGGGTAATTTAAACTAGGACACGCGGTAAAAAGCAGGCGGCGCTCTTGAAGCAATCGGCCAACTAAAGAGTTTTCCAATAAGAGGTTTCATTTTGATATTAAAAATAAACGAGTATTTTTTAAGAAGAATCAATGAATGTTTATTTCATTGTAAAGAGGAAGGTATGCCATTAACATTTGAAAACGATATCAGCCAAATGGCTGCCACGGCTACGCTTGCAGCACCATATTCTTTTCATGAAATTTTCCATGACCAATTCGCACATTTGCGGCAGTATGTTCTCGATAACTTCACGAATTCCATATTTAAAGTCTTGAATCGATTGTGGAACATTGGCATAGACCATATCTTTTACGTGGCTCCAAAGAACAAAGTCTAAAGGTGAATAAACCAAATCACAAGATCTTGGTGGCCAATTGTGATCACCTCTTCCAGCCTTAACACGGTTGCTTGTGTGACACGTAGCACCGTCTTGCTGAAAATCAACATCGTCCACATCAATATCTTCCAATTCCGGCCATAAAAATCCATTAATCATAGATCGGTAGCGCAATCCATTCACCGTAACAGTTGCACCAGCCTCATTTTCGAATAAGTAAGGTCCAACTACACCGCCAGCCCAAAAACCGCACATTCTTGGATTTTCTGAGCCCCAAATGCGACAATTGTGCTTATTAACGTAGCCTCCGAGGTGAAAATAAGCCTCAATATGATTTTTCGATGAGAATCCGGACCATTTCGATGCCTTCGAAGGACCCAATCAGCGAAGATACGACGTTTATGGTGATCGACCGGCTTGAGTTCTTGTGTTAACTGAACTTTATGACTAAAAACCTAAGCCTTTATGCAAAATACGGTGTAATGTCGTTGGTGTATGCTACGGTATACAGCAAAAATATTCTCATTTGTTCTTGAGCGACGCACATGGTTTCGATTCTTCAAATCACTAACTTGTCCAAACAACTCAAATTTTTCTACCAGTTTCACTATTGCCAGCCGAGAAGGTGCGACACGACGACCCAAAAGTTATTTAGTTTTGCGAACTGTGACTGCAAAATTTTCACCTTTTTGTAGTGAATTTTAGCAATTTCAATGCGTTGTTGAAGCTTATATCGTACAGTTTTTAGTAATGGCGTAGTTTGTACTTGTCAAATGTCAAAAGATGACAGCTGTTCAAATAGCAGGCTATTCAAAATGAAACTTCTTATTGGAAACCTCTTTACCTACTCTCACAAAAAGTCTTACACAAAGGGTTCGGATAAATTTATAGTATTCTTATCTACAACGACCTTGAAAATTGTTCACGGGAACATGTAATATGATGTTTTCTAAGACTTTGAGATCGGAAGAACCATTCGAATCAAGCGGAAATTTACACTTTTGAGGTATTAGAAATATAAGAGCATAAATGGTCTGGGAATTAATTCCATAAAACAACCAATAATTATACTCTCCAATACAGCAATAATCAGAAAAAGGACAATTAGGATACGGTTTCTCATCATCTGCCGAGTACAGCAATTTATCATTTTATAATCCCATATTTATCGAACGTACCGAATCCCATCATTATCGGTTAAGTAATAGCCGTGTCCCATTCTAGGTGGCCATATTTAAAAACTTCTTTTAGATATCATTAATAAATTTCATTTCCATTAAACAAATCCAATCCTATCGTAATCGGTTAAAAACTGGCTGAGTTCCGTCCAAGGTGGTCATATTCCAAAAATTCTTCCATAAATCCTTTAAGAATTCCATTTTCATCCAACAAACCCAATCACATTATAACCGGACAAAGATTATCCTAGTTCGAGGTGACCTTTTCCAAAACTTCTTCCAATAACATTTTAGAATCCCATTTCAATCCAGCATATCCAATCCCATCATCGAGTTCCGCCCCAGATGGCAATATTACGGAACATCTTCCAAAAATTATTTATTATTCACATTTCATCCACAAAGTCCAATTTCATCATAATCGGTTATGAAATGACCGACGTGTGACCTAAGTGACCATATTCCAAAACTTCTTCCAACAATCATTGAAGAATCATATTTCCATCCAACTCTAAATCCCATCATAATCTATTTAGAATTTGAAGCAGTGAATTTGTTTTGCAAAAAGTTGTTGATTTTAAATTGTAAAAATTTGAACTTGAAATATTAAAACATGAATTTATTTTAAAATATTTGAATTTATTCTACATTTAACACTGAACATAGCATGAGGAGTCAAATGCCCCTTCTTAAACACTTTTTTAAATTTTCTTAAAAATATAAGATTACGAAATCAGCATTGATTTCACTAGCTTTATTGAAATCTAGAATCAAATCATTCCTTAATGTTCCGTCATCTCCAGACTACTTTTTCCCGAGAAAAAAAAAACAAATTTGGCTTAACTACCGCAAAGAGTCATTTGACCCTTGGGTGAATTTAAAGAAAGTGAAGGAGATAATAATTTGGAAGAGACGCAGACGACAAAAAAGAAAGAGACGGTTATTCAGTTCAGAAAGTGAAGAAGAAGAATAATGCATCTTCGGCCGCAAGAAGATACAAAAAGGCAGGAAATACAAAAACGATCTGTACCAGGACAGCCAGCCTATTCATAATATTTTTTGGGAGGTTGCTGGCCCTACAAGATATGCCAAACAACATATTATGAAAGGGAAAGTGAGAACTGCATTTTCTTTGCTTTGACAATAATGTAATGAAAGTTAAAACACATCATAAAATGCACAGGAGAAGAAGCATCTCGGTAGTTTCTAACTAAATGGAATTTTGCTCCTGAAAAACTCAATGCATTTTTGCAATTCTATATAATTTGCTCTACTTTCCAAAGTATGGTACAAATTCATCCAGAATAGCCAACATTGTTACAAGCTACATGTTACTATCGGTGAACAGTTTTTCCCAACCAAAGTGAGGTGTAGATTTACTCAATATATCCCAAACAAACCGGTCAAGATCCGGCTAGCATCTGACGTCATAACCAAATACTTTATTGATGGATTTTCATATTTGGGGAAGGATAAGTGCAAAGATTCTTCAGCTCCGCTTGGGGAATTCGTAATTTTCAAATTATACTAGAACCGTTAACAGAGTGTGGAAGAAACGTTACCACTGATATTTTTTTTACGAGCGCATCACTAGCTACAAAGTTACTAGAAAAAAACGCTATTGTTAGAACTATCCGAGCAAATAAAAAAGAATATAGATTTGATAGATCTATGTATCTATATAGGTCTGATCATTGTATACTTACAATTTGCAAAAGTAAACCGACAAAAATAATGCTTGTACTATAAGCTCAAGGCATACATTTTAAGACATTGAAAAAGACGGTAAGTTTATTCCTGAAACGATTAGATTTTATAATAGTACTAAATTCGGTGTAGACATGACGGATCTGATGGCAAGGAAATACTCCGTGAAATCGAAATCCCGAAGATGGGCTCTGCAGATTTTCTTCAATAGTCTGATGTTCTTCAATGGCTGATATGGTCATGGGTGTTATATAAAGAAAAAATCGGCGAATATGTTTCTAGGAATTTTTATTCCAATTAGCTGAAGAGAACTTGCCGTAGATTTTCAACATGAGCAACAGTAAGAACAAGTAATTTTACGGGTAAGCTCAAGAGATTCAAGTTTAGTTTCATGTGTGCCAAAACGAAAAAAGTAAAATGTAGAAAATATTTATGTGGAAAATATGCCTTCGAGAAAGAAATAATTTGCAAAATATGCGGTGAACATAAACAAAATTTGCATAATATTTACCTTTAAATTTTGAAATTTCTTGAAATGCTTAATTTTTTCTTTATTATTTTTATGTAATTATTATTTTGTTACTTTAATAAACAGACAATTTGTAATCATTATTTGAAATAAAAGAGGAAAATAAATTAAATGTCTTATTCATATAGCAAATTGTACCAACGTCATAAAAAATATAACTTTAGACATAATAAGTCGGGCTCTTAAATTTGGGTTTTGCATAACAGCACGCAAAGTATTATTATCTATTGCCTTGATCTCAGCTTCAATGTTGTGCTTTAGCTACTCGATAGTTTAAAGTTTTTTCACATACACTCGTTCTTTGAGATAAACCCATAGGAGGCCAATTGAATCCTCAATTTCTGAACACAATTCGGTCATCAAAAATTTTCATTTAGAAGGGTAATTGTGGCACGGGCCGTATGTACTGTTGCTCCATCCTGCTAGAACCAATTGATGTCTGCCACAAGGCGTATAAAATTATTAATCATAGTACGATACCTGTTCTTATTCGTCTTATCGTCACTGCATTACATAATTCAGTCCCAAAGAAGTAGGGCTCCCACTCCCCTGGGTGAGTGCAATTTGTGTTGGTGAACAAGTCTGGGGTTTGCAGTACCCCAAAATCGCATATTTTGCTTATTCCATTAAGAATGAAATTTGCTTCATCACTCATAATTTTAAATTGTTAAGAAACTCGTTATTTTTTGCGCACAACTCCAGAAAGCGTGCTACCCAAATTTGCTAGTAGTCACCTGGTAAAAATCGTTGAACCAATTCGACCTTGTTCGGATGGGTGTGTAAATGCCAAGATAAAATCCGCCGAAGTGATGTTCTAGACATGCCCAGTTGTCCAGAACGTCTTCGCGTGCATGTTTCTGGATATTCTCAACACTGTCCCGTACACGATCAATGTTCACCTGATTCTGCACTATTTCAGTCTTCCTGTTCGTATCAAGTTTGACATCTGAACCTTGTTATCGGAACCACGCAATTCAACCATTAATTGCGGTTTGGCTAGGTGCATTTCTGGTGTTGAAATAATTTCGATAGGCTCGTTGCGTCAGTAAAATTGAATGCCCATTGGGAAAGTATAATTCTACCACTATGGTCCTTTGCTCGTTCGTGTAACTCTGCATGTTCGTGTTACAAGATTCAATGAATTAAATCTGAAAATAGAAATTAAAAATAATAATGAACAAAAAAGTTATTAAATTTTTACACGCACGCGTGACTTTTGGCTCACCCTGTATAAAAAAAACCCAAAATGGTCATTTCATTTCATTCAATTTCTACGACTTTTTTCTCCGAACTACCCACCCGACTGCTTTTAGTGATATTCACGGCAATTAATTTGTAAAGAGTAAATCAAACGCTAGCTCTGATAATCGGTGTTGTGCTTGTACATCGGAATACACTTATTATTCATCGACTTCTCTCATTTACAACAATACATACTCTCAGTTCTCTCAAAATCGATTGTTCTCCAACATTAATTGTCATGTCATTGATGACATGTTAGCGACGGTCGATTAAAATAACAAAGTTATAGTAAATAGCTTCATAGTCTGAAATATTTTAAAAAGGACCCTCGTTTTGCGACAAGTAAAAGTAGGCGCATGCAATATATATATGGTCAAAACATTTTGGTGACGAAGGTGGAATTTAATAAAAATAGTTGAAAAATTGTAAGTTGAATGCCGCGTGAATAAATCAAGCAGGTGAAGCAGGTTTGATGAACCATATTCAAATTTTGTTGATTAATGAATTAACATAGAATTTTTTAGTGAATGCGCCCTTTCGTTTGATTGGAACACCAAAGTTAATGAGTGTAAAAACTACTCGAGCGTTTTCGAACCTGGTTTAGGTCACTGTTTAATCAATTCAAAGTTTATTTATCGTTGAAAAATGATGCTACTCCGAAATATTTCAAGGCACGAACTTAAAAGAGAGATTAACAGATTGGTTTCACTTGGCATTATTCAACCAATCTTATTCAGTTGATGGGCCGCACCTTTCTTTGTAGACCGTAAAGGTAAAAATGTCACTGAGAATCTGCGGACATCTAAACTGGTCGATTGACCAGTATCCAAGGCGGGAAACGATTTTTGAAGATTGACTTCATCGAACCATTTTTCCAATTGCACCTTGACAGTGAATCGAAAAATCTGGTTTTAGTTTCGATTCCATTGGAACTCCAGCGAATGCGAAGTTTGTTGAAAGTTACTTGGGCGACATAATTGAAATAGTTCGAACCGAAGAAGAATATCTAAAAAAAAATCGACCATCATCCTAAAGAGTTCGAGCTCATTAAAGAGATGCCCTGACCAACAGACTTGAAAGAATTGCAAGCTTTAATTGGTAAAGTTAATTATTATATCCGTTTCTTAATCCATTTTTCATCGCAGCTTGCACCTTCTCTCAATGTATTGCGTAAGAAAAAAATTTCCGTTTGTTTGTCCAAAGAGCAAGAATTTGGTTTTGTTATATAAAGAATTCCATTGTGAAAGCTTCTCAGCTTCTCTTCTGATTATCACTCGTGTGTGAACGATGTCTCAAGCCACGGAGTAGGTTCAGTGATTTATCATATTTACCCTGATGGAAAGAAGTTATAAGTATTTTAGCCTGATAGAAAGGACTTTATAAAGCACTGATAAGACCTGTGCTGGCTTTCGGAAGCAAGAGTTGGACTACGACCTCTAATGATTGTAGATTATAATTTACATTCGAAAGGAAAGTCATTCGCTTACTCTTTGGTCCAATAAAAGTTGCGAACAACGAATATCGGATTCGTATCAACCACGAAATAAAGCAACACATCGGAGGCGGCCAGTCGGTTTCATTAAATCCAATCGAATGAGATGTCTCGGCCACGTTACAAGGTCTCCACAACAACGGATGATCAATAAAGTGTTTCACCAACAACCAGCCGGAGTGCGACGTAGAGGAAGACACCGGCTACGCTGGCGTGATGACGTCGAACAAGATTTACATATACTTGAATGTCGAAACTCTTGGACGACAGCAGACGACAATTTTTAAATCTTCAAAGTTATTTGAGCGCAAAGACTTTTTAATTGAGGTTCATTTACGGTTAAAGTACTAAAAGTCAATATTTGATCTATGATCTTAGATACAGTCGATAATTTCCAAGAAATTCTTGTTTTGACGTATTGGTGCTAATCAAACTACAATGCTCTGTTAAATATAAAATGATTGATGTTATAAATATAAAAGTAAATATTATAAGACCGGATTTAACAAAATGTGATCATATTCTCGTAGTTGTATTTGTTGATTGATCTTTATGTTGCGATGTTTATAATGTTTCCGATTGGCGGTTTCACTATTTTTCAAAATTTATTAAACTTCTAAAATGTTGTTAGCCGTTCTAAGAATTCGCCGATTCTTTTCACACATGCGAGTATAACATAAGTAAAATCACCAACAAACCATGGTTAGAGTATATTTAGAATTTAATTGCTCAAAAAAATTACCTGGGACCTATGTGTGATAATACTTGATGGCGTACACCTTATTCATTCGAGCAGCAAGTTTAATATCGAAAATATTTCTGATCAATTACAGTACCATCTTCACCTCATATAATTTCGTCCATAATTTATAATAATACAAACATTATAATATAAATATCTTCATCACAAATAATATCGATTTAATCTTAAGCAATACTCAAAGTAACAGTAATGTTATTCCAAGAATTGGTCGGGCGAAAAAACTAGGGCGGATGTTCCGTTGCCACCAAAATGTAAAAGGACTGCGGACAAAAACTCGTGAAGTGTTCCTGGCAACTCAAAACTTATCGTTCGAATTTAACGTTTTCCTGAATCACCAATAATGGAAAAAATATGTGTATTCTATGCCACTATATTCGACCCACTGGTCGTGTTAGCATACATATCAGCTTCTAATCGAGGATGATGATTTTGTGTTCAACATCATGGATAGACAGGATTACCTTTATGTCGGCGGCTTTAATTTTCCTGGCCTCATGTGGCCGCGCACGGAGGATTCCACCCATTTCGTTGCTACTAAGGCACATACCTTCCAGAAAGTTTTAGTCAAGAATAACATATTGAGTTCAGGATTATTTCAGCAACATGCAAAATATCTTCGGTTAATCTTTCGATTTTGTATTTTGCTCGTTACCGAAGCTGGTCTTATCCACCATAGATCAATACCACTCTCGCATCTTAATCTCCTTTTTAAGTCTTAACAGCAACATGACTTAATTTTCGTATAATTTTGTGAAACTCATAATGATATATTAGCTAGTCACTGGCAAAGTCCTTCGTGGTACAATAAAAAACTAAGGTGATTGCACAATCTTGAAAACAAACATTGGAAAAATGTCTCAAAGCGAAGGAGTTAAATTACTGTGTAAATATATATCAAACAAATGCATTGAAACATTGTCTTAGATACTAATCGCTCCTGGCAGTAATGGCATTAATTTTAACGAGAAATCTGATGGAGATCCTTCCATCTTAAAGTACAATAGTTATTCTTCAAACGATCTAAGAACTATTTCCAACCAATTCAGGTCAGTTACTGCACTCTTTTCCAATTATTACTCTTTGTAGAAATTTTGCGCAGGAATAAGAAAAGATGCGATAACTGCATTCGAAAATTGTTTGAAAGCATCGTTTATGAGTCACTGTATTTTCATTGTAAATCTTTGCTTTGTGTCTTTCAACATTTATAATGTTTAATACAACAATTGCCATAAAAAGTCTACAAAAAAGTCTACAACATTCTACAAACTACCAAACAATTCATTTCAGTTGAAACTGGCAGGCCTAATACAAATTTCATAATCAAACGGGTTAACAAATCGCTTTTAGGGTACAATTATTATTTCAACGTATGGTTAAATTTATGTTGCCGTTTTACAACCGGAAAACTAGTCAATCGTTTTATAAACGTTTCTGTTCACAATTTTGTAACATTTGTACCTCCCAGACAAATAATCGTTGGCCACCTAAATTAAACATGTTTTTTTTTTCATATAAGCGCCCATAGCACTTATAGTGGTGAAGTCTACATGATAATTTCCGCTTTTTTGATATAATGTGTGATTAAAATGATGGATGAACAAGGTAGACGGTGGAAACAACTAAATTTATCAAATAATAATCGATACATTTTGAAAGAGTAGTGCTACCTCATTCTTTCGTCTAAAAATCTAAAATTATGGAAAATTGAATGACATGTTGGTTTCAATCTTCATTGCACAGGATCGCCTTTACTTAGAAATATAATCGAAACTGTATACATTAATTGTTCTAAAATTAAATACAAATCTAGAACCGTCAAAAGGAATAACTAAAAAATATCTATGAGGTCACAAAGGAGATTTCAAGATTTTTAATTTAGTTTGGAATAGCTTGCCTATTAATTTTTTATTGGGTAGACGAAGCACACAACTCTTGCTTGCGTCACAGGAATGATTTTAATAAATTGACTTTTGGCCCGTAAACAATTTGACTTCTAATATTTTTCGAGTTGACTTACTTTAAGTGAGTTGATAAAAATTTCTCTTAAAGATCGGTATCGAGCCTGCGCTAAGATAAATTTTACTTACAAATTTGACGTAAAATTTAGCTAGCGAAATAATAAAAAAAATATTTTTATGTTTGTAGTTAGCTCATTCACATATAGATTGCGCCAATGAAAACTCTACAAATTTTGAAAAAAATTTGACAGCAAAACTTGAAAATTTATTTCAGACTGCGTTAAAATGTATCTTAGCGCGAGCTGGATACTTAGTTAAACATATTAGTCGATTGACTTGAAGACGAAGAATGAATCAGTAAATCTTAAGAGGCAGCTTGTTATTTTTATTGTATAAAATCCAGTTTTTTTAGCTTAGTTCTCAGTTCCAGGTTAAATGATATTTAAACGTGGTCTCCAAAAATCTATCTATTTTTGCGTAAAGTATAAAGGTGGATTTACATATCCGACGATTTTTCGGCGAAGCTGCTTGCCGCAGGAAATTCGGCGAACGCTCTATTATCGATGATTTATATATTCGACGAATTTTTGGAGCAGTTTTTTCGCACATACATAAACAATATTTTGACATACTATTTTTTTTTAATTTGTAAGTGAATATATATTGTAAATAATAAAACTTAAAGTCGATAAAATAAAATAAAAACATAAACACAAGCTACAAGAATTAAATATGGCGCACAATGTCAAATCGTAGAAAAAAAACAGATTTCTCTTTTTTTAAAAAGTTCTTTCTGATTGATTGAATGTGTCACGTGATGTTCGGCGCAGAAAAATCGTCGGATATGTAAATCCACCTTAAATGAAATTTGAGCTGGACGAAAGCATAGTACGCAGCTGAAATGAAATTAATTTTTTCAAATGACACAAGCGAAAACGAAAATGGAAATTTCACTGCTGCATTTTATTTTGCGGTATGCAGTTTAACTATAGTAAAATTGGTATTTTTCGTATTACAATATAGATGTCTCTGTTTAACTACACATTTTGCACTGCATCTGTAAATGCTTTATATTTTAACAATTTGGCAATTAATTTTATTTGTTATTGTTTTGTTTTTCGAATATTCTATTCAAGAGCTTTAAAATATGGCGGCGGAAAATTTTTTAAGAAACTTATTTTTTACAGAATAATTTATATGTGCAGTCTAGGCTTTAACGGAAAAATTTGTAAACATAGCTAAATTTGTTTGGTAAAATTTATAAAGTTGTGGTATATAAAATGTTTGTTTCAAGTAAATATATACTTATGGACAAAAAAACGCATATTCTGTATTTTTGAAATTACGAGTAGCTTAATAATTGTTTTTGTAATTATTATGATATAATCTATGTAGTATCTAGTTCTCACTAAAATACACATGCATTAAAAAAAATACTACCAATAGTTTTGTTGAATTCGAGTTTGGCACAAATTTGAGCATTTTGGCTGTTCACTCTAAAAGTTTATTTGCAACTATACAATTAAGTGTAAGATAAGAGTAAGGTTTTTCATTAAAAACAAATAAAAATGAATAACTTGTCGGCGGGAAGAATTCATTTGAGTGTTGAGGATTGCGTGAGGGCCACTACATTAGTTGAAGAAGGAAGAACTCAGTCTTACGATACACAACTGTTAAGAGTGGACCAATTTACAATGTCCAGAGTGATCAAACGATTCGAGGATAATTGACAGTATCATCTTCGTGCTGGTAGTGGGAGAAATCGATGTACAACACTCGCTCAGGATAGGTATATTAAATTAATTTGCTTGAGAAAACGGTTCGTAACTGGACGTACCATCAAATCAGACCTAATCGGATCCCGAGATGTACTCATTAGTGAAAGGACCGTGCGTCGACAAATCAAGGAATCCAATTTGACTGCAAGAAGGCCAGTCTTATGTCCAGAATTGTGTACAGCACACCGCAGAGCTGGTTTAACATTTGCGCTCAAACATGAAAACTGGACAATGGAACAATGGGCCAATGTATTGTTCTTCGACGAGTCTAGATTTTGCCTTGCATCATCAGTACGGGGGATGAGAGTTTATCGTTGGCCTTCGTTTTCGATTAAATTTTATTTAATAATAGATATTTCTTTGAGAATTCCCCTTATAAATGAAACAAAAAAATTATATGCGTTTTTTTTTGTCCATAAGTATATAAGCCTACATTTTACGTGTAAGTTTACATATGCGCGCCACCTTTGTTATACTGAACACACTTGGTTTATTCGCTAGTGAATTGAGTATACTAAAAATGAAAAAAAAGTCACTTCACTCTGGTAAAATCGATGAAGATTTCACGTGAAATCGAACGGAGTACTACTTAATTAATATGCTGTGATATTATTTCTACCAAGCTGTGATTTGTTATTACGAAGAGGTGGAAATTAAATCTCAACAGTCTCTGAAATATTTCAAACTGATTGCAGCGGCACAAATTTACAAAAATGTGTGTGTGTGTGTGCTTTCGGACCAGGTTAAAAATGATCTTGAATTTATTTAATGGTTCCAACGAATCACAAATTTTAGAAGTCATTAACTTCACACGTGCGTTTCAGATAAAGGGATCAACCTTCAACCACGTTTACAGCGTTATTCCTCTAATAGAGTCGTTTGTCGTTTCCAATGACTTAAAACCTGTTATTTGTATGAAAAATTAGAAATTGTCGTAATTAGAAATAAAATTTTGAGGTAACTAGAAATAAAATACGCTGTTCGTCGTTTGAAGTGGTAGCTTCGGTTTCATGCGATTCACTTGGAAACACAAACAAATCAATTAACTTATTAAGGCTGTTAATCTCAAATTATTTCCAAATTGAGGTAACTTTTGAATGGGCTATAATAAAAATGTAACTATTTCGAAATATTTATCACATTGTTGAAGATTTCTTAAAAGCTTTAATGAATATTTCTTAAAATCTAGCACAAAAAATGCGTTGCTAAAGACGAAGGATGAAAAATGTTATATATTAATCCTAGTCATAAAATTTTTAGAACTTTTATGTTAAGAAATAACATTATGTGCTAGAGGTCGCTTCCGGTAGTGGTCAAAATTTGAAAACTTTGATTTTTCAAATAAACCAATACATCATATTGTCTTTCGTACTTAGACCATTAAATACTAATCTGGTCAATTTCAATAAACTCAATTATAGTTGTACCATTTTTAACTGTCACCAAATTCACATAAAAACCAGATGGGGGCCCAAATGATGCTTTTGTGGATTTCTAAGCTTTTTCGAATTTCTCTTAAGTTTATTACATAAACGTATGTCTAACCTTGGAAAGTCAAATAAATCATCTAAGGGTATCAAAATAGGTAGGAATTCTGATTACGATTAGCTAACTTTCCGATTAACCAACATAATGACATTTCTTGGTTCAGTACATCTCTAGAAAAGGTTTCTAATTGAATCCTGAAATTTGACCTGTACACGAAAGTGCAGTCACTATAAATCGATTACTGATAACGAAAAATCAAGCGAATGCGTACATCTATCAAGACTGACATTGCGCATATTTTCGATGAAAAACAAAAGAAATGGTTCACTGCCTAGAAGCGTAGATATATTTCAACCATTCCATTCGTCATATCTTTTACCGAGTTATTTTTATTTGGATGATGTCAAATTATACGGTACCGAATCCTATGCTACCCAGATATACCATTGGTAGTCGGGTGAATAGATATGCGCTACCAATCGGTTATCATACCGATGGTCGGCTGTTTGAGTCCAGACGGAGTTCATAATTTTATTGGGTAATTATTATTGTAAGTATTCGGCCGCGTATTTCTCCAATACGGATTGGAAATTGCATTTTATAATTTCATGACATCTGGATTAATATACTGTAATAACGATGGCACTTGTAAACGGCGGTATTAGTCATACTGGAATTAACAACGCCATTGACCACGTAGTACCGTAGTATGTGAATTAATTCGTAAAGAATTTAAAAAATTCAAATAGTAAAAAACGTGCACTTTGGTGGCCATTAACACATAATTCTAGAGATGTCTAGAAAAATATGAGCATTCTGGCATTTTAGGCTTGCTTGCTTTCATGATTTTTTTGTGATAAGCGGCATATCGATGTGATCCTCGGGGAATTTGCTATCAATTTTTCAATAGTTGAAGATATCTGAAAGTGTAGATTGAATGTGTGAGTGTTTGATTGTCATTTACACATAATTTTAGAGATGTCTCACTCTCACAGTATTCTGGCATTTTATGCTTGATATCAATTTAAGCTTATAATCTAGGAAAGTTAGGAAAAATAGCGGAAATGTTTAGGGACAGCAGATATCGAGATGCGGTTTTATGCATTGTGTTCAGGAAGGTCCCAGGAAAAAAGTCTATATCGTCTGGTTTAGGAATTTTTTGAAAAATGCCTTCTGGGCCGGAAAAAGCATTTTCCAATTGCATCATTACTTGCACCATTATAGGAACGAGTGAAAACTCATTAAAATCGCTCGGAAACCATTACCCGGGAGTTTTCGGGGCTGCCAAACTCGATTCTGGCATTAGAATTATCTGGGGGGGGCTCTGTGGGGTGCGCGGGGGTGAATTGAGGAGAAATGGCAGCGTGCATGAAAATCGCTCCAAACTCGTTACTCGAAGGTTTTCGGGGATGCTGAATTCAATTCTGGCATTGGAATTAACAAGGCGCTCAGGGGCGGCTCTGCGGGGGTATCCGGGTGGTCATTCTGGGGGGAGGGGAATTGCATAGTCCATGGGAAGCGCTCCAAACTCGTTACTCGGGAGATTTTCGGGGATGTCAAATTCAATTCTAGCATTAGATTTCCCCGGGGTGCTCGGGAGTGGCTCTGGGGTTGTCTGGGGGTGATTGGGGGGGAAATGACAGCGTCCATGAAAATCACTCAAAAACTAGGGGGTTTTCGGGGATGCCGAATTCAATTCTGGGATTAGACTTCCCCGGGGCGCTCGGGGTCCCTCTGTGGGGTTGTCTGAGTGTGACTGGGGGGGGGGGGGGGGGGGGGGGAATGGCAGCGTCCATGAAAACCTTCCAAAATCGTTACTCGGGGGTTTTCGGGGATGCCGAATTCAATTCTGGCATTAGACTTCCCCGGGGGCGCTCGTGGGTGGTTCTGTGGGAAATGGTAAAGGAGAAAGAGAAAAATCCCAAATTATGAAAACATTACTTTATTCAAATAACAAATAGGAGTTTTTATTAGTGTTGAATTATTCATTATAAACTTAAATTTTGAAAGAGGAACCTCCGAGCGCCCCCAGGGAAGTCTAATGCCAAAATTGAATTCGGCATCCCCGAAAACCCCCGAGTAACGAGTTTGGAGCGCTTCCCATGGACTATGCAATTCCCCCCCCCCCCCCCCCCCCAGAAAGACCCCCAGATACCCCCGCAGAGCCGCCACCCCCACGCATACCCGGGTAATTCTAATGCCAGAATCAAGTTTGGCAGCCCCGAAAACCCCCGGGTAACGGTTTCCGAGCAATTTTAACGAGTTTCCAGTCGTTCATATAATGGTGCAAGTAATGATTGAATTGGAAAATGCATTTTCTGGCCCAGAAGGCATTTTTCAAAAAATGCCTTAACCAAATGATATAGACTTTTTTCCTGGAACCTTCTTGAACACAATGCAGAAAACCGCATCTCGATATCTGCTGTCTCTAAAAATTTCCGCCATTCCGGTGGATTTTGATCTAAATGACCTGGACTATTGGATATCACAAATAAATCTTGAAAGCAAGCCTAAAATGCGAGAATACTCATATTTTTCTAGACATTTTTAGAATTATGTGTTAATAATGGCCATCAAAGTGTAAACTTTTTACTTTTGGGGTAATATTTTAAAATCCTTAATTCAAAACCATAAAGATTTGCTTATTTCATTATTTTCGATATTTTTTAAATTCCTTACGAATTAATTCACATAGATTTTAATTGAAAAATTAATTGTTTTTAGGTTTAAAAAGTGGGATATAAATTTAAAAAAATCATAATTTCAGCTCTGCTACATTTTTTCTGAGTACGACTAGATTTTTCGTTAATTTGTGTAGCTACACTTTTGTTAAATATTAAATACTTCACCCCGATTCACGTAGTCCATCGAATGCTTGTAATTCGTATCAATACAATACTATTGAATAAATAACTTAGCAACCATTTCGTGCGAGCTTTAAACGAGACATGATGGGCACGTGATTTTTGGTGGAGAATAACATTGCAGCAAATAGATCTTACATCTTTGATTTAGGAATAGATATGTATAAACAGCCAGAAGCTTTCTTCTAGGAATGTATTCAAAATAATATCCATTTTATTGGTGCATAAAACTTGACCCGATTAAAAGGAATTTTTTCCGTTGAAGTGTTCTCGAGAGAAACTCAGTCCACATTTGCTATATTTTGAGGTGTATAGTATGTTAATATTCTATTATGTATTTTGAACAAAATTTTAGAATCTGTCTATTTTGGGTACTGATCATCGACTTCTTAATAAGTAACAATTTGCAATTAAATATTGGCGGAAGGTAACTGGCGCTGTAGAGAGCGCCGTGTAGCATGATTATTATATAATAAAATTTCATTCAAGTCTTCAAACAAAATTTTCTCATAATAATTTTGTAACAATTTAACAGATTCCAAAACTTCTCTCAAAATATTTATTAGAATACTAATATAATCCGTGTTTTATTATTTATCGAGCACTAACCGGAATCGAATGAGAAATCTTATTAATAATGCACAAATGTCCGTAGTTTTTTACAACTCGAGAAGGGTAATAGGTAGAAAGTTCATATATGGCATGCTTTTAGGGTTTGGTGAGAAAAATTCCTAGCCGTTGGAATTACACCAATAGGTTCTTCCTGGATTGAACTGTGGCAGATCAAAGTTTCAGAAACTTGCCATTGAAAATACATGGGATTCAAAAATTGATATTTTTTAATTTTGTCACATAAAAATACAACATATTACAATGTTTAGAGTCATATTAGTTTCTTTATTTCGCATATTTTTTTTCGCTATGCTCGCTATGAAGAGTGGAAGATTTCTTAATCCATCTTTTATTTCTAATCAAATCATAAATTTCGACTTATTACTAAAAAATAAACAATTTCGTATAAAGCCTTTTCGAAACGACAAAAAAAAAAAAATTGACATTACGTCAAAATTTGTACACGAGAATGAAGTGTACTTTGGTTTAAGTGTTGCACAAATAAAACAAAGGCCTTTTCAAATTTCCCTTTGAAACGGATAGCGGATCTAAACTAAACTAAAAAATAACTAATAAGTTGAATGAAAAATCTTAGTTTATAGTTAAATAAATTAACTATATGCAAAAATAGCGTGCTATATATACGTTTTGGCATAGAAAATTGGGTATTCCGGATACATCTATCGGGGGCTAATAAAAAACACGGCTATAAGTAAACCTAAGAATCAAATTTCATCATTAATGATCAAGATCATTGCACGGTTAAAAAATGGCTAAGTTCCGTATAAAAATTGCAAAAATTTTAGACCGAGTTATTTGACGAGTTTGAGGAGGTCATCCAATTTGTTAGTTTTTTTTTATTCATTATCCGTCGTTGTCAACATTTCCGTAAAATTTACATTAATTCTTATACCTAGGTATAACCTTAAACTAAGAATTTTTAAATATATATCAGGTCACAAGCCTCATTTTGCAATATTTGCATTGTTAATAAATTAGCAAGTTCGCTGATAATAGTGCTAGGTACAGTTTAGCCGTTACAATTCAAAAATTGTATCGTTACCATCCCTAGTCGCTTGGGGACATGTACCGTCCGGTTACCCAGTCTACTCTAGCACACTGTTACGTTCTTTTAAGACATTGATCAGTTCGGCACAATATGCCCGAAACTGTGGGAGTACTTCGGCACTCAGTAATTTTGGCAGTGGTAATTCATGTATGTTTGAGTTACCAAGCCACTTTTGTTTTAATGACTTGACCGTCACCTCGTTACATTCGAAAAGTAGGTGGTTTACATCTTCTACTTCCGAACCGCATAGACATCGACAATGGTTGATTATTTTAAATCTCTGGAGGTAGGCCTTAAACTTACCATGACCAGAGATGACTTGACTAATCGAGCTTGTTAGTTGTAGTTTCATTTTTAGACGATCTTTTACGTCAGGAATGAATGCAAATGTATGCCTTCCATTTGTTGATTCGTTCCATCTTCTTTGCTACAGTTCAATCGCCATTTACTCGATTTCATTTTTGTTGCTATATTGAATTTGCTCACTATCTGCGACATGTATATGGTCACCTGATTCCTTCATGGTGCTTCTTCTTAGGTGATACATGAGCGCTCGCTTTTTGATTAGAATATCCACCGGAAGCACGCCAGCCAGAACCACAACAGCGTCCTTAGATACCGCACTCAGAGAAAAAATATAGGAAGATTCTACAAAAGAATTTGTTGATTGCACCAAACATTACTTTTACTATTAAATTGTAGGTTCAACACAGGCTTTCGTAAAACCTACTAAGAAATAGTTATATGTACTAGGATAATTGTAAAAAAGAATAAATATAGTAAAATATGTTATTACATTTTATTTGTAATTTCAAATAACAAACTTTTAGAATATAATATTCAAATAAAAATATATCTTAGAATTATTAATTCCGTAGTTTAATTGTTTTCTCATTTCCACCAAAAAGTACTCCTAGTGCCCATTATCCCTGCACTGTTTATTTGGTGGGTTTTTTATAGTACCACGATGTAGAAGTATGTATAATTAATTGTTAATTTCTAGTTTTATATCAATCGGGTAACAATGTCGTTATTTTTTATCTTTTCATTCATAGTGAGTTTCATTAATTTAGTTCTTTCTTCAGCTCAATTGCTTGCTTAGTTAGGATATCAGCAACCTGCTCTGTGTGGTAATCAATCAGTTATAAATGTTCAGCCATTTGTTCCATGTCACGATACAAATGTATTACACTTGGATCCTATCGCAACTGTCGTCGACCTTAAATTCTCAAAGGTAATTCAATCCATACTTTCTATTACTGCTATAGAAACATTTTCGGGTTTCACTTCCTATTATACTGCTTACTAAAACACCTATGTATTTTGATGTTATTGGGAAAAATACCCTAAAGCAAAGTTAACTCAAATGCAAATTAATCACCGATCAATGCTGCTGAACGTAGTAATCACAGCAGTCACAGTAAATATTCATACATCTTCGCTCTCATATATAAATTATACGAGTGATATTTGTCTCGTCTATGCAAAATCGTGACATCGAATTTCTATAGAGATCTACAAACATTTACTGGAAGTTAGACGGCTTTGCTGGAGACCCGCGATCTATGACGTTTTCATCAAAATAGTAGAAATGCTGTGAATCAAAGAAACAGCAAACTCGGGCTTAGCAAGTGGCACAGTTAGAAAGGAATGACGATACAAATTGCTGCAGAAATAAATTACTAAGAAATTTCTATGTAAAATTAACTGCCTTAATATTGATTTGTTACAGAAAATTTAAAAATTAATCAAGTGTGTCAGGGATCCTGGTAAAAGCATAGTATGAAAATTATATACAATAATGAAAGTCCTTACATGAGTATGAGCGTACCTTAAAAAAACTACCATCCGAAGCCAAGTCGTGGTGCTTTTAACATGTTAAAATTTTTTTATTATCTTGAAATGAAAATGTGAAATAGTTTTTGTAGTTGTTTTAAACTCACCACAAATTTTTACCGTATTGTAATATAGACAACTTTCAGACTTTGCCAGTAACAGACTTTTCCGAAAAAAATTACTCGTCCCAGTATTCTACATGAGAACAGTATACAAACATGAGAACTTAAATAGGGGTAAGGAACTTTATCTTCGATTAACAGGGATAACGCGTTTTTCTAAAAATAATTCTTTGCTATATTTGCTATATTTAACTATAAAACCATTCTTTGTATCTCCAAATAACTTC
The DNA here is from genome assembly GCA_947310385.1 of Nephrotoma appendiculata. Classification (NCBI taxonomy): domain Eukaryota; kingdom Metazoa; phylum Arthropoda; class Insecta; order Diptera; family Tipulidae; genus Nephrotoma; species Nephrotoma appendiculata. The sequence continues at coordinate 206,244,443 of OX371225.1, read as the reverse complement.
AATTTTATACGTATAAAAGTATACCACAGACAAAATATTAGTCTTCAGTCATCAAAGTCGTTTGTGTATTTTATTAACCCTTATTCGAGTAAATATCAACAAACTATCAATCTAGAATTGGTAGCGAATTTTACTACTTATTCTAAACATTTTGAAATGGAAAATTGTAAGTGTAAGTGTAACTGTTGCGATATAAAATAGGAAACACGGTTATAATTTCAGTTATATTTAGTCCAGTAATGCCAAGTTTAAAGTGTTTTTATTTGTTTTGGCACTCTTTTACAATAGATACAAATTTATATAAAATAAAATGTTAAATTGGCTTTTAAATTGTAATTACAATAAATATATTGTTATATTTACTGTTAAATTGTAATTATTACAAATAATCAGTAACAATTATTGTTAAATTGTAAAATTAAAAAATTATTGTTACATATTACTAGAAATTTGTTCATAAATTTTTATCAGTACATCAGTTGCAGTTGAACTACGAACAGTTTTAATTTTTATAAGTTATCTAATGAAAAATTGGCAATTTTTTATACCAGTTTTTATTATAAATAATTTAAAATTATTGTTTGGAAAGAAAGATTTATTTACTATAAAGTGCAAATAAGTTTTGTGCGTTTCTTATCTTTAAAATTTGAAGTTAAAAATATTTTCCATTTTGTCAAAAATGGCGTCTTCTAGAAGTTGTCAGTGTAATCATTCAAATAATACATGATATTTAACGTGAAGATAATTTTATTTGGCATGCCTTGTAAATAAAACTATAGTTCCAGGTTATTAATGCCAATAAAATTACGAATAATGAGTTTTGAATTTTTGATTCAATAATGGCAATCTACGAGTATTACATATCATGAAAAATAAAATATTTAACTTCCTTCCAATTAATTGTTGCATTTACTCTTTTATAGTAAATAAAGCAAATAAATAAACAATAATAGCAATTATTATTAAATTGTAAAAAATTAAAACAATATATTAAATTTTACAAGCAATTTGTATCATTTAATATTAATTTGTAAATATTATTATAATAAACCAATTTATCTAAAACAACGTGGTGAATAGTTTCAGTTGAACCTTGCTTAAACCAATCAATACGCTGTTTAGTGAAAACTTATTAATAATTATTAATTATTTTGGATACAACATTTTTGAATTTGGAAATATAAATTCATTGCTTGGTAAGAAAGATTTATTTGATATACTATAAATTCGTTTGATAAAAAAAACCAAAAAAAAAAAAATCGGAAAGTGAAATTTAGTTTTGTGCATTTCCATTACCAAATTTACAATTTATATAAATTTATTAAAACTATTACCTCCAGTGATGACAAGCTGTGGATATCTTATAAATATACATCTGGGTAGCCTTTGAAGATCGACGGAGAGTTACAACTGAACAAAGTTAAGCCAATATTAATTTTTCCAAAGAAAGTACATATCAGCAATATTAAAAAAATTCAGAAAGATATATTAAAAGATTGTGATGGCCATAGGTTGGAAAATTCGAACAAAAAATTAAAGCTTGATGGAATAATTAAATTAAAAAAAGATCTTTTGCTGAGACTAATAGTACTGGTAAGTTTTATTTCACTTGACCGAACGTATCTGTGAAAATAAATAAATGAAAGAAAATCTGTTTTTTATCTTTCAGAATTGCAACATTTACAAGTATTTAAATTGTTACATTACTTGTTGCCTCCGTTAATTAAACATAATTTAAAAATGGATGAGGAAACATTTCATTGGAAGCTATAAAGTCAAGATTCCATAAATAGAAAGTTTCTGATTTTGGAAGATGAAGAAGAAATCAACCAACAATAATTTAAGGGAAGAACATCTATAGCGAATAATTTAACCCTTCAACCAATAATAACCGTTATTATGTTAAACGAATTGCCGATTAAATTTATTGCAAGAGTAGATAGCAACTACGTATATTCAACATACACTTTTGCGTGTGAGCAATTGATTTATGTTTTAAAACGTTTTAAGTTTTTAATTTAGCCTACCCGCATTATTCATATAACGTACGGTATTGTATTTAAACTTATTTTTATGCGATAGACACGCGTTTTGATAAACCAATATCCGCAGCGGCCAGTTTAATAACTGATTTGTTCAACATTGGAAAACACAATTTTAAACCAACAGTATAAATTTAATTCTGTGGCAATTCAACATAATCACTTAACTGAAATTCAGTAAATATTCAGAGTGTTTTTTCCAAAATAATAAAGTAACATTATAACATTTCAGTGTAGTTAAGTGGTTTTGTTTTATAGCCACAACATGGTCAAAAATCATACAAAATCGTCTAAAGTTGGCTTGGGTCATAAATGATGCAAAAAGGAACAGATAGAAATAAAATTTGACAAAATCACTTAACTGATATTAAATGGTTATGCTGAATTGCCACAGAATTAATTGCATTAATTAGTTAATTTTAAATTATATTGTTATTTAAATATTTATTTAATTTATTTTCTTTAATTATATTAGTCATTATACATCCGTTTTATAAATAAATGTGGTTTTAGTAAGTGTTAAGAATTCTTTTAAAAGACACTTACTGACACAATATTCATTAAACCAATCGAATGAATATATAATTAAAATTCAAGAATTCTATAACGTAGAAAAAATAAAAATTAATAAATTCTATAACCTAGCCAATTCCACACACAATCAGTTCGTCTGGTAGTTCCGTGTTCTTATCAAATGTTGTAAATGATAGAAAATATGTTTAAAGTTATAATAATATTTTTCAATTTGTACAAATTTTGAAATTTTAGCGTATTAGTATTTAACTTTAGTTGTTATCAAGTTGGAACTTAAATTCAAAAGTATAACATAGAAGACTATCACTATAATTTTATTGTTATAGCTAGCTTCATGGTTTATAAATATTAAAATGATAAAAATATAACAAAATATTGTTTATAAAATTTTGTTAAAAAATATGTTAAAATCATAAATTTGTTTGTCTCTTTTATATGAATTGCAATTTGACATGAACTATTATAACTGTTTCTTAACATAATCGCTTTAAAACTATAATAAAGCTCAATCAAAAAATATTAAAAAAGAATTTTATTTTATTTCCTATCAAAGGTTTCATTTTACACAGCTCGTCTTTTATACTGCTTCTGAACTTAGGTCAAAAAATAAATGATCATTTACAGTAATGGGTAATTATACCAGATTTTTTAATAATATTTATCTTACATTAACAATAATTGCAAATTTACTTATAATACAATTAGTTTGTAAATATTATCATTTCTTATAGTGATTTGTTGATTTCACAAAAACGACAAATTTCCTGTAGAAATTACTATGATTATAATTTGTTTGTAAATATTATCATTTGTAATATTTATTTGTTGAGAATACAAGAATACAAGTTTTTTGTAGAATTTACTAAAAGTACAAATTATTTGTAAATACAACCATTTCTAACATTTATTTATTGACTTTACAAGCATGACAATTTACTTGTAGTACTTGTTAATATTACAATTTCATGGTATGTGTTACGATTTCTATCATTTACTTGTTGATTTTACAAGAACTGAAAAAAATTGCAAATGTGACAATTTATTTGTTCACTTTGCTAATTTTACAATAGTCATAAATTATTTGTAAAATAAACAATTATTACAATTTAAATATTGAAATTACAATAAACAAAAATATTAATTTTAACAATAATTACAGTAAATATTATAATTTTTTTGTTGGCTCAAAATCAACCCCGGAAATTGTTGAATTTATCGGTTTTTTTGTAGATTCAACAAATTTTTTCTCTCAGTGCGTTCGGTAGGCCTTTGTTACTCCTAGCAGTATACTCCTCTGAGCACGTTCTACTGATCTGATGTTGTGACAGTTTAACCTGGCATACCAACCAGCTGCGGCGTACGTGAAAAGCGCCTCCGCCGCACCTTTGTATATTATTACAAGTGTTTCGTGATTCAGTCCCTATCCCTCTCTTGACACTCTCGGCAATGAGTGGAATAGTTTCTTAGCGTTTTCACAGACTCTAAGAACGTGAGATGTTATGCCCATTCGTTCATCTGGGTCAACTCCTAGATATCTAACGCACTTGACCATTTTCATGTTTCGACCGTTAAGTGATATTATTGGTGGTCGACTAGAGTCAAATTTGCCTTTTAGCTGCAGCATCACTGTTTTTTCTGCAGATAGTGACATTTTATTTGTGTCGCACCATTGTATCATGTTATTTATGGCGATTTGACCCTGGCGTTGAAGTTCAAGCCTCGAGTTGCCGTGCACCAGAATGACTTTGTCATCTGCGAATGCTATTTCGTCCAGGTTATTCATCATACTTGTATTAAACACGATATTCCAGATTAGGGGGCCTAGGATTGAGCCCTGAGGACATCCTTTTGTAACTTGTTTTGTTACTGAACCATATTTGTCTCTAATTTCTGCGGTTCGGTTGCTGAAGTAACTCTTAAAAACATTCATGATGTTTCCAGGTAGATTGTAAACTGATAAACTTGCAATGGCACTAGGCCACGTTAAGTTACCAAATGCTCCAGCTATATCCAAGAAAATACACCTTAACATATTTTGAACTTTGGGTTTTGACAGTGTTTGTTAGGCGGACTATCGCGTCCTCAGTAGACATGCTACGTCGGAAGCCGAATTGTTTCTTGGAGAGATACGAACCGCTAGTTGACCGCTGTTGACCTCCTCCCACGTAAATGGGAGGTCTTCAGCATCAGATATCCAACTATTGTTGGTGGCGATCTCGCGCATTTCTGCTTGAGGCCCAGTAACGTCAGGTGTTTTGTCCGGCAGAAGCAAGTTTAGTAACTCCAAGCGTGGAAATTTGTTAGTTGTACCTTAACATTATATGGGACATGTATTGTGCTGGAATATTGTTTTAAAATGAAAACTGAAATACGAAATGAATTAAATGGTCCGCCAGATATAACCTAATAAAAGATATTATCTTTTACATTGGTGCTGGTGCGTAGCCCCTTCGAATAGTCCCTCACTCAATCTTAGTCAATCAGGTATAGGCTCTCTTAAATTTCCTGGGTAATTGAGACATCCAAGACGATGTCTGCAATCCTCTTAGACTCGCGCATATTTTAAAATTTTAATCTCATCATCTTCCAGCGTATGTAGTGCTTCCATTTCTTTCTCCG